>CP141129.1:71604529-73072029 GCA_035236585.1 Warburgia ugandensis | reverse complement strand
CAAGTTGATAACAAAGTAGGGTAGACTAAGGAAAATATAGAGGAGAATGAACCGGCTACAGGAAAGGAAAAGGATAAAAGGTTAAAACCTCTTACTCCATCTGAGCCTATAGTGGAGGCACCTTATGGGCCTAAAGCCCCATTCCCTCAATTTTTAAATAAGGCAAAGAAAGGAACCAACTTCAATGAGGAAATAGATGTGTTTAAGCATGTTCAAATAAAATTTCCATTACTCAATGCTATTAAAGATATCCCCACTTAGGCCAATTTTTTTAAAGAGCTTTGCACACACAAAAGCAAAAGCTTAATGTGCAAAAGAAAGCCTTCCTCACTGAGTAGGTAAGCTCTTTAATCCAGCATTAGACCCCTACTAAGTTCAAAGATCTAGGTTTTCCTACCATCTCTTGTTTTATAGGAAACCATATCATTAATAGGTCACTATTAGATTTAGAAGATAGTGTCAACATGTTGTCATTTTCTGTCTTTGAGCAACTTGGCTTGGTGACCTTAAACCAACCAATACCACCTTGCAATTAGTAGACAGATTAGTGAAAATTCTACATGGTATGTTGAGGATGTTTTAATACATGTGGATCAGTTTTACTTTCCTATAAATTTTATTGTTCTAGATACCTAGCATGTGTCAAACCCCAGTAGTTAGATTTTGATCATTCTTGGATGTCTATTTTTGGCAACGTCCAATGCCATCATCAATTGTAGAATGGTGTGATGAAATTATTCTTTAGCAATATGAAATTCAAGCTCAATGTTTTTAATGCTGATCATCAACATCCAGACCTAGATGATTCCTATGTAATAAATTTAATTGAAGGTCTACTTCAAGATGCTAATCCACCATCACCTTTCTTAAACCCACTTGAGGCATTTCTAACACACTTTAACTATGATTTTGATATAGGCAAGTCCATTGATGAGGTAAATAATCTTTTAGATACTGCACCTATAATGGATACCTCCAAATGGGGACCTTTAGTGGAACCACTCCCTCCTTCCAATTTTGTCCGTGTGCCTTTAGTAGAAAAACCACCCACCCTGATCCTTAAGGCTTTACCTGAAAATCTGAAATATTCTTACTTAGGACCTAATGAATCCTTGCTTATAATCATAGCTTTAGATCTAGATAAAGAATAGGAAGAAAGCTTCTTGATGTTCTCAGGGAACGTAGGACAGCAATAGGGTGGACCATAACAAACATTAAAGGGATGAACCCTATTGTGTGTATGATACAATTCATCTAGAAGAGAGTGATAAACCATCTAAGGAAACACACAGGAGACTAAACCCTAATATGAAAGAGGTTGTTAGAGACGAAGTGCTTAAATTCCTAGATGTTTGTGTCATCTACTCTATATTTGACAGCACTTGGGTCATCCCAATTCAAGTTGTCTCCAAGAAGTCTGAAGTCATGGTAATCTAAAATGAGGATAATGAGTTAATCCCCACTCGCATGACCATCAAGTGTAGAGTTTGAATAGATTACCAAAAATTAAACTAAAAGTCATGAGGAAAGACCAATTTCCTCTTCCCTTCATAGACTAAATTCTAGAAATGTTAGTAGGTGATAGTTATTACTGCTTTCTTGATAGATAGTTTGGTTATAACCGAATTCCCATAGCATTTGAGGACCAAGAGAAGACTACTTCACCTACCCTTTTGGGACTTTCGCTTACTACTGTAGGTCTTTTTGAACTTCGTAATGCTCCTGCTACTTTTCAAAGGTGTATGTTGAGCATATTTTTTTATTTGGTGGAGAGGTTTTTGAAGGTGCTTATAGATGATTTTTTAGTGTTTGCTTCTTCGTTTGATAAATGCCTACACCATTTAAAAATTATTCTTGCTAAGTATGAGGAAAAGAATTTAGTGTTAAACTAAAAAAATGTCATTTTATGGTTCAAAATGGCATTGTTTTAAGCCCCTATGTAATTTGCTTATAAAGGATCCAACTTTTCGTTTGGTGATAATTGTATGAAAGCATTTGAGCACTTAAAGACTGAATTTACTTATGTGCCTATTATTCCACCACCAAATTGGAGTGCACCATTTGAAATAATGTGTGATGTTTTAGACTATTAGATTGAGGCTGTTTTGGGGTAGTGTATTAACAAACTCCCCCATGTATATATTATGCCAGCAACATACTCAATGATGCCCAGCTCAATTATTTCACTACAGAAAAAGAGTTGTTGACAATTGTATTTGCCTTAGATAAGTTTATATCTTACTTGCTAGAATCTAAGGTCATTATTTATTCGGATCACGTAGCATTAAATACCTTCTTTCTAATAAGGATGCTAAATCTAGGTTGATCCATTGATATTATTATTACAGAAATTTGATTTGAAACCTTTCCAAATGAACAATTATTGTACATTTTCTAGTTGCCTTAGTACCTAGATATAGTCAATTATCTTGTCATAGGTCAAATGCCAAATCATTGGTCAAAATAAGATAGGAAAAGATTCATTACTAAGGACAAGCACTTTACATGGGATGATTCATACTTGTTCAAGTAATGCCTTGATAAGGTTATTAGGAGATGTATCCAGATAATTAACATAATAAAATCATTTGCTTTTGTCATGACCATGCATGTGACAACCATTTTACTTCTAGAAAGACTGGTACAAAGATTTTGCAGTGTGATTTTATTGGCCTACCATTTTTAAGGATTCACATGCTTATTGCATAGCATGTGCACAATGTGATTTTTGTTGGACCACCATTTTCAGGGATTCACATGCTTACTGCATAGCATGTGCTAGATGTCAACAGTTAGGTAGTACAAGAAAAAGAAATATAATATCTCTTAACACCATTCTTATCATTGGGCCTCCTGATGTTTGAGGCATTGATTTTGTGGGATCTTTTTCTAAGTCCTTCGGTTATCTGCGCATCCCTGTGGTAGTAGACTGTGTCCAAATGAGTAGAAGCCATACCTTGTAAGACCAATGACCACAAGGTGGTGGTCATGATTTTAAAAGAAAATATATTTACACGCTTTCGTACTCCTAGAGCCATAATTAGTGATGGGGGTAAACACTTTTGTAATAGCGTATTTGAGAACTTAATGAAGAAATATGGTGTTACCCATAGGATTACTACCCCTTATCATCCACAGACTAGTGGATAGTTAGAAGTATCTAATAAGGAGATAAAGCAAATTTTGGAAAAGAATGCCAATCCAAATAGGAAAGACCGATCTTTAAGACTTAGTGATGCTTTATGGGCTTATTGTATTGCATTTAAAACCCTTATAGGCATGTCACCCTACCTCTTAGTTTATGGAAAGGCCTGTCACCAACCAGTAAAACTTGGGAATAAAGCATATCGACCATCAAAAATCTCAATTTTGACCTAGATACTACTGGAACCCACTAGAAGCTCTAACTCAATGAGTTGGATGAGCTTAGGAAAGATGCATATGAGTCAGCCAAGATAAACGAAGACCACATGATAAGTCATCATGATAAACACATCCTATAAAAGTCCTTTACCCAGGACCAAAGGTCCTCTTGTACGATTCTACATTGCATCTATTCCTAAAAATACTTCGATCTCAATGGACTGGACCCTACATAGTACATATTTTTTTACCTTCATGGGACTATCGAGATAGAAAAGGATGGAGAAGTTTCCTAAGTCAATGGGCAAAGGTTAAAACTCTATCTAAAGTTGGTAAACTCTGAAGCAAAAAAAATCTTGTTAGATGAACCAATCTACTAGGACCCACCTTAGCATGTCCAGTGACACCTGTGTCCATCATGAGTCCTACATTCATCACTGTCATTCATCATTACATAGTATTGTATGTTTAGATGAAGACGTTAAACTTAGCACTTACTAGTAAGCAACTTAGAAATTTTTTAGTGAATTCATTATTCTACTTTACCCATTTATCATATAGGATCCTATGTTTCAAAAAATTAGGGACAATGCTTAGTTCAGGTTGGTGGGTGTAGAAATGCATGAGATTTTTTAGTTTTCTTATATTTTGAAGAAAAAAAAATAGTTTTTAAGGTTAAAGTTCCTTTACTATGATGAGAATTGGATTTTTTGAACTTAGTATTTCTACTACTTTAACTTCTTAATAGAAATGCATATAATTAATTTTGCATCTTATTCATATCCTAAAGTGTTTTATGAAAGTTAAATCTCAAAATACGTTTATACATGGTACATAGTTTAAACTAATAGATGGTCATGACTTATTAGTGGAGACTAATAAGTTTTTAATTTTGTATAAAAAGTAACCAATTATTAGTCTATGTTTTATAAATTATAGGCATTATCCTAAGGTCTTTTCAAAAATTTATAACCCAAGTTTTTCTGACCTAATAATTCAAAATTTTAATATTTTGTAGGTTTAGAAGCAAATCCAGAGTAAATATATGAGTCATCATAATTTTCTAGGATTTAACTAGTGCTTTTCATCTTTTTTAGGTGTTGAAAAATTGACCCAAAGGTCAACATTGATCACGATAGGAATTGAAATCATGCATAAGGTTTCTAGTCTAACATGTAAACTTAAGCAAGCCAAAGCCTAAATGTCATCAATCTAAAGGATGATCAAGGTTCAAAACTAGCTTAGGGTAGGCAAAAGAGAGCAATGGGAAGCATAAAAGGTGACTCAAATGATCCATGCCAAAAATCCATGCATTTCCATCATTTGCATAAGAATTGGAGTCATTCATGAGGTTTCCTAGTTCAACTAGGAAACCTAAGGAAGCCATGCATTTCTCACTTTACCTGAAGTTAAGTGATTTAAATAACATCCAATCTATTGATAATCTATGAGATTCCTCATGGGTTCAACCTCTCTCGTGTGCAATACTACATTGATTCATGCGCTTGAGAGTAAATTTTAAAGCTACATCAATTTTTTTATTAAATTTAATGAAGACCCCTAAATAAATGATACATTTTAATCAAGCTTATGAGAAATTTCTTAAATATCTCTACGCACAAAAGAGAAATCCCAATATACAAAAGAAAGCCTTCATCACCAAACAAGTGAGCTCTTTGATCCAACACCTAACCCCTCCTAAGTTTAGAGACCCAAGGTGTCCTACCATTTCTTCTATTATTAAAAATCATGTCCTAGATAGGGCACTATTTGATCTAAGGGCTAGTGTAAATTTGTTGCCTTATTCTTTCTATGAGCAACTAGGGCTTTGTGACCTTAAACTAACCATTATAACATTACAATTAGTAGATAAATCAGTTAAGATTCCACATAGTATAGTTGAAAATGTTATAATATAGGTGAACCAGTTTTACTTTCCTGTAGATTTTATTGTACTTAATACCTAACATATATCAGACCCCAGAAGTCATATCCTTGTGATTCTTAGACGTCCACTTTTAGCCACATCCAATTCCATCATCAATTGGAGAAATGGTGTAATGAAATTATCCTTCGGCAATAAGAAAGTCAAGCTTAATATTTTTAATATCAATCATCGACATTTAGACCTAGATGATTCCTTAGTAAATTTAATTGAAGGTCTACTTCAAGATGCTAATACACTATCATTCTATCTTAGATCCACTAAAGGCATATCTAGAACATTTTAACTATGAATTTGATGTAGATAAATCCATTGACAAGGTAAATAATCTTTTAGATGCTGCACCTATAATGGAAACCTCCAAACGGGGCTCTCATATGCAACCGCCTCCTCCATCTGATTCTATCCTAGTGCCATCTATAGAAAAGCCACTCACTTTGGTCCTTGAACCTTTACTTGAAAATGTAAATACTCTTACTTAGGACCAGATGAAACCTTACATGTCATCATAGTCTCAGATATAGATAAGGAACATGAGGGTAAGCTTCTCACTATTCTTAGAGAATATAAGATTGCTCTAGGATGGACCATAGCAGACATTAATGGAATTAGTCTTATTGTGTGCTAGCATAGAATACACCTGGAAGAAAATGCTAACCCATCTAAGGAGACACACAGGAGATTAAACCCCAACATGAAGGAGTTAGTGAGAGATGAAGTACTTAAACTCCTAGATGTTGGAGTCATCTACCCCATATCTGACAGTACTTAGGTCAGCCGAGTTAAGGTTGTTCCTATGAAGTCAGGAGTCATGGTAACTAGAAATGAGAAGAATGAGTTAATCCACACTTGCATGACCACTGAGTGGTGATTTTTTGTGGTTTACCAAAAATTGAACTCGGTCGCGAGGAATGACCACTTTCCACCACCATTCATAGACCAAATGCTAGAAAGGTCATTAAGATAAAAATATTACTACCTTCTTGATGGTTATTCTAGCTATAACCAAATCCTTATGGCACCTGAGGATCAAGAGAAGACACCTTTACGTGCCCTTTTGGAACCTTTGCCTACTGTCATATGCCTTTTGAAATGTGGAATGCTACAGCTACTTTTCAACGGTGTATGTTGAGCATATTTTCAAATATGGTGAAGAGATTCTTAGAACTATTTATGGATGATTCTTAGTGTTTGGATCTTCATTTGATGAATGCTTGCACCATTTAAAACTTTTCCTTGCAAGATGTCAAGAAAAGAACTTGGTGTTAAATTGGAAAAAATGTCATTTTATGGTTCAAAAAGGCATTGTTTTAAGCCACATTATTTCACAAAATGGCACAGAATTGGATAAAGTCAAAGTTGATTTAATCTATAACCTTCCTTATCCAAGGATGGCGAAGGAAATTCACTTATTTTTAGGCCATGCTAGTTTCTATAGAAGTTTCATCAAGGAGATTGAAGAAAATTGCATAAGAGCATTTGAGCGTCTAAAGGTTGAATTAAGTTCTGCACCTATTACTCAACCATTAAACTAGAATGCAACATTTGAAATAATGTGTGATGCTTCAAACTATGCAATTGAGGCTATGTTGGAGTAGCATATTGATAAACTTCCTCACGTGATATATGATGCTAGCAAGAGACTCAACGATGCCCAACTCAATCATTCAACTACAAAAAAAGAGTTGTTAGTAGATTTTTGTATTTGATAAGTTTAGATCTTACTTGCTAGGATCTAAGGTCATAGTATACTCAAATCATGCAGGACTTAGATATCTTCTTTTAAAGAAAGATTTAAAACATAGGCCAATTCAATGGATACTATTGCTATAGGAATTTGATCTTTAAATTCAAGTTAACAAAGGTTCTAAGAATGTCATAACTTGTCACTTATACAGGTTAGTTGTGGAATCCACTAGTGAGAATGTGCCTACAATAGAGACCTTTCTCGATGAACAATTGTTGCACACTTTCCAATTAACTTGCTATGCTAATATAATTAGTTATCTTGTCACTTAACCAATGCCTAGTGATTGGTCTAAACAAGATAGAAAAAGGTTTATTACTAAGGTTAGACACTTTACTTAGGATGGTCTATACTAGTTTAAGTACTGTCTTGATTAGGTCATTAGGAGATGCATACCAGATAGTGAAAAACATAAGATCATCTCCTTTTTGTGATGAAAATGGATGCGAGGTTCACTTTAGTTCTAAAAAAGACAAGTACAAAGATTTTCCACTGTGATTTTTATTGGCCCACTATTTTCATAGATTCACATGCTTACTGCATAGCATGTGCTAGATGTCAACAGTTAGGGAGCATAGGAGAAAGAAATATGATGCCCTTGAATCTCATTTTAATAATTAAGCCTTTTGATATTTGGGGCATTGATTTTATGGGACCTTTTCCTAATTCCTTTGGCTATTTGTACATCCTTGTGGGGATGGATTATGTGTTAAAATGGGTAAAAGTCATTTCGTGTAAAACTAATGACCATAGGGTGGTGGTCAAGTTCTTAAAAGAAAATATATTTGTGTGTTTTGGTATACTTAGGTCCATAATTAGTGATAGGGGTAAATATTTTTGTAATAGGGTGTTTAAGAATCTAATGAAGAAATATGGTGTTATCCATAAAATTGTTATCCCTTATCATCCTCAAACCAGTGGACAGGTAAAAGTGTCTAATAAAAGAGTATTTTAGAAAAGATAATCAATCCAAATAGGAAAGACTAATCTTTGAGGCTTAGTGATGCTTTATGGGCCTAATGTATAGCTTCTAAAACTCCTATAGGCATGTCACCTTATTGCTTGGTCTATGGAAAGGCCTACCACCTATAAGTTGAACTTAAATGTAAAGCATGTTGGGCAATCAAAAAGCTCAATTATGACTTAGATACTACTGGAACCTATAGAAAACTCTAACTTAATGAGTTGGAAGACATTAGGAAGGATGCATATGAGTCTGCAAAGAGATACAAAGACTACATGAAGAATAATCATGATAGACACATCTTAAGGAATTCCTTCATACATGGACAAAAGGCCCTTTTGTACAATTCTAGACTGCATCTATTTCTAAGTAAACTTACATCTCCATGAATTAGACCCTACATTGTACGTATTGCATATCCTTGTGGGGCTATTGATATACAAAAGGATGGAGGGATCTAGAAAGTTAATGGACAAAGATTGACACCCTTCCTAGAGGAGATAAACCGTGAGGTGGAAGAAACATTACTTGATGAGCTTGTTTATCAAAAACCACCTTAGCATATCCCATGATACCTGCATACATTATATGAGCTGCATTCATTATTATCATTGTATAGCATGTTTGGCTGAAGATGTTAAACTTGGTGCTCACTGTGAGGCAACTCAAGGTCTTTAGAGTCTCATTATTCTATATTACATATTTATAATATAGATGTCTTATATTACAAAACATTGATGACAACGTTTTGAAGGTCAAGTTCCTTTACTATGATGAGTACTGCATTGTTTGGATATTAGTATTTATTCTACTCTAACTTCCTAATAGAAATGAATATAACTAATTCGACATTTTATTCATGTCCTAAAGTATTTTATGAAAGCTAAATTTTGGAACACACTGAAATGCAATGCGTAAGTCTAGACTAATAGATGGTTATGACTTAGAGACCCTAAGGAAATCAATAGAGACCTATATACTCAAGTGAGTTTTACAGACTATCATCATTCTAAGGATTATATATAATTCCCTATTTTCTTCATACTTTGAAGATCCCCATATCTTTGTTTTGGTCAATTACCAAGAATCAAAGAGTACTAACTTTCTTTTCTAAATATTTATTAACTTAGATAGGTTTTAAGAAACCTAAGAAATGATATAGGCCCTCCTTATTTTAGCCCACATACACAAAGCCTACCTAGTGATGTATACCACTAGTAAGACACTTTGAGCCTCTTGGTAAGCCTTATCTTTTCAAACCTTATTTATCGTAACCCAAAGAAATCCCAGTAGAATATCCATTACCTATCATTCACAAATGAGTAGAGATGATAGTAAAAGTTTAGCAAAAGGATAAAAGCCAAAGAAGTGAAAAATATCAAAAGTGTCTACAAAGAAAAAGAGTATTATAAAAAAAAACAAAAGTGAAAAGTGAAAAAAAGAGAGAGGAAAATATAGAAAAGATGTTCACTTCATTATAATTAAAAGAAAAAGTTGGCCAAACAAACATCAATTGAGTGCTGGTTGGGGGGTGTGATAACTATCTAATTTTGCATAAAAACCACTATCTAGTTACCCATGTCTTATAACTTATAAGGGTAAAATAGGTTTTTGACCAAAATTCATAACACATGTAATTTTGACCTAATGACTCAAAATTTTAAAATTTTGTAGGTCCAGAGGCCAACCTGAGGTAAGTATGTGATTAATCATATTTTTCTACAATTTAATTAGAGCTTTTAACTTTTGTAGGAAGTGAGATGGTGATCTGATGATCGAGAATAAAATGAAAGATCAAAAATCAAGTCAAAGCCTAAAAATCATCAATCCAAAGCAAGATCAAAGGTAAAGATCATCTTTAAGACATGCAATAATGCAATTAGAGGAGCCACAACCAAGGTGGGCCTATGCATAAGCCATGTAAAGTCCACCACCTTTGCATGGGTTTCACTCAAGCCACTTAGCCATATTCAATCCATGAAGAAGGTGACAAGCTAAGCAGCCTAGCCAACCACTAAATCTAAGGATTTGAGTCATCAAGCTAAGCCAAGAAAACCATCAAATCATCCATGAAGCCAAGCTAGTGGAGCTCTCAAAGTTAGCCATCAATCCACACAAGCTAAGCTACATAGAAGGCCATGATTAGAGGAGAATCCAAAAAATTATCCTTGGGATTTATGGGGGGGGTATTTTGATAATGAAGGATAATCTACTAGGATAAGGTAGCATATGGAAGAAGATGCCTCTTCATTTTTATGGTTTTTCAATTTTTTCTTACTTTTCACCTCACTACTAAATATCACTACAAATTTCAATTTTCATTCAAGAGATATCTTTCTAAGACACCCCTATCTTCCTAAACTTCCATTCCAACCATCCAACCAATCACCACTTCCTAGGAAACTACCTAGCCAATCATTTTTTCCCACCTCTCTCTCTCTCTCTCTCTCTCTCTCTCTCTCTCTCTCTCTCTCTCTCTCTCTCTCTCTCTCTCTCTCTCTCTCTCTCTCTCTCTCTCTCTCTCTCTCTCTCTCTCTCTCTCTCTCTCTCTCTCAACCAACATTTTCAAGGGGCTTCCATGATTTTTGCAAGGGGAGAGACTCCCCCTCCTAAAAAAATTGCTCTCCCACCTTACTACAATCAAAAGCAGCCCATCTTGTTTCCACTTTAAAACCCTAGCTAGCTACTTCATCCTAGCCATCCAATTCTCTTTATTTTTCATCCATGCCCTACCTTTACCTTAGGACACCCTAGAAAACTTAGGAAATAAAATATAAAAGAGGCAAAAGGGATTCAACAAAAAAAAAAAAAAAAAACTTCCAAAGGAAGAAAAGAAGGCCTCCTCCAAAGTGAGGAGGCATCTCTTTTCTTCCCCCTTTCCTTTACCTTTTTACATTGAATGATCTCCTCCTTGGGTGGCTGCTCTTTATTCCTAATGTTTCATGTAGATTCCAAGATTCTATTCCTATAGTTCTTCCTATAAAGGTTAGTTAGTTTCTCTTTTATCTTCTTCTCTTCGATTGTTCTTAAATTTTCATTGTTGCTTAGTTGAATACTTCTCCATTTCCTTAGTTTCTTTGTATTTGTTGACTTAAGATCCAAGGTTTTTTTTCCCTTGAAGTGATAGCCAAGGAAAAGTCACATTGAATCTATTCTTTTTCCTTTCTTTTTGTTGCTTTTAGATCTCCTTTGGTTTCATTGAAATCCCTTCTTGCTTTCCTTAGTATTTCTTAAGCTTTGCCTTTACTTTCTAGTGGTTTTTTTATTGATTTCAATGCTTATTCATGGATGATGTTGGAATATTGAAGAAGGTTTATCTTGTAGTTTTGGGTTGATTAAGATCAAGTAGCATTCATTGTAATAGGACATAATCTTTAGATTTGGATTACATGTATTGGGGGCATTTTGTTGATGGATTATAATATAATTCAATGAAGTTAATTAGAGTTTTTAATTCAAACTTATTTTTAGAAGTTAATGATGTTCATTCTTGAATGTGTGCTTTCATTACAATTGCTTAACTCCATATTTTCCATGTTCCATTAAGTGAATGATTAAAATATCATGCTGCTAGAATTCTGCTTTATGGAATGTTATGTTTAATTTCCAGCACCATACACTTAATATTTACTTGATTTTTCAATAACCCAATTTTATTATTAGATTGCTTAGTTAATGCTTGAGTTGGATTGGATGGTCTAGATTTTTAAAGTAGTTAAGCAGATTCATTCCTACCTCATGAATCATGTGTACCATTGCATGGTCATACGCATGATACTTGGGTAGTTCTCCTTTGATTACTTGATTAGTGATTGTTTCCCTTTAGTTTTCTTGTTTGGTTGTAGTTTAGTTCAGATTTCATTGTTTACAAGTTTGCATCTTAGTTAGTTTCTAATTCTTAATTTGAGAAAGTAATTGATTTGTTTCTTTACAATAGTTGCAAATTTTCATGTTGAGAAAGTTTGATTTAGGAAACTTACTACATTTCATTTTTAGGAAGTTTTTTAAGTTAAGGAAGTTTTAATTTTAGAAAGTTCTCATTTAGGAAATTTTTATTTTTAGAAAGTGTGTTTTAGGAATGTTGTTAAGTTTATCATGTTTTAGCTTTAGCATAATTCCATCTTTCATGTGTTAATCTTCCATTCTTAGTTTAGGAAAAAGATTTCACTATCTTTGGCTAGGTTGAATGAGCTAAGTAAGGACCATTAAGATCATATCCATTCAATTTCTCATGGGAACAACCTCCTCATGTGAATTACTACAACTAATTCATGTGCGTGCAAGTTTAACTTAAAAATCACAAAACCGTCTTAGATTTATTGTTTGCATAAAAATCATCTTCTTTTTGTTGTCTCAGAAAACACAAATGAATAGATGCAGAATAAAAAAGACATTAGATTGCTAGAAAATAGGAGATGCAAAGAAATTAAATAGATAGGAAAGGAACAAACATAGCTCCTCATCTTCTGTAGGATTGTAATCAGGATCTTTCTTTGGATTATCATCATCATAATTTGAATGTTGATCCTCCCTCTGTACCCTCTAAGTGGAATTAGTGGGAATAGAACACTCAGCATAGCCTTTTTAATCATCAATGTACACTTTGGGTCCTCTAATTGAATAATCTTCAATAATTTTTCCTTGCCATCCCAATCTTCAAAATTTTATGGGTATTGATCTGACGAAAAAGGCTACAACTTTTTATAATTCAAATTAAAAATGTCATGTGCAAGATTTAATACTTTTATTTCTAGCCATCTTCTTAAATAGGATTTTTAAGAAGGTTTTTTCAATCCATCATCTTAAGTCCAATGACTTTTTAAGATGGTTTTTAAGAAATATTATTTTTAAATTATTTTATATCAAGTAGTTTTTTACAACCATATTAGATTGATTTTAATAAGATAATTATGTAAAAACCATCTCATTTTTGTTGTCTTAGAAAAACTACTATAGAATCAGAAAGATGTTAGATTACAACATAATAAGAGATGTAAAGAAATCAAATAGATAGGAAAGAAACAAACTTATCATCTCATCTTCCTCACAATCCTAATCTAGATCTTTATTCAAATTATTATCATTATAATATGAATGTTGATCTTCCCTCTGGACCCATCTAAGAGGAATTGGTAGGACAAGAACACTCAGCCTAGCCTTTTTCATCGTCAATGTACATTTGGATCCTTTGATTGAATAATCATCAACAATTTTTTTCTCCCCATCCCAATCAACCAAATTTTGAAAGTATTAACCTGACAATAAGGATAAAAATTATTGTAATTCAAGTCAAAATTATCATGTGCAAGACTTGATACTATTATTTCTAACCATCTTCCTAAACAAGATTTTATAAGATGGATTTTTCAATCTGCCTTCTTAACTCCAATGACTTTTTATTATTACTTTTAAGAAATAGTATTATTAAATTATATTATATCAACCAATTTTTTATAACTATTTTAAATTTATTTTAATACGACAATTGTGTAAAAACCATCTTCTTTTTTATGTCTTAGAAAAACTGCTACAGAATCAAAAAGACATTAGATTATTACATAATGAGAGATGCAAAGAAATCAAACGTATAGAAAAGAAACAAACTTACCACCTCATCTTCCTCAAGATCCTAATTTGGATCTTTATTCAAATTATCATCCTTGTAGTTTGAATGATAATCCTATCTCTGAAGTCAAATTTTGTTAGGCAAGAACACTTAGCCTTGCCTTTCTAGCTGTCAATGTACAGTTTTGATCCTTCAATTGAATAATCTTCAACAAGTTTTCCACCTCGTCCCAATCAACCAAATTTTGCACATATTGATGTTAGACCAAGGGTTGAAATTAATTGTAATTAATTTAGTATTGTCATGTTCAACATTTAATAATATCATTTCTAATCGTCTTCTTAAACAGGATTTTTTTAAGTTGGTTTTTTTAAATCTATATTATTGAGTTATTCATGCTAAAATCTTCATATTCTTGAACTCCCTCCAATGAAATTTTAATGTCTTTTTTGAGAAACCATCTTATTAAATTATATTATATTATATTAGGCTTCTTTTATGATCATCTTAGATTTATTTTAAAAAGAAGATTGCATAAAATTTGTCTTCTTTTTTTCATCTTTGTAAACACAAACAAATAGAATTAGAATTAGAAAAACATGAGATTCCTACATAATAAGACATGCTAAGAAATCAAATAAGAGGTAAAGAAACAAACTTACCTCCTCATCTTCCTTGAGATCCTAACCTAGATCTTCATCCAGATTATCATCATCATAGTCTGAATGTTGATCCTCCCTAGGGCCCTACCTAAGAGGAATTGGTGGGATAAGAATGCACAGCTACCTTTTTTTATTGTCAATGTACACTTTTCATCCTCAGATTAAATAATGTTCAATAATTTTTCTTCCTTGTCCCAATCAGTCAAATTTTACATGTATTTATCTAATGGGAAAGGCTAAAATTTATTGTAATTCAAATAAAAATTATCATGTGCAGGACTTGATACTGTTATTCTTAACCGTCTTCTTAAATAGGATTTTTTAAGATGGTTTTTTTTTTCAATCCGTCTTCTTTGGTTCTTCATGCAAAAATCATCAAATTTTTTAACTCCCTCCAATGACTTTTTAAGATGAGTTTTGAGTAGTTGTCTTATTAAATTATATTATATTAGGTTTTTTTTTGTAACAACCTTAGATTTTTTTTAATAAGATGATTGTGTAAAAATTATCTTCTTTTTACCATCTTAGAAAACACAAATTTCTATATAATATGAGATGCAAAGAAATCAAATGGTTAGGTAAGAAACAAACTTACCTCCTCATCTTCTTCAAGATCCTAACTAAATCTTTAGTCAAATTATCAACATCATAGCCTGAATGTTGATCCTCCCTTTGGCCCCATATAAGTGGAATTGATAAGACAAGAATGCTCAGCCTAGCCTTTTCCCCATCAATGTACACTTTGGATCCTCCAATTGAATAGTCTTCAACTATGTTTCCTCCTAGTTCCAATCAACCAAATTTTGCTGATAATGATCTGGCAACAAAGGCTAAAAATTATTGTAATTCAAGTTAGAATTGCAATGTGCAAGATTTGATACTATTATTTGTAACTATCTTCTTAAACTGGATTTTTAGGATGGTTTTTTCAATCCATCTTCTTAAGTTCTTCACATGAAAATCTTCAAATTTTTTAACTCCCTCCAATGACTTTTTAAGATTGTTTTTGAGAAATTGTCTTACTAAATTACATTATATTATATTAGGCATTTTTTTATAGCCGTCTTAGATTTATTTTAATAACATGATCGTATAAAAATTGTCTCCTTTTTACCATCTTATAAAACACAAATAATAGATAAACTGCTTCAGAATCGAAAAGACATGAAGTCGCTATATAATAGGAGATGCAAAGAAATCAAATAGATAGGAAAGAGACAAACTTACCTCCTCATCTTCCTCGAGATCCTAATATAGGTCTTTATCGTATTTTTTGCCGCCAATGTCCACTTTGAATCCTCTAATTGAATCATTCTTCAAGATTTTTTTTCTCCTTGTTCCAATCAACCAAATTTTATTGGTGTTGATCTAATAGCAAAGGCTTAAAATTTTTGTAATTCAAGTCAAAAGTGTCATGTGCATGACTTGATACTATTATCTTAGGAAAATTACAATAACTTCCTATACTGACATCTCCAATGAGAGTAACACTCAATGTCTTACCACATGTAGCTGTTTTATCTCCAAGGTTGTCTCTAAGATAGATCATTTCACCAAGATCATTGTTAGTAGGCATTTTTTCTCCTATAACTTTCTTTCCACTAGCATTATCTCTAAGTTCCTTTCCTACAAACTCACAAGCTTCTATATTAGAAATTACTTTCATACTCTATATAGATTTCTTTCCCCAGATCATCTAGTTTTCCCTTCCCTAGTTTGCTTGTGTTCATTTATTCCCTTCTTTCAACAATCATGCTAATGATGTTGTTCACAAAGTCTTTGTACATAGAATGTTTTTAGTCTTTTTCCAATAATCTTTCAAATCAACAAATTGAAGATGCTTTGACGAAACTAGCCTTTTAAGTTAAAATATTTTCTTAAATAACCCTTTATAATAGAGGAAGAGTCTCTCGGTAGGATTACATGCTCCACCCCACCAAAGAGTGAGAAGAAGTTCATGCCTTCTTCATTCTATTAGATTGAGGACGTTCTTTTTGTTCACTATGCCAAATAAAACACAAAATCAATGCAATTTGATGATCTAACTTGTTGTTGTGGGTCTTTAAAATAATGGATGGTCATTATTTTTTACTCCAAAGAAATGTGAGCCATAGGATTCAAAAAAAATTATTTTTTAACCTATTAAGACAATTCTAATCATGATCAATGGCTTAGATTTACAAGAATGCGCAAGTCTATTGGGACTCTATAATGCGAAACAGATGCTTCAATACTAAAGTCTCCAAATATACCATTATTGGTGGGTCCCACTTTTCATCTTGTTACTACACCGATAACTTGGCTCTACTTGGGTTATAGAATTTTGACCATTTTTGCTTTGGAGTTGCTAAACTATTTGTTTCAAAAATATGTTTGTAGAGATCACGGAATGATCGTCTAATCCACATCTACTGCTAGAGCAATAAGATGATCAAGTTTAGTAATGCAAAATTGGACTCCACCAAAACAGGTATACTTAGACAATTTATGTAGTGGTGCCACTTTAACATCTACAATAACAAGTGTCTAATTTTGTATAAAAATCGCCCAATTAATTACTCGAGTGGTACAAATTATAGGAATAAATTAAGGTTTTTGACCAAAATTTGTAAAACATACATTTTTTACCTAATGACTCAAAATTTTGACATTTTGTAAGTTCAAAGACTAATATGAGGTATGTATGTGATTAATCATATTTTTTATGATTTAATTAGAATATTTCATGCATTTTATGGAGCGAGATGGTGATCCGATAGTTGATTGATCAGGATAAAATTAAAAGATAAAGATTAAAAGATCAAGTCTAAGCCAATCATCAATTCAGCATAAGATCAAGGTCATCATCAATTCAACATAAGATCAAGGTGAATATCATCTCTAGGACAAGCAATGAATGCAATTAGAGGAGTCAAAAGTGGCCAAAGTGGGCCCAAGCATAAGCTATGCAAAGTCCACCACCTTTACATGGGTTTCACTTAAGCCACTTAGCCAGATTCAAGCCATGAATAAGAGAATAAGCTAAGGAGCCAAGCCAACCAATAAAAATAAGGAATTTAGCCATCAAGCTAAGCCATGAGAGCCATCCAAACCAACCACGAAGCCAAGCCAATGGAGCCCTCAAAGTTAGCCATCAAAGCCACATGAGCTAAGACAATGGAAGGCCATGATTGGTGGAGAATTTGAAGAATTATTCTTAGGATTTATGGGGATATTTTGAAGAAAATTAAGGAAAAATTCACTAGGATAAGGTGGCATATGGAACAATAGGAAGAAACCCTTCTCTTTTTCCACTTTCTCTCACTTTCCACCTCACCACCAAGAGCACCAGGAATTTCACTTTTCACTGAAGAGTCCTATCTTTTTAAGACTCCTCCACCTTCCTAAACTCCCATTCAATACCCAACCAATTCAATCACTTAGCCAATCAAATTTCCCCATTCACCTATCTTTCCTATCCTTTCCTACTCATCTCTTTCCTCCCACCTTCTCTTCTCTTTCCTACCTCATCCGTTCCACCCACTTTCCATAATTGAAGGGCTTTAATGATTTTTGAAAGGGAGAGATGCCTCCCCTTAAAAATAAGATGTCTCCCCACCTACTTGCACTCAAAAGACAGCCAACCTATCCCACCTTCCATCTCTTGTAAAACCCTAGCTACCCACCTATCCTGGCAATCCAAATTACTTGTTTTCATCCCCACCATACCTCTAACTTAGGTCACCCTAGAAAATATAGAAAAAAAAATATAAAAGACATTTAAAAACTAAATTTTAGAAACTCTCCTTTGGGAGGAAAAAGATGCCTCCTCACTTTGGAGGGGAAGTCCTCTTCTTTCATCACTCTTTTCTCACTTTTGCTTTGGAAATTCTTCACTTTTGGGTGTTGTTCTATCTTTCCAAGGTGTGCTACTATTTCCTCAAGTGCTCATGCCTAGGCCTTGGGTGGATGATTTGTCTTAGAAGGGTTGGTTAGTCTGCCTTGCTTCTCTTTGTTTGATCTTAGTTACCATTGTGCTAGTTGATGCTTTGCAATTCCATTATTTTTCCTTGGCTAAAAGATTAAGATCCAAGGTTGGTTTTTTTATTAAAGTGATAGCCAAGGGAAGTCACCTTGAATCAAATCTTTGACCTTATTTTTCATTGCCTCTTAGATATCTTTTAGTTTCCTTGAACTCTAACATTGTTTTCCTTAGTTTTCCTTGAATGTTACCTTTATATTCCATTAGATTTTCCCTTGAATCTCAAGCTTGTTGGAGGAGTAATCATCATTAGGATCTAGTTTTGAGTTTAGTCTGGGAGAAAGCATGGTGCGTGCTCTCCAAAAGTGTAATGCATGATCCATGTAACCACTTTAAATGCAGTACAATTTGATCTTTAATGGGATCTCTTTCATTGTTGGATGATGATGATTAATTTACATGTTTATCTCATGGCTTAGTACCTAATTTAAGATTATTGTTCTAGTCATTCCAACCAATCCAACCCCAAAAAAAAAAAAGGAAAAGGAATCAAAACTACAGATGCAATCAATTAGTGGAACCCATGGTTTTGAAGACCTTTAGGGTAGAAGTTGGATAATCTTGTTAACTTGATTGGCCACTCATGTTCCATTAGTCTAATACCTCACCTCAACAAGTATGAAGTTCACTTATCAATTCCTAAGGAAACTATGCACGCAACCCATGGGTGGAATGTGTGGTTTTGAGCGATTTATTGAGTGATTGAATTCCAAGTTAGATGTATTCATGTTAGGAAAAGTAGTTTAGTTAGTACTTAATCATTTTAATTAATGTGTTAGAATGTTATTGATTAGTTGTTAGTGTTAAATTTTTCATTCCCATGAATTTAATTTCTTTTTTTAGAATTTTTCATGATTAGGAAAGTAATTGATTAGTGCATGTTTTCTTAGGTAATTGCTAAATTTCATGCTTAGGGAAGTTGATTTAGGAAAGTAGTTAAGAATTACATTTTTGGAAAGTTTCAATTTAGGAAAGCCATAGATTTAGAAAGTTTTCAATTAGGACAGTTTTATCTTCAGAAAGTATGTTTTAGGCAAGTTGTTAATTTTAGCACATTTCTTTAGTTTTGCATAATTACCATTTCTATGTGTTAGTTTCTACCCTTAGTTTAGGTTAAAAGATCTCCATCTTTTGGTTAGGTTAGATAATACTAGTATGACACCTT
Organism: Warburgia ugandensis; assembly: GCA_035236585.1. Lineage (NCBI taxonomy): Eukaryota > Viridiplantae > Streptophyta > Magnoliopsida > Canellales > Canellaceae > Warburgia > Warburgia ugandensis. Next base: position 73,052,596 of record CP141129.1, on the reverse strand, counting down.
TCTATTCCTCATGAGAATGACCCCCTCCGGTGACACTACTACAACCGATTCATGCGCTTACGAGTTTAACTTTATAATCACAACATGTTTTTGGTGTTGTTGTTGGGGAGTTACAATGTTTTGTGTAGTGGGCCATACTTTAGATTATTTTCCTCTAGTCTAGGTTTAGGGTGCATTTGTTTTGGGTTTTGCATTATTTTTACATGTATTTGCTATTTTCCTCATAGTGACCAATTTCGTTAATTTTTGTGCGAGAAAAATCGGCAAAGGAGTGACAGCAATCCTATGGCCCAAGGCTTCATCAACATAAATTAGGTTTTTATTGCTTTCCCAGATTAGGATTTGAGTAAAATTGTAGTGATGCTCATTGTAATTTTAATTTTAATTTTAAAATGGTATTAATAATACAAGGCAAGTGTGGGGTATGGTGGCCCACACTTGATCATCATAAGACTGTGAGCAATTCTAGTCCAAAATTTAATTTTTAGGATAAAGTGCATTTAGTATAATTTTGCATTTGTGATGGTAGTATAATTCGTATAGATTAGGTTCATGCATTTATAACTATTGCATAATACTTAGGATTGTTGCATTAGTTCAAGCACATATTTAACAAAGATTAGCTTGAGCTTGGCTATAACTAAAGCATAGGCTGCATGGTTAGAGTGTCTTATCTATTATGGTGCCTCACCCTTTGTTAAGTAGCATATAGGGAGACATTAGTTTGATTTTTGTTTTGTATTGTACATTTATAGCTTTATGGTGGAATGGAACTTAATGATAGTAAGGACCCCATAGGAACCCTTACAAGTTAAGGACTGGATTTCATCACCAACTCCTTGGCCCACCTAGGAATAATGAACATCCTTATATGTCGCGATCTCAATCCTTGAATGTTAATTTAAAATCAAGTAGAAAAGACTTAGGGTTTCGAGCTCATAGGACCCTTTTAGAAGGACGAGATCTATTGTCACTCCCGTGGCTTATGAGCATTGTAGTTATAGTGGTGCCTTAAAATGTAAGTGATTTTTCCACTCCTTCCATTGACATCGATTGAGGTTTAAACGCCTCCTGATATGAAGATTGTAGTAACCACTTTAGAGTATAACCCAACTAGTAAACAGTAGCCCAATTTAGATAAAAGGAGGAGCTATCTAGATTTAGATCTAAGAAGCTACTACAGATAATCAAGACACTGCTCGCTTAGTGGATACTAGGATTTGATTGTGCATTATTTAGCTTAGAACTAACAATTAGGTTGCATCATATAGTTAGGGTTTTCCATAATTAAAAAAAAAAAAAAAAAAAAAACTCATTCATTGTATATAACTACTTGTTTCATTGTATGCAAAGTTGAGAACAAAGGCCTATTAAGAAGAGGATAGATTTCATAGATTAGATACATCAATGGATATGATAAATATTATGAAAAGTCAATTGCTTAGGATAATAGCTTCTTAGCAAGCTGCACCACAAACTCAATAGCATAATGATTAAACCTATTCTAAGCATCCCTATCTCATTCCTTTATGGCCATCAAGGTCCACATACAATGGTTATTATCAAGAGCCAATGGATGCACATAATGCATTCACATACCCTAACAATGACTACTAACCTAAGACAAATTATAACGGAAGGGCTAGGCATCATGAACAACCATGGTCCTAGGATTACCAATATTAGGAAGAACCACAATGGTCCCACCCTAGTCAACACTACCATGATTATCAAAAATATCAGGGTCAATCATCATGGGTTCAACCTGCTCAGCTCCTTTTCAAGACCCAAATGCTACACCAATACCAACCCTGCAAGTCATTTCCTTTATAGCATGAAGAACTGCCATCAAAAGGGAATATGCAACATATTTGTGAGATAATAGAAAGAAGCATGGATGCCATTGAAAATGTGAATGAGGAAATGAAACGAGAGATGGAGGAATGAGAAGGGAAAATGAAACCAATATGGGAAAATATTGACAAAATACTTCTAAATTTATATTTATATATATATAAGGACTAAGGAAATGAAACAGATTAGGGATAATGAAGAGCCATTTATTACTGATAATAGGATGAAAATCTCTTATAATCATTTAGATCCACAAAAGTCCACAACCATCCATAGAAGCCTCCAACTCAAATTTACTCGAGCCATGTCTTATTCCTTGTTATGATTATGATGAAGAGACTTTCATTAATGAAGAGATTGAAGTTGTAGAAACATCCAACTCATATCCTCTAGAATCCATCTTGCTTATTTTTATGACTTTGATGAAGATACATACATTGTGGAGGTGAATGAATTGTTGGATACCATGCCATTAATGAACACTTCTCAATGGCAAGCATGAGTAGCACCCACTATAAAGCCTAAAATACTAATTGAGCCTTGCAATGTAGAAAATGTACTTGATTGGGACCTACCAACCTTATTTGAACAAACATCAAAAAGTAATGTAAGCCCATTTGAAACCTTACTTGTGCCAACTAAACAGGAAGAAAAAGAGTCAATTGATGTACTAACCCTACATTAAGGGTACACCTTAGAAGATAATCCAGGTTTAAGTAATACCATGTTCCCACCTCTAGTAATACAAGAACAAACATTTACGAAAGGGCAAAGTCAGCTTCTACCCAATTTCAGGACAATTTAAGGGAAATGGAGGACAAAGATAAACTAAGTACAATGGTCAATGCGATCCCTAATATTGGTACATATAAGGAACATATGGTCCAATATGCTTTAACTACACATTAGCTCAAAATGTCATTGTATTATCACCACCTCAAAATACAAGGTGGTGGAATTATATTGACAACCGTGAAATACTGAAAATGAGGGTTCATCAATGTGGTCCTACTAAATTTAAAATCATGGTGGCCTACTATGTCATAATATTACCACCACTAAAAATCTCCAAGTGGAGGCAATATATAGACTACCATGAGGTTCTGATACGGCGTCAGAAATCTTACCAATTCATTGTTAGGTTAGGATTATGAGAATTAGTTGAACTAGCTAAGTCTAGGTTTAGATGGCTAGGTTCGTTAGTTAGGTTAGTTATAAGCAATGCCTGGTTGAAGACGTTAAATTTTGCGCTCACTAAGAGGCAACCAGGAATCATTATTTTGAATTACCCTTTCATCATTTAGGTGTCCAATTTTTCAAAACATTGAGGACAATGTTTAGTTCAAGTTGGGGGTAGAAATGAGATTTCTAAGTTTCTCTTGCATTTTTGAAAAATTTTAAATGTCCTTTGTAAAGATGAGAATTTGAAATTTTTTTATTTTTTTTTGCATACTCAGATATCCATACAAACTTTATCTTATTAATAGAGTTGCATACAATTAGTTCACTATTTTTTTTCTTTTCTAAATTATCTCATGAAAAATTAAGCTTAAAACATTAATTGCAAAAAATAGTTATATATAGTTTAAGTTGAGGAGAAAAATATCACTTAAAATTTCTAAATAAGATCTATGAAGACTTATAACCCAAGTGAGTTTTGAACCATTCTTTCTTTTTTGAGTGTTATACACAAATTCAAAATTTTCTTCAGCTAACATTATTTCTTATCATCTTAGTCAACTATTAGGAAATCACATCAAGACTATGCCATATATCTCTTAAATTTATGATCATCTTTAAGTCATATGAAATCTAGGAAATGATATAGGCCATTCTTATAAACCCAAAGCCTTTATCCTTCCATATATTATTTTTCGCTAGTTGGACCCTTAACCCTCTAAAATTGAGCCTTTTCTTTGTTAGCAAAACAACCTTTACCTATATTGAAACCCAATATATATCCATTGCACATTTGTTTTGGAAATTTGTAGAGAATATTGAAGAATATCTTTAGAAAAAGTATGAACAATACAATTCAAGAGATGAACATCATCATCATCATCATCAAGACCTTATCCCAATTAGGGGTCTACCACATGAATCTTATTCCTCCATTGCCCTCTATTAAGTACCATAGCTTCATTTTGTCCCAAAGTTTTTAAAATCTTTTCTCACCACTTCTATCCACGTTCTTTTGGGAATCCCCTTGCCCTTTGCGAACCTTCTGCTTGCATTCCTTCACTGCTTCTAATTAGTGCTATTTTGGGTCTTCTTTGGACATGTCCAAACCATTTAAGTTTAATCTTCCTCATCTTGTTACCTATTTGTGCTACCCTTAAGTTTCCTCTAATGTTTTCATTCCTAATTCTATCCTTTCTTGCCTTGTCACTCATCCATCTCAACATCCTCATTTTCATGATGCTCATCCTATGAACATGATGTTCCTTAACTACCCAACACTTTGATCCATAGAGCATGGCCGGACTTATGGCCATCCTATAGAATTTTCCTTTTAGTTTGAGTGGCACCTACCCAGCACACAAAACTCCAGATGAACATCAAGGTTAAAAAGAAGAAAAAGTTCAAAAAGGTTATATATAAAGTCAAGTGAAAATAAACAAAAAATAGCCAAAGAAAAAGAAGAATTTTCACTCCTGCAAGGAAAAAGGGAAAAGTTGTGAAAACATTAATAGAGGATGTTTGCATATTTTTCAAACAATCTTTGTTTACCTTTATATCCATTCTTTTGATAACTCTTACCTAAGCCTATATTTCATCCTAATTGAAGTCCTAACTTGATCTTAGGAGAAGTGTGGCTTGGACATGGTTATAAATGAATAGGGAGTTTGGTAGAGTGTAACATTCTTAGTAGTTGATATCTTTTCATGAGACCATTATTATCATTCTTTCTAAGCTATCAGTCTTTTGTATGGAATACATGAGATTTTTGGATTTGATGAACAATATTCTACTCACATACTAATAAGAGATATACACCTTTCTGAGTGACAAGTATATCCTTTGATAATTGAAGTCAAAGCATACATTTGGGCGGTACTTTAGGTTATGTTTGACTCGAAAGCTATAATTATATATCAATTATAATATACAGTCACCTTTCAAAGTTTAATGAAATAATGGGATATCTTTAGCATAAGGGTAGGATTTTGAACCTTTTAGTTAATCTTTATTAGTAAGCGAAAGTTAGGTATTCATATAACCTAAAAAAAAGAAAAAAAAATTCTCAGATGAATAAAGGATTTTCATTTTAAAAAATTGAGAATTTTGTGTGTGTATTCACTGCAAACCATTATAAGGCCTAAATCGTCCACTAAGGGTAACCTAAAGGTTCAAGCGCTTGTTATATGTGCTAAATACAAACGTGAGTACATATGAAAGTGGCAATTCATATTAGTTTTTGTAAAATAAATTTTCACATGTTTTGCTTGGGACTAGCAAAGCGCTGATTGGGGGTTTGATAAGTGTCTAATTTTGCATAAATACTACCTAATTAGTAACTCAAGTGTTATAAATTATAAGGGTAAATTAGGATTTTTAACCAAAATTCATAACAAATTCAATTTTTTACCTAATGACTAAAAAATTTCACATTTTGTAGGTCAGGGATTAATCTAAGGTAAATATTCCATTAATCATATTTTTAGGATTTAATTAGAATTTTTTATGTTTTGTCTAAAGCAAGATGATCCGATAGTCGAGATTGATTGGAATGAAATTAGAAGATCAAGATCAAAAGATAGAGTCCAAGCCTAAGAATCATCAATTCAACATGAAATCAAGGTGAAGATCATCTTTAGGACAAGCAATAGCTGCAATTAAAGGAGTCAAAAGTGGTGGCCAAAGTGGACCCATGCATAAGCCATGCAAAGTCCACCAACTTCGCATGATTTCACTTAAGCCACTTAGCCATATTTGAGCAATGAACAAAAGGACAAGTTAAGGTCCAAGCCAACCACTAAAGCCAAGGAATTGAAGCATCAAGCTAAGCCAGCCATGAAGCCAAGCCAATGGAGCCCTCAAAGTTGGTCATCAATGCCACATGTGCTAAGCTAAATGGAAGGCCATGATTGGTGGAAATTTTGAAGAATTATATTGAATTTATGGGGATATTTTGAAGTGAATTAAGGAAAAATTCACTAAGATGAGGTGGCACGTGGACTAATAGGAAGAGACCTTTTTCTTTTTCCACTTTCTCTCACTTTCCACCTCACCACCAAGAGCACCATGAATTTCACTTTTCATTGAAGAGTCCTACCTTTTTAAGACTCCTCCACCTTCCTAAACTCCTATTCGAACCATCCAACTAATTCCAAAGTCTTAGGAAATCACTTAGCCAATCAAATTTTCCCATCTCACCTCTCTTTCCTATCCTTTCCTACTCATCTCTTTCCTCCCACGTTCTCTTCTTTTTCCTACATCATCCCATCCACCCACTTTGCATAATTGAAGGGCTTTAATGATTTTTGAAAGGGGGAGATTCTCCCCTAAAAATAAGGTGTCTCCCCACCTAATTGCAGTCAAAAGACAGCCAACCTATCCCACCTTACATCTCTAGTAAAACCCTAGCTACTCACCCATCCTGGCCATCCAAATTACTTGTTTTCATCCCCACCATACCTCTAACTTAGGTCACCCTAGAAAATATAGAAAAAATATATATAAAAGACATTAAAATATTAAAGTTTAGAAAACTCTCCTTTCGAAGGAAAAAGATGCCTCCCTCACTTTGGAGGGGACGTCCTCTTCCTTCATCACTCTCCTCTCTCTTTTGCTTTGGAAATTCTTCTCTTTTGGGTGTTGTTCTATCTTTCCAAGGTCTGCTACTACTTCCTCAAGTGCTCATGCCTAGGTCTTGGGTGGCTGATTTGTCTTTGAAAAGTTGGTTAGTCTTCCTTGCTTCTCTTTATTTGATCTTAGTTAGCATTGTGCTAGTTGATGCTTTGCAATTCCATTGTTTTTTCTTGCCTAAAAGATTAAGATCCAAGGTTGGTTTTGCCCTTGAAGTGACAGCTAAGGGAAGTCACCTTGAATCTAATCTTTAACCTTACTTTTCATTGCCTTTTAGATCTCTTTTAATTTCATTAAATTCTAGAATTGTTTTCCTTATTTTTCCTTGAATGTTATGTTTATATTCCATTAGATTTTCCCTTGAACCTCAAGCTTATTGGAGGAGGAGGAATCATTAAGATCTGGTTTTGAATTTAATTTGGGAGAAAGCATGATGTGTGCTCTCCAAAAGTGTAATGCACCATCCATGTGACTACTTTTCATGCAATACAATTTGATCTTTAATGGAATCTCTTTGATTGTTTGATGATAATGATTGATTTATATTTTGTCTCATCATTTAGTAGTTAATTAAAAAGGTTATTGTTCCAGCCGTTCCAACCTATCCAACCCAAGAGAACAAAAGGAATCAAAACCATGCTTGCAATCAATTAGTGCAATGCATGGTTTTGAAGACCTTTTAGGGTAGAAGTTGCATAATCCTGTTAACTTGATTGCCCACTCTTGTTCCATTAGTTTAATACCTCATCTCAACAAGTATGAATTTCACTTATCAATTCATGAGGAAACTATGCATGCAACCCATGGGTGGAATGTGTGGTTTTGAGTGATTTGTTGAGTGATTGAATTCCAAGTTAGACGCATTCATTTTAGGAAAAGTAGTTTAGTTAGTGGCTATTTGTTGATCTTAATTAATATGTTAGCATGTTATTGATTAGTTGTTAGTGTTAAGGTTTTCATTCCCATGAATTTAATTGCTTTCTTTAGAATTTGCATGATTAGAAAAGTAGTTTATTAGTGCATGTTTCCATAGGTAATTGCTAAATTTCATGTTCAAGGAAGTTGATTTAGGAAAGTAGTTAAGAACTGTATTTTTAGAAAGTTTCAATTTAGGAAAGTCCTTAATTTAGGAAAGCCATAGATTTAGAAATTTTTCAATTAGGAAAGTTTTATCTTTAGAAAGTATGTTTTAGGCAAGTTGTTAATTTTAGCATATTTCTTTAGTTTTGCATAATTTTCATTTCCATTTGTTAATTTCTATTCTTAGTTTAGGATAAAAGATCTCCTTCATTTGGCTTGGTTAGATAATTTAAAGTATGGACCACTACTATCATAATCGTTCTATTCCTAGTAGGATTGACCTCCTCCCAGGAGAATACTACAACTAATTCGTGTGATTGCAACTTTAACTTTAAAATCACTGCATACTATATACTAAAGCAATGTAATTTTTCACCCAACATACAATTATGTATTAGTTTTTAAAGGTTTTTCTCTTTTTTTATCCACCACAAATCCCTAAAATCGTCTCTTTCTCTCTCTAATCTATCCTACTTTATCTTCTTCTAACTTATACTTATCCTCATATTATAATATTAAGCTCTAATAATTATTTCTTACACAAGTAGGCCCCACTTGAATCCCTAAATTTCTCTCTCTATCACCTTTCCTTTTCTTTTCTTTTTTACAATGAATAGCATCATCCATTTCACAACTCAAAAAGGTTCAACAAGCATGGCCTTAGGTGTATTCAATGTATGAGATTTTTTATACATAGCACATCTAAGATATCCCAAATCAATGAATGTGACTTTGATCCATGAAAAAATATAATGGCAGGCCCAACTTGCATTTTTTAATGAAAAGATTTCCATGATAGAAATTCTTGAACAAGAGAAAGGAAGAGAAGGGAGAGAATTTCTTCCATACATATATATACTGATATGTATTGAAGAAAAATCGGGTTGGTCCACATTTTGTATTTTTCATCAAATTAAGATGTTAATCTAATTTGATCTCAATTAGATGTTCTTGATGCCAAAAATCATTTTGAATGAGAATATCTAAGGCCTTCATTTTTGGGCCTCCTGTGATCATATAATGGACGACATGAAAAACAAAACAAAAACTCTTACTATTCATTTTACACTCATAAAAGGCCAAGAAATGAAGACCTTAGAAATTTCAAACAGTCATCACTTTAGGCACCAAGGACATCTGATTAAGACAAAATCAGATGAATGTTTGGATCAATAAAAAATACAAAACATGGGCCCAAACCCCATTTTTCTTTAATACATGTCAATATATACTCATGTATAGAAGAAATTCATGAGAGAGGGGGGGGTTGGAGAATTTCTTCAATACAAATCAATACAAGAATGTATGGAAGAAATGCTAAAGAGTGTGAGATTTTAGAAGTCTTATTTTTTTTAGCAAATATGTACAACAATAAATAGGAAATATTAAAGAAAAAATAGATGAAAACTTAATGACTTTTAAAGAGGCCCACTTATTCAAGCAATAGTGAGAAATAGAAATTGCTTATTTGAATATTATATTCATATATAGTAGAGTCTATATGGGAAAAATGAATTATTTCTAAATATATATTTAAAATCAAAGAGTCTTGATTGTTTATGTCATGCAAATTAGAATTGAACATATATATCAAAATCATCAAAGACATACACTACATACCGTCCATGTAGATTGAACGACCAAATCGATGTCAATATTTCCCTACGTGGGATCATAATATGTTTATACAATTAAGCTTGTTGGTCTCCTAAACCATTAAAAACTAACTCGCATGGTTCTAGTCCCACATGAAAAATATATCTCTCTCCTATAAGACTTAGTCTAAGTCAATGATTTAGATTTTGCTAAAACAATTAGAAGAAGATTAAATTAATGAAGTTAATGGGAAGGAATTAAAATTAAATGTGCATATTTGCTAAAGACACCCAACCACGAGTCTCAAGAGATGCTCAAACAACTACTAACCTTTTAGCAATTTCCTTGACACATCCAATTAAAAGAGTTGTTAAGGTAGTATTTGCATCTCTAGACCAATGCTCTACATAGAAAGTTCATTTGTGGTCCAGATGACAATATATCAATCAAGAAAACACAAATATCCAACAGTACATAACTTAGTTGACTTTCTTACAAACACATTGACCTAAATTATCAAAATTTAACACATTGACAACAAAACTAGAAGGGTACCATCCCATACTCTCTGCAACATGACCTAGAAGCCTTATTTGCAAGTCTATCTACTTTGAAATCTTTATAGACATGTTAGAATTTAAGACTCAAGAAAACTATACATGATTGGGAAATGCCTGCAATGGTCATTTTCTCTTCCACATTAGATTTGTAATTTTCTTCTTCCAAATTGCTTCCATGACCATTCGTAAGTATCCAATTATCTGTACATTAGAAATTTAAAAGTTAGTTGAATTGTAACCCATGGGGAAGCATCACACATTGTGCCCCATTATTAGTTTGCCTTCCAATGTAGATGTTATACACATCAATGAATCTTCTATGGGAATCCAATAAAATGCCACCTATGCCTATTTTTTAAGGATTATCTAATGCTATCAAAATCCAAGTGGACATATCCATCCAAAGGAGGGTTTCATCAATTCCCTAAGAAAACTTAATGATGTTAATTTCTAAGAATTCAAAACTTCTTTTTTATTGTCCACAAAATAGGGCCAATTCGAGGAGTCAACATAGTCTATTACTTACATATCTATACTAAAGTAAATCTCTCAATATTTCACTTTCATGTTGATGAATGAATTCACACATTCCAAATTTCCTAAGCCAAATAAGCATTAGTTTTAGGGTAAAGAATAGACATTCTAAACCTCTCTTTTCCTAATTTCATCAATCTCTAGGCATTTAGCTCCTCCTCAATATTATTCCCAAATTCTCTATATTCCATTTTGAACAAAGCAGCTAAAAATGTCCAAAGCGGTCTGATTATAACAATGAAAGATCAAATGGTTTCTGCGTCTCTAGTCAACCTAAATTTGGCATGAGATGAAGGATGATTGAAAATATCACTTAAGCTGGGTTGAAATGAGTTAGAGATGATGGATTGAGATGAAAGGGCTGAGAAGAGTTGCAAGAGATGGATAAGATGGGTCAAGATGAGTTAGAGGAGATGGTTGAGATCGACATGATATTCATCTCAAGCAAGATACAAGAGAGGGTGAACTTTGAGATGAGCAGAAATGACTCTCTTTTAAATAAGAATGAGATTATATGAAAAGAGATGAGATAGCTTGAGATGGAAATGATATGCCAATCACTCAAAGTGAGCTGAGATAAGATTGTGATATCTCATCTCATATCAAGGATCACTAACATTGAGATAAGATGAGAAAGCACCTATATCAATGATAAATGCATGCATACATACATACAAACATATATAGATAGATAGATAGATAGATAGATAGATAGATAGATAGATAGATAGATAGATAGATACACACACCCACACACACATATATACATATATGTATGTGTGTGTGTGTGTGTGTGTGTGTGTGTGTGTGTGTGTGTGTGTGTGTACACATATGCGCACACACAACATTGAACCCCAACAAACAGCCACAGACCCTTAATTAAATGAATAGCTCTATGCAGAAAAGAAAAGAAGAAAAAAAAAAAACGTATCTACCAAGGATGTCCTTGTACACTTAGTTAATAATTCACAGTAAGCCAGTGACTATAGATACTCTCATAAGTAGAAGATGGGAGTTGGCCTCTTTGTTAGGACCGAGTTGAATCGATTGACCAGTATCTTCCGCACAATGCAAATTCACTTACAAGATTCGGTGCTTTGTTTGCGACAAGTTTAATTTACATTAAGCAATGCCAAACAAAATCAATAGACTTGCTGCCCAAGGATCACTCACCATTCGATCTAGGAAAGCAAGAGTGCTATGGAATTGTTATTTCTTTGCAACTATTTGGATGCTTCGGTTGCAAGGAAATGCCTCTGTTTTTAGAAATCAAAAGGTGCATGTGGAGAGACTCAAAGCCAAAATCATTGATAGTCTGGTCTTTTTAGGCAAGTCCAAAACATTTATTCTAACACCAAAATCAAGAGAAATTGGGACACCATCTTCTCCATGATTGATCAAAAGCAAAAAAATGGCAAATCCAAGGTCACTATTAGAAGGTGGGTCAAATGCCATAATGATGACTCCTCACTTGGTAACCCTGGACCCACGAGTTCAAGGGATGATTGTGAGAAATAACAAGGTTGTCATGATTACTTTCTCAAGGCCCCTAAGACAAAAAAAGATCAGAAGACGCAAAGGTTCATGTGGCCTTGTTTGTTGTCCATCTTTGGGAGGATATATCCACCCGACTGATGATCTTGGTTGGGGATTCAAAGAGAGCAATGGCATGGGTCAAAAACCTGACCTAGATCTTGGAAGGGGATTCAGGAGAGTGATTGCATGGGTCAAGAACTTGACCTTGATCTTGGTAGGGGACTCAAAAGAGAGTAATGGAATGGGTTGAGAACCTGAATAAGGTCTCGGACAGATTCGCCACAACAAAATTAAGGAAAGCATGCTTGGTTTATAAATTCAATTTAGTAGTATCCGTAGAAGTGCAAATAAGATAGCCGACAATCTCGCTAAACAAGGGTGCAGTAAAACATGATTAAGGTAATTACCAATTATGAGATCTCATTTGTGTTCAAAGACATTCAGTTTACCTTGAACCTTTTTTCTTCTAATGATAACAAAGCAAAGCTCTATCGTAAGGGCCGAAATTGATCTACTACAGTGTTCAAAGGAAACCACAAAGTGGTAAAGCAACAGCCAGTCCAAAGGAAATCACAGTTGTGAACAGCTAGTTCGCCAGGACCACAAACCTCCAATTCCAGACTTCTGTAGGCAATCTCTTTTTACTTTTTCTTTTCTATGGTTTACAGAGGGACTAGAAAGGCCAACACCATCCTTAACAAGCATATCTGCTTCCTCGTTTGCGGACCTGAGCCTGTCAATGGAAGAATAGTTCCTGCCTTGAGTGGTCGTACTTTTAGGCCATTATGATCCAACATGGCATTATATCTCTTGCATTTTCTCATACCATTCTAGAGTCCACCTCGGACCTACTTCTATCAATGAGAATCACCTTTCTCTAAAAAATAATAATAACAAAGCTCAGTGAGACTGGGTGCAGGCCCTTGGTTTCAGGGCCTGGTGGAAAGAAACGAATTTGCAGCCACACTAGAGAGAGAATGCACCACTTAGTAATTCACCTAAAACTGGCAGCATTATACGTCCAACGCACTCAGATGAGGGGAGATACATCATGAAAGTAAAGAAAATTTCTTTAATTGCTGCAGTGGAGATCAAGAGTCTACAGCTGTTCTCTTTGAAGGAAGATTAACTACAATGGGAGCTTCAACCTGCATCTTCAGAAAGTTGAATTCCAAAGCCAAGATGGGCTTGGAGAGCAGAACGGAGATGCTCCGGTTGAGTGAAATATTCTCATCAAAAGAACCATTTTCCAAGTCATCTGAATCCAAATTTGCATCATTGGATGATTTCTCTTCGTTATATATGAGTGCAGTATTTGCTCCAGATACTTTTGCTGTCTCCACGGCTCGCACCCTACACATGAGATTTGACCCATGGTCACGGCTAATTCAAATATGTCCTAGTCAACGCGCAATTCTAACCAAACTAGAGATACAAGGAATAGACAGCCAAACAAATTCCATGTTTATCAACCCTCAAATAAAATACAAAATAGAAAGTTCTGTTTCTAATAAGGCTGAACAAAGAAAAAGGTCAGAATTACCTGCACTCAATCTGGCAAGAATACTTAAGGAGCTTAGGATTATGCTGAGTACGACCACTGCAATTTAACACAATAAACATTACCTTCCATGAACAAATTGAGGTTGTCTACAAATGAGAAACCTTACCTAAAGCTAGGAAGTGACATCTTGATCACAGGTCCCAACCATCTTTTATTTAATTCCTCCTTTGTCTCTGCCATCAACAAGCTCACGGCCCAATAAAAAACAGAAGAAAAATTAATAAGGAAGACCTAAGATCTTATAACAAATAAATTTTAAAATGTCTTTGAAAATTGACAGATATCTCATAAAATTGAACCATGCTGGACACCAAAGATAAGCTCATCTTCACAGTAAAAATGTGATACTACGAAAAATTTATACCAAATTCGGGAATACATCCTTTCCTTCTAGGTTCCCTATTCTGGAGGTTACCACAAGAAGCCACTCCAGGCAACTCTGTTTTACTGCTTGAACTCCTTGTCTGATAACAAGGTTTCAAGGGCAGATAACCTACTCTTGGACAGAAGAACAAGTAAGCAGAATTTCAAAATCTAAGAGCAGAATAAATAATAAAAAGTTGTGAACAGTTAGGATGCCTCCATATTCTACTTCGTGCGCACTTCAGAGAGCCATATTCATCAAACGAACAAAGAGAACAGTTCGAGAATGATTGGTTAGATTGAAAAATAGATGATTCTATAGCTCTCTTCCACTAAAACAAAATCATAAAGCCACAAACAAATGCACCAATTTACATACATTTACACACGTACACACAGAAATATAGACTCACACAAACGTGACAAATTGTTTGTGTGCGTATGCATACTCTTGTAAGTGATGTACAGCTATATGCAATTTCTTCTTGGGTGTCACATTAGGCAGGTCATGCACCAAAATCTCTCCACTAGTGATTCCCAACTACAATTATTTAGAAGTTAAAATATGGACAGTTAAAATGTTCAAAACACTGATAATTACATCTTAACTAATCAGATTATTAAGATTAACTGATTCAGAAGATATTTTGCATTATCACCCATATCATATGTGATCCTAGCAGACAAACCTTCTGGATCTCCAACCATCTAGGCTCCCCATGATATTTATCGCAAGCCCAGTTGCTCAATGACCACAACCATTGATTTGCTAGGTCTTCCAGGGATGCAAATCCATAATAGGAATATAGAGATAAGTATACTTCAAACAGAACCAACCAAAAGTCTCTCTTACTGGATGACTATTGACTCTTTGACCTCACAATGCTTTTTTGTCAAATGTAGGTCATGAGCTCGTCATTTCAAATACAGTGGAAGTAAAGCCAAAAATTAGAGGGTCTTGGATATGCAACTGAATTACAGTGCACGACTCATCTAGTGTGACAAATAAAAGGTTAGGATCATGAAACATAAATCCCTGATCATAGAAGAAAAAAAGAAGAGGAGAGTAGTTCTGGGGTGGAAGAAGAGAATTTTAGGCAATATCACAAGAAGTCTCTCTTATGTTAGCAACTTCCAAACAATATGTAAGTAATGCCACTAATGATGGGCCTATCGTGATAATTTATAACTCCAAGACTATGTTAAGGATCTCAAGTGACATGACTTACATTTATATAACTTAAAGAGCAATACTATAGCAGACAACAAAACTCCCCATTAAGCTCTGACCTTCTACCCCAGTGGCGCTAGAAGAGCCTCTCCTGTGCTTAGGTCACGAGTTGGAGGTGCTTATAGGTTATGGTTATCTGTAAGAGCCCAGCTTGCCTACCAAAAAACAAAAGAACTCCCTTCAAGTTGGACCACATATTTCATCAACATGCAGCTTTGACATAAAAGTAAAAAGTGACTATGCCCAAGTACTGCAGCGACCATATCACCTAGCTGGTCTTCACTCTTCATCACATGGAGTACATACCTTCTTTCTAATGATAATATCTCTAATATAATAGAAGCATTCAACCAGTTTTTTCCTCATGAAATATTTGCTAGCTTGCATCATACTCACTGTTTGATTATTAAAGTAAATCTCCATGGACGTAACAATAATAACTCCATACTTCAGCATAAGCATTTTTAAAGCTATTAGTTCACTCATAGTATGAGCCATAAGTCTATATTCAACTACAGCACTTGATCTAGAAATTCCTGCTTCATGCACCTCCACACAACAAGATCTTTTCCACCTTATAAGGTGGACGGAATTGTAACAAGAATTACCACTCCAACATGCAATATCCTTACTAACTAGGGGCCAAGACATCTAGCATTCAGTTGCACGACTTCCTCATAGTCCAGGCCCAACCTTATAGGGGTCTATTGTTGACATAGAGAAGTACTACCATTGTATAATGTTTTCGTCTTTCTTTTTAGTTGCTCATTTTAATAGTGCAATATCATCACTTTCAATTTAAAAATGTAATATGTAGTATCTGCAGGTTCGGTGCCCAAAATTCTTATCTCAGTTAATAAATTGGTCACATTTCCTAATATATAGATTTCAACCATTCTTTCCTCCCGAAACTTCTATATCGATAAAGTATTCATCAATCTAAGAGCTTTGTCTAAAAGTTTTGCTTGAGATTACTCTTTATGCCCTACTGCTTCAGCACAAGAATGATGATGTTGTCAACATAAAGTCCTAAAATAATAAGACCTAGTTTCCATGACTTCTTGACAATTTTATCAAAATGATGGACTTCCAGATCATTTCAGCCTGTAAACATCTTTTTTCAGTGTCTGCATCAGACCAGCTTCTCTGTTAGCAACAGATCCACAGGGTTGCTCTATATGGACGTCTGACAATCCCCCATGGAGAAAAAGGATTCTTAACATCAGCTAAGTGGCCAACCATGATGAACACTAGTGGAAAAAAGTCTCATAGAGTTAGCTGTGCAACAGGAAAAAATATCTAGAAATAGTTTATTTCATATGTTTGGCATCTCTTTGCAACCAACTGAGCCTCCAACCACTCTAACTACCACCTAGACCATATTGATTGTGGAGCCATCTACAACCAAACACATCTTTCCCTTCAGGAGAGCTACAGAAAGCATTCACTCATCCCTCCATGGGCTTCTTCCAACCAAGATGAGAGAGTTTTCAATGAAACTTAAAAATAGAAATAGTAAAAAAGGGAAAAACAAATTTGCTATTGGTAGGATATAATGGTCATAACAAAGTGCGCACACCATAGGTTGAGCTGTTTTAGTACAACAACAGGAAGATCTACTTCCATTAATGGAATTAGAGGTGGATGGTGCAGTACACTGAAATTTCAGTTGATTCAGATGTACACCCTGTTAGAATGTCTCACATAGACTTTGCAAAGCTGTAGTACACTTGCAATTAGCAATGCATTACCTTTTGTGAGCAATTTGTATCAACTACATGCACAAGAATTCTTCTAAAAGAACAAAGATGTTGACATCAAAATGCTCTCAGTATCAGAATGCAGAGTTCCTTGATAGCATGTTGTTAACAATGCATCACTTCCAAACAGATAGTCCAATTTACATCACATCTCTAAACAGAATTTGTTAACTTCATTTTGCATGTGCTCCAAACATTAATGAAAGAAGAAGTACACATATCTTTCCGAACTCACACTTTATTTCTTTTATGCCACAATTTTAGAATATAAACACAAACCAAGTAATGATCTTTTACCATATAAACCAAGTTATCCAGAATAATGAGCCAGAATGTAACTAGTATCGAAGCCAAAAAGTAGTTCCACATGACAAATGAACCAAAGAGAGAGGAGAAAGACTTCTTCCCTTGGCTCTAGTCCTAATAGCAAGACAATGATCTTTCCCAAATCCACATGGCTCACAATCAAGACTTGGTAAAGAATGAGAAGTGTTGAGCCATCTTCTGGTGCTTTTGCACGGACAGATGCTCAATGTGTGAATGCCACTAAAGAGGAGATAAAGATGAACATAGCACAATATAACTAAGAGAATGAATAAAGAATGACAAGAAAGTCAAGTAGAGTAGGAGATTAGAAGAGACAATTGCCTGAGGGACACAGGAAAAACTTGTGGGTAGGCATTGTCATATGAAATATCTTTGATATTAGAAACCAACTATGCATAGTATCCTCAGGATGTAGCATGCATTACAGGCCAGTACAACAAAATGTGAGCATGATCTCTCAACTGTTGAAGTAGTAGGCCATCATGAAGCAAGCCAAATGGCCCACGCTGACTGGTGCCCATAATACAAGATACATTCCAGTAAAAATCAAAAGTTTATGTATTGCTGGATGGTAAATGGATTGAGGGTCTATATATTAATCAAATTAAGTTGTATGGTTTTCGAGTAAAACCAATCTACAAGATGGACAGAGAAAAGTTAGAGAAATAAAGAATCAAGCACACATGACACGACAGGAGACGTGGAAATAGGTTTGGCCCACAATGTTAAATTAGAGACCCAAACTAATAGCCCCTGATGTGGAACCAAGCAAAAAAAAAGTAATGAAAATAATCACAAATGCAATCACAAGAGGAAACATGAGAGAATTATATGGTTCGACAATATGCCTACATGCACAAACAACATGAGAATTAGTCTTCTTCAATATTAAAGAGAAAATATGAAATTACAAAGAAGATATCATGTACCTAATCCATCCAAATACAGGAACAATGTCAAGTAACCTTCTTTCTTTTTCTCCAAGTCATGGTTTACACTTAACACATAGAATCTTTGTAGTCCTGTAGCTACAACCCATGAACAAGCCTTATCTTGTGGCTACAACCCAAAGAAGAGCAACAAAAAAATCTATCTTTCTCTCCTTACCTCTCCATAAACTGCCAGTACATTTTTTTCTCTTGAAAAGCTGTGAGAGAAAACCTACTCACAATCATCTGTTTCTCACTCTTCTCATATGTATATATATCACACATAAAAGAAGTCCAACTAATAGAGTAATTCATTGCAGTAAAGAGAAAATTTTTATTTCCTTTTGGAGTGCTTTTCCTATTAGGAAACATAAACAAATTTCTCCATCGTGAGAACTAGTTTCTCATCTCGCATCTCCACCAGTTTGTCATCCATCGGCCTTCACAAAACCACAAGCTAGACACACCATTAAGGCATTCTATTCCTAACTTCAATGACTCAATCTAATGGCAAATCCATGTGTAGCCGCTCCAACTTAACTCACCAAATCAACTCTCTGAGAGGGGCCTGGACCCCCCAGCACCCACAAGAACAACCTTCCCACCATCACCTACATCCTCAACACATATGCAATTCATTTCGATCTACCTGCATCCTGGAAACATATACAATTCATTTCCATCCAGTTGTCACAGGAATGCCCAGCTGTACTGCCCCATCAGACTTAACACACTTGTCTTCTTTCACCACATCTGATTTTATGGCTCCACCTACACATGAATACATCCAACACCCTAAGTCCAACTGGCCCAAAGATATAAGATTTCTCCACATCTTCAGAACATATGACACACCACACAAAGTGCATGTCCCTCTATCAAACATCTTCATTTTCACATGTTCCAACACCACTAACATCACAAGTTGAAGTTCATCCTTCCCAAGGATTCTACATCTGGCCATATCTCTCTTGGAATGTATCAAAATATTCCCTCATAGAGCATACATGAACTGGACTGCATGAATCTAAAATCCACACATCATGGGAAGAGGCTGGCAAGCCTTGAAGACTGTGAGGATGCCTCCATCAAACTCAGCCATTCATATTCATCTGCCACCAATTTCTCGTGAGCTACTTCAGATAATCCTGCTTAAAAGTGGTCAAAGTCTTTGCAATAATAGCACTTCATATCCTTCCCACAATGTTGAATCTTGACCTAGCACTACAGCCATTGTTAGAAGGCCTCTACTTTTGATTTTATCCCCAAACAATTCAATGTTGCTCAAGGACACCGTCATGATTAAATTTCCTCCCAATCTAAGGAGATAAAAGCATTGTTGTAACCTCTTCCAGACTCACTTTATCTTTTGGGTATAGACTTTGTCACATAATTGTCTTTTGAATAAAGAAGTGAGGAAAGAACCAAAAGGGTGTTGCCTCCATCTTAATTTTTAAGCAGTACCCAAGATCCCCTTGACACGCTCATGTGCTCCAGAAGATTTGTTCCATCTGCCATCTTCAACCAGTAAATGTTACACTTTTTATAGAGCTTGTTATTCAAACTTTTCTCCTTGTACAAATTTTCCAAAATCTATAAAGCAAGTGTGAAATTTTCTTCCATGATGTTAAACATAATGTAATCTCTTAGGCAGATACATATTTTGCTCACAGACCTTGATTCCATGTCTTCCCACTGTTATCAATCATCTTTTCTGGTTAACAATCTACATTCACTCTCATCTGCTGAGTGATACAAAAGATCCTAAAATTTTTAAGGAGAATAAGACTCTAAAAATATCCTGATATTTATGTCTCCAAACCACTCAAAACCTTAGCTCTAATACCACTTCTTGTGTTGTTCAGAAGAACCCAATCTACATCATGAACATAGAAACAAATCAAGAAATAAAAGAATCAACTACACACGACACAACATAAGAGATTTATGTTGTTTGGCTTGATCCAATCTTCTTCTTCACTCTGAGAAATAGAGACAGTACAATATCCATGCCGTATTCAATCCCAAACCAAAAGGCTTTGCACACCCTTCTCTCTCTCCCAAAACCCTTGAAGAAAAAAGCCCAGCCAAAAGCCACCACCGCCCCATCAAACAAAAGTATTTATCTAAACGCACTCAACCTAGATTTGCTCCAAACTATTAGATTAGAAGCACAATCTAATGGTAGGGGATGAAAGACATGTTAAACAACAGTAAGATCAGTGGCAATTAGATGCTTGTCGAACCACTTAGATTAGCTGATTCAGCCATGTACACATGGCATTGTGGGCCCAAAACATGTCTATTGGATAAGAACATGACAACCATTGTCTCTTTTGGTTTATTAATAGATTGCAGAGAATTTACAACTAACTTCATTACATTTCATGAATTATAAATTAAAAGATTAGATTAAACCTAGCAAAATATGCCTACAAGCATACAAAAGTACAACATCATATGATTTATCAAAAGAAAAAGTATGCGTTCCTTATACTTCTGTCAACTCATTCTGCCAACTGAAGCATATGCATATCCATCATGCTTATTTGGATAAACTGTTAGGGATTACTAAGAGGGATATACAAATGAGAGAAAGCACATCTAGGCTGCGTTTTGAGTAACCCAAGCCAGCAATCATCTATGTCCTGTTTTAGATATGGTACACACAACAAAAAGTCATGACCACTGGATGGTTCTAACCACAGGTTTTTGTGCCATGCACTTTACAGATCAAAGCAGCATAGGCTAAGATGTGACAGGACTGAAATCATGAATGGGCTTAGATCACCCAAAAAAATACTTTTTCTCATTTGCCTGTCTTTTATATGAATAAAAAAGCAAAATCTTAGTTAGCTTAACAAAATTCATGCACCAAAGAATGTTTACAGATTAATTAGATTGCTCACCGGCAGTTGGAAGATAGATATTACAGAAATTGGTTGAAGTAGAATCCTTGGTCTCAGTTACTTGAATCTCCATAGAGTCTTTGCAGTTCTGGAAAGCAGGACCAATACCCAACATGTTTAGGAAACCAGCATGTCCACTTCTCATCCCCTCTGAGGTTGCTATAACTCTCTGTTATGAATAATGACAGCATTAAATACACACTGACAAGATTATGAACTTGTGGTCTAAACTTTATAATCAAGGTATGTGCAAATGCTAACTCTCTGACACATACAAGTGACTCAAAGAAACATAAATCTTAATTTTCTTTCTGCTTCTTTCTGCAATCACAATACTTCCTAGTTTCTAAAAAATACCAGGAGTAACACATTATAATTATTCAGAACTTTAGAACGATAGGAGATTTTTCTAATTATCTCTTCTTCTTTTTCCCATTGACGTGGGGATAGCCATGATGTTTGTGCAATAAATCTAAAATATCCTTGCTTAACAGAGGAAGTAGAAGCTGAAATGTACATTTGTATAAATTTGTAAGCAGTAACAAGATAAGTACTATTAAGTTCAGAATTTACCTTTGAGAATCCAGCAACATGACTTGGGAGTCCTATATCCTGAAAAATCAAAGAAAGTAAAATTAGTTAAAGTAGAAAATTAGCAAAGCAGGTCTGATGAGCCTAAGAACTGAAAAAAATAATCATGAGTAAAAGAATAGAGCAGAAAACACCAAAAGAAGCCACAATTGCACACCTTCCTTCCATGTATGCAAGCCTCATTACTGTTCACAAGTACCCTAGCAGCCCACCTATGACCAGAATGGTAAGTACTCATTTGGTTTGTAATAAATAGAGACAGCAAGCTAGTTATTGTTGTTCAAGTTTAGATGGTATGGACAAAACTGGTCAAATGGAACGAAATGAGTCGCCCGAGATCCTTTTGTCTTCAATCTGGAAATTGCTGTCATCAGAAAGAAAGACTTACGCGCATGATGTTGGGGGATTCCACACAATGCCTGCAATAACCACGAGCTGAGCATAGTGCAGCCCAATATGAATCTTTTGTAGTCAATACCAATGTTACCAGGTTACGAGAAAATACTCAATCCAAATGATAAAGTAGCTAACTGAAAGTGAATTGATGAAGTCCCTCATGAGTTATGACCGAGAGAGTTTTTCTTGTGAAAAAGCTCTTGCTAAATTCTGTTTCACCAAGAAACCTAAGATCAAAAGTTTGTTGGCAAAAGTTTACTTTTGCCAATCCTGCAATCATGTTTTACCATCACTAAAATATGTTATAAGCAATAAATTTCTCACCCTAGAAAATGCATACCTCTTATTATATCGCCAATAAAATATTTGAGATCAAGGAGCTCTAATCATTAAGAGTTGCTCCATAGGTACTTCAATTTATAACAGTTTGCTGCCTATTATGATGACTAAACAGTATCTAGGGACTTCATGTCTGGACTGCGGACATACTTGCAAAAGATTACCTTTATTTTCAACATCAAATAGGTTAAGCCATGTGAACTGGGGTTTTCTAGGCCAAAATTTCTTAAACTAAGTACGGCAGAGAACTTCACACAAATGCTTCTCTTCAACTGACTGAAGTCAAAATGACTTTTCAAAATGATCAACATGATTTCTCTTTCTGCTTTTCTTTAACATATTTGAAGGCAATACAGTCTGGAGTCAATATGATGAATGGACATATTTTCACTAAAAGAATATGGGCAGCAAGAAGTACAAAGATCTAGCTGTCCAAAGATCCAAACCATCCTTATTATGGATGAGAAGGGAAAACAACATTCTGCGTTCAGTGTAGGGTAAATCTCCATAAACCGAAGTCATAAAATCATCAAACAAGGGAAATTTTGGTGACCTATCCATAAGAAAGCTCTATTAAATCAATGGATTGGATCGCTGAAACAAGTGGGCTCCTTTTTGTACTACTTTAACGTATGAGCACCCATCCTATAATTGTCCTAGAATATATACATCAACATGGCCAACCTCATCAAAGATTCCAGTTGGACTATCATCGTAGTGTGCAAGGAAGAACCCACCAAGTGTATATCTGCAAAGTGAAAAATCAAATTAAAATAAACAAAAATGATGAATTCACAGCTTAAAGGAGGAAAGAGTCCTTACAAAACTTCGATTTCCAATACTCAAAGGACAAGAAGACATTTTAGCCATGGAATAGATACGTACCCAAAAGCTTCCACCAATCTAAAATCCTTTGGGATAAAAGCTCGAGCAATCTCTTCCTTAACAAGATGGAGCTGGTATAATGCCCTAAAAACCAAAAACCAGTCGTACATTCAAATACTAGGAAAACAAGATTTAGCAACAGCCAGAAAACAAGACGTTTTGACGGCTAAAAATTCTTAGGAGAAAGGAAGAGAACAGAAATGGTGAAAAAATAACTTGCCTGCCTTTGAAGAACCAGGGAGGCCCATTTGCATATCTTGAAGAAGATTGGGTTTCCACAAATTCCATGGCTCTGAATGATCAACTCCCCGCAAACTAAGGACCTCTAACTGTAGTAGCCAAGTGGAGGAGCAGGTAGTAAAGGATCTATCAACCATACATCTCTCTCAGAAGCTATCTGAGAAGCCAACCGGAGGGAGGGAGAGAGAGAGAGAGGCTTGGTGATGGGTTTCTCACAGCAAGCCTCTCCACACACAACTGATAGGATGGTGCATTGGTGCTCGCTCAGAAGAGTCTGCTTCTTGCATGCGCCCCACTTTTGCACGATGGGCCCTGATCAGACCCGTCAGTATTCTATCTACCTCTGGATCACCTTTATACCAAATATCAAATGATTAAATGAGAGAAATCAGATGGAGAGGTCTAATCAATCATTTGTTCCGCCATCATATAAAAGTGAAGACATGACAGGAAGCAAGCGTGGACCATCCAGTGTGCCTTTTCATGCAAGATTGCTGCATGAGTTTTTCCTTTTTTTTTTAACATAAGAGATTATAAGTATAAGAAAAGATTTTTATTTTTTTTTTATAGCAAGAGAAGGAACGAATGCATTCAATATTCTCTCAATAAGATAACTAGATAATGTATTTATAATTTATCATTCAAGGAAACAATAAAATTACTAAAGATAATAAGTTACATGCTATTTCATTTTATAATGAGTAAATATGAAATCTCAATCTTTTTTTTCTTTTGAAGAAAGGTAAATTTTATTGATAGGTGGAGAAAAGTCCTTCCAATGGTCATACAAAGTAAAATCAATATGATCATAGTATAAGAAGAAAATTAACATATCTCTCACTCTTGCCACCGAATTCTCAAATATACTAATTTAACACCTTCACTAGCAAGTTGATCCACTTCCTCGTTGGCTAATCAATGTGAATGGATGAATTCTACTACTAGTGAAGCCATGAGAAAATGAATTTTACCAATGGGATCCCAAAACTGCTGAGGAGGAGAGCACTTTTTCTTCAACCATTAAATGACATAGTAGGTATTTTATAATTATAAAAGTCCCCAAATGTTTTGCTACTATTTCAGTCTCTCTCTTTTTTATTGTTTTAGGCATCTTTTTTCACACATTCTAGTATACAAAAAATAAGGCCAATATCTTCTAATTGAAAACGTGAGCCTTATCACGAAATTTGTCTCAAATGGTTGTTGCTTTAATAAAATGATATTGTGTATTTATATTAATTTCATTATGGTGGAATGAAGATTTAGAAGCTATCGGGGAAGAATTAACAAGGAAGATAAGTGTCAAGAAGAATACTAATGTAAATCAACATTGTTTTTTGCACAATGGGTAGGTTGGTTTTGAGCTTAACAAAAAATAAAGTGATTCAAATATTTCAATGCATAGTGAAGAAATATTGGATAATGTTACTCCACATTTTATAATGAGGTGAAAAAAAAATTGAAAGAAAATATATAACATATAATGTAAAAGAAATTATCTAATATATAATCTCATACATGCAGACCTTGGTTGTTCTCGAATAAGTGAAAAAAATTTGTATTGTTTGCATCCATAAAACATAGATAAATTTATGAATGTGCAATGAAAAAGACCTAATATTTTGAGACGCTTAATTGTATCTAAAGATTTTGTGTCAATAAAGAAGAAGAAGAAGAAGAGAAAGAAGTGGGCATGTTGGAGCTTTACAATTTATATGATGCTACTTTAGTTTTATTTTTTAAGAGAATTTAAAAAAAAAAATCTTTTCTTAGTCAAACTACGTTAGTTGTGCTACTTCTAATTATTTAATTTTTCTCTAATTATCATTCCTCTCTAATTATTTAATTTTTCTTTCATAAAATAACATTTTTTACCATGTGTTACATGAGTCTTGTTACTAGTGTTCTATACAATAGCAAGATCGATCCCTGTCAATGTGTTTTTCTATCCTTAAAGGAAGGGCTTTTGGAGCAATGAGACATTACTTTGTTGCTACAAAGACATCTGTCTCTAATTCTTTTTTAAATACCTCTATACGAAAGATGCACCTCTTCCTTTTTTATAATGTCTCCCTCTCTAAAAGACAGCATTCTGTGTTTTGAATTTTTGTGTATTACAATGTCTATTTTTTCTTTAAAAAGCTCTAAATATGGAGGGCCTAGAGACATCCAACTAACATGAGAATTGGCACTTAAGGCTATCTAAGGTGCACCAAATCAGGTGAACGTCTTAGATCTCTAAAGAATATGAAAAAGTGACCTTATTAAACTATCACTCTTTCCTAATATCTATATATATATATATATATATATCTCTAATTTATGTACAATTAGGTAAGACACCTCTAAATGCAATGACTCTATTCATTAAATCTCTACAAGAGAAAGTTCTCTAATAGTCCTGTAATCTTTCACATCTAATTCACTTATAATCTTCATTTCTAAATTTCTTTAGGGAGATCATCACTCATTTTATTGATTTTTGTTTATTTTTTCTCATCATGGTATTTTCTTTCCTCTCATCATAGTTATGCTTAATTAATTCTAAATCTTTGCTGTGATTTTATAAATATTTTTTAATAATGTAGAAATTATTTTCTTATTTTTCTCACTTTTAATAACACTTCATTGACTTAATAAGTTTTAGAAATTTATGAAGAAGTTTATATTGCTATTTATCCTAGGATTTATTGGAAAGGTCACTTTTTTTAATTTATAAGAAGTTTACATATTTCTCACTAGTTTTTTAAAATCTTGGTAATTAGGTGATCTAATTTTAGGACAAGCTTTTATATTATGTTATTAAATATGTAAGTTAATTAAAACATTGAATTAATATCAATAAAACTTAGGCCCACACTTGTATGAAAGAGTGATATTATCACATCTAGGAAATGTCAAATATCATATATTTGACTAACTATAATTTCTTAGCACACTTTTTAAAATATAGCATAATGAAAACACTAAATATGCCCAATTATATTACTTGAATAGTTTAATGTTAAGGTTTTTTTGGCTTGGTATTAGTAATCGTGTATCTTTAAGAATATAGTAAATAGAAAATCAATAATTATGTCAAACTATTTCACTTAAAAATGTTAAGAGATTTGCCAAATTGTAGCTCCTAAATGTTGAGAGACTTTTATGCTTGGTATCAGTAATCACATGTCTTTAAATATATAGTACATATTAAATAAAAACTTATGCATTGGTATTTAACGTGAAAATGTTAAGAGATGTGTTTGTGAAACTTAGGAAAATTTAGGAAGTCTTAAGTTAAAAACAAACTAAATGATAGCATATGCATGACATTGTATCAAATTGCTATAGTTTGCCCCACTTGTGCATTATAGACCCCACCTTGGTTGATTAAATCTGTCCATGTAATTTCTCCAACTTTGGATGATTGCTAACTTTAAAAAATTGAGGATTAAAAGAGCTTGTGATATAGAAACATGTACTTTTAATCACAACACATGGACGATAAAAGACTATGTTTGAAGAAAGGTTTGCAATCAACAACTAAAAGAATACTCCTCATGTGTTAATATCATCTAATCACCTTGATGTTTGGGATACAAGATACTAGATTTTTGAAGTGGGAGAAATCAACTAGATGGAGATTATTTTTATCATTCTTCTAGCAAATGGATCAATCTGGTCATTAAATGAGTAAAAAAACACACTTTACATATGCTAATATCATCCAATCACCTTGATGTTTGGGATTCTAAACATTCAAAGTGGGAGAAAATCACATGGATGGATATGATTGTTTAGAGATAGGGGCCGTCATGCAAAAGTGGGCACACTACAACTACTTATTGTAGTATCTTACACTATACTATCATTCACCTAGTAAAGAAAGTCCTAAAATTAAACTTACAAACTTTATTTGTTATATGAAAAGATGATGAACTACAAATATAAATTATCATTGCCATTGGCGATTTATTTAAAGAGAAAAAGATTATATCTGCATCTACATATATAACTAGGTGATTTAGAAATGATATTCAACTAATATATGCATATTCTATTTAAGTAATAGATACATGTCTTACAGGACCCATCCAATTTGAACAATATCGGTATTTAGCTAATAGATACAAGTCATATTGATTTAGTACTAATTCAACTAAGGGGTATATATTATATTTAACTAATAGACACATGTCTCACAGGGATTCATTATGAACAATGCTGATACATACCAATATTTAGTTCACAGATAATAAGATGCTTATTATTACTATGACAATGTTAATATTCTATCTAACTAATAGATCTAGGTCTTATAGGACAATTTCACCTATCTAAGGACTAGGAACCTCCTCACTTTCATCTAAACTCCAATAGACACCATCATCTTCACACACACAAAAGAACTCAAGTAACCACTTGAGCAAAGAACAAGGAGGAGGAGGAGGAGAGAGAGAGAGAGAGAGAGAGAGAGAGAGAGAGAGAGAGAGTTAGACTATTAACGTGAGTGGCTTAGATCATAAAAAAAAAATTTGAGCCATTTCTTAAGCTTGGAAACAAAATGCTGCTCTCTTACACTTGTTTTGCATATGGTATCCTAAAGTTAAAAGTAAATGAGTCAAACTCCAATCATTAGCTAAGCCATACTACAATACTAGATAGATTTAAGTTGTCAATCATTAACCTATTCTTTTAAAGAAAATGAAAAATATATTTGAATATTTATATTTTTATACCAATCATACCAACTAGGATGCTCTATAACGATAGTACATACTAAGATTAGTTATTTTGACAAAAAAAAAATAGAAAACATTTTTATCAAAAGATGTAAAGCACACCATCCTCATCATGTCAATTGCCCTCCAGAGTACATGGTTTCCATATTTCCTACCTCAGGAGGAAAATCCACAAGATTAAAGCACTAAGTCATTGCTAGCCTATTATTTATTGTTGAAAAGCTTTGGAGAGAAGTGCCCACCATTATCTGGCATAGTTTGTTCAATATATTCCAACTTCAATCTAAACTATGCCTTCCTCTACTGAACCCCTTACACTATAGGACAACATCCGATTTTCAACAACTATTTGATTAAGCGACATATTATGCCTTAAAGTCCATTCATTTAAATCATTTGAGGGGCCAGTCAAGATGAAAAAACATAGTGGGGTGCAGAAAATCAAATGATTGAAAAAAATTTACCCCTGAAAACAATAATTCTTATTTCATTCATTTTAAAAATGGAATTACCCAAAGAGGCCATTGATGAATGTTCAAGATGTTTTGAAGATGTAGCCAACAATATAATACCACTGCAATTTCATGAATATTTTCCAATCAAACCTACTATAAGTATATTTATTCAACAAATATATACATATTATATTTGTCTAATAGATACTTGTCTTATAGTACCCATTCAATTCAAACAATTTTTGCATATAACTAATAAACACATGCTTGATTGACTTAGTAATAATTCAAAGAATTGATACCTATTCTATTTGTGTTTAAATAGTTACCCATCTCAAAGGGAACCATTTTAAACAATGTTATCCATACCTATATTTAGTTCATAGATAATAAAATCTATATTATTAGTATAACAATGCTAATATTCTATCTAGCTAATAAATATTTTACTTAAGTGATAATACCAAGTTCTCCATCCACAACATGCATGCAAAACAAACACAAAGTTAAACAAATGTTATTTTTAAATTACATAATAATCAGCCATTAAACATGATATAAAATGAGAACCAAGTACATGTAAATCTTACCTCCACTACTTAAATTGGAGCATCTTTAAGATGGTTGAATACATATAAGATGATTATGAAACCATCTTCTAGCCAACCATCTGAGAAAGTGAAGAAAATAAGTTGGTCTTCGAAATCATCTCAAATAGTTTTTAAAGATGTTATAAATTATCTTTATAAAAAGAATTTGAAGATGGTTTCTAAAACATTTAAGAATGTTTTCACAAATGCTCTTAAAAATATACTTTTAAGCATGTTATTTCAAAAAACCAGCTTAAAAATACACTTTTAAAGATGGTTACAGGAACTGTCTTTATAATCCACCTTTTTTATGGTTTTTAAGAAAGTTTACAAAAATCGCCTTTAAAAAGTGCTTTTAAAGATAGTTTTTCAAAACAACCATCTTGAAATTTTGAAAAACTTAAAACAAAGACGATTATGATAACTGTCTTTATAAAGTCTATATTCTCAAATAAGTGCAAAACCTTGTTTACTAATAGTATAGAATAACCTTCATGCTATTAAAATTTTCATTTATTCATTCTTTACAAAATTATTCATCCACACTTCCAACATCCACATTTAATATTAAAAGTTCACAACCATTAACTAAAATGTATTATACATTCCATGTACACTTTTCCATGCACACTCATTTACTTCCACCCTCCAACATCCTCACATTCTTATAAAGAAAAAATCTATACCATAAGTTTCTTCCTTACATCTAAACTTCAGCATCCCCTCATTCACATAAACAAAACACCATACAATCTCCTCATTCAAATAAACAAACTATATATATATATATATATATATATATATATATATATATACACATACACATACTTCAATTATATGAAAAATACAACACACATTCATATTCAATGATGAAATAAAGAAGTTTTGTATTCTGATCATAATGTCCAGTTAAGGAATGAAAGAACTATTATATATAAACACAAGAATTGGCAGGAAGAAAATGGATCATTCATAATTGAATGTCAATACAAACTTAGCACCTTCACATCTTATTTCTTCAAGATGTAATTGGAAGTAACCCTTGACTCCCTAATTGGGCATCACCACTGCCGGTAAGGTTGCTATAATACAATATATTTAATTTAGTTTACTACTTATTTCATGTAGACAACTCCAAAAATTATGAAAAAATATAAGATGATAATCAATAAAGTATTTCACCTTTCACAATTGTTGAAGCTTAACATAAGGTTTTTAGGCTTCTCATGTATCTTAGAATAAAATATACATACTCCTAATTCAATTGTTATTTAAGAGACTGTGCAACAAAAAAATAAAAACGATTAATAAATATCATGTTTAATTGTAACTTATGTTTATATATAGAGTAATTAACTAGTTATCCTTACCTTCACCTTCTTTCAAGTGATTTTTAGCAGGTTCATAGTCTTGGTTAGTTTAGTCCATTTATACCATTTACTTCAAAATTATAATCGAAATGCATTAGTTTTAAATGAAAGATTAGTTATCATTTATTAAACTATTATGAGCATCATCATCATCATCAAAGCCTTACCCCATATTAGGGGTCAGCTACATGAATCTTATTCCTCCATTCTCCTCTATCAAAGGTCATGGCCTCATTTAGTCCAAAAGTTTTCAAATCTTTTCTCACCACTTTTTTCTATGTCCTTTTAGAGCTTTCAACTTGGATCGACTCACTCCTTCTAACAATGCCATTTTCATTCTCTGTTGGACATATCCAAACCATCTAAGTCTACCCTCCCTCGTCTTGTTACCTATTCGTGCTACTCGTAGGTTTCCTCTAATATTTTCATTTTTGAATTTTATCCATTTTTGTTTTACCATTCATCTATCTCAACATCCTCATTTTGGCTATGCTCATTAGATGTACATGTTGTTCCCTAACTACCCAACACTCTAATTCATAGAGCATGGATGACCTTAAAACCATTCTATATAATTTTCCTTTCACTTTGAGTGGCACGTGCCTATCGCACAAAACTCCAAAGTCACATGACCTTTTGTTCCAACTCACTTGGATTCTCTAGGTAACATCCCTTTCAATCTCTTCGCTTTCATGAATTATTGATCCCAAGTATTGAAAGTGGCTTTTTGGGGAACTTCTTGGTTAGCAATCTTTACCGGTGCTTCACTTCCACTCCTCTTCTTTCTAAAATTGCATTTCTTATATTCTACCTTAGTCTGGCTAATTTTAAATGTTTTAGAATCTATAGCTTCTCTCTATAACTATAGCTTTGTGCTTAAACCATTTATTGTCTTATCAATCAAAAATATATCATCTCCAAATAACATCCATCATATAATCTCGTCACGCAAATGTTTTATTAACTCATCCATAATTAACATAAAAAGGTACAAGCTAAATGTTGATCCCTGTTGCAATCCTATAGTGATAGAGAAATCACCGATCTCTTCATTAGTGTTACTAACATTTGTAACTACTCCCTCATACATGTCTTTAATTATGGCTATATACCCCATGAAACTCCTTTCTTACCCAATTCCCAGCACATTAACTCACTGAGGATCCTACCATAAGCTTTTTCTAAGTCAATAAAGATCATGTGGAGGTCCTTCATCCTCTCTTTATACTTTCTATCAATTATTTAATTAGGAAAATAGCTTCCATCATGATCTCCCTGGCATGAAACCAAACTCTGATACACTTGTTTCATGTAGTAGCATCTTTTTAATCACTCTTTCCCAAAGTTTCATAGTGTGTCTATTAAGTTTAATCCTACAGTAATTAGTGCAACTCTATATGTCCCTATTATTCTTATAAATTGGTACGATAGAGCTTTTCCTCCATTCATTTGGTGTTTTCTTTGATTCTGCGGTCTTGTTAAACAACTTAGTCAGCCAAACTACTCCAATAGCTCTCATATACTTCCAAACCTCTATTACCATCGTATCCCAGGGTCTTTACTGATTTCATCTTTTTCAATGCCTCTTTCACTTCAGGTACTTAATCCTATAGTTGTATCTATATGATCCAACGATATTTGGGTTTATGGTTCTCTCAAACTCCATATTCTCAGGACTTTTATCATTGAGTAATTTTTGAAAGTAACCTTCCCACATTTGATTGATCTCATCATCTCTGACTAATACCCTTTGGTCATCACTTTTAATGCATTTAATATGGTCAAGTCCTTACTTTTCTGTTCTCTTATTTTTGCAAGTTTGAACACTTCTTTCTTACCTTTTCTTGACCTTATCTATTACAGAGATTATCATGTGACTTGAGTTTAGCCTCACTCACACTCTTTTAGCATGCTTTTTAGCTCAATATTTGTAGTCTCCTACCATGTTTTAAAATATACTCATTTCTCTTTAATAACTTTTTACACTTTTTCACTCCACCACCAAGTTTCCTTTGATGGTTGCCTTTTACCTTTAGATACTCCTAGAACATCTTTTGCCACTTCCTTGATTCATGCCATATCAATTCACATGGTGTTTACTTCTATTTCATTATTCCATTTTTCTTCTACCATGAACTTGTTTGTGATTGATGTTATCTTCTATCCTTTGAAGTTCCACCACTTAGTTTTTGGATGCCTATTAAGTTTATTTCCTTTTTATCTCTTAATGTAAATACCCATAACCATTAACCTATGTGGTTAAACTCTCACTGAGTATTTACTTTGCAATCCTTAGACACTAATCTTTAGTATTCTTAAGTAGAAATAAGTCTATTTAGCTTTTATATGATCTACTTTTAAAGGTTAGTGAGTGTTCCTCCCTCATCTTAAAGTATGTTATGTTAGAGCTAGCTTATATGCCAAAGCAAAATCAAGGATAGCTTTCTCGTCTCATTTCTTTCTCCAATACAAAACCCTAAATGTACCCTCTCATATCCTTCCTTTTCTTTTCCTACATGACCATTTAAGTCTAGTTGTATAAATATCACCTTTGTGTTAGGGATTTCTTACATTACTCCCTTTATATCTTCCTAGAAATGTCTCTTGATTCTATCTTCTAACCTTACTTGTGAGGTGTATGCACTTCTAACATTTATGATTTTATGTTCTAAGACAAGTTTTGTAAGTAAAATTCTATCATTGGTTCTTCTAACATTTATAACTTTAACCTTTTATTTGTTATCCACCACTATCCTTATATCATTTCTATTATTGTCCTTTTCCTATGTACTAGAGCTTATACCCATCAATTTCTCTAGTTTTAGCCCCTTTTTCACTTAGTTTCTTGGACACAAGCTATGCTGACTCTCCTACTTTTTATCATATCTACTAACTCTATACTCTTACTTGTCAATGTGCCTATATTCCATGGGGTGGTACATATCTTATTTTCCTCAGCTAGTCTCTTTACATGCGCACATCTAGAATAGTATTGAAAGCCCTGCCTAATTTTCATTACATCTGGAATTCAATGTAGCATATCACTTATAAGGGAATGCCTTAGTAGCTCTTGCTCATTTCCCACTGCATCTGGGCTTTGATGCAACTTGTCATTCAGGAATGTACTGGCCTGAGAAAATGCCTTATGCTTTAGATTCATGCTAAGGATTTGCTAAAGCATTTTACACCAGTTGGCAACTAACACAACCCTCCTCCTTTATTAGGGCTCAGGATTAGGTGCAAGATCATAAAACCACATAAGCAGAGTTATTTATTAAACTATTATAATACATAAAAAAGATTAAAGACGTGCCTATTTATGATTTTAATTGCTCTTTGTTGTTTCTCTTATGAGAGATACTTGAGTTGGGTTGTTCTTGATGTACCTGCAGCATAACTACGATATGCAAATATATAGTAAATTGTTATTAACCATCATGTATACATAAATAAAAATAACATAAGAATAAATTTTTTGATAACTCTTAACCATCCTTTATTTACATGTATCAAATGTTATATTTTAATTTGCCCCCTCAACATCAATTATTTTCAACCCTAGTACCCTCCTCACAAGTATCGCATACATAATCCGCCTCATTCTCATCGATTTCATCAATGACATTGTTTTAGTAATAGAAGGATAATCTATTGCAGTATTGCATAGGTCATCTTCATTGTAAAAGTCCCTCGGGGAGGATGATACAATAGCTTATCATCAAGTATCACGTCCGCCTTGTTCATAAAACACCCATTTTACTTGAGATGCCAAAATAAATTTATTATTTTTATAATCAGTCTTATTTATGTCAACTAATGTCAATCTAAGGGCACTAGTTTTGATGATATCTTTGTTGTTTTCTTTCCAAATGTGCTTAAACACAACCACAGTTTTGCAACTATAATCTAATACCCATATCGCTAGTATAACCCTAAATTAAGTATCATTTATAATATTTGGCTTGTTGTCCTTTGAACTGGAATAGAAAGTAGCATTGATAACTAACGTGGCCCTGCTATTCAGTTGAGCTCTTGAGTTATTGAGGTCATTTGTATAAGATTGATAACCATTGATGGCATATCTAGTATACCTTATTACTCCTAGTTGGGGTTCTATCGCCATCCAACCCAAGGATTTAGATATGCTATGACCTCTCATTAATCTTAACCATGTGTATATTAAGTGGAATCACTGTTATAATCTAATAAATTAGTATATGTATGCATAACAAGTAAATGAAGCATTAATTAATTTTAATTTATGACAAAGACAAGTAGGGAAGGTGCGACAATGCCCATGTTGCAGCCACTTTTATTTTTTTACATCTCTTACCTTGCTTTCAAGAACTATGTGTGCTTGCTATAATGAAGTGATGTAAAGTAACATATTACCCTTTACACATAAAATAGAGGAAAATGTGAAAGCAACATAAGAGAGAGAGGGTATGGCTAAACTCCATCAATATTGTTTCATAAGACAAAGGTTTTCCTAGTCATAATCTTTACATTCAATGATCAATACGTGACTACTCGAGAGAGGTTCATCAACTTATGGATCAAATCCATCTAATCATTTCTTTCTTGACGAGATTCCAAATGCATTGACTCTCGATAAATACTTTGTACAAAAATCCATTGCTTCTTTTGCAATGTAACATTTGATACACCTATTTGGCTTATTATGATTTCATACATACCCTTTTAACACTTTCATATACCTCTCAAATGGGTACATCCATGACAAATAAACTAGCTCACAGAGTCTAACCTCATCAATGATGTTTATTGTTAAGTGTACCATGATATTAAAGAAAGATGGTGGAAAGATTGTCTTAAGCTCGCATAAGGTTGTCAATAGAAGGTCTTATATTTCCTATAATTTTGAAACATCCACCATTTCTTGCATAAAGCATTGAAGAAGTAACAAATTTTTATAATAGATCCTCTAACTTTATCTAGTAGCACCGAACATATTGCTATAGATAGGAGTTGTTGCATCAGGGTATGACAATTGTAAGACTTCATCCTTAACAGCTTCAACTCTTTCATGAAGACAATTTTTTTAAATTTTGAAGAGTTGTCACCTAGGAATTTGAGCTTTAATAGGATTTTACACAATATTCCTCTCTTCTCGCTACTAAGCATATAATCTGCTTTACACAAGTATGTTCCTTAGTTGACCCTATCTTATGGATGTAGCCTTCTCTTTAAATGCATCCTCATAAGATATATTCAAGCTGCAAGTCCATCCTTTATTTTTTCTAGCATATCAAGCAATGTACCACTCTAGTTCTCATACACATTCTTCTCATTATGTATGTCATAAAGCACATGTTACACATGTAGGGAGTTCTAATACTTAAGTTCAATTAATATTGACTTCTTCTTCCAATAACTTTTAAGTTGTTACCACATATACGCTTAGATGCTTTCTTCTTCCCTCATGAGAAATTAAGGTTCTCAACCTTATCCCTCACTTACCATCCATTCAACATCTTTGGAGTTGTCCTTGTCTCTACACCACAAATAGATTTTTGTTAAAATCTTTAACCAAAAGAATCAACTAATTATGTTGATGCATTCGAGTAATTAAACATTTTACATTTAGTGAACTAGAGAAATGGATGCTTTCTATGTAACCATCTTCTATGACCTAGGAATGTCATCTTGCTGTTGTGTTTAAGCAACATCGCGCACATTTGTCACAACATGCAGGAGAAGCATTGGATCCCTTCACAGTGCATCTCACCAAATTATCGTACCACAAGGAACTCATTTATTATTCATAGTAGTATAGCTTTAGGGTGAACAACTCTTTCTTATATGCATCATAAGCTTCAACCCCCACATCCCATAATGTCTTAAGATCATAGATCAACAAAGCCAAGAACACTTCAATGTCATTTCCTGATTGCTTAAGACTCATTATCAACATAGTTAACATCATGAATTTCCTCTCATGCATATGAACTACAAAAGGTTGTAATAAATCATTTTAACAGGCAAACAACTATACCTCCTACTCATAGAACCATGAGAATTTCAACTGAGAAAGACATATTTGAAAACAAACTATATGTTAAATCCACACTAATAAAAAAACAAGCTGCCCAACAATTAAGGTGCACCAACTTTCTTAGGTCATGCCAGCTCGACCGTCTAAAGTGAAGGTTGGATCAAAGGACTCAAATAAGAAGTATAAGTAGTGGACAAATCTTGTTCTTTTCTTTCACTTAATCCATGACATTGGTGTTTTATTTGAAGCTAGCATGAGCCAAAATGCAGCTAGTAGATTCTGAAGACATGAGCTTTAGGTTGTGTAGTTTGATGCAACTAATGAAGATAGATGGATGAGAGACAAGAAATAAAAGATGTTTGACGGGGATAATCTTTCCAATGTTAGATAAGTCTCACAAGGTTTTTTTTTTAGACAATTTCTTTCTAACTATCTTCTTGACAAAAAAAAAAATTAAGATGATTTTTTCTTACAGTCTGCTTAATTAGGTTTTTTTAATGCTCACTTTGATGGGGCCTTTTTTTGGTAATATGAGCATATCAACTTGTGGTATTGTTGTTGCACTAGTGTATAATTTCTCTAGCTTACTCTAGGCCTCTTTAGGTTGGTAACTCAATAGAAGAGGAGATCTCTTTTCTTGTAACGCGTCTCCAGAACCATGATGATAAGGCTCGTTTTCCTCTCTCAGTTGAAGGGCCTTCTAATGTTATTTCTCAAGTTAAGGATGCTTTCTTTGGTTCCTTGATTGAAGGAAATTGAGTATTTATTTGGTTGTAATCAATTTATTTTTTGCTTCTCTTTATCAAGTGACAAATTTCTTGATGCCTTAGCTGAGGGGACTTCTTTAATAGAAGCCTTCTCTCATCCTCAGGGAATGAAGCTCCATACAAGGTTATATAGCTAGTTGGAAGACAAAGTTGCAAGCCTTTACATTCAAATATTTCTTTTCTTTCTCTGTATCCTTTTCTCTTGGAGCTTTAGGGGCTTTGTCACCTGTGTTTTTGTTGCACTAGTGGTTCTCTCTATTGATGTAGGATTTTAGGCTGTTGTTGCTTTGTAGATTAATCTTGTTCTAATTTGCTCAGGTATAGTGGAATCGCTCAAAGATGCTGGAAGTTTTGAACACAAAACTTGCTGATATCCATGTTCTTTAGTTTGTTCTTATTCTTTGCTTTCTAATCTCTGTATGGCTTGTGGTTTCATGTTTCTTTCCTTTTAAGTTTGGAAAATCTTGTTTCTGTAATTTGTCTTTTAGATTTTATATTCAGGAAGAGTTTTACATTGTTTACAAGGAGACAATTCTGGTTGGCCACTCACTGGAGAATGACCTTTTAGCATTGAAGATCTCTCACAATTTGGTGATTGATACTGTCATTTTGTACAAGCACCCTCATGGTAAACGTTTCAAGATAGCTTTGAGCATCCTTGTAAAGAGGTTTCTTTCCTAAGAAATCTAGAAATCAAGAAGTGTGCATGATAGTATTGAAGACCCCAAAAGTGCCATGGAACTAGCACTGTTAAAGTTCACACATAGTAAAAGATCCAACCTTATGAACTTTTAGATTTTATTGTCTATCATATTTCATTTGATAGACATGTAATTATGTGGAAGTCCTATATAGAACAACACATTTTGTGAAGCTTGAGTGACAGTCAACTACTCCTTTTGTTTTTCTCATCTCACAAAGTTCTTTTTATGTATAGAGATGGATGGAGACACACTCACAATAAGACTGTGCATTTTCATTTGACTTTCCTTCTCAAATGAGGAAAAGACTTTATGTTACTTTTTATTATTGAAGTGTTACTAGTTTTTATTATTATCCCTAATGCTTATTCGTGAATAAAATTATCACTCATTTTTAATTGTAGTTTGTTTCTGATAATAAAGTTGTTTTTTCTATTTTAGGACCTGGATGTGAAACTAGTTTTAGTTTTAAGTGAAAGTGAAAGTGAAAGTGGAAAAAATAGATCTTTTATTGATGACGCATCAATATTGAAGTGAAATGCCACTGGATCATGCAATTCAAATCTAGTTTCCTCCTATGTTGTCATGGGGTGACTAGTCACTTGGTGCAAGTAGTCGCAGCCTGTGCGACTTCATTTGAGCCAGTCGCTAGGGGGGAAGTCGTTGTGCCACTAGTTACAACTAGTTGCGACTAGTGACTACCAGCTTTTGTGCCCTGCACTCCAGTCACTAATAAGTGGTATAAATCCTTTTTCTCTTATTTTTTCTTCTTCTTTTTCTTCCAAAGCTCTTTCTACACCATTCCAAGTGCTCTTATGACCATTCCTACGATTTTTTCATTTTTCTTATTTTATGCTTGTTTTTTGTTTGAAATCTCAACTTATCTACATTGTAATGCTAAAGATGAAAACTTTTTTTCTTTCTTTTCATTTATTTTCATATCTTTAATGTTGTATTCTCTCTCTTTTTTCAGTAATTTTATTGAAAAATGTGAAATACATTATGAATTTTTTTCCTTTTTTTTTTTTTTTTTTTTGTGTCTAACGAATGTCCATAGGTTTCCACTCTAATGTTAAAAAAGGCTACTCCATTTCATTCTTTTAAAATCTGTCATCTTTTTTTACTATTTTTGGTAATTTTTACAGAAAACATGAAATGCACTACTAATTTTTATTTTTCTATTTGTTTTTGTAACAGATCTCCACAGGTTTCCATTCTAATGCTAAAAAAGACAACTCCATTTCATTCTTTTAATATCTTTCATTTTTTAATGTTTTTATTTTTATGTAATTTCTATTGAAAGACATTAAATACACTACTATTTTTTATTTTTCTATTTTTTGTAAGAAATGTTCACTAATTTCCATTCTATTGGTAACAAATCTATTCCATTCTTTCCATATCTATTAATATCTTTCATGTTTTTTTTTATACTTTTTTATATTTTTCTGTAATTTTTACCAAAAAGGTGAAATACACTAATATTTTATATTTTTCTATTTGTTTTTGGGGTAGCAGGGAGACTGGGGAGTAGGATTTCATTTTGATTCATTTGACTGATATTTGTTAATGTATTTATGCTCCTATGTTTTTCTCTCTTTTTTTGGTAATTTTTTGGATTTTTTTATTTTTGAACTAATTAATTTTGCGCATGCAGTACTAGTTGTGCAACTAGGCCCTTCTAGTCCCACTAGTTGCAAGTTGCGGCCTCGTCAACATAGGTTTCCTCCAACGATGAAGCACTTTCAAAGATTAAAAAAGAGGCTACTAATAAACTGTTTATCTACAGCATGCCCTTTATCTTTAGCGTCTGAATCGCTGTCACTGTATTTTTCTGCTAGTGTACGTAAAGAATGATAAAATAAACTTCATTTGGACGCAATTCTCTGAGCTGAATACTTATTTAAAGAGGCGGATAAAGGACAAATAAAAAAACAGTCAAGTTGTGGAGATGATTTCATTTTTGGCATGCTACAAGAAGTCTTCAGAAAGGAAAGCTATAAGAGAAGGTATAAGCTCCGAATTGGAGGATGTATTAAGTCGTATGCGATCTAGAATTCGGAGCCTCCACTCTGCTTTGCCCACCAATTCAATGCTTATTATTTGTACTGGCCATGGAGATAGCTTTTGTCCAAAGGTACATGTTCACGAGTATTGTATTTGGGATACTGATTTTTGCTCCTCATAGTTTTCTGGTTCTGATTCTTGAGTTATCCTTGAGCCTTTTTCTTTCTTAGGTCCAACAACTAAGCACCATGCCTTATTGCTTCTTTTGAAATGCTGTATCTGCTTATGCAATAGTTAGTTTCTTCAACACTGAATTAATGTATCACGAAACATTGTGATATTTGGTTTATCAAATTTAGGCCAATCCTCCTAGACCTCTTTTACTAGAATTCGCAGAGGAGAAGTAACTAAATGTGACTAGCTAATTTGTGATTCTGTTATGTTAAAACTGAGGATCAATGATTTCTATGGTGATTTCGCTTTCTTAGCAAGAATACATCTGCCATTGTATCATTTGAGCATTGGCTAAATAATGCTGAAGACAGCACGCTCTAGTTCAGTTTTCTCCTCATGCCTATCCATGTAAGTAATAGGAAGAGAATGTCCAGATCAAGAATCACATTAATTGCTGTGAAATCATTAAAGAGTTGTGGTTAGCTCCAAAAATCCACCGTTGGTTACTTTCAAAATCTGAAATTAGTGTAGGAAAATCAATGAGAACTTAACATCTTTTTGCAAAGTTTCTCAAAGCAAATTTTCTATGACCTGCCACTTCTAACTGACACAGGTTGCATTTGTTGACCTAAATTATATTTAAAAACATAAATGAAGTTCGTATAATGTCTTGTGGAGGAACCTGAACATTAAATTATGGATAATGAATAATGGTCCTAATACATATCAATAAAGCATCATTGGACGCCAATGTAGTCGGCAGTCAAGCATATGGAAGTGAAATGTGTAGAGAATCCAGGCTAGTTACAAAAGAATCAACCAAGTTCGCGACCTCTACTACTTTTTCTTCTTTTCAACAGTCAGGACCTCCACTATGCTGAAGCATCCCTGTCCCGCAAACATGTGCAAGGCTTGTCAGTCAGTTAAACAGCCTAAAATATCCAAGTCAGAAGCCGTCGAGGTAACATTGAGGTGAGAAAATTTTGTAAGATCTGTAAGGATGGCTTGTGTATGTATTTAACATAATTCTTTAATCAGAAATTCTAACGTGATCTTGTATACTGGATATTCTAACTAAGGATGGCTGCACGATAAGATTATTTTAATTTTTTAATGGCATGTACATCTGGATTTCCTTCTGGTCTGTACTTAAAGGGGAGGGGGGCAGCCCCGGTGCACAAAGCTCCCACCAATGCAGGGTCTGAGAAAGGGGCTATTGTAGGCAGCCTTACTTTACATTTTTGCAAGAGGCTATTTCCACGCCTTGAACCCGTGACCTCAAGGTCACACGATAACAATTTTTACCATTGTGCCAAGGCTCTCCTTCTCCCTTCTGGTCTGTACTTGCCCATCATTTTTTTTTTTCTACTCAGAAAGCCTAATATGATACTATTCACTGGATATTCTAACTAAGGACGCCAGCGGGGTAAGATTGTTTTGGAATGTACATTTAGATTTTTTTCTGGTCAGTCATTGACTATTTGCCCATCAATACTTTTTCCTGTTTCAGCCATAGATTCAGCCTCGAGGTATTTCTAGACTTCTCACAGACAACAGACAGGTTCAGTTAACGAAAATGCTGCCATTTCAATGTTTGAGGATCTCCAAATCCTTTCTTCTTTCAGAATGATAAGGTGGCATAACCACTCTGATATAGATTAACAGTTTCCCATCAACAATAAGATTGGTATTCATCTAAATGAACTGCTAGCCTGTTAACTCTCACCATTCTCACTTTTACTCACATAGACAATAATACAGTTAACCTCACTAATATCCATCCGTTAAATCTGATATTTGTTGCTTGAGGAGTTGATATTCTATTTATTTATTTATTCTCCTTAAATAGTGCAATTTTTTCTTATATTTCTCTGCAGATAAAGATTGAGGAAGATGCTTTCTGAGAAGTCAGAAACCAGAATACGCCATGAGAAACTTCTAAGAGTCTTGGAAGAGCTCCAAGCCCAAGCTGAGGTTGCTCTGTGCTTTGTTCGGGTTAAAAACTGATATACATTATGAGACATTCTGGATTATTTGCTTCTTATTCTCACAGTGATTTCCTGCAGCTGACCTGTTCATTCAATTCCGACCAGCTAAGGTGCCTCGGTACTATACAGTTTTTCCCTTTGCAGAATGTAAAGAGATGAAAAAGCTTCTATATTCCTGAGAGGAAATTACGAGTTAATTTCCTATAATTTTGATAATGGTTATAACTGAGTTAGATGTGGCTAAAGCTACTACAGCCACCACATTTCAAATGTGAAAAAACAACATAATATGTCCTATTAAACAGCTCAAGTACACCAAATGATTTGCATGAATGGTGGTGCTGTACATGATAGAATACAGGTTTGATTATTTGAACCTTTCATCGTTAGAAGAGGAAAATGCAAAACAGCTGAACTCTTCTTGGTGAAACCTTCAAAATTTGCTTTTATGCAGGGGGAGGATTACCCCAAACAGGGGGGGAGCAGCCAGCATTTGGACTGGACTGATTGCAGCAGATGATGAAATGAACCAGATGGCCAGTTCAGATTCAGGAGGACACTGCAGCCAGACAGGTTTGTCAGCATCTCTGTCTCACGATTTTGAAAATTCTACCTTGGTGTAATCATTCGTAATCTTTTTTGGTGGTAATGATGCATGCTATTAAAAAATTTCTTGACATATTGGTATAACCCCTTCCAGAAGTGATCCAAGATCTATAGCAGAGCTACATGTTAGTATTGTTAATTTCAGCTTTCATGTGAAGGGAAAGACATAATATCCTGCAGAGAAATTTCTGTGGAAGGAGTTCAGACCACCTCCAGAACGCTAAAAGCCAAGTAATAGGTTTAGTTGATTTCATAAACATGTCTAGAGGTGTAGTCAATGGAAGGGCTCGCAGTAACATATAACTGCAACTCAAAGTTCTGTAGAAAATATCTATCAATACCCTGATTATTCTAGTGGTAGAGGCAATACAAGTATGAGAAGATCTTATCAGGTTTTGGTGTATTGACATCTATAAAAATACCCAGAAAGGAGAGAAAAAGAGCAGGAAAAGATCCAGAAAAAATCATGTCGATCCATTGCTGGGTGAATTCATACAGGTTCGCTGGTTTGACTTCAAGTTTGATTAACCATTCTATCTAATTGATAGACATATATGATCATACACAGACAAATTCTACACGTTGAACCTATCAATGAAAAGTTGAATTTCAAGGTTCAATTTTTTCGATATGAAGGCTATGAGCATACAATAAGATTCTAGTAAAATACAGGAAATTTTTTAATGTATCACCTTGACCACTACTTTAGTTTCTGATATTACCTACAAGGATATATGACACTAATTTCCAAATTCAGTTTTTCCAGGTGTTGGCTATGAATGCTAGTATTACGAGCCATGAAAAGATAACTGAAAAGCAAAGGGACATGGTCTGCAGAAGTTATTTACATATAAACTTCTTGAATCCTTGTCTAGTGAATTTTCTATGGGTCGATGCAAAGCTTTCATGTACTTACAGAGTTTTACATATTTTTGTTGGAATTTGCACTTGAATGGTCCTGCGAAGTGCTCAAATAGAAGCGAAGTGAGCTGCT
Organism: Warburgia ugandensis; assembly: GCA_035236585.1. Taxonomy (NCBI): domain Eukaryota; kingdom Viridiplantae; phylum Streptophyta; class Magnoliopsida; order Canellales; family Canellaceae; genus Warburgia; species Warburgia ugandensis. Next base: position 73,008,701 of record CP141129.1, on the reverse strand, counting down.
ATTGGTGATGTCGGAAGAAGTTCCCTAAACCTTACCATTTAGAGGAAAAAGTTGTAACAAGGTTTCTGTAGGTGAACTTTAAGGATTACTGTCGAGCACTTTAATAAAGCAGAACATTTTGTATTTTTGTACTGCTCTTGTTATCCTCATCAAGACCTTATCCCAATTAGTACTGCTCTCATGTCTTGCAAAAGTCATGTAGCTAAGTAGGCTGGTCTAATCTTTCGAGCTCAACACAGTGGACTACATGCATCAGCCCTAAATTGTATGCACCTATGGCTAAACTCGAAGTACTCACAGAGGTCCTGACTTATTCATCCATACCATTTCATTATCTCCTCGTTATGCATGGTCTGAGGTTGGAAGTAGCACTTCCCCAGGTTGACTATGCTCAAGTGGCACTTTTCTCTGGTTGGAAAGATTTTAAGTAGATTAGGCTTTATGATAATAAGTTATATAGTTTACTTCATAATTCTAAGTTGTATCTAAAAACAGTAAAAAAATAAAAGAGAAAATTTGATAATCTTAACCTTTCATTTTGTTAAGGTTTTACCACAAATCACCAAAGCCTTCTTAAGCACAGTGGTGCGAGGAGTCTCTGACTTGGATGACCCTGTGCACAGGTGTCCTTTTACCTTTGAAAAAAAAAAATGGAAAACTTTACCGCAGCTGTCCAAAACTTTCTGAGTCACTTTTTACACCCAACTATAATCCTGGTGAGGATTATTCAGAGGGAAAGGTACATGACCCACATGATAAATCATCAAAACATCTGCACCCACATGTATTTTGAGTCAGTTACAAACGTAATATCATGTAAATGCTTCCGGACTACTTACAACACCCCACCCCTAGATGTACAAATGTTAATTAATTAAGAAAAGCATAGTTGGCAAAAGAACGTGCATTGCGTGTCAGCCTTGTCATGACCATTTCATTGAGCTGCTAAACGCATGGAGCGGGTCCGAAGATGAGAAGGAACTGCTTCACCTTCTCAATGGCCTCTCTCTCTCCTTGAGACATATTTCTCCCAATCCCATGATAACTTTATATCGGGCAAGATCAGATAGAGAGATGGAAAAGGAGAACCATCCAAACGTTCCCATTTATGGAAGCCCAGAGATCACTCCACGTTCAGAAAACTAGTGCAACAACAGCAAAAACCATAACAACATAATCAGAAGCAGCAGTTGTAATGACAACAGAGATCACCATCGCTTCCTTCCAATCGCTAACGTCGGTCGAACAATGAAAAAAGCTATACCAATCAATGGGAAAATGTCCAAGGATGCCAAGGAAACAGTCCAAGAATGTGTCACTGAGTTCACTACCTTCATTACCGGAGAAGAATCCGATGAGTGCCAAAGGGAAAAGAGGAAGACGATCAATGGTGACGATCTCATCTGGGCCATAATGAGCCTTGGACTTGATGGTTATGTAAACACTCTTTTAAGTTATAACCTTCTCAAGCATAGAGAAATGGAAGGTGAGAAGCTTACGATGTCTGGGCAGCACCAAGACCAACAACAACAAGATGGGGCACCATTAGATAGTATTGACTCCATGCATCAACCTTGTCAAACTTCTATAATGTATTCTAATCAGCCTTTTGCCATGTGTTTCTCCCCAAGTGCTAGTCAAAAAAGACTAAATGATTCGAGAGGGCACTGGTAAGAGAGGTCTAACTATCTATATTAATTGTATTGCACAATAATCCTAGATGTTGATATAAAGATAATCGACAACCAGTTGGTGTCACGTAAAATCCTCCTTGAATGGTGTTGTGATTTTAACTTAAAATTCACAAGTATACGAATCAGTTGTAGTAATTCATGCAATGAGGTTTATTCCACGAGGAATGGAATGAATGTGTGATTAGTAGATCCTTCCTTAAATTACTTAATCCTAGCCAAAGGTAGTGAGATTTTTTACCTAAACTAATGATGGAATTCAAAATTGCATAAAATTAAAAACTTTCTAAATTTAGAATTTTTTTAACCTAAATATTAAAATTTTCTTAACTAACCTAACATGCAAACTAAACATAAACAATGATCTAACCAAGAAATCAAAACATGCAATACTTATACAAATAACTAACCAAGAAGTATGCATAGAATTAAGCTAGAAAGAATGCATGAAAATAATAATAAGATGCATAAGTGGTCGTAAAAATATGCATGAACTAGAATTCAACTTAGGCTAACGTGGAATGCATGAACCCTAAAACATGAAAATCTAAACAAAGTAAGTAATTATTTAAGGGACCACACCTCAAGACCATGTTCATACCCCATGGAGTTGTTCGTACGGTTCTTGAATTTGTTGTGTGCTTCATGAATCAAACTTTAATCTTATTGAATATCAATTGGATACAAATGTGCCGCACATTATTCAATGCTTCAATTACAACCAGAAATAAAAGATTATCCATCTTCTCACTAATTCCTAAACATGCATGTAATATCCAAGAGAGATCTAAGGGAGACAAGGAAGGAAAGCAAGAGATGAGCAAAGCAATTTAGGAATTGAAGAAGCAAGGAACTTGATCTAAAAACCACACTAGAGTTTTAGCCTTTTAATTCAAGGATCTAAGAGACTAATAAAAGGAAAACACTTAATGGAAGCAAATGAACAAAATAAGAATGTAAAGCAAAGGGAGTTGAAAATAAAATCAAGGAACAATTAAGGCAGCAAAACAAGGATTCATGGCAAAGGACTAACCTTAAGGACTTTAAAGAAAGATTAAAACCCAAAGTGAAGAGGCATGGAACGGCTGGAGGAGATGGGCGGTGGAGAATGCCTACTTCCTTGGAGGGGACGTTCTTCCCTTCTCCAAGATTATTCTATGCCCCAAACTCCTCTTTGGGGTGTTTATTTATTTGTTTTATGGAGTTTCCTAGGGTGACTTAAAGAGAAGGTGTGGTGGGGATGAAATAAGAAGGGAATTGGATGACTAGGATGAGTGGTTAGGTAGGGTTTTAAAGAGGGATAAGTGGCTTGCCTTTTTTATTGTCTTAAGGTGGGGAGACACCATTTTTTTAGGAAAAGGAGTCTCCCCCGTTCAAAAATCGTTGATGCCCTTGAAATATGGAAAGTGTGATTGGATGAGAGAGAGAGAGAGAGAGAGAGAGAGAGAGAGAGAGAGAGAGAGAGAAGAAGAAGAAGAAAATGGGAGAAAAGAAAGAGAGGTGATGTGGTGAAAAGTGATTGCCTAGGTGATTTTCTAAAAAGTGGGGATTGGTAAGATGGTTTGGATGTGAGTTTAGAAAGGTAGGAAAGTCTTGGAAAGGTAGGACTCTTGAATGGAAAGTGAAAGTCATTGTACATATTAGTGATGAGCTGGAAAGTAAGAAAAAAGTGAGAAAAACATAGAAAAAACCTTTAAAAATGGATAGATTTCTTCCTATTGGTCCATATGTTACCTTAGCTTAGTAAAAAATTTCTCAACTATCTTTAAAATATTCCCATAAATTTCAAGAATAATTCTTTAGATTCTCCTCCAATCATAGCCTTCCATTTAGCTTGGCTTATATGGCATATGATGGCTCACTTTGAAAGCTCTATTAGCTTGCCTTCATGGCTGGCTTTGATAACTTTCTTGGCTTAGTTTGATGACTTAAATCCTTGGCTTTGGTGGTTGGTTTGGCTCCTTAACTTATCCTCTTGTTCATTGCTTGAATACGGCTAAGTGGCTTAAGTAAAACCCATGCAAATGTATTGGACTTTGCAATGCTTATGCATGGGCCTACTTTGGCCTCCTTTGGCTCTTCTAATTGCATATATTGCTTGTTCTAAAGAGTGATCTTCATCCTTGATCTCATGTTAAAATATTGACTTTTGTCAATTGACTGGATCTTTTGATCTTGATCTTCCATTTTAATCCCCATCAATCTCAGCCATCGGATCACCATCTCGCTTCCTTCAAAAAGTTAAAAACTCTAATTAAATTCTAGAAGAATATAATTAATCATATACTTACCTCATATTAGCCTCTAGACCTAAATATCAAATTTTGAGTCATTAGGTCAAAAAATACATGCATTACAAATTTTGGTCAAAAATCTTATTTTACCCTTAAGTTATAACACATGGTACTAATTGAGTTATTTTTATGCAAAATTAAATACTTATCAGATGATTTTGGAAACCCATGGAAATTGTCACTTTCCCATACTTCCTACTCTTTCTCCAACCTTCTCTCTATGAACATAAAATAATAATAATTAAAAATTTTGAAAAAAAAAACCATGAGAGATCTAATCTACATAAACGTGAAAAAGTCTCTTTGAGATCTTGCCACCTATATTATGATAAAGACACAGTGGTTAAGATTTTTGAAGTCCCAACCCAAAGAACAAGCCACGTCAATTATGTCTGCAGCCATCGTTGCAACGGCATGACAATTTGCTTCGTTAGAAAACCAAGTCCAAAGATGGCATTTGTTTCTAAGATAAAGAACAAATACCAATGTAGACAAATTTGTTGTTAATCCATATTTCCAACGCATCAAAGTATCCACATAGTGGATCTCTGGCTGCATTTGATGGCTTTGCTCTTCCAGATGAGAAAATTTGTGGCACTGGACTTAATCAGAAGTTGGGTACCAAGAACCCAACCGGAGAAACCGTCAGTAGCAATGGCCCTCAAAAAGGGAAAACTAGAAACTTGTCAGAGGGGCCTCTCCATGTAGGAGTTAATCCACTGCATGTGTTGCATCCACTTTTGGACCAACATTTGACAACGCATTCAATGCACTTTGGATGTAGGCATGCGTTACACTACATGTGGCACCTGATGCTTAAACATTGTATCTGACCCCCTTAAGGTGGTCATGCATTTTGGTAGGTAGTGTCAACGGAAATAAGACCACCTTAAGAGGGTTCCTGACCGACCTTCACTGGTTTGGTGCTCCTAAACAAATGCACCGCAAAAAGAACGGAAAGAGGCACACTTCAGTTCTGTCTCACATGTCTTGAAATGATCCTCCACTCCAACCCATTGAAGCAAATTAATGGTGGGAACTAAAATAAAACAAGACCCGAGCTCTATGTTATATTTGTCAGAGTCAGGGTGGTCCCATGATCCATGAAAAGGATGGCAGCCTGAACTTTCCCTCCAAGAGTGAATAACATTTATCACAAGACACTGAACAAGGTGTGAAAAGATTGGCATGTAGATTGTTGTCTAATTATGCTTGTCGATAAGGAATTCTATCACCCTCTCATACTTGATAATAGAAACAGGGGCTCCTTTGGTTGGCAAGAAAACTTTCTACTGGAAATGGATTTCTCATGAAGCAGTTTCCATTTCCACCATTTTCCAGTACTTGCCTCATTAATTTTCATGGAAATATGATTTCATGTTTTGAATGGGAAGGTAGAAATAGATTTCCATTTCCATGAGTTTCCATGAATTTTCGGCTAACCAAATGGGGGCTGCCCGAAAGCTATTGCACCCAATGGCTCTTATGATTCTCAATGGAGCTACTACTTTTATAAGAAATGGTTAAACAAAGGGAGAAATGAGAAGTGCCATTTCATCAAAAGAAAGGATAAAGTAAATAGTGCCTTTATCAAAGATGGTAGTGAGTATATCATTTCTCATATTAGTTTGTGTGTCTGTGGTCCTAATCCTATTCAGTTGGGGTCAGGAAACAAAGACATTCTGACCAACTCATCCTGTCCGAGACAACCCGGCAAAGCTGCATTAGCTTTCTTGACCCGACACCATCTCTCTCATTCTTTTAAAAAATGACAATCTTGCATTTCACTTAGCTATATCATAAATGGTTTCCTTCATAAGGTGTCAAATTTTATATTGTTAGTGAAAATTGAATGATAATAAAGGTGACTGTAGAGACACTCTCTTTTGATAATAATTGGACTCCTTGCTTTATCTAACACTTTCCTAATTGCCTGCTGGAAGTTTTTTTGAGATTGTCAATTTCCTTTAACCTCCCCTCGTCAAGTAACTATAAACTGTAAACTGAATAAAAAGCCAGCAGCAGTTGGCTAAGCTAAATTAGTCACCTAACTAAAGGGACAGTCCGGATTCAGGAGCAGCAGCATGACATTAAATAATGGGATGAAGCGTGCATACATGTTCAGTATCTGGTTTTTTCGCACCTGGCGGGTCACTGCAATTTTGATTGGCCTATGCACCACTGTTTTGAGTCTCTCGCCTGGGTGACCAAAGTTCGAGGTTGTGCGTGTGTGCACTTTCCAAAAATATAAAAGATTCGATTGGCCAAGACCGGATAATCGTGACCATTGATGGAGGATATTTTTCTAATGGTCTATAGCCATAAAGTCGCATTTGTGTAATGATATGCTATATTTTATAATGGAGGCAGTCTTCCTATGTTTTGCCATAAATTAGTAACTTTGACAGAAAGCAATAAAAGAAATCACCTGTAAAACTCAAGAAGTGTTTGACCATGCAATGGACCAACTAACAAGAGCCCATCAATAACCAATCTCCATTTATTAGCATATATACTTCTTCCAGATAGAAAATCAGCTTCCTGTCTTCCACTCCAACAGTGGGAGATTCCTTCCCCATAAACAAAGTCACTGAAAACCTTCATGTCTCAATAAATTAAGTGGGCTTGGACATACTTATGAGCTCAAGTGCTTCACTAAAGCAAGCTAGAAAACCATGAGAACTTGCTGTAGTTCACAGATGGAAGGGATGATGTGGTGCATGGTTTTGGGCCTGCTTGCAAGTCTTGCTCTCACAGAGGCATCAAGAACTCCAAGGGGATATTGGGAGCAAATGCTTCCCAAGCTTATTCCTTCTCCTCCTTCATCTCCATCAAGAGGAACAAACTCAGTGTCTGTGGCTTCTTCTTCCACGGCTACAATGAAAACTCAGCATCTTCCTTCATGGCGAGGATGGCATCGAGCGCCATGACGATCAGCTAATTCATGTCTCTTAACTTCTTTTTGTAGATAAACTCATTTTTTCCTGCACCAGATATGGAAGGCATCAATACGAATACATCTTCTCTGAGAATAGTTCTTCTTGCTACTTGTAAAATGGATCTCCGGTCTCTTGTTCTGGTTTTCTAATTGACAGGATAATACTTATGAATGAGTTGACAGCGATCAATTTTTGTTGTTCCATTTTCCTTGCTTCTTCCTTGTACATTTTTTCGAGAAAACATGCAGTCGTATTCCGTATACCACATTCATATGGATCGACTGCAGATCTTTGCTAGAGCACACATATATTTAGTGGTGCTGGTGGTTCTTAAGATGAAATGAACTGAGTGAGATCTAGCTTGCAATGACTTGACCTGGCTTGAGATGACCAAATTTGGCACGAGGTGAAAGAAAATTTAACTTAAATGTTAGTTAAGATGAGATGCTTTTCATCTCAACTCATCTGAAGCACCATTAACAATGGAATGAAGAGAATATTTCATCTCAGCTCAGCTCAATAAACACTAATAGTGATATGGGCCACATATCTCATATTACATCAGCTCATCTCATCTCAAGCACCACTAACACCCTGAAAATCTACTTGTAGGCAGCTACTGGCACCTCTAGGATCATAAATCATCGTCTACCCCAGCCATTGGGCAACCTAGATGAATCTCATAAGATATATGGCCGTGTCATGTTGCTTAAAAGGCAACTATTTGCTTTTATTACCTGTTCTCTGAAGCAGCAAATACCCATCTTTGCTTGGTCCAATTGGTTTGGTAGCAACTGAAAGAGAAATAGGGAAAGACTTGGACAATTGATAACCTGCCTCTAGGATAATTTCAGAAAAGAACTCAAGAGATTTACTAACCTCCAATAGAAAAAAGAAACTTAAGCCCTCCTGCCAATAAAATTAGAAGTTTGATAGAATTGATCAAACAATTCTTGTGAATGATTGCCGTGTGGGCTATCCTACATCTGTGTTTATGGTGATCGAAGCTTTTGATTTATTTCGTGGAGCCTGCTGTGAATATTGATGAGTCTTAAATAAAATTCGCCTAATGATTGTATGACTTCAATTTGTGCATTGATCACTAGCGAATATAGACTGCTAGAACCCAATAAGGGTGAAGTTAAAATATAGTGAAATGCCATCTAGACTGAGTTCTAGCATTGACTCCAAAACCTTGCTTGTCTAAACCCCAACTTTGAATGATCCTGACCTGATCATCTTGTTTAGCATCTCCTATTTAGGCTATCTACAAAAATATCATGTCCATTGGATACTTTTAGCTACTAGTTTTTTCCCTTGAAAAATCTAATGATTATGGTTTAACACTGAAAGCAAATAGTAAAAATCATCTAACATATGGGAATTTTAGTATTTAGCCTATCTAAGGGAGGATAAACAAGATGGATAAGTCTTTTATTCAATGGTGGCATTTAGCCAGCAAGGTTTTGAAGTCATTCCTCAAACTCAGTTCGGGTACTATTTCTCAAAATATAATAGTAGTAGGAGTTGCTATATTAGGAGTCTTTTCATGCAAGTAATTGTTTATTTTGATGTTTTACTGTTTTTAAGTAGCTATAAGATAGGTGTATGAGTATAGGACAGTGGTGTAGAAGTAAGCTCTCAATTGTGAAGGTCATTCAAGCCCCTCAAAGGGTGTGTGAATTAGTGAGTGCCTGAGTTCATCATTTCAGAAAAAAGCAGCTAATAAGATAGAATGTTAACAACCTAATAAGGGTGTGCCAACAAATTTCTAGCATAGGCAATTGCGGACAACTCTGCATCTCCCCTAAAGTACCCTTGGTTGTAGGTTCAAGTTGTCACTTTTCCCTCTACCAGATACTAGATTTAGCAGTGTGTGTGTGTGACTTATTTGCTTTGCAATTTTTAACTTGTAAAAAAGGGCACCCGATGCACAAAGCTTCTATGTATGCAGGTTGCAGCGAAGGGGCATGCCTTGAAAGGTCTATACTATGCAACCTTACCTTGCATTTTTACAAGAGGCTACTTCCATGCCTGGAACCCATAACTTTTTAAGTAACACAATGATAACTATACCATTAGACCGAAGCTGCCCTTCTAATTCTTAACATGTACTTGCAAAGAAAAAAAATAAAAAAACTAATAAGGATGCATTTGTCGATATGTTAGTGATAAAAAAGAGTTGATTATAAGAGTCTAATCATGCAAGTTATTGACTATTTTGGTAGTTTTCTATTTAAGAAAGTACTTACTATTTTTCTTTTCTATTATCTTTCTAATTTTAGTTGCATTAATAATGGTAGTATTTTCTTTTCTATTATCTTTCTAATTTTAGTTGCATAGCTATTGTCCCACTTTGAGTGGGACTGATACCAGTGACAATGTTTCTAGAGGTGGGCGACAAGGTAAAGCTGATCTCAAAACTATAAAGGGACGAGATGAGTATCCCTTCCTATGACATTATAGTTAATCAAGTAGGGATGTCCTCTCATCTCAACTCTGATCAGATTAGACTTATTTGTGCTATAGTGCTCTGGAGCTGTTAGTTGGTCATATGAAAAAGAAGAATCTCATAAAATTTGAGATTTTTTATGATGGTGCTACATATTCTATGCCAAGAAAGAATCAGATAATAAATATCAACCATATGATGAGCAAATGCCTTGTAGGACGGTGAAGCAAAATGGGCCCTTGCTATTGCACCTAGTAGGTCTAGAGTTTGAGGTGTTCATGGGTGTGTGTACAAGATTTTTAAAAAAAAAGAAGAAGAAGAAGAAGAAAAAGAAGATCAACTATTGGTTGAAATACTTTTACAATTTAGTGCCTCATCCTTAACTTACTACTGTATCATTTTTAAAGACCTAGAAGATACAATCATCTCTGTTATATTCAAAATCACCTAGTGAGATCCAAGCAATTACATTTCTAGTTCAAAAGAAGTAAACCCAAATTTTGAGGACAAAGTTCATTTCACCATAGTGGAATGTTCTTCTTTTTATTTCACTTTTTAATAGTGGACACACTCATACACAGACACTCTTAAAGAGTCTCAAACTTTTGACTTCATGATTGAGATTCACTCTTGCATCACTAGAATACATCCACACAACCTCACAAGGGTGGAATGTTAGCAACTTAATAGGGGTACAATTATCAATATCTACGTGATAGAAAGAGTAGCTAAATTAGAAGTCTCTTCAAGCAAGTTATTGTAGCTACCAAGATAATGGTGTAGCGGAATAAGAATAGAATAAGAAAAATAGATTTGAATGCTCTTCCAAGCACCAAGGTGGAAGCTCTTCTACCCTTCAAGATAGGTAAGCATTGCTCTTCCAAGTCTCAAAAAAGAAGTTCTTTAAGACTTCCAAAGAAGGATATGTTCCTCGTTAATTCTGTAAGATCAACAAGTGCCTCTTCTCTTTTCAAAGAGAAATTTTAAATAAACAAGAATTATCTTAGCCTTTCAAACTATAAATAACCTACGGTTAAGATTTAATAAAAGAATAACGCAAAGGAGAAATAACTAAATATTAAAAAGCTTTTACTAACAAGTGGACCAAATATTGCGTCAAATAATTTCCTTTTATATTACTCATTTGAGTTATATTATCCAATTGTAGTAATTTCCTTTTAGGATAAGTTTTTTTTTTTCTTTAACTTTAGAAGATTGAATATATGTAATTCCCATCTTGTGAAATATTTCCATCAGCCATTGTAAGATTCCGCACTCTTTCTTATGTATGGTGAAATTGTTCTTTATAATCTAAGCCATTCATCATATTTGGAATGGCTTAGATAGGCTACAATTTAAATTTCATTCCCATTTATTTTTTAAGATATCTTTGTAGATTGTATTCATCTGATGAAAAGCAACACAATAAGTGTGGGTGTGATCAAGGTGATCCACAACCTAGAGGAGGACTAAAACATGAACTAAAAGATATAAGACAAAAAGATAATAAAACCCCCATCCAACAAAATGAAATAGACAGTCAACCTAACCGAATAAAAAAGACAGCAATCCAAAATAACTACATCATTTTCAAGCCAATCACATGCATAATGGTTTTCTCTCCACCATCACTTTTGAAAATGAAATTTCATCCCCACTGGATATATTTTAACCTATTTTTCTTTGGGTAAAAAAATTATAACCATTCGTTTTCATTAATTTTTTCTAAGACAAAAAACAAGTGGTTTGAACCATCCACCAGGAGTCAATCCAGATAACTTCTTAGGACACTTGAGAACATCTACATCTACCAGGAGTCAATCCAAATAAACCTTGTTTTCAAGAGTCATGATAGTCATTCATGCTCTTGAGCATGACAAGAAGTCCACCTCCCATTTTCATACATGCCTGTAATAGTGTTCTCCAAACCAAAATTGGCAATTCAATATAAATAAATGCATTTGAATGTTGCTAACTACTTGTTTTGGGTCTTTGAAAAAATTAATAAAAATAGATGGACTTTTTCAAATAAAAATAAGGTATGGACTTTTTCTCAAGCTTAAGAGCATGACTCATCCATTTACTATTAAGATCGAAAATTTAAAATTGATGTTAAGATGATTTAAGACTTTGAACATTGAAGCTTTATCTATATCGTTTTTTTATTTTTTATTATTATTATTTTGAACAAAAAGCATTAGCTACTTATAACTGTGACATCTAAAAGAAGTCCATTATAAAGATTTGTAGAGTGTTTTCTCTGCCTCAGGTGCTAGGAAATGAGGTGAGTTCTTGTATCTTTTGTCTTGGTTTAGGTGCATGAAAGAGCCTATTATGAACTATGCAAGTTTGTTGTTGGAGATGTTGAAAGGAACCTCTCATTATAGACAAGGAACTATATATTTTTTTGAAAGAAAGTTGAAACTTGCTCCAATCTGTTGCTCACTTTATACAAAATCTTGGCTCCACCCCTGCTTAAGGGTTGAAGAAATAAACATTGTTAGAGGCCTTGAGCAAACTCCCGGCCGGCGTGGAACTAAGATGAACTGTTCCATCCACGATGGTCTGCGATAGACATCTGAATGAAAAAAGTACCTCCCCCGCTTCCATTTGTTCTTCTACTACCACCGTATTTGGTACGCTCCCGTTGTGGATTACCATAGGGACAAGCTAGAGCAGTGATCTGGGTTTAGAATATTATTGGATTCAGCTTTTATTCTTCCTTCTTTCTTTTATAAATTTTATAAGGTATAAAAGCTAACTCAAAGTTTCTCTAAGATAAAAAAAGAGTTGATCCTCAAAAACTCCTCAAGTTGGCATTTTCCTTTCCCTGCTCAAGTTCTTTATAGCACAGACCAAGTAGTAGCGCATGGCATGCCATAAGCATGCCGAGTAGTTTGGTCGTATTTATTTAAAAAAGGGAGAAAAAAGGTAGCCCGCTAGTGTGATTATAGTAGCACCAAAGCCTTCTAGTGTGGTGGCACAAGGAGTCGTCTGCCAAGGGTTTGAGGCTGTGCATGGGTATGAAATAGTGTGATTACAGTAGGACCATAGAAGATATCAAATGAAGGATCCACATGTGGGCAAAACTAGATAAAAGTTCGCATGCATTATGACATTCAGGTTCCTCAATATTTCTCTTCTTATTATTCTGATAAAGCTGCCGGTAGGTTAGTAGTAAAACATACTAATTGAGTTGCCATGCCATGAAACTTACGAGTCACTGCAAGAATGGCAAAACAAAGAAGTTGATGGAATATAAATTTGCAAACCATGCATGAATTGCATTTAGTGATGTTGAAACCAAAGATAATGTGCACATCGATTGCAGAAAATTCAATTAGCATTTCCAAGAGTGCTCAGGTCAATCTTTTGCTGGCAAAATACCAATCCATGTTACAATTTAGAAATGATAACTGATCAATCTCCTACTACAAGTTCGACATAGATACCTATTGCCCAGAGGTAAATTACAGATGACTTTTACTCAGCTCAAAGCAATCAAAATCTGCAGCATGAATAACTTCTCCACAGCGACAGCTGCTGCCAGATGGTAGAAAGTTGATCAGAAGCATTTTTATCAAATGCGCTTCTTCCTTAAAAGATGACAAGCACCCTGTCCATGGAAATCAAGGATGATTCCTTTCAATTAAACAAGAATGACTGGTGCTCTGATAGAAAGCAAATGGATGTTGGAAGTGAAGTTCACTCCAGTTAAAACACCAAGTTCTGTCCGACTTATTGCTTGAAAGTTTCAAAAGCTCCATATATACAAAAAAAACCGACCAAAAAGAACAGAATCAGAATCAATACCTTCTCTAGGCAGAAAATGTCATGTTACATGTAATAATCTGACAGAAACTTTCAAACAAGGGCAGAAAAAAGGAAAGATAAGCACATTTTGAAGAAAAGAAATGCATAAATACGTGGACAAAAGGGATAAGCATGGGCTTTTTGGTGAGTCAACATTTATATTGATGGCAGCACCATTAAGTACCATCTTACCTCAAGACCAAAATAGGATCAGCCGCAATTAGATTGTACAAGAGGGAAGTAATATAAAAGAGCACCTAACAAAGCATCAAAATTTCCACCGATCCAACTGCAGCTTTGCTTCGGCCATGTCCTTTTGTGCCTTCTTCCTCCGATAAAATATAGGACAGTCGCGGCTGTGAAAAGGCAACCAGTATAACAATGTTCACTTTAAGTGAAGAGGCATAACATCTAATTTCATAGTATTTAACTCCAGTGACCTAATCCATATTGTGAGAATGTAAGAAAGGTAACCTTGTACACAGCACATCTTGGTGAAGGGAGCCTTGGCACTCCTGGCATTCTGTCCAGAGTCTCCCAAAAATAATTTCTAACTCCGAAACTGCAATGCCAATTCACCAGATCTTTAAGAATTATGTTTGAGCTACATGCAAATCCCTCAGTATGCTAGAAAATGCAATTTCCAACTTTTAAGTGCCCCAGAAGAAGATGGTAAAAAAGAAACACGTTGCCCAAGGAGTTTTCTACTGTAAGTAAAAGTAGGCAAAGTAAAGATCTATACCATTAGCTACTGTTTTGCAGTATAATTCAGCCTCTCTTCCCTTACAATGTGAGCAGAGAGTTTGATCCGCATTACTGCACCAAAATAATATAGATGTCATGTAGTGTTCTTCTGAAAATGATGAAATCATATAAATTATCAATTGCTAGTCACACAACATGTTATCTGTCTATATAGTCCCCAGAATGCTAGACTTCTGCACAAAAATGAATTGCCAAAATATCGTTGAGAAATGTTATTTCTCCAATGTTTAAGTTCAACAACAATGAAAACTTTAAGTCCACCTACAGTTTCAGGTTGATGAACAAATATGACTTTAGGAATAGATATGAGATATTATTTGCAGCATGACAACAATGAAGAAACCTAAAGCAGTAATTGTATTGATCTGATCTATCAGCAAATTTAATGGCCCAGTTGTTACAAGGACAAACAGAATACAAAAAGGCAAGCCTGGTGCATGTAGCTCCCGCGTATGCAGGGTCCACGAAAGGGACGGACCACCTACAGTATGCAGCCTTACCTTGCATTTTACAAGGACAAACAAAATAAAACATATAATGTAAGAAATTTACCTAATTAGAGCTTTGCAGCCAATGCAACTAAGTTGTTTCTTAGCAAATTTCATAATGCCACTGTTTGAAGGAGTTGAAATGGAAACAGCTCTCGTGTGACTTCCATGAAGAAGTTCCCTACTTGCATTCTTCAGAATAGGCTCAAAAATTCTTAAAAGTGGCTGCAACATGGGAAAATGATTAGCAGCAAAGTGAAAAAAGCTCTCAAGTTAATGTTGAGGCAAATACTGAACTTACCTTGCTAATTTGATTTTCAAGATAGTACTGAGGGTCTATCGGAATGTTATTTTCTAGCACATATATAGGATCCTCTGACCTCTCGTAAGCCTGTTATCATCAATGTGCAGATCAAAAGAGTTGCAAGCTAAAAATGAGAAGAAAATAACAAAAGCAGTTGACAGACAACAAATACCATAGAGCCAACTACCTTTGCACCTTTTGCAGCTTTAATAATGACATATGGAACACGATCCCCAACATTTGGAGCAGTGGCAGCATCCCGCTATTCACCAGAACCACCACATAGAAAAATAATAATAAGAATAAGGACAGGAATACTATGCCTGGATGCATGCACATAAGATCAGTCAAACAAAACTGAAAAAAGTTACAATCATTTTATGACTTGCAAAAGAAGAAGCTAGGATCACTCTGCATGGATGAGAGTTTTGGTCATGACTAATCTAAGAGAAAGCCTAGGATATGGATGATTTAGACAACAGAAATTTGGCCCTCAAGGTAGTTACGTCCATATAACTTCAGGCAAAGAATTACCTCTACACCATCTTTCATTGTATTGTTTTTCACATGCAAAAGTGGTGCATGGAAGTGGCACTGATACTTAGGTAATGAAGTTCATTCTTCCTTTTTTCCGACAATTAAGAAATACATTCTCAGAAAGAGGAAGAATTTACAAATGACGCAAATAAAGAATACAAGCAAAATTTTATGGAGGAATTATGCCTAGCAACTCTCTTAGCAACCAAAAGCTTACAAATAAAGAATTACTCTAGCAACTCTCTTGGCCAGTAAATCAACTATACAGTTAGCTTATGGAGGAATACAACCAAAAGCAAAATAAAATGACATAGAGATGGCTTTAATCTGGCAGATATTAGATGCCAAATTCCAAGAGTTCAGAGCATTTGCACTCCCCCAAGCAATAGCATTTGAAGAATCATCATCCAACAAAACCCTTCTATCCAACCAACCTGTGAGCAACAAAGTAATCTGTGCTAATTCAATTTTTTCCTTCCAATAGGTCCCGAGAAAGAAAAGAGTACTTCTCCATGTGATTCCTAGAGAACCACCCCAACCAGCTGTCCTTTGGACTGTGCAGAAGGAGACATACTCACTAATAGACCAATAGGTCCTGAGAAAGAAAAGAGTACTTCTCTATGTACTTCTCTATCAGTATCTGTTATGTAACTTTAGTATGTACTTCACTTCTCCATATATGCTATCTTAGGTAAGTTCCATTTAGCTTATACCTTATGCTTCTCAAAGGCATCATTTGCATGACCCAAACTTTTAGTGTTAAAGATATTGTCACGGATTTGTCACATATATGTAATCACATACATGTCCTATAGTATCAAAACATTAGGCTTTTAAAGAGTTACATGGGATGGGCAATTCACATTCATGTCAAACACTGATCCAACTACCCTTTTGTTAATTGTATAGTAATCGCTCACACTAAAATCCAAACTATGCCAAGGAAATGAAGAATGTTAAACCACACCTTGCGCATGCGTTCAGCAAGTTCAACATGGGCAGCCTTTACTGCATAGTCATCACCTGTTTTTGTTAGACCCTGCCATTTGAAAAAGTCATTGCAAGTTTCAAGCCACCCATTCTATCATTAGTGACAGTAGAGATTTGCACACAACATTTCAATAATCTCACGAGCATCAGGAGGTCAATAAGAAGCGAAGCACAGATACTGATGGACATTATCGCACCTTGGTTATGACCAGAAGTGATAAATCCATGCGGTTCATTAGAAGATCTGAGATGGTATTCTTGACATATTGAACTGCACCCGGAATGTCTCGATCAATTAGTATTTTGTGAAGGCATTCTGTCACCAGGTTTTTAACCAGCAAACAGTTGTCCCTTCTAACCGTCTCAATGCCTGTCCATCAGAAGGAAAGTGATTAAGGCATATTTGGAATCAAAAGGACAATCTATAAAAATATAGAAACTCCAGTGTTCACCTTTTGTGTCCATTTTGTCATACTTTTCTGGACTCGTCCACAACAGTCCAGCATAACGTTTCTTACTAATTAATAGGTAAGGATGATAAACCTTCTCGAACTCGAGTTTGATAGGCTTCATAGTATAATACAAACAATAATAGTCAATAAATTAGAAAACCAAATAGGAAGAGAAACAACTTAAGAATGAAGCTTCATGTAAATTATTTTGCATCTGCAACTTGGTGGTTCTACTAGCAAAGTTAACAAATAGACATCAAACAAATCATCATTTTCACAATATTATGAAATGGGAGTTCAAATGGCAGGTAACAAAACAATTTGGTGTAGAAACAACGAATGGCTATCAATGCATTCCCTGCCTTCAGTATTCAAGGTCCTTCCAACCAAATCATAATGAATAAAAGCAAAACAAAGCTTCCACAAAAAGCCATATCTGCTCCAGAGGAAACCCAGAAATAAAGTCACTTCCTGATCAGAACAGCTTTATAGTTGCTTTTCCTAGTATCATTTCAGGAACTTGCCATCATATGGCAGTCAACTGAAAGGAAAATGAGATCTAATAGACTAGACCAGGGGTGAAATGTCATGAGGACCCCCCTACCTTTATGAAAGTGCCACTAATGTATTCCGCTGCTTGTCTTCCCAAGCTCATTGCTGCCTCCACAGTTGACACACCAAATTGTACCATAACAGAATCAGTATCCCCATAAACAACCTGATACAACACAGCGATAAATTTATTACTGAAGAATAGATACCAAAAAACCTGATAGTCAAACAAGCATATTGAACACACTAGGTTGCTCTATGGGTGCAAGATACTAATGGAGCCTATTATATGAATATTCTGCAAACTACAGATACGTTGCACATGATTGACAAGAGACGGCACTTTATCAGAAATTTGTGGATGCTTAGAAGATCCATTTAAAATGCTTGTAGTATGCAGCTATGAAAAAAGAGCAACTTCATTTATCCGCAAAACCAATAATGACAAACCAATATACATTTTTTTACCATTCTGGAACCTGGTTGTTCCATGATAATAATTCATCATCTTTTTGTTGTAAAATAATTAGAGCATTAATCTCAGTGCAAAGCAGATGAAAAGCCTCATAAGAAAAAAAACAAAATGAAGAAAATGTACCTCCGCATTATGATCATAGCCACCAAGTGTTGTGAATTTCTCTTCCACAAGCTTCTTTGTGTGCTCAATCATTTGCCGACCTGGACATACAAGGAAACACAAAAAGAATTTCAAAAAACTTGAAGTCAACCCAAGAAAAGATTTTAATTAGTACGATGTGGTATAGCCTGAAATTTTTCTAAATACCATAGCTTGTCACACTAGATGATATCTCTAAACAAGGCAATTGACCAACAGTAGCCCCAGTGAATCCATATACAGAGTTTGCACTTATCTGAAAAATTCAAGAGGTATTCAACTCAAAAGAAAATAGTGGAAGAAAAGTATGCTCAGTTTTCTTTCACATCCAATATTGTTGAGCATGCAGTGGAGGACTGCCAAAATATATAAAATGACAGTAGATGGTGTTACTTTCAAAGCCAACTGGCGACCATCCAGTACAGCCTTAACTAAAGGATCCTTGGCTTCCTGCAAGAGAAGCACAACTATCATTTACCAACTTAAGAATGCATGTTATAACAGCAAAAAATTATTACAAATAAATGCAAGCATGTGACAAAAACTAAATAATGTATGAAGACAAAAATAAATGGAATTAAGTAGAACTGAATATAAGTGTACAACCATCAAAAAATAAAATGTGCAACTTTAATTTACTCTCCATTATGATTGTGGGGCCAATAAGAGAAGTAAGATCACCTTGAGATCTGCCTTTGCTCGTTTACGAGCAGTCAATAATTCTTCAAGAATTTCTGGAAGTATGCCCTGAAAGGAAAATGGGGTAAACCTCCTCATTGCAAGCATAGGTAATTGGATGCACATAAAAATGTAGAAGTAAATGTAACCAGCTGGATCAGGGCTTCTGACAACAACTTGGAACTGGAATGGTACATTTGGAACAGACAATAACCTTCTGCAGATTTGCTTTAACGAAAGTTTCACCGGACGGTGTCTTATTGACACATTCTGATGGCAAGTTGAATTTACGAACATCCTCAGGGGTTACCTTCACATAGAAATGGACAAAAAAATACTAGATTTACTCCAGAAGCTACAGCAACTTGGCATCTGATATTCAGC
Source organism: Warburgia ugandensis (assembly GCA_035236585.1). Classification (NCBI taxonomy): domain Eukaryota; kingdom Viridiplantae; phylum Streptophyta; class Magnoliopsida; order Canellales; family Canellaceae; genus Warburgia; species Warburgia ugandensis. The sequence goes on along the minus strand of CP141129.1, from coordinate 72,989,746 downwards.
ATAAATTCAAGATGCTATTAGATTTGCAGGGAATGCCTTACCAGAGTGCAGTAGCAAAGATTATATGCCATCATGATAGATGGATACAGTGACGCAAAGTCCAAAGTTGCAATTGGATTCTCATAGAACCCTGCCTTGGCCTCCAAAACCTGAATGTAAGATCCAAAATGTCAAAAGAGATGTCCATTGTTCTCAGCTACAAGTAATTAAAGAAAAAAATACAACATGAGCATTTTTGCCTATTGGTTAAAATATATGAAGAAAGGATAATGAAGATAGAATCAGCCCTTGCTCTATGCCAAGGATTTCAAAAGATCCTTATATATATATATTGCCGACCCCTAGTGGCAAGACCAGTGATTTTCTTGTCACTGTAGGATTGCACTAAGGATCGACATTGAGCCCATACCTTTTTACGTTGGTTATAGATGACTTAACAAAACATTTGCATGAGGAGATTCCATGGTGCATGCTATTTGCAGATGATATAGTCTTACTTGATGAGACAAGGGAGGGCGTAAAGACAAAGTGTTATGGAGAGAAGCATTAGAATCTAAACAATTTAAAATCAGCAGAACTAAGACAGAATATATAGAATACAATTTTAGCAAAGAGAGTAGGATTGCAACACCAGTTAAGATTGATAATCAAGAAATCCCCATAAAAGACCACTTTCGGTACTTAGGATCAATGATTAATGAGAGTGGAGAGATTGAGAGGGAGGTTACCCAGAGAATCCAAGCAGATTGGAACAAATGGAGATGTGCATCTGGAGTTTTGTGTAATAGGCGGGTGCCACTCAAACTAAAAGGAAAATTCTATAGGATGGCCATAAGGCCAGCCATGCTCTATGGATCAAAGTGCTGGGCAATTAAGGAACATCATGTTCGTAGGATGAGCGTTGCAGAAATGAGGATGTTGAGATAGATGAGTGGCAAGACAAGAAAAGATAGAATTAGGAATGAAAACATTATAGAAAACTTAAGGGTAGCACCAATAGGTAACAAGATGAGGGAAATTAGACTTAGATGGTTTGGACATGTCCAAAGGAGACCTGAAACGGCACTGGTTAGAAGGAGTGAGACAATGCAAGTAGAAGGTTCTAAAAGGGCAAGGGAAAGGCCCAAAAGAACGTGGATGAAGTGGTGAGAAAAGATTTAAAAACTTTGGAACTAAATGAAGCCATGGTACTTAAGATTCATGTGGCTGACCCCTAATTGGGATAAGGTCTTGGTGATGATGATATATAAAAATGAGAGAGAGAGAGGTTCAGTTACATTATTCAGGACAAGTTCAAGATGACTAGGCCATCAACAAAGCAAAAGGTGCATCCTATGTGTGCAGCTGTCCAAAATGAACATAATCATGTTTGTTTCTGAATAAATACTAGTTGCTTTCCTGGTAAAACCAAACAGCAAGATATTTTCTTTAAGTAATAACAGGTCCACCACATCTTTCAATCTGACATGTAGTGATGTCTAGGAGCCTGCACATACTATCTCCAAAATCACTCCAGGATAAGAACAATGATTGTTTCAGCTGAGACATGTAAATTGAACTGAACTAATGCAAGTCATGTCCATGGTTGAATCCACATGTTTTCAAAAGCATTAAGGAACTTTAGCTGACGCAAACTGAAATCCTTGGAGATTTTTAACTTTAATTTTTGAGGATAAAGAGAATAAGATAGTTACTTGGTTAGGAACTTCAGCAACAAGACTTCTTGTTGTGGAGTCTAAACCGGTTGGTAACATCACCAAAAAGTGGTTACCTATTTAAATGAACATTTCTCAATTAATAAGTTCCCAGAAACATTAACAGTAGGAATATTCTTTCCAGATTCATATTGTTACCTCCAATATGTTTAGAATCATACTAGATATAGGTCTAATACATAGAAGACATATGAGCTTCACATCAAACAGACTTAACTTTCAATTAAGTATAAAAAAATATAAGTTTCCAGTCCTACTTGTAGCAGTATAAGTAATATCCTAACAGTGCTTCAGAATAAAGAAATATGAATACAGAAAATCTTTACCATGATCATCATGAACTTACCGTTGCACCCTCAAATGTGTCTTGACCATATCCCTGACCTTTAATATTAGGAATAACAAGATTCTTCTGTTTTGCTTTCCTAAGAAGTTGAGAAAGAACCTGCAAGGGCAGCCAAATTTCCAGATAATTCACATTTCAGAATTCATTAGCAAGATAATCGGGTATTACTCTGAACTGGGTCACCTTTATACTTTGACCTCTTGAGAGCAGAAAAGAGATAGGGACACCTGTGACTCGAGCCATCTCCACATAGTTATAAATGAACATCAGTTTGTCCAGAAGCCTTTGTGGGAGATAAACATCCTGCAAAATAAATGAGAACAAAAGTTAATACAGTAAAAAGATGCAGTCTTGAATAAAAGAAACCTTATTTCCACATTTGCAGCATGATATCTAACAAGCCATTTTTGGATAACATAGTTGTCACATATTTCTGAACAGTGCTAACAACTAGGTAAATAAATTGCAGACCATGATTTATATTATCGCAATTTGAAGTAACCATTAAATGGCACCATTCTCTATCCAGTAAAGCCATCCAAACAGTTCATATCAATATTATACCCGGTCACTAGATGGGCTATATTTCTTTTCCATTTTCAAGCATAAACTTCAAATTCAGGAGTAGCCTTTTTTCCAATTTTGACTGGGAAAAGATGGGGCTTTTGGAGAATGATGTGATATCCTAATGGTTAAGAAGATACTTCTGATGCAGAATACAGTAGGATAACACTTGTATGAGTTCCTGGATCTAATATAATACATAACATTTCAAGAAAAAGAAAGAGGCTCCCTTTACTCTTAGTTATTATTTTATATTACTCTTTCATTGTCCAATGCAGTGTCTAATTTAATACAGAATATTATTGTACAGTATAATACCGTGGATGCTTCGGATGACTTATTGACACACATTATGTGACTGTACAGTATGCTATGCAATCAATGTATTTAAAACTTCAGGCATTGAGATCTAAAGGTGAGTGTTTTCTTTCTTTAGTTTCTAAGGTTATCAAGAACTGAGACAATAAAATATATATACCAGAATAAAGTGCAGAACATTTATGACATATGGAACCATATGAAGTGCAACACCATCCTTTTCGTAATGAGTTCACTCTTTGAGACTTCAGGATCACATCATCATCATATGCTACTCGTGAGCTTGCTACAATAAAGAGAAACATACCATATGTTCCAAGAAATCAATATACAGTTGACTCATACATGGAAAAGAAAGTATACTCTGAGTTAATGGACTAACATTTCCATCATGAACATTGGAGCTAAAAAATGGAACCTCTTCATTCCAATGCATCTAGTTCTTTCTTTATATTGGAGTCTGTAGATTCAGAGATAACCTCTCGCAATGACTGATCTTGATGCAGAAGTAGATATATGACAAATGTTGTTGCGTAGCTTTGGAAAAAGAAGAAGATAGTCCTAAGCATTTGCAGTCAATAAGGGGTCTTTTCTCTGTTTAAGAGGCAATTCTCAGTAGACATGAAATGCAGCTACCTTTGGTGGCATGAAATGGCATCTTCACCTAAGAAAGTGCCTCCTTCATCAATGCCTATGATCATCCATAAACAGGCTGCATTTTTAGCTGAGCTTACTGAGTCGTAATTCAAACAAAAATTCCAATCAGAAATAACAAGCCACCCTTCAACCCCACACACAAAAGTGCAAGCACTGACATGCACGCACACATGCAGAGGTTTTGCTGGCAAAAGCTAATAAAAGATAGGGCAAAGCAGAGGAACAAGGAGAGAGATGAAACCAGATGGAAAAAAAAAAAGAAAAAAGGGAAAAAGAAAGAAAGTAAAATAAAGTCAAAGTAATTCGTTGAGATGGCCAATCATCAAAAGAGGAGCCTATTGTTGACATCTCAATCAATAAAGATGTGAAAATTTTTTGGATCAACAAAGTTTGAGCGGAAACTGATAGCTTTCATGCTTGACCCTGTGAGAAGCTCTGCTGTTTATTCATCCAGTCTGTACTGTATCTGTGGTAACCCAATATTCACTGGGTTTTTGTTATGTTTCATCCAGTCTTACCAATGCTTTAATAATAATAAAAGGCATATGCCATTACTGTAAACATAGATGGCCTTAAAGGTTTAACCACATGCCATGAGAGAAAGTATCAAACTCCAATTATTCGATCATCCATTAGGCAGACCAACATTACACATTATTTGAAACATTGCATCTGATGTAACCATTCAGCACAGTTATGCAGTTTCAATGTAAATTCCATCTTGAACTGATGAGATCTTTTTCTACATGTAATATCTTTAAAGTAAGCAAGTCATTCAATATTAACATATGTGATACTTATCTCCAACACTCAACCATCAAAAACAAAATTTATTCATAATGCATGGTGAAACATTAACGCACCTTCAAGCAATAGACAGCAAGGCGCCTCCTTGTTTCTGAGTTCCCATTTTGAAGATCAGATATTATTGAATGATGAACATCCTCTTTCTGTTCACCAATTAATAATACTGTCTCAATAGGCTATCTAAACTTTCTAACTTGTAAAGGAGACATATTCCACATATGAAACAATGAGATCACATAAGTATAAGAAAAGAACAAACATAGAAGCAATTAAAAAGACATTCTTTGCAACATCTAACTAGGGAGATCCATGGAACAATTAAAAATGAATGAATGCCTTTGCAGAATGTAAAGATCAGGGTAAGAAATTATCAAAACTGGAACCCTTAGAGCATAAAAGGGCAGCCCCGGTGCACGAAGCTTCCGCCTATGCGGGGTCCGGGGAAGGGGCGGGCCACAATGGCCTAAAGTAGGTAGCCTTACCTTGCATTTTTGCAAGAGGCTGATTCCACACCTTGAACCCGTGACCTCAAGGTCACATGACGACAACTTTTACCGTTGCGCCAAGGCTCCCCTTCTGGAACCCTTAGAGCATCCAATATAAAAAACCAAACTCATCTTTCAAACGGATGAAGCCACCGAGGATTCATTAACGAAACCAATTTTGCATAGTAGTAATTCTGATAAATGCTAACCAGTGCTTTCAGGTTATCAGAGTTTCTTGCGAATTATAGATGAAAATATTAAAACATGAAAGACAAGAATATAGAGTGGAATGAAATGGTTATACCAATAGAACACAGAACTCGAAGGTCAAACAAAATCAGCGATAAAAGAACAAGACGCACAGCAACCTTGGTCATTGATACTTCTCCACTAGATATCTTAGGAAAACACATGTTTACCAACGGAGTTGGAAGTAGGAAATTGGGTATCAAATTGGAGGTTTCTGGGAGCATGCAATCTTTACTTGACTGGTAAGTAAATGGCAGCTAAGCAGTTGCTTCAGCCTTCCACTTCGACAAATAAAAAATCAAAAGAAAAATGAATTGCATGAACCACCCCCTAATTGTGGAGTACTTTCTCCCATTCTGTATTGTGAAGCCAAAGCGATAAAAGCCATTCTTATCGTGATGATTAACAACTGGCCTTCATGTCTGAGCTTCAAAATCGTTAAAACTTTTGATATTTACCATGAATGGATAGACTCCCCTAGACTACACAGGACTGTTGGCATAATATAAAAGTTCCATCAACTTGGCTACAGTGATTTGAATTGATGGTGCTAAAATTTTGTAAGTGGTTTTAATTCCAGTTTCATGCATATCCAGTACTTGCTTTTCCACTTGTTGATATAATTTCCTTCTTCCAAACAAAAATCAAACTACAATACCACAAAAGGTTTCAAACTCAGCTGGAACCATCTTCTGCCATAAACTGGCATACCTCATAATGTAACACAATTTCCTAGTCTCTAGACTAACAAGAGAACCTCAAAAACAGCTCAACTAGCATAGCAGACAAGCAACTGATCAAACGGTAAAAGTGCTTCCATTTAAGAAAATATGAGAAAAAAGCACTGAATTTTACCATGGAAGAATATCAAAAGTCAATTCAGGACTACACGGAGCAGAACTTCAGCTCACATGAAGGATTCTTAATAGTATTAGCTTATCTAGAAGCAAAGCCAGCCATTTACAATATCAAGCAAGAAGCAAATTGTAAAATACTAAGATATAAGAAAATGTTATGCTACTTTCTGAAATGCCATCACTTATTGTTAGCCTACATTTAAGTATTGATTACCTAGAATATAAATTAAAGCAAGTCAACTGATATTTTCACTTCTGGCAATTGAAAATAAGAAAGTTGTTAGTGTTCTTCTTGCCGAAGTTTCAGTTCAACCTCATGAGACTCTAGGTAAGAGTTGATCAAAGATACAGACATTACGTACAAGGTCAGAAGAGAGAACTTCACCTGCTCTGCAAGAAAGTGTGCTGAAACAGAATTCAGTGAATACGAACTTAGTTTATAGTCCCTTTGCATAGCCTGCAACCAGGGTGCAATGTAAATAAAGCTGTTACAGTTAAAGCTAGATGCAATTCTCTGTTTAATGCTATATAGCAGAAAAAAAGAAGCAAGAGAGGTATCCTGAAAGAACCTGTAACAAATCAAACTGAACTCTTCCTTCAACTGTAACTTCTTTACTTTCCCGCACTCCATACTGTCTGTAGGGACCATGCATTTCAAATATGAGAATGTAAAAAATTCCATTATGAATCTAGATACCGAGTAAAAGCAAATGATAAATAGTCCAAATGCACTTGTAATAAGGTATGACACTGAACCTATATCTCAAGCCACAAAAATATGCCACCTTTGCATCAAGAAATGTTGAAGGTGACCCAGAATCAAATGAACCATTAAAAAGAGTTAAGAATTGGTTTCTTTAATCTCTCTTTCAGAGTGCTTTTGAATTATATATCTAGTTCATTGATGCAGTTAACTGTTCTATTATGATTCTCTGCAATTACGGAATTAATTTTCTCTTTTCTGTGCACTAAATATCCATTGGATCTCACCAACAGAAATAATGAGGAAACACATTACATTCCACTTTGATCAGACAATGTTCAATCAAATGATGCAAAAAGGAGGAAATACAGCCAGTTCCACTTAGAGCAGACAATGCTCATTTAAGTGATGAGAGAACTAACCTTGAGGAGAATGTTGTATCCTTAACACGGACTCTACTGTTTCTGATGCGCCCAAGGATTGGAAATTCCGCTATTTTCAAGGCCTCTGCTCTCTGCAACCAAATAGAAAACCTAAAATTAGCTCAAATTTATCATCTGGAAAGACAGATGGACAGCTACCAAAGCCCCATGGATTGTAACTACGATGTGAATCAAATGTGCTAAGGAGAAAGTAGAAAATAAGAACAGTGAGGGAATATCATGAATTTTCAAACATGTGGAAGCAAAATATACCTCAATAAGATATGGCAGATCAAATTTGCAGATATTGTATCCAATAATAATATCTGGGTCTACGTCACAGATGAAATCCTGCAAAAATTTGGCATCCAGCAGCCTATAAGTGATATGGTATCCTGTATGCAAGACAAACAGCAAACAATTTCCCTTGCCTATGGAATCGTATGGTCACCTTAATACATTGACACCCAATCCAAGAGGCCTAAACAGGAAAACAGTGTTCACCAATACATTAATTCGAATCTTTAGGTACACCATTCACTAGCAAGAAGCATGGATGACGCTCGGGACAATTGGGCTAAGAAATTTTTACTATCCACTGTGAAATATTGTTCTATTTTAATCTTGGATTAAATAAGTGGTTAAATGATACAGTGGAGATCTGTTTTGATCTAAAGTCTACTTGACAAGATGTTAAGAAGTTGAGCAGTTTTGACCATAAAAGATCTAAGCCTATATGTAGCAAGAGTTCTCTCAGAGATTTGTATCTTAAGATAAGAAAGAGACAGAGTCCTCTTGCAGGTTTGTTTCCTAAGATCAATGGGTACAAAATAGAAAAAGATAAATAATTGCATATCTTGATAGAATAATATAGAGATGCTTAGTAGAAGTCTTCTATTGTACCCTTTGATGGAATGATTCTTTTTTTTTTCATGTTGTTCAAGTGAAGAATTACAAAGCAAATGCACTCACACACTATCCTAAAGCTAATCCCTGGCAAAAGGGAAAAGCAACAACTTGAACCTATGACCAAGTGCATTCCAAGGGAGAAGCCGAGCTATTTGCAACCAACTGCACTAGACATATGTTAGCCTCTTGATGGGATAATCTATAGATACGTGAATATTGACTATTAGATGGGCAGCTTAGATCATCAGAACTACGAGCCCTAGAAGATGAGCGGTTTGGATTGCCTATTTGAAAAGGAAACCATAAAAAGAGATTTTAAGAAGGGTTACAGATTTTAGGGATTGACCATGTGGCCAAAGAAAAAATAAGAAAGGCTATAAGAAAAATATGAACTAATAATAAAAGAGAATCATGGTAAAGGCGTATTTGATGATATGTAAAATATGTGGGAAAGAGAGATTTTAGGAATTGACACGCGGCAGAAAAAATGTATAAGGCAAATCTTTTCGGGGCATGTTCATCCAGCTAATAACATAGGATAAAAAACAAAAATAAAAATAAAAAAATTGCTGACATGGCATAAGGAAAAATGGGGTTCTAAATGCTCAAATAAAAATGCCATTAGCTTAGTGCATATAATTAACTTGAATTCTTAGAAGCAGGGGAAAAGGGAAAGGAAACAATCTTAAAATCAAGATAGAAAAATGCACATGATTGCTTCCACCAAGAAAATGTCCCAACCTGTTGTTTCATGGTTAAAATTGGAGATGCAATATAATTTCATCAAGAGAACACACCAACATCGAAGCTGAGAAAAGGAAATGTGTGACTAGACTCAAGTACAAGAAAATAGTGTAACCATAGATTTGAAACACTGAATCCGAGAGGCATAATAATAAGAAGAAAAACCTTTTGAATTATTTTAAATAAAAAATAAAATAAAAAACAGAAGCTTAAAGAAAGAAATTACATGATTGTTATTTCAAGAACAGAAGAAGTCGAGATTAACTCCACAAATGCCAATCCTAAGCCCGGATAGAGGAGGAGGGTTTTGTGCAGGTGCCAACCAGCAAGTAAAACCCATGAAAAACCCCATTGCATGAATCGATTTTTGACATTCCCTGAGGCTAGGGCATTCCCGTAAGCGACATACTGCATCAGATCCTAGATGCAGTGGAAAATGGACAAGGGTTGCTAGGGCATTCCCCCGGAAGCAACGTGATGCATCGGATCCCAGGTGCAATGGATAATAAGCAAGGGCCATTAGAGCATTCTCTCGGAAGTGATGCACTGCCCCAGATCCCAGTTACAGCAAAAAGTATGCATGGGTTCTCATGCCATTCGGGAAGTGTGTGGGTAAAGAGGCTAGGTCAGGAGAACAAGATTCATATTACTATATGGAATACACATTGACAAGTAAGAGTCTATAGTTAGTGGATACCATGAAGCGTAGGAGAGTCAACATCGCTTGTATCCAAGAAACCAAGTGGAAGGAGGCTAAAACTAAAGAAATAGATGGGTATAAGCTCTGATACATAGGAAAGAAAAACAATAGAAATGGCATAAGGATAGTGGTAGATAAAGAATTCAAGGATAAAAGTTGTAGATGTTAAAAGAACCAATGATAGAATTATACTAGAAAAACTTGTTCTATGAGAGAAGATCATAAATGTTACAAGTGCATATGAACTACAAGTAGAGTTAGAAGATAGAATCAAAAGATAGTTTTAGGAAAGATATGAAGGAAGTCATGCAAGACATTCCCAATACAGAGGGGATATTTATAAGAGCAGATTTTAATGGTCATGTAGGAAAAGAAAAAGAAGGATATGATAGGGTACATGTAGGGTATGATATTTGAGAAAGAAATGAGATGGGGGAAGCTATACTTGATTTTGCCTAAGCATATAGCCTAGTTATAGCAAACACATATTTTAAGAAGAGGCATGAACACTTAATAACATTTAAAAGTGGACCATACAAAAGCCAAATAGACTTTTTTCTACTTAACAATACCGAAAAATCAATGTGTAAGGATTATAAGGTGATACACGGTAAGAGTCGAACCTCACAACATAGATTAATGGTTACAAATATGTACATTGAAGTATGGAACAAAGGAAATGAACTTAATAGGTGTCCAAAAACTAAGTGGTGGAACTTAAAAGGAGGGAAGATAATACCATTTACAAATAAGTTGATAGTAGAAGAAAACTGGAACAATGAAATAGAAGTAAACACGACAACAACTCGAACCCATGATCTCTAGGTCACACGACAATAACTCTACCATTATTCCAAGGCTCCCCTTCAAACAAATGATCAACAAAGGATTGTTTCTATTTTGAAATGTGAGTAGTGATGCTTATTGAATAACTATCAGTTGCTTAAAAAGAATTTTGAATCTTGTTCAACATAAATGCAGATCAAAAGAGATAAAAGGACATCGAAGGAGTATGAAAACACACTTATCTAAGTACACAATATTATTGATAGGAAACAACTTACCCTCCATGCTAGCAAGACATCTCTTTCAGTGTCAAATGACATCACATCAACGCCAACTATTGGAGAGCACGACTTAAGAGTCATTACGTTACGTACAAAAGGCCGATCCTCTCCTTGTAAAGTGACTAGGTTGGCTATCTGGTGAAAGCAATTTAGAGTCAAATAGATAGTGTAAAAGAACCACGCAAAGTAATGTTAAGTTTTGCACAATAAGAACTCAACCTGAATGACTGGATCATGGCTAGGCTCAGGAAAAAGTCCCTTACGACCAGCACATTCTATGTCAAAACTCAATATGCGGAAAGGAGCCATCTTAGAGAACTCTCCTTCCGGAGCATGGCTGATTAATTCAGAGTATCTAGAAGTTTTTAAGGAATGTAATTTGCTCCAAAAGAATTAATTGTAATCAAACAAGTTCAGCAGAATATCCCACATCAGAAGAATATAACATTCATAAATTCATCAGGATACAAACAATTGAACTCAAGCTGGCAATATGATATACTCTTTTTTGTCTTCTTACATTTCGCAGCAGGAACTTCAATCCAGTTTCCACCAACAATGTTACAATCAATCATGAAACGAAGTGCAAAAAGAACATTGCTTTCATATGTCGTGAAGCATTTAGTGCCAAAACCATTAATCTGTATGCCCCTCTCTAGTATGCCTGCAGATGTTTTGAAGAATTAAACACTAAAAGTTATAAACAAATGACAATTTATCAATATATTAAAGGTTAAAGATTCTCAAATAATAAACCCTATCATGCAATATTACATAAACTACAGCAGGAAAAACTTTAACAGCTATAACATAGAAATGCCTCTCAATATCCTATTCTTAACATTTCTTTTGCAACAGCAATACAGGGGATTTGGTAGAAACAGACAAAGTTCATCAGGGACAGAGGCTGCCCCACATAAAAACATCCCTATGAACCAGACTTTTGGCAATTGTTCTCATTACATGTTCACAACAGAATAAGGACCAGACCCCCCACATCTATCAACAAACATGTTAATGACATTTCCACAACCCAAGGTTGACTGAAATATCATACTTAAAGTAGAAGCGATAATTCAGAGCATTCATGAAGTTTCATTATCTGTAGCAATGAGAATAAAAATACATTTTAGTGAGGAATTTGAACCTTAATAAAGAGACTATAACTGATATGATTGTTACTGCAAGATAACCATGATGGAAACAAGGATATGAAGTGCAACAACTGCTTGGGTGCGAAAAGAGCCAACACCTGTTTTCATATTTCTTTCTAGTTTTCCTGGGTATAAAAAAATTCAGATCAGGAGCCATTTTAGCGTTCAAATACAGAAATCTTTTCATATCTTAATTAATCTCAGCAGGTTCTAAAACCAACTGTATTTCTATCCTAACTTCTTATCAAACCATAAATTTGAAACTTCAAAACATTTCATTCACATAAGACAGACAGCTGGTGGTTATTCACCAAGAAACTATGTTAAAAGATCAAAAGGAGATCATGTTCATTCAATTTGAACTTCAAGAACGAATCATAGTATGTAGTACAGCTCAAAAAGAAAGAGAAAGCAACAAGGATATCAAGTGTCCAAGTTCGGGGCCTATATACCTCGACAACTAGCAACCATTGTAGGCAACGCTACTACGATCTTAAGAAAAGGCTGAGACTGTTGCTGTTGGTAATACATAATACTCCTCTTTTGCACCATCTGAATACGCATGATGAATTTTGGTGCCTTACTATTCCTATTCATTTCCCTCATTCTCTCCTAAAACACCATCCCCAATAAGCTATCACAATGTTAAGAACCAAAGCATAAAGAGGCAACAAGAAAGAAAGGTTTACCTCAAGAACTTGTTGAAAACCAGAGACATCATCGGGGCCCATCCCTGGCGGGCAGCTAATGTAGAAGTAAGGCTCGAAACCATGAACATGGCAACAGACACTATGACCTAACAAAATTAAAATGTCAGAGATTTCCAAATTTGAAAGTTTCTCAAAACCACGAGACCCATATGTCAGTTCCTGAATTGCATTGTAGTTGTTATTAGGACAAACATTGTAACCCGCAACTAAGTTGCAACATAATCATAAAAGCCTCTAAATAATTAATAATTTTCAGAAAAATCCAAAATTCTTGATATATCTCAGCTTAAACTTTAAAAAATCCCAGATAATTCAACTTCCCACCAAGCTTACGATTAACAGAGAATTTACTGTGACTAGATGCCAACAACATGAGATAATCTGTAAATTTCTCATATATTTTTATAAATATAGTTATAGCCAATTCTTAGGAAAAACAGGATTGGAAATGTAGCTCACACCCCAATCAGTTTTTCTTTCCAAAATTCCCCAAATTTCCCAAACAGTTTTGGTTGATCGGCAAACCCGAACTTTTAACTATGGATTGTAGTTGTACATAAAATGTAGTTAGATTACACCCTGAAACAGATCCTTCAATGTTAAAATAGAAGAAAGCACAACGCAGAGGAGGGGAAGATAAGAAAACCTAACCTTCCTTTGTCACTCCAAAAATTCGAAGAACGGCAGCAGGGCCAGTGGCATTAGGCAGCAATTCCCTGTTGCTTTCTCCAATCACATAATCAATCTCCAATTGCTGGAAAACTGCACTTATCAAAAATAAAATTTAAAAAGAAAAAAATTGAGATGAACCCAATTGCTGGAGAACGAGAATAAACCAAAATAACAAACAGAATGAAATGAAGCCAGAACCTAAAACAAAGAAAGAAAGAAAGCCTAGAAAGAAAAGGAGAGTAGATTTACTTATGTTTTGGGAATGGGCGTGGTAAGAGGAAGAAAGTTGAGGCCTTTTCCATTTGGAGAGACGGGAAGAGAGGAGTTGAAAAGCTTCTTGGTCTCGAAGGATTTGCTCTTCTTCTTCGTGACTGAGAAGGGTTTCTTCGAGGAAGACATCTTCGTCCATTTCCTCTTCTTCCATTGGAGATTCCTGCTGCTGTCTCTTCGCTGGATTATTCTCGCCATTGGAAGAAAACGAAGGTCGCCTTTTGCTGTTACTGTTCTTGCCGTTCATCTTCGATGAGTCTCTGTAATTTGTAAATCAACCCAAGAGCCGCACAAAACCGTAATTTGTAAATCAACCCAATAGACGGACAAAACCAGCGGTGATTGAGAGGGAGAGGGTTTTGGTTCCCGCCAAAACAAAGCGTGGCAAGGTATTCTATGGCGAGAAATTACAGGATAGTCTCAGTCCAAGGGGGAACTATATGACACGGACGGCTATAACTCCAAGTGGATCTAGATTCCGGAAGATCCAATCCGTTCATAATGTTCGCCATGAATAAGGTGGGCCTTGGTTCAAAGATCTTGACCATTGGATTATCGTAGCATATGCTGGCTATAAATATGAATTGGATGGTGAATTTACTATTGATTTTGCAAATAAAAAAGAACATACTAAGATCATCTCAAGGGATGAGATTCTTAGTTCATAACACATCTAAGACATGGCAAACATTCTGGACGACTTCGATCTTCTGAAATATGGGCCCAGTTGATGTTATAGCTGCTGGTGATGTATAGTCCTGCCTTGGTGCCGGGACTGTCATATAATTTCTCCTTCATGGCTTGTTTCCACTCTTGACATCTACGTACAGGCAGGCCAACCAACTTATTGATCTTTTCCTGTTGTATTTGGAGTGAAAGAAACTAGCTGGAAGAGTGACTTTAGAATAGAAGAGGAGAGAAATAAATAGATTAAAAAATGCATCTATTTATTCTAACTTACCATCCTCCATATTAATTTTTGTGTCATGTTTATCTGTGCTAGATTGGGAGTACTCTCCCACGTAGCTTCTCCAACTACAAACTTCATAAATGTTGATAACGTTTGCATGCGTCTAGGCTACATTTACATAGCTTGCCAAGATATAAGATTTTGCCTTATTTTTACATTTAAATATTGATATAATATATTTTTACCCATAGAACAATGTTAGGCTCATCAAAAGTCCTAGTAAGTCTACATCTTGAGAGTGAGAAGAAGTCCACGCTTTATTTCTCATGCGTGGTGAAACTTTGTTTTGTAGATCTAATCTATTCCTCCCATTTAAAATGGCTTAGATACACTAGATATTAAATTTGACGGTAATTGGATCCTTTTAAACTATGTGTCATATTAGCAAAAAAAATTGACCATCCATTTTTATTAATTTTTTCAAAGACTCAAAGTAAGTAGTTAGGATCATCCAAATGCATTGATTTCTAATGGGCTACCTAATTTTGGTATGGAGAACATGATGAACAACTTAAATATACAAAGACAATCATCAGGCATGAAAAAGGAAAGGTATGTACTTCTTCTCATGCTAAAGAGCATGTATGCCTACTGGACTCCACTTAGAAAAGTAATAAATAAACACAAGGAACCATTGCAGGTAGGTTAAATTTGCACATGGGCTCATATATATAAAGCCCAATTTTCTAATTGTAGGCTCAAGTAATCATCATATTTTTACGTTTAGCATATACATACATGAATCTATAACTATACCTATGTGAGTCTATGACAAATAAAGTTATAACCATACTTATGTGTGGGTCCACCAATATATATACAAACCTATAATTATATCTATTTATAGGCCCATCCATATATACACAAACCTATATGATATACGATGTTAAGTAATGATCTTAAGATCATAATATATAATGGCATGTCAAGGAAAAGGTAAAATATTGTATGGTTTAATAAATTGATTCTTTGAATTCAATTTTTAGAGGTGTGGATTCACAACTAAGATTGAACTCTACAAATCAATTAAGCCCTACATTTAGTAGTGAACTTGTGATTTAGGTATTTTTAATTAATGTTGAAAATTAATTAATTAATTTTATATAAACCATTCATAGTATAGCCAACCATAAGGATATATACATAGATCACCTCAAAAGTATAGCAATATATAAGACACGAACCCTTGCATTATGTTTTGGATCACCAAACAACTAGCCCCACATGGAGTTTTGCCCAAGATCACTAGGGACGTACTTAGTTCAACTCAAGCACATGTGAGGCTTAAATTTTACCGTTATAAACTATTCATCTACTAGCCTTACTTATAGTTCAAGCCACTTGGACCAATAGTCCGTAGACAATCAAACAAAGTTAAGAGAAAGAATGGAGAAATAATAAACATATGCATAGTGAGCCTGTAAAATGTATAGCTTGACCAAAAACAAGTGTTTACATGAATCTTGACGAGCTTCAAATATGCTTAAGTTTACAGTGTGAATTATGTCATGAATTTTGCCGACTTCATATCCTTCAAAACTTGCATTAATTGAATGGAAGTTTCCTAACATTCATAATAAAAGAATGTAGTTCGAAAGCTACATACTTTAAGCTTTCTAGCATTCACAACAAAAAACATATAGTTTGGAAGCTTCAACATTTACTTTAATACCATGTATCTTTGTAGTGCATGAAGCTTGTCAAGCTATAAAGCTAAATCCACATTGAATAATCTCATAGAGAATTTTTAAATTTAATAAGATAACCAAGATTAGGCTAGGATGAAAATGCAGAATCCTCTTTGGGGTGAATTGAGAATTGTGTATATTCTAACTTTTTCTTTTTCTCCTTTTTTTAGAAAAATACACATACAACTTTACTGCCAAATTCCATCAAGATGCCCTCTTTCCATTTTAAAAACTTCGTTTTTTATGTTGTAACTACCAAATATTCATCACAATTATATCATGATTCTCCAATAAACTAAAATGGAATTGGTTGAAAGGGCCTATAGTATTATTTTATTTAGAAAAAATATCCGTACACCCCCTCTACTTTTAGTTTTCATAGCTTTGACCCCCTTCTCATATAACATAAAGAGATGATGGAAAGATAATTGAAAAGCAAACGACCAAGCATTTTTCCTTATTACTATTGTCTTCACTAATGGGCATATTTTTGTGAATGTGATGACTTTCTTCGTGCAGAAGGGGAGCCTTGGCACAAAGGTAAAAGTTGTCGCCATGTGACTTTGAGGTCACGGATTCAACGCATGGAAACAACCTCTTCTAAAAATGCAAAGTAAGACTGTACTATAGGCCCTTGTGGTCTGCCCCTTCCTCGGACCCCGCATAGACAGTAGCTTGATGCACCGGGGCTGCCCTTTTTTGATGACTTTCTTCGTGCAAGCACGATGAGTGTTTATAAATTCGATTCAAGAAATGGATAGTCGGTATATCCAATAACAGGGTCAGGTATATAGAAAGTTTCCCTATTGTACTTGTTAAGGGGAGCATCAAGCTCAAATCTTCTGGGTAAATCGGGGTTAGCTAAGAAGAAGCGGCCAAATGCAACTAGATCTGCACGATCTTCCTCAATGGCTTTGTTTCCATCTTCTCTGTTATAACCGCCAGCAACAATGGAAGTCCCCTTGAAAGCTTTTCTCATGGGTACGAGACTGTAGGAAGTTTCAGAAATTGTCACTGCCGTCTTCATCCTTGGCTCGACCATGTGGACATAAAGAATTCCATATTTGTTCAGCGATTCGACCATGTGAAGGCCGAGAGCTTCCGGGTTTGAATCCTCTGACTCCATATAACTAGCAAATGGGGATAGCCTTATCCCGACTCTGTCAGCTCCAATCTCATTCACAATGGCTTCAACTACTTCTAAAGCAAAGCGGCATCGTTTCTCCAAGCTTCCTCCATATTCATCAGTTCTGTCATTGACGTTGTCTTTCAAGAACTGATCAATAAGATAACCGTGGGCCCCATGGATCTCGACTCCATCAAAACCTGTACGAGAAAGATTATTCAAATAAGAATTTTTTATATATTTTTTCCTCTTGAGAGGCAAAGTAAGGAATTTCAATTCAGATATTTCATGTTTGTGAAAGCAATTATGCGACCATCCTTGGGGGCAGAACTTGACTCTCCAACTTGTATGAATGAAGTAGAACTTCAAAATTAAGAGAAAAGTTGATATCACACTAATCACTCTTTAAAAGCTTCATAAGGCCAGGCAATTTTGATGTGTTTGGAAAAGATAAGTCCTTTTGACTCTTATATGCCAATCACGGACTAAGTGCTTTAGTCATTTACTCAACCAAGCTCAAATTGGATCTTTTGAGCAAGTTCTTGTCGCGTGTCTGAAATAATGACAGTAATCATACTATGATAAGCTTCAACACTAACATACATAATCAACTGCAATACTTCAAGAGAAGCAATAACCTAATAAGGTATAGGAATCAATTAGAGTCAATAGGAGAAGTTAAAAAAATAGAAGTTAGAATATTTCTATATGTGTTTGCTTAAGAATTAAGTTATGTTAATTACCAGGAGTTTTTCTAAATATCTATGATGATAGTTTCCTTTTCATATTTAGATTGTAAATAGAAATACTAGGTTTATATATTGGATGTAAGTCTCTTTAGAAAGTAAGGACAAAATATCTATTTGGCTCTATCTTGAGTTAAGATATGCAGATATTGAATATGAAATAGGAGGTCTGATCCCTTGGAAGTGATCATCTTCTTTCTCTTCTTCTTTTAATTTTCTTTTTATATTTAATAGAGGGCTAGTTTAATTGATCAGGTTAAGCCTGATGAACTCTAAATGATTAATTAGATGGCAGGATTACAAAGTTAACTCTGGTGGATAACCAATGTACTCATGATAGATTGTATTCAAACCAAACAGATTTTTATTTACAGATTATTTCATCACTCCCTTTCATCAGTAATGGCACTATTGTCTTTATTTAAAACTTCACTTAATTTAGAACTATTACAGTGGGAGACCAATCAAGAGGATTGTTCAGTGTTACTGTCTCAAAACTAAAGAATCAGACATTATTAGCCTCTACACATAACGAAAAACTAATGCAGTTAACCTTTCTCTCAACAGCACTACGTTGCTATCAATCAACGAGGAGTACTTAAGCCATGATATCAATTATCAAATGATGGTTAAAATAGTCAACTGACAATGTTTCAATTGTAATTCCTAATCTACATAAATCATGCAGTTCAACATGTATGCATTTCCATGACAGGACAACAAGCCTCAGGGCATGTTTGGCCTGCTAAATTTCCTTGACAGTCACATTTTCCATCTCAGTAAAAGAGTTTTCCAAGTACAAGTTTTTTTCAGGCAAAGAGCTCATTAAAAAGCATGTAGAAAGATAAACTTATCTGGATGTAGAGTAAAATACATACCAGCTTCTATTGCATTCCTAGCTGCAAGTCTGAAATCGTTGACGATTTGAGGAATCTCGTCAGTCCTTAACCGCCTGGGTGGCGTGAATTGCACTTCTTCGCCATTGGTTCGAAACTGAGGAGTCAATGGCTTGTCAGTGGGGGAGATTGGAGCTTGCCCATTTGGCTGATAGCCTGCATACAAGAATTAGAGAAAAGTATCAAAGATTAGCAAGCATTACTTAAGCTTATTAAGCTCCATAAAAATAAATAAATAATCAATGGTCCAGTAAATGGGTACATCATGAGCCATTTCTAAGGCCAAGAATAAGCAAGTTGGTGCCTCCTTAGACTCAACATGGACGTAACAGAGGCACCAAAGCTGGGTTCAAGGCTGGCTGTGGATGCTTTTGTCTAACTTTCAGAAAAAGAAAAAAGGCGACATAACAGAGGTTTTGATTGAGCTCACAAAAAATACAGAATCGGAATCTTCAGCCTGTGGGACCCACTTATGATCTGGAATTTCACTAACGGAGAATGTTGGCTGTCAGATACCAGAGTTCCAGAGCCAGATTTTTGCACTTTGCTGGGTCCCAGAAGTGAATGGTTCCAGTATTCATACACATAAACAGCAGAGATTGAAGCGAAATTACCAAATTAGTAGTCTTAACCATCCTTCTACAATCTGAATTTCGAACCAAAGATTGGAAAAAGACTGAAAAGAAAATAAAGACGATGGGACGAAACTTACTTGAATTAGAAACTCTCCCGACGTGCCAAATCTGGCAGAAAAAGACCCCACCTTTCTCATGAACAGCATTAACAATGGGCTTCCAAGCTTCCACCTGCTCTTTCGTCCATATACCAGGCGTCTCTGGGTATCTTGAAACAAGAACAAAAACCAAGTAAGCCTGAGCCGTATAGATTGCAAGACTAGCCCAAATCTCTATTCAATCCGACGTCCCAATTTGCCCAATCAGATCCAACGATGCTAGGAAAAATAAATAAATAAATAAATATATATATATATATATATATCAATCCGACGCCCCAATTTGCCCAATCAGATCCAACGATGCTAGGAAATATATATATATATATATATGCCATTGGCTATAGGTTGAAGGAATGGCCCTTTACAATATTAAACGATTGGACCAGTACCAGATCTGATCATGAATGGATGATCTTAACGGCTTGAAAAAATAGAAATGCATTTACAGATTTAGAATCGTGGGCCCCAGCAAGATTAAGTTGCGGTATCAATAAAGCTGCGGAGGGTGCACATATCAAACTAGAGGGTTTGCAAATATAATCTAGAGAAAGAGATGGAAGTTGTTACCCTTGCGCAGTGTCGGACACACCCGTAGCTTCGGCGATCAAGAAACCGCCATCGGTAGTCCGTTGAGAGTAATACAGAATGGCGTGTGGTTGAGGAACGTTACCGTATGATCTCTGCCGTGTTAGCGGTGCCAATACTACTCTGCCACCCAATTATTCATTCGCCCAATCAATAAATCCACGCACCAAAACAGTTAAAAATGTTAGAACCAACGACGAACAAGTGGACGATGCAATCAAAGACCAAGTTCCTTTTATTTACTGTGTTCAGAAAGGGAGAAAAGGAAAAGGCAGAACAAGAATTTTTTTTTTTTCCTTTGGATCTTTCGTATTGAAGCAGAAAAATCAAATTACTGGAAATGAAGGGATAGAGCAGCTGATTTCGTTTTCGGGGGAAAACTCTGCAATGCTAGACGTCTAAGATTTCACTCACTCCAAGCATAGAAATCGGAAATTTGAACGAGATGTAAAGCAAACTCACCTGTGAGAAAGTTGGAACTTTCCCATTTTGTAGGAAGCGAGAAGAGGAACTTTCAGCATTTTGGGCCTTTCTTTCTTTCTTCCTTCCTGTGCACACAAACACACACACTCTCTCTATCTCGGTGCGGAAATATCAAGCCATTGACGGGGAATTTATAGAGAATGGAAATGCGAATGCGAACCTATTCACCACCCAAATATCGAAACTACCCTCCAGTGGAGTGCTAGCGACACAACATGGCATTAGTAGAGCTCTTGAAGGACATGGATCATTGATATGTGGGACTCCATCAAGTTTCTTTTCTAATGACTAGTGGAATTGATGTCGGGAACCACATGATCCTACAAAAAATGATTCTATTGGCTCATTATTTTATAGGTTAAGTAGGAAAAAAAAAACCTTGCCACTAGAGCCAAATTTGCAATAGGCGACAGGGAGAGGAGAGGGAGAGAGAGAGAGAGAGAGAGAGAAGTGAGAGGAGATTCCAATGTAACATTGCTCTCCTCCACTCAATCCACCCACCTGTCAACAATCCCCATCCACCAAAATGACCATTTTGCCACCTTACATAACTCATTTATCTTCATCACAGTCGCTTCTTTTTCTCTTGATGTGCAACTCTACAACCTTCTACAATGGGAGAATGTTGAACTGCCTCCCTCGCTTACTCCATAACCTTCTATAATGGAAGAATGCCAAACCAACTCTACAGCTTTGTCTATAGTGATATTGTTTGAAGCTCAATGAGGATGAAGACAAACAATTAAAAGACCAGTCTAAATGTCAAGGTTAGCATGCTAAGAAATGAAGCCTAAAATCCATTTGCATATTGTGAGAGAAGTGAAGCAAGTTTTTTGCTTGATTTTCTAGAACAGAGAGGTTTTTTGGATGACGTAATGGTCTTCTTACCAATTTATTATTTTATTTAATCTAAAAATATCCATTTTTTTTCTTTTGTAGCTTCAAACAAAGTTAAATTTCAATATGTATTTAGAGGTTCACAGCTCAAACATATATAAGTCAAAAGGAAACAAAAATATCACCTAAAAACAAAATCTAAAGAAAAAGTAAACAAACAAAGATTGTCTCTATATTGCGATCCATGAATATTGATTCTTCAACTTCTCGACCTGCTAGGTAAGTTTTTCAAGGCAAACAACAAGACTGGTTACCGAGAACATAAGCCAGTAGAAGATCAATACAATAGCAATTAGAAGCGCACTCCTCTAGCTCTTCATAATTGATTTATGATGGCATAGATGCTCAATTGAGATACAAGATTGCTTTAGCAAGATTTATCTCGTTTCATACTTCCAATAAATGTCATGAGTAGAAAGAGGCAAAGTGGAACAACTAAGAGAAGAGGTTCTAAAATGTTTCTTGTAACATTCTTTACAGAGCTAATCGAGACCCAGTATAGTTAGAACCAGAACAATGATTGCTTTTGTTATTGCTGCACAACCTAGAACAACTCATTCCACTAACGTTTTCTATTGAAAAACTATAGAAAACCTTGCTTCTTCTGTGGTTGGGTATCTATTAAGTGTTCAATTTTGGTAAAAATACCCCTAATTTAGTATTTAATTAGAGCATATAGACCATTAATTTTAAGATTTTACATAAAATATCTCATTTTAGCTTTAATTGGCCATCCAACCGTTCAATTGTAAAATTTAGTGGTTAGATGACTATTAAAGCTAATGAACAGTTTAGATTGCATTAATTGGGTCCTGTGCATTGCAGATTGGTCAACTCAGGCGTGGACGCTCCAGATCAAATCAAGGATATTATATGGAAATCAGATGAAGTTTCATGGAAATAAGATGGAATTTGAAGAATCCTAGTACAAGACAATGTTGAAGACTTTCTTCTTTCAAAGTTCTAGCAAGACCAAAAAAGCTAGTGGACTACACCTATCTCTATCACTCTATCTCTTCTTCCTTCTCTCTTTTTCTCTTATCCCTCTCCTTTCTTTTCTCTCTCTCTTCTATCTCTTTTTCTCCTTCTCTTTCACACGTCTCTCTCTCCCACTCCTTTATATTCCCCTTCTCCACTACCCAAAAGGGACGTTTTTCCTTCTCTTGGGGAGGCTGGGCTGTTTTCTCTCTCTCGTACTCTTTGCTAATTCATCACCACACCCCACTTCTTCTAACTACCTCTTCTCTTCACCCTCCTCTCTCTCCATTCCCTTTCCTCTTCCTCCTCTAGGCTGAAATGTTACCGGAGGCAAATCCACCGTCCCTCTCTCACTACCGCACCTTTCCAGCACTGATCGAAGTTTGCCCAGGTTGCCTCCACCTTTCCAATCCAAGGCACTCCTCTGCTTCTCGTTGTTTCTCCCTCATCTATTTGCTTTCCCCACTCACTTCCCTTCTCCACCTCTACCAGACACCCAGCACCAGCACCAGCATCCGCATATACTACTCATCTGCGTTCTCCAGCCTCATCATCACCCAGTCATCCTCTCCGACAAGACACCATAGGTCAGACGTTCTACACAAGCACCCAATTCCCCTCTTTTACCCACATCGCCTTTGCTTCCATCACTCCATCAGATGATGCCCAGATGCCTGGACATCATCCATCTCTTCCACGCATCAGGCGTCATTTTGTTCTTCTTTTTGCTTTACTTCTGATATTCCCCTGCTTCCCATCATCCTCACCGTCCCAAGCTCTCTAACACGGCCCAGCACTGACTCTCTCTCTCTCTCTCTGCCCACCTTCACCACTGCCAGACGACGCCCAGAAGGGGGCGTCGTTTTTTTTCTTTCCACCGAGGTCCAACCGAACCTATTTCCTTCTTCTCTCCACACTTCCCCCAAATCTTCTTCTTCTTCCTTACAGAAGATTCTGGCTAGAGATAATCGCCGGAAACAATCTCCCCTACCTGAGAAAGCCCAAGCGTCATCTCCTTTCCAACACCGCCAGGCAGGCACAACTCCACCGGCCTCTGCATCACCGCACCTCCTCCTTCTCTAATTTCCCCTGATTTCCCTTCTTCTCCGGCAAATCCACCTCACCGGTGTCGATCTCCGACCGGCTCAGGGAGAGAAAACCCAAGTCAGGTTTCCACTCCTGCGATCTTCCTCTTCTCCTTCCCTTCTCTCCTTCTCCTTCCCTTCTCCTTCCTTCCTCTTCTCTTCTTCTCTCTTCTTCCTTCTCAAACCCCACGTTTTTCCTGGTTTTTTCATTAAAAACCATGAACCCCCGAAATTCCGGTTCTGCCCCTGGAAGATTTCAGTAATGCCATTTGAGTTCCTGTTTTAATACCAACTCTGTCCTTTTTCAAAAATACCAACTATGTCCTTGTGTTATTCTGGTTTTACCCTATCTTTATTCTGACTATCTAGGGACAGTGTAATCCAGGATAGACTATTTAGGGACAGTGCAATATAAGGACAAGCTTATCCAAGACGCCTTTTAGTTTTATTTTTTTCTATTCTTTGGAATAAATAATTGTGAACATTGCAGAAATTGAATAAAAGTAGATTTTATTTTATTGTTAGTTTATATTCTTTTATTAGTTGAATTTTATTTAAAACTCCATTATTTTAAATCAAGCCCTCATGGGATCGACCCATACTTACATAAGCTACACTACAATAGCCCGTGCGCTTGCTGTTAAATAATCAACAAGTTTTTAGCATCGTTGCCGGGGACTTGCAATGGAGTTTTTATAAAATTAAATTAAAAATCCAAAAAAATAAAAAAAAATATATTTTTTTTTTTTTTTAGGAATTGCATTTTAGGCATTTTGAGGTGCATCTTTAAGTTTTTTTTAGTGCATAACCACTTTATTTTCTGAATTCGGTACTAATTATTATTTTTCTTTTTCAGGAAATTGGAGTGGAGCTTCATCAATTAGATAGATTTTTCTTACTTTTCTAGATTAGAGATTTTATTTTTGAGTGAATCTTGTAGTGAGGCCCCTTGTAATTTGCATTTCCAATTTTAATTTTAAAGGGTTGTAATAATACAGGGCAAGTGTGGGACAAGGTGGCCCACACTTGATCTTCATCAGAAACCTCACTGTAAGTCTTCTCGCTCATTTATTTTCTAGATTAGGGTTTTGCTTTAGTTTATTGCTTTCAATTGCATTTTAGGACACATCTAACGCTTTAAGATAGATTATATGTTGATCGAATTGCCATGGTATGTGAAAATTAATTAGTAAGGGCACCCTACCCCTACAAAATCAAGGGTGAATTTCATCACCACTCCTTGGCCCACCTAGGATAATCACCTCAAGCGCGCAACCCTACCATTCACATTAATTTAAAATCAATCAGAAGAGACCTATAGGGTTATCACATGCTCGTAGAACCCTCTTAATAGGACACGAATTACTGTCACTCTAGTTGCTTTTGATCACTGTGGTTATTGGGGGTTGTATAATAGAGCCTCGCTCTTCCCCCACCTCCTATCGACGTTTGTTGAGGTCTAAACGCCTCCTTACACGAGGGTTGTATTAACCGCTTTGGTTAAAACCTAACTGGTAAGCAATAGTCAACTCCTAAAGAGAGTAGGAGCACTAGATTAGGCTAATTAAAAGCATTGTCCCCATAGAAAATCAAAATATCTATGCTTGTTAGCCTTAGGGGATTGCTTGATTGTGTCCTGTTTTGTGCATCATTTTAGGCATTTAGGTTGCATCATTTAGGATAAAAAAAAAAAAAAAACCAAAAAGATCTTTCATTGTATGCCTTTTGGATACGCAACGAAACCTGTAGGTTAATCTCGTACGACCAAAAAGACAGACCAACAATGGCTGATCAATGATCAAGGGGTAACTCACCCCATGGTAGTGTTAGAGGTGATCAAGCTCCACTCATCATGAATGAGGACCCACCACCTCTAATTGATGATGAATATCAACCTCCACCAAGGAGGAATAATCATCAACAAAGAAATTGGAGAAGGAATGGAAATAGGGAATGGGACCAACAAAGTGACCATGGAGAAAATGATGTTTATCAGAATCCTCATGGACGAACCTTAAGAGACTACCTTCAACCTACACGCACCAGTACACCCTCTTGTGTCATTCTTCCTCAAAATGCTGGTGCGTTAGAATTGAAAACGGGAGTAATTCAATTACTTCCCAAATTTCATGGGCTAGATAGTGAGAGTCCTTATTTGCACCTTAAAGAATTTGATGAGGTATATAGTACCCAAAGAACCCAAAATATAGGTCTAGATACTGTCAGGCTGAAGCTATTTCCTTTCTCTTTAAAGGAAAAAGCAAAAATGTGGTTTAATGCACTGCTGTAATGACCTTGAATTTTTGTAACTTATTAAGGCAAATTAATAAAGTTTGAATTTTTAGAAATTATAGGCTGGAATATTAAGTTATTAAAAATTCTCTTTTTATGGAGATTATATCATGAATTAAAACATAGAAATTATGGATGTACTTGAAAAACTGATCAAAACAACATTAAGTACGTTCATTTCTGAGTTAAAATGAAAATTCCTTAATTTTCTCCATTTGGGGGGTAAAATGGTAATTTTACCCATATTCCATATCTAAGAAATAAGACCTCAATATTCATGAAGTACTTAGAAATATGATTCCAACACCACTAAGTACGCTCGATTCCTAGTTCGGACAAATATTGCCTATTATTCTCCAATTTTGGAGTTCAAAGGGCAAAAACGTCTTTTCACATAAAAGTGGGGCCCACAAAGTGGGCCAATGTTCTAGAAGCAACAATAATTGCTCAGTGCATTATTGCTGGTAGTGGAGAATGTAGTGGAGAATGGAGAATGCACTTGTAATAAAAAATTATAAAGTAATAAAATATCTTATCAAAAGAAATGATAAAAAAATTCAAATTTGGCTATAAATATGTCCCAAAAATTTTCAACCTTAACCACAAAATTTTCAAATCTCCCTGGTTTTCAGCCCCAAATTCTCATTCATCCCTCCCCAATTTCTATTTTTCTTATTTCTCTCTCGTTTTTCTAAGTGGAACAAGAGACCTAAATTCAATTAGGCACTCCATCCTAGGTAGAATATAATAAATTTCACCATTCATAACCTCATATACTACAGTATATACAAAATCCCCAAATCAATTTCAAGATCCAACGGTTCCAACAACAGAAAATCACAAAAACGAGGACAATCAGGCTATATTATCATCAACCGGTAATTCTCTCAAATTGAGCATCAAATATATGTTTTTTCTCCAATCAGGTTTGTGGAACTACTTCCCATACATATTTATTATGGTTTAGTGTAATTTTTATTTTTCTGTAATTTAATTTGAATGAAAAATGGTAAAAATAAAGTAAGTACTAGAGCCTTCAATTCATGGTGATAGAGAGCTCAGATGAAAATTCTGAGCTTTTCAATCGATCCAGAAGGGTCAAAAAGCCCTAGGATACAATTTTTAAGAAAATCTAACAAGGTTTGGACCCTCAATTGAGAGAGATTAGTTCTGCTGGGCCCAGAACAAATCTGGACCCTAGGAACGGCTGTAAAATACAATTTAAGATTGTCGAGTCATATGAACTCCAAATTGAGATCGAAAAGAAGCTATGGAAATCTTGTAATGTCTAGTTTATAATGAAGTCATAATATTTCTAAGAATTATTTCTGTATTTTTCTGTATTTTGGAAATAAGTGTCCAATTTCTAAGATCTTCAAGATCTGAGGTGATCAGATCTTGAAAATTTATTTTAATGATGATATAATAATGTAATAAAGTAATATCTATGGTTAATTTGGATAGATCTTGGATAAATTAGGGGATCTACCCTTTATGGTAGAAAAACCCTAAAATAAGAAAAAAAATAAAATACAAAGGAACCCACTTGATCAATGAGATCAAGTATGATTAGATCCTTGGGATGGATTAAATGGATAATATTATGATGAAATCAAGTTAGATCGTGGATGAAATGTGACAAAATCAAGTGGATATGATTTTTGGATCTTAATGGATTAAAAGCCTTAAAGGTAATTAAAACCCTTGATCTAAAGGAAAACACCTAAGATCTAATGGTTGGATCATATTTAAAGGCTTATAATAATATTAACATAATTATTTTAATTGTATTTTATTGGATATAGAAGTGTAAATGTGATTTATGTTCTAAGTTTTAATTGTCTTTTATTGGACATAAAGGTGTAAATGTGATTTATGTTCTAAGTTAGAAAGCATGATAGTGTAATCTTTAAATTTTAGTATGATATGCCATAAATGAGTAATTTGTTAGTATATTTGATTATCTTAGGATCATGTTAGTGTAAATTAGATATTTAAACATGATTCCATTAAGATAGAAGTACAATTTTATGTATTTCATAACTTAGGATCATGTTAGTTTTATTTCACTAGCTTAAGTTACATTCATAGGAAGAATGTTAGTATATAGTTGTTAAACCTATATTTGATTTATGCTTTCAAGTTTATGATTTACTTATTGTCAAATTTTATTCAATTGTTAAGTAGTTGTTAAGATATAAGGAGCATAAATCACCAAAAATGTAAACTAATGAAATATAGAGATTCATGGACAACTAAGATGAATGAGTGATTTTGACTTAATAAGGGCTGTAGTTAGTAGGACAATATAAGAAATGATTTACCATTTCCTTGGCCCAAAGTAGGAAAATAATGAACATCCATGGATGACATTGTGCATATCCATGGAAATTAATTAAAATCAATTAGAGAAGGGACTTAAGGTAAAGAGCTCATAGGAACCTTGTCAAAGGTTGAGCTAGTACCACTCCAGTGGACTCTGAACATTGTGGTTATAGGGGGTATACAAGAGCCAAGTGCTTTTCCCTCACCTCCCGTTGACGTAAGAGAGGTCTAAACGCCTCATTACATGAGGGTTGTATTAACCACTTTTTGAGCAGACTTTAACTGGTAAGTACTAGTCATACTGAAATAAGGAGGAGTTGTCTAGTAATAGGAAGAAATAAATTATCTTCAACCAAGTAAGACACTAACTGGTTGAATAATAATAAGAACATAAAAAGATAGCAAATTATCTAACCCTAATAAAAATAGTAAGTAAGATAAGGATAATCAAACAAGATGAGATCTTGTAGGATAAAAAATAATAAGGAAAAAGAAACACCAATGTAGATTAGATTGTTATGTATGATATAGATAGTATTTGTATAGATGATATTAAACCCTTGGATATATGATCTTTAAAGAAGAAAGAGTCAGATTATCCTACATAAGGATGATCAAAAGACCATGTAGTATGTACCCTTGATTAGAAAAATGACATTATACATATGATTTGACAGATATATGTTGATCGAGACTATGACAGATTTCAAGGAGTGAGAATACCTTATTGAGGTAGGTAGATTATTAAGATGCCTTTACATGAAGATACATGTCTAATACATGATCTTATGTTTTGAAGTATTAACATGTATAATACCAATATATTAAGGTAAATACCTTAAATTGAAATATGATCCAACCAAATGATGAGGAAAATAAGTATTAAATGATTAAGTTGAGAATTGAGAACAACCCTAAGTGAATAGGAAAGTAGAAAATATTCCAGCCTTAGATAAATAGACAGATAGTCTGATATGTATAAGTATTATTTTACATACAAGCTTGGAGGCATGTGGTTTTGTTTTAAATAGGCATAGGCCTGGGGATGCTATGCTAGGAGAGTTAAGAGGGTTTGACCACCCACTCTCTGAAACTTGATGATATTGAATACCAAGCCTAAGAAAGGCTAAAAGTCGGGTGGGGCAATTGTGGGAAGGCCACCACTGTGACAGCCATGGTCCTCCCATATGGACATGGATATTGTAATTTCCACTGAGAATGGTATAAGTGGATTATTGAACAGTTATCCAGGCGCGCTGTACGGATCAAACTGCAAGCATAGTAGTCCTTGATTATTTTGCATTATGATGCATATGAAATTGGCATAGTGAAATGCCAGGTAATTGTATATTACCAATATTTTTCCCAAGAAGGGAAAATCCCAGTATAGTAACTGGCTGAAATACAAATCTCCTATAATGAAAGGAGTTGATCAGTTTTGTATGGAAATGATTAATGATTATTTTTACAATTTTAACGGATTTGTTCTTATATACTATGTATGTATAAAGGTGAACACAAATGATAAGGAAATGAGATGTTCATATAAATAATAGTGGTCTGTGAATGTGTTTATGATAGAATGAATTATGGGATAGTTGAATATTGAGATTTTACTGTCAATAACTTACATTCTTATTCCCTACCAAGCATAGCTTGTTGAGATATTATAAATGTTCGAATGTTTACAATATCTCAGATACAAAGAAGGAGACTTAGGAGCTCAAGACTTGAAGAACTAGTGAAGAATAAGTAATAAGTGTATATCCCTTGAAACATTGTATAAAGAGCATGTATTGTATTTAGAACTTTGTAATTTGAATTATGTATTTGGACAAGTATTGTAAGTATACAATGGGTTATGTATTGTGAACTACTGGATGGATCCTGGAAGTTTAATCAAATCATATTCCTTCAATGGAATTTTATTTTGTACACAAATTGTACTTATGTTATGTATGAAGTGGTGACTTGGGTTTTCAAAAAAAGTTTTAAAATAAAAGAATTTTCGCTGCTTTGTTTTGCAAAAATTTTTTTACTGAGGGGACGCCCTTGCCTTTGAAAAATATATTATAAAATGTGTTTCAAAAACCCGGGTCGTCACAACTGCCACCAGGTTCCATAAGGACTTGGAATGAAATGACTAGGAAATTCTTGAAAAAGTTTTTCCCTACACATAAAACAAATACACTCCATCGTAAGATAATGAACTTTACCCAAAAAGATAAAGAATCATTATACTAATACTAGGAAAGGTTCAAAGATCTATTGCTTACTTGCCCACATCATGGCTATGAACCATGGCGCATTATCAGCTTCTTTTATGAAGGACTTAATTCTCACATGCGCCAGTTTGTAGAGATGATGTGCAATGGTAACTTTTTGAATAAACAACCAGATGAGGCGGATGAGTATTTGGAATGGCTAGCTGAAAGTGCACAGACATGGGCTGACTCAGAAAGAGTAGATCATTCAGATAGACCCAAGCCCACTACCACATCTATTAGGGGAGGCATGTATGCCATGACTGAAAAAGATGAAATCAGTGCCAAAGTAGCAACCCTAGTTAGAAAAGTAGAAGCCATGGAAATGGGAATGAAAACCTTAACTAATGATGAACAAGTGTGTAGCATTTGTGAAAGTACGTCACATCTTACTCAGGAATGTCCTACCATCCCTGCATTTCAAGATGTACTTCATGATCAGGCTAATGCACTTAATAATTATAAAAGACCTTTCTCCCCATATTCAGAGACATATAATCCCAACGGGAGAAACCATCCAAATTTCAGTTGGAAAAATGGACCAAATACTAATGTCTCACAACCAGGCCCATACCAGAGTCATCAACAACCAAACCAAGGATTACTTGCTCCACCCCCATACCAAACTCATCAACCTCATTCTCCTGGACGTTACTTGCCCCCACCTAAAAGGCATGTTGAGGATAATCAATACATTCAAAATCAGGAAAGGAAAATTTCTCAATTAGAAAGTCAAGTAAAACAAACCAACTAGTCCATGAATGAATTAAAAAACATGATGAGTCAAATGATGCAAAATATGGAAAAAGGAAAATTCCTAGCTCAACCACAAGCAAACCCTAAGGGAGTGCATGCAGTTAGCATTAATGCATCTGATGAAACATCTAGCTCTGCCATGGAACAAACTAAAGCTGTTACTATTCTTAGGAACGGTAAAATAATTGAGAAAGATGAGCCTCAAAAGATTGAAAAGGTAGAAAAATCTAAAGAAAAATATAAAGAAAAGGAGTGCACTCCACCTGTTGAGCCATGTTCATTCCCTGCTCCATTCCCTCAAAGGTTGCGCCAGGCCCCAAAGTCTACCTCTAATGATGAGATTTTAGAGATTTTCAAGCAAGTCAAGATCAACATACTGATCTTAGATGCTATAAAACAAATCCCATCATATGCCAAATTCTTAAAAGACTTATGCACCATCAGGAGAAAATTAAATGTCCAAAAGAAGGCATTTTTGACTGAACAGGTTAGTTCTATTCTTCAACACCATACACCACCAAAGTACAAGGATCCTGGTTGCCCCACTCTTACTTGCATTATTGGCAACTACAAGATAAACCAAGCTCTTCTTGATTTAGGATCTAGTGTAAACTTATTACCATACTCGGTATACGAAAAGTTAGGTCTGGGTGAATTAAAACCTACATCTACTACGCTCCAGCTAGATGATCGTTCTGTAAAAATACCGAGAGGGGTAATAGAGGATATGTTAGTCTAGGTAGAATAATTCTGCTTCCCTGTCGATTTTCTGGTTCTAGATACACAACCGGTGGTGATTGAGAAGAATGAAATACCAGTCATCCTGGGACAACCATTTTTGGCTACGTTCAATGCCTTAATCAATTGTAGAAATAGTGTGATGAAATTGTCCTTTGGCAATATGACAATAGAGCTCAACATTTTCAATATCTGTAAGCAACCTGGTGAAACTACTGATGATTTGCACTATGTTAACATGATCAATTCAGTTGTGCAAGATGAGTTTTAGTCATCTTCCTTGTCGGACCCACTTGAGGCCTGTTTGGCCCATTTTAATGAGTTTAATGAGGATGCATTAATAGAGGAAGTTAATGCCCTCCTTGATTCTGTTCCTATCATGGAAACAAAAAAATGGAAACCTCCTTTCGAGGACCTTCCACTGAGGGAGTCCACTCCCCTTCCATCATTCATAGAACCTCCTAAGCTTGAATTGAAATCTCTACCATCAGATTTAAAAAATGCCTTTTTAGGAGACAAAGAGACTTTTCCTGTAATAATTCTCTCCCAATTAGAAACATCTCAGGAGGACAAATTAATAGACACTTTAAAAGAACACAAAGGTGCTATAGGATGGACCATAGCTGATATAAAGGGCATTAACCCTTTAATCTGCACCCATAGGATATATCTAGAGGATGAAGTTAAACCATGTCATCAAATGCAAAGAAGGTTAAATCCTAATATGAAAGATGTGGTTAGAGCAGAAGTCCTAAGGTTGCTTGATGTGGGAATCATCTATCCCATAAGTGATAGCAAATGGGTAAGTCCTACTTAGGTGGTTCCAAAGAAGTCTGGAGTGACAGTAATAACTAACGCCAATAATGAATTGATCCCTACCAGGGTTACTACTGGTTGGCGTATGTGCATCGACTATCGAAAGTTAAATGCTGTTACAAGGAAGGACCATTCTCCTTTGCTCTTCGTTGATCAAATGTTAGAAAGGGTTGCTAGACATCAGTACTGTTGTTTCTTAGATGGTTATTCAGGGTATAATCAAATAGAAATTGCACCCGAGGATCAAGAAAAGACCACATTTACATGTCCTTTTGGCACTTTTGCTTACAAAAGAATGCCATTTGGATTATGTAATGCTCCTGCCATGTTTCAACGTTGCATGTTAAGCATTTTCAGTGATATGGTGGAGAGAATTTTAGAGGTTTTCATGGACGACTTTTCTGTTTTCGGTAATTCATTTGAAACATGTTTTGAAAATCTAAGAAAAGTCTTAACTCATTGTAAAGAAAAGAACCTAGTGCTTAATTGGGAAAAATGTCATTTCATGGCTCCTAAGGGAATTGTCTTAGATCACATTGTGTCATCTAAAGGTATAGAGGTCGATAGAGCTAAAGTTGATCTAATTTCCAATCTACCCATTCCAAAATCTATTAGGGACATTCGATCTTTCCTAGGTCATGCAGGATTCTATCGGAGGTTCATTAAGGATTTTAGTGCAATATCTAGACCACTATGTCACCTCCTCACAAAGGATACTCCTTTTAAGTGGACTGAGGATTGTCAAGAAGCATTTATAAAGTTGAAAGACAAGTTGACCACTGCACCTATCATGCACCGCTTTGATTGGAGTCTACCCTTTGAAATCATGTGTGATGCCAGTGACTATGCTGTAGGAGCTGTACTAGGACAGAGAAAAGAAAAGAAGCCATACATCATCTACTATGCCAGTAGGACCTTAAATAGCACCCAAATAAACTATTCTACTACGGAGAAAGAACTCTTAGCAGTTGTCTTCACATTGGATAAATTCAGGTCTTACTTGGTTGGATCTAAAATAGTCATATTCACTAACCATTCGGCCATCAAGTATCTTCTTTCTAAGAAAGATGCTAAGCCTAGACTAATTAGATGGATTCTCCTACTCCAAGAGTTTGACATTGAAATAAAAGATAAAAAGGGAGTAGAGAATGTGGTAGCTGACCATTTGTCTCGCTTAGTCCTAACAAAGCCTTTAGATGAGTTGCCCATTAAAGACACTTTCCCTGATGAGCAACTTTTTCATGTTTCCCATCCTCCCTGGTTTGCTGATATTGCAAATTATTTAGTCACGAGGAAAATTCCTGAACATTGGACTAAACAGGAAAAGAAAAAATTCTTTTCCAATGTTAAGCACTATTTCTGGGATGATCCATACCTGTTTAAATACTGCTCAGATCAAATCATTACGAGATGTGTCCCTGACTTAGAACAACATAGTGTTATCTCCTTTTGTCATTCAGAAGCATGTGGTGGGCATTTTTCTACCCGAAAAATAGCGGCAAAGATTTTGCAGTGTGGTTTTTATTGGCCGTCGTTGTTCAAAGACACACATGTGTTTTGTAAATTATGTGAGCAATGTCAAAAGTTAGGAGGAATAACTCGTAGGAATATGATGCCTTTAAAGCCTATTCTTATCATAGAAATTCTTTATTGTTGGGGTATAGATTTCATGGGTCCATTTCCACCTTCTTTTAGCTACATTTATATCTTATTGGCCGTAGACTATGTTTCACAATGGATTGAGGCTATCCCATGTAGGCATAATGATCACAAAATGGTTCTTAAATTTTTAAAAGAAAACATTTTTTTTCTAGATTTGGGACCCATCGAGCAATTATAAGTGATAACGGTACACACTTTTGCAACAAACCATTTGAAGCACTAATGAAAAAATATAATATTACACATAAAGTTGCAACACCGTATCACCCACAAACAAGTGGACAAGTAGAAGTATCTAATCGGGCCATCAAACAAATCCTTCAAAAGACTGTTAATCTAGATCGTAAAGATTGGTCTCTTCGAGTGACCGATGTCGCACCCCGATTGGTATGTCTCCCTATCGTATTGTATATGGTAAGGCTTGTCATTTGCCTGTGGAATTGGAACATAGAGCCTATTGGGCAATAAAGACATTCAATTTCAACTTAATGAGTTGGAAGAGATCAGGCAAGAAGCTTATGAGAGTAATAGGATATATAAAGAAAAGATGAAAGTTTTTCATGATAAGAACATAATGAGAAAATCCTTTACTCCAAGCCGGAAGGTTCTACTTTACAATTTTAAACTCCACCTATTTCCAGGTAAGCTTAGATCTCGATGGACCGGTCCATATATAGTAAAAGAAGTTTTTCCATATGGGACTGTCGAGATTGAGAATACTAGGACTGGTCATTCTTTTAAAGTGAATGGTCAACGTTTAAAGCCTTTCCTAGATTATGAGAATCTAGAAGTTGAGTCCACAACTCTCGAGGATCCTGTTTATCAGGATTGAGTGAATTTGATCCCTCTGTACCATATTTTGTATTTTGTTGTTTTCTGTATCACCCATATTCATTTTAGGTCCTACTTTTTAAACATTGAGGACAATGTTTCTGTCAGGTTAGGGGGTGTAGAATTCTAGCAAGTTTTAGTTTTCTTTTAGTTTTTAGGGGTTTTCCTTGGTTTTTCAAAAAAAAATAAAAAAATTTTTTTTTAGGTCATTTCCTATACTAGGCTGAATATAGTCTTGATGAGAAAATGAATGGATAGGATTAAAAGAGTGGTATTTCTAAGCATTTAAAGGTAATGACATCTATTTCAAAGGGATCAAAATAATTAAATTCCTTAGTAACTTCCGTTCTTCATGAGTATATGTGAGCTAAATCTGCTTTTCTTGACTCTTCTCACATAATCAAAAGAAAGATATGATTTGAACCTTCTATCTGAGAGACTTTATTTCTGAGCGTATGTCATTAGTAAGGATTAAGGTCAAAACATATTTCAGATGGAGTTCAAAAGTTGGAAGTCTACTTAGAGATAAAGATTATTCTATGTGTAGACTGTATATGCACACAATCACTCTGAGATCTAAGCTTAAGTGGAATATTTTTAGCATATGGGTAGGGTTTTAAATTCTTCAGTCATCTTTATTAGTTTGCTAAAGTTGATGGATTTATTTAAAATAATTCTCTCAGAAAAATGGAGATGACCTAAAAAAATAAAAAAATTTGAGTTGATTCTTCGCATCTTTTGCTAGGGACTAGCAAAATGCTGGTTGAGGGGTGTTAAGCGTTCAATTTTGGTAAAAATACCCCTAATTTAGTATTTAATTAGAGCATCTAGACCATTAATTTTAAGATTTTACATAAAATATCTCATTTTAGCTTTAATTGGCCATCCAACCGTTGAATTATAAAATTTAGCGGTTAGATGACTATTAAAGCTAATGAACGGTTTAGATTGCGCTAATTAGGTCCTGTGCATTGCAGATCGGTCAACTCAGGCGTGGACGCTCCAGATCGAATCAAGGATATTATATGGAGATCAGATGAAGTTTCATGGAAATAAGATGGAATTTGAAGAATCCTAGTACAAGACAAAGTTGAAGACTTTCTCCTTTCAGAGTTCTAGCAAGACCAAAAAAGCTAGTGGACCCCACCTATCTCTATCACTCTATCTCCTCTTCCTTCTCTCCTTTTCTCTTATCCGTCTCCTTTCTTTTTCTCTCTATTCTATCTCTTTTTCTCCTTCTCTTTCACACGTCTCTCTCTCCCTCTCCTTTATATTCCCCTTCTCCACTACCCAAAAGGGACGTTTTTCCTTCTCTTAGGGAGGCTGGGCTGTTTTCTCTCTCTCGTGCTCTTTGCTAATTCATCACCGCACCCCACTTCTTCTAACGACCTCTTCTCTTCACCCTCCTCTCTCTCCATTCCCTTTTCTCTTCCTCCTCTAGGCTGAAACGTTGGCGGAGGCAGATCCACCGTCCCTCTCTCACCACCGCACCTTTCTAGCACTGATCGAAGTTTGCCCAGGTTGCCTCCACCTTTCCAATCCAAGGCACTCCTCTGCTTCTCGTCATTTCTCCCTCATCTATTTGCTTTTCCCACTCACTTCCCTTCTCCACCACTACCAGATACCCAGCACCAGCATCCGCATATACTACTCATCTGCGTTCTCCAGCCTGATCATCACCCAGTCATCCTCTCCGGCAAGACACCACAAGTCAGACGTTCTACACAAGCACCCAATTCCTCTCTTTTACCCACATCGCCTCTGCTTCCATCACTCCATCAGATGATGCCCAGATGCCTGGACATCATCCATCTCGTCCACACATCAGGCATCATTTTGTTCTTCTTTTTGTTTCACTTCTGATATTCGCCTGCTTCCCATCATCCTCACTGTCCCAAGCTCTCTAACTCGGCCCAGCACTGACTCTCTCTCTCTCTCTCTGCCCATCTTCACCACTGCCAGACGACGCCCAGAAGGTGCGTCGTTTTTTTTCTTTCCATCGAGGTCCAACCGAACCTATTTCCTTCTTCTCTCCACACTTCCCCCAAATCTTCTTCTTCTTCCTTACAGAAGATTCTGGCTGGAGATAATCATCGGAAACAATCTCCCCTACCTGAGAAAGCCCAAGTGTCATCTCCTTTCCAGCACCGCCAGGCAGGCACAACTCCACCAGCCTCTGCATCACCGCACCTCCTCCTTCTCTAATTTCCCCTGATTTCCCTTCTTCTCCGGCATATCCACCTCACCGGCGTCGATCTCTGGCCGGCTCAGGGAGAGAAAACCCAAGTCAGGTTTCCACTCCCATGATCTTCCTCTTCTCCTTCCCTTCTCCCTCCCTCCTTCCTCCTCTTCTTCCCTCTCAAACCCCACGTTTTTCTTGGTTTTTTCGTTAAAAACCATAAACCCCCGAAATTCTAGTTCTACCCCTAGCAGATTTCAGTAATGCCATTTGAGTCCTTGTTTTAATACCAACTCTGTCCTTTTTCAGAAATACCAACTGTATCCCTATGCTATTCTGGTTTTACCCTATCTTCATTCTGACCATCCAAGGACAGTGTAATCCAGGACAGACTATTCAAGGACAGTGCAATACAAGGACAAGCTTATCCAGGACGCCTTTTAGTTTTATTTTTTTCTATTCTTTGGAATAAATAATTGTGAACATTGCAGAAATTGAATAAAGCTAGATTTTATTTTATTGTTAGTTTATATTCTTTTATTAGTTGAATTTTATTTAAAACTCCATCATTTTAAATCAAGTCCTCGTGGGATTGACCCGTACTTGCATAAGCTACACTACAATAGCCCGTGCACTTGCGGTTAAACAATCAATAGTATCCTTTCTCTTTTCATATTTGTTTTTTTTTCAATTTTTTGCTTTATTTTCTTTTATTAAAAAATTAAAAAACCAATAAATGTTAAGTAACCCAAAAAATAAATAATAAATTTTATATAAAATTAAAAAATAGAATCATTTTTGCATATATAAGGAGGTCTTTTTGAATGATTTTTAGTTGTTACAATACAATATAAGTCATTTCTAATATGGAGGGGTCAAAACGATGAAAACTAAAAGTGGGGTGTATTGACATGTTTCTCACTTATTTATTTATTATTAATTTTTTATAATTTCAATTGTAACAAAAGAACAAAAAATAATAATTTAAATGACCATCAAATCCTTTTTTCCCCCTTTTCTTTTGGTTATCCTACCTTATCAAACCCCTAAATCAAGCTCTCTATAGTTTCGTGGAAAACTATAAATTGTAGCTCTTTTTACTTACAAGAATAAAATTCAACGCTTTTCCCTTTTTGCTTTCACAATTTCCTATTTGCCAACTTCTCATTTTCTTTGCAACTTCTCGACAATGGCATTTACTGCTAGTTGTGGCATACCATTAAGGTATTGTTAGAATGGCTATAGTGAGATGGTTGTCTATACATGTACAACTGAAGATAACCCCAACTGATTTTCTACAAATGCCCCAAGTGTACGAAGATTCCATGCAAGCAGTTCTGGTCAACTAACTTATATATTGGAAATTAAGATCAATTAAGAGTTGGGTTGATAACTAATTAAAGGGGTGATTGGTCATGATGAAATAGTGGGAATAGATGGTGACTGCTAATTCATTATTGTAGATTGTTTTGGTTGTTGTGATTCATCTTTTCATTGTATATTTTCATGGCCACATTGAATATGATGGTGCAATAAGGAGCAATAGGGTTTAGTTCTTGGCTTGTAGTATTTTGTGGCTAGTAGTTTGTTACTGGATTCCTTGAAAATCTGGTAATCTTTTAATGACACTTCATACAATCTCTAATTTTTATGTTAATGAAATCTTTATTTTAGTTATTGAAGCATATTTATCTGGTTACTAAATGTAATTATTGTTTGTGATATGGAATGCTTGAAGCATGCTTTTTATTGGAACTTTGCAGCTTTAATGTTGTTATGTAAGCATACTTTAACTATTTGAAGTATTCTGCATCCCATCATAAATCCTAACAATAAGAATTCCCATGGAATATAGTCAATTAGCTATTGTCCTCGAGAAGTCTAGCCCCGTGCTATATAAACAAAGAGTTGCCATCATCCAAAATTCAAGCATTGAAGTATAGTTAGTTGCAAGGTTATTACCACTACTTTAATCCTGTTGATGACTCTCAAATAGCTATAGTCAAGTATTATTCAACCAAATAGATACAATTTTATAAGTTATTGTCATGAAAGAGTATAACAAGCTCTTCATGTTATTTATTTGGTTAACAAGTTATATTAATTGAGAATTTAACCAAAAAAGCTCATTACTAACAAGCTCACTATGCATCTTAACTGGTTATTCTACGTCTTGTATGTTCATTCATGTTGAATGAGAATGAAGCTCTTTATGTTAATAGTAAAATGGTAGGTCTGCTTACATTAACATGAATAGCTTTGTAAGAGATTATTATTAGTCTTTTCAATAAAAGTGTTTTCCATTATATTTAAGGTTTATTTTGTCTTATGGATTGATTACTGTTTATCTTGTGGATTCAAGAAATTTCTAAGGTAGAAGATGGTGTTCTTTTCTTGATTTTTTTTTTGGTGCATCTCTAATGCTGTATTTGACATCATAGTGAGGAATACCCATGAAGGGGAGCCTTGGCGCAATGGTAAAACTTGTCATTGTGTGACCTTAAGGTCATGGGTTCAATGCATGGAAACAACCTCTTGCAAAATGCAAGGTAAGGCTGTGTACTTTAGGCCCTTGTGGTCCGCCCCTTCCCTTGACCCCGCGTAGGTGAGAGCTTCGTGCACCGGGGCTGCCCTTTTTAGTGAGGAATACCCATGGATCATGGCTACCAATGACAATATAAGACACTGTGTGTGTGTGTGTGTGTGTGTGTGTGTGTGTGTGTGTGTGTGTGTGTGTGTGTGTGTGTGTGTGTAGTTTCTATTTTGTTAGGATTTCTTATTTTAGGTTTAGCAACTTTATTACAGGCTTCTTTTGTTATAGACAACTTTTTCTAATTTGTAAGTTTATGTTCTATTTAAGCTGAAAGCATTATAAGTTTTATCTTTTTTTATATAGAGTTGAGTGCTTCACAATGGCTATTATGCTCAACTCAAGGATGGATTTCATTCAAGTGGAAGAGACTGATGTAGGATGACTTATTAACCAAGTACCTTTATATATGTGTGTGTGTGTGCATGTGCGCACGCTTGTATGTATACCTAGTTTGTATTTTGTTAAGATTTCTTATTTTAGGTTTAGAAACTTTATTGCAGGCTTCTTTTGGGTTAGACAACTTTTTCTAATTTGTAAGTTAATGTTCTATTTAAGTTGAAGTTTTATCATCTTTCAATGGTACTTTAAGTATCTTTTTTGTCTTGTGGATTCAAGATAGTGATCTCCTTCCTTATTAATTTTTTCATGTTTCATGATGTGTTACAAGTCTAAAGCATCCGAGCCACCCAGTATGTTTCTATCAATACTATGTCGGAAATGGGCATCATCAACATTGCCCTTAAAATCAAAGAACTTAATAGATCCATCATCCTCATCTTCTACATTATTCTTAATAGCTTCTTACTTATCCATTCCACCTTGAATTTCTTCATCACCTTATACCCCAATTGCTCACTACATGCCACATTCAATACACTAGATGGCCTGCTAGGACTTAGCAACAAAGGCAGTGCAAGTACATCAATAGTATCCACACTGTGCTACATAGATTTCCACACTCCTATTTTAAGGTAAATCCTTTACCATATTATGCACGTCCTTATCACAACCCAAAGGTGTTAGCTCCTTTTCCACTTTTACAGCCTCATACTCAAAATGGAGAGCCTTGACGTTCACACCCTACTTTTCCACAAATCTAACAAGATCAATGACTGGAAGGAGGTTTAGATCTTGCTCTTCCTCAATTATTTCCACACCCCCTGTGCATCATCTTAGGACTCATTCAAAAAGCCCCACCATAATATATACTATCTTTATATTGCCCATGCCAATAAAACAAAGTAAAAAGCACAGTAATAAGCTACATATATGAACTACGTAAGCTAAATTAAGTGCACTAATAAGTTAAATAAACTACTTGAGCACGTAGTTAACCTACATTAGCACCATAAAAGCATTCAATTTGTTAACTTGCGAAACATTGTAAAGCTACAATCCACTAAGAAACCAACATATATTGTATATAATAGGTTACATTACATTGAAAACACTAATTGAATTAACCATGTACAACTAATTCAAACTTATAAATTTATGCACAATAGATGGTTAACCTGATTAGACCAAAATAGCCAAATACGCCAAGTATGAAGCTAATTTACACAAAATCCCAATTCAAAAGGCAAATCCATCCACAATTAATGCTAACTATGGCTACTTGGACCTAATTGGAGCTAACAACATCTAACTAAAGCTAAATGAGACTAATTGAAATAAGGTCATTCTAATCGAACATAACTAAACCTAATCTAGGCTACAATAACCAAATTGAACCTAAATCATGCTATAACAAAAAAAAAACTAAACAACTAGCAACTAACTTCATACCTCTATTAAAGAATTTCATGAACATATCCTTGAAAAATCTCTAAATCGTAAAGAAAAATACAAGATCCCTAATTTCATATGGGAAAACCACATACTTGCAGGGATCCACCTTTGCATGTAATGAGACTCCCCCAACCGCTTCTTATAGTGCCAAAAACTAAAGGTCTAAAATTTTAATGCTTGCTAGAAAACAAATGATGGATGCTTTTATTGCTAGCCCAAAAAGGCTAGAATAATGGGTTAAGCTAGCTCACCTAGTTTTTCACTTTCATTTGTTGTTGGTTTGCTTTTTACATTTCAAAAATTTTCTTTATCTTTTAATTGAATAAAAAAGTAGGAAACCAACAAAAATAAATAAGATAATAAGTTTCTAAAGTTAGGCCCAAACATCCATGCATAACCTCAAACCCTGGTCACCTAGAAAGAATCCATGTTACACCAATGTCTAGAAAGATTTAGTGTAAATAAAGTAATGTTTGTGGGCCTTGCTAGTTAATTTTGTTACTATTTTTTTATGAAATTATAATAGCAATGTAACAGCAAGGGGTCCCACGCAACGATATTGTCCGCTTTGGCATGTTGACCTCACAAATTTTTTCCCCCTATAGGATAAGGCCTCATTAATGGGATAACCACCCAAACCCTTGTGATGGTAGGCTAGCTGCATGTGGGTGTTGTTGTTTTAATTAAAACTCGCAAGCACACGAATCTTTTGCAATATAGAATGCTTAGTGAGGTCAATCCCACGAGGAGTTGGACTAATGTGATACTAGTGGTCCCTACTTTAAACTATCCAATCTAACCAAATTCAAGTGATTTTTAACCTAAACTAAGAATGGAAACTATAACATAAAAATTGGAAACTATGTGAGAACAAGAAATATGCTAAATTGAATACCTTCCTAAAATATGCACTTTCTAAAATTAAACTTTCCTAAATTGAAGATTTTCTAAATTGATGACTTTCCTAAAATAAAAACTATTCTAAAGTGAAAACTTTCCTTTAATGAAGATTTAACAACTTTCTTGAATTAACTTTCCTAAGCATGAAATTAATCAACTATTCTATGGAAAACATGCTTTAACATATACTTTCTTAATCATGAAATTGTCTAAGGAATGCAATGGGAATTAAGAGGATGACCTTTAAAAACTAACAACAACTAAACAAGATCAACTTAATTACTTTTTCCTACTTGAATGAATGCCATAACTTGGAATCTATTCACTTACCAAATCAATCAAAGCTATTTGTTCCATC
This sequence comes from Warburgia ugandensis, assembly GCA_035236585.1. Lineage (NCBI taxonomy): Eukaryota > Viridiplantae > Streptophyta > Magnoliopsida > Canellales > Canellaceae > Warburgia > Warburgia ugandensis. The sequence continues at coordinate 72,946,702 of CP141129.1, read as the reverse complement.
CATGGCTTACATGCATAGTTCCAACATGTTTTGATAAGTGCATTTCAAATTAGTAGACATGGAATGTTAAACTATGGATCTACAAGTAAACAAGCAATTCAACAAGGTTTCCACTTTCTACCCTAAAGCCCCTCTTAATCATGCATTCCATCCTTGGATTGGGTGCATGGTTTTAAAGGTCTTTTAATTAGATTGCTAGAAATTCTAGAAGTAAACATTCATGTCCTTAATATCCCATCAACATAAAGCAAATAATTAAGAAGAAGCATAGGCAACAATCAAGTAAAAAGCATTCCATTAATCATTAAAAGTTTATGGCATACAATGGATTACATGGAAGATTGTTGTCCACTTTTGAATGAAATAGACCACTATTCCTTCTAGCTTGAATCGAAAAACAAATACTAACAAAGATTTCTCTTCCAATAAAGCCTGATATTCAAAGGAAATCATATGGCATATAAGCAAAGATCAATGGAAACTAATGAAATATAGTGCTGGAAGTCAAAGGTATCTAAAAGAGAACTCAAAAGCTATGATAAGACAAGGGAAAACTAGGTTTAAGATGATTTTCCTTGGCTGTCACTCCAAGGAAAAACCAGCCTTGAATTCAAGTTTTTAAGGTAGGGAAAGATCAAAGGAAAGCAAGTAAAGCTAGCATGAAAGTTCAAGATCACACAAGAGAAAACAAAGGAAGAGAAACAACCTTCAAAGAAGATCAAACACCCTAAAACCAGATGTGGAATGGCTTGGAGAGATCCCTCACATCCTAGGAGAAGAAGTAGCACCCAAGGAAGATCCACAAAACAAAGCAAAAGAGAGAAGAATGATGGCTTAAGGAGAGGACGTCTCCTTCTAATGAAGGAGGCGTCTTTTTTTTTTCATTGTGAAAGTTCTCCTTTTCCTAGGTTTTTTTTATGGAGATTTATACTTTTTATCCTACTTCTCTAGGGTCCTCTAATAACAAGGTGTGGTGGAGATTAAATCAAGCTATTTTGGGTGGTTAGGATGAGGGAAAGGCTAGAGTGTCCAATTAGGAAGGTGGGTGGAAGGTGACTGGGATTAAGGAAGGGAAGTAGGTGGGAGACTCCTACTTTCTAGGGAAGGGATGTCTCCCACCTTCAAAAATCATTGAAGGCCTAAAAGTTAGGAAAGTGGGTGGAGTGATAAGGTGGAGGGAAAATGAGAAGAAAAAAGGAAAGTGGGAGAAAAGAGAGGTGTAGGAAAACTTAGGAAAGTGAAGTGATTTGGAAATTTTTGTTTAGTTGAATGGTTTCCCAAAGACTTGGGATTGGTTGGATGGTTAGGCTAAGAGTTTAGGAAGATGGAAGAGTTATCGAATGGTGGGACTCTTGGATGAAAATTCAAACTCGTGGTGGTCTTTGGTGGTGAGGTGGAAATTGAAGAAAAATGAGAAAAACACTAAAAATGAGTTGCTCTTATCTCATTGGTCCACATGCCAACTTATCCTAATAAGATTTCCATTAATTATCTTCAAAATGTCTCTTAAAATCTCAAGGTTAATTCTCTTGAATCTCCTCTAATCCTAGCCTTCCATTTAGCTTAGCTTGATTGCTTAGATAGCTCACTTTGAAAGCTTCATTGGGTAACTTCATGGCTAGCTTAGCAGGCTTCCTTGGCTTGTTTGATGGCTTAGATGGCTCACTTTGAAAGCTTCATTGGCTATGATTTATGGCTGGCTTAGGAGGCTTCCTTAGCTCGTTTTCTTGGCTTCGCCCCTTGGTTTTAATGGTTTAGCTGGTCCATAAGATGATCTTAGCCTTTGGTTTATATTGAAGTCATAAATTTGGGGCTTTGACTCGATCTTTTGATCATGATCTTCAATTTCATCCTTATTGATCTCGACCATTGGATCAACATAATACTTCCTACAAAAAGTAAAAAAATCCTAAAAAAACTTGATTAATCACATACTTACCTTGGATTAGCTTCTGGACCTTCAAAATGGCAAACTTTTGCTTCATTAGGTAAAAAATTCATGTGTTATGATAGTTGGGTGGCTTTTATGAAAAATTAAACACTTATCGTGGGCACCAAGTTGTGGCAATATGTGGGGACTTGTGTTCCCTAACAGGGGAAGAGGGGACTTTGGCTTACTGGTCATAGTGGGCAACTCGGTATAAAGGGTGGCAAGCTATAGGATGGCTGTGCAAGGGTGACCCTGAGAGTTAGTCCCATATTGCTTGGGGAAGAAAAGCTGGGGCCATTATAAGGGTTTGTGTGGTATCTTCAAGTAACGAAGCCTTTTCCTACAGGAAAAACAAAAGTGTGAGGCCATAAGGCTAGAGTAGACTATACACACTGCCAGAACCTTGACCGTTATAGTTGGTATCAGAGCCAGTTCCCCTCATGATGGTGGGCTAGCCGCACGAGGGTATCAGTCATGGCAACACGTGAGGACGTGTGTTCCCTAGGGGGAAGAGGGGGCTCTAGTTTGACAGTCTTAGTGTGAGACCCGATAGAGAGGTGGAGAGCTACAAGATGGCTGTGTGAGGGTGACCCTAAGAAGTTAGTCCCGCATTGCTTGAGAAAAGGGAGCTAAGCTGGTTATAAGGGTTCAGGTGGTATCTCCCAGTAATGTGGCCTTTTCCTACGAGAAAAACAAAATCGTGAGGCCAAAATGCGAAAGCAGACAATATCATTGCTATGGGACCCTTGGTCGTTACAAGAAGAGACCTCTTTGATGAATTTTTTGGTAGTCATGGTATCAAAAATGACATTTTCAAAGTGAAGGGAGTCATCTTGATGGAATTTGGTAGTAAAGGGAGTGTCCATACATTTTTCTCATATTTCTTTTTACTAAGGAGAGAGTCTTTTTGTCACTGTGCTAGAAGGTGTCTCTCTCCAAATTATATGATGCTTTTAGCGAGAGTAAATTGGAATATATGTCAACTAGAATGAAAATTGCACCATATGCAGACTTTTTTAGGGTTTTTGAATGATCCAAACCATTCATTTAATTTGGCATATCTTATAATCCTGAGGCCACCTAACGTGTATCATAGTAATCATTTGTCACTTAATATGAATTGGTAGATGGTTTAGATCTAATTTACATTCTAGTCTCCCAAAAAAAAAGTCGTAAAGGTGTCAACTAATATTAAATCATGAAACTACCCTTGCATTGGAATTGAATTATCAAACTCATATCCTTTTCTCATAGAAATATTATCATCTAATAAACTCAACCTATGTCATAAATGACATTTTGGAACTAGGATAAATTTCTTTCTTTTTGGGTTTTTTGGGAGAAAAATGTTGATTAAATATTTATGAAATAGATAGTTTTTTATTATAGTCTATGATTGCAAAGATTAATTAGGCCATTGTGACACTCATATGTGCTGATTTTATAGACCCGAATTTTAGTAGCTTTAAGTTCCAATTTTACTAAACCATCAATTTTCTTGGCAATGCTATATGGGAGACACACCAAAAGTGTCCCCCCTTGAATGATTCTATGTCTCAATGTTAATTTTCAATATCCATTTAAAATCATCATAATTGTTCATGTTAGCTCACATTCTTCTGGAGTGAACTATGTGCATTTATCAATTTAGGTCCCCAATGTGACCGCCTTCTCTCTTCCATTGTAGATTATTCACCACCTTCTTTAGAAGTTCTTGGAACTTCTCTAAGAGAGAGGCTTGGAGTCTAAATTAGAGGTAGATAAGGGTGTAAAGTCCTCTTAGAAGGAGATAGGGTTTCAAGCGAAATTACAAGAAAAAATTGCACGCATTATTTTTTTTGTTAAATTATTTAAAGCTGAAACAAAACAACTGCCTTTCAATGTTGAAGTGTAGTGGCAAACTTCCCATGTGGCAAGCTTTTGGATAGCGTTTCTCAAAAGATAAATCCACTAAGAACCTTAGATGCTTACTTTCTTAAATAAGATAAACCCAAAACCTAAGTTTGTACCTAAAAGGATAAAAAATAAAGGTTTAGAAAAGAAAATATATATGGCAAGTAATACTTAAAAGTTGAAAAATAAATCATTAAAATTACATTTTCTAAAATAAAAAGATAAAATTGTAGAGGTGAGTTTATTTGAATTAAATTTCAGATTTCAAACACCATAGTTAAGACCCATAAAATTTGCTTTTTTACTAAAAATTATCTCTCACCAACTTTGTCACTATGGGTGCAACAATTGGGGTTGGTGGTCGGTAGCCACAAGACTAGTGAATCTTTGTTATGGGCTCATTTTGTGGACTATTGACCCACTTCATTTTCTATATTTTTGCTACTACTTGGATTATCAATTGGCTTTGTAACTAGAAAGAATGACCTTAATCAATGGCTTGTAATATATATTGAGAGAGAGGTCTGTAGCAATGCATTGAGAGAGAGGTCTTTAGCAATGCATTATGGTCCCTCTAGTTTCCCCACTTGGCAAAACTCTTATCTGAAAGATAAGTTCCAATACTTTTTGTTCCCATTTTAGTGCAAAATAGACAATGCGTCTATGAGAGAGTGTCGGTTTTTTTATTGTCTAAAAAGTTTGTCCTTGAAAATGGACGACTTGGGGACTTTGCTAAGCAAGGCATGGGTTAGAATCATCCAATCTACAAGCTTTTCACTAGACATCATAGGCTAGAGCAATAACATGAATGTGTTGGATCATGCAAAGATGGTTCCATGAAATGTGGTTCGCAGATGCTCTCATATAGGTGTCAATTTAGCATTGCTTGCAAAATAAATACTTGATCACTAGACAAAGCAGATTTTAGACAGGTAAAAGATGCACGAGAGACAAGTCTTTCCAAAGAAATGTTGCATCATCAAAGAAAAAGGGCAAGAAACCCATAAACTTAGGCACAAGGAAACTCAACCACAAGACGTGCCTACAAGATCTAAGTAGGAAGAAAATCTTGATTCTTGCAAAGAAAATAAAGTTCCAGCCCATTCACTTTTAAAATAAAGTTTTAGTTATATTTGTTAGAATGTGATAATCAAAAAAAATATTTAAAACTTAATACTTTTCCCTTAGTTAAACCTCTTAATTGGACAAATAAAGCTACTCTTTATAGACATTTTAAGCTTGTTGAAAAAAACTAGTGAGCTTCAATTTTTGCTTATTTGGGTCGTTAGTTAAGCAAACTCGACCATTGAGAAGAAAGATAGACCTATGCTAACTATACAACTAAATGCATATTAATAGTTAGAAGTCACATTGTATATGTGTGCACTTTTTTTTACTATCCACTAGTGTATTAATCACAATTAAGTATCTAAACAATTGGAAATGCTTATGAAAAGTACATTTTTAGGACACTATTTTTACCTTGATTAAACATTCCTAGACTGTTAAGAGTCCATTATTGTATAAATTACCTCATTTATCATGAATTTTAATATATTTTTAAGATATTATTTAAAATTTTATATGAAAAATATATCATTTGAAAATTTTATAATCAACCTTAATTTGGTAAATTTTCAAGGTTAGATGATTATCTGAGTTAAGTATGTGTAAAATCAAATGTTGTATAATGCTAATTAGGTTATTTCCTTTGTTTTGAAGGTGGTAGATCATGATCTATGCAGTTAGATCAAGCTGATCAATATCCTAGATCTCCTATTAAGCTTATATTAAAATGGATGGCTTAGATCAATCCAGATTATCTAGATCAAAATCAAAGACAGTTCATTCCTCAAGCATCAAATCCAAACCATGAGCACAAGATAATTAGAATGCTAAGGGATTTTATGTTTAATGATGAAAAGTGAAATGGATGAAGAGAGGAAATAGTTTCCTAATAGGAAACTAAGTTAAAATTAGGAAATTCAATTGATTTAGAATTATTTGTAGAAAAGGAAAGAAAATAGAGAAGGAAATTATCAAAAATCAAATTCAAACTAGCTTCCCCTCATCTATAAGTACCAGATCAAAGATGGAGTGAAAAAAGCTTGAAAATTCAAAGAAAAATAGAGGTTGAAGAAGATGAACAATGCACATGTAGGCTAGTAAATAGGCATACTTTGTACATTGGTTTATGCTTCAATACCTAATAAAAATATCTGAAATTTGGTTCATTGGATAGAAAACATCAAGGAGAAGAAGACCCAAGTAGTTTGATCTATTTGATGAGTTTTTGAATGTTTTAATCCTTTGCTTATGTTTTTATTTGAGTTAGAAAGAGTTTCATATAAATTATTTTGAGCTTTAATGGTAGAATTTGTTTAATTTTATGAATAATCTTGAAAGGTACTATTGTGCAGGTTGGTGAATTGCCTATATTTGTGATTGAATATCATAATTTCTATTATCTTGATTTAAAATTTAATTATTCAATTGAATTTATTGATATCAAAATTTTATAGGTATCAAGTTTCATTAAAAATTTCTATTAGAAAGTAGAAGAAATCAATAACAAAATTTAGTGAAATCTCCATGAATTTTGACTATTCGTTGATTGTAAACAGAGACTGAACTAATCGTAGAATGTGAATAAGGATAATATAACTACTTAGCTAGTGTCATACCCGAGGCCATGCATGACTATCTCAGTTATCCATTGCTTTTCTAGTAACACTCTCTCACTTGCAGATGCAGTAAGATGTGTTGCTCTACTATTTTAATTTAAAAAGAAAATTAAGAAAATATGTGAATGGAATCTGATGCATGACACATCAGAGAATGTTATGGGTGATCTTAAAAAAAACTCAATCTAAACCATCCAAAACGAAAAAAATTTCCTCAGTCCAGATCATCAAAATTGTAAAAAATCTGAATAATCTAGCCATTGGATCCTTAATCAGAAGTATCGGTAAGAGATTGATGAAGGCCCGATCAACTGTGATGACAATAGATTTGAAGAAATTTGTCATAATCTAGGTAGGGAGGTGGATTTTATTTGTTATTTAGTTTAATTTTCTATCTTTTAAACTTGAATTTGTATAATTTTTATTAGTTAAATAGATTTGAGTTTACAATTCATTGTTATTTAAAATTTTATTTCTTTTAATTTTTATTTAAACTCCATTTTTTTTAAAGTCAAGTCCTCATGGGATTGACTCGTACTTGCATAAACTATACTACAATAACCCGTGTACTTGCAAAAAATAATCAACAAGTTTTTTGCACCATTGCCAAGAATCAGCAACAGAGTTTTCATTAAATAATAAAAAATCCAAAAAGTTCAAAAATTCAAAAAATAAATTTAAAAAAAAATAAATTTTGTTACAAATTGAATTGTTTTAACATTTTTAGGTGTATTTTTAAAATTTTCTTAGTTCATAATCACTTTATTTCCTAAATTTTGGTACTTATTGTATTTTTAATTTTTTAGGAAATTTGGCAAAGGAGCAACGAAAGTGATCTTGTGGGCCAAAGCTTCACCAAATTATGATTTATTTTTTTTATTTCTTTAAGAGAAACTTGTAGTGATGTCCTTTGTAACTTGCAATTTAAATTTAAATTTTTATTTGCTTTCCCTCACTCTTTTTTACATTTTTAGTATAGTTGCATTGAGCATAGCTTTGCATTATTTAGTAGTATAATTACATATAGAAAGCATATTTTATAATTGTTACACTTTTAGGGTTTGCATTAGTTTATTATTTTTAATTGCAGTTTAGGACATATTTATTTCTTTAAGGTGATTTATATGTTGATTGAATTGCCATAGTGTGAAAATTAATTAGTAAGGGCACCCGACCCACAAGATCAAGGGTAGAATTAATCACTACCTCTTGACCCACTTGGGATAATTACCACATGTGGGAACCCACCCTTCCAAATTAATTTAAAATCAATTAGAAGAGAGTTATAGAGGCTATCATATGCTCGTATGACCCTCTTGGAAGGAGGCGACCCATTCCCACTCCAATGGCCCCTATCTAACTGACTGTGTTGGTATTTAAACTTCTATCTCTACTAGCACATTCTATGACTTAGACTACCTACGATTGGCTGAAGAGGGTGTGAAGTGGTTGATTAAGTTAGGATCTAATTGGTAAGCGGTGAGGTAAGTTTAAAAGAGAGAAGGAGCGTTAGATTAGGTTAATCTAAAAGCTTCTCCCTCACACAAATTCAAGAAAATCAAAACATTTCAACTTGTTAGCCTTACAGATTATTTGATTGTGTCTTTTGTTTGTACATCATTTCAGACATCAGGTTGCATCATTTAGTTTAGTTTTCTTAAATAAATAAATAAATAAATAAATATATAACAAAAATAAAAAATAAAATAAAATAAAAACAACACGATCAATTGCTTTCAATGAATAATCCAAGCACTGAGGAGTAATCTACATCCAAGCATTAACAAAGATGATATTTTCCCATGGAGAGAACAACCCCCTCTTTCATGATGATGAAACACCTCTCATCATGGACAACGTTGATGTTTCCTCATGGACAAATAATTCTCTCTTTGATGTTGATGACCATCTATCTCTATTTAATGATAACACAAATTCATGGAGGAATCATTCTTTACCACTTGAAAATAAGAGAGAATTATAACAAGGAATGAGATCAAAACAAAGCACACGAGGATAATTAGTATACTCAAAATCCTCGTGGGAGAACATTAAGAGACTATTTACAGCCTCATTATACCAGCACACCTTCACGTATAATTTTACCTCAAAATACTGGTATGATTGCTATAAAGATAGGAGTAATTCAATTACTTCCTAAATTTTACGAGTTGGATAGTGAGAGTCCTTACCTGCATTTAAAAGAATTTAATGAAGTGTGCATGACCCACCATACATAAAACATTGAATTAGGCCTGGTAAGACTCAAACTATTTTCTTTTTCTTTAAAGGAAAATGCGAAGATGTGATTTCATTCACTGCCATCAGGTTCCATATGAATATGGAAAGAAATGACTAGGAAGTTCTTGTAAAAGTTCTTTCTCATACATAAGATAAATAATCTCCACCGAAATATAATGAATTTTACCCATAATGATAAAGAAATTTTCTACCAATGCTGGGAATGATTTAAGGAATTATTGCTAAATTGTCCACATCATTGATAGGAACTTTGGCATATCATTAGCTTCTTTTATGAAGAACCTAATTCTAATATGCGTCAATTCGTGGAAATGATGTGCAATGACAATTTCTTAAATAAACAACCTAAAGAGGCACAAGAATATTTGGAATGGCTGGCAGAGAGTACACAAACTTAGCTAATTCGAAAAAAGTAGGTTACCCAAAAAGCCCAAGTCCACCACCACATCTGTTAGGGGAGGAATATATGTCATGACTAAAAAAGATAATATGAATGACAAAATAACATCCTTAGCTAGAAAAATAGAGAAACGAAAATAAGTATCACTACCTTTCAGAAGGTTGAATAGGAATATGATATTTGTGAGAGTAATAATGACTCAAATTTTTCAATAATATTATATCACTTTTATAACCACGATCAATCATGATGGTTTCCTTGTGCTAATTAGTTATAGCTTGTTTATTTTGGAAAATTTTGGAGATTATTAGATATTTAATCATATTAATTGGTGGTTGGTTATTTTATTTTAATTGACCTATGAAGCAAAGGAAATTATGAGAAATATCTACATAATTAGATTCTACTCTCGAAATGGAATCCAACGCCTCAAAGAATACTGAAAATGGACTTCGTATGACCAAGTTAGGGGCATGTGAAGATTGAGGGCCAAATTGTAATTTAATAGTTCAAAGATCAGGGGACGAAAAATGAAGGGGCCGTTTTACTAACGACACCCCCGTCTTCTCCACTGCCATCCCCTTCTAGCTGTCGCACTGCACTGCCCTTATAGTGCGGCGATGAAAAAAATGGCAACACCGCCATGGGACGGCACTGCCTTCAATGGCTATAAAAGCCCTCTCCCTCCTCTCACTCCGATCATCCTTTTCCCCATCTTCTCTGGCCGTTTCAACCTAGGGTTCAGGCAGGCATGAGCAAACCCACACTCGTTGGAAAACCCCCTTTTCTGACGCCGACCCACTTCCCTTTTTCTTCTCCTTTTTCCCTTCTTTTCTTCTTCTTCTTCTTCTTCTTCTTCTTCTTCTTCTTCTTCTTCTTCTTCTTCTTCTTCTTCTTCTTCTTCTTCTTCTTCTTCTTCTTCTTCTCCCTCCTCCGGCCACTACAATTTCTTGACGACAAGGGTTTTTCGGCCAAAAATTGCTGAAAGAAACACAGATTCGATGTGACCCATCGAACCAGACGCGTCCCAAGGATGCAGCGCGTAATGCGTGCCCGAAATGTGCCCCCTGAGACTGCCTTCGGGTGAGCGTGGCATGCGGGTGCGGGTCCTGGTTCGACTAGGGCACGCGAACGTCCTGGGAAACATGACGCGCGGGCCCGGTATGGACGAATGTTGTTCGTTCGTGGATTCACGACACTAAAAATGCAATTAAGGAGGCTATATAACTCTAATTGACGATCTAAAAGAAATGTTGCGTTCATATTGACAACGCAAACCTAATGATACCATAAAAGTTAGGATTAAAGGACTATTTTATATAATTATAGCTTAAAAACTATAGAAATCACATAGATCGGCAAGATCAAAGATGATCAAATCTCATAGATTGATCCATTTGATATATTAGGAGATCAATATACTTATATCAACCCTAAATTTCACAAATCAACCATTAGAAACCCACAGATCAGAGATCTATAACCTATAGTATAGATTTAGCCGTTAATCTATAAACCTAATTAATAATCTATAAAAGATGGACAATGATACTTGAATCTTTGTTATCAATTGATATTCAGGGTTTCACAAAGGTACTCAGGGTTGAGTAATGAAGAACACAATTCAAGAGACATTGAGGTAGGTAGTCTGATATTGCTAAGTTTTCAAATGTATTTCCTGATGACCATGTTTAGTATGCTTTTTTGCGATAAGATATTGTCCTAATGAGTATGCAGATTTTCCTCATGATCTTGTATGCAATTGCTTGCATATTTGGTAAATAGTCTTTATATAAGTACTGCATACATGTTTTGGAACTGGTTGCATAAATTGCACGACTTGTAATGATTGAGATTCGAAATATATGCATATTTTGAAACTCATTACATAAATCGTATGATTTACGATGATTGAGATTTAGATTATTTATATATGCTTTTTGGGCTATTGAGCCTAGTGGGCACTATGCTGAGAGGTTGTTTATGTACGGGGTTGGCCTCTTGGCCTCTACCACAAAAACTAGATGGTATCGCTGCCAAAATGGCATTGTCCCTTTCTCAACTGCTATGGCAAACAGGGACGACCACTGGAGGTGTTCTCGACACCCTTTGGGGGACATATCCATAGTCATTGTGGAGGCTATGGTGGATTGGTCTCTAGGCACCGAAGACACACGATTCCATATGTGTTTTGGTCATGAGCATAGTTGGCCCTATGATTTCAGTGTTATCGATATGCATATAGCATTGAGATGGTCGTATACGAGTACTCGTGACCAATTGGCGTGATGTGTTCGCCGAGAGAATCATGTGTATGATATCTATAGTGATGCTATCATCTGCTTTGATTGATTACTATTTTAAGAATTTCATGTTTATGATTAGTTTATGCTTCATTGACTAATAAGCTTGATGTTTTCGCTGAGATCTTCCTACATGGATTGAGTAATCACAACTCTATGATTTTCGTAATATTTATATTGTTGATTTTTGGATTTTGATAAAAGCTTTCATGATTGAAAATGTGCAAAATAAGCTTATGATTTATGCATAAAAAATGTATTTTTACATAAAGAGAAATTGCATAATGTTTCACATGGAAAGCCTCTTTTGAAACCATGCATGTTGCATGTCGTGTTTTCAAAATAGTGGTATCAGATCCCTTATTGAATATGAGGAATACTCGCCCAATATATTATTTTTACAGATTAGCTACACACAGGATTAGAAGAAGCATCAGAGAATGTTAGTGTTATGATCAAGAGAATGAAGAGAAGACGAGTATAAATGTAAGTATATGATCTATCTTTTGGACATGTATCTATAATTATTACAATTGGGCTGTGAGCTATGACTGAATAGACCTGGGGTTTGTATACCATTGTCCTACTTTTTCAAAACTACTTTGTTTGTCTTGAAAGCAAATGACACTCGGGGTTTTCAAAATGAATTTAAAATAAAAAGATTTTTCCACTGCATTGCATTGTTTTTATAAAATTGTTTTCAAATAGGAATCGATCCCGCCTTAGGAATTAGTTTTGCATATAAAAATGCATGTGAAAACTTGGGTCATCACAAATACACACCCCACTCAGGAATGTCCCACAATTCTTGTATTCAAAGATGTACTTTTATGAACAGGCATATTCTTATGAGTAGCCTTTTTCTCCATCTTCAGAGACATAATCCCAACTAGAGTAAGCATCCTACTTTCAATTGGAGAAATAGATACTATGCCAATGTCTCACGTAAGGCCCAATACCACCCTTACCAACCACCACGCGGACTACTTACACTTGGACCCTATATACTCCCACTCAAGAGGCAAGTGGAGGATAATTTTTATCAATTCATGCAATACAAGGAGAGAAAAATTGCTCAATTAGAAGACCAATTAAAAGAGAACACACAATCCATAACTGAATTGAAGGACATGATATCGCAAATGTTGTAAAACCTTGAAAAAGGGCATTTTCCTACCCCGGTAGGTGTAAACCTTGAGAATGTGCATGTGGTAGGTGAGATTAACTCTTCAAATTCAATCATGGAACAAATAAAGACAGTTACTGTTCTTCATAGTAGTAAAATAATTAATAACTTTGGTCTTAAAAAGGCTGAGATGGTACTAAAGCCTGTTAGAAAAAGAGATAATTTTATTGATAAGGAAAACATCCCTCCCACTAAGCCATATGGCATCCTGCTCTGTTTCCATAAAGGCTGCATTAAGCTGCCATAGTTGTATCTAATTATGAGAACTAGCCTAAAGATATATTTGATATCTTGCACTGTGATAAAATTCAAAATTGTAAGATAAATTCATTCACCTTTTCTTTTCAGAGGCTAGCTCGGCTCATTTTGTATGAGACCCAGGGAAGTTTCAATCTATGTAATTTTTTTCATCTAAATTTTTTTTCTCTATAATAATTATCTACCATAGTTTTTCATAACTTTCCTTTTCTACATCTCCCATTTTACCATTTCTCAATTTATTATCATCATCTTACTTTTTAAATATTGTGGACTGTGTTTTACTTAGGTTGGAGGGTGTAGAATTCTTGCCTTTTTGTAGTTGTTTTTCTTTTTTTTTAAAATGATGAATTTTTTAAAAAAATTGAAAAGTTTTGAAAAGTAAAAAAATTGAGCTATTTTAAAAATCTTTTTGAGTGTTTAGGTCAATTCCTATATGTAACATGTGCCATTTTTGGGAATTATATAAGCTCCTAATCATGCAATTCATGAAGTTTTGTGGAAATTGGACTCTTAAAGAAATTGAAAATCTTTGAAATAGAATCATGAACTAAAACCTCAATATTTGGAATGTACACGAGAAATGGAGTTCAACGACACTAAGAAAGGTAAAATTGGAAATCGGATGAAAATTGATTAATTATTTTAATTTTTGTATTTAATAAATTAAATGGGGGGGATAAAATAGTAATTACACATGTGGGGCCCATGAAATCAGACACTAAAAACAATAAGTTGACTGGAATTTAATAGGCACGGAGATGATTACCAGTCATTAATGTTGGTAATCATTTCATAAATTAATAGAAAGTATATTTTTTTAAATAAAATAAAAAATAGAATTAATTGTGGGGCTTTAAATGTGCCTCCCCCCATTTTATTCTCCTCTCCGTTTTCCCCCCTACATTTATCTCACCCCATTCCCTGTGCCATTGGCGATGACGTCGAAGACGACGCAGCAGCCACTCCCCCTCTCGTGCGGTGATGGAAATTGGTGTTTCCCGGCCACCCTTCACTCAGTAGGTTCCCACTCTCCTCTCCCTTTCCATTGTTGGCCATTCCACGTATTTTTCTATCTGTTGACACTAGAAATGGCTATGAGATGTCATTTTTCGATGACTTAATGAACATCACTGCTTTTGGGAAAAATAATTGGCGAAATGGTGTCAAATTAGTGATTCGACCCATTCTCTTGTGTATAATGAAAATAAGAACAAACCCTTCAAATCTCATGAAAATCCAACAGTTGATGTAGCCGAAAAACTTGAAAAACAACGGGAAGGGGAATTTTTTTTATTATATATTTATTTATAAACTTCATAAAATCTGTTAAAAATCCTAGATTTAGGCAAAATTAGTTGATGAAAGTGTCATAAAATGAAAATACACAAAAATTCAATCAAAATGACATAAAAATCATCAAAATTGGAGATTGTGCAAGTTGCCAGTGATGACTAAAATTCGGTCGTCTTCTTGACGTCGTCTCAAGGTGTTCAAGACGCATTCTAGAGATGCGCGCGTTGAGCACGACCACATGTGTGCGTCCCGATGACAGTGATGCACGGGGGCGCGTTTCAGGATGCGTCACACGCGTGATGCATTTTGTACGCACGTCCCTGTGATGTTTTTTTGATTAATCAAGCCAGAAATTAATTATGGACCATTTATTCACAAAAATCTCAATTGTGGGAGCTACAGAGGTCCAAATCATGATCTAAGATACCCGTTGAGTTCGTCTTGACGATGTAGACATATATTTAATATAAAAACTTTGAATTGACCACTTTTAAATTAATCAAATCACAAAATACTATCCAATAAGATATATTTGACTGAGCAATTGATGATCAGGCTTTAGAAATTGATTGTATATGTCAAATATGAGATGATATAATGAATTTGAAAAATAGATCCTAAGTGATTGTCAAGAAAAATGATCTTGACCGTCAATTTGGCCATGTGCCTTAGGATTGGTTGATCAGGGAGCGATTTGATGGTCAGATCGACGTGTAATCATTGATATACATGTAAATCACTAAACAAAAATAGAAATTAGATAGATCATGATGAAAATGATGGGAAATGATGATCAGATGTTACTTATAAGTAATAAAGACTGATCCAATAGTTGGATCGCCTTTGAACTTCATAAGATGAAAGAAATTGACCCTTTATTGATTAAGGGACACTAATTGAATGAATCATAACTTAGACTAATGATAAAAAATGACAGATGATTATCTAGATGTTAGGAAAACCAACATCTAGCCTAGGATTAGCTTGATTGAGGGTTAATCAGATGATCTTCACCATTAATCTAGGATTAATTACTATATCAAGGAAATCATCACTTGAATTAATGTATTTTTGAGGATTTAAGAATACTAAGTGATTGGATAAATATCTAGATGAATAATGAAGACTCCATGACAGTAGTGGATGGCTTAGTGTGATACTATGGTTCGACTGGTACTTTAGAGCGCACGAGTTGAGAGAGTTTACACGCCTGATTAGGAGTACTACATATTTGAGGTAGGTGATTGCATTTAATAATTTTCTGATTTCACATATCACGACATAGTTACTTGGAAACTCTGAAGCATGGATCGTGTTTTAATGAGATTACCTTTATCATACATGATTAACATTATGACTTTTTGCTCCACATGGTTTATACCTTATTTTAAGGTACGATTTATGATGTATTAGCATGTCTTGATTTGATCTTTTCACGATTGACTATGCATGGAAACCCTTATGATTTAGGGTTGGCCACCCACCTTTTGACTTTATGATAATTATGATTAGGCACTCACCCCAAAAGGGGGCAATGTATGTAGGAGGTGGTATCATGGGTAATCCCCACTATGGGTTCGTCCCCTTATGTGAGACGGAAGAAGTCTCCTATTTTGGTGTTGACGGTTAGCGACAATGGTTGAGACCATGGAGTGGTTGCCACTGCAGCATAGCAGCCTATACACTTATTCTTTATGCTCATGTGGTATGGATATATTGGGTGAAGCCTATATGGACGGGGCTATTGGCTAAGCAAGCTACATGATGTGCGAACTACAGACGAGGAACCCTAGGTTCTCATGTGGTATTGATATATTGGGTGAAGCCTATGAGGGGGCCAGATGTAGGTGAGCCTATGGGCTGAGCGAGCTACTTGGTGTACGAGCTACATGTGAGGAACCTTGGAATTGAAATGAGTACTCATTGCTAGTGATATGAGTGTAGTGGGACACTCTTAGGGCATGATTATGTATCGTGCCCAATTTATCATGACATGCATTCATATTTTTAATGATGAAACTAATCTTTACTTGATTATGACATATGCATGACCGTGCATTATTGATGCCTTGCATGCCATGATGATTGGATATGATATATTTGTGTTTAGGCGTAAACTATGCTTTGACCACCATTGATTTGTTCAGACTCATGATCTTTCATGCACTATTTACCATGGATGACTGATGAATTGACGTACTATATAAATGTTTTACTCCATGAGATTTGCCGTGATATTGATATTTTTACACCACACTATTTCATTGCATTCTTATTAAATGTGATCACCTACACAAGCAAGAGTTTGCTGAGGCATTGCTTTATTTTGCAAGGCCTCAGATTTGGAGTGCGATAGCGCTAAGGTTGAGTAGGTAGAGCAACATTGAGTGAGGGGACCATAGGGACCATCTACTACTATTACCTCAGAGACAGATTGATGTATGCTTCATTTTACTTGTTATTGGACTTCTTTTTGGGCTGTATTGATATACTTGTTCTGAGGAAGGCATTGGACCCAATTCTTATGTGTCCTGTGCATATATATTTACATGTGTGTGGATGTGGTGATCATGGATGGGACCCTGGGGATTATGTACATTATCTTTATTGTTATCCCTTATCATGATTGATGTTTTAAATAGGCTACGGTTTTGATTGAGCATGCTCTGTATTATATTGGCTTGGTTTTATTTATAGAGTGGATTTGGATGAACCTCGAGATTTTCTTTTGGCATGATTGTTGTAATTATATTAAATATTGGTTTTTCTCTTTTAGGGATCCCGCCTATTTTACTAAACATATTATTACTATTATTATATATGTCAAATGGTTTTAGAAAACCCAGGGTGTCACACTATACAATGATGAGAATTAGATTTTCTGAAGTCTAATATTAATTATTATTTTTAGCTTATTAATGAAATTGTGCATGATTAATTTATCATTTTACTCATTTTCTAAAGTATTCCACAAAAGCAAAGTCTGAGATCACATCTGTACATATGGTTACATATATATAATCTAAATTGTTAAGTGTTTATAACTTAGAGATCCTGAAGAAATAGTACAAACCTATAACCTAAGTGAGTTTTAGAGCCATTTATTTTTATTTTTTTGAGAGGATATAAATATTCCAATTTTTTTTTTAGTGTGCTTAAAGTAAAATTTGATCTCACCAATTTTTAAATTTGGTTATTTACCTGAATTATTGGATTATTACCTTTAAAATTTTGGAAGTTCATTGAATCTGATTGATTATATGAAGCTTAGAAAAGGATTTAAAACCTACAGATGTAAAGTCTACCAAAAAGTATTTTTACCATTAGTTAAGCAAATTGAGCCTTTTATATAAGCCTTTTCTTTTCTTAC
The DNA here is from genome assembly GCA_035236585.1 of Warburgia ugandensis. Classification (NCBI taxonomy): domain Eukaryota; kingdom Viridiplantae; phylum Streptophyta; class Magnoliopsida; order Canellales; family Canellaceae; genus Warburgia; species Warburgia ugandensis. The sequence goes on along the minus strand of CP141129.1, from coordinate 72,929,120 downwards.
CCATAGTAACCTATTATAATATATCCATTACCTGTTTTCTTCAAAAGATAAGTTAGAAATGAATGAAGATATACTTTTTAGTTGTAATAAAAGTAGAACAGCGAATATCGAGAAAAGAAATATTCTTCAAAAAGAGTCAGAAGTGTTGGAAAGAAAGAAAAAGCTTGAAATTTTTTTTATAGAATGTAGAAAAGAAAGAAAGAAAGAAAGAAAGAATGTTCACTTCAGTGCAAAGTAAAGAAGAATTATTAACTTTAGTAGAAGACCTGTGCTTATCCTTTATACCCTTTCCTTGAACCATGTCCTAAGCTTACGTTTCATCATAGTTAAAGATTTATTGATTCTAAGAGGAATATAGTCTTGGTGTGGATATGAAAAGATAGTATTTAAAGAGTTGTATTTCTAAAAGTTCGAAGGTAATGACATCTTATCCTTTCTAAGGAGATCAAAACTAAATTCCTTGGTAACTCTCCTTCCTTCATCATTATATGTGAGATAAATTTGTTTTTGTTGACTCTCCTCACATATTTAAAAGAGAGATATGATTATTTTTTAGTGTATGTTATTAGTAAGGATTGAGGTCAAAACATATATTAGATGGAGTTCAAAATTTAGAAGTCTACTTAGACATAAGGATTATTGTATATGTAAACTGTACATATACTCACTATGAGATTTGAGCTTAATTGGCATGTATTTAACATATTAGTAGAGTTTTAAAATTTTCATTCATTTTTATTAGTATGTTAAAGCTGATAGATTTATTAAGGATAGTTCTCCGAGAAAAAAGTGGAAATTGACTTTAAAAAGATTTTTGAAATTTTGTGGGTATATTTATTGCAAACCCTCATGAAACTTAACTTGTCTACTAAGGGTAACCTAGGGGTTCAAAGGCCTTGTTGCATATGATAAATGCAATCATGAGTACCTAAAAAAGTGGCAATTTGTATCAATTTTGTAATTTAGTTTTTCACATGTTTTGCTCGGGATTAGAAAAAATGCTAATTGAGGGATGTGTTAAGAGTCCATTATTGTATAAATTACCCTCATTTAGCATGACTTTTGATATATTTTTAAGATACTATTTAAAAATTTATATGAAAAATATATCATTTGAAAATTTTGTAATCTAAAATTAATTTGGTAAATTTTCAAAGTTTGATGATAATCTGAGGTAAGTATGTGTAAAATTGAATGTTGTATGATAGTAATTAGGTTATTTTCTTTATTTTGTAGGTGGTGGATAAAGATCCATGCTATTAGATCAAGCATCAAAATCCTAAATCTCCGATCAAGCTTAGATTAAAATGGATGGCTTGGATCAATCTAGATTATCTAGGTCAAAATCAAGGACTCTAGCTCAATCCTTAAGCATCAAATCCAAAGCATGAGCTCAATAGAATTAAGAATGCCAAGGGATTTTATGTCTAATGATAGAAAGCGAAAAGGATGAAGAGAGAGAGGAAATAATTTCCTAATAGAAAACTAAGTTAAAATTAGAAATTTTAATTGATTTAGAATTATTTAGAGAAAGGAAATGAGAATGTAGAAGAAAATTATAAAAAATTAAATTCAAACCTTCCCATCGTCTATAAATACCGGATAGCAGATGTAGTGAAAAAAGCTTGAAATTTTGAAGAAAAGTTGAGGTTGAAGAAGATGAATAATGCATGCCCAGGTTGCTGAACAGGGGTACTTTGCACATTAGTTTATGCCTTGATGCTTGATAAAAATCTCTAAAATTTGGTTCATTGGATAGAAGACATCAAAGAGAAAAAAACCCAAGTGTTTCATTTTCAATTTTGTTCCAAATCTTGTAACTTGAATTGATTAAAATTAGTTACTTGCTACTGTTAGCATTAAGAGTAACAATGAGTTAAAGTTTTGCACCTTTAATTTGATCCATTTGATGAGTTTTTGAATGATCTAATCCTTTGATTATATTTTTATTTGAGTTAGAAAGAATTTTATATTAATTATTTTGAGATTTAATGGTCGATTTGCTTAATTTTATGAAATAATCTTGAAAGGTATTGCTGTGCAAGTTGGTGAACAGCCTATGCTTGTGATTGAATATCTTAATTTTCATTATCTTGATTTGAAATATAACCGTACAATTGAATTTATTGATAACAAATTGTTCTAGGCATCAAATTTCATTGAAATTTTTTATTTGAAAGTAGAAGAAATTAGCAGTCAAAGTTGATAAAATCTTTGTGAATTTTGACTATTCATGGATTGTAAACAAAGACTAGATAGGAATAAGATAACTCCTTAGTTAGCGTCACACCCACGTAGTCTCACTTGATTGTCTCAGTTATCCACACTTTTCTAGTAACACTTTCTCACGTGTAAACACAATAAAAGGTGTTGCTCTAGTATTTTAATTTGAAAAAAAATTAATAAAATATGTGAATAGGCTCTGATGTGTGAAACATTAGAGAATGTTATGAGTGATCTTAAAAAATATCAATCTAAGTAGTCCCAAACCTAAAATCTTTTCTTAGTCTAGATCATCAAAATTTTGAAAAATCTAAACAATATAACCATTGGATCCTTGATTAGAAGTATTAGTGAGAGATTAATGAGGGCCAATCAACTTTGATGACACTAGATTTGAAGAAATTTATCATGATCAAGCAAGAAATTAGACCTCTCCTCTTTGTTATTTAGTTTAATTTTTTGTCTTTTTAAACTTGAATTTGTGTATTTTTTTTAGTTAAATATATTTGAGTTTTCAATTCATTGTTATTTACTTTCTGTTATTGCTTGTAATTTTTTTTCAATTAAATTTTATTCCAACTTTATCTTTTTAGGTTGAGTCCTCGTGGGATTGATTTGTACTTCATAAGTTGTACTACAATAGCTCGTACACTTGCAGAAAACAATCAACATAGACCCTTCATCTGAAAGGCCTATTTTTTAAGTTTTGCTAGGAAATTATCAACTACTGGTTTTTGGCAAATAAACACGTGCCTATGAAATATTCATATGGTAATGGATCAAAGCCACCTAGATCATTTGTTAATTATGTGCAAGTTTATTGGTGAGAATCTACACAGCCAGAAAAGTGTATTTCTTCCTTAATCAGGAAAGTGCCTTGCTTGATAGGTAGACTCTAAACAATTTGACCCGTTACACATAGCTTTGCTGGTGAACCTAAAGCATGCATTCTTCTGTGGTTCACCTGCATAATCATACTACAAGAACATGGAAATTGGAAACTTGTTGAGCTTAACTCTCCAGAAATTGACAACATCACACCACTTCTATTGCATCTGATTTAATTCCACTTGTACATTCCATCTTATTAAAAGTAAAAACGCAGCAGAAGCTCAACCCAATTCTACACCCTACTCTGCTGGTTAGAATGTACACCAACGATTAAATTACATAAAAGAATATCAGAAACATTTACAAGCTATTATCAAACCTGTTTGTACCACAACATGAGAACCTCAACCCACTGCGATTAGTGACAAGCCCATTTTTTATTAGGCATAGAGTCTCACTCGTGTTGTTATGGGTGCCCGGCAAATAGGACATGCTGATAGTGTTGGACCACATTCCTGGCAAGTCTGGACAGGAAAAGAACAGTTACACAACAATCAGTTAATATACTTTTCTTAATCAAACTCTTTGTGCTGGATGTGGAGAACAAGTATGTACAAAACCAAAATGCAAAATCTAATAGAATAAGCATGCACTTTCTTTGATTATAGTCTACAACTTAAGGCCATATATGTATAGTAATCCTGTGCACATTGCACGGGGATTTATAACAACTATCTAAGCAATAGCAAGAAGTTATCCTCCCTGTTGCATGAGCAAACTATTTTAGTCATCTGTAGTAAAAATCCATGCAATCGTCACAACAGTATAAACACAGTTGGTTGAACAAGAAAGATCGATACATAGTAGAATATGATTTCACAGTTGACTGATAAAGGTAAGAATCACTAATATCTCCTATGAAATCCTCTTTGTATCTTCAATAATTGGTTCTTGTCTATGTAATCTGTTCACCTCTGTTAGCCTCAGTACCAAGGATTCTCATGGGAAACCGCTAGAATGTTATATCACAATCAAAGTGAACTTTGCATGAGAGTTGATAAGAAAAAAAAATAGGGCTGGGGCATCACATGACTAAGATATGAACATCCAAAACACTTGAAAACATACAGGCAAGAAGTTATCCTCCCTGTTGCATGAGCAAACTATTTTAGTCATCTGTAGTAAAAATCCATGCAATCGTCACAACAGTATAAACACAGTTGGTTGAACAAGAAAGATCGATACATAGTAGAATATGATTTCACAGTTGACTGATAAAGGTAAGAATCACTAATATCTCCTATGAAATCCTCTTTGTATCTTCAATGATTGGTTCTTGTCTATGTAATCTGTTCACCTCTGTTAGCCTCAGTACCAAGGATTCTCATGGGAAACCGCTAGAATGTTATATCACAATCAAAGTGAACTTTGCATGAGAGTTGATAAGAAAAAAAAATAGGGCTGGGGCATCACATGACTAAGATATGAACATCCAAAACACTTGAAAACATACAAGCAAAGAACAAAAGATATGTAACACATCTGCAAGCAATGCGGAAAGAAGAAGAAGGCGAGAGGGGTCTCTAGAGGAGATTCACTGCAGATATTTGTTGAGCTTCAATGACAACTGGCTACTTGATAAGCATAGATATCCAAGTTAAATCATAACCAATGAATAGCCAAGGAAGTTCATGTTTATGTGCTTGTATGCTCCTCCATATTCACTTCATAAATAAAACCAAAACTTCCTTCACAATGTCTACACTCGATGCCTTTCCTGCAGCAAGTAACCCATCAAGATTTGTCTTTCATTGGCAAATGCACCTTTCAATGGCAAAAGAACTTTGCCAAAATGATCTTTTCTATTTTGAAAAAGTTAAGTTTATTAATAGAGACATTTACAAAGGTAAAGTAGAATAATAGAGACATTTGCAAAGATCAGGCAAGGATCATTCCATTTTGTTGGTCCTCCCATCTGGCATCTACCAGGACAAGTTCATTGTGGATGGGGCATGGAGATATATTCCTGATCATTCCTTGCATGGCTGATGAAATGGGGCATGTTACTAATCTCCTTGATGTGCAGGTACGTATACACATTATGTCCTTGATTTCGGATGCAAAGAAAAACGTCTAGAACACCCAATTTTGCATTGCCATATAAAGTGTAATTTTTGTCATGAATGCATTAGCTCTGTTTGGTTGCATTAAGTTTGTTACTTTTCTTGCTGACAGAAGAATAATATGAGGAACTTTTATGACCTTTTTTGTCCTTATTGGGAAAATTACTCGACGATAGAATAGTAAGTGTCTCAATGTCACTCCTATATGAAGTGCCTGTGCATGCCTGAAAGGGTTTGATATTTCTGCTTTTCAGTAATGGCATTGTTAGAGCCTGAACTTCCGGTGCATTGTATGTTATTTCACCCAAAATAAGGATGTTTTCTGAGACTTTTGGTGTATTACAATGTTCTAAAGAGATCATTTTATTTAAAGATAGTCTTATGCATCAGTCTGAACAATGAAGATAAAAAAATGGGCTGTCTTCTTGTGTTTCTTATCTGTGTTCATGTTGACTTGATAAGCCTAAGTTGAACGTTGCTTATTAGGATAAGAAATTCATTACTAACTGAAAGAGGTCTGTGTTCTCGTTGACTTGATAAACCTAAGTTGAACATTGGTTATTTTGTTCCCTTTCAAAACTAAGAAGGGAATTGTTTTCTTTAGAATATGGACGAGATGAAGGGGAGCCTTGGCGCAACGGTAAAAGTTGTCGTCATGTGACCTTGAGGTCACGGGTTCAAGGCGTGGAATCAGCCTCTTGCAAAAATGCAAGGTAAGGCTGCCTACTTTAGGCCATTGTGGCCCGCCCCTTCCCCGGACCCCGCATAGGCGGGAGCTTCGTGCACCGGGGCTGCCCTTTAGAATATGGACGAGATAAGTGGGGTAGAGAGATATTGGCTTGTCATCTTCTGACATATCTGTTAAGCCAATAATGGCCAATTCCTTGTTACCGGAAGTGTTCCTAGTGTGTAATTAGGGCCAAGCTCTGCGTCATTTGTATTTGATGCGTGGTTTTCTCTGATTGTTTTCTTATATGATTCAGTGGCACTAGATGGTAACACTCTTCAAAGGTTGAGGTTCAAATCATGCTGGGACACTAACTTTTTAGAAAAGGACCAATTTTTTCTTGACCTGTCAAGTGGCAACATATTCTAACCTGAATCAATGGTTTATTATGGGTTTCTCTTAACATTGATGGAAACAATTCATTTCTCTGGCCCTGCCATGGGCCTCATGACCTGATTGTCTCATCTATCTCAAGATGCTTGCGTTCTCATTTCTGCTGTTTTAAATGGATGGTTGCAAGATAAAGTCAATGGTCCACGTTCATTGGCCAAGTCATAAATCAACGGGTAAGGATGGGCTGATGTAGAGATTCTGGCATGACCATTTAATATTGGATCAGCAGATTGGTGATTCACACCAGCTCCACCTCTGTATCTCCTACTCTTAAGAGTACCATTATCGGTAAGCACAATGGGATCTGGAAATATGGACCGTACTTTGAGAACCAACTATGGGTGGACAGAAAATTTACATGATTCAGTCATATTTACAAATTTAACTAACCTAATGAGTGTGGCCGACCCTTAATTGGGATAAGGTCTCGATGATGATGATGAGGTGGATCAATTTGTTTGAATAACATCAGTAACAAGAAGAGACTGTCTTTGAACATGCTATTCGGCTAGAGAATATGCCCATGGGTTGGCAGATTGTTTAACATGGTTAATAATCAGGCGACTGCACTGCCCCTGACTCCACACCTATAAACCCAGTAAACAGAGCAAGAATTTCAGCTCTAGTATAATCACTGCTCCAATTGGTCTCAAGAAAGCTCTGACTGATTTTTTATCACTGTCCCTATTTATGCCTCCAACACTGGATAATCCCAGGTTCCCCAAAGAGGACCCATCAAAATTAAGCTTGAAGAATCCAACTGGTGGAAGACTCCAGCTTGGATTAACCTTGACCTGTAACATATTGATATTCAAGTAAATCTCCCACAATCTTTGAATCTCTATCACTGACACACGTTTGAAGTTTTTATCACATGATATTCAAGTAAATCACTTGAGAGAAGGTGGTGCTCCCAAATTCTATCCACTGAAAGACCCAGAATCTTAGAACGTTCTATTATTACATTCCCTCCAAATAAGCCACACAACGGCCAGGAAAAATGCATCTCATATGACCTCTCCTCTTTGACTTGTTTTGGTGATTCTCCATGCCAACAACAAGGTTGTGATACAGTAAGTAAGAGCCCATTGCACCTTAAAATGGGAGGACACCATAGACCACAATGCTGCAACAAAGGAGCTATTGAGGAGAAGCTGGTCAATATTCTTCACTGCACCCAAACAAAATGCATCTACTTACCAAATTCTTCCACTCTTCTTAAGTTGCTCAGCAGTGAGCACTTTTCTGTGGGTAATTTTCCAAATGAATGTAGTAGTTCTTGGGGGAGTTGGAAAGGACCAAAGTCTAGCATGACCGATAGGGCTGTGATCGAGCCTGTTAATCTTGTGGTCATAAAATGACTTCATCAAAAATTTGCTAGAATGGATCCAGAACCTCTTGTCTTTATTCATCCATCATATTGAGAGGGCTTAAAGGATCATCTATAACTCCTCCAAACTTTGTTCCTCAGACAAGAAAATCCTTCTTCTAAGATCCAAGATCCAAATGGCCTGCCCATCAGCATTGACAAAAACCATATCTGCAACTGCAGCATCCTTCTTGTTGGAGTTGTTGAAAATTCTCTTGAACCTTTGTAAGAAAACCTGATCTCCCCACCACAAATGATGCCACAAAAAGATTCTTGCAGCTCTCCTAACTTCAAAACTTGTTCCTTTGTCAAAATCTTGCTTTTAAGTTCGTGATATTTCTCTACATGTTTGAAACATTTCTTGTCCTTCTCAGGTCAGTGCACCAGTAACCTCATTTACTGCCATAGTTTGCAGACACAACCTGTTCCCACAAATTAAACGCTTCACTTCCAATCCTCCACAACCACTTGGCTAGGAGAGACTCATTCATCAGTATATTTGAAACACTTCTAATATTCTCACATCAGTGCACCAGTAACCCCATTCATTGCCATACTATGCAAAGACAACCTGTTGCCAGAAACTAAATTCTTCACTTCCAATCCTCCACAGCCACTTGGCTAGGAGAGCCTCATTCATCAACTTCAAATCTTTGACCCCCAATCCTCACCTTACCTTGGACCTTTTGACTGAATCCCACTTAACAAGATGATATGCCTTCTTTTCTATGTTGGCATTCCAGATGAAGTTCTTTTGGATACCTCCAATGGAAGAAATAACAGATTGTGTGCATTTGAACAGTGACAAAAAAAGTTAAGCATATTGATCAAAACTGACTTGACATATTGGACTCTTCCTGCCTGGAATAACTAGTTTTCATGTCAACCTGACAGCCTACTAATGTATCCCTCCACAATTGTGTTCCACATTTTAACCAGGTGTCTATAAGGAGAGAGGTGAAGTCACAGGTATATATAGTAGCAAAAAGATTCCACTTTGCACCTCAACGAAAAGGCTTAACAGTGCAGAAACTCCTGGGAAATAGAGGTACCAAACAAATTGGACTTCTTGCAGTTAATCCTTTGCCCTGCTTTAAGTTCATAAAATTTAAGGATACACCATAAATACCAAAAACATTCTTCATTAGCTTTTGACAACAGATCTATATGTTCTCTGTATTGCAAATAAGTAATGATAGGACCCTCATTTGAGGCCTTTGATCCCTCTAATAACCCCTGCTTCAAGAAGCTTGCATAAAAAAAGGCAGCCCGGCATATGCAGGGTCCAGGGAAGGGATGGATTACAAAGGGACCATAGTATGCAGTCTTACCCCGCATTTTTACAAAAGGCTGTTTTCACACATCGAACCCATGAACTTCAAGTCACACGGTGATAACTCAACTGTTGCGCCAAAGCTCCCCTTCTCCAAAGAAGCTTGCATAATTCTACTAAATGTTTCTGCCATAATTGAGAACAGAAATGGGGAGAGGCGATCTCCCTGTTTCAGTCCTCTTGCAGTCTTAAAGAAACCCTTAGGAGACCGTTTATCAACACTGAACACCAAGAAGCTGAAAGACAATTCAACATCCAATCTCTCCATCTTTTCCCAAACCCCGACTTCTCTAAAATGAAGCCAAGCATTAACCAATTAACCCTATCATAATCTCTACTCATATCAAGCTTAGAAACCTTAAACTGTTGACGCAAACTGTTCAAAGAGATAAAAACTTCACTTTCCTCCAAAGCACTGTCAAGGATTTGCCTTCCTTTGACAAATGCTAACTTAGTCTGAGAGATAAGATGCCCCATAACTCATCTTAGCCTAGAAGCTAAGCACTAGGAAATGATCTTGTAAAGTCCAGTGATTAGCAAGATTAGTCCAAAATCAGAAATGGCGAGATTGGCTTAAATCAGAACTAGAGGCAGCTCCCTTCTTCTTAGGCACTAACACAACAAATGATGCCCTATATTCTTGTCCAGGTCTTCTCCATTGTAGAAGTCATTGAAAAGCTCCACCAGGTCAAACTTCATGAAGTCCCAGCACTTCTGAAAAAAAATAATGCCAGATCCATCAGGCCCTGGGCTCTTAAGCCCTTCACACTCAAACAATGTCTTTCTGATCTCATCTTCCGAAAAAGGATCCTCAAGGCTTCGACTAACTTCAACTGGCAGACATTGAAACTGCAAATTGTGAGGCTTTATGACAGACCCACTTCAGCTGTGTAGAGATTCAAACTATTGCTTCAGAAATGATGTACTTATCTTTGAGAGTACTGCCCCTAACTTCCTAAGAAGAAATTTGATTAACTCTTTTCCTACTCCCTACAATTTGGTGAAAATATGAAGAGTTCTTATCATCTTTAGACAGCCACAGAAGCTTACTACTTTGACTCCATTGAGCTTCATCCACCAATGTCAAACTCAAATTTTCAATTTGACTTTGTTGAAGGTCAATTTCATCTTTATTCAACAGTAAAGATAGATGCTTTCCATGTAGCTACTTCTGATATGTTTCTTTAGTGCAGCTTCTCAGTTCGCTTTTAAGAAATTTAAGTGGTGTCCAAGACCCTCAATCCACCATTCTTGAAGTAGGTCCATGAAGTTTGGTTTCAAAAACCAAGCATTTTCAAACTTGAAAGGAATAGGTCCCCAACTGATCCCCCACCATCAATAAGAAGTGGCTGATGATCAGAAGTTTGATAAGGCAAAACCCTCTGTCAAAAGTGTGGAAAGTGATCGAGCCACTCCAATGAACAGAGAAATCTGTTCAGCCTAGAAAGAATAAGATTACTTTGCTTATTTGATCTATTAAAGCACACCCCTTCCAAATGAAGATCATTGAGATCATTAGAGTCAATTCTTCAAGGAATAGAATCTCATAAAATCCCCCCCTACCACTACTGGCAATCCCACTCTCAAATAAGCTTTGTAAGTTGTCTCCAGAAACTTGGCCTGAGAGAAGGGCCCTTGGTCCATACACTCCAATAATCCCCCATCTAAAGTTGTTAACTTTCTAACACAATAGCTACAAAGAAGTCCCCCATTCTTTGATTCATTGCCTGAAGTAATGCAGAGCAACATACATATAAAGTACATCCAGAGAGTGCTGCAAGCTTGTTTAGAGACTCAATCAAAGTTTCTGAGAATAACTAAAGAACGCACCATGGAGACAGAGATCTTCTAAAGTTTAACCTCCAGAAACAAGATCACCTTAGCTTTGGAAATCCTAACTATGTATTTAATAAGGCTTTTTTTCCCTGATAGCCTCCGTGTAAAGCAATTCAGTCTTCACTGCTGACTTTGCTACTTCCCCCCCATTTGATTGACCAAAGGCACTGATTTAGACAATCTCCTTTAGAAGGAGTGACCCTCAAATCCATCCTCGATTCAATTCCTTGTTAATTCTGACAGATAGCTTCTCCCTCTCATCTCTGTTCACCCAATCATTTAGTTTAGAAGATCTCAAAATTTGCCTTGAAATGAATTAATGAACATCTCTTGATGAAGAACCCAGGACAGAAGAGAGGTTGCCTGGCAACTCACACTTTTCCGTAAAAGCTGGATAAGAATCTTCTTGAGGGCATCATTCTTATTTGTTATCGTCATAGGAGCCACCACCTTACCTTTTCAGCTGTAATCCTAGGAATTTGGTTGATGTAGCAAATGCTCGGTTGGAGAGGCACTGCCATTGCAGACCTTGACTTACATTCTTCACATTGGCATATTCGAACCTTTTGAACAGCTATTGTCCATCATTGGTGCTTTTGTAGATGCAAAATTCTGCTCTGGTGACTTCTTAGCAGGCGCTTTTGAGTACGCTCCAGTCTTCTCCAATGATGATGACAAAAGTGACCAAGAACCTCCATTGTTAGTCCAATTGCAAAAAACATAGATCCAAATTTTTTGCCTTCAGAAACTAATTTCACCCATGATCTCTTTGGAGGAAAACTACGATCCTACCTAAAACTAAGGCGTCCCTAAACCACTTACAAGAATCATAAGCATCTCAAGAGCGTGCACTTCACCAAAGGATGAACCAAATTCACGAAATGTTTCCCTTGCCTACAAGTTAATGGAAACCCCTATAATTTTAAGTTATTAAAATCTGTATGCCACTCCAAAAATACTTACCACTCAGCCAACCTTTAAAAGGTCCAACGGCTTTCTCTACTGTGAAGTTCATAATCAAATCTACAAACTCCACTGTGGGGGAAAAAAAACAGGACTTCATCTTTTCCAATGATTTTGACTTTTGGCGCCTCCTGAAGCTCCCATTTGAAGTTGAACCAATTAGAAAGCCAGAGTTCATCCAGTGCTCTGACCTTTTTAAGCCCATCAATGATCTATTTAGAACTTGGAGGTTTTCTTTGGCTTGCTTTGAGTTATCTCTCACAACAAAACCACCTATAGAAACTTGAGGAGAGGTATTTTGGGAGCCATATGAAACTCCTTAAAAGATTTGTTCTCATGGGTTACTTCCAATCCCCTCTCCCTGAAAACAGAGGAATGATCCATTATATCTTGCAATTTAATCCCCTATGTCTCCTTATCCTTCATCTCAACTTCATTCTCCTTTGGTTTTTTAGGAGTACCATGGAACAAAGGCATCCAAACCACTTTAAAACTTAAAAAAAGACCAAACACAATCCTGTACTTGAAATTGATGAAGACACACCGGCAACATTTCCAGTCCGAAGAACATTTCAACTTCAAGTATCTAGCCTTATCAATTCTCAGTTGGTGGTGAAACTTCACCTTCTCTCACTCCAAGGAACCATTCATTCTCCAAAACCATCTTAATAGAGTCAGGGTGCTTTCCTAGTCTCGTAAATGTGTCAAACCAATGTAATTTGGGTGGACTCTTTCAATTCCACTACATCTTCTTTATGAAAAATATAACTTGGAGACATTAATTAACTCCTAATGGACCCATTAAATCCCATCATGTCCTTTTCTAATGTCTCAAGAACCATCATTCAAAAGTGCATCAAGCAATTTTCAGGTGTTTGGGAGCTTTGTCTCTTACCCTATCAATTTTTCTAGGTTCTTTATTCTTAATCAACATTTTATACAACCTGTACGCATTTATATGCAACTCCTTTTAGAGATCATCAACCAGTAGAAGAAGCCATTTCTTTTATCATCAACATTCTTGACTTTTACCTTTGACTCTTCTCCAATCTAAGCTTTAGTTAGTTTTCAAGTTCACTTAACCTACTCTCTCTCCTTCCAAGATGTTTCATCTTCTTGAAGTTTGTCTTATAGTATTTTAAATGGATAATGGAAACTTCTCTTACAATGAAAGGAACAAACCTGGAGAAAACAAGTCTCTAATTTACACAACAAATTTTTCTTCACTTACATCTTTGCCGCCCCTACATCTTCCAAGAGATAATGGAAACTTCTCTCTTCTTTAGTCATTGAATTTTGAACAAATAATGGGAACTTTTTTTCTTTTTTTTTTTCCTTTCTGATAGGGACATGACGGACTTGAATTCCTCAACCACTTGCTTGTGAGATAAGGAAATGACCAGCTTAACCAAGTGCCCAAGTCCAAAAGTGGAAACTACATATACAAACCAAAAGGAGAAAACACATGGAGAGAAGAAAAAGGGACATAGATTGGGGACAAAAAAGGAGAAAAGGGTATATCCACAGACTAGGCATACAACATCATAAAGTATATCCTGATTATTATAAAAGAAAGTTTGTGAGCAAAGAGACATGCAAGGTAATAGATAGGGATGGCCATGGGTCGGGGACCAACCCTAATGACCCACAAGAGTCAGGGTTAGGCTCACATTTTTTTATGACTTAGAGGCAGGCCAGGGTCGGGTTATGGTCAGCCAAAAATTGCGCCCAACCCCACCCATAGTCTATTTGCCTCAAGCTCTAATGGAATGTCGCTGTCGTGTCAAGCTGGTAGGAATACTTGATCTAAAGGTGGAAAAGCATTTGGCTGATGGATTATACATCAATATAAGGCATTTAGCAAATCAACCCTGTTAGTCAATTTAGTATTGGCATGAATGTGTGCTTGTTATTATCTTTTATGTTGAGATATGGTTGATATGAAAAAAGTGTCTGTGTGAGGAAGAGACAGAGAGAGAGCTAGGGTTAAATTAGGGGACCTGACCCGTTTCACTTGTACTAGTTAGGGCTAGTGTTAGAAAATCTTTGACAGGATGGCTCGGGTCAAGAAACCTTTGACCCAAGGATGGCTAGGTCGGGTTAGGGGTAGAAGATAAGTGCTAGAGTTAGGGCAGGGTCAGACAAAATTCAGGCCCAGTCCGATTCATTGCCATCGCTAGTGGTAGACACTTATAAGATGTTAGAGATGACAATGTACCTCCTTTTCATGCTGAAAAAGCAGTATAGGACCAATGGACTTTTTAAGCCAATTGACAAAGAATACTTTACCACCAAAACCTTTTGAGTTGTTTGTTCAAACTTCATATGACACCAAATCTTTGCCTTGGTTGCATGAATGGCCAGCCCATGAAAGATAAAATAGTGAGTCAAGTGCAGATTGTAACAATTTCATCAAAACCATATCACCTATGTCCAAACTACTTTCACTAAAAATCTTTTTGTTACCATAAAAATTAAGCTTTATTCATTCATATTTGGCTTCCAACATCCAGTATGCTTCCCGAAGCTATCTCAAGATACCATGCAAGAACCTGTCCAGCTTTTACTCTTCTTTAGTTCAGTCTTCAAGTCTGTTGATGCACTTATTTGTGAAAGGTCGTTCCCCATCCATTTTTCCTTTCACACTTCAACCAGGTTGTGAGTTAAAACCCATCAACCTTCTGCAGTGAAGTTTGTCCATGACAATTCTAGGCCTCATGCAAGGCAATGAATCCAAGCCAAGGAATCTAATCTTGAAAATCAATGGCCATGATAATTGATCACGGCCCCAACAGGAAACTGAGGTCTGCAGTTGTTTTTGGTAGCCTTGTATACAGAAACAGGTAATGCTAGTCCTGATCATTTGAAATGGGGATTTGATAGACTTCAAAATTTGGTTGTCTTATCTCTGCTAACAGACCGCATAGAGCAGTGCCATCTAGACATGGATCAAGAGGCACATTGCTTTGCATGAACTCTAGAGACCTTTTTATGCTTAAGGTATAAATAGAGGTAGTAAATCACAAACAACACATGATTGCAGTTCCACTCAGTATAGCTTCATATAGATCCTTTCAGTCTCCTAGTTCTTCCATTGGTCACCATATGCCCCTGTGCATCCACCCAAACCCATTTAAGCTTGCAAATAACAAGATAAATAAAGGATTATCTACCCTAACCCTTTGATCCTCGAGAATTTTTTTCTTTTTTGAAGTTATGATGATCTGCGACCAATCCAATTACTGAAAGGAAGAAACCAATAATCTCCCTTCTCACTCACAGCCTATGAACAATTCTCTCATATAGTATCCCTAGTTAAGTTTCCAATATAACTAGAAAACCAACTTTCCTTGTGCAAGCTAACCTGTTTCCCCCTAATGATCAATGATGCAATTTTTTGTGGTTCAATATCTCAGCCAATCCCTAGACAGCATCTCACCATTGGGTATAAAATCCATATCACTCCCCTCTACAGCCAACCAATTGCAATAAAACCACTTACATCTTCTCTGACATGAACGACCCAGGTTTTACTGGTCTTTGATGAACAAGATGCAACTACCTATCTTTACAGTAACCATTGATTTGTGTTGAAACTCTCTTTCTCCAAGTTCTGATTCAAGCTTTCAGAAAACCATAGGATGGTTTCCAAATATTTTAGAAAAAATCACCACAAATCATATAGGGTTAAAACAAACCAGTACAAGCTGTTGTTGGCTTATTTGGGTTCCTTGACTGAACAGATTGTGACATGAGCATAACACTCATAAGAAGTAGGAGTGCCAATGCTAGCAACTTGGTCAAGGAAAAACGAATTACAAAATCCCTCCTTTGAATGATCAAAATGCTCTACTACAAAGTTGAGAGAACCTGCTCTAAAAGTAGGAAGAGAGAATGGATCAAAGGGGAAAAGAAAATGAAGAAAAAGCAGCAATCATTGCCTTGCATCCCATTTCCATTATTTTCTTAATATAGTTCAAAGACGAAAAACGACAATGATTTCTTGAATTGCACATGTAATAACTAGAATATTCACAACGCTAACACGTAAAGAGGGTCGCAGTGATGTGCATACACATCAGAGCAGAGAGAGAGAGAGAGAGAGAGAGAGGTGAATGGTTTGGATAGCACCAAAATGCAATCTGTATAGGTCTGATTTAACATTACAAATCATTCAAATAGACAGGAACATAATGGAAACTAAAGTTGCACAGAGGAAGAATAAGATGTATAAAGGGATGTATGTACCTTGCAGTTATGGTTGTATTGGTGTGAGAAGAAAAAGAGAGAAGAACGGAGAAGTTAGGATAGTTGATCGGTTGAAAGGAAATTAGAAATGGAGAAGATAGATAATCCACTGGTTGGAGAGAAAATAGGAGGTTTGATGGTTATCTGCAGTTATAGAAATCATCCCAAAAAGAGGTGGACACAACTCTGAACTTTTTTATTTCCCATACTGCCCCTTTGGTCTTCCTTATTTCTTATGAATGACAGTCACATGGTTATAGATTGTTGTTGAGTTCCATACTTCTGTCCTTACCCTAGAAGATTTTTAATGTAGTATAGATAACATGATTCTTACATTTTTTCAAGCACGTTATCAACCAACCTCAAAATGTTGTGCTCAACTAGTATGAATGAAGTCCAGTTAAAAGATGATGAGAAAGCATTGGCCACTGAAGGTAGAACCACTAGAACAATAGAACAATAGAAAGAAGAATTTAACTAGAAGAAGATAAAGAAGGGTAAGAGAAGCATAGAACAACAAAAAACAAAAGAAAAGTTAGGCAATCGAAGAAGCAAGACTAACTTCACACACCTTCATTTACATTGTTCATGACTACGTAAGATACAGCTGCATTTCTAAATTTGTTTACTCATTTGCGATACACCATTGACGTAAACATGTAATGTGTGCATATGAATTTCAACGTTCATATCAACATTATATGCCTTCAGAGTACTCATAATACACAAGTTCAAAGAGATGCTTACAAGATGACCACATCCAAATGCCATATCCTTTGGATTTGTCAAGCAAATGGGGCACACCTAGAACATATTGCAAGTTTGTTAGTGCCATATAGAATATAAACTTAGTTACAACAAGACAGAGACAATACATACCTGCTCCGTGGGAGCATTATGTTCCATATGCTGGAAACTTGTCATGTGAGGATATGTGCTGACTTCATTATCATGATCAATTACTTCACGGGGGGGAGGAAGAGGCTTTGGACCTGTTATTCTTTGTTTCAGCCTCCTGTGTCATTTCTCAAAGTTTGATTCCAGTATTCTTGGCATTATAAAAACAGTAAAGCCATAAAAGTAATTGCTAGGCATACCGTTGAAAATTGGGGTCTAGGGTGGCCTGGTACTGAAATGGAATTTCCATAAGTGCAGCTAGTGCAAATGCTGCTTCTTTCTTTGATGTTTCCCTGTTCTCAGACATGATTTTTGTGAAATTTACAAACTGCACAGTAAAATGTGTTAATCAGACATGGACAGAAGACGACATACCTTCTTCTGTGTTACCCTAATCTATGCTAAGTTGATTAAACAAATCTTAGATAGTAAAAGTGTTTACTGCAGAAAATATCAAGCATGTGGTGGAATGGAACACCATATAGCAATTTAATTTATTATTCAAAGACTTCCCAGTATAATTTCTTTGCCATTGAAGTATTGTCAATTGGTACTGGAGAAAAGATAATGCACACCAAGGACAGAATGTTTGTTTCTTGGTCTATTAAACAACTGCTTCCATTCTAAGCAAAGGCGATATCTAAGTCAGCATAAAGCATCAACCATTTCGAGTGCAAAAAGCGTAAACATAACAAGCAAAAATTTAGCTCCTTCCATCAATAATACCTCTGTAACATGAGGGATCAACTTCAACATCCCTGGAATGAACATAAGTAACAAAAGATGTACAGCTTAGCAGCTTGCTAGAGGCCTCCAACAATCCAAAGCCTGCTAAGGCCTGTCTACCTGGGAATTCAACAACCAGGGAAAAGCAATAAGCATTCTGCCAGCTCCCAAAACCTCACTGAGAATTGTCTGCTGGATTGGCCAACTTCGGCTCCTTTTACGCCCCATGGACCATACTGCAAATATGGTGACAGAATTTTCATTGTTATTGTCCTCAATAGGATCCTAGAGACTGTACTAAAATTTTCAGTTAGGATATTCATCGAGTTGGCCAACCCCTAATTGGGATAAGGTCTTGATGATGATGATGATATTCATCGAGTTGACTCACTTTCTAGTTATCCAGTGAAGTTATTTTTCTGATATTGCACCTTCAGAGAGTTGGAAACCTTTCTGTAAAATCAGGCCCATGAATGTATATACCCATGGCATACTTCACAGCAGAATATAGCCAGTGCAACAAGCACGATAAAAAACTTAATTTGCTTACCTCGTATAAGACTCAATGTTAGGCAGATGCCTTAGTTCCTTCATAAATTACTTGTCATAAATGACATTTGCCACTCTTTTTTCACATTTTTGGGAACTCTCTAGACATTTAGGCATCCAAGGAAGCAGAAATTGCCTTGTTAAGATGATCGAAATGAAAGCACAGCGAGAGAGCAAGCTCTTGGGTGGCAACTTCAACAGCTGAAAGTACAGGCTCTCACGAAAGAAACAACTGAGCTTCCACTAGTGATGCAATGCATGTTCTCCTTGCATCATTCACTAGTCTAAACCAAGTTAGATACCAGTAATTTGGGTAGATGTTGTGGAAATGGTTCCTAAAAGCAGATAAAAAATTACATGTTTTATTCCTTTGTCAAATTACCAATGCATAAAATGTCATTCTTGAAACAAAACGTAGTCTAGTTCATCGAAGAATCTCTCACCATTGATTCACTCTTCCACATCAAACCCATCATCAAGATATTGGAAGAATTATGAGGAAAAAGAAAGAAAATACCTTTACTGCAAAGAAAACATAAAATGTAAATATAAGTGCCTTTTTCCCTTCTACAGAAAAGGTGGCCTTTTGTAGTTTTCATTCCACAGGGACGTCAAGGTTTGTGTGGGCAAGTTTCCTTGAATGAAGAGGACAGGGGATGCAAAGAAAAGAATCCATCCACCCTCCTACCCCCCTCTCTCTCCAGCCTTGCAGGTTGTTGGAGAAAGAGAGGAAAATCAAAGAAGACTCTTATTTGTCTCTCTCCCTCTCTGATGTTTATGTACAAGATTCTCAAAGAAGAGACAGCTGTTTCCTGGTCTTGGTATATGAAAGCTTGGAGAAGAAGACAACCAACAAGAATTGTGGTTCCATGCAATAGTGAAGAATGGGAGAAGATGATGTGGCAGTTTTTTTCTGAGCGTTGTAGTTCTTCTCTTCAAATTGTGAGGCACTTGTGGAAATTCAGGATTTTTCTTGTATATCAAGAGCAGACTTGTTTAGCAGCTCTTGGACACAAGATGCCTTATGAATCATGTCACTGAAAAAAGAGTAATCCAGCCAGTTCTCTGGATCATTGTTTGATGCTAGTTGCAGATTGCATCTTCAAATTCTTTCCTCGTAAAGCCACACCATTTTTGGTTTTAGAGTAGTTAACATTTATTTCATCTTGATGGGGAAGGTACTCATGTTCTGCTTTAATTTACTTAATATACCAGTTTCTGCACATGTTGGGAAGGAAACAACATCAAAATGGAGAACAGGTTGACTGGATGAATCATATGGAAGCAACTTAAAACAGCAAAGGGCAATAGCACACGACAGACCTCTAACTTAATCTGAAATATTAGAAGCTTGATTCTGAGAAACCTTTTGGAACATAATTCATGTAACTGTATCATGTAAGCGCAAATTTTGACATTTCTCCGGTGACACACACACACACACACACTCACAAACACACGTGTAGGAAGGCTCCTAGCATTTAGACACATGGACATAGTTTTTGAGATATTAAGCCATTCATAAATTATGTCCTCTCTTAGACATGTTATATACCAGTAATTACAACCATATGGTGATATTATGATATGCTGCTTTAAGTTTTAAAATCACAACCATCAGTTTCTCACATCTTAAAACTAGTGGTTAGAAACATCCAATGGCTGTGATTTTTGGTGTCTCACCTATTTAAGACAATATTTAAATGATGAATGGCTTAGACTATCCAAAAAATGGCCCCAAAGTGGAGCCTAAAAATTTATCCTCCCCTTAGGAAGCCTACATTTATGGGCTGCTTTTTTCCATTCTGGAGCATTTTTCTTCCTTTTTTTTTGTAGATGTAAGCCATTTCATTCATCATGTTCAGAATGGCTTTGATAGGCTAAGTACCAAATTTCTTGCCCACTAGATACTTTTAGCCTACATTTTTTTGAGTTGAAAATCACAGCCATCAATTTGATTATTATTATTATTATTATTATTTTTCCAAAGACCTAATATAAGTTGTTAGGATCAATTGAATGCATTGATTTCTCATGTAACCTAATGCTTGTATGCCAAACATGATGAATAGCTTAGATCTTCCAAGAAAATGCTGTAGGATGGAAGAAGAGGGCATGAATGTTATCATGCTTTGAGCATGGACTCCTACCAGGACCCATTAGTTATATATTATCTACATGTACACACATATGCATGGACACAATTACAATTACAATTACAATTACAATTACAAATATAATATATCATATACTTATGTATATAGCACTTCCATAGCCAACAACATCTAGTACAGCTGGTTGCAGACAACTCAGCATCTCCCTTGGAATACACTTGGTTGCAAGTTTGAGTGGCCACTTTCCAACTTCTACTATTTACTTCAAGGAGCTTGGATGAACATCTAACTAAGAGCTGACTAGATGGGCTTGCCCTGTAACTTATTATGTTTTCTTATTTACATGACTCCACTTCTATGAGTTATTAGAGTAGGTTGATCCAAGGGAATGTGAAGAATCAAAAGCACTCATCTTTCTTCCTCCAATTCTTCTTTTCATTCTATAGTTCATATAAAAAAGGGCACCCGGTGCACGAAGCTCCTGCTTATGCAAGGCCTTAAGAAGGGGCAGACCACAAAGGGCTTGTAGTATGTAGTCTTACCTTGCATTTTTGCAAGAGGTTATTTCCATGCCATGAACCCGTGACCTCCCGGTCACATGACGACAACTCTACCATTGCACCAAGTCTCCCCATTCTTCTACAATTCCCTCAAGCTAGGGCATTCCCCATAAGCAACGCGTTGCATTGGATCTCGGGTGCAGTGAAAAATAGGCAAGGGTTGCTAGGGCGTTCTCCCAGAAGCGACGCGCTACATTGGATCCCGGGTGCAGTGAAAAATGGGCAAGGGCTGCTAGAGCATCCCCTCAGAAGCGATGCGCTGCATTAGAACCCAGGTGCAGTGAAAAGTGGACATGGGCTCATGCCATGGAAGTCGAGAAAGGCGATAGTAAATAGGATATCTCCAAAGCATAAGATTTGTATCGCCACATGGAATATAGAGACATTGACAGGCAAGAGTTTGGAGCTAGTAGACGTGATGAAATGTAGGAGAGTCAACATTGCTTGTATCCAAGAAACCAAGTGGAAAGGGGCTAAAGCTAGGGAAATAGATGGGTATAAATTATGGTATGTAGGAAAGGATAATAACAGAAATGATGTAGGAATAATAGTGGATAAGAAATTAAAGGATAAAGTTGTGGATGTTAAAAGAATCAGTGATAGAATTATAATAATAAAACTTGTTATAGGAGAGCAAATTATAAATGTTATAAGTGCTTACGCCCACAAGTAGGGTTATAAGATATAATTAAGAGACAGTTTTGGGAAGATATGGAGGGAGTCGTGCAAGAAATTCCCAACACTGAGGGGATATTTATAGGAGCAAACTTAAATAGCCATGTAGGAAAAGAAAAGGAAGGATATGATAGAATATACGGAGGGTATGGTATAGGTGAATGAAATGAGATGGGGGAGAATATCCTCTATTTTGCTTTGTCATATAACCTGGTCATTGCAAATACATCTTTAAGAAGAGGGATGAACACTTAATAATCTTTAAAAGTGGACTTCATAAAAGCCAAATAGACTTTTTTCTACTTAGGAATAATGAACGATCTATGTGTAAGGATTGTAAGGTGATACTCTGTGAGAGTTTAACCTCACAACATAGGTTAGTGGTTATAGATATCCATATCAAAAGATGGAAGAAAGGAAATGAACTTAATAGGCATCCAAAAATTAAGAAAAGGAGAGAAAATAACCTCATTCACAAATAAGTTGATGGCAGAAGGAAATTGGAACTATGAAGCAGAAGTAAATACCATGTGGATTAATATTGCTGAGTCCATTAAGAAAGTGGCAAAAGATGTCTTAGGAGTATCTAAAGGTAAAAGACAATTAGTAAAGGAAATATGGTGGTGGAGTGAAATAGTGCAAAAGGTTATTAAAGAAAAACCGATGTGTTTTAAAGCATGGAAGAAGACTAGAAATAATGAAAACTATGAACAATATAAGAATGCTAAAAAGTTTGCTAAGAAAATAGTAAGTGAGGCTAAACTTAAAGCATATGATGAGCTTTATAATAGACTAGGAATAAGAGAAGGTGAGAAAGATGTGTTTAAACTTGCAAAAGTAAGAGAACAGAAGGGTATGGACTTAGATAATGTTAGGTGCATTAAAAGCGATGATCAAAGGGTATTAGTTAAAGATGATGAAATCAAACAAAGGTGGGAAACATACTTTCAAAAATTGTTAAATGACAATGGCTCTAAGAATACATGGATTGAAAATACTATAAATCTAAATAACATTGGATATTATAGATATGAATGTGGGATTAGAATACTTGAAGTAAAAGAGGCCTTGAAAAAGATGAAATCAGGAAAGGCCATGGGGTCCAATGGTATACCAATAGAGGTTTGGAAGCATATGGGAGATATTGGGGTAGTTTGGTTGACCAAGTTGTTTAACAAGATTATAAAATCAAAGAAAAATGCTTGATGAGTGAAGGAAAAGCTCTATTGTACCAATTTATAAGAATAAAGGAGACATGCAGAGCTGCACTAATTATCGAGGGATCAAACTTATGAGCCAAACTATGAAACTTTTTGAAAGAGTGATTGAGAAGAGGCTACGACATGAAACAAGTGTATCGGAGAATCAGTTTAGTTTCATGCCTGGGAGGTCTACCATGGAAGCTATTTTCTTACTAAGACAATTAGTAAAGAAATATAGGGAGAGGAGGAAAGGCCTCCACATGGTCTTGATCGACATAGAGAAAACTTATGATAGAGTCCTTAGAGAGTTAATATGGAGGGTGTTGGAGGATAAAGGGGTTTCGCAGGGGCATATAGACATAATTAAAGATATGTATGAGGGAGTGGTAACAAATGTTAAGACCACAAGTGGCGAGACTAGTGATTTTTCTGTCATTATAGGATTGCACCAAGGATCGGCATCGAGCCCATACCTTTTCACATTGGTTATGGATGAGTTAACAAAACATCTGCACAAGGAGATTCCCTGGTGCATCCTATTTGCGGATAATATAGTCTTACTTGATGAGACAAGGGAGGGTGTAAACATAAAGCTAGAATTATGGAGAGAAGCATTAGAATCTAAAGGATTTAAAATTAGCCGAACTAAGACAGAATATATGGAATGCAATTTTAGCAAGGAGACGAGTAGGAGAGGAACGCCAGTCAAGATTGATAACCAAGAAGTCCCCGTACAAGACCACTCTCAGTACTTAGGATCAATGATTCATGAGAGTGGAGAGATTGAGAGGGAGATCACTCAGAGAATCCAAGTGGGTTTGAACAAATGGAGATGTGCATCTGGAGTTTTATGTGATCGGCAGGTGCCACTCAAATTAAAAGGAAAATTCTATAGGATGGCCATAAGGCCGGCCATGCTCTATGGATCAGAGTGTTGGTCAATTAAGGAACATCATGCTCATAGGATGAGCTTCGCAGAAATGAGGATGTTGAGATGGATGAGTGGTAAGACAAGAAAGGATAGAATTAGAAATGAAAATATTAGAGGAAATTTAGGGGTAGCACCAATAGGTAACAAGATGAGGGAGATTAAACTTAGATGGTTTGGACATGTTCAAAGGAGACCAACAACGGCACCGGTTAGAAGGAGTGAGGCAATACAAGTAGAAGGTTCTAAAAGGGCAAGGGGAAGGCCCAAAAGAACGTGGATAGAAGTGGTGAGGAAAGATTTAAAAACTTTGGGACTAAATGAAGCCATGGTACTTAATAGAGAGGAATGGGGGAATAAGATTCATATGGCCGACCCCTAATTGGGATAAAGTCTTGATGATGATGATGAGTCCTTGATCTACCAAAAAGTCTAGTTCTTTTCTTTTGGTTCTAAACTGTACACTCTATTTTCTTATGTCTTCCTCTCTTGGGAACAAAAGTGGATGGTTCTTTCTGATAAAAAAGGAATTGTTGTTTCTTTAACAAAAAAACATCATATGGTGAACAAACAACCACAAATGATCAAGAACCGGCCAAAAACCAATAAAAAAAGATGACAAAAATAAATGACCACGACTAACATTACTCATCTTCTCCTCTCTCTTTCTTTCTTGTCAACCTACATCTATTTCTCTATTGTTAGGCATTATTATCTGTCCATTGAAACACCTAGATTCTCGGTCCTTGTCTTCTTCCTTTCTTATCAAATTCTTTTGTAAAAATGTTCCTTTATAGCATCTTACTCTTGCCAATTTGTGATTCATTTATCAACTATATCCTCTTTCATTGCCTCTATTGCTTCTATGAGCTTTCAACTCCTCCATAATTTGTTTTGAGAAAGTTGGAAGCATGTGAGTAGAAGCCTTTAACTCCTTATATTAATCACATAAAACAATCTCCTGCCCAAGGATAAATTCTTTCTCTTGTCTCGTGCTTTAGCTATCCTCCCTTATTTCCATAGTAAGGCAATTTGGCAGAGATTGATATCATGAAAGAAGGATATAATCTGAAAGTTTTGAATGGAAACAGAACCCTGACTCATTAATGACCAGCTTCTAGTTTCATTTCTCAAGTCTTTACTTCCCTTAAGGTTATTGCAAAGTTAGTCAACATATAGACAAGAGAATCTGGAAAACACAAAACAATTCCTAATCTTAGCAACCTGAAGTGTGCATCTATCAACATAGGGCGGCAATTCAGTTATAGACAAAGTTGCAATGTCTACTTGTTATTACCTTTTGAATAAGGAAAGCAATCTGTACCAGTATAAAGTGCCATTGAATGAAATAACTGAAATTTATTACCTTTTCTAGATTGAGTATGATGTGCCATGTCATTGATTTGGACTTTTGCTTGAATTCAAGATACCGTTAAGTAATTAAATATGATGGACTGTTCTTATCAAGCTCCTACTCTTCGAAATCGTCTGCATGTTAGTCTTCTTCTTCTACAGTGTGAATTGCTATTTTCTCATTCAATTTCATAGTGCATATTTGAGGTTTTATTTCCCAATCTCAACCATCAAATTAATAGTTCCATCAAAAGTAGCGTAAGTCAAGTTGCATCTCTTCATTCTGGATACGACATTCAACTATACCATATAACACCTATTATGCCACTTTGACTAAGATGAATTATACAGACATATGTCAAACATTTGATTTTAAGTTGTCTGATGCCTAGAACAAATTTCACACCTCAAATCTTGTCAAGAACTTCTTCCAATAGAGCACTGAACTTCACTTCCAGTTTATCAAGAAACATGAAACTTTAGAGTCCAGCATTTGTAAGCACACTTGAATTTTTTTTAACAATTCTAAACCCATAGACATTTCTTTTCCTTAGATTAAACAAGTTCATTAGCATGTCCAGATGAAATCTAAATGAGAGCAAAGCATGTGTATAAGAACTGAATGTTCTTGATCAGCAACGTGGCATTATGTGCATGGGGTTCTTCAGATCATATATTTGTACATAAAATTTGACAGGTTAGGCAATTATATTGAACATTATGCTGTTGTTTCAGAAATGTAACCAAAGAAGAGAAACTAGCACTCTATACTCTAACAATTACAACCTGGAAGTTGTCAAATGACCGTTGAGGAATATTATCATCAAACTGCTTCATTGCATCCCATGGTCCATCACCAACACCAACCAAAATGATTGAGAGAGAAAATTGACTGAATACGCAAATGCATAAACAAAGTCAGAAAGAGAAAATGTCACGAGAAGCTGAACAAAATTAATATTTTACCTTGCAGTAACTATAGCATCTATAGTTGCTTGTTCTTGTGGACTAAAACATCCAGGTCGAATTTCAGGATTCCTGGTAACCTACAGATAGTCATACAAAGAAATAATGTCAATTAAACAAAGTGAAAGAGAAAAATACCATGTAATAGAAAGTTCCTTAACCTGCCCATCAGCAATAATTACAAGGACATGATACTGCCCATTGGTTCTCTCCACAATGTCAATGGCTGCATAAATTATTGGACCAAATGATGTTGGACCTGACATCAGGCATATGAATAGTACATCAGCAATAAGGCAAGCATTGTTAAGGTTCTGAGAGTACATGCATGTAATTCAAGCACGCACATTTTATGAGAACCAGAGAGTTTTTTCTCCAAATTTTATTTTCCAAGTGACAATAGAAAAGGGCAGACCCGGTGCACAAAGCTCCCGCCTATGCAGGGTCCAGGGAAAGGGCGGACCACAAGGGCCTAAAGTACACAGCCTTATCTTGCATTTTGCAATAGGCTATTTCCACGCCTTGAACCAGAGAGTTTTTTCTCCAAATTTTGTTTTCCAAGTGACAATAGATAAAAGGCAAATGGATACTATGAATCTCTCCACAATCCAGAAAATATTTTGCAAACTTTAACAGGTAATAGAACTCCGTTTAAGTGTTGCTCATGGATGTTAAAGATTCGTGTAAATCAAAAGTATATCATAGCTTATAGTTACAAGAACTAAGACACCTCCATGTTTCTCTCTTTAAGTATCATAGGGCTATAGACTCCAGGAGGTCTCCCATAGATAGAGGGGCTAGGTCTTTAGGCATGAGATGCAGGCATTTTTGGTAGATTGACAAATAAAGGGAATTTTATCTCAAGGCTGATATACAATTTGGACCCTGGAACGAGGATCGAGATTGAGGACATAGAAAACTAGATGTTCCTGAGAATCTGAGATAGCCTTGGAGTGAAAAAGCTTCATGACTTCTATTCATGAAATGTACTTATCCATTAAAGTGACTGCATTGCCACCATAAGAATCACCCATGATTTTCTTTTCACTACATCATATGCATAAAAAGAGACCATGGGATAAATTGCATCTTATGCCTGCCCCTCAAGTCGGACAAAAACATTCTTTATCTCTAACTTGGAAGGGACTACATTCACAAGTATTACTTAGACATTTAAAGGAAACTCTATGATACTTGCATAAATCCAAGCTTCACAATCTTAACTGGACATCATATGTAACGTAAGGACAACCAACTTCAGCCTGTTCAAGGAAATCCGAACAAGAAGACAATGTCAAACATAAGGAGAAGAAGAACCAAAACCTTCTATTGCAGTGGCATAAGAAGTCTCTGACCAGGGTGACTGGGGTTCAAGACCATGCATGGGTGTGTGAGTGTCTAACTTTCAGAAAAAAAGTATAAAGAAATAAGGAGGAGGTAGAGTGCAGCACAACACTACAATGTCTATCATTCAAGAAGTAATGTCATCCACCTCATGTCTGTCACCAATCATCCTCCTTGTCTTTACTTTATACCACGAAGAACAAAATTTAGGATAGCATATTGCAAGTTTCTAGATTCTGAAAGGAAAAATGGGTATATCATAGAACAAGGATAATATCAGAATATCTATGACAAACCATACTTCTCAATATCTAGAAGAAAAAAAGTCATGGAAAGAAATAGCATAGGTATTTGACCAGGTTTCTCAAAGGGGGAAAAGACTGATGTCTAACCTGTCATATGGTCAGCACTCTAGAATGCCCCAAGGAGATGAACTTTTTTTAATAAAACAATAAAGTGATACTTATATTTGCTAACGGGGCTACTGATATGGGTGGTGGCCAATCCACTGCTGAGATGTTCTCGCTGCATGCCTGTTGTTGTTATATGAGACAAAAGTTGGGAAAGTTGGGTCTCCTCAAAAGTTTGGAGACTAGCTACCAATGGGACACTCACCTTCTGATGTACGCAAGACTTGAGTTGCCCATTGGAGTTTTGTCAAATACATCCTAAAACTTGTCCAGATTGTGATCATTTGGGATGCAATGGTTGCATTTTCTTGTCCCAGAGCTATTATACATACTCGGGGTGACAACCCCCCAGTCCTCTTCCAGAGTTATAACCACAACCTCTACCTTTTCTCGTCTGCCTGAAGATCTTGTTAATGCAGATTCACCGTTGATATTAATGGTAGAAGTTGAAGACTCCAATTAGCTGAAGTATACAGTAAAAATTAGAAAGAGATGGCAGTTCTTCATGCAAATTTTTCACAACCAGAATGATATTCTTGATTCGGACCAACCAAAGAAATTATGGCATTTGGATGTTCTTGCAACAATTCCACATCACTCAAGAGAAGATTATATAGATCAAGCTCTTCCCACATCCTCACAAGGTGTTCTAGCACTGATCAGGGATTTTGTTACCTCTTTTTAGTATGAAAACATTTTCTAGTAGTTCACAAGTCCAATGTCTCTATGACTGTATACCATACTTTTCTGGTGATGTTGAAAAACATGTGAATGACACCAACATGAGCCTCCATGCCAATTGGGGATCTTGTTACCTCTTTTTCGTATGAAAACATTTTCAAATAGTTCACAAGTCCAATGTCTCTATGATTGTATACCATACTTTTCTGGTGATGTTGAAAAACATGTGAATGACACCAACATGAGCCTCCACGTCAATCCATAATCGTGTCATAGTTTGACAGTTTCCTCATAGCCATTCTTGATGCCGACATCTTGTAGCAAGTAGTATTTTAGCTTCACTAGCTGCCAAAGGCGCATGTAAAACCACACAGACAGTTCAAATGAGGAAACTCTCTCTTACAAAAAGGTCGCAACTGCCTGCAAACAGCAATTCTAAGTTTAAAAGGGCTACATAGCAGGTCAACCATATCACCAGTTCATTTCATCAATGTTGCAGACACCACAACTTTTGTTAATGTCCTTAATATAGATGGCAAACCTGATGATAAACACCAAGAATGGTGATTGCTAAGATATCTTATGGAACAATTGACAATTACTATGAGAAATGGCTTCGTTAAGGCCAAGGATAAAATATAAACAACCATAAACATGCCAAGGTTTATAGACCTTAGCAAGCAAAGATCATCAACAAACACTTTGATGGTGGTGTTTCTAGATTTTTGCTAGTTAGTTACATTTTGCATATATACGAAGAGGAAAAAGAAAAGACGTAGATAAAAGGATTAGATCTGATCATATCTGAGAATTTCAAGGCTAAAGTTGATTACATCTAGGCTTTCATGGACTACATCTAATAAAAAGGATATGAAGACAATATTAGCATATATTTAAGGATCTGATCTATATATATACATTTGGGGCTTATAACTCACAACAAAGTATTATGTAGGTTACCAGCTCCACAAAACTGTTTTGAAAATTTTACCCATTTCAAGCAACTAAGGAAAAATTAAAGACTGGTTTTCTCATCATTTTCCAAAAATTACAAAGAATTACAAAATCACCATTAAATTTATTGATGAAAAGACCCTCATCCCTAACCTTCATTTTCTCTCTTGCAATCAGATCTTTTCTATGACTATGAAGGTGGCAAAATCATGGACAAAATGTGTTAAAAGTAAGTAAAAATGTAGAGAAAACCACACACAAAATAAGCATACATTTGCATTTCTTCTATTTCCTTTCAATGTTCAAATCTAAACCAAACATAGATAGATTAACACCTTGTGATGCAAAAACAAACCCTGAAAGCAATACTTCTCATGATTTCCTGTTTCCAACATTGTTTTAGCAGTTAGATCTATGCTCCTAATGTAGGATTCATAAAACCTCCTTTTTTTAAAAATATTTTTTAATTTGAAAAGATAAACAGACAGATGTGTGAAGATCTAACATTAAGAAATGGAAAACAAAAACGCAAAGATTCATTTTTGATAACACCATTGTAAAGAAAAGAAGCTTGAGAAGATTCTGGCAATGAAGCCTAGATAGAAATGGCATTCGCTGTAAAAACCTATTTAGATCTCTGTCTTTCATGACAAATCAACTATAAAAATTCACTGATCTGCATCTTTCAGAACAAATCTGAGACAGAACAATTTTGATCTACTTCTTCCATAGTAAATCTGAGACAAAAAACCCACATAGATTGCCATGTTCCTTAAGAAATCTGAAACAAAAACTCATCTAGATGGCATCTTAGACGAGGAATCTAAGAAAAGAAAATTCATGCTTTATAGTTTCATAAAGGGGTTAGTTCAGGACCAAATTTTCGCTAAATTTCTGCTCATTCTTTAATAGATCCTATTGATAGTTTTGCTTTGATTTTCTTTTCTTGTGCAAGCACCATGTTCTTTTGCTGATTTTGTGGATATCGGTTAAGAAAATGCTTCTTTATTTGAAACCATAGAACAAAATAACTGTATCAGCCATCGTAGTGGCTGGAGCCAAAACCTTCATAAATTGGCTATATCGGGGGTTATATTGGTCGTAATGGATATATTGGCCAATATATTGCCACAAATATCATGTCAGCTGTTTGACATTTTACTATATCAGTTATAAAGTCAATATCTTGTTCCATGTTTGAAACTAGCTGTGGATGTGAATGTCATTGGGAGATACTGAAGGAAAGAGAAAAAATCAAATAGGATTTACCCAATGGCAGCCCTCAGTAAATTAAATACCAATCTAGGGGCAGTTTTAAATGGCACACTTGTAATTATAAAAACCTTCAAAAGTAAAAAGACAAAACCAACTCCGTATATATAGAAATGCCATTATATGAGCATAAGATCTGTCCATAACAATTTTGTGGAGGTGATAAACCTACACCACTGTATTATAAGTTATCAGCCCCCATACTTATACCAATTGGGAGAATGGTAGAATAGATCTCAACGAAAAATGGGAAGGATAAAATTGTTGCTTAAGTGGGGAGAAAACAAGGAAAGCTGGATCAAAGAGAAAGATGGTGAGAAAAGAAACGAAGATGTAGAGATCACAAACCCGTCCTCCCCCCCTCCCAACACCCCAAAGCATATTAATCTTCATGAAAAATGGTCTTAGGAATGGAAGATCAGAGAGAAGAAAGGAGAAAGTAATGAACGGAAGGTAAGAGGGTTTAGAACTAGGGCTTTAAAAGGAAAATTCCTCAACTTCTAGGGAAAAACCTGCTCATTTTGAAGTGCTCCTTAACCAAAAAACACTTTTTCTAATTAACCTTTCCACATTGTTTATCCAACTAAAGGTGAAAATTCAACTAGACATAAAGAAAAGAGTCCACACTTAGACTAGAAGTGACCTAAGAGAAGGAGAAGAAGTGGAGAGAACAACAAATTAAGAGAGTCTTCAATCTTATTCAACCATCAATTGTAACTACACAAAAGAAAGCCCTAATTCCTTTTATAAACATAAGGACGAGTCATTTGTCTTTTCCCTAAGTAAACGATGACCAAAGACGATTATATTCTTCACTTAAGTGAAAAAAACTAGACAACTTAAATTTTAAAGGAAAAAACATAACAAGAATTTACTCAATTTAAATTTCAACCCTTTGCTTCATTCTTTCATGTTTTGCAATTTTTTACTATGTTAGTGCACGAACGAGATGATCCTGCATCAAAAAGTAAGAAAGGGAAAAGGAGAAATTCATATGACTTATTAATACAGTGCAGCTAGGTAAATGATGCAATTTAGATGCAATTAACATTTATGCTAACTGTAACCAGCTGGATTGCCTCATTCACCTGTCCGCACTATAGCATTTATCTCCTTCCTCGGCACATCTCATATTTAGTGTATAACTCCAAAAAATTAGAGGTATGCCACCTGCATGAGACATGTGGTGTAGACAAGCTAGAGACATTTAAATAGATAAAGGGATGCCAACTTCAGATTTGTTAAGAGATCTTTGTTTTTCTAATCATATAAAACCTTGTTATAATGTAGGTTATTGGGAAGAGGAGAATGTAAGAATAGAGCAACACAATTGCAAAATACACTACAATACATCAAATGAATATCTTCCAGCTAAAGAGTAGCCCCATAACAAGAGGGTGATTTGAACAATTTTTTCACTTCATAAACAAATATATAGCACACACTCTTATATAAGCTTATTTAAACCAAAGCTCAAATCTAGGTAAGTCATCTACCAAATTTCAAGGCTTCCCAAGCACCATTAAAGAAGTTCCTAGGTGGAAATGAGCTTGCTATAACCATTATTCTAAGAAAAGGATCTACACATATGCACAATATTTATAATTACTTCAGCATCTACTGTTTTCATGGAAACTATTTCACAGGTTGGATGCAGGGAAGTCAAGTGTAAGGATTATGGTGATGCAATTTTTGAATTGCTTCTATTAGACATCCGGATTATAAGAACAATGTAGGATAAGCAAAGAGACAAACCATTTAATCGAGAAACATAGAACTACAAAAAAAGATAGTGGTAGAATTGTCAAACACCTCTTACAATTCAATTTAAACTATCAGCAAATTGGTATCATACAACAACAAAGGGGAACAATCTCCACAAACCTGACAATTTTAAGTGTGGAACAATTTCTCTATATCGTGTGAGAGCCTCCTCAAATCCATGACAAGGTCGATGATCTTGGAAAAAGCTGAACACGTATTGATCATGCGTAGACGCTATCACAAAAAAGGGGAGGATTAATATACCAAAAATGCATGTTATAATTTTTTTTACAGAGATAGAATGAAGTATCACCAACCATCACCAAATCCAAAGCAGGGTATCAAATTGTCCTCATCAAAGGGAGATAGTGTACGCCCAATTATAGAAATTGCTTGCTCATACGGGTTAGGTGTTCCCCCAATAGCATGAAGACTTTTCCTGTTAAATGAATACTTCCCTACAATCATTAAAAGGTAAAGTTGTTTCTTCAACTAACAAGAAGTGTTTCTTCAATGTTCAAAGATTGACTAACAAGGAAGTAACAGCTACAAGTTATAGGCAAAGCAATCACCTCACCTGTCCATTCATTGCTTTTTGTGAAGTCAACACCAAGTATTAAATTTGATGACTCAAGGCCAGAATCTCTTAAGGCAGAAACAACCTAGAAACAGGAAACAACTAACAGACGTTTATTCTGTGACAAAACTAATATGTAGCATGGATAATGAGCAAATAGCTAAAACAAAAGTGATGAAACGTATGGATGCCAATTATTGTACAAAAGTTGGCTTGGATGATTATAATTGAAAAATAGAAGAAAAAAAAAATGTTCTTGGATGAGTATAATTGAAAATGAAAGGTAAAATATCATATATTTGACTGAAACAACTATCAGAAAAGAAAGATGTATTCGTAGAAATCTCTCCATTAAGTACTCTAGAACTGTTTTACTGTTCACTCGAGAATAATGTATGGTAGACTTGAGAGACATTTTAGAGTACAGAAATGAGTTTTGGATGTATGCTAATTGAACCAATAAAACGCCAAGAAATAATAGAAACATAGTACATTGTCATAAACTCCAAGTGACTTGATGCAAGAACATCCTATATTTAATAGTTTGACATCTACAAATTACCTACAACTGAACCTTATCCTTTTCTTCAAAGATGTATAGATACACACATATAAGTACATGTAAACATATATGCGTGTGCGTGTATGATACCAACAAAAGAAGTTATTATTGTAGGATTGAAACCAGTCAAAGCTTCTCTTTTTGCAGCTTCTTTTTCATCTCTTTGGTTATAAGTGACTTTTTTGTTGTATCAAAGAGAATATCTAAGTTTGATTAAGTGTCTCATTTCACCACAAGAGATTGTGGGTTCCAATCCTCATCATTGAAGGAGAAAAAGAAAAAGAAAAGAAGAAGATCCAAGTAAAAGGTGAGTGATTGATGCCTACTTGAGATACTTCCCCACACATCCCTTTTCCCTCAGAGTTTTGCCTTCCTTATGTCCAATGTCCTAGCTTTTTCACATATAGATTTCAGTCCTTTACTTCTCTCATATATGTCTCCAAAACCCTAAACATTTGTCACCTTCTCTTTGCTTAAGAAAGCAGCACTAATGGACATGACAAGGAAGCAGGCAGGAGGCTGTTTTCTTTTCCTTTCCAAAACCCCATTCCCTCATTCTTCTTTTCCAATCTCATCTCTATCATTTCAGTGTTCCAAACCATCTTCTGTTTATACAACCTAAAGCCCAGTAGTATGTTCAAAACTCAAACACCCTTAACCCCATCCATCTCTCGTATCATTACCCAAAAGTCCCATCTCCTTTAATTAGAGAACCCTAAACTTGTCCTCCTTCACTTTCAATAAAAAATTACTACATGTCTACCTTGCAACTTGTTTTGTTTTGAATATAGGGTAGCCCGGTGCATGAAGCTCCCATGTACGTAGGATCCTGGGAAGGGGCAGACTACAAAAGGTCTAGAGTACGAACCCTTAACTTGCATTTTTGTAAGAGGCTATTTTCACGCCTCGAACCCGTGACCTCCCGGTCACATGGTGACAACTCAACCATTGCTCCAAGGCTCCCCTTCTGTTTTCTTTTGAAGATATAAGAACTACTAGTTTATCATTGAAATCTCTCCACCCTATATTCTTTCCCCATTGCTCCTTTCTACCTTTGTTCACTTCTCTCTATTGTCTCTTGTGAAATTTTTTTGCTCTATAATTTCTTGAGCTTTCTTTGTACTTCTCCTTGATGGAGTCTTTCTGCATGGCCTCTTTTACTGCCTCTTCTGTTAAGTCCTCAGTATTTTTATCTCAAATTCATGTCAATGATGAAAATATTGTTTATGGAAAATGTCAAACAATTCTCTTGCTGATGCACAAGATATTTCCTCACTTTGAAGGTCAAATCACTGCACCAATAAATTTATGTTCAGGAAAAGCCATTGATCCTTCTTGCAGTTGGGGGGAGATAGATGTAGCCTGGGTCATTTCTGTAAGTCCTCAATTTCTTGATGTTAAATTGTCTCAACAACAATAATATCATTAATGGAAAATGCCAAGCACATCCCCTTGGTGTAGAAAGGAGTGGAACACCAGTCAAGATTGATAACCAAGAAGTCCCCGTGAAAGACCTCTTTCGGTACTTGGGATCATTGATCCATGAGAGTGGAGAGATTGAGAGGGAGGTTACCCAGAGAATCCAAGCGGGTTGGAACAAATGGAGATGTGCATCTGGAGTTTTATGTGATCGGCGGGTGCCACTCAAACTAAAAGGAAAATTCTATAGGATGGCTATAAGGCCGGCCATGCTCTATGGATCAGAGTGTTGGCCAATTAAGGAACATGATACTCATAGGATGAGCATCGCAGAAATGAGGATGTTGAGATAGATGAGTGGTAAGACAAGAAAGGACAAAATTAGAAATGAAAATATTAGAGGAAATTTAGGGGTAGCACCAATAGGTAATAAGATGAGAGAGATTAGACTTAGATGGTTTGGACATGTCCAAAGGAGACCAACAATGGCACCAGTTCGAAGGAGTGAGGCAATACAAGTAGAAGGCTCTAAAAGGGCAAGGGGAAGGCCCAAAAGAACGTGGATAAAAGTGGTGAGGAAAGATTTAAAAACTTTGGGACTAAATGAAACCATGATATTTAATAGAATGGAATGGAGGAATAAGATTCATGTGGCCGACCCCTAATTGGGATAAGGTCTTGATGATGATGATGATCCCCTTGGTAGCCTAGGGCATTCCTGCAAGTCCTCAATTTCATAATGTCAAACTCATCTCAACAATGAGGATTTTTGTTTATGGAAAATGCCAAACACTTCCTCCTATTGATGCACAGGATACTTCCTCCCTTTGAAGGTGAATCACTGCACCAACATTTTATGTGAAGAAAGAGCTATTGATCCTTCAGGGCTGGGCGAGGGAGGGAGAGAGAGAGAGGGAGAATTGTAGCCTAGGCCATTGCTATATATTCTCCTCAAGATAAAAGGTTCACTTAGAGAGAGGAAAACAACAAAATGAGAAAAACCACGGTCTAGGAAGAAATATACCCATAGTAAACTTAAATGATAGTATTGTTTCATAAAATTTGATAAGCTTTCTTCATGGCCAAGAAGAGGATATATCAAGCACATAAGCAACAGGTACAAGTTTAATGATTCAAGGCTTCTATTAGAATAAATAACATCTAAAATGCCGTCACAAATGATTCTTCAAATACCTCATCAAGGCAGTTAAAATTGTCAGCAATATATTTCAGTTGTTGTGTAGTCCGATGACTTGAAACTGTGGAACTCCCAACATGAGATGAAGGTTGTTGCACATGCTCGTTCCTAGAGTATTCTCTGTGAGGGTAGTGTTCGTTGCGAGAGTAGTACTCTTTGGGAGGGTAGTGGTCATTGCGAGAGTAATCTTCCATAGTCGATTCCTTATTCCCCATGCTTAGAGTCACTGATTCCAAAAATCATCAAGACAACCTTGTAATAATTACAAGAAAACAATACTGTCATGGTCAATCGCCTTATGTACAATCTTCAGATGACTTATTTACTGCTTGAAAAAAACACAATAAATGTTCGAAAAGCAAAGAACTAGTTAGATACCTATGGTCCCAAATATACCAGATAAATGTTCTTATAATACTCAACTACCACACAGTAAAAGCCAAGAGAACACTATCCCACTAGTCATACTTCACAAATAACAGTTGAGAGGATATGATATATATATATATATATATATATTTATATAGTGTGTGTGTGTGCGTGTGTGTCTGTCTGTCTCACGATGTTCTAAACCCAACTCATGTACTGCTTTAATGGCGAACTAAATCTATTTTGATTGTCCTCCAAATTTATGTCCTCTTCCTCCCCATGTAGAAAAGGAATAGATAAATTAATCAAATTACGAAAAGCTCACACACACACACACACACACACAGAAATAGACACACATGTTCAACTTCTCAAATAAAGATTCAAAAGCAATGGTAGTTCTAAGAAGGCAAAAATTGAGAACGTACAAGAGAAGGTGATTAAGACTTAGCACAGAGTTGCAATCATGGAGTAGTAGACATATAATTATTGTTGACCCACTTCCAATCAGCGTAAGCTTTTAGGTTGAATGGTAATCCAATATGATATCAGAGCTTTATTGACGAAAAGGTCATGAGTTCCAATATTGAGGCCTCCCATTTATCAAATCTAGGGGCAAGAGCTAAAAAATAGCCTTCCACATGAGGGGGTGTGTTAGACATATTCTTGGCTCACTTCCTATATGCTTAAGCTTTTAGGTTGAATGGTAATCCAACATGGAGATATAAATCCATATATGCAATTCAATGGAGGAGCCAACTTTGTAAGCAATAATGGTCAATGCTAGAACGAATGAAGTTTTATTTTATAAATTGTAGCTAACCATAATTTTCTTGGGCACCACATAGGAAACTAATTTAGCAAACCATTTGAACCAATAGTAACAAACTTGCACTTGGAAACTGAAGGCTAACAAAACATGGAGATGAGAATTCAGATTTGAACCAAGAACACCATAAAAGCGGGTGAAAATTACAAATCAACATGCATCTATGATCGCAGATTACAACACACACATGCACATACCACTAAAGAAAAAATTGCAGTCTAGGTTTATACACACACATGTACATATGTATGTATGTGAATAAATGCACATGCATACACAAACAAAGCAATAATATGGTGTTGAAGCATGTAAGTCTTCACATGCATACATACACATTGGCGTGCTGTTGGAGATCAAAACTATTCATCAAAGGGTCTTCGCTAGGCCATGCCCCACAAGTCCATGAATAAGTCAATCCTAACCCTCCACTTTTGATAACTTCTCTTGGCCCCCATAACAATAATATATAGGATTATCCCCATAGAAAGGATCTTTTGGGAATGATCTAAGGCAAAAGAGATGAAACTTTGCATTACAAAAAGGTGGGCTGCTGGAGCGTATATATACTTTGAGTTCCATGCATGCGTCCTAGGTTTACAGGGAGATACATATATGCACAAACACAAAGAAATGTGCATGTACATACTTGGTGCTCATTCTTCAAGGAAATATGAGCACCTGAGAATACTACTGGAAATCATTCATTGAATGATCCAAAAGGATCATAACCTAGTGTTCTCCTTTGGCAATGACTGTATACATTCATTTATGGAGACTTTGTTGAGGAAAGTAGAGTTCACCAAGATAGGAATAAATTGTACAATTTGCTAGTGGAATTAAACTGTGCCATTATGGCTCACCCAGTACATCCTAGTATATATATGTGTGTGTGCGTGTGTGAATGGAAGGAGAGCCTTGGTGCAATGGTTGTCGTTGTGTGACCTTGAGGTCACGGGTTTGAGAGGTGGAAACAGCCTCTTGCAAAAATGCATGGCAAGGCTGCATACTATAGACCCTTTGTGGTCTGCCCCTTCCATAGACCCCACATACATGTGAGTTTTGTGCAGCCAGCTGCCTTGCATACATACATACATATATATAGAGAGAGAGGGGAGGGGGGGTACACATGAATAATTGTGTCTTTGTGTGGTCAAATCAATCCAAGCATCATATAGATATATAATTTAAGAATACCTATATCACTAAAAGACGAAAACATAGTATGTGTTAGTGTTCATTCCTCAAGTCAAACCATGAAACACGGTAAATGAGTTGGACGCAGACTAACGAGTAATATGTCACCTTCATATTTTTGTTTCCAAGCAGCTAATTAGGAAAGGACCTCATGTTCCTGTTCAGAAACTTCAATGAATGAGTCCGAAGTCCATCTTTTAGCAACTCCAGACCTCCAAAACATCCTAAACTTAACCCACCTCACACTATTATTAATAAGCAAATAAAATCTTCCCAACATGGCATTATTCTAGACCTATAAATCTCTTAATTAAGCTTTAGAAAGCCAAATCACCAATCTGGAAATATTGGAGACTTCAAAACTTTGCAAAATTGTCTCTAAAATTCTATTTAAGAATTCAAAGTTCCAACCAGGTGATATTTCTAGTAACCTATAGTTGGAAGAACCTACCCCTTAAAGCAGATTTGATTACAAATTGTGTCATCATCACCATGGACCTTGGAGC
This sequence comes from Warburgia ugandensis, assembly GCA_035236585.1. Lineage (NCBI taxonomy): Eukaryota > Viridiplantae > Streptophyta > Magnoliopsida > Canellales > Canellaceae > Warburgia > Warburgia ugandensis. The sequence continues at coordinate 72,890,025 of CP141129.1, read as the reverse complement.
CCAGCTACAACTCAGTGTTCTATTTTTCATGTTTCTTTTTGCCTTGAATTCAAACAATTCTGCCACATAGCATGAAAACTCATTCCTCACGTTCTTGATAAAACTGCACAAGACTCCTCCTTAACTCTCCCAGAATGTTAAATATTGATCCATGCAATTCAAAGTTCCAACCAGGTGATATTTCTAGTAACCTATAGTTGGAAGAACCTACCCCTTAAAGCAGATTTGATTACAAATTGTGTCATCATCACCATGGACCTTGGAGCCCAGCTACAACTCAGTGTTCTACTTTTCATGTTTCTTTTTGCCTTGAATTCAAACAATTCTGCCACATAGCATGAAAACTCATTCCTCACATTCTTGATAAAACTGCACAAGACTCCTCCTTAACTCTCCCAGAATGTTAAATATTGATCCATGCAAAGATCCTTTATATATATATATATATATATATATATATATATATACACATATAAATGGTCCAAGCAAAGCTCTTTTACATATGCACTTTTTTTTCAAGCTTTCTTTTGTCATAGGTTTTTCATCCAGGATGGATAAACCTTTATCATCATTGAAAAATTGGATCTTTAGTTCACGTCTTTCATGTTATTCCTTGTATGATGAATGGATTAGTCATAATGTGTAAAAAGAAATAAACTTAGTCAGATGAATCATATGTGTGCCTAAATATATAAGGGTATCCTAATCTTTTCCTTATGGGTCCTTCGATGTAGTTTTATTGGGATCTCATCCTCTGTAAGGGCAGCCCAGTGCATGAAGGACCCGCATATGTAGGATCCAAGGAAGGTGTGGACCACAAAAGGGTCTACAGTACGCAGCTTTACCATGCATTTTTGCAAGAGGCCGTTTCCATACCTTAAACCCGAGACCTCCAGGTTACACGGCAGCAGCCTTACCATGTAGTTTTATTGGGATCTCATTTATCCTCTATTAGAAAAAAAATACCAACAATTTCTTTGAGCTACCAACCATCTCTTTTATTCTAAAAGACCAACTCTTATCATCTTTCAACTTACTATCCTAGCATAACCTATCGACAAGTGCAAGATTGCAATGGCAGGATACTGATTTTACATATCTTAGAGCATACTAAGGCACTTCTCTCAAACTGCCATATCAGACATTTGTATATTAGCAACTCTCTATAATCTTTTAAATCTTTCATCTGTTTCCTTCCATCATTATCTTTCTCTCATTTGCTTTATCTCTCATCCTCCCATCTCAATTGTGACTTAAAATTCCTTCTCATCTCCTTTTCTCACCATTTGATTTAGTTTTTTCTCTCTCTTTTTTCCTTGGTGAAATGTATCTTACTCAAGACTAGTGTTTAAGGCCGCCTCCCTTCCTAAGATGACGTCTTTAGTAAATGGTAAGAAGGATTGTCACAGCTAGTCCTTCACTAGCTTGAGCGAGTGAAATGAGCTTTCAGTAACTTGGTAGTCCCAAACCGAGTTGATTGATTCAAATTTGTGGAGTAATGATTTACTCGAGGATTTTAGTATCAATGCTTCAAAAAGGATTGCATTAGTAACTATGCAGCTTGACCATATTGATTCAGGTCATGACCATGTTAACACCCTTCTCTTATTTTTTGTAGTGTGGATTACCTCTACTCCTTTTCTGTGTTATAGACAAAAGATTAGAAAAATAAGATCTTATCTCAGCCTTCCAACTCATTTTGTGCTAAACTATCTTTAAGCCAAATCATGTCCCATCCCTCTCAATTTAAGTCAAATCATAAGCCACATCTCTCTCTCTCTCTCTGCACTTCCATCTCAAAAGATAGTATTATGTTTCCTTTCATTATTCCAGGAAACCCATTATTTGCTTCTTTACTTGTATTCACCCTTACTGGTAGCATACTTCCTTTCTATTCCTCTTTTTGATGTTCATCCCAACCATTTTGTGGTCCCTGCCATGCAATCAGCCCTTCTTAAACTTCTATCTCCACCCATGTTCCTTCAAAACATTAAATGAAAACTTCCAACTATGAGAACAGTTTTGTGTTGCTTAATGGTGCATCTTGAAGTTACCTCATATCAACAATGACAGCCAACAAAGTTCTTGAAGCATGATTAATGTTCTGAGGAACTCAAGGAAATTCTATTCATCAATCAGCTTCGATGAATGGACATCATAATGTCATTTCTTAGATCAATTCTCCGATTGTTTCTCCTTGCTTCTGACATCCATAACTACATCCACAATATACCTATAAGCAATGACTTATAGAAGTCTCTCAGTCATTCATTCCTCAAAAACCTAACCAGTGCACCTTCAGCTAGGAATTCAAAATCGCGAAAGAGGAACATGAACTATTAATGATCTTTAGATAAATAAATGTAACCTTGACCTTCTAGATGTTGCTCGTCAGAAACTCAAGGTCTCATCAGAAACCCAATTGCCATGCCTGAAGATGAATTTCATAAGCTTGCCTCTACCATCACCACTGAAACACGGTGCCTAAATCTATAGGATTACCAGCAGCATCTTACTAGCATCACCAACGTCAAATGAATCACATAAGACCTTGTGAGTCTCCAATTTACATCAGCACCCATCAAAATTTAAAGGATTTGGTATGGGCAGGAGTCGGTTTTCTTATTCATTTCAATCATGTATCTCTTGTTCTTTGCAATTATATATAACAAGGTAAAAGTATCAAGCCCACATCCAATTTCAAAAGAATTTCTTTCTTAATTGCTTCAACCTTTATAGCAGCTTAAACTCTGAGCATCATTACTCCAATATAAAGAACAAACAAGTAGAATTCAAAATTCGCAAAAGAGCAAACATGTTTCTTCAACTTTTTTTTATTTTCTCCCTTCTGCTACACCCATGTAGTCTTCTTTTACACATCGCAAAAATACACATAAAATTGCAATTGGGTTGCTGTCCCAAATAGAAAAAGAAGGAAAAACCAAAGAAACCATCAGATCATGAGAGAAAAGATGAAAGAGATGTATCTATCTATTTGAAACAGGAAAAGAGCTCTAACCTGGGTGATGTGTTGGCTCATACAACTGCCCAATTACTTCAAATCGATTCTTCAGGGGTAGGTATAGAGAGAAGAGATTTTGCTTCCCTGATGATGAATGTCAATGGAGACAAGTCTGCGGTTGGCGATGACGGCGGACAAGTGTTTCTTGCATCTGCTGGGGTAACCCACGTGGAAAGGCTCACGAGAATCGTTTCCTTGTCTACCAAGAAAGATTTGAAGTATGATGTCAAATGATATGACCCACTTGTTCAATGATCCAAGCTTCAAACCATAATTCATTTGGTAGCGTGTAGATGATCTGATTTGATTATTATAAGACTGACTTGACGAATTTCCAACGTACTGTTTGTTTAAAGCAGCACGCAGATACCGCAATCATAGCATGGCCTGCATGCAGATCAGAGTAGATGGTTTGGATGATTGAGCAGAGGGGGGTCCTACTCCACCATATTACAGCTCTTGGGATCAGATCAATATAAGATCGATCCCGTGTATACACGTTTGTTTGTTTAACGATGGATGATTTGCATACTTAACGGAAAAGTTTCTCCTCGTTTCTTTCTTTTTCAATTTGATTATGATCTCTTTTCACGGGTCGTCGCTGCGTTCACGGCTCAAATCACGCATGGCACCTTAGATTAAAAAATGAAACGAGAAAAGTGGTGCGTGGGTGGCGGGTCCTGCCTATCTCATATTTTTATTTATTTATTGCCAGGAAACTGGCGCCATTATCCAAATGATCATGACATTGTAGTATTTGTTTATTATTATAAATTATAAATACTTAGCGCTTAATGTTAGTTCTTATTGACATAGTCATCGTCATCTTTAAGATCTTATCCCAATTAGGAGTCAGTCACATGAATCTTATTTCTCCATTCCCTTTATTAAATACCATGTCTTTATTTAATCTAAATATTTTTAAATCTTTTCTCACTACTTCTATCATATTCTTTTGGGCCTTCTTCGTTCTCTTTTAGAACTTTCTACTTGCATTGCCTTACTCATTCTAACTAGTGCCATTTTGGGTCTTCTTTGAATATGTCCAACTTATTTAAGTCTAATTTCTCTCATCTTGTTACCTATTTGTGCTATCTCTAAGTTTCTTCTAATATTTTCATTCTTAATTCTATCCTTTTTTGTCTTACTACACATCTATCTCAACATTCTCATTTCCGCAATGCTTATCCTATGAACATGATATTCTTTAACTGCCCAATCCTCTGATCCATAAAGCATGGCGGCCTTACAGCCATCCTACAGAAATTTTCTTTTAGTTTTAGTGGCACTTGGTGATCATACAAAACTCCGGATGTACATCTCCATTTGTTCTAATTTGCTTGGATTCTTTGGGTAACCCCTTCATCTCAATCTCTCAACTCTCATTAATTATTAATCCTAAGTACTAAAAGTGGTCTTTTATGGAGACTTCTTGATTATCAATCTTAACTGGTGTTCCACTCTTACTCCTCTTCTTGCTAAAATTGCATTCCATATATTCTGTCTTAGTTCGGCTAATTTTAAATCCTGTAGATTCTAATGCTTCTCTCAATAACTCTAGCTTTGTGTTTACGCCCTCCCTTGTCTTATCAATTAAGACTATATCATCTGTAAATAATATGCATTATGGAATCTTCTCGTGCAAATGTTTTGTTAACTCATCTATAATCAACATGAAAAGACATGGGCTCAATGCCGATCCTTCGTGCAATCCTACAGTGATAGAAAAGTTATCGCTCTTGCCACCAGTGATCTTAACATTAGTAACATATTAACTCTCTAGGGACTTTATCATAAGCTTTCTCTAAGTCAATAAAGACCATGTAGAGGTCTTTCCTCCTCTTTCTATATTTCTCTATCAATTGTCTTAATAAGAAAATAACTTCAATGGTAAACTTCCTAGGCATGAAACCAAACAGGTTTTTCGATACACTTGTCTCATACCATAGCCTCTTCTCAATCACTCTTTAAATTTTTTTATAATGTGGCTCATAAATTTGATCCCCTGATAATTAGTGTAGCTCTATATGCCTCCTTTATTCTTATAAATTAGTACAATATAACTTTTTCTCCATTCGTTCGGCATTGTTTTTTATTTTATATTCTTGTTAAATAACTTGGTCAACCAAACTACTTTAATATCTCCAAATGCTTCCAAACCTCTATTGGTATTCCATCGAGCCCATGGCTTTTCTTGATTTCATCTTTTTCAAGGCCTCTTTCATTTCAGGTATTTTAATCCTATGTTCATATTTATAATGTCTATATTATTTAGGTTTACAGTATTTTCAATCCCTATATTCTTAAAGCCATTGTCATTTAACAATTTTTTAAAGTAAGTTTTTCACTTTTTTTTTTATTTTTTATCTTGTCATATTTGATTAGTACCCTTTGATCATCACTTTTAATGTACCTAATGTGGTCTAAGTCTTTACTTTTTGTTCTCTTATTTTTGCAAGTTTAAACACATCTTTCTCACTTTCTCCTGATTTTAGTCTACTTCATCATATGCCTCAAGTTTAGCCTTACTTACTATTCTCTTAGCAACATTTTTAGTATTTTTATACTATTCATAGTTTTTATTATTTCTAGTCTTCTGTCATTATGACAACCCTTAATTTTGGATCAGTTTCTAAGTATTATATTATATTTTTAATTAAAATAAAATTAAGAATTTAATTTCATGAAGATAGAATTTTATAGAAGTGACCTATTTGGAAACTCAAAATTGGAACTTGAAATCATCAGATTTGAAATGTATATGTCGAGATAATTTCAATGCCACTAATTTTGTGATAAACAGAGATCAGACTGAAAAATTCAAAAGTTTTACTAAATTAGAAGGCGACAAAATTGATAATGATACCCCTTATTTTGTGAGATAAGATGAGCGGGTTAGGGGACGCGAGAAAAGTGAAAAACCCCGACGACCGCATCCCCGTTTGATCTCTCTCCGACGGTGTGCACAGGCCCGATCTCCTCCTTCCCCATTGGCCTCTTTGATCACCGGCACCAACTCGTAACCCATCTCCAATCTCCTTCTCCTCTTCCCTCTTAGGCACAGGCACAGAAAAAAGCCCACATAGCGATCAGATCTGGGTTTTTCCCCTACCGGTGCTTGGTATCTCTCTGGCTCGCACACCCACCGGAGTAGTCGACGCTAACACCTCCCTCTTTTCTGGGGCGTTAGAGACCCAAATCCCCTCCGTTTTCTTGCTCCCTCTGTTCCCCAGCAATAGCAAAAAGCTCGTTGTTTTCTTTTTTCTCTGGTGACTTTGAAAACCCCACGCAGGAACCCCTTCGTCCACAAGCGACGCACGGAGACCTCCGATCACCTCCTCTCCGGCGCTGGCATCCCACCCTTTCCCTCTTCTTTCCCCATCGATGGGGTTTCTCTGTAGCGCAGCCAGGCTAACATGCCTGTGTGCACAAAGTTGGCTGCACAGTCTGCCTTCCCTCCCCCCTTTCTTGCCTTCTCCTTCCACCAGCCTGGCCTGGCCATGGAACAGGTTGGCATGCCTTGGTCTCCCCCTTTTCCCTCTTCGTTTTCCCTCCTCTACCGGGCTCAAGTGTGAACAACCTTGTAGCCACTGCTCACCATCTCATCCTCCCTTGTTTTTCTAGCGAGTAAGGGCTGAGTTAACTCACCTAGTCAACTCGCTCCAAGCTCATTTTTGGGCAGCTGACATAGTGGGCCCTATTACTCCTTAAGATTTGATCCCTACCTATGGTTAATCTAGAAAGGATCTTGGAGATTTGAGATAACTCTCACCATCCTTGCAATGTGAGGAATAATTCTCATCTTTCTGTTCATTGATCGGGAAAGATTTGACCATTGATAGTGATCAGACCTTTAATCAAATATCAAATCATTTGATTTGTGATGATCTGACCTTATTGTACTATTTAAATAGCCCATTGTGATCATCATGATTTGTAAATCAAGATCGATATGAGATATCTTGGATCTAAGGCATTTTTTTTAGACGATTTAGCTAATCTTGATCAATGGTTGAGATCAACTGAGGTTCAGTTATGAAATTGGATCAAATTATTTGATTCATACCATGCAAATAATTTATTGGGATTATTTTATTGGAGTTACTAATTTTTTATTTGATTTGAGATGATTAGTTGGAAAATTGTAACCAAATCACTACGGATATCTTAGATCGGACACATTGGAGGTGATTGGTTGACGATCCGACAACATAGACAGCTACATATCTTTCATATGGGCTTACATTAAGTAGGATTATCATCCTAACTAGTTGATTTTATTGATTTTGTTGCAATTACATAAGATTGTGCATGATTTGTATATAATAGTATATGATTGGCTGATTAAACGATAAATTACATGAGATTGACCTAATATGAGTATGATAGCCTTGTTATTTGTTATGACATAATTAGGAAGAGGAATCAGATGGTTATTGATGGGTGTAGATCATCATAATTTGGATTATCAATCAATCGAGGCAGACTCCACCTTGAGATGACATGGCTGTGAACCATTGGATAGTATTAAAATACAACAAACTAAATTTGTAAATATAATATTTGTTTTATAACTAAGAATCCAACTAAGATAAATTGGATTCTAAGTGAGACTTGGATGTGATGTGCATCCAGGTAGTGGCATTGAGCTAGACAAGAGTCCAATAGATTTGAGAGGTACAAAAGAATGGTTCTTCATTTGAGGTAGGTGTTGACAATTAATAATGGGCATGTTACTTTGAAATTATAGATTTCTATCTCATCGACTCTGTGATTATGATTAGATTTTATTATTATTATATCATGATTTTTATTGAGATATTTGTCTTATTTGTAACTGATGCATGCATTATTTAATTCACCACTTTCCACGAAAGCATGATTTTACAAACTCTCATAACATGTGAAGTCATCATATGGTGATTTTATTTGCTTTTGCATATTGAGGGGCTTAGATGCCTTGTTTTACTATGGACTTGGTGGAGGAGGCTTGGTGGCTAGTCCTTGAGAGGTTAACCCTTGGATGGGGGATAGTGCCTTGGGATAGCAAGTCACAAGCATTCTTGGATATCATTATATTTCTTGAATTTGAGTTGTTATATGATTTTCGTGTTTTGCGCATTTATGATGGGTATTTTTACCTAGTGGACACTATGCCATGGGGGTTGTAGGGCTGGCCACTCGTCATCTGACTTTTTGATGATGATGATTGGACACCTGCCCCATAGAAGGGTGAACACTATAGGGAGTGGGATCATGTAGGCCACACTACAGTTTCGATCCTTCCCATGCAGGATGGATTCTTAGTCTCATGTTCTGGTGTCGATGTGGAGTGATAGTGGTAGAATCAAGAGTTGGTTACCATTGCAGCATAATAGTCAATGCACTTCTTGATGACTAATTTTATCATATTGCATAGAGAGTGCACTAGGATGGATATTCCCTATATACCCACGACGTGACAATGCATGGAGGATTGGTATGATTACTCATAATTAGACATATGAGTGTGAGGTACACTCATGGGACGCATTGATATAATTTTAACACTCTTAGGACCCGTGTGTGGGGGTGCCCCACATTGATGACGTTCATATTCATTGAGATGTTCCTTGCGTATTTGATGAATAGCATTGATATAATTTTAACACTCTTAGGACCCGTGTGTGGGGGTGCCCTTAATGATAATATGCACATTTATTAATATATTCTCTAATCATTTTGATGCTCTGTATTGATGTGATTTTGACATATTTATGAGCCTTAGAAGCTCAGTTGATTTGACATGTTTTTTGACATGTGGTTGCCATGAGTTACATAGATTTGATATTGCCATTTGACAAGCTTATGAGGCTTTGTTTTCTCAGCATGTCTTGGAACATGCAGGTGGATTGGATACATCGCTTTCTTTTTAGCATTATTATGAGCTTTGATGCTTTGAATATTGCCACTGATCTAGTTGGTTTGCGGTGCTAATTATGCTCTAATCTGGTGCTATTTATTCTCATATTAGATATCATGCTAGAACTATTTTCATGAGATTGATAATTTATTACATGCCCTGAGATTTGATGTATAATCTTTTCATATTGTGTTAAATGTTTATTATTATTGTCCTCACCTATACAAGCATAGCTTGTTGGGGCATTGCGATATTTTTGCAATGCCTTGGATATAGAGAGGTAGCATGTATGACATGCTGACAAAGCAGTCAAGGGCATTTGAGGCCTTCAGCAGTGCATAGAGGATATCTCAACAATGGATATGGTTTGTTCAAAACCTTACCATAGTTATTTTTATGAACTGTATATTCGTATAGTTTACATTGTGACTTGAATATGTGGATGTATTTATGTTGTATGTGATGGTTGTGCATGGACAGACCGTGAGCAATATTGTTATATATTTGATTTTTAATTTATTGTTGAGTTATATTGTTTTATCGAGATTTGTAATTGATATGGATGAATGGGTATGGAGACTGAGTCTCTTAGGTTGTGTATTTATGTTTATTGTATTTATCAGGTGTTATTGTATCACATGCGTTATATGCGAGAAGTGAATGCTCATGAATTATTCTGAGGGTTCTAGTTGTGATTTGGAGGTGCATAGTGCCTGAAAGATATGACAATTATTTTATGAGAATAATTATTAAATAGTGATGATTATGTAGTGAATCAACTAGGGAGAAAGACGGATAAAGTGAATGAGGTAATGAAAATGATTATAAATGATTTACATTCAACACTAATAGTGATGCTATTGTGATTTCTAATGACTAAGGAAGGTTATTATGAAAGATCAGTTTCATTGGATATGAGATTGATAGAGTTGTAAATTATTTTGATTGATATGACCATTAAATAATTTATTAGTTAAAGGAAGAAATGGTAGAGGTAAAGACACCGAAAATATAATTATGAGGATTCTAATGATGGTTGTTTGAGAGGACGTGTTCCTCCATTACTAAGACTTTTATTTAGAAGGCTCTTAGGATGGCCTATAATGATCAGTATCCTTGCCTTATCAGCAATTGGTGATACAAATAGAGTTTGCTACTTTATAGTAGAGGGATTAGATAGTTCGACAGTATTGAACCTCTTTACACAGTCGAGGAGATTTGTCCTAACTCCTTCACCATGAGTAAGGAGGCTACTTATAAATTTGTTAATGGGTTAACACCTAAATCGAGGAATTGCGTGATTTTAGCCCATTCTACAATTGTGGCAGAGGTAGCAGACATGGCCTCTATGTTAGAGAGAGATTCTCTTAGCACCAAAGCTGATCACATAGACTTGGACATGGGTAGTTTGATTTATCCTAGTAAGGGCAAGAGACCCTTTTCATTAACACAATTACAGAGGCCATTGAGCTAGTGATATTTGAGTAGGTAGTGTTGGATGCAAATAAGAGAAGGAGCATTGGTTGCAAGGACAGGTACCTGGACAATTATGTCATAGAGTTGGTATACTAACGCAGTAGCACTAATAGTTCCAGCAACCCCCATTATAGCAACAATCCTTTAGATGCTTTACCTGTGGAGAGTCAAGGCATTCCATTTGAGACAGTCCTAGGGGACAGTAAGTCTGACAAACTGAAGTTGGGAGCAAGGTAGGGCAGAGATGGCCCCATATTAGTAGTGATGAGTTTTTGCCATTACTTTGAGGTAAGTATAAGCCTCAAATTAAGTTATGGAAGGTACTTAGTTGATGTATTTTATTGTAAGTGCATGGGCTATTGTAGTATAGCATGCGCAAGTACGGGTCAATCCCTTAGGGACTCACTTTAAAAAGTAGGAGTTTAAATAAAATTTAATTGCTAAAATTTAAAAATAAATAATAAAAATTATTGGGATTAGATAAGAGTTCAGATCTACTCAACAGCTAAAAATTATAGAATTTCTAGTTAAAAAAGAAAGAAAATAAACCAAATAACATGAAAAAAACCTACTTCCCTAGCTTAATCACTATCAATTTCTTCAAATCTGGACTTTTGAGAGTTGATCGGCCTTTGTAAACATCTTCAGCATGTCTTTGATTAGAGATTTGCTGGTTGGATTTGTCAGATTCCTCAAAATCATAAAGATCTAGAGTAAATCGTGATTTTGGGATTTGGATGGTCTAGATCACTTTTTGGATTTTAGACTAAAGATTAGAGATGTTAATTAATCTCAGGAATGTCCTAAGAATGAAATATAAAATTTAATTGAAAATCAGATGAGAAATTGAGGAGAAATTGAGGATTTTTTGTTTATTAAAGCTAATCCGTTGATTAGGTTAAGCCTTAATTGATTTGGTTGGATTGGGTAGTTCCTGGATAAGAAAAATATAGATAAACTAAAATTGGAATAGAATGGGACACAAAGGGAATTAAAAATGGGACACATAAAGAATTAAAATTAAAGCCCCAAGGGCAAAAATGGAATTTTGTTTTAAAAATCTGATTAACACACAAAAAAAAAAAAACAGAAACCCTATGAGGAAGGTGAGGAAGACAGTGGTGGAAGAGGAGGAGGAAGAGGAAGAGGGAAGAGGAGGAGGAGAGGAGGAGAGGGAAGAGGAGAAAAGGAACAAAGGAAAAACCCAATATGGGATTTCTCTCCTAAGGTGGCTGGAGACAAGGTGAAGGAGAACAGGGAAGACAAACAGAGGGGCATCACCGGTGCTCGTCTGTGAAGCTGGGCAGTCTGATGGTGTGTAACAGAGAGGAAAGTGGGTGGAGCAGAGGTGCTGCGGTAGTTCAGTGCCGGTGACTGGTTTGACACAGAGCAAAAAAACGCATAGAAGAGAAAATGACGCTGATGGGAATCTAGTAAGAAAGAACATGAGGATGGATGTCGTGCTTCCTTCAGCTGCTTCTTGGGTTCTTGTGGCTCTACGGAGAAGCAAGGTGCAGATAGAAGGAGAATATGTGTCGGGTAGACGGAAGGAAGGAGAAGACAACTGCGTGATGGGGTTGGTGCGGGAGTGAAAGAGAAGGAGAGTAAGAGGGGAAGTGAGAGAGAGATAGCATGGATGGAGAATGAGAGAAGAGAGAGAAGGGGGAGATAAAGAAGTGCTATGGAGGGAGAGAAGACTCATTGGCTTCCCACAGCTGCCTTGGTTGGGTTGTTTGTTGGTTGGCGTAGTGATAGAGGTAATGGATGATAGTGGAATGAAAGAGCAGGCAGACAAAGATAGAGGACGTTGGTAGCGGAGATGAAGTTGGAATTAGGCTAGTGAAGAAGAAGAAGAAAGAGAATAGGAAGGTGTGGTACGGGAGTGAAAGAACAGGGAGATTGAGATAGAGAGAAAGACAAAGAGGAGAGGGAGAGAGGGATAGAGAAAAAGAGTAGGGGTGGTGCTCGCCTTCCTTTGGCTCTACTAAGGTCTATAGTGGAGAGGAGGGTGGTGAGATTTCAATTTACAGCAAGAAACTGAGAGAGGAAAAAAAAACAAAAGGAAAAGAGCGAGGTGGTGTGTGTGTGTGTGTGTGTGTGTGTGTGTGTGTGTGAGAGAGAGAGAGAGAGAGAGAGAGAGAGAGCCCACCACCTTCTAAGTTAATTTTTCACTTTCCTTCTAGCTTAATTTCCTCCATGAGGACTTTCCAAATCTTTTTCATATCTTCCTTTAACACAAAGTTTCTTTTAAAGAACCATTCTATTTGCACCATTAATCCTTGATCTTAGCCATCCATGCCTCATTTTGGTTGATTTGCAAAATAAAAGACCAAATTAGAATCATCTGATCCTTACATTAATCATCTAATAAGCTCTAATGATCATCTGACTGTTAATTTTGACAAATTAATGATTGGATGGTCAATTGGAGCTAAATTCAAATCAAGCTAAAAATTACAAATTTGAACGATTAGGTGATCTAATTGAATGCTAAATTAGGGGTATTTTGACCAAAATTGAACACTTAACACACTGCCCAACCAGTATTTTGCTAGTCCGAGCAAAACATGTGAACAACTAAAATTTAAAATTCCAAAATTTATTTTCAAGTCAACTCCTCTTTTTCTTCATAGAATTAGCTCAAATAAATCATCAACTTTAGCATACTAATAAAAATGACTGAAGATTTCAAAACCCTACCCATATGCTCATTCCACTTAAGCTCAGATCTTAGAGAGAGAGTGTGTGTGTACAGCCTACATATAGTGTAATCTTTATATCTAAGTAGACTTCTAACTTTTGAACTCCATTTGAAATATGTTTTGACCTCAATCCTCACTAATAGACATATGCTTAGAAACAAAATCTCTTAGATAGAAGGTTTAAATCATATCTCTCTTTTAATTATGTGAGAATAGTTAATAAAAGCAAATTTATCTCACATATACTCATGAAGAACAGGAGTTACTAAGGAATTTAATTGCTAATCCCTTTAGAATGGATGCCATGACCTTTGAATATTAAAAAAATACATCTCTTTAAATCCTATCTATTCATTTCCTCATCAAGACTATATTTCTCCTAGAATCAATAGGTCTTTAACTGGGATAAAAAGTAGGCTTAGGACACGGTACTAAAGAAAGGGTATAAAGGTGTTCAAAGTTTCTTCAAAAATAAGAAGAGGTCTTCTACTAAAGTTGACAATTCTTTCTTTTATTTGCTTGTAGTGAAGTGAATATTTCTTTTTCCACTTTTCTTTGCATTCTTCAAACTTTTTTTTCTTTAATACCTTTTCTTTGTATTTCAGTACTTTTGAATCTCTTTGAAGAATATTTCTTTTCTTGATATTAACTTTTCTACTTTTATTGTAACTAACAAGTATATTTCTTTATTCATCTCTACTTATCTTTCAAAGAAAATGGGTAATGTATAATTTATACTGGGGTTAATATGGGTAAAGGGTAATTTGGATGGCAAAAGAAATGACTTATATAAAAGGCTCAAGTTGGCTAACTAGTGGTAAAAATACTTTGTGGGGTAAGCTTTATGTCTCTAGGTTAACAATAAAGATCGCCTATATTATTTTCTAGGTTTCCTATAATCTATCATATTCAATGAACTTTTAAAACTTTAAAGGTAATACTCTAATAATTCAGGTAATTAGCTAAATTTAAGAGTTGGTGGGATCAATTTCCTTTAAGCATGTTGAAGAAAATTAGGAACATTTGTAACCTCTCAAAAAGAATGAATGGCTTTAAAACTCACTTAGGTTATAGTTCTCCACTGAATTTCTTTAGGATCTTTAAGTTATAGCTACTTATCAATCTAGATTATCTATATGCTACTGCATGTACAGGTGTGATATGAGACTTTGCTTTCATGAAATACTTTAGAAAATGAGTAAAATGATGAATTAATCATGTTCTGTTCCAATAATAAGCCAAAGTTATCTTGATTATACTTCAGAAAATCCAATTCTCATCATAGTGTAGGAATTGACGTAAAATTCTTTAATAAAATTCTCAACCTCTCTCTCTCTCTCTCTCTCTCTCTCTCTCTCTCTCTCTCTCTCTCTCTCTCTCTCTCTCTCTCTCTCTCTCTCTCTCTCTCTTTGTGTGTGAAAAATCAAGAAAATCACCTAAAAACCTAACAAAAAACTAGAATTTGCTAGAATTCTACACCCCCTAACCTGACAAAAACATTGTCCTCAATGTTTAAAAAGTAGGACTTAAAATGAATATGGTTGATGTAGAAAACAAAAAATGCAAATGATGATACAGAGGGAATAGATCCACTCAATCCTAATAAACAGGATCCTTCAAAATTGTAGACTCAACTTCTAAATTCTCATATTCTAGGAAAGGCTCTAAACGTTGACCATTCACTTTGAAAGAATAACTAGTCCTAGTATCCTCAATCTTGACTGTCCCATATGGAAAAATCTCTTTTACTATATATGGACCAGTCCATTGGGATCGAAGCTTACCTGGAAATAGGTGGAGCTTAGAATTGTAAAGTAGAATCTTTTGGTTTGGAGTAAAGGATTTTCTCATTATGTTCTTATCATAAAAAAACTTTCATCTTTTCTTTATATATCCTATTACTCTCATAAGCTTCTTGCTTGATCTTTTCCAACTCATTAAGTTGGAGTTTTCTATGTGAGCCTGCTTTACCCTATTAAAATTAATGGTGTTTATTGCTTAGTAGGCTCTATGTTCCAATTCCACAAGCAAATGACAAGTCTTACCATAGACAATACAATAAGGTGATAGACCAATCGGGGTCCGATGTGCAATCCTGTAAGCCTAGAGCGCATCGGTTAGTCGAAGAGACCAATTTTTATGATTTGGATTAACAATCTCTTGAAGAATTTGTTTTATAGCCCGATTAGATACTTCTACTTGTCCACTTGTTTGTGGGTGACATGGTGTTGCAACTTTATGTGTAATATTATATTTTTTTCATTAGTACTTGAAATGGTTTGTTGCAAAAGTGTGTATCGCTATCACTTATAATGGTTTGAGGGGTCCCAAATCTAGAAAAAATGTTTTCTTTTAAGAATTTAAGAACTATTTTATGATCATTATGCCTACAAGGGATAGCCTCAATCCATTTTAAAACATAATCTATGGCCAATAAGATATAAAGGTAGCCAAAAGAAGGTGGGAATGAACCCATGAAATCTATATACCAATAATAAAAAACTTCTATAACAAGGATAGGGTTTAAAAGCATCATATTCCTACTGCTTATTCCTCCTAACTTTTGACGTTGCGCACATGATTTACAGAATACATGTGTCTTTGAACAACAACAGCCGATATAAACCACACTGCAAAATCTTTGCAGCTGTTTTCAGGGCAAAAAATTATCCACCACATGCTTCTTAGTGACAAAAGAAGATGACACTATGTTGTTCTAATTCAAGGACACACCTTCGAATGATTTGATCTGAGCAATACTTAAATGAGTATGGATCATCTTAGAAGTAGTGCTTAACATTGGGAAAAACTTTTTGCTTTTCTTGTTTAGTCCAATGTTTAGGAATCTTCCTTGTGAGTAAATAATTTGCAATATCAACAAACTTGGGAGATGGGAAACATGAAAAAATTGCTCATCAGGAAAAGTGTCTTTAATTGGCAACTCATCTAAAGGGTCCGCGAGGACTAGGCGAGACAAATGGTTAGCTATAACATTCTCTACTCCCTTTTTATCTTTTATTTCAATGTCGAACTCTTGAAGTAAGAGAATCCATCTAATTAGTCTAGGCTTAGCATCTTTCTTAGAAAGAAGATACTTGAGGGCTGAATGGTCAGTGAATATTACTATTTTAGATCCAACCAAATAAGAGTTGAATTTATCCAATGCGAAGACAATTGCTAAGAGTTCTTTCTCCGTAGTGGAACAATTCATTTTGGTGCTATTTAGGGTCCTACTGGCATAGTAGATGATGTATGACTTTTTCTCTTTTCTCTGCTTTAGTGCAGCTCCTACAGCATAGTCATTAGCATCACACATGATTTCAAAGGGTAGACTCCAGTCAAGTGGCTGCATGATAGGTGCAGTGGTCAACTTGTCTCTCAACTTTATAAAAGCTTCTTAACAATCCTTAGTCCACTCAAAAGAGGTATCCTTTATGAGGAGTGAGGAGGTGACATAATGGTCCAGATATTGCACTAAAATCTTTAATGACCCTCCTACAGAATCCTACATGACCTAGGAAGGAGCGAATGTCCCTCACAGATTTTGGAATGGGTAGATTGGCAATTAGGTCAAATTTGGCTCTATCTACCTCTATACCTTTGGATGACACAATGTGACCTAGGACAATTCCCTTATGAACCATGAAATGACATTTTTCCCAATTAAGCACTAGGTTCTTTTCTTTACAATGAGTTAAGACTTTTCTCAGATTTTCAAGACATGATTTAAATGAATTAACAAAAACAAAAAAGTTGTCCATGAAAACCTCTAAAATTCTCTCTACCATATCACTGAAAATGCTCAATATGCAGTGTTGAAAAGTGGCAAGAGCATTACATAATCCAAATGGCATTCTTTTGTAAGCATGTGCCAAAAGGACATGTAAATGTGGTCTTTTCCTGATCCTCAGGTGCAATTTCTATTTGGTTATATATACCATAAATAACCATCTAGGAAACAATAGTACTAATGTCTTGCAACCCTTTTTAACATTTGATCAACAAAGGGCAAAGGAAAATGGTCCTTCCTTGTGACAGCATTGGTGGGGATCAGTTCATTGTTGGCTTTAGTTATTATTGTCACTCCAGATTTCTTTGGAACCACCTGAGTAGGACTTACCCATTTGCTATCACTTATGGGATATATGATTCCCACATCAAGTAACTTTAGGACTTCTGCTCTAACTATATCTTTCATATTAGGATTTAACCTTCTTTGCATTTGATAACATGGCTTAGCTTCATTCTTTAAATATATCCTATGGGTGTAGATTAAAGGGTTAATGCCCTTTATATCAGCTATGGTCCATCCTATAACACCTTTGTGTTCTTTTAAAGTATTTATTAACCTTTCCTCCTAAGATGTTTCTAGTTGGGAGGAAATTATTACAGGAAAAGTCTCCTTTTCTCTTAAATAGGCATATTTTAAATCTAATGGTAGAGATTTCAATTCAAGCTTAGGAGGTTCCATGGATGATGGAAGGGGAGTGGATTCCCTAGGCAGAAGGTCCTCAAACTAAGGTTTCAAATTTTTTGTATCCATGATGGGAACAGAATCAAAGAGGGCATTAACTACCTCTATTAATGCATCCTCATTAAACTCATTACAATGGGCCAAACAGGCCTCGAGTAGGTTCGACAAGGAAGATGAATGGAAATGATCTTGCACAATTGAATTGATCATGTTAACATTATGCAAGTCATTAGTGGTTTAATGTTAAAGATGTTTAGCTCTAATGTCATATTGCTAAATGACACCATTCTACAGTTGATTTAGGCATTGGACGTAGCCAAAAATGGTCATCCAAGGATGATTGCTATTTCATTCTTCTCATTTACTATCAGTTATGTATCCAGAACTAGAAAATCTATAGGGAAACAAAATTGTTCTACCTTGACTAACACATCCTCTATTACCCCTCTTAGTATTTTCACAAAACAATCAGCTAATTGGAGTGTAGTAGATGTAGGTTTCAGTTCACACAAACCTAATTGTTCATATACTGAGTATGGTAATAGGTTTACACTAGATCCCAAATCAAGCAAGGCTTGGTTAATCTTGTGGTTGCTAATAATGCAAGTAAGAGTGGGGCAACCAGGATTTTTGTATTTTGGTGGTGTATGATGTTGAAGAATAGAACTCACTTGTTCAGTCAAAAATGCCTTCTTTTGGACATTTAGTTTTCTTTTTATGATGCATAAATCTTTTAAGAATTTGGCATATGATGGGATTTGTTTAATTGCATCTAAGATAGGTGTATTGATCTTGACTTGCTTGAAAATCTCTAAAATATCATTAGTAGAAGCAGATTTTGGAGCTTGACACAACCTTTGAGGAAATAGAGCATGTATAGGACCTGGGTCAACAGGTGAAGAGGGGTCCTTCTGTTTAGAGTTTTCTTTAACTTTTGTGGATTTTTCTACCTTATCAGTCTTTTGGGGCTCATCTTTCTCAATTTTTTTACCACTCTTAAGAATGGTAACAGCCTTAATCTGTTCCATGGTAAAGCTGGATGATTCATCAAATGCATTAGTGCTAACCGCATGCACCCTTAGGGTTTGCTTGTGGTTGAGCTGGGAACTTTCCTTTTTCCATACTTTGCATCCATTGACTCATCATGCTCTTTATTTCATTCATAGACTGATTGGTTTGTTTCAATTAGGCTTTTAATTGAGAAAATTTCCTCTCCTAGTTTTGAATGTGTTGATTGTTATTCTCCTCGACATGCCTCTTAGGTGGAGGCAAGTAAAGTCTAGAAGAAGGGGGTTGATGAGTTTGGTAGGCAGGGTAAGAAGTCCTTGGTTTTGTTGGTGAGGTTGATATTGTCCTCGTTGTGGAACATTGGCAATAGGTCCATTTTTCCAACTGAAGTTTGAATGGTATCTTTAGTTGGGGTTGTAAGTCTCTGAAGGGGAGAAAGGTCTTTTATATGTGTTAAGTGAATTAGCCTAATCATGTAGTACCTCTTAGAATGCTGGAATGGTAGGACATTCCTGAGTAAGATAGGTGGTAATCTCACAGATGCTACGCACATGTTCTTCTTTATTTGAGTTTTTCTTTCCCATTTCTATGGCTTCTACTTTTCTCGCTAGGGATGCTACTCTGGCATTGATATCATCTTTTTCAGACATAGCATACGTGCATCCCCTACCATGGGTGGTATTGGGCTTAGGTCTATATATATGTTCTATTCTTTCTGAGTTAGCCTAGGTCTGTGCACTTTTAGCTAGCCATTCCAAATACTTCTTTGCCTCACTTGGTTGTTTGTTCAGAAAGTTACCATTGCACATCATTTCTACGAACTGGAGTATGTTAGAATTTAGTCCTTCATAAAAGAAGCTGATGATGCATCATGATTCATAGCCATGATGAGGGGCAAGTGAGTAGTAGATCTTTGAACCTTTCTTATCATTGATAGAATGATTCTTTATCCTTCTGGGTAAAGTTCATTATCTTATGGTGAAGTGTATTTGTTTTATGGATAGGGAAATTTTTTTTTCAAGAATTCCCTAGTCATTTCATTCTAGGTTCTTATGGAACGTGCTAGCAGTGCATTAAACCACATATTTGCCTGAAAAAGTTTAAGCTTAACAGTATTAAGACCTATATTTTGTATTCTTTGGGTACTACATACTTCATCAAATTCTTTAAGATGAAAGTAAGGACTCTCACTGTCAAAACCATGGAATTTGAGAAGTAGTTGGATTACTCCCGTTTTTAATTCTAACGCACCGGCATTCTGAGGAAGAATGACACACGATGGAGTACTGGTGCTTGTAAGCTGAAGGTAGTCTTTTAAAGTTCTGCCACAAAAGTTTTGATAACCCTCATTATTATCCCCATGTTCACTCTGTTGTCCAACTCCATATTGTTATTTCTTCTCCAATCTCTATTTAGTTGATGATTATTCCTCCTTGGTGGAGGTTGATATTCATCATCCATTAGGGGTGCTGGGTCCTCATTCATGATGAGTGGAGGCCCTTGACTACCATGGCGTGAATTACCCCTTGAGTGTTGATCAATCATTGATGTGGCTTAATCTTGTTGTATGTCTTTTTGGTTGTACTTGACTAACATGCCGGTTTTGTCGCGTCTCCAAAAGTGCATACAATGGAAGCTTTGTCCTTTTCTTTTCTTTTCTTTTCTTTTTTATTTTATTTGGTTGGGAAAACTAACCTAAATGATGCACAAACAAAAAGGCACACTCAAATAATCCTGAGGCTAATAAGTAGCAATATTTTGATGCTCTTGAATTTGTGTGGGGCCGATGCTTTTGATTAGCCTAGTCTAGCACTCCTCTCTTTCAAATTTGAATATTGCTTACCAGTTAGGTTCTACACTAATGTGATTAATACAATCCGCATGTAAGGAGGAATTTAAACCTCAACAAATGTCAACAGAAGGCGTGGGAAAATCAGTTGGATTTTAAGACACTCACTATAACCACAGTGCTCCAAAGCCACTAGAGTGACAATAGATTATATCCCATTAAGAGGGTCTTATGAGCATGTGATGACCCTATAGGTCTCTTCTAATTGATTTTACATTAATTTGAAAGGTAGTGTTGCACGCTTGAGGTGATTATCCTAGGTGGGCCAATGAGTAGTGATGAAATCCACCCTTGATCTTATGGGGGTAGGGTGCCCGTACTAAATAATTTTCACACTCCATGGCAGTTTGATTAGCATATATATCACTTTAAAGCATTGAATGTGCCCTAAGAATGCAATTAAAACAATAAACTAATGCAAAACCCTAAAAATGTAGTATTTATTAAAGATGCTTTCTATATGCAATTACACTACCAACAATGCAAATTATTTTAAATGCAAAACCTAATCTAAGAAATAAATGAGTGAGGAAAAATTATAGTGAGGTTTCTGATAAGATCAAGTGTGGGCCACCTTATTCCACACTTGCCCTGTATTATACAACTTTTTAAAATTTGAAATAAAAATTGCAAATTACAAAGATCCTCACTGCAAGATTCACTCAAACGAAAAAAAGAAAGTCATATTTTAGGAAAGCAGGGAAACTTTCGTTTTGATGAAGATCCACTTTCCTATTTTCTTAAAAATAAAATTAGAAATAAGTACCAAATTCAAGAAACAAGGTGATTATGTACTAAAAAAATTTGAAAAATTCACCTAAAATGCTAAAAATGCAATTCCTATTTTTTTTTGGAAATTTCTAATTTTTTTTGGAATTTTATAATTTTTTGGGTTTTTAATTAAATTTTATGAAAACTCCTTTGTAGGTCTTTGACAATGGTGCCAAAACTTGTTGATGTGTTTTACCACAAGTGCATGGGCTATTGTAGTATAGCATGCGCAAGTATGGGTCAATCCTTTAGGGACTTGTTTTAAAAAGTGGGAGTTTAAATAAAATTTTAATTGATAAAAAATAAAAATAAATAACAAAAAATGACTAGAATTATTAGAATTAGAATAAGAGTTTAGATCTACTCAACAGCTAAAAATTATAGAATTTCTAGTTCAAAGAGAAAGAAAATAAACCAAATAACATTTAAAAAAAACTACTTTCCTAGCTTAATCACTGTCAATTTCTTCTAATCTAGTCTTTTGAGAGTTGATTGGCCTTCATAAACATCTTCAGCATGTCCTTGATTAGAGATCTGCCGGTTGGATTTGTTAGATTCGTCAAAATCATAAAGATCTAGAGTAAATTGTGATTTTGGGATTTGAACGGTCTAGATCACTTTTTGGATTTTAGAATAAAGAACAGAGATGTTAATTAATCTCAGGAATGTCCTAAGAATGAAATATAAAATTTAATTAAAAATTAGATGAGAAACATAGGAGAAATTGAGGATTTTTGGTTGATTAAGGCTAACTTGTTGATTAGGTTAAGCCTTAATTGATATGGTTGGATTGGATAGATCCTGGATAAGCAAAACACAAATAAACTAAAATTGGAATAGAATGGGACACAGAGGGAATTAAAAATGGTACAAAGAAAGAATTAAAAATAAAGCCTAAGGGCAAAATTGGAATTTTGTTTAAAAATCTAATTAACATGAAAAAAAAAGAAAAGAAACTCAATGAGGAAGGTGAGGAAGATGGTGGAGGAAGAGGGAACAAGAGAAGGAGAGGGGAGAGGAGAAAAAGAATAGAGGGAAAACCCAATATGGGTTTTCTCTTTTGAGGTGGCCGGAGACAAGGTGAAGGAGAATAGGGAAGAGAGACACAGGGGCGTCACTGGTGCTTGTTTGTGAAGCTGGGCAGCCTGGTGCTGGCTAACAAAGAGGAAAACGGGTGGAGCAGAAGTGCTAGGGCAGTTTAGTGCCAGTGACTAGTTTGACGCAGAGCAGAGAAACACATAGCAGAGCAGACGATGCTGGTGGGAATCTGGTGAGAAAGAATGCAAGGATGGAGATGGTGTTTCCTTCAACTGCTTCTTGGATTCTTGCAGCTCTACGAAGAAGCAGGGTGTAGACAGAAGGAGAATGTGTGTTGAGTAGACAGAAGGAAGGAAAAGAGGGCTGCATGATGGGGTTGCTGCAGGAGAGAGAGAGAGAGAGAGAGAGAGAGAGAGAGAGAGAGAGAGAGAGAGAGAGAGAGAGAGAGAGAGAGAGAGAGAGAGAGAGAGAAGCAGGAGATAGAGAAGTGCTATGGATGGAGACAGGACTCGTTGGCTACCCACGATTGCCTTTGTTGGGTTGTCTATTGGTTGGCATAGTGATGGAGGCCATGGACAACAATAGAATGAAAGAGCAGGAAGACAAAGATAGAGGATGATGGTAGCTGTAATATCCTCAATTTTAATCTTAAATTAGTGATAAAAATAAATAAATAAAAATAAAAAATTTATGCATGGAAATTGGTTCTAAAAACTCAAAAACTAGAAAATACCATCGATAGGATTCCAACGACATAAAGCATGCAGAACACAGAGCCCAAATGAAGAAGTTATGAGCCATTGAAGTTGTAAGGGTAGTTTGGTAATTTGGAGGGGTCCGAATTGTAGGGGCTCTTTTGATAATGGCACCCCTTCCATCCCCCCTTATCAGATCCGATGATCTTGCCGAAAAAATCATCGGAGGGAAGGCTTATAAGGGAGGAGTTTTCCTTCCTCCTTCCCAAGCACAATCTCTCTCCCTCAATCTGCTCCTCTCATCATCTTCTCCATCGAGTCCTTTCCTTAAACCTTAACCTTTGCAAAATAGCATGTTTTTTGGCAATTAGGGATCTGGTAGTGTCAACAACTACTCAGCTGATCGAGGTAAGCCCCAACCCTCTAATCCCCCTTTACATGTGTGGTATATACATCAATGGCGTGCATGAAAGTCGAAAAAAACGACTAGAGTTCGTCGTTTTTCCTGGAAATTTGTATACGCTACTGTTGGAACACAAATAGGTTGATAAAACATTATTAAAATAGAGATCGGACCATCTATCTAGTGCAAAAAGAACCCAAGAACAAACCCTTAAAGTTTGAGAAAAATTTGACGGTGGATGACACCAAAAATAGCGAAGAACAGTATATAGGAAAATTTTAGTAATATGAGAAAAATCAAGTAAAAACCTTAGTTTTTAGAAAAATCAAGCCAAAGGAGTATTGAAAATGAAAAATACATGAAATTTTGAGCAAAATGGTGCAAAAATCATGAAAGTTGGACACCTATAGGGTCACTGGCAATGACCGGACTCCAGTCGTCTTCCCTAGTGCCAGTTTCCAGTTCGTGCTAGTGTAACCCAGTGTAAATCAGGGCCGTCGGTGTAACCCGGTGTAAACTGGTGCAAATGCACCGCCCGACCCCTTACAAATTAATAATATTAATTTATGAAGTATTTTTACAAAAAACTTGATTTTGAGAGCTACAGAGGTCCAAATCAAGATCGAAAACATCCGTTGCGATTGTCTTGATGATGCGAACCTAGATTTAACTTAAAAAACTTACCATTGACCACTTTTTAATTAGTTAAATTATAAAATATGAATTAATAACTTAAAACCGACTAATCAAAGGGTGATCAGGCTTTAAGACTTAAATAACGAGATAAAGTATGAAAATATATAAGGGTTCTAAGGGGCATATTAGTGTGACTACTCTAGAAATTGATCTAGACCATTGGTCTGAACTAGATCTTAGGAAATTGTTGATTTGAGGATGATCTGATCATCAGATTTAGGAATAAACATTAGTTACACACAAAAACGAATAGATAAACATGAGATGGGACAAATTAAGAACCAAATCATAGTTAGAAATCTTGGAAGATGATCCAATGTTTGGATCACCATAAATTTTCTTATGATAAAATAAATAACATCAAATAGTATTGTGGTATTGACAAGTACATCAAAACGTATAAGATAAGGGGATTATACACTTGAGTTGAGTGATCTCACATCATAGTAGGTGACTACATTTAATGTTATATCTTGATTTTAAAACCTTGCATCATCATAGCATCATGATTGACTGTGATTTAAATTGCATAGTTAAAATTAGTCAAAAAATTGTGAGACTTAGACTTTTATGTGTTATGATCGATATTTGATTTCGACAATGTATTGAATGGATTATAATTGATGATTTCATGAGATCGATATTTCATAATTATGCATGATTAGAAATTTTCTCTTTTATTGCACCACTGAAACATATGGGTTTTCATAAGGAAAGTGGATACTTGGTGGTTAGTCCTTTTAGAGGCTAACCTCGGGATGAGGGGCGTGCCATGGGGATTGCGAGCCATGAGTGCTCCTAGTTTTCGAGATACGTGTTTTTTGTATTTTGGGTTTTATGACGGGTGCTTTCACTTGGTGGATGTCATGCTAGGAGGGAGTATGGTTGGCCACCCACCCTTTGAGATTTGTGATGTGATTGTGATATGATAGACACTTGCCCATAGATGGCTTTCGGTAGAGGTTGGTAACATAGATAGTCCACACTACCGGTCCGGGCCTTTCCATGGGGACGGACATTAAGTCTCCCTTTATGGTGTCGACAGGGAGCGGCGATGGTTGAGACCCCAGAGCATTGCCACTGCGGCATGATAATCCATACTCTTATTCTGTGTGCTTGCATGATGAGCATGGAGATGTGATTATATACTTGGGGGTGACGACACTCAGATGTTGGATATGAGTACTTATGATCGGTGATACGAGTGTATGTGATGCTCGTGGGACCCATGTACATTAGGGTGCCCTGTGATTATTGTATGCTCATTTACATTAGCTCATATTATGTTTTAAATTCATGAGATGCATGTTTTATATTGTACATGATGATGCTTTGAGATTATGTTGGCATTGATTATAATGATTTTATTTTCATAGATAATAGATCTCTTATTATATCACCACTGTCATTCAAATTGTTCCATCTTTATTACATTAAATGTCTATGTACCTACACAAGCAATAGCTTGCTGAGGCATTGCTTTATTTTGCAATGCCTTAGATCAAGAGCTCGACAGCAGGAAGGGCAAGACCGTTGAGAGATCGTGATAGCAGTGGGAGATTTCTTTACTTTGACTGATAGACAGTGACGTGAGTTAATAAATAGAGTACCATTTGACTTTCTTTATGGACTGTATACTTTTATTTTATGGATTTGATTATGATAGTTATATATATGATTGATATTTAGGTGGAATGTTATGATGGATAGACATTGAGCCACATTATTATTGTGTTTTGGACATTTATTATTTTGAAAATAAAGGCGCTGATGATTTTGACGTTGGTTTAACATGTGTATTGTTTCAATTGTATCACCGCAAAATTTTAATTATGTTTTAAATTATAATTGCGATGTTTTGGAAAAAGAAAATAACAACCGGAGGTTTTCAATAAATGTTTTAATAAAATAATTAATAGAATCATTTTAACATGGGATCTCGACTAAGAATATTATTATTATTATTTAAAAAATTGTTATAAAAATCCGGGGTGTCACACTTGGTATCAGAGCCCAGTCTATTCTATCATGATCCTTACAAATGTCTATTTATATGTGGGTAACAGTCCATAAATTGTAGTTAAAGAAGAACTACGAGATAGGAACTTACACTTAGTGGTACTTAAATCTTTGATAGATGACTCCTTGAAGAAGAACCAGGTCTACCCCTGCTACACCAGTTGCCCCACCTGATGAGTCCTCTAATCAAGGGGATTGAGATGCTGAGTTGGTGAACAGGGTAATGTTAGGGCTGATATCGCTCATATAGTAGCAGGTTAGGACTGCAATTCAGGTCGTGAACCCTAACCATGTCACACTGCCTCCAATGGCACCTGTGGATTCGTCTATTCATTCCACCCACCCAGTACAAGACCCACAAGCACCTAAAACCGTCGAGGGTGATGCTACGAGTGAACCTAAGAAGACAGATAAACTATTAGAAAGATTTCAAAAGATGGTGCCACCCTTCTATGGTGATGGTGATGCTGAGGAGGCTGAGTGATAGCTATTAGAGGCAAAGAGGACATTTGACGTGATGAAGATTGTACCAGAGGATCAAGTCCGGATAGCTGCTTACCTACTGAAGGGTGAGGCAGGCTTTTGGTGGCAGACCTTTACACTTACACGACCAGATCCTAAAGAGACGATGACATGGGCCACCTTTAAATAGGTTTTCGATACTCAATACTTTCCACTCCATGCATTACAATCATTGAATAAAGAGTTTGCCACATTGGAGTAAAGAGACATGACGGTTTAGCAGTACTTGAACCGATTTACCTAATTGAGGAGGTTTGCTCCTGCAGCACCTGCCTCAGACAAGGAGGCAATAGATAGATTCGTGGATGGATTGACACCCTGGCTAAGAGATCGGGTGATTACTTCCCAACCTACTACTGTGAGAGATGCAGCGAACATGGCCTCCATGCTGGAGAAGAACTCTCTCAGGACTAGAGGGAGTGCATATTAGCCCACTAAGGGCAAGACACCCTTTAGTGCTATGCAGGCACATAGAGCACCAGGTTACTAGCTGCAAACCAAGCCTAAGAGAGACACAGAGAAGAAGAGATGCGACAGGTGCAAGGGTTGGCACCCTGGGCGAGAGTGCAATAGATTCCACAGACCACATCATTAGAGCCAATCCCAACCACGGCGACAGCACCTGCCACCTTTCCAGAGACAACCATACAAGTGTTTCAATTGTGGAGATGTAGGCAATTTCATTAAAGACTATCTTAAGAGGCAGAGAGAGAGGTAGACCGAGATGGGTGCAGAGACTGCTACCTCACCATGTAGTCAGGGACGAGTATTTGCCATCACATCAGGACAGGTACAGGCATCACACCAGGTCGTTCAAGGTACTCTTCTAGTCTTAGACCAACATGACAGGGCCCTCTTTGACACAGGGTCCACTCATTCTTTTATATCATGCATTTTTCAATCTTGATGTTTGATACTCGACATGATATTGGAATCTTCACAAGTGTTTTATTGCATGTTTTAGTTTTCGTAATCACCTACACAAGCATAGCTTACTGAGGCATTGCTTTGTTTGCAATGCCTTAGATACAAAGAGTGGCTGCAAGTTGACATGCTGATAGAGCAGGTAAAAGTGATGGCAGTTTTCCATGGAAGCATTGAGGACATTTAGAGATGACAAGGTTTGTTCAAGACCTCACTTTGGGTTTTATGGGCTGTACTTTAATTAAAGTTGCAATGTGACCTGGATGTAAGAATATGAATTCATGTTGGATGTGATGGCTGTATGGAGGGACCCTGAGTATTTTATCATGACTTGATTTTCTTATCCATTGTTGGAGTATATATTTTATTGAAAATAGCATTTGGTTGTGGATGGTGTGGAGACTGAGTCTCCCATATGACATGCCTTATATTATGTTTATCAAGTTATTTTGTATTGCACTGATCATGTGCAATGGTCCAAAATACAAAGGAAGCTCTGCTGGATTTTTGATAGAAATGGTATTTCATTTCACCGTTAAATCCATAGTTTTGTGATTGTATGACTCTTTGAATTTTGAAAGAAATTCTTTTATTTAAGTTTTTGTTTTGGTCACTTTAAAAATCAAAGTTTTTAAAACAGGGATCTCGATTGTTTTTATAAATTATTATTATATTGTTGAGAAAAACCCTGGGTGTCACATCTACTCCCTCTGTTCCCTAGCAATGACAAAAACCTTGCCATTTTCTTTTTTCTCTAGTGATATTGA
The DNA here is from genome assembly GCA_035236585.1 of Warburgia ugandensis. Lineage (NCBI taxonomy): Eukaryota > Viridiplantae > Streptophyta > Magnoliopsida > Canellales > Canellaceae > Warburgia > Warburgia ugandensis. The sequence continues at coordinate 72,861,757 of CP141129.1, read as the reverse complement.
AAACCTCACGTAGGAACGCCTTCGTTCACCAGCAATGCGCGAAGACCCCCAATCACCTCCCCTTCAGCACCAGCATCCCACCCTTTCCCTCTTCTTTCCCCCTGATTAGATTTCTCTACAGTGCAACAGGCCTGACACGCCTATGCGCACAGGTTAGCTCTGCTTTCCCTCCCCCTGTCTTGACTTCTCCTTCTACTAGCATGGCCTGGCCATGGAAGAGGTTGGCGTGCCTTGGTCTCCCCCTTTCCCCTCTCCGTTTTTCCTCCTCTACCGAGCTCAAGTGTGAAAAACCTGGTAGCCATTGGTCACCAACTCCCCCCTTGTTTTTCCTCTATTATGAGTTAGGGCTGAGTTAACTCATCTAGTCAACTCGCTCTAAATTCGTTTTGGTGAGTTGAGTTGACAAAGTGGGCCCTATTACTCCTTGAAATTTGATCCCTCATTCTGGCTAATTCAGGAAGGATCTTGGAGATTCGAGATAACCCTCGTGATCCTTGCAATGCAAGGAACAATACCTATCTTCTTGTTCATTGATTGCGAAAGATTTGACTATTGATCATGATTAGACCTTCTACCGGATGTCAAATAGTTTGATCTATGATGATCTAACCTTGTTTTACGATATAAATAGTCCATTGTGATCCTCATGATTCCTAGATCAAGATCCATATAAGATATCTTGGATCTGAGGCATTTTTTTGAGATGATTTAACCAATCTTGATCAACAACTGAGATCAATAGGGGATTTAAGTACAAAATTGGATTAAATTTGACTATTCATACCATTTAGTTGATTTATTGGGATTATGTGATTAGATTTTCTAATTTTTTATTTGATATGGGACGATTAGGTGGAAATTTGTGACCAGATCAGTATGAATATCTTAGATCGAGCACATTGGAGGTGTTTGATTGACGATCTTGTGACATAGACAGCTAGATATATTTCAAATGGACTTACATGAGGTAAGATTATCATTCTAACCAGTCAATTTCATTGATTTAGTTGTAATTACATAAGATTGTGCATTATTTGTATATAATAGTTCTAGATTGGCTTATTAAACGATAAATTACTTGAGATTGACTAGATCTAAGTATGATAGCCCTGTTATATGTTATAACATAATTAAGAAGAGAATCAGGATAGTTATTGATGAGCCTGGATTAGTATAATCTGGATTATCAACCAACTTAGACAAGCCCCACCTAGAGCTGACATGGCCATGAACCATTAGATAGTATTGAAATACAGTAAATTAAGATTTGTAAATATAATATTTGTTTTATAACTAAGAATCCAACTTAGATAACTTGGATTCTAAGTGTGAGCTGGATGTGATGTGTATTTAGGTATGGGACTGAAGCAGTCTAAGCTAGACAGGAGTCTGATTGATTTGAGAGGTACAGATGAGTGGTTTTTCATCTGAAGTAGGTGATGATAATTAATAATGGGCATGTTGTTTTGAAATTATAGATTTTCATCTCATTGGCTCTATGATTATGAATATATTATTATATCATGATTGTTATTGAGACATTTGTCTTATTTCTAGCTGATGCACGCACACATTATTTCATTCACCACCATTTTCCACAAAAGCATGATTTTAGCATACTCTTATGGCCTGTGAAGTCATTAGATGGTGATTTTATTGGCTTTTGCAAGTTGACACACTTGGATGTCTTGTTTTACCTCTGGTTTTTCCTTGGACTTAGTGGAGGAGGCTTGGTGGCTAGTCCTTAAGAGGTTAACCCTTGGATGGGGAGTAGCCTTGGGATGGTGAGTCACATGCGCTCCTAAATTTCATTATTCACCAAAGGATTTCATTATATTTCTCAACTTTGAGTTGTCAGATGATTTTCATGTTTTGTGGATTTAGGATGGGTATTTTTTCCCAATAGACGATATGCTAGTAAGGTTGTAGGGCTAACCACTTGCCCTCTGATTTTGTGATGATGATGATGATTGTACACCTACCTCATAGAAGGGTGAACACCGTAGGGAGTGGGATCATGGGTAGGCCATGCTATGGTTTCTATCCTTCCCATGCAAGATAGACTCCTAGTCTCACGTTCTGGTGTTGACATGGAGTGGTAGTGGTAGACTAAGGAGTTGGTTACCATTGTAGCATAGCGGTCCATGCACTTCTTGATGACTAATTTTATCATATTGGCAAAGAGAGCACTAGGATGGATATTCCATGTGTACCCACTGCATGACGACACATGGAGGACTGGTATGGGTGCTTATGACTGGACATATGAGCATGTGGTACACTCATGGGACCCTCATGTTAGGGTGCCTCACATTGATGAGGTTCATATTCATTGAGATATTCCTTGCGTATTTGATGCATTGCATTGATATATTTTGACACTCTTGGGACTTGTGTGTCGGGGTGCCCTTGATGACGATATGCACATTTATTGATATATTTTTCGAGCATTTTGATGCTTTGAATTGACATGATTTTGGCATATTTATGAGCCTTAGAAGCTTAGTTGATTTGACATTTTCCAGATGTGGTTGGCATGAGTTACATTGATTTGATATTGGCATTTCATGAGCTTATGAGGCTTTATTTTCTTAACATGTCTTGGAACATGTAGGTGGATTGGATGCATTGCTTTGTTTTTAGCATTATTATGAGCTTTGATGCTTTGACTATTGCCACCAATCTAGTTGGTTTGTGGTGCTAATTATGCTTTACTTTGGTACTATTTATTCTCATATTACATATCATGCTAGAATTGTTTTCATAAGATCAATAATTTATTACATGCCCTAAGATTTGATGTATGATCTTTTCATATTGTGTTAAATGTTTATTATTATTATTATTATCGTCACCTATACAAGCATAGCTTACTTAGGCATTGCGATGTTTTTGCAATGCCTCAGATACAGAGAAAGGCAGCAGGTATGACATGCTGGCAGAGCAATTGAGGGCAGTGGAGGCCTTCAACGGTGCATAGAGGAGGTCTCAACGATGGATATGGTTTGTTCAAAACCTTAACTCGATTATTATTGTGGATTGTATATTTGTATAGTTTACATAGTGACTGAGATGTATGAATGTATTGACGTTCGATGTAATGGTTGTGCGTGGACAAACCCTGGGCAATGTTGTTATATCTTTGATTTTTAATTTACCATTGAGGTATATATTTTTATCGAGATTTGTAATTGATCTCGATGAACTGGTATGGAGACTGAGTCTCCTAGGTTGTGTATTTATGTTTATTGTATTTATCAGGTGACGTTCTATCACACGTGTCATATGCGATGATCCAAAATACAGAGGAGACTGTTGAATATTTCATAAAAATGGGAAAGACATTTCATCGTTAAGTCTGTGATGTTGTGTAATATCCTTAATTTTTAGGATAAAATAGGAAATTTTTAAATAAATTAAAATAAAAAATTTATGGATGAAATTTTTTCCTGAAAACATAAGAATTAGAAAGTGCTCGTCGATACGAATCCAACGCCACCAAGAACGCGAAAAACGGAGCTCAAATGAGGGAGTTATGAGCCGTCAAAGTTGTAAGGGCAAATTGGTCTTTTGACATAAACGTGTTACACAGGGGTCCAAATTGATAACGGCACCCCTATCTACACACGTCTCTACCAGTTCGGCGAAATCACTGGAGAGACATGGGAAGAGACGTGTGGGGAAGAGTTTCTCTTCCCCAAGACTCTAAAACCCTATATCTATGCTCTTCTAGGAGCCAAAACGCTCCACTATTGAGCATTTTCTCTGAGTTTTTACGCAAAACCCTAGCCATGCAAAACTTGAATTTTCCAGCGAGTGGAGCCCCGGAAACACGAGCAACTCCGGCCAGGTGCAAGGTAAGCCTCAAAACCTATGTTTTTCGTATTTATTAATAGAAAAACAATTAGGAAAACATTTAAAAAATTATGAAAAATCAGATTTTTTTTAGGAACTTTGTGCACGCTACTGTTGGACCGTGATTTCACGGACCAAACCTCGTCCGTTTGAAAATCGCACCTTCCAACTAGTGCACAAGAGACCCAAGAGAATACCCTTTAAATTTGGGAGTGATCCAACGGTGGATTTCTCCAGAAAACTCAAAAACCAGTACCTAGGGATGATTTTAGGAACTTGGGAAAAATCATTTAAAAACCATGGTTTTTGGAAAAAGGAGGGCATAAATGGATTCTAGAGAGAATTCTGAAGAAAATGGCGCAAAAATCACGCAAAACGAAGCTCTGTAGCTCTGCCGGAGGCGACCGGAATCCAGTCGTCTTCTCCGGTGTCGTCAACGGCGTTGGCGCCCTGGCGCTGACGCCAGGACGCATTCAGGGACGCACAAAGGACGACGTCACATGACGTCGTCGTCGCACGCGTGCGCGGAGCCGCGCGCGTGCAGGGGGAAGCCGGATGGCGGTCGCGGTGGGGTCGGGACGCGGCGCGTCCTGGCGACCGTGACGCACGGCGCGCGTCCCGTACGGCGTCTGCGTCGGCGTGCGTCTTCGTGCACCAGTGTACGCCGGTGTAAACCAGCAGAAAAGGGGCACTGCCGGTATAAACCACCTTATGGTGGTCCGGCAGGCCCCATTTAAGCGTAGTTTTCACAAAAACTTGATTTTTGGGAGCTAGAGAGGTCCAAATCACGATCCGAAAGAGGCGTTGTGACCGTATTGACGACGCGGACCTAGTTTTAACTTAAAAACTTAGAAATGACAACTTTTTCTTTAAAAAAATATTAAAATAGTGATGTGACATGTACAGGTGCACTTGAATATACCAGTTAAAGGGAGTTATTAGCAAGCTAGTGGTCTCACACTGAGGTAGGTGACGACAACTAATGTTTTGTCTTGATTTTTAAACCATGTTTAAACATAGCATCATGTGTGATTGTGTTTTAAAAATGCAATTATTATTTACCGTGGATTTCATGCGACATTGCGTACAGGATGGTTATTCCAAATTGAAATCTTTTACTGAATAAACTTATTTAAAATGCTTTTACAAGCATGATGTTAATTTGTTATGCTTAATTAGAGACTTATTTCTTATTATATATATAGAAAATGCATGGATTTACATGAAAATGAGAATAGAGGCTTATTAGCTGGTCCTTTTATAGGCTAACCCCAGGATGAGGGGCATGTCTGGGGGATTGCAAGCTATAAGTGCTCTTGAGTTTTAGCATATACATATGATTTCCATGTTTTATATTTGATGATGGGTGCTCTCGCCCGGTGGGCATCATGCTAGGAGGGATAGGGCCGGCCACCCACCTTCCGAGATTATGATGTGATGAGTTTGTGATATGATAGACACCTGCCCATAGATGGCATTCGGTAGGGGTTTGGTAACATGGATAGTCCACACTACCGCTCTGAGCCTTTCCATGGGGACAGACGCTAAGTCTCCCGTTATGGTGTCGACGGAGAGCGGCGGTGGTTGATACCCATGGAGGGTTGCCACTGCAGCATGATGGCCCATATTCTTATTATGTGTGCATGTATGATGAGCATGGTTATGGATTATATGCCTGGGTGTGACGACACTCAGAGGTTGACTACGTGTACTCCTGATCAGGGATGTTAGTGCGATGTGGTGGGACCCATTACCTTAGGGTGCCCTTATTCTTGTTGTATGCTCCATTTTATTGATTCATGTCATGTTTTAACTCTATGATTGCATGTTTTAGCATAGGGAATAAATTGGCATTTATTTGAACATGGCATTATGATATCACTATTTTCATAAGTGTTAGACTTTTTATCGGTCTTTGTTCATTATTTCTTTCATTTATTACATTAATTGTCTATGTACCTACACAAGCGATAGCTTGCTGAGGCATTGCTTTGTTTTGCAATGCCTTAGATCTCGAGCGCGATAACAGGAAAGGCAAGGCTGTTGAGAAGCCGTGAGAGCTGCTAAAGATCATTTTTCTATAGTGTTAGACAGTGATGTGAGTCATTAAACAGGATTATCATTTGGATTTTATTATGGACTGCATACTTTATATTTGGATGTGATTTAGATGTTTGGACATATGTTGGACATTTATATGGGATGTTATGATGGATAGACCCTGGGCCATATTATTATTGTGTTTTGGACATTTATTTGAATTAAAATAAAGGCGCCTATTTATTTATTATGTTTAAATTACATGTACGCCATTTTGAGAAAGGAAAACTAACACTCGGAGTTTTTAAGATAGGTTTAGTAAAATGTTAAATAAAACTTTTCTCATGGGATCCCAAATGCTCTTAATTAAAATGCCATTATTATAAATAAATAAATAATAAATGTCTTGAAAATCCGGGGTGTTACATGTTGTGTTATATAACTCTCGAGGTTTTGAAATAAATTCTTTATTTTTAAGTTTTTGTTTTTAGTCGTTTTAAAATTTTAAATTTTAAAATAGGGATCCCAAGTTTTTAAAAATTGGTACTATACTTTGTGTAAAACTCAGGGGTGTTACAATCATGCTTTAAAACACACTCATTTTTCCTTAATAACTTTTTGCATTATTTCACTCCACTGCCATGTTTTCTTTACTAATAGTCTTTTACCTTTAAATTCTCTTAGACATAATACAAGGTATAAATGAAATTAATGAAAAGATTAAACAAGTCATACCTAAGAAAAATGCTTATTAAGAAGTTCATAAAGCTACTTTGGGGGACTCAAATCTTTAAATATTAATACGTAATTTAATATGTAATTGCAAAGTACAAGTACCTATTAAGATCCGGCCAAGGCGTCATCAAGAACTTATTCTTTGCATCCCACAGTTTACCATTTATCGTAGTATTTAAGCTATACATTTCCTTTGCTTTCCTTAGTCCCACAATGATTGTGTAACTTAACACTAGGCTTATAAGCTAATATAAATAAGCGGCTTCCTATGCTTGTTAGATCTCATCAAAAGTATTGAGAATTCAAGTGTTATTTTCTTGTTCTTTAGCATTCTAGAGGTGAGTATTTTATAAAATCTCTTGTATCAAGGGTGTCCTCTGGAATGTATCTAGACTTTTGTGCTTTCATCCTACAGCAGTTGATATCATAGCCTAGTTTGGGGTTCCTAGCTTATGGTTGTGGTTATCAATTGAGCTGTATGTTCTACACTCGCCTCGTGTAGTGGATCTTGTACATCGGAAAGCTTGATCTATTAAAGTTTAGTGGCATGAATTGTACTTGACACTTTTTGTGGATCCCATGTATCAAAAAACTTATATACACTAATCACAAAACCTTTAAGCTCGTCAAGATAAGGTTTGTATGCAACAACAATGGTGGCTATAGTGGTAGTGGAAAAAACAACAGTAGTGTAGGCATCAATATTGCTAAAAACAATCATAGCAGAGGCGATGACAGCTATCCAATTGACAATGATTGAAGGATGTAGGCCTTATGGGCACGTTATAAGCTTAAGAAAGTAGGATGAGCTATGAACTTTGAGAGATTCGTGACATCCTTGCCAACTTGAACGTAGACGCCAATAAAGTTCTGGATGATGGTAGGATCCCCATACCTGAGATGATGCTCGTTGCTAACCTAACAACTAATGCAGCCTTGCAGTTCAACAAGGGCGACAAATATATGAAGATGAGTCTAATGAAGAGATTCATAATTACCATGGAGATCGCCAAGAGCAAGATAGAGGTAGAAATCAACCTCGACATCCCCAACATGGTCCTATTTGTTAATGCATACCACCAATGCAGGAGGTAAGAGTCTGAGAGCGACAAGGAGGAATATCAACACTATCAACCTACATTGAGGCAAGGTTGGGGTTTTGAAGACTATCATCTTAAAGTTGATCTTCCTAATTTCACTGATAGCCTTAGTATCGAAGCCTGGCCAATGACAAGCAAGTTAAACTAATCGCCTACAAGCTAAAGGGAGGTGTAACTGCTGAGTGGGATATGTTGCAGAATAATAAAAGAAGGCGAGGAAAGGCACTTGCGAGGACATGGGGAAAGATGAACAAGTGCTCAATGGAAGATTCCTTCGTCTAGACTACAGCAATATTTGTTCCAACAGTATAAGAACTTCATCCATGGATAAGTAATAGAGTATACTGATGAATTTTTGTGCCTCTCCGCAAGAAGCCATCTTTTAGATACCCAAAAACAACAAACATCACGGTATCTCAGTGGCTTAAAGTTTGTAATCCAAGATAAGATGTCATTAACACCAATATTGACTGTTGATGAGGCACATAACAAGACATTAAAAACTGAGATGCTATTGACCCAACCTCCTGCAAATTCTTGTCAAATTTCTTCATCACAAAAGGCACACAATTTCCTATGAGAAAAGCTATTTAGACTGAGCTTTAGTGACTGACTCCATAACCCCTATTTTTGGATAATCTGCGTCATTCATCTTCTTCACCCTTGCCTTAGGATATACAGGCTAACTACATAAACTCATGTCCATTGGTGTTTCTAGTTACTCAGTTGAAAATTCCAGCAATCATGATGAAGATACTTTTCAACTGATAAAGTTATTAGCTAAAAGCAATCAGAAGATGTGAATTTTGCGGCTGGCCTAAATAGGAATAACAAAGAAGACGAATCAGTCAGATCATCCAAAAGTTAAAGCCTAGATGGAAGGGCCAAGTCCCTGAACTCAGACCTGTTAGTATTTCTCGTTTCCTATATTTATTCCAAATCTTTGAGATTCGGGAAAGCCTATTGCAGGTCGACCCTATGTTCTTTCCCACAAGTAGTTGTATAGCAAAGAGGAGTGTCACCAGAGGGAGGTATCATGGCGAGTTGCGTGTAGCTTTTGCATGAACAGGCCCACCTTTGGATAATTCGATCTGTGCATGTGATTATTCAGGCCTAGGATGTTTAGTAAACCAAACAGCAAGCGGATTAGATGAGTATAGCATCTGAAAATTGTGAATTTGGTCAATGCGGTTCTTACACGGGAGAGCCCCTTCATGCACCAGTGGGTGCTTGCATGGTGTTGCCTCTAAGGTGACGTTCTTCTCCAATAAGATTTATACAAATCTAATAAGCATCCAAAGGAAACTTCCTAACCGTGAAGGATAAGGTAATATTTTCCTGGGGCTCGATTGAGTGGGAAGACTCCAGCTTATCCTTCTACAAAGTGGGTAGGAAGAGGAATCTGGGGGCACAAACAATAACTGACAGTTGCTCGGGTCAGAGAGCGAGAGATGTTTCTCAATTAATTGGCAGGCAGTCCCAAGTGGTTTACAGGCCCCAAGGTACTGGCGGATGAAAATGATGATTGAAATACTTCTCTGCCTCAAGTCACAATCTGGCCCTTCCTGTTTTTGATCTGAAGCATACCGATGCCCACTGCAAAAGGCTCCAATTCCAGCATTTCTCACTCGTTGAGCCACTCTGGAATTGGCCACCACAGCACATCCTTATTCTAACATGAACCAAATACTTGTTACTACTGCATCGATGCTAATGAGCGTTTCAACTTTGGGGATGGCAATGGGACCGGGTGAATTGGTTTTCACCTGCCCCACATTGCCCGATAAAGTTTCTTGCCTCGCCCCGCCCCACCATAGGTCACTAACATTTGCAACCCATTGCATAGCGCCTTAGATTGTAAAAAACCCACTTTGACCTGCCTTCTGCTTCCCATCAATTGTTGAGTGGGGCGAGACAGTGTGTGATGGGTCAGTATCACCATTCCTGTCTTTTATAATAAAGGTATAATAAATAAACCATGAGTACTTTTGATATATGAATATTCGTGAAGATGCAAGTGACCCATCCTAACCCATGACCCACTTCAGGTCCCAAACTTTTGCCCCATCACAAGGGCGAGTCACAGATATACTTCCCCAAGCAGTGCAAGGCTAGAAAGTTTAGCTGTTTAACGTGCCCCACTGCCATCCCCAACTTCAACCTCTTATGCCGAAGCACCGGTATGGACTGGCCCAAAATTAGTGGCCTTCTCCAATTAATCTGACCGGCATAACCTTTTGGTATTGACACAATTGTTCCACTTATTTATCCATTATATTTCTGTGTGATTCTCTTATTTGCAAGTTTCTAATTTGTTTGTATGTATTATAACAATCAATCATACAAGACTAGTTGTTTTGGCATGTCACAATTGGGCAATGTGATCTCGCACAGATTTCCATTGAGCTGCTATGCTTCGGACAAACATACGACACCACTCCAACCCGAAAGTTGAGGAACACTTGACTACAAAAACCACAAGTTTGGACGTTCGCCATATCACGCATGTCTACTTAACACACCACAGATACTGTAATAGTGTTCAACAAGAGAGGCATGATGTGTCCAAGTGCTCACTTGCAATTTACCTTCGTCGAAGTGCTCACCATGCGTCTAACATCAACCCGAGTCCACTGGCAGAACGCAAGACAGGAATTTGGCAAGTAGTCTTTGCATGCCTTAAAAAAGAGCAAGGAAAAATGGATGTTCTACAAATTGATTGCTCGATTTTCTTTAATCTAGCAATGTGATTTTACAGTCAAAACTCAGGCCCCAACCCTCTCAAGAGAAAAGAATGGGATGAACAGAAACACGGAAGAAAGGAGGGGGTGAAAAAGAAACAAAACCAAACAACAGAAATAATTAATGCATCTGCAGCGGGCAAAGGGGCCTAAAATACAAATTGGAACTGCAATATGAATCATGAAACAGAAGAAACTAATCTTGGAGACAATGTAAGAATTTTGTTGATAGGTAATCTGTCTAGGATGTGGCTGTCTCGTACTCCTTGGGTCGCCACATGCTCTTCTGCACACAGAGTAGTCCCTCCTTGTTTTTGGAGTATGTCAACCGGATCTCCCACTGGGCAGACTTTGCCATGTTTTCTATTTCTCCAATAGTCTCAATCTTATCTCGTACAATCAGCTTCCCTTGTGGCCTCAGTATACGGTCAACCTCCGCAAACACAGACTCTAGCTTACACCTGCCACAACATAGATAAAAGCAAGATCATCAAGGACACGTTCAATCTGATCACCACTTGAACACCCTGAACTAGTTAAATTCAAGGACCTTTAAGTTCGGAAGGTTTATTCTGAATTTGGTACTTTTGCAGGCCCAAGAGAAACATGTGGTTGTCGAGTTTGTCACTAGTACAAAGGACACGAGGCTTTTCTATGTGCAGACGGTGGACCTCAATATGCATGAACCTTGGAATGGAACTACTTTCTCCCTAGTCTGAGTTGCCCATGAATCTCAGTGACCAAGAATTGGTAATTAATGCGGGAAGGAACTTACATACTGTAATTTTCAGAGGACTTCATTATCATATTGAAATGTCCACTGGATTATCAGGATTCTGAGTTTTTCCTATGCCTTTGGAAGAAATCAAACAATGTTTGCTACCTTTCTCCCCAGTTGATGTAGCACTACATTTTCTTTGAGTTTTTGAAAGAAAAAGAGAATGGATATGCTTCGGTATTCTAGTCAAAAACTGAACATGAGAAACTACAGTGCTAAAGTCTAGAAGCTTTCCACATTCAAGTGCCGTTACTGATGATTTGATTATCAATAAACTCGTACTTCATATTTAGTGCTATCCATGTAGTCTTCTGCATTTATATTTTTCTGACTTAACAACATACCAGAACAGAAGATAAATTATTTGAGCTTTCCAATGCCTATTCAAAGTCCAATCGTCAGAGTACAATTCAAAATGTCGGTTTAGACTACATAATTCAGTACATTTAAAATTTTAAATTGCACTGATTGTTAATACTTGGCTAGACCAGTGCCAGACATAAGGTTTCATAAGACAAAACCATTTCGTATAGGTGCTAAAACACTTTATTACCATCAGGCAGTCCTAATCATAAAACAAGTACCTTTTGCAATATATAAGCAAGAAGTACTACCAACCTCTTTTTCAGTTTTGAGAAGAGATGATCAGCATGGAGAAGGTCATATGTTCTTGGGTAAGTACTGAAAGATTCACACCAGTCGTGATACATTCCAAAGAGACCTCGTTCATAGATTATGGGAAGCGTGTCCGGTGCATCAATTGAGACCACATTCATAACCCACACATTCAAGTCTCTTAAAGCTGCTGCAAAACTGTAAAACAGCAATGGAAAAGCCATCATAAGATAAGAATCATAACATCAGCACAATTTGGATCATGCTCATAGGATAAAACTACTAAAATAAGAATAGGGAGCATAATTGAGTAACTATTACAGGAAACAACAAGGTAAAGCCCACACTGTCTGCAAGTAGCATCATAAGATAAATCACATCTCATTTATTCAAATTGAAAAAATGTAACCCATCATCAAAAACTTTGCAAAGAAATAGTTACGTTGCTTGGTCAGAGAACCGTCAAGAAGGACTACATCAAACATCTGGAAAACCCTTTATTAGTAGAAAATATTTGGGAACAGTAATTTAAGCTAATTTTTATGAGATAGATTCATTTAAATTTAACTCTCTTCAAGTGATCTCACAGGTTTGGTCAATGACTCATCCTAGTTGGCCCCAAATTTCCATCAGGAAAGGAAAAGGAAACATCATCAATGAGGAAACAAAAGGCCATTCCTAATATCCTATTAAGACTTATAACAACTTACAGATCCACATTTAAACCTGGTAATTCTTGCTCTTAGGTGTGCATTTTAATAATATTATAGAAAAAATAAATAACCTCTTATGAGTAAGCAGCTCATCAAAATAACAACAGTAGTATGAGGATAAGGTAGAGAAAAGTAGAAGTTCATTGTTTACCCTCCATAGACAGCTCTCATGTCCATGACATTCCTCACACGAGACCAGCTGATTCCCATTCCCTCTAGATATGACTTGCCAACAACATGCTTCCAATGTTTATAGTCAGCCATGAAATCCTCTGGAGCTGGTTTTCCATAAACTCCCACTTGAGAAGCATTCAACCAATATGGTGCCTTATCCAACCTTAGTGGCCACTGCTCCGGCCATTTTGACCCACGCTCTCCTGCACCTACTGGCACTCGATGCATACATGCCTGCAGTGTGACATTCCTACATCCAGATATTGCTGTCAGCAACAATAAACTCCCACAAAGAGCTAATTAAATGGTCAAAGAGAGTTTTAACCTAATTTACAAATAAACAAAATCGTACCATGATGCATCTGGGTCATCATTTTCATCACACATAGGTGGGTCATTCTCTGTTCTGCTATCGTAGCAATCATTGGAGAAAGTTTTCCTAAATATTGCAGCACCTACTTGATTCACTGTATCCCTTTTAACCACCAGCAGCCTCCAGCACATGGATTTGGTCAGTTTCTTCATCGCTGCCATCAATTGCCAGAAAAACCACAGTTCAAGAGCTGACATAGGTAGTATGTAAAGTCTTATTGAAAAACTAAATCCAGATGGAAGATACCATTCCAGATCTCAACATCTTCTTGCAACTTCTGGTAGACAGGAGTAGCAGACCACACAAAGTAACCACCAGGACGCAACACCCTATTTAACTCCAAAAGAAGCATCCCACCTGCAAATACCAGTGCATTCTAAATCCCCGAGATGGAGTTTCACGAGACTAAGAAAATGCTTTTAGAGAACTAACCGTATATAAAAAAATAATAATTAAATACAGACCTTCAATATGCCAAGGGACCCTACAGCGTGCACAGTGAACAACATCAAAAACCTTGCTGGGATAAGGAAGTCTCTTGGTGCCCATGACTGCTGATAGAGCTGGTATTCCTCTTTCAAGTGCAAATTGCACTTGCGCTTCATGCTCATCCTTGGGAGCAAATGACATGGCAAGTACATCTCTGTCAAAGAGATAGCCTCCAAAGCTAGCCACTCCACATCCTACATCCAATACTACACGACTTGTTTTCCCCCATGCTATATCAGGCACAGTCTGCAGCAACATTTATGAAATATTTTTGTTAAGCATTAATTCTACTAAAAATATTGCTGAATGAATTCCACCAGCAAACAATGTCTCTTGGAGATAAAACCTAAACAAGTTAAAAAGTCCAACATGAGACACCTGTTAGATGTGATTATTATTATTGTGGACAAGTTTGTGGCTAACCTTAGTTTTCTTATCCATTGGACCAAGAAAATTGCTGGCTTTTAAAGTCAAGGAGTTTATAGCCACATATTGGGTCCTAGATTCCACATCATGTAGATGTCATATCTCTTTACAGGGATGTTTTGCTTTCTATTCTGAGAGATGCTTTTGAAAGGAGATAAAATGATAGTAATGGACCAGTTTCTTTCTCCTAAAATTCGTGGAAATAGTTTACAAACATACTGCAAAGATGAACACTTGAATGCTTTAATAAACAATATAAAATTGACTACTAAAATACTAATAAAAGGAAGTCCTGGAAAGGTTGCCCAAGGGGATTGAAAGGTCAGAAGTAATCACCTCCTGAATGAAATCAATGTAATGCAAAGCACCATGTTTGAACTGTGTTCCACCACCAGGGAAAGTGAGGTATTCCCCATTAACTTTAACCCAGTTCTGGTGTCCTTTTATAACTGCAAGCTTGGTGTGAGGAACATTGTAGTACCAAATCTGCAGAGTGCAAGCAACAAAATGTCAACAACTTACAGTAGAAAGAGACGTGTCAGTTGCATGCAGACAAGTAGACTAATGGCAATACCTTATCCCTGCTCTTTGGCCACTTGATTGGTTGTTTGTATCCTTCAGGAAGGGTAACAAGGCAGGTTGGACCTTCTTCAGGGCAGTGCCTCTCTCGATGTTCATAGTGCTTAGTACTTCGAAGGTTCCTGATTGCTTCTTCATTATCAAGACAAGGAATGTAGTCTGGACCTGCAGTGACATTACACAGTTTCCAACTATAGCCATATTTGTCTATAGAATGCTCGTTTGAACTTTGGCCATTGGATGAAGAATCTTGTGCTTCTTTCTGATTCTTTGACTCTACAGCCTGAGTGGAAAATGCTCCATTTTGAGTAGTAGTCTCATTCAGAATCTCAGACTGGGCTCCATCAGGGAACACTTCTTGCTGACTCTGGTCCTTCAACTGGTCTGCGGTCTTCTCCTTGACAGGACTTTGCTGGGACTCATTACCTTGATTCAGATCCTCTTTCTCTTGAGATTTTTCATCCTGTGCTGCAGCAACCAAGATATGTTCTGAATCAGATCTCTTCTCACCCTCAGATTCCTTCTCCTGACTATCTGCCTCTTCATTGGCATTTTCCTCACCACCTTCTTTATTTGGTTCTCCACCTTCTGAATTCCCATCTGCATTTGTTTCTCCTTCTTTATTTGTTTCTCCACCTTCTGCATTCCTGTCTGCATTTGTTTCTCCACCTTCTGAATTCCCATCCGCATTTGTTCCTCCTTTATTTGTTTCTTCACCTCCTGAATTCCCATCTACATTTGTTTCTCCTTCTGCATTTGTTTCTCCACCATCAGTTTTTCCATCCCCATCATTTCCATGATGTGTTCTGGGTGTATCATTCGACCCATCCTTTGTATCCTGGTTCTCCTTCACAGAATTCTCATCACGTGATTCCTCAGCTGGATTTTCAGTCATTTTCTCAGGTGGATTTTGATTTTGATTTAGTTCCGGACTGTTTTCATCATGAGATGTGCTGGGGCTGGGGTCTCCCCTTGTTGCATCTTCAGGTACGTCACCAGAACGATCTTCAAATTGTTGAGCATCATTCTCAGTAACTTGTGCCCTTGACCCAGTTTTGGTTTCCCCTGCTGTATTTTGAACGGGAACCACAGATGATGATGTCATCATCCATACCCCAACCAAGCAAAGAGCAACAAACACAACAAAAGTTGCCGTTGAACAGTATGATGACAACGATCTCTTATTATCAATTCGTGTGTATTTTCCCAACGCCATTGTCTTGCATACAAGTAACAGTCAAATTTGCAGCTCTGGAGCAAAACAAGAAAATATTCAGAAGATTAGATCAATCAAAAAACACTACAGATCGGAGCAATTGTGCTCCAAAAAGCAAATGATCAAAAGATCTATCCAAATCAAGGTGAAGATGAATTCGAAAATAAAGGCACAAACTTGCCCCAACATTGACATGTGAATACTAGTCTCAAATATTGAAATCCAGAGAGATCAGGGCCAACATATACAGATCCCAGATCATCCTAGTAAAGAAACAAAAAATGACCACAGTAAATGACAAAGAAAATATAATGTATCACTAACAGTATTACATTTACAATCATTTACTACAACTTTTGAGGATCAAAATGCAAAATAAAACAGAGATAAAATACCACAGAAGCTCTCAATCCAAAGATCGTAAAACACACAGAGAGAGAGAGAGAGAGAGAGAGAGAGAGAGAGAGAGAGAGAGAGAGAGAGAGAGAGAGAGAGAGAGAGAGCCCAGGGTGAAATCTAGAAACTCCAACTTCATCTAGCAGTTTCTACCGACAAGATCCGTAATAAAATAAAATGGAAGAACTGAAAAGGATGATAATCAACAGAAGGAAATCTACAAGGGAAGGAAGATGGAGATTTAAATCAAATTGAAGGAAGAGCAAGCAACAATCCAATTCCAGAGAGGAAGAAAATCCAGAAAAAGGAGGCAGCAGCTTGCACCACCATCATAACCACAAAAAGAAAAGGCTACGAAAATATAGAAAAAGAAAAAAGAACGAGATCTATTACAACCAAAATGAATAAAAGCGTCAAACAAAGACATCAAATCCAACAAGCAGAACATGAATCCCGCAACAAACACATGCCGGGACAAAGAAATTAACGAAAGAAAAGCAAAAGAAAAGACCCAACAATCTCATAACAGAGAGGAAAAACGATCTACATTTTCAGCAGAAAAATCAAACTTTCAAGAACAAGAACCAAATCGCCCGCTAGAATATTTACAGATCCGAAACAGAAGCACATAAGACTCAAGATGCACCACCAGATCCATACTCAGTAACTCTTACAGCTCAAGAGCCAAGATTCAAACCAAAATCCGAACAAAACACCTCACTTTAAGGGATCTACATCAAAACAACCGCAAAATCTACAACTTTCCAACAAATTTACACAAAAGATTGACGAAAGAGAAGAGAAGAAAGAGTGGTAGCAAGTGAAGTGGAGAGTGTAGGTACCTGGAAAATGCTATAGATCTAAAGAGGCGAGGGAATGCAAACCCATTTTCTGTCTCTGAAATTTGGTGGTGGGGAGAGGAGAAGATTTGGGAGAGAATTTAAGAGAGAGAGAGAGAGTTTGGGTGTTAATTTAAATGGAAACTTAAAATAATAATAAAAGAAAAAGTGAGCCACACGAAGACCGTCATATCAGCAAAAGAAAGGGGGAGAAGAAGAGCGATAGCGAGACAATGAGTAGAAGAATCATGGGTAGACAGACAGCCAGCTTGTTTCCATACGTGGACGATACGCCGTAAATACCACCGACCGAAATTTTCGGGCAAGAGAAAATGGAATGGAAGCGGAAAGTGAATGACCAAAGTGTCCTTTAAAAGATGAAAGCCTTTAGAATAAGAAAAAAAAAAAAAAAAGAGCAGTAAAAGAAAGCTAATCTTAAAAGGTTTTATTTTGCATTTTTGTAACATTTCTAACCTATAAATTTTAAATTATACGATGACAACTCAACTAATGCACCTAGGCTCACCTTCTAAGATTACCAAATTATTGAGCCCCACACACTATTTTGGAGTTCAAATGTGCCATTCACCCAGAATCAAAACAAATCATCTAGTGTAGTACGACTTATCAAATGATTCAGGCCCTTGATCTAAACATCTGATGATCTTGTGTAAGTTTGTAAAATGAGATGAGAAGGAATCTAGAAATTTATCAAAATTGGTGCAGACAACTTGGCATCCCCCCCATGGTTGTTGTAGTGACTTTCTCCTTTGATTGTGAATTCAATATCATGCAGAATAGGGTGACAAAATTACATTGTAACATGTGATTGGTAAGGAAAAAGTTTCTAACTATCATTTTTTACAACTTTTTATGTCCTCTAAGTGTCATTGCTTTGTAACATATGATTGGCATGTCGCATGCTACTTAAATCTTCATGAAACAACTAAAATTCTCTCTCTCTCTCTCTCTCTCTCTCTAGCGTTGGAGATCAGATGCCTACTTCTCATAATTGTAGGTTTCAAAAAATCTAACATGTTCATTATGTTTGTTCATAATCCCTATATTATTGACAAAAAATTTATTAGGGTTAAAGCAGATGGGAAATGCTAAAATGACTACAATAAGGGGTAGTCTAGCAACCACATTTTGTAGGATCTGCTTTTGCATTGTCTAAATCGTTCATCTTATACTCCCACTTTAATTTTTTTTAATAATTATGTGGTGTAAATGATTCTAATTATGTGGTGTAAATGATTCTAACTTCTAAAAAACTAGAATCGTCCAAATGACATAAAATTTTAATACATGATATATCTAAATCTAGAACAATAAGATAAACAAGTTAAATCATTTAAAGGTAGACTCTAAAAAATGTGATCATTATCACACTCATTATAAACTCATTGTCTTAGTGTGTGTTTGGCAGTCATTTTCTTGTGTTTCTTCTTTATTTTTTGTTGATATTATCCCTCCATTTGCTGCAATTTGATTTTCTTTTTTTTTCTTTTTTTTTAATCTGAGAGAGAGAGAGAGAGAGAGAGAGAGAGAGAGAGAGAGAGAGAGAGAGAGAGAGAGAGAGAGAGAGAGAGAGAGATGTTGCATTTTTGTTCCTCTCTCACTAATATTATTGCTAGTAATAATACAAAGTAATAAATATAAGAAATGCTAGCGAGATGGCCTTGACTCTTTATCTACCATCTGCCATCCTTTTGTCTCTTTCACCTACAACTTATTACTCAGCACTGAGAAAAAAAAAAAACTTACAATTACTTATGACTAGTTTATTATGAAGAGAAATGCTGGTATAGAGTGACAACAGCCAACAACTCGACTTTTTTTATAGTGGTCCCATATATAATTGATTTGTGCCATTCATCCGACTCTAACTTTGGATATCTAATGGCCCAAAAATTATAGCAAAATAGAGTCAATATCATCCAACAAATTGTGTTGTAGTAAGAATTATAATAAACAGTCGTATGGGTACCATGGATCCCAAGGAAGAAAATAATTGCGGCCGGCCACTTGCCCACAATTATAAATGGACCAACGGTTAGGATCAGATTGAGAAGGTTTGATTTCAAATTAGAAAGCAATAGCATTAAAATAAAATAAAATAAGAAAAATAAAAAAACATTTCCTAATTTGACTGTGATCAAACACCATCCAATGTTCGGACGAGTCAGATGAGATCAATTAAGTGGGGCCCGCCATTTTACTTGCTTACTTGCATTCTACCTTCGGTTAGTGGATACCTCGCAGGCAAATCAAAGTTGCATGATTCATTAATTGCTTACAAATGAAAAAAAAGAAGGAAAAATAAAACTTTGTCCATATAATTGCTTCTCTGACCAAACAGTGATTTTCAGGGTTCTCCGTTGTGGCCACTTTTTGGGGTCCACATGTGAGACATGGTCAATGGATCCTTCTTTTCATTTGTTATCAATAATGGGAAGCCATTGATTTTTGCTGGTCTTAATTGAACGGATGAGATCTTCATTTGACATTGATGTGGACCGCGTCATGCTGGTCAACTATGTCAACAGTCTCAATCCCAAAAGCTAAGTGGGTTGGTACTGAATCTTTTCCTGGCCCACCATTACTGGGTAATCCTTGCCCCTGATCAAGAGTAAAAAAATGAGCTACTTGAAGTGAACTGGATCTATCTTCCAAATTAAATAGAGGGACCCATCCATCTCACTGCATGATTGGCATCATTAGGGCTGCTATTTCTTTAGCCGTTCTCTGTTCTTAAACAAATTGAATGTTCGGTAAAAATGCATTTGAATATCACAGTTGGTCGCAGACAACTTGAAAAAGTTATAGATCTTGGTTGGATAGTAGTAGGTTCGAGCGATCATTTCCCCCTCTTGAGATTAGATTTATGAGTATATGTGAGTAGTTTGCTTTATAATCCTTCATTTATAGCAAGAAAAAGGAAAAACTCATACAATTAAACAAGAATAGAAGATAACAACTTATTTTAAAAAAATACAATATGTCCGATGCTGAATTCTATTTTTTGAAGAAAAAGAAAGGGTAATGATATGTGTGCCTCTCTCTTTTTTTTTCTCGAGTCCTTAACTAAATAATATAAAATGGCTTTAATTCTAGGTAAGCCCATATTTTTTAAACGATTCAATATTTTGCTAGTAACATATATGGCCATGAACTCGTAGCCATTATTTTTTTGAGAGTGATAAAACTTTTTACTATCTATTTTACAACTTAATCTAATAACAGATAAAATCATCCAATAAATAAAAATTTTGAAATATAACCTATTTAAATTAAAATAAAATTCTAAACTATTCGAATTTTTATAAATATGGGTCCAACAGAAATTATAAGCTTGCTAGGAAAAACCAGAGGGAGAAAAAGTCAAAGTCGGCGGAAGGTAAAAGGAATCCCCTTGGCACCGCATGTGCTAGAAGTAGAGCAAACACCCACAATTCCCACCCAACATGTCTCCAACATCTTTTTAAAATTTCAGCATTTAAGTAACTCACTAATCCAACTTAACAAAATTTAAATAATAGAAAAATGACTATTATTCTCCTAATTCCTGCAATCCCAACGGTGATTAGTCATCAATTTTGGTCTTCTCCTAATATCATTCCCCTATTTTTTAAATAGAATCCAACTTAAACAGATCAACGGCACTATCATTTCTCACGATAAGACGCGTCTATGAAACGGAGACCATTGATCTTGTAAACCATAGAGAAATTGACGAAGATCGGATTGATATCAAGCTGAACGGAATCATTCGATCAAAGTGGGGTACACTGTGGTATGTAGGACCAATGATCAATATTAAATCAACGTGATTATCAATGCGTGCACTTTCTCGATCAAGGAAGAAGTACACTTTTTTGCCTAACATGAAAAATTTATAAGTTAACGCATGTAAAAAAAACTTGCACACCATCAACTAACCTATATGGCTCTGGTCATTGATCAACATGCTGCAGTTTACCACAAATTAACTGTTGACATTCTTTCGACAAATGAAGGGGAGCCTTGGTGCAATGGTAGAGTTGTCATCATGTGACTTTGACCATAGGTCCAAGGTGTGAAAACAGTTTTTTACAAAATACAAGGTAAGGCTACACATTATTAACCCATGTGGTCCACTCGTTGGACTCTGCATATGAGGGAGCTTCATGTACTAGCGCTGCCCTTTTTTTATTCTTTCAACAAATAAGAATGTCTGATAAAGAAAATGTCAATGTCAATCAAGATTAATAGATTATATCATGCACAACAGGAAAGTTGTCATCACATGACTTTGAAGTCACGGGTTCAAGGTGTGAAAATAACCTCTTGCAAAAATGCAAGGTTAAAACTGTGTATTATAAACTCTTGTAATCCGCTCTTTTTCCGAACCTTGCACACGCTAGAATTTTGTGCACCGACTGTTCTTTTATCATCCACGTCATGACTTGTGAGTCCCAAAAAGTTTTACTTTTTTCTCGAGCAAGCAAGTTTACTAGTCCTTGATCAATTTTCTTGCTCATAAATATAAATATACACGACGTACGCTTGTCCGTGGAACGAGCGCGTTCGACGTGCATCGCGGAACGCGAAGAACTCGCAAGTAGAATGCATGCATCACGTAGTGACTTTGAACGGAGTTGAAGGAGACGGCACAGAAAATCTTAAATTATGTAAAAATATTGCAAGAATTTATACTTAATTCCCCTAGATCTTATTCCGAGGATCACAAACGATTAATAAATTATAAAAACTAGAGAAACTAAAGTTTCAGATCATTTTGCAAAAGAATTAAAAATATATATAAAAAAACTGCACTCACATAAGATATTCAATGCATGTTCTATGTGCACTGATTCTTAGAATATAAGTTTGATTAATAAGTCAAATAATATCCGCATGAAATATAATAATTTTCACTTAAAAATATGATTAAAAATCCGAATCAAATTAATTTTTTTCTGGAACAAGAAAAGAAATATATAGAAAACCAGTCGCACGTTCTCGTAGATCTATCGATTCCCTAATTAGAGGGTGCCAACCTGAATATGACGATTTGGAATTAACAAGAGAGTTGCCTACTTTCGCCAAATCACTGGGTTACTAGGATTTTTCTTTAATATGTTGGTTCAATTTCATGCCAAATTTAAAAAAAAAAAAAAAAAAAAAGTAAAAAAAGTTCCATGTCAAATGAAGATCTCTATCCTGCAAATTAATAAAAAAAATGAATTTTCTTCTGTTTTATTTGGCAAACCATAAAAATGTGCCATTTTATTACCCTTGATATGTGGTTTAGAACCATTTTGGCAAGGCCGGCCAGTTAGAATGGATCATGCTAGTGATGGCCGGCCATATAACCGATACTCACTTGCCATATGGCTGGATCATGGTGGTTCCAATTAATGATAGATAGTGAAAAAGGGCAGCCCGTGCACGAAGCTCTCGCACATGCATGATCTGGGAAAGGGTGGCTACAAGGGGTTTATAGTACACAGCCTTTGTATTTTTGTAAGAAGCTGTTTTCATGTCTCGAACCCATAATCTCAAAATTGCACGACGACAATTCAACTACTAGACATGTCATTGTAATTAGTATCTCTCTCCTTGGGATTTTGCTGGATCAGTTTGTTTCTCGGATGCAGCAGAAGTAGAACTTATAGCCATCTTAATGGGGTTTCAATTTGGTCTCAAAACAAGCTGCTTCCTCTACTCATAAAAGGACCACTCTCTTAACACCATTAGATGGCTAAAAGATTACAATGACAGTGCTGTGTTCAGTTTAAGATAGAGCTTCTTGATAGGGGCAGCTACGGTGCACAAAGCTCCCGTGTATGCGGGATCTAGGGAAGGGGCGGACCACAAGGGTCAATAGTATGTAGCCTTACCTTGCATTTTGTAAGAGGTTGTTTCCACGCTTTGAATCCGTGACCTTAAGGTCACACGACGAAAACTCTACTGTTGCAAAGGCTCCCCTTCATAGAGTTTCTTGGTGTAATCTAATTATAACTGCCATGGAGAGGGCCGTTCTCCCCCTTATCAATAAAGTTTAGTTCTTCTTCCAAAAGAAAAAAGCATCTCTTTCTTGCACCAAAGCCTTCTACTATAGTGGTACAAGGAGTCTCTCACTTAGTTGACTAGGAATTCTTTCTCAATAAATTGAACTTCACCTTAAAAAAATAAAAATAAAAAATTTAGATATTAAAAAAAAGAAAAAAGGATCTAATTAAGGGTTAGCATGTCTCAATGTAGAAGACTTTCAGGTTATGGAGGTGTCAAGTAAGGCCTATGACCCATTGGACCTGTTACCCTCTCCTTTACTTATAACTCGGGTCAAGAATTACCCCTACCTAGCCCACTCTTTTAATTTGGGAGGGGTATCAAACTGTATCCACGAGTCCACAAATTGACCTGTGCAGATTCATTTAGTTTTTTAGTTTTGCTATTAGGAAAAAAGAAGAAGTTGTAATTCAGTAGGTTTTGGTAGAAGATTAAAACCTTATTCTCTCTCTTGGTTGTTCTTCTCTAAGACAAGACTTCTGCTTGAGCCTCTATTGAGGCAGTCTTTGCAATAATTGATGGTATCCATATGTGATATCTGATGCTGTTTTCACTTCCAGAAGCAAATAACAAGTTGATCCAATTCTTTGCTTTGATCATAATATGATTTCTGCCAACCAGAAAAATGAAGGAAATAGCACTTTGGGCATTATTGATAATTTTGAGGATCTTATAGCTTAGGAAAAAAAAAGGCTTCGGGAACCTTAGCTACTTGTGGCTCCTATTTGGTTCTTCATTCCTAGATGATCTTGGCGCTTCCATCTGTTTGCTTGCCAAATTTCTTATAATGGAACTGTTTATTATATTATATGTTTAACTCCACTAATATAAATGTGACATTCAGGGTTTTACGCATCATATAAATACACATTTTACAAAAGACAAGATGCAAGGTTAAAATTTTACATTTTTAAATTAACTAAAAATAGCTTTTCAATGAAAAAGACTCAATTCAAAATCCCAAATATCATACAACTCACAAAACCATGAATTTAATGGTAAAATGATCTTTTCGTTTGTACCAAAAATTCGGCAAATATCTTAAATATAAAATTTGGGAGCTCTAGTCTACACAGTCATCCATCCACTACATTTGTGGATTTCATTAAACCATATACCTCAGCAATAAGCACAAATCATTAGAAACAATGGCATTCATTTGTGGATTTTAACGAAGTCATTTATGTGCATCACTCACAGATGAAATCAGTATCTCAACAGGAATCGAGATATAATAATATATGCATGGCATTCATTTATAAATATTGAGCTGATGCAATGATTATTTGTAAATTTTAAAATAGAAACATGCCCATTATCAATTTCATCACCTACCTCAAAATAAGGAAATAATCCTCAAGAGTACACGACCTCTCTACTTAGTTCAATCTAGTGCACTTGTCAAAACACAAGTACAATATATCGTCACTTACTACTCAAAGTTTGTCATTATTAACCCATATGACTTCAAATCATCCTTGATTTGGATAATTTGGTATTTATTCATCAGTGATTATAACATAATCTCCTAATCTTTGATCTTGGCCATCGATCGTAGATCAATGGCCCAGGTCAGTTGACTTCCTCTATCCACATTAATCCTTATCTAATAACTAATCCTTGTCCCACATCAATAGTTAATCTGTCTATCTAACAGTTGAATCTAATCTTGATTGGACAAAACAATGGTTCTTATCACTTCCCATGTCCAATTTTACTAATTTTAGGGTTTTTTGGTCGATCGAATCATTGGAGTAGTTTATCTACTTACTAGATCTCCTAATTGATCAATTTTTAGGGTTTGATCGCCTTTTGATTTAACAGATCTAGGTCAATGTATGATTTTTGGGTTTTGACCATTTTCAAATGTGCTTTGATCTTAAATTTTATTGCATAATCAAGCTCGAGTCGCTGAGACAAATCCAATGGATATCTTGAATTGAAAAAAGGGTTTATATAGCCTCCTTAATTGAAGATTTATGGTTTCAGATCCAATGGGACGATTCAAATTAAATTTGAATTAAATAACAAAAATCGGAATCACCAGGATGCATGAGGTGCGCGACGCATGAGTTAGATGCATCTGCATGCTTACTAGGTGTTGGGATGCACTCGTGTCTCTTCTCTTTTTGCAAATGATGCACATGCACGATCGCGTGCTTTGGTGGGCGGGTTGCATGCATTATCAAGCTTGTGCGGCCTATGTCTTTGACACAATAGGACTGAACTGTCACTATCTAATCCTCCAGCAAATTTTTCTAGTGAAATAATGTTAAATTTTGACTATTTTTGAGGTATTTTTCTCCTTTCGAGATGGTGAACAAGATAAATTGTTTGAATTTTCAAAATTCGATTTCTTTTAAATGTCTATCATCTCCCATCACCGTTGGTTCCTTTATTGTTATTTAGATTTTTTTCCTATTGAAACTGCATTAGATCAAAATGATTTTTGATGGTTTAAATTGTGTTACCCTTCTACAGATGATGAATGGTTGCGATCATTGATCTGGGACACCAAGTTCTTCAAATTTCCTCCTCTGTCCCTCCTTTGTATTTCTTCTCCTGTCCTCCCTCTCTTCTTCTCCGCATGCATATGTCACACCCCGGATTTTTTTGACATTTTTTTTATAATAATAATAAATATAGTCAGGATCCCTGATGTCAGAAGGTTCTATTTACTAATATATTTAAAACATTCATTTAAAAACCCATGGGTGCTATATCATTTCCAAAAACATCACCAAAATGATTACAAAATTAATACACATATGTTGCAATAAATTTAAACCAATACCAATATCAAATTCTACATAAAAAACCAAAGACACTTTTATTTTAATGTGGCCCAGGGTTTATCCATCATAACATTTCATCATACTCAATAACATGGCTGTAGTATATAAGTATCATAACCAAATCAATTATGAGTATATACAGTGTGAAGCCCTGAGCATATGAGGGCGGGCCAAGAGAAGGCTGGCAGGCTTCTAGGCTGGGGTGAAGGATAGAGAGTTAGTCTCACACTGCCTGGGGAGAGGAAACTAGGCTATTTATAAGAGTTCAGGGAACTCTAACGGTCACAACGTGTTTTTCCTAGGAAACTGAGAAAGAACAAAACTGTGAGGGGTGTATGGGCACCCCAAAGCAAACAATATTGTGATTGTCCGAACTCCGGGGTGTTACAAATGGTATCAGAGCCAGTTCCTCTCGTGGTGTGGTGGTTAGTTGTATGCGGGCACCTAGTCATGGCTATCATACAAGGATGCGTGTTCCCTAAGGGGGGAAGATGTGAAGCCCTGAGCAGATGAGGGCAGGCCAAGAGAAGGCTGGTAAGCTTCTAAGCTAGGGTGAAGGACAGAGAGTTAGTCCCACACTGCCTGGGGAGAGGAAACTAAGCTGTTTATAAGAGTTTAGGGAACTCTAACGGTCACAACACATTTTTCCTAGGTAACTAAGGAAGAACAAAATTGTAAGAGGTATATGGGCGCCCCAAAGCGGATAATATTGTGACTATTGGAAACCCATGGTGTTACATACAGCCTATAAAGATAATCTGAAATAGAGTCTATCTGACCACTCACATCGAACTATCTGTCAACAAGATAAAGATGGTCCTCACTGTTATTACTATCCTTCCATGCTTTTGCCTTTCCAACTGTTGCGCTCAGTATCTAAAGCATTACAAAACAAAGCAATGTCTCAGCAAGCTATTGCTTGTATAGGTACATACACATTTAATGTAATAATAATTGTGGCATAAAAAGAATAATCGAATAAGAAATGCTGATATAAGTGTAGATCACAATATCCATGAAATACAAATGTGATAAATCATGTCAATATAGTAGCAAAACATCATGTGCAATAAAACATAGATTTTATGGATGTAAAGCATGATCTGGTAAAATCTTATATGAACACAATGTCAATAGGAGGGGCACCCAAGATAAGTGGGTCCTATGAGTATCCCATACACTCTCACAATAAGTCATGGGTAATCATACCAATCCTCTAAGTGTCGTCACACTCAGACACACAATAATATATCAATGCTCATGTTAATTGTTCAATTATGCCTAAAATAACCCTTAATTAGCATTTGATTAGATAATCCAAATAACTAATTTTATAATTTTAAATTGATTTTAGCTCAAGTGATCATCCAACCGTTGATTTGAAAATTTAACGGCTAGATGATCATTAAGCTAATCAAATGGGTAATTAATGGTATGGATGATTCTAAGTTAGTTTTTATTTTGCAAATCGATCGAAGTAAACTTTGGACGACTCAGCTCGACCTTATAAGTGTTGGATTTGGAAAAGATCTTATGGGTCCCACTTGATATGAGGAGGTTGCATGTTGCCAACACAAGGCTCACATCGCAAGAAATCATGGCACCACCACATGGGAGACAACGTAACATGGGCAAGCATGGGAACCCAATAAAATAGGAACCACCTTTTGGTGCCCCCCCTCCCTCATAAAATGCATCTTTCCCACCGCAGGGGGCTCTTCTTCATTTTTTCCTCTTCACAGAGGAGTGGCGGAAAGAGTGTTCCTCTTTACCTCTCCCTCTCATTTTCCCTTTTTCCCAACTCTCTCTTCCTCTCTCAGTTGCCCACGTACCAACTATTGGTGAGTGACACATTGGTGCAGAGCATACCATTGTCTATCTCTGCACATTGGCATCACCCTCTCTCTATTTCACCCCTGTCACCTCCCTATTTGTCATCTCTTCACCACAGGGAAGGCCCGCAGCTCCCTCTTACTCACCCTCCTTACTCTCTCTCTCTCTCTCTCTCTCTCTCTCTCTCTCTCTCCTGCCCCTTGTTGTTGTTCGTCTCTCCTGTATCTACCTCCTTCTAGCAACACAGGCCAGCTTCCACCTTCTTCGTTCTTCGCTTCCTCTCCAGTCTCTCTCGTGCTCTTCCCTTCCTTTTTGCTTCACCGCCTACAGCATCCCAGTACACCACGTTCCCAGCCCATTGCTCAGACCGATGTCAGGTCATCATCTCCACCTCCTCCGGCATCAATTCGTCGTCTGCCCCTCTCCTTCTCTTAATCTCCATCTCTCTGTTAGACCGGCTAGCATTGGTGAGTGACACACCTCCACCAGCCTATGTCTGCCAGACAGACCGCACTGGCAACCTCTGCGTCTTCCCTGTTCTTCATCACCCTTGACCACCGCTCCTCGCTAAAACCGACATCAACCGTTCCCCCTGCCTCTGTTCCTCTCTGCTCTTTCTATCGGTAACAGGAGCCATACCCATCTCCAGCTTCCTTACCTTTTCCTTCTCCGACTCCACGCCTGAAACCAGCGGCGATTGAGCCTCCAGCCTCCCCATCTCACTTGCATCTCCACTTCCCTCATTCACTCCCACCCGATCTCCCATCTTTGGTTTTCCTCGTTCCCATTCTCTATAAACCTTCTGCTCCCTCTCCAATCACTAGTGCCGGCAAGATCAACCGAAGAAAACCCAATTTAGGTTTCCTCCCAATGTTCCCGATCTGCTTTTACCTCCAGTTGCTTTAGCTTTCTCCTTGTGCTCACTCCGTCTCGCTCCATGCGTTTTCTCCCTTATGGGTTGAAGGTGGAAGAAGAAGAGAAAAAGGGCATTTTTTGTAACAAAATTCCACTAATGCCCATTGGACTTTAATTCTAATTACTTTCATGTCATGTTTTGTCGTCTTATTAGCCTATTTTGTCTCATTCTTATCTATGTTTTACTTTATCCATGTTTTATCTTATTCTCAGTTAATCCCGTTGTTATGAAATTTCTATCCTTGTTTGTGCATGACACAACAATCAAGACAGGAAATTTGTATTTGGATTGTTATCGTATTTAATTTCTTTAAATTTAGAAAATGTACTCATGGGTTAATCAATTTGAATGTTCTTTTTGGCAATTTTCTAAGTTAAAATTTGTGTAAACTCTACCTTTTTAAGTCGAGTCCCCGTAGAAATCGACCCAAACTTGCATTAGCTAGACTACAACAGCCATGCACTTGTGAAAAACTCAACAAGTTTTTGGCGCCGTTGTCAAGGACTCATAATGAAGTTTTTATAATTTTACATAAAAATTCAATAAAATATATAATAAAAAAATTTCAAAAAATCATAAAAAAATTTAGGAGTTGCATCATTTTAGCATTTTAGGTGCATTTTATAAAGTGAAAAATCAAAAATTTGAAAATTGCATTATTTTAGCGTTTTAGGTGCATTTTATAATTTTCTTACTACATAAATTCAATTTCTCTAAATTTTTAGTACTTACTAATAATTTTTTATTTTGCAAGAAAATTGAAAAAGAAAGGAGAAATTCAAGGAGTTTAATTAGTATAATCTCATTTTATTTTGAGTGAATTGTAGTGAGGATTTAATGTCATTTCTTTTTATTTTGTAATTCATTTAATAGGCTGTAATAATACAAGTCAATGGTGGGCTATCATAACTTGGAAGTGGAGCTGGAATGTAAATAGCCCCACCCTTGTACGAGAAGACATTTTTTAGGACCTCACCGTGAGAAATTCCTAAACTCAAAAGTTTTAGTTTAGGGTATACATTGTAGATTAAAATTACATTGGTTGTTAGTATAAGAATCATATAGAATACATTTAATATATGTTGCATTTTTAGGTATTGCATTAGTTTGTTGTTTTTATTGCATTTTTAGGGCATGTTTAACTATTTTAAGGTGATTATATGTTGACCAAATTGTCAAGGAATGGAAAATTTAATTAGTAAGGGCACCCAACTCCACAAGATTAAGGGTGGATTTCATCATCACCTCTTGGCCCACTTAGGATAATCACCACAAGCATGTAACCCAACCTTCAAAATTAATTAAAATCCATTAGAAGAGCCTTATAGGGCCCACCACATGCTCATAGGATCCTCTTGGAAGGAAGCGACCTATTGCCACTTCAGTGGCCTCTATTTAACCGACTACTCTAGTTTTTAAACGACTAGCTCTGCTAGCACATTATATGACTTAGACTACCTACAACTAGCTGAGGAGGGTGTGAAGTGGTTGGTTAGATAAGATCTAATTGGTAAGCAATGGGACAAGTCTAAAAGAGAGGAGGAGCGTTAGATTAAGCTAATCTAAAAGCTTCTCCCCCACATAATTTTTAGAAAATCAAAATGTCTGCTTGTTAGCCTTAGTGGTATTTGAATCTTTGTGCTTATTATCAATATTTAGGATGCATTAGTTAGGTAGTTTTTCATCCAAAAAAAAGAGGAAGGACAAGTGTAACATTCACTATTTTAAATTCTAGAATAGTTAATTTTTATGAATTTTAGAAAATTGAGAATTTAAGAAATTTAGAGATGAAATCTCAAGTTAAAACCTCAATATTTGAGATGTGCTCAAAAAATGGAGTCCAACGCCACTAAAAACTCTAAAATTGAAGATCGAAGTAAAAATGCTGAATTATTTTAAATTTTGTATTTAAAAGAAATTATTTAGAAGGGCAAAATTGTCATTGCACATATGGGGCCCACAAAAAAAAATCATCACAGTCGTCCAAGCAGCAGGGTGATGATTACCAGCATTAAATGTTGGTCATCACATATATATGTATATAATAATAATAATAATAATAATACAATAAATAATATATGTATATATGCAATTAAGAGGGGGAGTGCCTTAAATGCACTTCCCTCCCCCTTTTCTAGTTCCCCATGACAGGCCACTGGAAAATCGCATCCTAGGCGACAATCCGCGACGAGGACGCCATTGACCCATGCATGCATTAGTGACGGAAGGCCAACGTGACGCACACATGTAGCGCGTGCGCTAATCCTTTTTCTCTCTCCTTATTTTGAGTTTCTGATCGTCCGTTCATAAAAAGCGTGATTCTAGGAGCTATAGGGGTCCAAATCACAATCCGAAAGAGGCATTACAATCCTCTCAACAAGGTGGACCTAAATTTAAGATAAAAATCCAGTTTAGAGTACATTTTTAATAGTCAAACTACTAAATACTATTCAATGACTTAGATCAAGCCAATCAATGAATGATCAGGCCTTAGAGCTTGGTTGTATATGTGAAACATGAAATGATCTAGGGGATTAGAAGAGCAGATCTCATTAAATTGTCAAGAAAAAATTGATCTTGATGGTTGACCTAAACAAGTGCTTTAGGATATGCTGATTAGAGAGTGATCTGACCATCAGATCAACGCGTGATCATAAAGATACGTGTGAATCACTAAACAAAATAGAAATTTTAGGGGTCATGATGAAAATGAGAGGTTTAATAATCAATGATAACTTATGATGTGACAGGTACGTTAGGGCGTATGACTTGATATCGCTTACGTGCCTGATTGGAGTACCACATTATCGAGGTAGGTGATTTCATTCACGATTTCCCATGATTTCTCAAATCATGACTTAGTGATTGAAACTTTGAGGCATAGGTTTGTATGCCCTATCATGCTACATGAGATCATTTTCAGTATGTATTACCGATATGCTTACTACTTCCCTTGTGTATGTTTTATGCACTGTTTTTTGGCATATTTCAGTTACATTGATTGACTCTTAAGATGTTTGACACATGGGAGTCTCTAGGCCTTGACAATTGAAACTATTGAGCTTAGGATGGGATGCATCCCCCTTTCCCTTGTGAGTGCCTAAGTGCCCGTGAGGGTGAAAGGGTGAAAGTGGAACTGGAACTCTCCTTTCCGTGATTGCTCGAGTGCCCTGTTGTGGGTGAAAGGGTGAAAGCAGATGGTATTAAGAGTTGACCCCACGTTGTCGTGAGTGTACCTGAGACACTCATAGGGCTTAACCATGTATGATGTTTCTATGCTTTTGATATGCATTCATATTGTTCTCTGGATATAGACTCACGTGGCTATGGCTTACTCGTATCTGCATATCTTTTCGGATTTTGCATGTCCTGACACCATGACTTATGTTGCCTTATTTACATCATGGATTTGGTATATTCTTCTTCGTATGAATATGAGGTTTTGTACCATGTTACTTCTTATTATTTTATACTGAATGTAAATCACCTACACAAGCATAGCTTGCGAGGCATTACTTTGTTTTGCAATGCCTCAGAGTTGGAGCGTGACAGTCAGAGAGGGAAGCAAGTCAAATAGCATGGATCTGGACGAGGACCTAAGGAACATATACTTTTTGTATTCAGAGACATAGTAGTGTACGTCTTTAGACTGGTATCGGACTCTTGGTGCTCTACCTAAATATTTGTATATTTTGATATATTAGACCCATACCATTGTATAGTGTGCATATGCTTACATATGGATGATGTGGTAATTTTGGATGGACCTTGGAGCTTTGGGACTTTTATTATCATTGTCTCTTTGCAGTTTGCATAATTTCTTGTGGTTTTGTATTTAAGCATGCTCAATGTGTCTGAAAGTGATTTGGTTTAACATTGAAGTTTTGGGGTGTAAATGACCCTTGGGGTTTTCTTTATAGGGTATTTTTCCTTGACGCTGCGCAAAAATTTTAAATATTTGAGTTTTATTTCAGGGATTCTGCCTATTTTGTAATAATAAATTTTTTACTATTAATATATGTATTGGAAAAAGATTTTAGAAAAACCTGGGTGTCACAGTTTGGTGTTAGAGCCCAGGTTTACTCCATCATCACCACTTTAAGGGTCTAATTAGTGTTACAGCCATAGGGCATGACTGAGACCGAGAGAGGAGAAATACTTATACAATGTGTTATTGGGTTGTTAATAGATGACTCCTCGGCGGAGGACTAGGTCCACCCCTACTCCACCACTTCCTACCCCTGCCTCGACATTAGGGCAAGGGGAGCAGGAGGCAGACGTAGTGGCTAGCGTAGTTCAGAGCCTCATGCCACGTCTCATCAAGCATAGTATGCAGCAGATTTGAGCAGAGATGCAGGCTATGCACTTTGTCCACCCGACAACGACCGCAGTAGCCAGGGAGACACAGCAGTACAGTAGTCTCGTTCAGTACCGATAGCTCTTATGCAGGGAGCTACAAATGGAAGATCCTCGAGCACACGTGTTTCAGCAGCTGAGTAGCTCGAGAGGTTTCGGAGGATGGTGCCCACCTTCCATGGGGAAGGAGATATAGCAGTGGTAGAGAGATGGTTGTTCGAGGTCAAGAAGACCTTTGAGGGGATGGAGATTCCACCTGAGGATCAAGTCAGGTTAGCGACATGCCTATTGGTCTGAGAGGCTGGGTTTTGGTGGAAGACTCAACAGTAGCTATGTCCCCCATCCTCAGCACCATTATCATGGGAGGACTTCCAGAGGATCTTCGACGAGCAGTACTTCCCTCTTCATGCCCTGCATGCTATGAAGAGGGAATTTACCATGTTATCTCAAGGGAGTATGACGGTTCAGTAGTATCTGAACTAGTTCACCAGATTACGGAGGTTCGAAGCTGCCCCTTTTGCCTCAAATCAGGAGGCGGCAGATAGATTCATTGACGAGTTGGTGCCACAGTTGAGGCATAAAGTACTTATTGCACACCGGACTACAGTGAGGTAGGCTACAGACAAGGCTTCGGTGCTCTAGAGAGATTCGCTATGGGGTAGAGGAGAGATGAGTCAGCCCTTCTCATCCACACAGCCTCAGGGGGCCCTTGACCAGCAGTACCCTCCTAGGTAGAGGAGAGGTTAGGGCAAGAGAGAGTGCCCTCGTTGTAAGGGCCGACACTTGGGGCAATTGTGCCCAGGACAGGGCCATCGGCATCAAGGCCCACAGTAGCCCCACCAGTCCCAACAGCAGCAGCAGCGACAACAACAAGCTTTTCAGTCAAGTGAGTCGTTTAGGTGCTATGGCTACGGCGAGATAGGGCATATGAGGAGAGAGTGCCCAAGAGGTCTGGGAGACAGGCCATAGAGGACCGATGCCATCTTGGAGGCAGTGCCTTGAAGGCAGTGCCACGCAGTCAGGGTAACGTCTTAGCCATCACTTCGGGGCAAGCACAGGCCTCGAACCAGGTGGTGGAAGGTGATTTTCTAGTAGCTGATAGACATGCCAAAGTTCTTTTCGATTCGGGGTCTACCCACTCATTTTTTGCTTGTACATTTGCATCATGCCTTGACTTGCACACGTGCAAGCTAGCATTCGGGTTAGATGTATTGATGCCAGAAGGAGAGACTGTGGAGGCTATTGAGTACCTTGAGAGGGTACCAGTGGAGATATCAGGTGTTAGGATGGATGCCAACCTCATTCTATTAGATATGGTAGATTTTGATGTTATGTTTGGGATGGATTGGCTAGTGACGTTTTGGGTCACCATAGACTGTCGTAAGAAGCAGATTATGTGTAGTATACTGGGTCAACTAGTGGTTGTAGTCCAGGGTAGGAGGAGTGTTAGTGGCCCTTGTATTATCTCAGCCATTAGAGCAGCTCGATGTTATGCTTGAGGTTGTCAAATGTTTTTTGCTTGCGTCACGATGACTACCAGGGAGTAGCTACAAATTGAGGATATAGATGTGGTGCGAGATTTTGCTGATGTATTTCCAGACGAGCTGTCAGGACTACCTCCACGTAGGGAGATTGATTTTACCATAGACTTGGTGCCGGGTATAGCGCCTATATCTAAGGCGCCCGCCTATAAGATGGCCCCTGCAGAGTTGAGGGAGCTTTAAGTATAGTTGCAGTAGCTTCTGAATAAGGGTTTCATCAGGCCGAGTGGATCTCCTTGGGGAGCATCAGTCCTCTTCGTTAAGAAGAATGATGGATCATTGGGGTTGTGCATAGACTACTAGTTATTGAACAGTGTTACTGTGAAGAACTGGTACCCCTTGCCTCGTATCGACGACTTGTTTGACCAGTTGTAGTCGGCACAGGTATTCTCTAAGATTGACTTGAGATCAGGCTACCACCAGTTGAGGATTGGGGAGGAGGATATCCTTAAGACTGTGTTTAGGAGTCTATATGGCCATTATGAGTTTTTGGTGATGCCCCTTGGGCTAACTAATGCACCGGTAGTGTTCATGGATTTGATGAACAAGGTATTCCGAGCCTATATAGACCAGTTTGTGATTGTCTTCATGGATGACATCCTGATCTACTTGCCTAGTCATGAGGCCCATAGGGAGCACCTTCGCACTGTGCTGGACATGCTTTGCCATCATCGCTTGTATGTGAAGCTCAGTAAGTGCGAATTTTGGTTAGGACAGGTGCAATTTTTGGGACACGTGATGTCCAAGGATGGTGTGGTTGTAGACCCGGCCAAGGTGGAGGCAGTTTTGCATTGGGAGAGGCCTACAACAGTGACAGAGGTTCATAGTTTTCTCGGTTTGACTGGTTATTACCGACGATTCATTGAGGGGTTCTCGAGGATCGCCTTACCCATGACCACCTTGACCAGGAGGGACACTAGGTTCGTTTAGACGGATGTGTGTGAGGAGAGCTTTTAGGAGCACAAGAGGAGGTTGACCACCACACCAGTACTGGCCCTACCTTCAGGATCGAGTGGTTACGTGGTGTTTTGTGATGCATTAGGCAGAGGTTTAGGAGCAGTGCTAATGCAGCATGGGAGGGTCATCGCCTATGTGTCGAGACAGCTGAAGACGCATGAGGTGAACTATCCGACCCATGATTTAGAGTTGGTGGTAGTGGTGTTCGCGTTGAAGTCCTGGAGACACTATTTATATGGCGAGAAATTTGTGGTATACACTGACCACAAGAGCCTCAAGTATTTCTTCACACAAAGAGATATGAACATGAGGCAGCGAAGATGGATGGAGTACCTCAAGGACTTTGACTTTACCATACAGTACCACTTAGGGAAAGCTAACGTTGTAGCTGATGCCTTGAGTAGGAAGTTGAGAGTGATGCTTGCTAACCTCTCGACATGATCCAGGATTCTTGATAGGATCCTTCAAGCACAGATGGGTGATACAGAGACACAGAACATGGCTACTAAGGCCAATTTTTTTAGAGGTCCCGATGGAGGTGTCAGGTATAGGGGCAGATTGGTGGTACTCGCAAATGATCAATTGAGGCATGACTTGCTCCAAGAGGCGCACCAGTCCCCATATTCTATTCATCCTAGAGGTACGAAGATGTACTAGGACCGTAGATGACACTTTTTGTAGAATGGGATGAAGAGGGATATTGGTGAGCACGTAGCACGATGTTTGACCTATCAACAGGTTAAGGTGGAGCATCAGCGATCAGCTAGGTCATTACAGACTTTAGAACTTCTAGAGTGGAAGTGGGACCACCTCACTATGGATTTTATAGTGGGCCTGCCGAGGATTGCTAGTGGGCATGACATGATATGGGTCATAGTCGACAGATTGACAAAATCAGCCCATTTCCTCCCTATTAGACAAACTCAGACTGTGGACAGCTTGGCGAAGTTATATGTCAGGGAGATCGTGAGCCTTCATGGAGTGCTATTGACGATCATCTCAGATCAAGACACACGGTTTACCTCGAAGTACTGGCAGAGTGTACAAGAGGCTTTGAAGTCGAGGTTGAGATTCAGTACAGCATTCCACTCCTAGACAGATGGCCAAACTGAGAGGACCATCCAGATCATGGAGGATATGTTGAGAGCTTATGTCATGGATAGGAGAGGTAGTTGGGATGAGCATTTGCCACTCGTAGAGTTTGCGTATAATAACAACTACCATGCGAGTATCGGCATGGCACCTTATGAGGCGCTCTACGGTAGACCATGCAAGTCTCTTTTATGCTGGAGTGACGTGGGATAGAGACGGGTGGTGAAGTTAGAGTTGATTGAACAGTGTGCAGAGAAAGTTTGACTCATTCGGAGACGATTACTTACAGCTCACAGTCGCCAGAAGAGCTATGCGGATAGGAGGCGGAAGGACTTGGAGTTCGAGGTCGGATAGCATGTATTTTTTAAAGTTTCCCCTATGAAGGGGGTGATGAGATTTGGTGTAAATGGGAAACTCAGTCCCAGATACATTGGTCATTTTGAGATCCTGTGCAGAGTTGGACCAGTAGCATATCAATTAGCCTTACCCCCACAGTTAGCCAGGAAGTACATACCAGACCCATCCCACGTGCTAGAGCAGATCCCACAGGAGGTACGGCTTGACTTGACATTTGAGGAGCGCCTTATATGGATCTTAGATAGTAAGATCTAGGAGTTGAGGACTAAGACCATTCCTTTGGTCAAAGTCCTTTAGCAGCATCACTCGGCACAGGAGGCTACTTGGGAGTTGGAGGACGAGATGAGGCATACCCATCCAGAGCTCTTCTCGTGAGGTGCATATATTTTAAATTTCGTGGACGGAATTTTCTATAAGGTGGGTAGGATGTAACATTCGCTATTTTAAATTCTAGAATAGTTAATTTTTATAAATTTTGGAAAATTGAGAATTTAAGAAATTTAGAGATGGAATCTCAAATTAAAACCTCAATATTTGAGATGTGCTCGAAAAATGGAATCCAACGCCACTAAAAATGCTAAAATCAGAAATCGAAGTAAAAATGTTGAATTATTTTAAATTTCATATTTAAAAGAAATTATTTAGAAGGGCAAAATAGTCATTGCACATGTGGGGCCCACAAAAAAAATCATCACAGCCATCCAATTAGCAGGGTGATGATTACCAGCATTAAATGCTGGTCATCACATATATATGTATATAATAAAATAAATAATATACATATGCAATTAAAAGGCAGAGTGCCTTAAATGCACTTCCCTCCCCCTTTTCTCGTTCCTCGTGATAGGCCACCAAAAAATCGCATCCCAGGCGACAATCCACGATGAGGACGTCATTGACCCATGCATGCATTGGTGATGAAAGGCCAACGTGACTGAGGTAGGCCATCCTCTCGTGCCTTTCTGTTCTGTTTATCTCGTTGTTTAAAGCCAGAAAATGGCATGAACTTGCTGTTTTCCAGTGAAGTTTTAGGCGTTACTAGTCTCCATAAAATAACTTGATGAAATGGTGCCAGATGACGATTTGAACCGTTCATCTTGTACGTGATGATGCAAGAAATAGGCCCATGAAATTCATGGTGATCGAACGGCTAGAGATGTCAGAAAACCACAAAAACAGTAGGATGAGGGATTTTAGAAATGTGGTAAAAATCGTGAAAAAATGGCAGATAATGAAGGAATTTGTGGAAATGGAGGGTGAAAATGGAATGTACATGAAAAATTGGACAAAATGTTGTAAAAATAGTAAAAAATGGGGCACCTGGGGTCGCCGGTGATTGGGTTCCAGCGGTCGTCTTTGGCGACAGTGAGCCAGTCCGGTCACCGTCCCTGGCAACGACGACCTATGATAAGGCAGCAAGCGTGTCAAGCAGGGAGTGCACCCGCGACAAGCGGTGCGACGCACGGCACCACAACAATGCCACGTGTCGACCCCCGGCACAACCAGCACGACGCGCAGCACGACCCAACACGTCATGCGATGCGCAATGCATGCGACGTGGCGGGGCCATGCTTGCACGACATGCGTGTAGCGCACACACACGCGCCCACGCTGGTTGTACGCACGCGCACGCGTAGCACGTGCGCCGATCCTTTTTTTTCCTCCTAATTTTGAGTTTCTGACTGTCCGTTCATAAAAAGCATAATTCTAGGAGCTATAGGGGTCCAAATCATGATCTAAAAGAGGCGTTGCAATCGTCTCAACAAGGCATACCTAGATTTGAGATAAAAATATAATTTAGAGTACCTTTTTAATAGTCAAACTACTAAATACTATTCAATGACTTAGATCAAGCCGATCAATGGATTATCAGGCCTTAGAGCTTGGTTGTATATGTCAAACATGAAATGATCTAGGGGATTAGAAGAGCAAATCTCACTAAATTGCCAAGAAAAAATTGATCTTGATGGTTGACCTAAATAGGTGCTTTAGGATATGCTGATCAGAGAGTGATCTGACAATTAGATCGACATGTGATCATAAAGATACGTGTGAATCACTAAACAAAATAGAAATTTTAAGGGTCATGATGAAAATGAAAGGTTTAACAATCAACGATGACTTATTATGTGACAGGTATGTCAGGGCATACGACTTGATTTCGTTTATGCGCCTGATTGGAGTACCGCATTATCGAGGTAGGTGATTTCATTCATGATTTCCCATGATTTCTCAAATCATGATTTAGTGATTGAAACTTTAAGGCATTGGTTTGTATGCCCTATCATACTGCATGAGATCATTTTCAGTATGTATTACTGATATGCTTGCTACTTCAATTGTGTATGTTTTATGCAGTGTTTTTGGCATATTTCAGTTACATTGACTGACTCTTGAGATGGTTGACACGTGAGAGTCTTTAGGCCTTGACGATTAAGACTATTGAGCTTGGGATGGGATGCATCCCCCTTCCTCCTGCGAGTGCCTGAGTGCCCCTTATGGGTGAAAGAGTGAAAACAGGCATGAAACGTGTCCTTCCATGAGTGCTTGAGTGCCCGTGTTGGTGAAAGGGTGAAAGTGGAACTGGAACGTGCCTTTTCGTGAGTGCCCGAGTGCCCCGTTGTGGGTGAAAGGGTGAAAGCGGATGGTATTGAGAGTTGACCCTACGTTGCCTTGAGTGTACCTGAGACACTCATAAGGCTTACCCATGTATGATGTTTCGATGCTTTTGATATGCATTCATGTTGTTCTCTGGATATAGACTCATGTTGCTATGGCTTACTCGTATCTGCATATCTTTTCGGATTTTGCATGTCTTGACACTATGACTTATGTTGCCTTATTTACATCATGGATTTGGTATATTCTTCTTCGTATGAATCTGAGGTTTTGTACCATGTTACTTCTTATTGTTTTATACTGAATGTAAATCACCTACACAAGCATAGCTTGTTGAGGCATTGCTTTGTTTTGCAATGCCTCAGAGTTGGAGCACGACAGTCAGAGAGGGAAGTAGGAGGAATAGCGTGGATCTGGATGAGGACCTAAGGACCCTATACCTTTTGTATTCGAAGACATAGTAGTGTACGTCTTGAGACTGGTATTGGACTCTTGGTGCTTTACCTTAATATTTGTATATTTTGATATATTAGACCCATACCACTGTGTAGTGTGCATATGCTTACATATGGATGATGTGGTGATTTTGGATGGACCCTAGAGCTTTGGGACTTTTATTATCATTGCCTCTTTGCAGTTTGCATAATTTCTCATGGTTTTGTATTTGAGCATGCTTAGTGTGTCTGAAAATGATTTGGTTCAGCATTGTAGTTTTGGGGTGTAAATGACCCTTAGGGTTTTTCTTATAGGGTATTTTTCCTTAACGTTGCGCAAAATTTCTAAATATTTGAGTTTTATTTCAAGGATCCTACCTATTTTGTAATAATAATTTTTTTACTATTAAGATATGTATTGGAAAAAGATTTTAGAAAACCCGGGGTGTCACAACAAGCGGGTACATTATAAGAGTGTACATGAAACAGAAATAGGTGAAAAGCCTAATTTGTCTCATACATCGATGGATAAGATGGATAGAATATATGCTTATATGCAAAATACTGAGACATTTCAACAACCTCAGTATGAGGGTTCATACACCTATTGTAACGACACACATCCCACTAATTCATGGCTTTCAAGCTACACATACAATAACTATTATCTAGAGCCAGTAGATGTACCTAGTGCATTTACACAACCTAGCAACAACTACTTTCCTGAGATAGATTATCAAGACCATAATGGATGGGCTAGGCATCACGAACAAC
Organism: Warburgia ugandensis; assembly: GCA_035236585.1. Lineage (NCBI taxonomy): Eukaryota > Viridiplantae > Streptophyta > Magnoliopsida > Canellales > Canellaceae > Warburgia > Warburgia ugandensis. The sequence continues at coordinate 72,820,957 of CP141129.1, read as the reverse complement.
CATGGTCTGAGGAATATCCATATCAGGAAGAACCATAGTGGTCCAACTCTAGTTAGCACAACCATGATTATTCAGATTATCAGGGTCAACCATCATGGGTTCAACCTGATCAGTCCATATTCAATACCTTAATGCCACAACAATACCAACAATATGAGTCGCTTTCTCCACAATATGATAAACCATTGTTAGAAGAGAGTATGCAACGACTTAGTGAATCAATTGATCAAAAGCTGGTTACAATTACCAATTGGGCTGAAGAAATGAAACAAATTAAGGAGGAGAGTGAAAGGATACTTAAAAGAATTTCCAAGTGGGAATTACCAATTCCTACTAAATCTTAGAGTTTTTAACCAACCCTGACCATTAATGATAACAATAGGATGGAAATTTTTTATGATTCTTCTAAGCCACAAAGTCCACAACCATCTTTAAAAACCTCCAACCCATATCTATACTCAGGCCACATCCTATCCCTTGTTATAATTATGATGAAGAGACCTCCATTGATGAAGTAAATGCAATCGTAGAAATATCCAACCCATATCCTCTTGAATTGTGTCTTACTAATTTTTGTGAATTTGATGAAGGTACATCCATTGACAAGGTAAATGAGTTGTTGGATACTATGCCTTTAATGGACACTTCTCAATGGTAATGTAATGCCCCGAGCAATTTACCCTATTGAATTGGGCATTCTATAGGAAATGAACTGTGTTGAATGTTTTACTTTATTTAAAATAATAAACGAAAGAATTTGTAAGAAGACTTGGCACCATTAGATTCTACTCAAAAAATGGAATCCAACGCCTCAAAGAACGCTGCAAACGGAGTTCATATGACCAAGTTATGGTCATTTAAAGATTAGGGGCATTTCTATAATTTAAATTAAAAACAAAAAATACAGAAAACGCAGGGGGCCGTTTTGATAACAGCACCTCGTCTTCTTCTTCCTCTAGACTTCTCCAAAAACCCTGTTTCTAGAGGTTTTTGCCACCGCCATAGCAAGGCTATAAAAAGCCCTTTTCCCTCCTCCTCAGTCGTCCCTTTATCCTCCACTTTCTCTGACGGTTCAAGGGAGGATTTCGGCAGCTAAGGTTTCAGCGTGAAGAAACCCCACCACCGGCAATGGGCATCGCTCCAGACTTGCCCAGGTAAGCCCTCTTTCTCTTATTCTCTCCCTACGTTTCTCTCTCAACCAAGCCAAATCCAGGCTAGATCTGGTATTTCCCAGCCGGGAAACGAAGAAAACCTAGAGAAGACGGGTTCCCTTCCAAAACCCGTCGACCAGGGCGCCGTTCCAGGCTGCCCAAACTGGCCCTCGTTCCCCTTTCCTTCCCAGCCCAGATCCACGCCGGATCTGGGTGCTCTTCCGACCGGACATCACCGGCTTTCCGTGAACCAAACCAGACGTGTGAAAACCCGTCGAGATCGAGAGAGAGAGAGAGAGAGAGAGAGAGAGAGCGCCTCCCAGGGGCGCACGAATGTCCTAGGGTGCATGGCGCAATCCAGGGCACTGGCTTGACGCACACCTGTGCCAAGCTCCTTGGGGACTATCCTCACACACGCATCGCGTGCGGATAGTTGTCTTAGCTCGACAAGGATGCATGAGACGTCCTAAGAGTTGAGGAACACCGTAGCCACGCCTAAGACGCATCCGTGCAATAGCGCACAACCTAGCACACTATCCAGACGAATGCACATCAGCCTAGTTGCGGTGCAACTAGGGCACACACGTATCCTAGAAACCATAGCGCGCATTTAGAACCGTGGTGTGCAGGACCCTAGGCACTACAATTGGGTCGTTCGTTAAGGCACGACCTTATAAAATCTAATTTCGGAGCCTATATAACTCCGATTGACGAGCCAAAAGGACCGTTGCGTCCATAATTTTGACACGGACCCAATTATACAATAAAATGCGGGACATTCTTAGATAAAGAGCAACTTAAAAATATCATAGAATAGCTCCTAGAAACCAACATCATATGACCTTTAATAATGCCTAGATCTTATGTTTAAACATCATTCAAGACCTTACCATGATATTCTCGGACTCGAAGTGAAGATAGGCACGAGCTACGTAACAACGCACGAGGTAGGTAGTCTGATGCTACTATGTTTTTTCAAATATACTTAAATTATAGGTAGTCTGATACTGCTACTTTTTTAACGCATCTTAAACTCATACTTGTTTTATTATCGTGATTAGCATGTTTTTATATGCTATTATGCAAGTATGTGGATTTGCCATCATGATTTATATCTTTGAAAGCACTTGCCTCTATCATCAGATTTAGCATGCTTTTTGAGATGTGATGTTTTTACTTGTCTTCATATTTCATGGCTTTGAAGGCAAGATTAGCATAAACGAATTACATGCATTGCTCGCATGGTTGAAAAGAAATGCATAAATTGCATGATTCGATAATTGAGATTGGATATATATATATATGTTTTTAGTGGGCAGATCACCGGATGAGGCAGTCCACGGTGGGCACTATGCTGAGGGGTACGAGTTTGGCCTCCCAGCCTCTACCACCAAAAAGGTGGATGGTATCGCTGCCAAAAACAGCATTGTTCCTTCCCTGACTGCTGTGGTAAACAGGGACGACCATTGGAGGTATTCACGGCACCCTTTCGGGGACATATCCATAGTCTCCATGGAGGCTATGGTGGACTGATCTTTAGCTACTGGAGACACACGGTTCAGAGGGGTTCTGGTCGTGAACATAGTGGCCCTATGATTTCGGTGTGATTGATATGCATATAGCATTGAGATGGTCGTATACGAGTACTCATGACTAGTTGGCGTGACATATACGCCGAGAGACTTATGTGCATGATACTAGCATATGCTTGAATGATGACTACTTTAAGATTTTCATGATTATTATACTTGGTTCGCTGGTTTGATGCATTTGCCGAGATCTACGTATATAAATCTATTGCTTTATCTTTTAATCATATTTATATAACATGAATTGCATACGGATTTCATAGTTGAATTTGTATCCATGAACTCATGTTTTATGCATAACTATGCATGTTTACCTAAAAGAAATCATTGATGTTTTATATGAAAAGCTCTTGGAACCATGCATGATGCATATTGTATTTTCAAAATAGTAGTATCAGATCACCTACTGAGTATGGAAAATACTCACCCAACTCTATCACTTTTCAGGATAGCTTTACTCACGAGTAGAAGAAGCATCAAGACCTGTTAGTATTACAATCAAGTAATGAAGAAGAGACAAGTATGAATGTAAGTAAACTCTCTACTCCTTTGAACATGTATCTGTATTTATTTACAGTTGAAATTTGTGAGTCAGACTTGGATAGACACAGGAAGACAGAAATATTCAAAAACTACTTTGGTTGTTGTGAAAGCAAATGACACTTGGGGTTTTCAAAATGAGTTTAACACAAAAAAGATTTTTTCGTTGCATTGCATTGTTTTTCAAATCGGGATCCCACCTTAGGCATTGGTTTTGCATGTAAAAATGAATGAGTAAGCTAGAGTAGAAACCCCTACGGAGCTTGAAATACAATTTGATACATGCAATGTAAATGATGTACCTCATTGGGACCTACAAACTTTATTTGAATATTCACAAGACAATCATGTAGGCCCATATGAAACCTTACCAGAACAGGAAGAAAAAGAGATAACTAATGTAGTAGTCCTACATCAACCAACCTTAGGGTACACATCAAAAGAGAATACGGGTTTAGGTCTTACTATATCCCCTCAGCTAGTAATACAAGAACAAACTTTTAGGGAAAGGCACAGTCAGCTTATATCCCTATTTTAGGAAAATGTTAGGGAATCAAAGAAAAAAGATAAACTGAATACAATGGTCATTGTTTTTCCTAAATTTGATCCAGAATGGGACAATTCATCTCGAATTGATCCTAAGAAATTCACAGTGGGTCAAGATGTCATTGCATCAAAACCACCTCAAAATATAGGGTGGAGAAATTATATTGACTACCATGAAATACTAAAAATGGGGGATCATCAATATGATTCCCCACAACACAAAATCTTGGTGGTCTACTATCTTTTAATGTTACCGCCACCAAAAATTTCAGGGTGGAGGAAATATATAGACTACCGTAAGATTCTGAAGTGGCATGAGAAATCTTGCCATTTCATTGTTAGGATTAGGATTAGGAGAATTAGTTAAATTAGTTAGGTCTAGGTTTAGATGATTAGGATAGTTATAGGACTTGTTTGGTTGAAGACGTAAAACTTAGCACTCCCTAGGAGGCAACCCAGATGTTTTTCACATCTCAATCGTTTATATCTTCCATTCATCATTTAGGTGTCCTATATTTCCAAACATTGAGGACAATATTTAGTTTATGTTGGGGATGTAGATATACATGAGATTTATAACTTTTTCTTTCATTTTTTGAAAAAAAAAAAAGTTACTTTATGAAGATCCGAATTTATATTTTTTGAATATTCAACTAAAATTTTGAACTTTAGCTTATTAATAGAGTTGTATACAATTAGCTTACAATTTTATTCTTTTTCTAAAGTATCTCATGAAAAATTAAACTCAAAATATTAATTGCACAAAATAGCTATATATATATTAAGTTGAAGAGAAGATGTAACTTAGAGATCCTAAAGAATATTTGTGGAGATTTATAACCCAAGTCAATTTTGAGCTATTCTTCCTTTTTTTAGGGTTATATATAAATTTAAAATTTTCTTCAATGTACATTATTTCTTAGTTGGTCTAATTATTCTTTATCTTGGCCGACTTTTGAGAAATACAAAAAAAATTATACCTTGTAAGTTTGTGATCATATTTAATTTATATGGAACCTAGGAAATGATAGAGGTCATCTTTGCTAAAACCCATAGCCTTTAGCTTTATATTATTTTTTGCTAGTTAGCTCCTTAAGCTTTTTAAATATCAACCTTTTCTTTGTTAGCCAAATAACCTTTACCTATATTAAACTCCTACAAAATATCCATTACCCATTTGTTTTGGAAATATGTAGAGAAGATTGAAGAACATCTTGAGACAAAGTGTGAACAATACAATTCAAGAGATGAACATTAAAAAGGTGAAGAAGAAGAAAAGTTCAAAAAGGCTACATGCAAAATTAAGTGAAAAAAAAATAATTAGCTAATGAAAAAGAAGAATGCTCATTCTTGTCAACAAAAATGGAAGAGTTATGAATATGTCGATAGAAGATCTTTACATATTTTTCAGACAACCTTTGCTTACCTTTATATCCATCCTTTTAATAACCCTTATCTAAGCCTATGTTTCGTCCTAATAGAAGTCCTAACTTGATCTTAGGAAAAATATGGCTTGAATATGGTTATAAATGAATAATGAGTTGGGTTGAATATAACACTCTTAATAGTTGATATCCGTTCATGAGACCATTACCATTCTTTCTAAGTTATTGTTCTTTTGTAGGAAATATGTGAGACTTGAATTTTATGTAAACATTCTACTCATATATTAATGAGAGTACACCTTTCTAAGTGACTTCTTTCTTAGTGACAAGAAACATCCTATGAGAATTGGGTCCCATGAGTAATCATACCAATCCTCTGAGTATCATCACGCCCAAACACACAATAATATCTCAATGCTCATGTTAAGTGTTTAATTTTTTCTAAAATAGCCCTTAATTAGCATTTAATTAGATCATCCAAATAACTAATTTTAAAATTTTAAAATAATTTTAGCTCTAAGTGATCATCAAACCGTTGATTTGAAAATTTAACAGTTAGATGATCATTAAGCTAGTTAAATGGGCAATTAATGGTATGGATAATTCTAAGTTAGTTTTTATTTTACAGATTGACCAAAGTAAACTTTAGATGACTCAGATCAACCTTATAATTGTCGAATTTTGAAAAGATCTAATGGGTCCCACTTGATATGAGGAGGTTGCATGCTGCCAACACAAGGCTCACATCGTAAGAAATCATGGCACCACTGCATGGGAGACAACAGAACATGGGCAAACATGGGCAAGCATGGGAACTCAATAAAATAGGAACCACCTTTTGGCCCCCCTTTATAAAATGCATCTTTCCCACCCGCAAGGCGCTCTTTTTTGTTTTTTCCTCTTCACAAAGGAGTGGCAAAAGGATTGTTCCTCTTTGCCTCTCCCTCTCATTTTCCCTTTTTCCTAGCTTTCTCCCTCTCTCGGGTGCCCACCAGCCAACTGCCGATGAGTGACACACCGGTGCAAAGCAGACCATTGTCTAGCTCTGCACACTGGCATCACCCATACTTCTCTCTCTGTTTCACCCCCGTCACCTCTTTGTTTGTCATCTCTTCACCACAGGGAAGGCCCGCAGCTCCCTCTTACTCACCCTCCTTACTTGCTCTCTCTCATCCCCTTGTTGTTGTTCGTCTCTCGATTTTTAGCTGGAAACTAAAACTCCAATACCGACTCCCAGCTACCTATTTCCTCTGCCTCCTGTATCTGCCTCCTTTCTCTATTCTGTTCACCAGCAACACAGGCCGACTTCCACCTTCTTCATTCTTCTCTTCCAGGCAATGAGAGTCCAGTCTCTCTCCTGCTCTTCCCTTCCTTTTTGCTTCACTGCCTACAGCATCCCAATCCACCACGTTCCCAGTCCATTGCTCAGACCGGCGTTAGGTTGTCATCTCCACCTCCTCCAACATCAATTCATCGTCTGCCCCTCCTTCTCTTAATCTCCATCTCTCTGTCAGACCAACTAGCATTGGTGAGTGACACACCTCCACCAGCCTAAGTCTACCAGACAGACCGCATCGGCAACCTTTGCGTCTTCCGTGTTCTCCATCACCCTTGACCACCGCTCCTTGCTAAAACCAACATCAGCCATTTCGCCCACCTCTGTTCCTTTCTGCTCTCTGTTAATAGCCGGAGCCATACCCATCTCCAGCTTCCTTACTTTTTCCTTCTCCGACTCCACGCCTGAAGCCAGCGATGATTGAGCCTCCAGCCTCCCCATCTCACTTTTGTCTCCACTTCCCTCATTCACTCTCACTCTCACTCGATATCCCATCTCCGATTTCCCTTGTTCCCATTCTCTATAAACCTTCTGCTCCCTCTCCAATCACCGGTGCTGGCAAGATCAACTGGAGAAAACCCAATATGGGTTTCCTCCCAATGTTCCTCATATGCCTTTTCCTCTAGTTGCTTTAGCTTTCTCCCCGTGCTCACTCCATCTTGCTCCATGTGTTTTCTCCCTTACGGGTTGAAGCTGGAAGAAGAAGACAAAAGGGCATTGTTTGTAACAAAATTCCACTAATGCCCATTGGACTTTAATTTTAATTACTTTCATGTCATGTTTTTGTCTTTTAGGCTATTTTGTCTCATTCTTATCTATGTTTTACTTTATCCATGTTTTATCTTATTCTCGGTTAATTCCTTTGTTATATAATATCAAGCCTTGTTTGTGCATGACACAACAATCAAGATAGGAAATTTGTATTTGGATTGTTATCGTATTTAATTTCTTTAAATTTAGAACAATGTACTCATGGGTTAATCAATTTGAATGTTCTTTTTGGCAATTTCCTAAGTTGAAATTTGTGTAAACTCTACCTTTTTATGTCAAGTCCCCGTGGAAATCGATCCAAACTTGCACTAGTTAGACTACAAATGGTGTGCACTTGTAGAAAACTCAACAACTCATCATGCATGCGTATAGAACAAGAGTATGGATCGTCATGCTGTAGTGGTAACCATACATCTTAGGTCTATCGACTGCGGTCCTCGTCAACACCATAACGAGAGACTCGTCGTTAGTTCGCATGGGTGTGACCGGCCCAGTAGTGTGGACTATCCATGATTCCAACCCCTACCAAGTGTCATCTGTGGGCAAGTGTCTATCATCCCATAAATTTAGTGGGTGGTTGGCTGGACCTAATCCCTCATAGCATGATATCCATAGGGTGAGAGCACCCGGCATAAATCATAAAAACACGAAATTACATATTTCATAAAACCAGGAGCACTTGTGGCGACCATCCCAAGGCACCCCCCTTATCCGAGGGTTAGCCTCTCAAGGACTAGCCATTAAGCCCCCACCATTAATTATATGGAAATTATCCAATCCTAGTGATGCAATAAAGAAGAGAGATTTATAATTCATATATAAAATCCACAGATATCCATACCATAAAATAGATTGATCATTAAAATCCATTCAATGCCTAAACAAAATCTCATATCAAATCATAGCATAATAATTTATAAATCACGAGTACACATAATGAAGAAACTATATTGCAAACAATCCTAATAAATCAAAATGCTATGATAATGCGCGATTTTAGAAAAACAATATGTAATATTAAATGTCGTCAACTACCTCAATGAAGAAACAACCAAATTATGCATGTAATCCTCTCAACTTGCACGCTCTAATGTACTTGTTAGTACCACAATACTATTTCTCCTTATTTATTTCCCTCAATGAAATTCATTTAAGTTTTTCTCTTAAGTTGTGTCCATTTATATATAATTTGTATAATGATCCCTTGGTCTAGCTTTTGATATAGATCAACGGTTTAAATCGTGTGATTTATCTTTATTAAATCAGTTTCCATAACATTCAATACTCATCCACTTCATCTAATCATTGATCAAAGTTGTAATTTGCCAATTTAATGTCTCCTGATTACATAAGGTTTAATTCATTTTGTCTCAATAAAATTCGTGGCGATCCAATCGTTGAATCGTTCTTTAAAGCCTCTATTTATGATTGAATCATTAATATCAACTTTAATTATTACAATTCGTTCCAATTTCATTTTCATCTACCCATTCTAGTGTATATCAATAATTTATGTCTTGATTTGACAATCAAATCACTCTCTAATAGACAGATTTCAAAATCCTAGTCAGATCAATAGTCTAGATCAATTTTAGGGTGAATATGCATGATATAGTCCTTAAATCTCTCAATTCTTCCCTTGTATTATCTAATTGTCCAAGTTCTAAGGCCCAATCGCCCTCTAATCGGCCCAATCTAAATAATTGGATAACATTTCATGAATTTGATCTAACTAGGTGTGATCAGATCAAGATTCTAATGTTAAAATCACGTTCGGTTGTTGAGACGATTCCAATAGATATTTCAAATAAAAAAATTGGGCTTATATAGCTACCAAAATTGCAAAATGAACATTTTCAGTTCATTTTTGGACAGTCCAGATCAAAATCTAGACCAGATTCACTTTACACCAGACTAAATTGGCATCCCTAGGATGCACCACATCTGGGAGACGTGCTGCGTGTGTCCCGATCGCCAGGATGCTCCTGCGTGCATCCTGGTTTCTAGGACGTTGAGCGTTCCATTCGAATACAATAGTGTGCGTCATTGCTACTTATTGTGCATCGTTGTCTGAGCTTCCCATGGAAGCGCCCTGGGTGTGACGTCCATCAAGCATGATGCCCCTGAACTATCCACACTATTTTTGCTGGATCGGAGTCCTAGATGATCCAATTTTTTATCTATTTTCACTGTTCTCAATGTTTTGAGGGTCCATGAATCCAATGGATGGTTCAGATCATCCATTTGGGTTGTCTTTGAGATGGGTTCTCTAATGTGTCACGGCTTTTCTTAGATTCAAACCCTACCTGCATGCAATCTTTGGTCCAAGTGTTGGGAATGATAGGCAGTGAAGGAAAGCTAATGGAAGGGAAAAACAAGAAGGAAACTGAATCATACCTCTCAAATTGATGGAAAATCCGATCTTGATAGTTTTACCTGAGAATGAGAGATGGAGGAAAAATGGCATGATGACGACGCTCTTTAGGAGATCAATCGCTGCAACTCTGTGGAAGAAAGTGAGATCCATCTATGGTGTAGAACATAGTTAAATCTGATTACCTTTGATCATGGAAAAAGGGGAGACTTCGAGGAGAAGAAGAAGTTGAATAATATTTAGGAAAGAGGAGTTTTTACCTTAAATATAGTTATGGTGAGATAATCACGATTACTCATGTAATTAGTAGGCTTCCTAATCCATTTTGATCTCCCTAAATTCTAGGACCCGCATTAGTGTACTATGGGCCTCACTTGTCAAATGATAATTTTGCCTTTCGTAAAATAATTAGGTAAAATTTTTGCCCAAGCTCTGATTTGGGCATTCTTAGTGTCGTTGGATTCTATTTTTTTAGTACCATCCAATCCTTAATGTTTCAATCCTCGAGTCAATTTATAATTTATACTTTTGTAAATTCACTTTATTATTAAAAAATGAATATAAAATTTGAAGATATTACAACATATGGCTTAGGAACAGACCAGTAGGTCTATTTCTCGATTTGGTGTTAATATCAAAATGGCTCCCTCCTTTATAATTTTTCAATCATTTCATTTTTATTTAATTTAAAATGCCTCATTATAACGTGTTCAAATTTCCATAGATGATCATTTTAGTCAAAACAAAATGATTGTCCTTCATGATGGGTTTCCAACATATCTTGACTATTGGATAAAAATTTCTACAAGTAAGGCCCACTTAGTAAAATTATAAAATTAAAATTCGCAAGGAAAATTGCAACTTATTCGTCCAAACTCCAATTTCAGCAAACTTAGTGCCATTGTAATCTTTTTTTTAGTGTGATTCAAATATGAGAGTTTTGTCACTTGATTTAATTTTTATAAAATATTTATTTCCTAAAACTTCAAAAACAAGAAATTCAATATTTTTATTTCATCCCGATTTGACATAACTCAAAATTTACTAAAATTGAGATTGAAAAATTAGAAATGTTACTAGAACACAATGCCCCTTTCTTATAAGGTGCCCCTATTAGCTACTATACTCAAAAGGGCATTTATGGCTGTAAATATATGTGCAGAATTCATTTTGAAGTTGTTTATTACATGTTTAACACCTAATACAAATCTTCTCCTTGCTCAACATGAAGTTTAAGCAGATAATAGGTGCGTAACGAGAAAACATGTATAACTTGCACATGCTAAATTAGTCTTATCTCTTGCTCTCTCCCTTCCTCTTAGTCACATACAGTATGTGATTCATTTAACCATGCTTGCCTCTCGGAAGCAAGTTGTATGTAGGTAGACATTTTATCATCTGTTTAGTAAATGGGTAATTCTAAGCATACCTGTTTGACCCACAAGCCATGGTAACCTACCTAACCTCCTATTTGAGACCTCAAGGTATGCTACTGCTAAGATGTGGCCTAGAGATGGATATTTTACATTTATGATACATACATACATACATGTGTGTGTGTGTGTAGCAGTAACTTCAGCAGTTTCATGAAGGTATAAGTAGCAGGTAACATCTAATTGGCCACGAAAAAGAAGAAAACAAAAAAGGTTATTTATATTAACTTTTTTGTCTTCTACATTCATTAGACAAAAAATCCCTCAGTATTAGTACCCAAAGTACTCTCTCTTATGTAATTGCCCAAAAATCAACCCAGATGAGAGCCCAATTGAATGTTGGATTTTGACTATTGAAAGTTCAAGAAATGCTTTACTACTGCAACTGCCTTTGATCTTAGCCACTAATCTCAAGTGCCCAAAAAGTCCACCACATGAGACCCCAATTGAACATGCAATCCTGACTGATGAATGTTTAAGAAATGCTTCACTACCGCAATCACCATTAATCTCATAACTATCCCTAATGGATCTCTAATGAATTGTTTTCTTTTATGAAAGTTGTATGTGACTTTATTGAAAATCTCAAATGGATTTTACAATGTTTAATCAAACAATTATGGTTATATATGGTTTGTGATGATGCCCATTCAACCTCGTCCTTCCCCATTATTATTATTATCATTATTATTTTCCAACGACGCTGATATGCTAAGTTGATATTAGACAACCTGCATTATTTTTGCTAGATGTGATACATATTTCATAAGATCAGAGCTAAGACTTAAGATCCGATTGTCTGTGTTGTCCTCCATGGGCTTCGAGTCAACTATCCAATGATCATGGTGATTGCAACATTTTAACTTCAAATAAATCTTTCTAGAATCTTAACTAGCTTCCATATAAAATTAAAAAAAAATTCATATAAGATCAATCAAAAGACTCATTATTTGGAAATGATTGAAAACAGGGTAGGAGGAAGAAATAGAAGGGGAAGATGAGAGAGCGAGAGAGATGCTCACCTCGTGCATTTGATCGGGCTCTCATTTGGATTGACTTGGGCACCTCCATATGGGATGTACAAGAAACAAGAAAGAAAGGGGAAGAAAAGAAATGTGAACAAGAAAGAAAATGAAAGTTGAGATGAGTAAAGTGACTTTAAAGAGAGGGAATTTAGAGTATAGAAAATTAAAGGCTTTTTTGTCAAATGGGTTTAGAAGATGAAAAAACTAAAAAGCAACCTTTCAAGTTAAAACCTTATGCACATATCAAAAGCATTCTGCCTCCGATGAAATTTTGTGAAGTTACAACCTCACAAAGTGATGTAGATTATCAACTACTCCCACCCACACACACATATTAATGTGCAAGTGTGTCCTACTATGTTATTTGGTCCAAATGGTTGCCCCTCGATTGACAAATTATTTTAGTCCTCTTGCCTAGTCTTTAATTATCTTTAATTATTTAGCTCTTCCATCTTCCCTTCTTCGAAGGGGAGTCTTGGTGCAATGGTAAAAGTTGTCGTCATGTGACCTTAAGGTCATGGGTTCAAGACATGGAAACAGTCTCTTGCAAAAATGCAAGGTAAGGGTGTGTACTATAAGCCCTTGTGGTCTGCTCCTTCCTCAAACCCCACATAGGAGGGAGGTTTGTGCACCAGGGCTGCCCTTTTTATCTTCCTTTCTTCCTTGATTTATTCCTTGCATTCTCGTCATAAAATACTCAAGTTCTTTAAACATGATAATGATTCTTGAATTTATTAAATGAAAATCTACTAGTCAATTCATGCTCAGCTAGATCAATGTTATTATAGTAGTGAATCCAAAAAAGAACTTGCCAAAGAGGTCACAAAGCCAATATGCCAAGTTTAAAATAAGGCTACTTAGACTAGGAGTCTAACTATTTTCTATTTGGTTGAATTAGATAATTTACTTTCCTCTTTTCAACCTCAAGTATGGCACTAGCATATTTCTCTCATTGTCTATAACATAATACCAGCTGAATCAACTACTCTTGTAAGGCACCATTAATTATGGTCCCTACTTCCCTAGCCCACTCTATAAGGCATCAACAAATGTTCAGCTAACAACTCATCCCCTCACTTTCTCTATGGCCGCCATAACCTTGAGTTTTGATCTCACTACTTTGTGTCTCAATTGAAATATAGTAGCATAATCATTATCTTATATGCTAAAGCAACTGTAGCTCTAGTCTTGTATTCTCCTTCAATGTCATAGTTCTCTTAAACATACAAATGGTGTGGGTTTTTGTGAGAGAGGATGGCCACACCCCTAGACACATGTTAATGAAGGCGCATGTAATTTATTTTAGATCTCAAGTTTTGTAGAAACTACGATTCTAATGCTAATTATACATGAAAGTTTCTGCACCTCAAGTTTTCATATTTGTGAAACAATTACTTTGTATCAAGGGCAATTATCATTCTAATTGTCATTATTTCTATAATTAGATTTTACTTTGTGAACTTATCTTATGATTGGTGCTTAAAATGATCATATAACTTTTATATGGAATGGCCCTCTTCTTGATGTTGTTTGAAATTTAATTTGCACTAGAACTTTTTATTTATTGATGTCTCCTTCTTCTAGTTAAATTGATTGCTATAGTTAGATTGATGCTTTAATGGACTTGGACTTTGTATGCTCGAAAGTACAAATAAAATGAAGCATATATTGCACATTCTAAAATTGTGGATAAAGATATGGATAATCTTTCTCTTAAAAATAAAAATGGATTTCTAAGGAATATCATTACCCTTTATTGTAACAATTCTATTTTTAATTTTTTATTGCCAAAAAAGAATAAAATAGATTTTTTAACTTTGAAGTTTTAATAAATGAGATTTTTTTATAAAATCTGAATAAAGTATTAAAGCATAATAATTAAATTATACTTAGAAAAACAAATTCAATCACACTAAGAACATTGAAAATAGAATTCGAACAAAAAAGTTATATGATTTTTAGCAACAGAAGCATTTTAATTATTTTATAAATAGCCCCATTAGTATATTTTAAAATACAAAATTGTCACACCCCGCGTGCTCCTTCTTCCCAGCCAGAAGTGCAGGCCATCATGCCAACGGTGGCGTGATGGAACATAGTACTGCTACGCATTGTCAGCGGGATTGCCAAACCACCGGTAAAACTCCCTCCTTCGTGCAATCTTCTCTCCCTCGCTCGCCCGTCAATGATCTTCCACGCAAGTTCAGCGACTAGCTTTTTGTTTTCCCTTACGGTGTTGCCCAGGGCAGCCGGCCGGCCACTCCAGCAGCCCCCCCCACCCCGATCTCTCACTTTTCCTCCCATTTTCCCCGTGTTCCCTCTTCCTCTTCTCCGGTAGTCGGCGAGACAGCCAAGCCGGCCACCCCCACGCCCGCATCAGCCCTCTCTTCCCTGCTTCTTCCTCTCCGGTGTGGCTCTGCCCGACACGCTGGCCCAAGCAAGACTGCCGCGTCAGTCGCTCCCCCCACCCTCGTTTTCCCTTCCTCTCTCTCTCTCTCTCTCTCTCTCTCTCTCTCTCTCTCTCTCTCTCTCTCTCTCTAGCATCGCTTGGTCAGCGCACCGGTCAATAGTGTCACATCGAATGGTGGCTCGGACATGTCGACAGACGCATCCAACCCACGCCGCCCGACCGGCTCTACCACGAGCACGCCCACCGTGAACCCTCGCCCCAACTCTTCTCTTTCTCCTCCGGTGTTGCCTCATGGTAGCTCACCGTCTGATGCCGTTTTACACTCGGACTTCTCCTCGCCTTACTCCAACCAAGAACCAGGCAACCTCCCTTCCCTCCTTCTCCGTTCTACTGGTTTTTTCGTCGGCGATCAGTCAGTGAACCGATTCGATCGATGCCACGTGGAACCACATCATGGAAATCTCGGATGGGAGATCCGAGCCGTCCAATAGATTCTAAGGACCCCAAAACTAGGAAACCCGTGTTACAAAGAGAATAAAATGATCCGAACCGGAGATCTGATGGAAAATGAATAGACGGTCATGATTGGGCCATCTGGGACATTCCTTTGGTTTCTGCATCTGAGACGCACCAGGCTGATGCACACGGGAATGCGTGGGCATGGCGTGCTTCCTCACGCGTGAGTGCGTGTGTGCCGTTCGAAGAACAGAAGTGGTAAAAAATGAGTTGGGTGGCAATTAGAGCGGCAACCTCTAGGTTTTGTATCAACATTAATAATTCTATAAGATAGTAATTTTTTTCATATATTATCCATGAGTCCGTTACCCGGATGCGGATCAGATGCCCATTGGAATTTTTGGTTCCAATCCATTTCGATTCCGACCCAAATGAATCGGATTTTATCTACTAACCCATTTTACTGGATAATTTATTTTATATATATATATATATATATATATATATTGCGACTTGGACTTGTCATTATCCGAAGGGGAGCCTTGGCGCAACGGTAAAAGTTGTCGTCATGTGACCTTGAAGTCACGGGTTCAAGGCGTGGAATCAGCCTCTTGCAAAAATGCAAGGTAAGGCTGCCTACTTTAGGCCATTATGGCCCGCCCCTTCCCCGGACCCCGCATAGGTGGGAGCTTCGTGCACTGGGGCTGCCCTTTTGTACTTGTCATTATCCAAATAACAAAGTACTTACCTCTAACTTGCCTTCCTTTGTATATCTAACTCCTTCACCATGTCAGACTCCTTCACCATGTCAGGAATGACTTAGATAAGTTAGACATCAAATTTCATGCTTGTAAATGTTTTATTCTATATTTTAACTTACAGGGTAAACTATGCTTATAATTTTCAAGTAAAAAAAAGGATAGATTATGTAATGGGCATGAGATTTGATACTTAGCCCATCTAAGCCATTCCCAACATGATCAACCGATTAGATCTGTAAAAAAGAGAAGTAAGAGGTAAGTAAAGTGTCACTTGAATTATGACGTCCAAAGTTGCACTTTTCTCTCTCCCTCTACATATGTGTGTGTGTGGAGTCTTGGTAGGTATACATGCTTTTGAGAGAGAAGTCCACACTCCTTTTTTTAAGGGTGATAAAGCTTTAGTGTATAGATTTAAGCCATTCATTATATTTGGAATGGCTTAGATAAGCTAAAGATCAAATTTCATATTCATCGAATGCTCTTAACATCTTCACCAAGACCTTATCCCGATTAAAGTTTGCCACATGAATCTTGTTCCTCCATTCCCCTCTATTAGGTGTCATTGCTTTACGTATTCTTAAAGTTTTTAAATCTTTTCTCACTCGCTTCTATTTGCATTCTTTTAGGCCTTTTCCTTGCCTTTTAGAAACTTCGACTTGGATTATCTCACTCTTGTAACCGATGCCGTTTTTAGTCTCTGTCGAACATGTTCAAACTATTTAAGTCTAATCTCCCACATCTTGTTACCTATTGGTGCTACTCCTAAGTTTTCTATAATATTTTCATTCATAATTGTATCATTCCTTGTCTTGCCACTCCATTTTCATCTTATGTACATGATATTCCTTAATTGCCCAATACTCCAATCCATAATGCATGACAGGCCTTATAGTTATCCTATAGAATTTTTCTTTGAGTGCCACCTGACAATCATATGAAACTTCCAAGGCGTATATCCATTTATTCCAACCCACTTAGATTCTTTGATAACCTCTCTCTCAATCTTTCCACTTTCATGAGTTATTGATACTTAGTATCGAAAGTGGTTTTTCAATGAGACTTCTTGGTTATAAATATTTACTGGTGCTTCACTCTTGATCCTCTTCTTACTAAAATTGCATTCCATATACTCTGTCTTAGTTTGGCTAATTTTAAATCCTTTAGATTCTAATGTTTCTCTCAATAACTCTAGCTTTGTATTTATGCCCTCCATTATCTCATCAATTAAAACTATATTATCTGCAAATAACATATATTATGGAATCTCTTTATATAGATATTTTGTTAACTCATTCATAATCAACATGAAAAGGTACGGGCTCAAGGCTGATCCTTAGTGCAGTCCTATAGTGATAGGAAAATCACCAGTCTCTCCGTTAGTGGTCCTAACATTTATTACTGCTCCCTCATATGTATCTTTGATTGTATTTATATATATCTATGAAACCCCTTTTTCACCTAACACCCACCATATTAATTCTTTAATGACCCTATCATAAGTTTTTTTTAATCCATAAAGACCATGGGAAGGTCCTTCCTCCTCTTCCTATGTTTCTCTATCAATTATCTAACTAGGAAAATAGCTTTCATAGTAGACTCAGGCATGAAACTAAAATGGTTCTATGATGTACTTGTCTCATGCCACAGCCTCTTTTCAATCACTCTCATGCTTTTAAGATATGTTTTCGTAATAAAAAAGTACTGACAATTCATTTTTATTAAAATTTTCAAAGACTAAAAGCAAGTAGTTAGGATCATTTAAATGCATTGATTTTTATTGGGTTGTTTATTTTTAGTAAGTATAACATGATGCATGAATTAGATTTACAACAAAAAATCATCATACATGAAAATAGGGTATCTATATGTATATATGTATTTATTGTGTCCTATTCTGTAGTCCATCTTAATTCTGGTAAGAAATGGTCTAATATACCAAATAATATGAAGATAACATATATATATATATATATATATATATATAGAGAGAGAGAGAGAGAGAGAGAGAGAGAGAGAGAGAGAGAGAGAGAGAGAGAGAGAGAGAGCTTCCAATTTTTTTTTCTTCTGAAAAGTGAGACGCGCACCTACCAATTCAGTCTTGAACGTTGGTCACGCTAGATAGGCAGTGGTGCCCAAATTGACTTTCATTATACATTAAAATTAGATATATACGGAGAGTTAAATACTTCTTTTCTTTTTTTTACTCCTTACACCAATACCAATGTACCTATTCAACTATTCATAGCTCCTTTATCATCTTAGATATTCTGTGATTGATATATATTTTTCTGTTAAATAAATCCCAAAATATATCTTATTTACTTTGATTAAATCCCAAAAATATCTAATTTAGCGTGGATTTTGGATATCGAGAACAGGATCCAAAGTAGAATCCGATCCAAAACCGAAGCTATGTGAATTAGCATGGCTTGGGTATTGGTCTAGAGGAACCTGACCCATTAATACCCGCCTTCTTCTTTAATTTTTCTTTTTTACAGCAAAGAATTATAAAGCAAACTACCTAGAACCTGTCATCCTAATTCCTAAATATACTTGCAATCTTCCCAACAAGGAAAATATGCCACCTTAAACCTCCAACCAAGCATAACAAGGGGAGGTGCCATGTTGTCCACAACCAACTGCACTTGACGGCTTTTTGCCATTGATAGCCCTACTTAAACCTTTGCTTCATCCAAAGTACGCCCCGCTGCATGGGCACGCACTAACCAATATAAAATTGACCACCTGTCATATTAATAACGTCTACAAAGATCAAAATTCATTTCTTACTGCAACTTTTCTAGGCTACATGAAGATTGCAGGACAGAACCCTCTCTTACTACTAATCACAGTATTCAGGGTTGGACAGAGCAAACGCCCAGACATTCCTGTTATTACAATCAAGAATGATGACCTTTTATTCAATTAATTCTCGTCAATCAAAAGATTTTTGGATCCACTTCTCATGTTCTTGCCGTTCTGCAGATCAGCAATTCCGGGCATGATGCGAACTTAATTGTTCATGTATTTGTCTGAATTTCTCTTTCAGTCTCTGTACCTGCAAAACCGAGTGGCAGAGGCATCAGTAAGGTGAGCAGGTTAAGAGTCCTTGAGTGGACTGTTGTAGTTGTACAACAATACCAACAGAAAATATTATACCCTTTTTAGTTCAATCTCCAAATCCATTTTCTGCTGCCCAAGTGAGTTGCGTAAGTGAGTAATGTCAAAGGCATTATCCAAGTCATCTTTGAAAGCAGAATCCAGATCTTGTCTCAGCAGTGCTGGCAACTTGTCTATTACCGGAATGAGGAGAGCAGTTGAACTATAAAACACACAGGAAAAATGAAGAACTAAGATATGGCAATGGCATATAGTAGCATCCATTGGGTGTAGAAACTATTGCATAGAACAAATCCTAAAGGGGGGTTTGGGTGCACAATCTAATCCAACCTTGAGAACTCACGTGGAATTACAGTTTAGGTTTATGTAACCTCTAATTTCAAGCTTATGTACAAACTACATCCTCAACTCTGTTACATTGAAGACCTTAACTGGTCCTAAATTATAAATAGATGCTTCTTAATGGGGCTCTTTGGCACAAGAAAATTATATGACAGTCTAGATCAATGGTCCAGACAGCTAAAGCCCCAAGCTGGGCCCAGGTTTTTCATGATCCAAAGCATTCATCTTCTAAGCCCCGAAAATTTCATCCATCTGATCCTATCCCTTTTTACAGATCACTGTTGAATTGTGAAATGAATGTTTACTATCTATTTTTCAACTCATAACACTAAACATACGCAAAATAATAGTTGTCTGAATTGAAATATAGCAAAACAGTAGTTCTGTAAAGGAACTCTCTTTATTGACCGGTAAATTAGGTAATCAGGTGGTGTCAACCATTTCATGCTGAAGACTTATTTCTGTCACTTCAGTGACCGATATAGTTATCATGAATCATCATCTTAATGGAACTAAATAAACAAAAAACAAGCAGCTGGTCAGTTAACAAAATATGATTTCATTATTCACTTGCAACCTGATATTCTTAAAGTAACCTAAGGTATACAAGATGATATGCAGGACTACCAAAACAAAGTAAATAGGCACTCATACCTTTAACTCTGAAGATGCCAAAAAATGCTCTCTTATGCCGTGAAAAATTTGTTGCACCAAAGCAAAAACAATCCTTTCAGACGAGGGAGCAAGCCTTCGGTTCCAGAGAGTGCTATCTAAAAGATCAACCAGCCTTGTCTCGGTTGTCTGAACAGATGTGCTTGAGTTGATGTTTGGAGAAAAAGGATAAAGCTTAGTATCTTCCTTTGCCTTATTGTCATTCTTACTATCATTTGTGTCTGGCCCGAAAGATGACTCTTGAGAGGCAGCCACAACCGTGGAATTACCACTGAAACAGGATTGTTGTGAGCCACAAAAAGAGTCTAAGAATTGACGTAATCCCGCTCGATTCTGCAGTAATGGTTTCAAATGAGATACAAAGAATAGCACCAATAGGGCATAGGATTGCAGGCAAATGCTGAACAATAGAAAAACTATCGATCCAACAAAGAACATTGTTAACCTTATTGTGAAGAGACCAAGTAACATAACGAGTCATGCTCACTAAATCCTCCATACACCTGCAATAAAATTATTTAAAATCATATAAAGTAAGAAATAAGTGCATACCACAATTATCTTCCACCAAAGCTATTAGACAATTGTGTATCATAAAATGATATCAAAATAAGAAATGTTGGCAGCCTAATAATCTTTGTGAAGTTAAATACACTCAAGAATATTTCCATGTATGCATCCATAACGTGTGCTCCCAATTGATAAATTCATCACAATGATACTATGACACTCTTTAAGAATATTTCCAGTAAGCGTCCATAACACACGCTCCCAACTAACAAATTTATGACAATGATACTATGGAAAGTTATTGCTCTCATCTTCATCAGGAAAGAAATTGTACAGCTGAATGTCGTCCCCACTTTGGTCTAAATTGTATAATTCAGAAGGAATTTTAACAAAATTGTAACTAAGTTGTTCACAGACATCTTTTGTTGGGGTTTTGATCTTTTGGCTTCCTTTCTTAAGGTGAATTTTGATGCCTGTTTTATTTTCTATCTTGTTTTGCTTCTCACCGAAGTTATCTACACTAATGAAGAGGCCTTTTATAATCCCTTTCAAAAGTAAAATCAGGCATCGTGTCCAGAAAAGACTTCCCATAATGAAGTGACAGTCAATTTCTTTCTCATAAAGAACAGTAGAATTCCACTGTTCCAGCCTTCCAGCAACTGCTACAGAAAAGTAGCCAGAGGTTCATCTTTCATTAGCAGTCCAAGTTTAAATGAAATAATTTGACAGAGATAAAAAGTCAACTTTTTCCCACCTCAAGACCGAGAAATCCTAAACCCAGTAACCATTGGAACGATAATTATCCAAAGGGTCAGTTAGCAGCTGACTACAGCCCTTTCAATGCAATACAATTGACCACTTGCTGGAAGCACCAAGGAAAAGATCATTATCCTAAAGACATCAAGATGATCAATATTGCTGATGAAAAGATTATTTGAGGTTCTGGTAACCTGGGCAGAAATTCCAATCAGCCAAGAGTCCATGGAAACATCCGTCCTCTAGCATGAAGAGGAAGTGGATCTACAGTCCCATTTTTAGACAGTACAATGCTTCACACGAACACACTACCCACGTATGATACATGATAGTAGACCATGATAAGGATCCATGAAAGAAAAGCATCCAAGTAGCTCCTGTGATGTATACATTATATTATATTTAGAAGGATAAATGCAGAGATAAGGAAAAGACTAAATGCTATTTTTTAAAATTAAAAATCATAATGATTTAAAAGGAACATCAAAACAACAGATTAAGAAAGAAAACTAATTATTCATAACACTGTTCTCATCCAAAACTTAATAGTGTAAAGAAATCCTGGAGAAAACGTTGAAGATGGGGTTAAAAGAAAAGAAACTCTTTATTTTCACTTCCAACTGAAAATATGGACATAGTGCTTGTTCTCCACAATTTTTGGATGCTTAGCAAACATGTAATTCAACAGAAGTTGCAGTTCTTTCTCACTTTACCTAAGAAGACATGGATATAAAGCTGTCGAATATGTTAGGAAACTTTCTCTCAAAATTAGTTCCTAGTTTCTAGGGATTAGTTTTGATCTTATCTTAGTTTGTTTCCATAAATAATGGAGATTAGGATAAGATTTGAATCTGAAAATCTCCTTTCCTTTTATTCCTAGTTTGACCCTTATGTTAAGGGATTTCCTTTAGCCTAATCCATGAGATTCAATGGCAGGTCTGTTGCCATGCTTCCCTATATATTAGTGTAATTTTTTCTCTAATAAGATACAAAAGAATACATTCTTTTTCTTCTAAACTTTCATGGTATCAGAACTTAGGCTCTTGATCTGCTTTTAAATGGCTAAAACAGCCATGACTAGGGCTAGAAGAACCTTAGAATCATTGTAAACAACTGCTGGAAGTTTCTAGTTAGGGACATCCATGTCAAACAGTGGTACAGACCACTTTTCCCCAAACCCTTCATTCCAGTTAACTTCTCACAAGTTAAATGGGAAAAACTACATGGAATGGGCTCAATCCGTGAAGCTGGCTATTGATGGCAGGGGAAAACTTGGGTATTTGACAGGAGAAGTGAAGCATTCAGAGGCTAGAGATCCAAATATGAGTGCATGGAGGTCAGAAAACTCACTAATCATGGCCTGGCTTATCAACTCAATGGCGCAAACCATAGGTAAACCCCATCTTTTTCTCCCCACTACAAAAGATGTGTGGGAGGCTATAAGGGAGACCTATTCTAACTTAGAAAACTCATCTCAGATCTTTGATCTAAAAACAAAATTGTAGCAATCAAAACAAGGAGAAAGAGAAGTCACAGTATACTATAATGAGATGGTTTCATTATGGCAAGAATTGGACCAGTGCTATAATGATGAATGGGACTGCCCTACTGATAGTGTAAAAATTATAGAGGAGAATGATCGTGTATCTATTCTTGGCTGGCCTCAATCGTGATTTGGATGAAGTTAGGGGTCGGATCCTTGGAAAGAAACTTCTGCCATCCCTCCGAGAAACCTTTTCTGAGATTAGAAAAGAAGAAACCAGAAGGAAGGTTATGTTAGCCAACCAGAAACACAAAATCTGTAGTGGAAAATGATAATTCTGCCCTTATTTCTAGAAGTGCTGATCCCAATGGTGAAAAAAGGAAGAAACTCTGGTGTGAACACTGCAAGAAGTCATGGCACACAAAGGAAACTTGCTGAAAACTCCATGGAAAGCCTCCAAATTGGAAGAAGAAACCTGGAAATGACAACCAGGCATTCCAAACCTCACATGAAGAGAACCAGGAGCAGCAAGTCAATTCAAAAACATCTCCATTCACAAAGGAACAGCTAGAGCACTTGTACAAACTCTTCCAATCCCACAATTCAATGTTAACCCTCTCGTTCTTTGGCCCAAAAAGGTCACTTCATTACTGCCCTTCTTAGTGTCAATCCCAGCCAAAGCAACTCTTGGATCATAGATTCAGGGGCAACTGATCATATGACAAGTTACTCCAATTTTTTCTCAACTTACCATCCATGTGCAGGGAACAAAAAAATCAAGATAGCAAATGGATCTCTCTAGGCAATTGCTGGGATAGGATCCATTGTTATATCACCTTCCTCAACTTTGCATAATGTTCTTCATGTGCCTAACCTTTCTTGCAACCTTTTGTCAATTAGCAAGTTAACCAATGATATCAAGTGTCAAGCTAATTTCTATCCCTCTTGGTGTGAGTTTCAGGAACAAGCCTCGGGTAGGATGATTGGCAGTGCTAGAGAAAGTGTTGGTCTCTATTTCCTTGAAGATGGAACTGACTCGAGAAGACAAGTTCAAAGTACTTGTTTTGTTTCTGATTGTAGTGAATGTTATGTTATGTTATGGCATTATAGATTAGGACATCCAAGTTTTCATTATTTAAAACACATGTTTCCTAGTTTGCCTAAAAATAAAAGTCCATTTTCATTTCAATGCGAAATTTGTGAGTTAGCCAAGCACCACCCTGCCTTTTTTCCTCCAAGATCATATCAAGCATCAAAACCTTTTATGTTAATCCATAGTGATATATGGGGGCCATATAATGTTTCAACACTTTCGGGAAAAAAATGGTTTGTCAGTTTTATTGATGATCACACAAGGATAAGTTGGGTATACCTTTTAAAAGAAAAATCTAAAGTTGAAGAATTTAAAAA
Source organism: Warburgia ugandensis (assembly GCA_035236585.1). Classification (NCBI taxonomy): domain Eukaryota; kingdom Viridiplantae; phylum Streptophyta; class Magnoliopsida; order Canellales; family Canellaceae; genus Warburgia; species Warburgia ugandensis. The sequence continues at coordinate 72,796,887 of CP141129.1, read as the reverse complement.
AAAATAAAAAATTCCATGGTGGAAACACAATTTCAAAAGAAAGTAAGGATTTTTCGAAGTGACAATGACAAGGAATATTTCAATAAGGTCCTAGGTAATTTTTTCTTGGAAAAAGGTGTAATACATCAAAGTTCTTGCACTGATACACCCCATCAAAATGGGGTAGTTGAGCAAAAAAACAAGCATCTTTTGGAAGTTGCTAGGGCACTATTGCGCACACATAAAGTTCCTAAGTATCTTTGAGGTGAAGCTATACTTATAGCAACATATCTTATAAATCAAATGCCTACAAAGATTTTAAAATTTCAAGCTCCCCTAAGTGTCTTTCAAAAAAACTTTCCCATATCCAAGTTGTCCTCGAACTTACCATTGAAAGTATTTAAATGCATTGCCTTTGTACATGTTCATGCTCACCACCATGGCAAACTAGATTCTAGAGCAAGAAAATGTATTTTTGTAGGCTATGCTCAAACTCAGAAGGGGTATAAGTGTTTTGATCCTACTTCCAAAGAAATGTTTGTCAGCATGGATGTCACTATTTTTGAGTCTTCACCATTTTTTGAAACTCATCTTCAGGGGGAGACACCTATGAAAGATTCGAATTACTTAGATGTTTTTCAAAGAGAAAATGCTGCCACATTGATTCCTGATAGACCCAATATTTTTAAACCTCTAGAACCTTGTGTTTTAATTGATGAAAACCCAGGTCCGAATCCAATAGAGCCATATCACAACCTTGACAAAACTAGCAATGAAAAAATAGGTACCAAAGAACTTCTGGTCTACTCAAGGATGTACCAAATTCAAGGCAATGAGACCAATGCTCCTCAGCAAAGTCAAGAGTCTGAACCAAAGGCTGATCTAAAATTTAACGAGTTATTAGGTCATACTTCCTCTGAACCATTCAAAGAAATTCACTTAATTCCAAGTCTATTCATTCTGAGTCTAGCTCTTCTGATCTTAGTATTCATATTGCTAATCGAAAAGGTGTTAAAGCTTGTACTAAACATCCCATGTCCAATTTTGTCTCTTACAAAAATTTGCCCCCTACTTTCTTTGCCTTTACTTCACAATTGTCTTTTGTGGACATATTAAAGACTGTATGGGATGCTTTACAGATTCCTAAGTGGAAGGAGGCTATTCTTGAAGAGATGAAGGCCCTTGAGAAAAATAAAACATGGGAGGTTGTGGATTTGCCGAGAGAGGAGAACGGTTGGATGCAAATGGGTGTTCACAACCAAACACAAGTTAGATGGATCGCTTGAGCGATACAAGGCTCGTTTGGTGGCCAAAGGCTTCACTCAAACATACATTATTGACTACCTTGAAACCTTTGCACATGTTGCCAAACTGAACACTGTTAGAGTACTTTTGTCAATTGCAGCCAATCTTGAGTGGCCCCTACAGCAGCACCATGTGAAGAATGCGTTCCTTAATGGGGACTTGGAGGAGGAAGTCTACACAGACCCACCACCAGGTTTTGATAGGAAGTTTGGCTTGAAAGTATGCAAACTAAAGAAATCCTTATATGGATTGAAACAATCACCAAGAGCCTGGTTTGAGAGATTTACTCAGTTTGTAAAGGGTCAAAAATATGTTCAGGGGCAAATTGATCATACCATGTTCACAAAACACTCAATTGATGGGAGAATAGCTATTCTCATTGTATATGTGGACAATATTATCCTAACCAAGGATGATACAACTGAAATGGAACGGTTGAAAAGGTGTCTTGCATCTGAGTTTGAAATTAAGGACTTGGGACCACTGAGATATTTTCTTGGAATAGAGGTTGCTCAATCAAAGAAAGGGATTGTTATCTCACAAAAGAAATTCATCATTGATCTTCTCAAGGAAACGGGAATGAGTGGCTACCGTCCTGTAGAAACTCCAATTGATCCCAACCAAAGACTTGGAGATAGTAAAGGTGATCCCATGGACACATCTCAATACCAGAGGTTGGTTGGTAAGCTCATTTACTTATCCCACACACGTCCTGATATTGCTTTTGCAATAAGCCTTGTGAGTCAGTTCATACATTCCCCTCATGAAGAACACCTTGAAGCTGTGTATCGAATTATGAGGTACTTAAAGAGTTCTCCAAGAAAAGGTTTATTTTTCAAGAAAAATAAGCAACGGAGTATTGGGGTGTACACAAATGCAGATTGGGCAGGATTAGTCACTGATAGGAAATCAACATAAGGTTATTGTACCTTTGTGTGGGGAAACTTAATGACGTGGAGAAGTAAGAAACAAAGTGTTGTTGCCAGGAGTAGTGCAGAAGCAGAATACAGATCAACGGCACATGGAGTTTGCGAGATGATATGGCTGAAATGAGTTTTGGAAGAGCTAAAGCGAACTGTGACCATGCCAACGAAGTTGTATTGTGACAACAAGGCAGCTATTAGCATTGCACAAAATCATGTTCAATACAACAGAACAAAGCACGTTGAGGTTGACAGGCATTTTATAAAGGAGAAAATTGAAGCAGGAGATATTTGCTTGCCATTTGTTCCAACTTCACAACAAATAGCCGATACTCTTACAAAGGGACTTTTCAAACCTAACTATGAGTTCTGCATCAGCAAGTTGGGCAGGATAGACATTTACGTTCTAGCTTGAGGAGTGTCGGATATGTTAGGAAACTCTCTCTCAAAATTAGTTCCTAGTTTCTAGCGATTAGTTTTGATCTTATCTTAGTTTGTTTTCATAAATAATGGAGATTTGAATTAGATTTGAATCTGAAAATCTCCTTTCCTTTTATTCCTAGTTTGACCCTTATGTTAAGGGATTTCCTTTAGCCTAATCCATGGGATTCAATGGTAGGTCCATTGCCATGCTTCCCTATATATATTAGTGTAATTTTTCTCTAATAAGATATGGAAGAATACATTCTTTTTCTTCTAAACTTTCAAAAGCCCCAAATCATATAACCTGACCTTCCGAGCCATGTTGCTGTATGTGATGGTTGAGTTGTAGGGCACAAATTCTGTCTTTCAAAATGTAAACAAACATAAAAGAAAAATGATACAAATTTATCTTTGAGAGGAATTTAGTAATCAAACAATTACTGGAAATTTATATCCTGGGAAAATGCCACTATTTACATCTTTGAATGATCAAATATCACCTCTGATTTATTTCCATGACTTTTGCTTATGATAAGATTTTCCTTTCTTATTATTTTTCATTTTTCCTTTTGTTACCTGCTGAAAAAAAATATTCTATTTCTATTATAACTCATTTATTTCTGCCTATTCTTGTTTTATATCTTTTCATAGACAAATTTTGCCTATTTTCACATCTAGGATTTACATATACAACATATCTCACTGTCAAGAGTGAATTTCTTATTATTTAAATATTTAGATTAAAAATAGAAGGGGATCAATATTTAGATTATAAAAAAAAAGAAGGGATCCATTAGAAACTTACAAAACAAGGATTGGGTTGTGCCATACAAATGAAAGAGTATGGCTGCCAGCCAGCCAGCCTGCTTGCTTGCTGTTACGCTGGAGCCTATCTTTGGATAGTCCCTTCGCTACATAACAGACAAGAAAGATGCGGTCTTTAGTCACCTGCTGTCGTATATGATCACTAAACCTCTTAGCACAACCTTCTAGGGTAACTAGTTGGATTGGTCGAGCTGAATACAGCTTCCATTTAAGTGCACGCGTTAGTCAAACCAATTACCTATTCTTGAATTAGCAATGCAAAACTTGAACCGAAGGCAAGGCTTTTTTCCTCAAGTAAAAGAGTAACAAAACCCTGTGACTAAAGATAATTAATTTAGGGTGTAAAACTCATATTTTAATGTCCAATTTTCATTGTCCAAATTGTTTGTAGCCCATAGTTCACAGAAAGATAACTTTTTAAGGACTATTTCTTAAAGAACACTTATTTCCTTCCCTAAAGAACACTCAAATTCTTAAGATTGTCTATTATACAATATATAGTTCATAATATATCTCTCAGATTCCCAAGGTTGCCCGCATAAAACAAACATAGGCTCCATGGAAATGAAGGCAAGAGAACACATAGGATGGTAATCTAATCCTTAATAGACTTAGTGGGATTTCTTTAAATAAACAAGAGAGAGATAAATCTTATTCTATAATTTCAGCCTCCAAACCCAACGAGACTCTCTCACTTAGGTTGATTTCAAGGAAGAGAATGGGAGAGTGCATCTCCATTTTAATTTTACGCTTTAAAGAAAGCAATCCCTTTATGGAAAGAGGGAATCATAGACAATAGAAAAGACTATTCATGTAGTAATACATGAGGATATAAGTCCATAAGAAAAGGCCAGCCCCGGTGCACGAAGCTCCCACCTATGCAGGGTCTGGGGAAGGGGCTGACCACAAGGGCTTATGAGGATATAAGTCCATAATAAATCTAAAATTCTATGGAAGATAAAAATGTATGCATTTTCTCTTGAGTAATTGTTAAAAAGATGAACCTAGAATAATCCTTTCTCTTCTTAAGTAAGAAATATTATAGAATTCCTTTTTCTATTCCCTTGACCCTTATGTTATAGAAATACTCAAAGGAAGAAGAGAAATGAAACTTAGCTTCATCTCCTCATGTTATTATGTCTCTTGGATAGAAGTAAGAAAGATAACATCCTTTCATCATGGAAACTCTCATGAAGACCATAGATTTAAGAACAATGTTTAGGAAAAACATAAATTCAATCATGCAGGGTCTTAGCCCTAGGGAGTTCAGAAAACAAAGAGGGAAGAGAGATTTAGGAAAGAACATAAGTTCAATCTTGCAGGGTCTTATCCTTAGAGAGTAGTTCATCATCATCAAGACCTTATCCCGACTAGGAGTCGGCCACATGAATCTTGTTCCTCCATTCTCCTCCAATAAGTGTCATGGCTTCATTTAATCCCAAAGTACAATAGCCTGGTGGCTCCCACATACAATAATATTGTTCGCTTTGAGAAACTGGCTGCCCATACAACCAGCCCCCTCACAGTTTTGTTCTTCCCTGATTTCCCGAGGAAAAAGCCTTGTTGTAAGGAGAGTCACGCACCACTCTTATCAACAGCCCAGCAACTTTTCCCTTAGCGATGTAGGACTAACTCTCTGTCCCTGAGCCATCTCCCACTTACGGGGTACCTAGGCCTTCACATCTTCCCTCCTTAGGGAACATGCGTCCCCACGTGTTTACCACGAAACTAGGCGCCCGAGTGTGGCCAACCACACACCGGGTCAGGGGTTGGCTCTGATACCATCATTAACAGCCCAATGGCTCCCACATACAACAATATTGTTTGTTCTGGGAAATTAGCCGCCCATATAATCAGCCCCCTCACGGTTTTGTTCTTCTTTGGTTTCCCGAGGAAAAGGCTTTGTTGCAAGGAAAGTCACACACCACTCTTATCAACAGCCCAGCAACTTTTCCCTTAGCGATGTGGGACTAACTCTTTGTTCCTGAGTCGTCTCCTATCTACGGGGAGACAGCTAGTGCAGCCAGCCCGATATGGGACTAACTCTCTGTATTGAGTTCCGGCAAGTGCAGCCCACCTGATATGCCTCGTGCTCACGGGCCTGCCGCACGAGCTGCCCTTCTTTCCTTCCTATAGCTCGCCTCTCCCCGCCACCGGCACGGCTAGGGTTTTCCCCCCTGCTTCTCCCTGCCAGGTTCAAGCGGTGAGCCAACTGGCAGCCAATGGCCACCGTCACCCTCCTCCCTCTGGTTTCCCTTTCTAGCGAGTTAGGGCTGAGCTAACTCACCCGAGTCAACTCTCCCCAACTCGTTTTGGGGGAGCTGAGTTGACTCAGTGAGCCCCCTTCACCCCCTTGATCTGTGACTTGTGATTCTGACCAATCTAGGAAGAATCTTGGAGTCCGAGAGTACCCTTGCGATCCTAGTAATGCAAGGAACAAAACCCATCTTCCCATCTCTTGTTCAGGGAAGATCTAATTGTTGATTTTACCAAACCTTTGATCGGAAGTCAGATCGTCTGATCTGTGATGATCTAACTTCGTTTTTCTTATCCAAGTAGTTTGTAGTGATCCTCATGAAATGTAGATCATGGATCTATATAAGAATGTTGGGTCTGAAGTGTTATTGGAGATGATGTAGCCGATCGTGGTCAACGGCTGAGATCAACTAAAGATCCAGGTATGAAATTAGATCCAGTTGGATGATCTAAACCGTTCAAAATTCTTATTTAGACTAATTGATTAGAATTACTAAGTTTTTATGTGATCTGGGGTGATCAGGTGAGGATCTTTGATGAGATCAGCATAGATATCTGATGATCGGGCACAATTGAGGCGATCGATGGACAATCCGACCAAGCAGATAACTAAATCAGATTGACTTGTTCAAGGTAAGATTACTGTCTCAATCATTTGATGGAGTGGTTTGATTTCAATTAGATATGATTGAGCATGATATTTATATAATAATGCTCGATTAGTGGATAAAATGATAAATTAACCTAGATGTACATTGATCTGAGCTTAATAGCTTTGAAACATGCATGGATGTAATTAAGAAAAGGACCAGATGGTTATGAGTGGGCTCAATTAAGTGTGATTTGAATTATGAACCGATTAGCGCAAGCCCTGCCATGAGATTCCAGGGATGGGAATCATTGAAATGTCTTGAACGCAATGTAATGAAATGCAAAAACATAATGTTGTGTGATTAAGAATCTAGGTTAAATAAAGTGGATTCTGAGTATGACTGGATGTGTTGTGTACCCAAGTACGAGTATTGAGGTAATTGAGCTAGACTGAAGTCTTATCGAGACTTGAGAGGTACAAACGAGTGATTCTTCATCTGAGGTAGGTGATTACATTCGGGATTTTTTCTTGATTTCATGATCATGAATTCTCACTTGAAATTCTTGAGGCATGTGTTTTACACCCTATCGTGTGTATTAAAACGTGTTTATTACTTCACTTTTGATAGCATGACATTGGATTATACGATTATCCATGTTTTCACATGTGATGGTTTATGCTTTATCATGTATTTTGATTCAGTTTATTGAGGTTTATCTCACTTGGGAGTTTTCCATAATTTATAACATGTTTTGCTGCTTTATAACGGGTGCTTCTACCTGTTGGGTACTATGTTAGGAGGGTTGTAGGGTTGGCCACCCGCCCTTTGACTTTGTGATAATGATGATTAGACACCACTCTTAAGTGGTATAGGGCTAGGTACGTAGGTGGTGGTATCATGGGTAGTACCCCCTACAAGTCCATTCCCCCCCATGGGTACGAAGAAAGTCTCTTGTTTAGGTGTCAACGGTGAGCGGCAGTGGCTTAGATCCTGGTGTGATTGCCACAGCAGCATAGTAGCCCATACTGTTATTCTGCATGCTTATGTGGTATTTATATGTGGGGTGAACCAGGGTAAGCCGGGCCTAGGCAGTGACTCCAAGGGCTAATGCGGGTTGCACGAGAGAGACTCAGGGATTTGGTATGATTACTCATTATCGGTGTTTGAGCGTCGTAGAACACTCCTAGGGCTTATTGTATGCAGTGCCCTGTTTATCATGACATGCTTCATATTATATTGTGGACACGGATTTTTACATGTTTTGACAGATGCTGATTCATGTGTTGATCATGCTTCGCATGCCATAATGTTTTGCTTTGATATTGCATTGCCTCAGACGAAAAGCATGTTTTGATCCTGATTGTTTCGTTTAGATTTATGAGATTCATGAGCTATACATTCTAAAAGCTTGATGATTTCATTTGCCTTATAAATGATTTACTCTATTGATACTCGACATGATATTGGTACTCTTTGCAACGTGTTTATTGCATGTTTTATTTCTCGTAATCACCTACACAAGCATAGCTTGCTGAGGCATTATTTTGTTTGCAATGCCTCAGATATAGAGAGTTGCAACAAGTGGACGCGCTGATAGAGCAAGCAAAAGTGATTACGGTTCCCAATAAAGTATTGAAGACATTTCAAAGATGATAAGGTTTGTTTAGAACCTCGCTTTAGTCATTGTTTATGGACTGTACTTTAATATAAATTGCACTTGTCACGTGCAGTGGTCCAAAATGCAACGGAGATTGTTGGATTTTCGATAGAAATGGTATTTCATTTCACCATTAAATCCATGGTTTTGTGGTTGTATGACTCCCGGGATTTTGAAATACATGTTTTTATTGGAGCTTTGTTTTTGGTCACTTTAAAAATTAAAGTTTTTAGAATAGGGATCCCGAATGTTTTTATAAATTGTTATTTTATTGTTGATAAAACCCGAGGCGTCTCACAAAGTTTTTAAATCTTTTTTCACCACTTTTATCTACATTCTTTTGGGCCTTACCCTTACCCTTTTAGAAACTTCGACTTGGATTGCCTTACTCTCTCTAACTGGTGCCATTTTTTGTCCTTGTTGGACATGTCCAAACTATCTAAGTCTAATCTCCCTCATCTTGTTACCGATTCGTACTACTAAGTTTCCTCTAATGTTTTCATTTCTAATTCTACCCTTTCTTTTCTTGCCACTCATCTATCAGGACCATCACAACATCCACATTTTGGTGATACCTTCCTTAATTGCCCAACACTTTGATCCATAGAGCATGGCCGGCTTTATAGCCATCTTATAGAATTTTCCTTTCAGCTTGAGTGGCACTCACCGATCACACAAAACTCCAGATGTGCATCTCCATTTGTTCCAACCCGCATGGATTCTCTAGGTAACCTCCCTCTCAATCTCTCTGCTCTTATGAATTATTGATTCTAAGTATCATAAGTGGTCTTTTAAGGGTATTTCTTGGTTACCAATCTTTGCTGGTGCTCCAGTCCCACTCTTCTCTTTGCTAAATTTGCATTCCATATACTCTGCTTAATTCAGCTAATTTTAAATCCTTTAGATTCTAATGCATCTCTCCATAACTTTAGCTTTGTGTTCACGCTATCTAAGTCTAATCTCCCTCATCTTGTTACCGATTAGTACTACTCCTAAGTTTCCTCTAATGTTTTCATTTCTAATTCTATCCTTTCTTTTCTTGCTAGGCATCCATCAGGACCATCACAACATCTACATTTTGGTGATACCTTCCTTAATTGCTCAACACTTTGATCCATAGGGCATGGCCGACTTTATAGCTATCTTATAGAATTTTCCTTTCAGTTTGGGTGGCACCCGCCAATCACTCAAAACTCTAGATGTGCATCTCCATTTGTTCCAACCCGCAAGGATTCTCTAGGTAACCTCCCTCTCAATCTCTCCGCTCTTATGAATTATTGATTCTAAGTATCATAAGTGGTCTTTTAAGGGTATTTCTTGGTTATCAATCTTTATTGCTGCTCCAGTCCCGCTTCTCTCTTTGCTAAATTTGCATTCCATATACTCTGCCTTAATTCAGCTAATTTCAAATCCTTTAGATTCTAATGCATCTCTCCATAACTTTAGCTTTGTGTTCACGCTATCTAAGTCTAACCTCCCTCATCTTGTTACTGATTAGTACTACTCCTAAATTTCCTCTAATGTTTTCATTTCTAATTCTATCCTTTCTTTTCTGACCACTCATCCATCAAGACCATCACAACATCTACATTTTGGTGATACCTTCCTTAATTGCTCAACACTTTGATCCATAGAACATGGTCGGCTTTATAGCCATCTTATAGAATTTTCCTTTCAGTTTGAGTGGCACTCGCCGATCACACAAAACTCCAGATGTGCATCACCATTTGTTCCAACCCGCATGAATTCTCTAGGTAACCTCCCTCTCAATCTCTCGGCTCTTATGAATTATTGATTCTAAGTATCATAAGTGGTCTTTTAGAGGTATTTCTTGGTTATCAATCTTTACTAGTGCTCTAGTCCCACTTCTCTCTTTGCTAAATTTGCATTATATAAACTCTGCCTTAATTTAACTAATTTTAAATCCTTTAGATTCTAATGCATCTCTCCATAACTTTAGCTTTGTATTCACGCTCTACCTTGGCGCATGTTTAAAGAGAGATAGAGAGAAAGGTTAGGGAGTGTGTGATGTTATGCATGAGTGGTGAGTTGAACCATGTAATCACACATATGTTAGAAATTACACAACACTAAATTCAATGAAACCTTAGCTTAGAGGCGTACTTGTAGCTACTTGAAGATATTTGAAGCCTCCCAAATTTGTCCAAGGGATATGGCAGCTCTATCTTTGGAATTTGACTAAGTCAGACTCAATATGTACCTGAATTGATTTGTAAGGTCAGAATCGGCCCATACTTTTCTCTAAGATGAATGCCTCAAAATAAAGTATTCAAAAGTCTGTCCTCAAATCACAATTAATCCTCTTAAAGAGAAGCAAGACCAGAGCTTAATTAACTTCAAAAACATGATCAGAAATGGATTAAGAATATAAACTTTCAAGAGAAATTGAAAAGCAAGAAGAACTTCTCAAGTCCAGAAACTCTAGAACAAGAATGATAGAAAGAGATACTCTCATGTCTTGTCTTTCTAGCTTGAACTCTAGAACTAGAGATCTTCATAAGTATAAGAACCCTTGAAGAGAACACCAATAATGAGCAGAACCTTAATCAACCAAAATAGAGAATGCCCTTAACTTGGCAGGTCTAGAAGAGAAGATATTAGGGAATGTCTCTAACTGGGCAAACTCTAGAAGAGCTACAAACTAGAGAGCTCTTGAGAGAGAGAGAGAGAAGTTGGTGCAAGGAGGAATAGCTTAGGAGAGCCCCTTTTATAGATGTGTGAGATTTGGATACCAAGTAGCCTAACTTGGTCCCCAAGACACTCTAGAGACCGCCCTAGGCAACCCATTAGGACAGCTCAACTGACTTTCCTATTTCTGCAACCCTCTAGTATTCCCAATGAGCTGAACAGGCCTATAGATGTTGGGCCATCTCTGCAGCAATAGGCTGGAGTTCCTGGACCTCAACCAATAGGCTGACCTAACACAAATGCCTCAGCCCATGTGAACACTAATGGTGGGCCTTGCTGGGTCTCACCTAAAATCAAAGGACACTACAGGGGCTCACGGAGATGCGAGTGTGCAAAGTGCGCACTAATGTGCATAAGTGCACTTTTGCAATCACACACCCAGTTCTGTGCATTGCACCAAGGTACATCATTTCAAGAGTGAGCTCTTGAAAACAATATGGGGAAATGAAAGAGTGGTTACAATGAGTGAAAATCTTTTCCAAATTCCAATGTGGGACTAAACATTGTTTATTGATTTCAAAGGCCAAAAGAAATGACAAGGGAGTTCAAATTCAAATAAAACTTTGGATTTCCTCCAAAACTAGAAAATATCAAATTCCACAATGCCCAATTGTTCCAAAGCAATCCCACATCAGTTGAGTTGTTTTAGTTAAAACATTTTCAATAGCATACATGTATGAAAGTAGAAGAGGAGCCTTGGCGCAACAAAGAGTTGTCATCGTGTAACCTTGAGGTCATAGGTTCAAGGTGTGGAAATAGCCTCTTGCAAAATGCAAGTAAGGCTGCGTACTATTGACCCTTGTGGTCCGGCCCCTTCCTTCGACCCCGCATACACGGGAGCTTCGTGCACCAGGGCTTCCCTTTTACATGTATGAAAGTACTTAAGATGGTTTAGGCCGTGAGAGAGGGAGAGTATCGAGTATGACTAGCACGAGTGATGAGTTGGGCGATATACAATCATGCATACATACATAGAAAAAGTGTAGTAAAATAAGAAGCCATGTATGTATATTGATATATACATATATGGCCTTAGTTTATTCATTCCAAAACATAGGCCCATTGCAAGTCTTAATTCACGAACAAGTCAGCCATAGCCATCTTGTTTACTTGATCTCATTCATACATAATCTTAATGAGTATATGTGGAATATTAAGCATGGACATTTTTACACAATTGAATCATAGATGGGATCCACAATTTAAGTATTAGGTAGAGAGATCTTGTGGCCATGTGCACTGGACTATGTTAGATTATGCATGGTGGCCATGCCAAGATGTGATAAATCCACCCAAAATGGGACCCACAACATAAGATCTTATCTATAAAAAGCTGTTTCTATAAGGTGAGTAAAAGATAAGACAAAGATAAACAACAACAATAGAAGTTATTATATCCATGTTACCTAACCTGTAAGTATAAGGGTTACAACAGCAGTTAAAAGTAAAATTGTTCCCAACTTTTTGTAGTGATCATGTCATTCTTTCACTAAACCTTCTGTTAGATAGGCTCTACATAAAAAATTGCATATCTCAACAAATGTTATGCTTGTTCTTACTCTGATTTTTACACTGTTTTTTCAGATTTCACCAGTTTATTACACCTCAGAGCAATGGAGGAGAGGAACATCAAAAAATAGAAGTTTTTGGGGGCATGTCCTATCTAAGAGGTGAGTGAACATGTGTTTGAATCAACAGCAACTTTGGGATGACTTATCCTTTATGGTTTCGGTTGTCCAACCACAACATCAAAAAAATTTTAAAATGTAATGGTTTTTTCCTTGACAAAAGCAGGCTTTGAGGCATGAAGCACACTTTGCTTCTATGCCTGAGAATGGAAATGCATGTCTTAAAAGCTATTATGCATTCGACTGTACACCCCAAGGGCTGAGGCTGCAAATATCCCTAAGACGTGTTGGTGCTTACAACTCCCACCCAATGAAAACCTTTTTCTATACTTAGAGACAAACACAAATTTCAGACATTGATCATATAATACCTTGAAATTTTGACGAGAAAACTCACGCTAGAGGTAAAACATATAAGGGAATGGATTAGAAAGAAAAAGGAAGCAAAAAAAATGCAAGGGGGAGAGAAGTTACCTCATCATCATCATCAGCATCAAGACCCTATCCTGATTAGGGGTCAGTCACATGAATCTTGTTCCTCCATTCCCCTCTATTAAGTTTCATGACTTCATTTAGTCCCAAAGTTTTCAAATCTTTCTCACCACTTCTATCCACATTGTTTTGGGCCTTCTCCTTGCCCTTTAAGAACCTTTTGACTTGGATTGCCTCACTCCTTCTAACTGGTATTGTTTTCAGTCTCTGTTAGACATCTCCAGATCATATAAATCTAATCTTCTTGATCATGTTATCTATTAGTGCTACTGCTAAGCTTTCTCTAGGGTTTTTATTTCTAATTCTATCCTTTCTTTTCTTGCCACTCATCCATCTCAACATCTGCATTCCAGTGACATTCATCCTACATACATGTTGCTCCTTAACTGCCCAACACTCTGAACTATAGAGAAAGGCCGGTGTTATAGCCATTGTATAGAATTTTCCTTTCAATTTGAGTGGTACTCGCTGATCACATAAAACTCCAGAGGTGTACCTCGATTTGTTCCAACCTACTTGGAATCTCTGGGTAACCTCCCTCTTAATGTCTCCGCTCTCATAAATAATCAATCTCAAGTATCAGAGGTGTTCTTTTAGGGGGGGCTTCTTGCTATCAATCTTTACTGGTGGTTCCCTTCTACTCCTCTCCTTGCTAAAATTGAATTTTATATACTTTGTCTTAGTTCGGCTAATTTTAAATCCTTTGGATTCTAATGCATTTCTCCTTAACTCTAGTTTTGTGTTTACGTCCTCCAGTGTCTTATCAATCAAAACTATATTATCTGCAAATAACATGCACAATAAAATATCCTCATATGGATGTTTTGTTAACTCATCCATAACCAACGTGAAAAGGTGCATGCCATCAATGCTGATCCTTGGTGCAATCCTATAGTGATAAGAAAATCACAGGTCTCTCTGTTAGTGGTCCTAACGTTTGCTACCACTCTCTCATATATATCCTTAATTATGTTTAGATACCCATGTGAAACCCCTTTCTTGTCTAACACCTACCTATTAATTCTTTGGGGACCCTATCATAAGCTTCTTATAAGTCAATAAAGACCATGTAGAGATCCTTCCTCCTCTCCCTACATTTCTCTATCAATCGTCTAAGCAGGAAAATAGCTTTCATGGTAGACCTACCAAGCATAAAACCAAACTAGTTCTCTGATACACTCGTCTCATGCCGTAGCCTCTTCTCAATTACTCTTTCAAAAGGCTTCATGGTATGGCTCATAAGTTTGATCCCCTGATAATTAGTGCAACTTTGCATGTCTCCTTTATTCTAATAAATTGGCACAATAGAGCTCTTCCTCCATTCAACCGGCATGTTCTCTGATACTTTCAAACCTCTATTGGTATACCATTAGGCCCCAGGGCCTTTCCTAATTTCATCTTTTCGAAGGCCTCTTTCACTTCAGGTATTCTAATCCTATGGTCATATCTGTAGTCCAACGTTATTTGGATTTATGGTACTTTCAATCCCTACGTTCTCAGGGTAATTGTCATTTAGCAATTTTTTAAAGTAGCTTTCTCACCTTTGTTTGATCTTGTCATCTTTGATTAGTACCATTTGGCCATCACTTCTAATACACTTAACGTGGTATAAGCACAAAATCTTCTGTTCTCTTACTTTTGTGAGTTTAAACATACCTTTCTGACTAATCTATTATAGAGATCATTAGCCTCACTTAATACTCTCTTAGTAAACCTTTTAGCATTCTTATATTGCTCAAAGTTTTCGTTATTTTTAGTCCTCTGCCATACTTGAAAACACACCCATTTCCCTCTAATAACTTTTTGCACTTCTTCACTTCGCCACCAAGTTTCTTAGTATGTTTCCTTTTACCTTTAGATACTCCTAGGACATCCTTTTCCGTTTCTTAATATACTTGGTCATATTAGTCTATATGGTGTTTACTTCTTTTTCATTGTTCCAGTTTCTTCTATTATCAACTTGTTTGTAAAATCGTGCTATCTTCTCTCCTTTTAAGTTCCACCACTTAGTTTTTGAAAACCTATTAAGATCATTTGCTTTCTTACATATTTTAATGTAGATATCCATGACCATTAAGCTATGTTGTGAGGTTAAACTCTCATCGGGTGACACCTTACAATCCTTACACATTGATCATTCGCTATTGCTAAGTAGAAAAAAGTCTATTTGACTTTTATATGATCAACTTTTAGAGGTTAGTAAGTGTTCATCCCTCTTCTTAATGTATGTGTTTGCTATAACTAAGTTACATGCTAATCAAAATTGAGGACAGCTTCCCCCATCTCATTTCTTTCACCAATATCATACCCTCCATGTACCCTATCATATATTTCCGTTTCTTTTTCTACATGATTGGAGAAGAGAAGTTACCTATAACAACTATTCATGGTCTTATCCATCCATTTGTCCGTTTGTCCATATTTGACTCCAATCTAAGTGGGTGACAAGTCAAAAAGTGATGAAAATTGAGAATGAAGAATTATGGAATAATTAGGATTTCATTCATACTTTAAAACTACATCCGGAGTTAGCTTCATATAGAAAATCCTAGCTATGAAAAGGAAACTAACTAGGCCATCTCAAATCCCATGATTTATGGGATATTTCTACAAAATAGGAAACTAACTAAATTTGCCTCATTCTAGGAATACAAGCTGTTACAAACAAACTCCCCTAAAATAGCCTAATTACTATACACGTATAAAATACAGGCCATTAATTTTCGTTTTCCCACACTTTCCCTCAAGCTGGTGAATAGGTACTCGCCATTCCAACTTGGATACAAAACTTTGAAACACTAAACTACTTGGCCCCTTGGTAAGGACATTAGCGAGTTGGTCATGCGTAGACACATAAGGCGTACAGATCAATCCACTATCCAATTTTTCTTTGATGAAGTGTCTGTCCATTTTGATGTGCTTCGTTCGATCATGTTGTACCGGGTTGTGAGCTATGCTGATTGCAGACTTATTATCACAATGGAGTCTCATTGGACCATCCCACTTAATCTTCAAGTCTTCTAAAATGATCTTCAACCATAGTAGTTCACACACCCTGAGCCATTACTCGAAATTCAGCCTTTGCACTAGACTATGCTACCCCATTCTATTTCTTGCTCCTCCATGTCACAAGGTTTCCACCAAGAAAGGTGCAATATCCTAAAGTTGACCTTTTGTCAACAATTGATCCAACATGGTCGGCATTTGTGTATGCCACAAGTGCTAACCCTCTATTCCTTTTGAATAGAATACCTTTACCTGGTGTCCCTTTGAGGTATTGTAACACTCAGTGAGCTGCCTATAGATGAACTTCCATTGAGCTACGCATGAACTGACTGAACATACACTCTGCATATGTTATGTCTGGTCATGTGTGGGATAGATAAATGAGCCTTCCCACCAAGCATTGATACATTTCTCTATCTGCTGTAGCATCCTCTTCTACCTCTCTAAGTTTAAGATTCAGGTCTATCGGAGTACTTGCTGGTTTGCATGCAGTCTTGCGAGTTTCTTTGAGAAGATCTGTAACATACTTCTGTTGGGAGATAAAAATGCCTACTTAGAGTGAGCCACCTCGATCCTAAGAAAATATGTTAATCTCCTTAATGCCTTGATCTCAAATTCCTTAGCCAAACATTGACTTAGAAACTGTCTCTCCTTATCATCATCTCCTGTCACTATTATGTCATCAACGTACACCAAGAGAGCTGTGACTTCCCTAGAGATGAGTGTTTAATGAACAACGTATGATCTTCTTAACTTTGCCTATATCCCATGGCTATCATCACTCTTGCAAATCTTCCAAACCATGCTCACGGTGATTGCTTAAGTCCATACAAGGCCTTTTTCAATTTACACACAGTATGAGCAGTTAAATTATTATCATAGCCTGGTGGGACATCCATATAAATTTCTTCCTCTAGTTCTCCATACAAAAATGCATTCTTGACATCAAATTGCTGCAAATCCTAATTGTAATTAGTTGCTAATGACAATAAAACTCTGACAGTGTTCATGTTTGCGACTAGAGCAAGAGTTTCTTGGTAATCAATCCCATAGGTTTGAGTATAGCCTTGGCAACCAACCTAGCCTTTTATCTTTCTATCGATCCATCTGCTTTATATTTCACTGTATAGACCTATTTACACCCCATGGATTTCTTTCCTGCTGGTAACTTTACCAACTCCCAACTTTCTTTCTTTTTTTCTAATGCCTCCATCTCTACATTCATAGCTTATTTCCACTTTTCATTTGTCAAAGCCTCAGATAAGGTGGTATGGATGGCAATAGCATTTAGGCTGACAAGGAAGGCTCTATGAGATGGTGAAAAACTTTTAAATGATAGGAAGTGTGCAAGAGGGTATAGGGGTCGATTGGTGCACTCTCTAATCCCTTTCCTAATAGCAATAGGGAGATCCTGGTCATCATTGTTCATATGAGATTCAAATTGCAATGAAGGATTAGAAATTGTTACCTCATTCTCAGGATATGGGTTGGAGTCATGGACTTACACAGATTCAGGGACAACTGTCTTCTTTCTCGAAAACACCTTGCTTTTGCCAAATCTCACATTCTCAAGGGCAAAGTTTAGATTTTCTGTCATGAATTCAGACATAGGATTGGAATTTTTAGGCACGGGTTTAGGCTGTTCAGGCAATTCAGGCACAGGTTGCTCAGGCAAGGGTTGTATAGGTTCAGTCAAATAATCTGTGGGATAAGATTGTTTCGACACGGGAAATGATGGCAGATCAAGGAATAAAAAATCCCTCCTATCCTTATCTTCTATTATCGAATTCTCCCCCTGAAGATAAGGAGTAGTGAAATAAGATTCTTGTTCACGAAAAGTAACATCCACCAAGATATAGAATTTTTTTTATGAAGGATGGTAACACTTATACCCTTTCTGAGTTGAAGAATAACCCACAAAAACACATTTTAACGCCCCTAGATCTAACTTCCCTCTATTTAGACTATGAACATGGACAAATGCTACACACCCAAATATCCTAGGGACAAGATTATTTGTAGTGTGCAGGTTTGGATAGAATGTTGAAAGTATGTCCATTAGACTTTGGAATCCCAACACTCTGGATTGCAAACAATTTATGAGATGAGCGGTTGTAAGAACTGCTTCCCCCCAAAAAGAGTGAGGCACATTTTTCTGAAACGTGAAGGATCGGGTTGAGTCAAGAAGGTGACCATTCTTTCTTTCTGCTACTCCGTTTTGTTGCAGAGTATTAACACAAGATGACCCATGTACTATTCCTTCTCTCCGAAAGTATGGAATTAGGACTTGATTGAAATAATCCTTAGCATTATCCGACCGAAATCTTTTGATATTGACCTCAAATTGAGTTTTAATCATAGAACAAAAATTTGGAAGGACAATACTGACATCGGATTTATATTTGAGGCAAAAAATCCAAGTAACGCGAGTACAATCATCAATGAATGAAGCAAACCATTTAGCCCCAATAACAATAGGAATAGGAGAAAGACCCCAAATATCACTGTGAATAAGATAAAAAGGAATATAACTTCTTTTATTGCTTACCAGAAAAGATATATCTTTGTGTTTAGCAAGTTCACACACTTCACACTGAAAAAGTTCAAGATCTAGACCTTTAAATAAAGAGGGAAATAGAATTTTAATAACCCTAAATGATGGATGTCCAAGTCGGCGATGATGAAGCCAAATTTTTTCTTTATTGGAAGAAAAAACCTCTGAGACAAAAGAATGAAATGATATGCCCTTGGTAATGCTTGATTGCCTTGGTGCTTCGAGATAGTAGAGTCCATCCCGTTCTCTAGCATGTCCAATCATCTTCCCCGAAGCCCTGTCCTAAAATACACTAACTATGATAAAAAACCATATTGCAACATAAGTCTTGAGTGAGTTTTTGGATAGAAATGAGGTTTGTGGTTAACCTAGGCACATGAAGAACATTTTTTAACATCAATGATGGGTTTATTTTGACATTTCCTATACCTGCTACAGTAGTCAAGGAACCATCGGCTGTGGCTATTTTCCTGCTGCTTGAACATGGGGAATCTGAGGAAAAAATGTTTGGTGAATGGGTCATATGGTTGGTAGCACCTAAGTCAATGACCCAGGAGTTAGTAAAGGGTTATATTTGAGACATTTAATCCAATAGAGAATGGAAACTTACCTGAATATGCTAATGAACACGGTTTGTCAAGGTTGCCAATAAGTGATCTCACCCTCTCAACTTCCTCTTGGTTGAGATTACCTATCTCTTGTGGTGTTGCTTCATTCTGCTGCACTACCGCAATATGGACCTCCCCGTTATTCCTTGGTTGCTCACCCTTCTGTCCCCACTCACGGCTTGGTGGTTTTCCATATACCTTCCAACACCGCTCACAAGTATGGCTTGTCTTCTTACAATAAGTGCACCATAAGTTGTCTTTATAGTCACAGTCTTGAGTTTTTGGTTGACTAGATCTTCCATTGCCAAGTACTAGTGCTCTTTCCACATTTGTGGCTAAATTGTTGTCACTGCCAGCCACCATAGCAGAGCTGTCCATGTTCTATGGATCAAGCATCAGGCCTCTTCTGCTTTCTCTCCTCGAATCAGTGCCACCACCTCATTAAACATGGAACTTCTTGTTTACCAAGAAGCTGGATTCGCACTTGGTCAAATTCTGGGTTGAGTCCAACAAGAAAATCATAGACTCGATCTTGTTCTATGAAATCCTTAGGAACAGTAACATCTTTGGGACACTTGGTTTTTATTACCCTATAATGATCAAGCTCTTGCCATAAAGATTTCAATTGGTTAGCATATTCAGTAACAGTTTTTCCTCCATGTTTTGCAGCAACAGTCTTTACCTTGACCTTGTATACTTGGGCCGCATCTCTTGCCTTAGAATATGTCTATTGAATTAAATCCCAAATGTCCTTGGCAATACCCAAGAACATACATGTGTCACTAATTTCAGGAATCATAGAATTCCAAAGCCATGCCATAATCATGGAGTCTTCTTCATCCCATGCTTCAAATGGAGGATCTCCTAGTTTCGACCCCGTACCCATGAGATGATTAATCTTCCCCTTCCCTTTCATCACAGTGCGAACAAGTTGGGACCATTTCAGATAATTTTTTCCATCTAGCCTATATGCAATCTGAATATTCCATAACTCTCCGATATATTGGGGTCGAATAATCTCCTTTGATTAGGCTGTATCGGTTGTTTCTTTGACATTGTTTCCTGTGATGAGGACTAGTCTCGGCGAAGGCTGACCAGAAATCTCCAACAATAACGTTGAAGATTAAAAATAGATTCCGGCAATGAAGGCCAAAAAGAAAAAAATTTCCAGACTCACAAGTCTAAAGCTCTAATACCATGATAAAAATTGAGAATGAAGAATTATGGAATAATTAGGATTTCATTCATCCTTTAAAACTACATCCGGTGTTAGCTTTATATAGAAAATCCTAGCTATGAAAAGGAAACTAACTACGCTATCTCAAATCCCATGATTTATGGGATATTTCTACAAAATAGGAAACTAACTAAATTAGCCTAATTCTGGGAATACAGACTGTTACAAACAAACTCCCCTAGTATTTGCAATCAAACACATTAGTATTTGCAAGATAAATGTATAAGATAAAAACCAACATGGAAGCAACAAATTCTCTGTTAAAGTAAGAAAGCTTATAACATACTGATTCTTCTTATTAAACATTATATGAAGTAAGAATTAGGAAGTCAGACCAAGAAACTAGAAAACTATTTCATTTAAGCACAAAAGGAGATAACAGGACAATCATTACATTGAACCAAATATCAGTTGTCTTTGGTATTGCAGTCTTAATAGAATCAAAATTCTTGAACAGCATACATGTTCATAACCATTGAATTAAATATATAGATATTAGGATGGATTAAAAAAACCAGGGCTCATGACTAACCTTTCACGACAAGCTCGTTCAGTAGATTCTGTGAAACTATTGAAAGCGGTCACGACACGCCTCAGAAACACATCATGGCCACTTAAATACTCACCATCTTTCTGTTAGAAAATCATTTATGGGAGATCTGTAAGATTTTCTGTGAAACAACTAACAAAATAAACCTAATAATAGTTCAGAATATAAGAATACAAAAGCAATTACTAGGACAGAGAACTTCTACCTGCAGCAGATATACAGATATTGCAAGCAACCTCTTTAAAATGTGCAAGAGCCTAAATCCCAACTGTTGCAGGAAACCACTTATAGTCTCAGAAAACATATAAAATCAGAACAGTATAATAGGAAATTCTTCTACAACAAATCCAACATTGTATACGGTTAATTTGGATGACCAATGTAACATGTTCCTGCCAAACACAACATCAACAATTGCAAACATGACGTTACTCTGAAGAGGAAAAAAGTTGATAAAGTAAGACTTTGTTGTGAAGCCAAACCAGATAATTCATACAACTAATAGATTTAGAACAAAATGGAGCACAATATCCTTCACTTCTTGTACGCTTACTACATATTTACTACTGGAGAAGAAAACATTCACAATTTTAAGCATGGCCTCCATATCTGTGAAAAATGATGAATTCAAGGCCAAGCCAGCACACTCTTAGAAAAAAATCCACCCTGTAGCCATCTCCTTTTATCTCCATACACCTTCTCGAGTGATAGGGTTCAATAGACACTTTAGGTAGAACATGACACCTAGCACTTCCTGCATTCTTGTCTAAATTGATCACTCTTCCGGAAGTTTTGCCAATGGACTAGAATGTTAAAATATCTTTTTGTCCAAAGGAATACCCAAAGTTAAAACCAGAACAACTAAAACTCAGCACTAACATCTTATCATCATCTAACCACTTCTTGAAAATATCCATACAATTATGGCTGCTCCTTTCTGATTACACTTCACATCAGCTATCAATGGCAAGAGGATGGTTGCTTTAGCAATCCAGGTCTTCATACCTTCAACTTCCCTTCTATATTCAAAGCACTGGATCCAAATCTCAATTATCTTAGCTGCAGTAAACCTATAAGCGACAAGGCTTGCATAGGTATCAGCTAAAATTTCCACCCTTGTTGTGATATCATCAGAAACAATCACCCTGAACTTGAACAACATCTATGATCTATTGTTTGAGATGCCATCCTGAAAGCAATCCTCAATCACTTCTTTTGACAAATCAGCCACCAACCAACCAATACCAGGGCACAAAACCTGACCCACTAAAAGCCTCACGCTTCATATATCCACCATGGTATCTTTTGGGTGGATATATATTGTGTCTGACTTGCAATAGGTAGAATTTTGTGCCACGACCAAAGGTTGTTCCCATCAAACATCACCAAAACATGTCATGACCCCAACAGCCTTTATCATAAATCTGGTGCTCTTTGAAATCAACTTGAATCCAATCAATGCACCTTCAGCCTCCTACTCTCAAGACTCTTTCCTGCTCTTCACCCTGCTGCAATCAGTTGTTGGTTTCCACTGATGTAAGTGAGGCATGAAATTTTGCCAACATTTCTTCCAGCATGCCATCAGTAAATAGAGAACAGATGATGCAGAGCATGAGGAAGAGGAGTTCCAGTGTATGCAAAGAACATCCAAAGAAAGCTAAAGAGATGTCCAAGGCTTATGATGGCCACACAGGTCCCTTCTTTAGTTCTTTTATTTGCTTTGCTTATTAGTTCTCTTAAGTGGCAGTTAAGTCTTCTTTTTTTCTTTGAAACACCGCTCCTCAATTAGAAGGGAAATAAAAGGCTAACATTGGGTTTTTCATTTTTATGTAAACTTAGGCCTAAATATAAGGGGGAATCCAGCCCCTCAGGAAGGCAGTTATGAATAGATTTTTAAAGTTTTTTTTTGCTCCATTCCTACCAGCTTGTTCGAGGAAGCTCTTCAACAAGTCTTTGCTTGTATTCTCTTTGTGTGTGTTTATGCTTATGTGTGTAGTTAAATCTGATCTATTGTTACAAACTGTTATGTTAATTCCATTTGTGAAGTACTAAAGTTACAATATGTTTATAATTTTGTATAGGGTTACAAAAAGGCCAATATCAGCTCTGTA
This sequence comes from Warburgia ugandensis, assembly GCA_035236585.1. NCBI lineage: Eukaryota > Viridiplantae > Streptophyta > Magnoliopsida > Canellales > Canellaceae > Warburgia > Warburgia ugandensis. Next base: position 72,774,031 of record CP141129.1, on the reverse strand, counting down.
TGACCCAATATCATTGGACATCTTTAATATTGCTAATGAATGGTGGAAGCGGAGGGGGTAGAGATAAGCCAAGATCCTGATTGGCAAATATTAAGGGCTTGGGCTAGTTTGAAAAGGTGAATGAGGAACAAGTAGAGGTGATTGAAAATGAGAATAGAGAGTCTATGAATGATATTGAAGCTGAATTTATTGTTGGAGTTGGTGCTTTATTGTATGAGAAGGATATTGGCTATTTTGCAGTAAATAACATAGATGTAGAAAAGCTTTGAGGAGTAGTATGCCGGCATTTTGATTGAGTTGGACTATATATTTTTTAAGACAGAAACATTGGAATTATGTATTTAAAGTCTGAACTTTGTTGGTTTCTTTCTTTAGGATCAAACTATTGTATTGTGGTATGTTGAATGATTGCACATGCATGTGGTTTAGCCCTACTAGAGAGTAGATTTCAGCATTTTGAGATTTCAGATGTGAAGAACTTTCAAATATATGTGTGCTATTCAAATGTGTAGATTTAAAGTGCCAGGGATAGTGGATTATGTAGCAATAGATAGATACATGGTACAAGCTGCCTAGTTTACTGTTGTAGTTTTTTTGTATGCTTGTATAGTGTACACAGGTATATTGTTATCTTGTTTGCTTGTAATATTTGTATACTCTTCATAGGCACAAAGGCATAGGTACCATACACCTAACAGGGAGCTAAGCCTAAGACTAAGTTGGAAAGATAAGCCAAGATCATCTCTGGATGGGATGTGCTAAATACAGGTTTACAATTGAAAAGGGGAAATTTTAGTGTAGATATGCTGAATTATGTTTTTTAAACTTTTGTTCAATTTTTTGAGATTTTTTAGAAATTTTTGCTATTTTTAAAATGTATTTCCTATTTTTATATCATTTTAAAACCAAATACCAGCCATACCGGCCAGTATTCTTGTACTGGTAGTATGTACCAGTTGGCTCCAAAACTGGTTCAAGAAGCTTTTTTTACTTAGTGTTTTAGTCACAAATGCTGGCTGCAACGACCAGTCCCATAGATGGGTGCACAACCGAAACCTGTAATGACAACTAAGATAAACAATGTGTCACGTGACATGGTTTCCATGGATGCTCGTCATTATTCTATTTGGTCATCCAGGGCAATATGATTTTAAATTGGTGTACGATGGGTAAAGGAAAACCTACACAATCCATGAAAATAATAAGAAAATTGTACTCCTACCCTCTTAGGAGGAGCGCACACCTAAACCTAAATCTCGTGAGTGCTTGATCTTTCTCTCTATGGCTAGTTTATGGAGATGGAGAAGAGTGCATAATGTATGCACTTGTGGACAGAAGGGAGCTGAATTTTCCTGCTGGAATTCAGCCCTTTCTAGATGAATTCACTTGTGCAATGCCTCAAGAACTCCCTAAAGCATTGCCTCTTATGAGAGACATTCATTATGACATCAATTTGGTGCCAAGAGCTAGTTTGCCAAAGCATCCACACCATAGGATGAGCCCCAAAGAGCATGAAGAACTTAATTGTTAGGTTGTGGAGTTATTGAAGATGGGTTACAAACGGGAAAGCATGAGTCCATGTGCTATTCCAGATGAATCTTGGCTTAGGTGTGTGGACAGCAGGGCAATAGAATAAGATTACCATCAACTACAGGTTTCCCACACCTTGTTTAGATTATATGCTTGACCATCTGTTAAGTGCAAAGGTCTAAAGATAGATCTTAAGAGCAAGTACCACCAAATTCATATCCACCTAGGAGAAGAATGGAAAACATTGTTGAAGATGTGTAAGACCTTATACAAGTGGCTGGTTATGCCATTTGGATTATCTAATACCCAAGTGCGTTCATGTGAGTGATGGACTGTGTTAAAAATCTTTAATGGGAAGTTTATGGTCATGTGTTTTAAACATATCTTGGTTTACAATACTCCTAAGGCTGAATATATCGAGCATTTATGTGTTGTCCTCGCTGCCTCAAGGAAAGATTAATTTTGTATTAATTGAGGGCATGCAGTTTTCTAACTGATAGGGAGTCATTTTTGGGTTATAAAGTGTCTGTGCAAAGTATCTTGGTATAAGGGATTTTAGTTCCATTATTGCACCTATCACTGATAGCATGAAGAAATGATAAATCAGATGGACAACAGAAGCACAAGAAAGTTCTGGGATAATTAAAAAGTTGTCTGAAGGGGCTGCAAAAGGTGCAGTTCTAGTCAGGAGGGGCCACTGGTAACATTTTTCAGCGAGAAGAGATTGAGATACTTCACTAATGATGTAGAGTCCTGTGGTGTGGTCCAGACACTTCATCATTAGAGACATTATCTTATTCAATATGATTCTGACCATGGGACACTGAAATACATACGTGAGCAGAAAGGGTTAAATAGACGAACCCAGAAAATGGTCTGATTCCTTCAGGAGTTCATTCACATAAATTTCATTAGTAGAACAAAGTGGCAAATGCACAGAGTAGAAGAGCAATGGAAGCCTAGGTGACATGTTTTGACAAATTCAAAGGCCTCTTTCATGATGATCCATATTCTGGGCAGATTTTTAGCATGTACTAGAGCTGATTTTTCTTTGGAGTGAGGTTTCCATTTTAAAGAGGATCAGACTATGTTTTCAGAATTGCTCCTTATGAGAGAAAATTTTACAACAGTTGCAAAGTGAAGGGCACTTCGGAAGAGAAAAACATTTGTTTCCAGAAACTAGTTATTATTGGTCTAAGTTGAGGACAAATGTGCATTGACTAGTGGATTGCTGTCACACTTGTGAAGTATCAAAGAGAGGCGCTACCAATGCTGGTCTCTAGACCCCACTTCCAGTTTCTACAGCACCTTGGATTCTTGTTAGCATGGATTTTGTTTTGCGATTACCATGTGTGCAAAGAGGTATGGATTCTGTTTTTATAGTAGTTGATAGATTTTCCAAAATGGTGCATTTTATCCCTTGCTGAAAGACAACGGATGCCTCTCATATTGCTGGTCTCTTCAAAGAAGTGGTGCACTTACATTGACTGCTGAAATCTATCACTTCCGGTAGAGATAGGAAGTTTTTTACTTACTTCTGGCAAAAGTTATGGGAACACATGGGCATAGAGCTGAATTTTACCAATACATATCATCCAAAAAGAAATGCCTAAACTGAGGTTCTGAAGCACAGTTTAGGCAACTTTATCCAGAATTTGTTTGGCAACAATCTCAAGCAGCTGCAAGCAGAGTTTGCATTCAATAGGTCCAAGAAAGATTCTACTAAGCTGAGCTCATTTGAAAGTGCTTTTGGCAGCATACTAGATCTTGTCCCCAACCCTAATCCTGACCATGAGAATACTAAGGCGGATATGTTGGCTGATCATGTTAAGAATATTCATGAGCAGGTTCGCCTACAGATTAAAGAAAGCAATGAAAATATAAGAAATGTACTAACAAAATGCAGCTATATTTTCATGTTTGAGATTATGGTTGGGCCCTTTTAATACGTGACTGCCATCTAGCAGGTGAATACAACAAGCTAATGAAAGGAAAATTGGGTAATGTGAGGTGATTCAGAAGCTTAGTGATAATGATTATTGTCTGAAATTGCGCAATCATATCAACACCTCAAGTGAATTTAATGTGAATCATTTTATGTGATATCATGGGGATTTGTCAAGCAAAGATGATGGAAACTTGAGGTGGAGTTTTATCTCACTTAGAGGGAATGATGCAGTGCATGTGGAAGAGGAGTTCTTGCGTATGCAAGAACACCCAAATAAAGCTAAAGGGATGTCCAAGTCTTAGGAAGGCCTACACAGGTCCATTCTTTAGCTCTCTTATTTGCACTGCTTTTTAGTTCACTTAAGTGAGTAGGGGTAAAGTCTTCTTCTTTTAAATAATCTTTAGCCATAACACAACTTCCATATTAGATGGGAAATAAAGGGTTGAGATTGGTTTTTCTAATGTAACCCTAGGCCCAACTATAAGGAGGCATCCAGCCGTCACAGAGGTACCTTAAGATGGATTGTCGAAGTATTTTGGCATTTCGTTGTTGCTCTTTCCTCCCAGCTTGTTTGAGGAACCTCTGGGTAGGTCTTTGCTTGTATTCTCTTTGATTTTGAGACTTAAAAGTATCAATTTTGACTCCTTGATTTACCCTTTACTCTTTCCTTTGATTGTTCTAATTGCTTGGCTGCCTCAATAGACCATCCCCTCCCTACCATTTAACACCATTTTCCTTGTCCCTTTATTAGGTTACAAGCCCATTGGACTAGGTGGTAGCATTATAAAGTACTCATCATCATAAACACCAACCAACATCATGGTTATCAGGAAATCAAACATAAGAACTATTGTATCTCATTGATTGTTCAATATTACAGAACCAAATTTACATTGTGGCCAATAGAGAGAGGAAGAAAGAATTCAGTAAATATGATGGATTTAAACATAGTTACTGTCCCAAAAAATTAGCCGACCCCTAATCGGGATAAGGCTTTGATGATCATACTGTCCCTAAAAAAAGAAATGAAATTTCTCATATAGAAAAGAGAACATAGATCTTAGCACCATTCAGAAGAATGATGACAAACATTTTCGAATTATCCTATCCGCAAAGGTTGTCTTCAAATGATAGAAACAAAAAAATGGAAAAAGAAAATCCCAAAGAAACCATGGCATAATCGACAATCCAACAATTGAGATCTATGAGATTGAAAAACACAAAATAAACCAACATAAGAAGATATCCATCTATCAATAGATGAGTTAAATTTGTTAAGCCAATAATGTAACCACATCTAGCAAGGATTAGCTTCTTTTGTCAGCAATTTAAATCTCAATCCAAGAAGTAATAGTGCCTCAATGGTTCTAAATACACAAAGCATAGAAACAGATTGTTGGATCTCTTACTTGATGAAGAAATGGCTCAAATGTATCACGAGCCTTTGCAACAGCAATCACACAAGCAGTCCTATAGCAAAAGGCAATAAAAAAGGACCAAACTTCAGAAGCTATTTCCACTTACAAACAAAAATGCAATAATACTTCAAAGTTCAGACTAATGAATACGAAACGGAGTTGCTACCTAGAATAGTTTGTTCCATCATGAATATCTTCAACACCACAAGCATTAACTATCTCCTCCCGTGTAATTGGTGGACACTTAGTTCCTCCAACCACAAAACGGAATTCTGCCATTGCACGATGATATTGTGCACCGCCATAGAGGTGCATTCCAGCATTCTACAAGCAAAAGATCTCGTAGTTAGCTAATGAACACAAATAAGATTTGAACAGCAAATTGAAAGTCAGACTGCAAAATAAGAACAAAGAACTAGGAATATACATCCCTTTGCCAAAAGGAAGGAATTATATTCATTTAGTTAAAGATACCTTTCACGTTAGCTTGGAAATTGAATAAGAAAATTGTACATTGAATTACAAAAAGAAAAAGTAAGAATGACAATTGAGTCAATTAAGGAATTATTATGAAATTGGCATCAGGTAAGGGATCTAGCAAATTTAGTCTACATCCACATGGAGAAGAAACAAATAATTTGTCTAGAAGTGTATGACCTTGCTGGTAGTGACTATGATGCTGGAAGGCACTAGAGAAACTCATTTATCTTGAGATTACTAGAATCAGTCTTGCCAATGGCAGTCCAAATTATGCACACTTCTCTAGCAAAAAACCTAGATGTTTGCTATGTAGTTAGAGGAACAAGGGGTGCGCCTAGAGCCTGGGGACCAAGTCGCGTGCCTGAATCACGATGTGCAAAATAAATATTAAAAGTATAAAAATTTTAAAAATACCAAAATTTAAGAAAAACATAGAAACATAATTATATGATGAAATATTACTCAAATATGCTAATTTCTATGAATGGAACCTATATATGTGAATGAAATACTGTTTCAAGGAATAAATGTAAAAAACGAAAGTTATTTCCAAATTCAGTAACTATTTTTTCAACAATAAAAAAACCTAAAAATAAGTTAAATCCATAATACAAACAAATAAGAAAATCAAATGGAATGTTTGTTTCTACCTGAAGAAACCATCAAGATTTATAAAAAAAAGTAAGCCAAAAAATAAAAAAAATGGTACTGATTTTTACTTCTTTTTACAGAAAAATAGGGTTTTAGGTGGAAGATTCATGAATCTGTACCTTTACTTCGCTCAGATCTATAAAAGCTTGAAGAGGAATGGTCGTTTCCACAGCAAAAGCTCTCAAGAGAAGAGAAAATAGGGTTGGATGATGAAAAAATGAAAAAATTGAAGTTTGGGATTTTAACAACTCTTCAACTGCGCCTAGGCATCGGAGGCGCGCCTGAACATAGGCTCTAGGCACACCGAGGCACACGCACTAGCACCTAAAACCCCTGCGACTTTACAAAGCTCAAGTGCAGCACGTGCGCCTAGCGCCTAGGTGTGCCTCTAACTACATAGGATGTTTGCTGAATTTCAATTCATGTATAGGGTCACTCGGACAGGGAGTCCAAATACCTAGAATCAGCATCTCAATTTTTTTGGTTACAAGCTATTCATTGACGCACTCAAGTACTCTCCTAAATCCAATAACCATACAAAGTGGAAAGGGGCAACTCAAAACTGTGACCAAACATACTCCAGGGGAGATGCTGAGTTGTCTACAACAAACTACGCTAAACATTTGTGGGTAATCAGCATCTCAATTGAGGTGATTCTAATGTTGATTGGTTAGCAATTCCAGGTGGCTAAAAGTCAAATTCACATTTGCTAAAGTAATTTGGTTAGCTAGATTATGTAGTGATTGTTGAAAGACCACCTCTGGTGTGTTATGGATACTAGGATTATACATTTGAGCTGATTTGGTTGAGAAAGATATCGAATGATTTATTTACCATTGAACTCCATTAGGAAGGTCACATTTTTCATGGCAACCAAGAAACTATTCGTGTTCCACTAATTGATGCTTCAACAGAAAGAAATGAACATAATGACTGCGGAATTCCTCTGAAAACGTTTCCTGACAGCAAGAACCCACATATCCCATTGGATTGATGTTACATGGGAGAAAGAAACAAATAAAAGTGGACTGTCGTTCTTCCTTTCTAATGAAAATTGAGAATGAAGAATTATGGAATAATTAGGATTTCATTCATACTTTAAAACTACATCTGGTGTTAGCTTTATACAGAAAATCCTACCTATCAAAAGGGAACTAACTATGCTATCTCAAATCCCATGATTTATGGGATATTTCGACAAAATAGGAAACTAACTAAATTAGCCTAATTCTAGGAATACAAGCTGTTACAAACAAACTCCCCTAAAATAGTCTAATTACTATACACATGTAAAATACAGGCCATTATTTTTCATTTTCTCACACTCCCCCTCAAGCTGGTGAATAGGTATTTGCCATTCCTAGCTTGGATACAAAACTTTGAAACACTGAACTACTTAGCCCCTTGGTAAGGACATCAGCGAGTTGGACATGCGTAGACACATAAGGTGTACAGATCAATCCGCTGTCCAATTTTTCTTTGCTGAAGTGTCTGTCAATTTCGATGTGCTTCGTTCGATCATGCTGTATCGGGTTGTGAGCTATGCTGATTGCAAACTTATTACCACAATAGAGACTCATTGGACCATCCCACTTAATCTTCAAGTCTTCTAAAATGATCTTCAACCATAGTAGTTTGCACACACCCTGAGCCATTGCTCGGAATTCTGCCTTCGCACTAGACCGTGCTACCACATTCTGTTTGGTACTCCTCCATGTCACGAGGTTTCCACCAAGAAAGGTGCAATATCTAGAAATTGACCTTCTGTCAACAATTGATCCAGCATTGTCGGCATCTGTGTATGTCTCAAGTGCTAACCCTCCATTCCTTTTGAACAGAATACTTTTACCTGGTGTCCCTTTGAGGTATTCTTACACTCGATGAGCTGCCTCCAGATGAACTTCCTTCAGGCTATACATGAACTGACTTATCACACTCACTGCATATGCTACATCTGGTCGTGTGTGAGGTAGATAAATGAATCTTCCCACCAAGCATTGATACATTTCCCTATCTGTTGTAGCATCCTTTTCTGCCTCTCCAAGTTTAAGATGCGAGTCTATCGAAGTACTTACTGGTTTGCATGCGATCTTGCTAGTTTCTTCATAATGATCTATAACATACTTCTGTTGGGAGATAAAAATGCCTGCTTAGAGTGAGCCACCTCGATCCCAAGAAAATATTTTAATCTCCCTAATGCCTTGATCTCAAATTCCTTAGCCAAACATTGACTTAGCAACTGTCTCTCCTTATCATCATATCCTGTCACTATACCAAGAGAGCTGTGACTTCCCCTGGAGATGAGTCTTTAATGAACAGCGTATGATCTCCTTGACTTTGCCTACATCCCATAGCTATCATCACTCTTGCAAATCTTCCAAACCATGCTCACGGTGATTGCTTAAATCCATACAAGGCCTTTTTCAATTTACACATAGAATGAGCAGTTAAATTATTATCATAACCTGGTGGGACCTCCATATAAATTTCTTCCTCTAGTTCTCCATGCAAAAATGCATTCTTGACATCAAATTTCTACAAATCCCAATTGTAATTAGTTGCTAATGACAATAAACTCTGATAGTGTTCATCTTGGCGACTGGAGCAAAAGTTTCTCAATAATCAATCCCATAGGTTTGAGTATAGCCCTTGGCAACCAACCTAGCCTTGTATCTTTCTATCGATTCATCTACTCTATATTTCACTATATAAACTCATATACACCCCACGGGTTTCTTTCCTACTGGCAACTTTATCAACGCCCAAGTTTTGTTTTTTTCTAATACCTCCATCTCGACATTCATAGCTTGATTCCATTTTTCATTTCTCGAAGCCTCGAATAAGGTGGTAGGGATGGCAATAGTGTTTAGGCTGACAAGGAAGGCTCTATGAGATGGTAAAAAACTTTTAAATGACAAGAAGTGTGCAAGAGGGTATAGGAGGCGATTGGTGCACTCTCTAATTCCTTTCCTAATAGCAATAGGGAGATCTTGGTCATATGAGATTCAGATTGCAATGAAGGATTAGAAATTGTTACCTCATTCTCAGGGATCTGGGTTCAAGTCATGGACTTGCACAGATTCAGGGACAACTATCTTCTTTCTCCAAAACACCTTGCCTTTGCCAAATCTCACATTCATAGGGGCAGACTTAAGATTTTCTGTCACAGGTTCAGACCTAGGATTGGAATTTTCAGGCACGGGTTCAGGCTATTCAGGCAATTCAGGCACGGGTTGCTCAGGCAAAGGTTGTATAAGTTCAGTCAAATGATCTATGGGATAAGATTGTTTCGACACTGAAAGTGATGGCAGATCAAGGAATAAAAAATCACCTATCTTTATCTTCCATTACCAAATTCTCCCCCTAAAGATAAGGAGTAGTGAAATAAGATTCTTGTTCATATAAAGTAACATTCACCGAGACATAGAATTTTTTTTATAGAGGATGGTAACACATACCCTTTCTGAGCTGAAGAATAACCCACAAAAACACATTTTAATGCCCTTGAATCTAACTTCCCTCTATTTTGACTACGAACATGGACAAATGCTACACACCCAAATATCCGAGGAACAAGATTATTTGTAGTGTGTAGGTTTGGATAGAATGTTGAAAGTATGTCCATTGGACTTCTGAATCCCAAGACTTTGGAAGGCAAACGATTTATGAGATAAGCGGCTGTAAGAACCACTTCCCCCCAAAAAAGAGTGAGGCACATTTTTCTAAAACATGAAGGATCGGGTTGAGTCAAGAAGGCGACCATTCTTCTTTCTGCTACTCCGTTTTGTTGCAGAGTATTAACACAAGATGACTCATGTACTATTCCTTCTCTCTGAAAGTATGGAGTTAGGACTTGATTGAAATAATCCTTAGCATTATCTGACCTAAATCTTTTGATATTAACCTCAAATTGAGTTTCAATGATAGAACAAAAATTTGGAAGGACGGTACTGACATCGGATTTATGTTTGAGCAAAAAAATCCAAGTGACTCGAGTACAATCATCAATGAATGAAACAAACCATTTAGCCCTCGTAACATTAGGAATAGGACCCCAAATATCACTATGAATAAGATAAAAAGGAATAGAACTTCTTTTATTGCTAACCAGAAAATATACACGTTTGTGTTTAGCAAGTTCACACACTTCACACTGAAAAAGTTCAATATCTAGACCTTTAAATAAGGAGGGAAACAGAATTTTAATAACCCTAAATGATGGATGTCCAAGTCAGCGATGAAGCCAAACTTTTTCTTTATTGGATGAAAAAACCTCCAAGGCAAAATAATGAGATGATATGCCCTTGGTAATGCTTGATTGACTTGGTGCTTCAAGATAGTAAAGTCCATCCCATTCTCTAGCATGTCCAATCATCTTCCCCGAAGCCTTGTCTTGAAATACACAATAACTATGATAAAAAACCACATTGTGACATAAGTCTTGAGTGAGTTTTTGGATGGAAATGAGGTTCGTGGTTAACCTAGGGACGCGAAGAACATTTTTTAACATCAGTGATGGGTTTATTTTGACATTTCCTATACCTGCTACAGTGGTCAAGGAACCATCGGCTGTGGCTATTTTCCTACTGCTTGAACATTAGGAATATGAGGAAAAAATGTTTAGTGAATGGGTCATATGGTCGGTAGCACCTAAGTCAATGACCCAGGAGTTGGTAAAGATTATATCTGAGACATTTAATCCAATAGAGAATGGAAACTTACACGAATATGCAAATGAATAAGTACCTGACGGTTTGTCAAGGTTGCCAATAAGTGATCTCACCCTCTCGACTTCCTCTTGGTTGAGATTACCTATCTCTTGTGGCGTTGCTTCATTCTGTTGAACTGCCACAATATGGGCCTGGTCCTTATTCCTTGGTTGCTCACCCTTCTATCCCCACTCACGGCTTGGTGGTTTTCCTAGTAGCTTCCAACACGCTCATGAGTATGGCGTGCCTTCTTACAATAAGTGCACCATAAGTTGTCTTTGTAGTCATGGTTTTGAGTTTTTGGTTGACCAGATCTTCCATTGCCAAGTACTAGTGCTCTTTCCATATTTGTGGCTAAATTGTTGTCACTTCCAGCCACCATAGCAGAGCTGTCTGTGTTCTGTGGATCAAGCATCAGGCCTCTTCTACTTTCCTCTCCTCAAATCAGTGCCACTACCTCATTAAAACATGGAACTTCTTGTTTACCAAGAATCTAGATTCGCACTTGGTCAAATTCTAGGTTGAGTCCAACAAGAACATCATAGATTCGATCTTGTTCTATGAAATCCTTGAGAACAACAGCATCTTCCGGAGACTTGGTTTTTATTAACCTACAATGATCAAGTTCTTGCCATAAAGATTTCAATTGGTTAGCATATTCAGTAACAGTTTTTCCTCCCTGTTTTGCAGCAACAATCTTTACCTTAACCTCATATACTTGGGCCGCATCTCTTGCCTTAGAATACGTCTGTTGAATTGCATCCCAAATGTCCTTGGCAATACCCAAGAACATACATGTGTCACTAATTTCAGGAATCATAAAATTCCACAGCCATGCCATAATCATGGAGTCTTCTTCATCCCATGCTTCAAACCAAGGATCACCTGGTTTCGACCCCGTACCATGAGATGATTAATCTTTCCTTTCCCTTTCAACATGATGTGAACAAGTTGGGACCATTTCAGATAAAAAAAATTTCATCCAGCCTATACACAGCCTGAATATTCTATAACTCTCCGGAATATTGGGGTCGAATAATCTCCTCTGATTGGGTTGTATTGGTTATTTCTTTGACATTGTTTCCTATGATAAGGTCTAGTCTCAGCGAAGGCTGACCAGAAATCTCCAACGATAATGTTGAAGATTAAAAATAGATTCCGACAATGAGGGCCAAAACGAAAAAAATTTCCAGATTCACGAGCCTAAAGCTCTGATACCATGATGAAAATTGAGAATGAAGAATTATGTAATAATTAGGATTTCATTCATACTTTAAAACTACATCCAGTGTTAACTTTATATAGAAAATCCTAGCTATGAACAGGAAACTAACTACGCTATCTCAAATCCCATGATTTATGGGATATTTCTACAAAATAGGAAACTAACAAAATTAGCCTATTTCTGGGAATACAGGCTGTTACAAACAAACTCTCCTAAAATAGTCTAATTACTATACACATGTAAAATACCGGCCATTAATTTTCCCACACTTTCAATAAAAATTTGCTGTTAAAGTGTTATCTACTGCATATGTGGGAAATGATCATTTGGTTAGATAAAAGGGCAGCCCTAGTGCACGAAGCTCCCGCCTATGCGGGGTCCGAGGAAGGGGCGGACCACAAGGGCCTATAGTAGGCAGCCTTACCTTGCATTTTGCAAGAGGCTAATTCCAAGCCTTGAACCCGTGACCTCAAGGTCACATTACGACAATTTTTACCGTTGCACCAAGGCTCCCCTTCATCATTTGGTTAGATATTATTCCAAAAAGCTCTAGAAAATGGCAACAGCATCTGTTAGTATCTGTGACAAATTTGAGATTGATGTAAATATAGCAGCATGAAAGGGTTAGTGAGAACTCAATGAGAACAACTGTCTTTTCCTAATGTAGTTATTATTTTCCCTATATCCCCATTAAGAGCAATGACATTGATATTTTTGGAAAACATGCACCAAAGAAAAGTAAAAAAAGGGCAGCCCAGTTCATAAAGCTCCCATGTATGTGGGGTCCAGGGAAGGGGCAGACCACAAAAGAAAAGGGAAAAAAAAAAAATATCACTGAAACATTATAAGCATTTTTCTTCAAATCTCTCTCTTTCACTTGAAATCAAAACTAAGAACGAACATAACTTTGGATGTTCATTTTCCACACAGCTAGCTAACCTAACAACAATTTGCAGGAACAAGAAATACACGCATCAGAATTTCAGAAAAATATGTCATACACTAATGTGCACCCAAACTGATTAAGTGCTTGTAAGCAGTGGGACTTTCCAATTAAGAACCAGAAGAATAGGCCGACGTTAGGTGATAATCTGCACAGAGTTCCCTACTGTCATTCTCCCACCAGAAAATTAGGATTGCCCTTTGAAAAACTCAAAGGACAATTGATCAACTTAACATTATCAAAAGGAGGGCAACGCTAGTCCCCAGAAATCTTACCGCTCAAAATACCAGTTCTAGATACAGCCTAGTTAGCAGTGCAGTAATCATTGACAGGAACCAAATGAAGTCAATAAAAATAATCATACTAAGTTATTTAATAATGTCATCATTGGCATTGCAGCATATAACTTCTTAGATTGGATACTCTTACTGATGCAGGATATGGGTTTGAAAATTTGTCTAACTACTGGAATTCAAACAATTTGTTTATAATTCAAATTGTTGTGGAATCAAAGATTAACTTAGAAATTAACCAACTAACTCAAGAAAATTCGGGTACGAAAAAACTGATCTCAATTTCTGCAGAGAACTCAAATATCCTCTTTGAATTTTTGAACTAGAATGCAAATGAAAACCCAAAACTGATCAAAGCAAAATGCAGCTGAGTTTTAGGATCAAACAGGTACACCAAACTCAAAAGTTTGAATACCCAGATCCTAGCCGCTTAGAAATTTTTCCAACAACTTGCACAGCACTTGAACAATGAGAGTTAACAGCAGAAATTTGATTCTAGTAAAAACTGAACTTAAATTTAAGTATTAACTGAAACAAACTCAATTAAACTCAGAACTGAGATTTTAGAGAATTAGAATTTTACTACGAAGGAACCGATCTTGTATTTTTGGGTTTTCAGAGATAAAACACCTGATGAGCTCAACAGTAAATCTAGACACTGAATCTAGAGGTTGTGAGGATTTTCTGTGCGTCACACTTAGAAGAAGCCAAGAGAACCACACCCTTGAAGCAATGAACAGTCGCTGCCTGCCAAAGAACAGAATTTCTCCAGAAATTATTCACTCAATTCCAGGATACTGTCCATCAGAAAAATCATACATGTTGGATCCTTGTATAGGATTCAGTTTCTCTAAAATTCAAGCCCAATACTTGCTTGAGCAATAAGACATACTATTTCTTTCTCTTTCCTGACCCTAAACACTTGAATACTAAATATTCTAAACATTAAACTTGACTAAAAATCAGATCAACTTGAAAACTCTACTTCCAGACTTTCTTTGAAAAAATAATTTACTAAAAACTTAAAACAAATTCAAATTCAGGCTTATTCTCCATCTAAAGATCACGTCTGGCCTTTTTCCTCACGGGATCAATATTATCTCCTTTTGTGCAACATGCGCAGGCTCTGAGATTTCAAGTCTAAATAAAGTTTCATTCATGATGCACCATTTACTGAATTAGAAACTTTTTCATAATTGCTGAATCCTCCAAAGTAGATAACTGACAAGGTTCAAAGGCACGAAACCATTTTGGTAATTAGAAATCAGATCAATAAATGAAATGAAGTAAATCAAAACCTAAAAAATGCTAAGACACCATATCCTTTTAGCAACACAATGCAACATTCTTCTTGTGCACCATATATCCTGCAAATATATATTGGATTAGTTTGGTTGATTAGATCTGTATCTGTTAAACATTTTTTGATGTAAGGCTCAGTATTTCAGTAAATACCTATGAATGTATATTCCTCGTACAACTCATGAGCTTGGTCTTGCATCCTGTTTCTACACCTTCCTTCACAGAAGGATCTGTAACTGAGAGCTTATAACACAGTTGCCCCACACTCTCTAACTGACTGATGCCACTAAAAAAGTAGTACTCTCTCTCTCTCTCGCCACTCCTAAATCCATCCATGATTTGTAGGATGCTGGAGTATTCTTTCTGCAAACAGCAAGACTTAGCAAGGAGATTATGCCGAGATCATTAAGATAAGGACTTATTCGATAGGCAACACAGGCCCCCAATACAATGACAACCTCTTTAGCCAAATGGTTTCCAAGATCATTAGTAATCCTAGGAATATAACAGATCTGATATATGATTATATCAAAGATTAAATCCTAAATTTCATTGATGAATGTCATAAATCTCCAAGAACCCAGTGATCACTTTATAGCCCAAGAGATGAGAATGGATGGGTCACCCTCCACAATCACCTTATCTCCAAGAGATGCCAACTAGACTCTATCCCACAAGACGAGCTCCAAACTCTACTTAAACTGAATTCATATTGCTCTATCGAGCCAGAGAAAACTAGAAGGACCTCTCTACTATGACTGTTCACCTCCAATGCCTGGTTTTTCCCAGATTACCAGTCAACATCTGTCGCACCATTGAACATAAGTTTAAGAGAACCATTTCAGGGAAGCTCCAAGTACCATCTTCACACAAGCTTCCACCATGTTATCCACCAGTATTGAACTCCAACTTCTCACAATATCTTGGATGGAGTAACCCCTTAGCACCGGTGAGAATACTAGGTCAATAACTTCCACAAAACACCAAGTTGTTTTCCCTCTTATCCAAAGTTCTTTCTTTTCTCTCATTCCCCAAAACCCAAATCATCACAAAGGGAATCACTAGCTGAGATTTATGAAGTAGTTCAGTGATTTCATTAATAGACCAAAGGGTCTTTTATTGTAACAAGACAAATTTTTATACAAATATTTATTTTTGCAAAGTTATCACCAGAAGCAAGCTAGCTCAACTGGTCGTAGAATGAGTGTTAATGACATAAATCTAGAGTTCAAACCTTCAAAAGTGACATAGTATCTTAGTCTTTTTGGGAGAAAAAATCTAGGAAATCAAGAACATCAACCTGAGACTGTGATCTAGATTATAACTAAATGAAAGGCTAGGATCGTGTGGATTTTAGAAAAATAGTAATGCAAAGATCTATGGAGCATGAAATAGGAAAGCAGGAAATTCTAAATATATGCTAGGATAATATTAGGAACTGGGTTAGTGAAAGATTGGAAGGAGGAGCTTATGAGATAACACAGATTAGGAAAATAGGACATATCCAAATTGGTAACTAGCCAAGATGTCTCATATAGAGTGGAGGACGTCCTTGTTAGGCTGGGAAAGGAGAAAAGTCGTGGAAGAGAGAGAGAGAGAGAGAGAGAAGAAGAAGAAGAAGAAGAAGAAGAAGAAGAAGAAGAAGAAGAAGAAGAAAAGAGGAGGGAGAAGGAGACTGATAGGAGTTTCTCCCGGCCACTGCATTTTGGACAAGAAGAAAGTAGAAGAATGATCTCACCAAAGAGGTAGGGGTTGCCAGCTTGGGTTTTCTAACTAGAATGCATTTTGATCATTGAAAGTAGTGTGATACATGGTGTTCTAGCTTATTACTGTTTTGATTCTTTGTCGATCATCAAGCCCTTCCATTCTAATGAATTATCTAAGCATTCTTAGCATTCCTTTTTATAAATGCTTAGGCATATGATAATCTTCCGATTTCTTTGAATGATTTTGATCATTTATTCTATAAATATGGGCAACTATCCTTATTAGATCTGAAGTCACTTCATCATAAATTTTTATTTGTAAATAGCATTATATTATAGTTAAATATGAGTCTTGTATGGGGCACATCCTATTATATGACTTAAATCCATTTTTTCTCAAAGATCTAATCTTTTGTGCATGGCACCTACTATCGGCCTGCATGGATGGCTTTAGATTGTCGGTAAAAGGGAGCATTCTCCTAGTATCTCTTGGATCTAATCCTTTGCCATCATCTATACTTGTGGATAGTGCATTTCCTATAAATTTTGGGGTGATTTTTAATCACTGATTTCATTCATAAGGGGTGCCTACTTCTATTGCTTTTTGTATCCATCTTGACCTTTGATTTTGAGCATACCATATCATTGGAAAACTCTACAGGTAGCAACGATGCTAGTGAGGATGGGATGAAATTCCTATTTTCATTCAACTCTAGATGCGGCGCATACTTTATAGCTGATTGGAATTCAAATTTTGACCTTTGATTTATCTTGAAAGAGGCGCATATCTTTGGTATAGATCAAGTGATTTAGACCGTTGATCATTTAGTAGGCTACGCACAATTATAAACTAGGTGGGAATGATGTGGATGGGATAAAGAATTAAAGGATGCAGCTGTAGATGTTAGAACTAGTTATAGAATTTTACTAATAAAACTTGTTATATGATAGAAGATCATAAATGTTATAAGAGCATACGCCCTATAGGTTAAAAGATAGAATCAAGAGACAGTTCTGGGAAGATATAGGGGGAGTAATGCAAGAAACTCCCAACATAGAGGGGATATTTATAAGAGTAAAGTTAAATGGTCATGTAGGAAAAGAAAAGGAAGGATATGATAGGGTACAGGAAGGATATGGTATTGGAGAAAGAAATGAGATGAGGGAAACTATCTTAGATTTTGCTTTGGCACATAACCTAACTTTAGAAACACATACTTTAAGAAGAGGGATGAACACTTACTAACCTTTAAAAGTGGATCATATAAGAGCCACATAGACTTTTTCTACTTAGAAATACTGAAAAAATCAACGTGTAAGGATTGTATGGTGATACCCAATGAGAGTTTAACCACACAATATAGGTTAATGGTTATAGTTATTTACATTAAGAGATTGAAGAAAGGAAACGAACTTAATAGGTGTCCAAGAACTAAGTGGTGGAACATAAAGGGAGAGAAGATAACATCATTCACATACAAGTCAATGGTAGAAGAAAGGAGGAACAATGAAACAAAAGTAAACACCACGTGGATTGATGTGGCCGAGTCCATTAAGAAAGTGGCAAAAAATGTTCTAGGAGTATCTAAATGTAAAAGGAAACCAGATAAGGAAACTTGGTGGTGCAAGGAAAAAGTGCAAAAAGTTATTAAAGAGAAATTGGGGTATTTTAAAGCATGGGTGAGGACTGAAAATAAAAAAGACTTTGAGCAATATAAGAATGCTAAAAGTGTTGCTAAGAGAAAAGTGAGTGAGGCTAAACTCAAGGCATATGATGATCTCTATAATAGATAAGGATCATGAGAAGGAGAGAGATGTGTTCAAACTTGCAAAAATAAGAAAACAAAAGAGTTAGGGCTGAGACCACATTAAATGCATAAAAAGTGATGACCAAAGGGTACTAATCAAAGATGACGAGATCGATCAAAGGTAGTAAAATTGCTTTAAAAACTTTGCTAAATGACAAATGTACTAAGAATATAGAGATTGAAAGAATAGTAAACCCAAATAATGTTGGACTATATAGATACGACAATAGCATCAAGATACCTAAAGTGAAAGAGGCCTTAAAAAAGATGAAATAAGGAAAGGCTCTAGGGAGTGATGGTATGCAAATAGAGGTTTGGAAGTATATGGGAGATACTTAGTAGTTTGGTTGACAAAGTTATTTAATAAGATTATAGAATCAATGAGAATGCCAGATGAATGGAGGAAAAGCTCTAATGTACTAATTTATAAGAATAAAGGAGACTTACAGAGTTGCATTGATTATCGTGGGATCAAATTTATGAGCCATATCATGAAACTTTTGGAAAGAGTAATTGAGAAGAGGCTACAATATGAAATGTATATCAGAAAACCAATTTGGCTTTATGCTTGGGAGGTCTATCATGGAAGCTATTTTCCTACTTAGACAATTGATAGAGAAATATACAGAGAGGAGGAAGGACATCCACATGGTCTTTATTGACTTAGAAAAATTTTATGATAGGGTCCCTAGAGAGTTAATATGGTGGGCGTTGCACAATATGGTGGGTGTTGCACAAGAAAGGGATTTCACGGGGGTATATAGACATAATTAAGGATATGTATGAGGTACCAAGAACAAATGTTAGGACCACTAGCAGAGAAATTAATGATTTCCTTATCACTATAAGATTGCACCAAGGATCGGCATTGAGCCCGTACTTTTTCATGTTAGTTATGGATGAGTTAATAAAACATTTGCACGAAAAGATTCCATGGTGCATGTTATTTGCAGATGACATTGTTTTGATTGATAAGACAGGGAAGGGTATAAAAACAAAGCTAGAGTTGTGGAGAGATGCTATAAAGTCTAAAGGATTTAAAATTAGCCGAATTAAGACAAAATATATGGAATGCAATTTTAGTAAGAAAAGGAGTGGAAGTGAAGCACCAGCAAAGATTGATAACCGAGAAGTCCTCTAAAAAGACCACTTTCTATATATGGATCCATAATTCATGAGAGCAGAGAGACTGACAGGATGTTACCCAGAGAATCCAAGTGGGCTAGAATAAATGGAGATATGCCTCTGAAGTTTTGTGTAATCAGCAGGTGCTACTCAAACTAAAAGAAAATTTCTATAGGATGGCTATAAGGTCGGCCATAATCTATGGATCAAACTGTTGGGCAGTGAAGGAACAACATGAACATAGGATGAGTGTAGTCAAAATGAGGATGTTGAGATGAATGAGTGGCAAGACAAGAAAGGATAGAAATGAAAACATTAGATGAAACTTAGTAGTACCAATAGATAACAAGATGAGGGAAAGTAGACTTAGATAGTTGGGATATATCCAAAAAAAGGGCAACCCCAGTGCACGAAGCTCCTGCCTATGCGGGGTCCGAGGAAGGGGCGGACCACAAGGGCCTATAGTAGGCAGCCTTACCTTGCATTTTGCAAGAGGCTGATTCCACGCCTTGAACCCATAACCTCAAGGTCACATGACGACAACTTTTACTGTTGCGCCAAGGCTCCCCTTCTTTGGATATATCCAACATAGACCAAAAACAGCACCAGTTAGAACGAATAAGTCAATCCAAGTCGAAGGCTCTAAAAGGGCGAGGGGAAGGCCCAAAAGGACATTCATAGAAGAGTTGAAAAAATATTTAAAAATTTTGGACTAAATGGGGCCATGATACTTGATAAAGGGGAATGGAGGAACAAGATTCATGTAGCCGAACCCTACTCGGTATAAGGCTTTGATAATGATGGTGTGATGGTGCTTAGCCATCTCACATACATCACAATTTAAATTGGACTGATCTAGACCTTAAAAAAGATTAGGAAATATTTTTTGAATAGCATAAAATGAAGGATGACCCAGCCATCAATGCCACAACCAGATATATCTGTCTCCTGTTTAGCTACTTTCATAGGTAACTGGTGTTTCACCACATTGTCTGATGTAGTACAACCCACCACTTTCCTCAGTAAGCCCAATCCTCTTCATTGAAGATTGATCCCAAATGAAACATTCAGATGCAAAAAAACATATCAAATCCTTTAAGATTTTTCAATAGCTGGCTTACTGAGATTAGTTAGCAGATAAGTTAAGAATATGTAATACAGAGTCTAAAATAAGGTTATATGAAACTTTGATGGTGCCCTTCCCAGCCATTAATGAGTGTCCCATGTGTAATGTTTGATGTTCAAAAACTAATGTATATATGATAAATAGTGTCGTATCACTTGTCATATGGTGAGTGGCTCCAGAATCTATAATCCAAGGAATGCATGTATTGTCCAATATGACTCGTTATGAAATAAAATAGTTATCAGTCTTGACAACATGCCTCTGATGGTCCAGGAAATAACATGCATTTGAATTCTGCAATCTTCTCAACACTAAACATAGTGCTTGCGCCACTTCCTCTCTCAGGTGCCTCGGCCATGTGAGCTTTATTGGTCATACCTCTGTTTTTATTTTATCCCAGTCTCCCATGAAAATCCCAACAAGTGTCAATGGTATGACATCATTTTTTGCACTTCTCAAACCATAGATCATCTTTAGGATCTTTATTGTTTGGCTTTTGGTCCTTATAGCTTACCATAGCCGGACCCTGACGCTTGTCCCTCAACTTTATTACCTTCTTAGTTTCTTCAATTCGAATCATGGAAAACAATTCATCCAAGGGTGGTAGGAGACTCCTTCCAAACACTAAGGAACATGTCTGGTCATATTCTAGATTAAAACCTTCAAAAATCCTATCTCTTTCAATAGATTGCCTCCATTTGACATACATCTTTCCAAAATTGCCTAATAGAGTTCAATAATGTTCCAGCTTCAGCCACATGGTCATCAATTTTTTGGAAGTATGTAGTGACATCCAGATCTCCTTGCTTTGTATTCCACATAGCTTTGCAAAGTTCAAACATTAGACCATCATTGCCTTCCATGGAGTACACCCTCATAGCTTCTAGATTTCTTGAGCTATCTCTAAGAACAGATATATCCTCCCAATATCAGCATGCATAGAACAAATCAACCAAAACATAACCGTAGAATTCTCTAATTCTCATTTTCTAAAAGCTGCAAGATCAGTTGGCCTCTTTGTGCTTTCATCTAGGTATACCATCTTTTCTTTTTCTCTCATAATTAACTCCATGGATTGAGCCCAGCCGAGGTAGTTGTGTGGCTTCAATTTCTCAATGGTTAGTTGTGGATTGGATGAATCAATGGTGTTGGAGGTAGACACTCTAGAAAATGTTTTCTTGTACACCTTTGCTTGTTTCTACCATGGTTGTCTTATTGGTTAGTTATGGGCTTGATTTCATGGTCCTGTGACTTGGGTAGGGATGTTTCTTGCTACTATCAAGTTTAATAGTGCCTAGGAGCTTGTTACTTGGCTGTCAAAGGGCCATATGCAGCATACTTACGATATATGTACAACTTGTTTGTGTGAATTGTCTGTATGATTCCATACGACTGCCTAGGGGGTGCTTAAAATGCTCTCCCGTGAAATGAACTAAACACGTCATGGATGAATGAGCAAGATGACCTAAGCTTAAGTCCTACTTGTGGTTATATTGCTGACTCTACATGCCCAACCACCAATATAACTTGCTGCCTCTTAGTTCAGCTAAAAACAAAGAAGAAAGAAGGAAAGAACACTTGTCTATGGTTCTGACATCTTTGCGAAACTCAGTAGCCACCATGATTTACGATGTGAACTCTCCTCTCTTCAGATCCTTCCTCAACCAAAAGGGCGGTGCCTCCAAAAATGGGAAGGAAAACAAAGGAGCAAAAGCTGAAAGGTAGCTCGAACAGGCAGAACTAAACTCCCCAAATCAAATCCCATTTCCCATCTTCTCTCAATCTCCAATCCATCAATTAATCAACTATGTCAGGCCGTGGAAAGCACAGACAAGGTGGGGCAAAGCATCATCTGAAGGTTCTCCATGATAACATCTAGGGCATCACCAATTTGGCAATCCAGCAATTTGCTTGAAGAGGAGGTGTGAGGTTGATCTTGGAGGAGAGAAAACTCATTTTAGTTGCATACAAAAGATGTGATCAGCACTCCGTGTGCTTCCAGGAGGTTCATCTCTTCAATTGAGCAAAAAAGGAAGATAACCGTGGAAATGAAGGTCATGTTGCCACAATCCACGATTACTGCACCAAGATGGAGTCAGAGCTCACCTCAATCTACGATGGAATCCTTCCACTACTTGGTTCTTGTTTGATTCCGAGTTCATCATCCATCATTAGAGTTTGGAGGGGGAATCATCCACCACTGGCAAATAAGAACAGTCCAGTGTCTACTGTGTTAGATTCCAGTGGTTGGACAAAAAATTGACGAATAGCTCGATTCAGCTTCTACACCGAGGAAGATACTTTCCAAAAAGTTCGCTATTGAGTTGGTCTATTACTGCAAGCAACATAAGCATTCGTTCATCTGAAGTAGAACATTTTCTTTATTTTCCCCATTCCAATGACTTTCATGAATTCTGCAAACTCATGAAATCCGGTGAAAGTTTGTGCACATATTGCAATGCATTTGCCAGATCCGACACATTTTTTATTAAGTGATAGAGCCATCAGATGCCATAATCCAAGGGTATGATTCATCAAGTTCGAAACTGGGCTAAAAACTGGAAGATAAAGAAGAAGAGAAGGATTCAAGATATGATACCAAAGTTGAGAAAATAACTCGGTGACTCCATATATGGAAAGGAGTAGCTGTTTCTCTCCATATAAGGGAAGGGGTAGCATATGAGACCTAGGACAGTTAGGTCTCCTAATTTGCAACTTACCTTACATAACTGGGTCTCCTAATATACTCCTAATTACATGTCAATCACCTTAATTACAGCTTAATCTAGACTATATATTAGCTAGCATGTCATAGATAGAACATACAATTCAACTTCACTTGCCATAAAATGATGATTTCTCTTGAACCTTACAGCACCAACACCACCAACGGGAATAATTTGGAAGTTAAATTTTCCATCCAATTTAACTAATACTCCATAGAGTGCATAGACCAAAAAAGTACATTTGAGACAACTTTTTGGACATCAAATGTGCTTTTTCTTCATATTTCTTGGATATTCTCTAAGTGTTGCAGATTTATATACTAGAAGGCCATTTCTGATGTTTTAAGTCTGCTTGAAAATTCACATTGCGTAAGGACAGTTTGGTTGAAAATTCTGTAGAGTACAAAATTTTGGATGTTTTCTAAGATTTGCAGATTTACATAAAGTATAAGGGTGCTCCTGATATTTTAATGTTTCTGCTTGAGTTGCCATTTCACAAAGGCAGTTAGAATGGGTATTCTTTTGAGTGCAAATTTTGATCCTAGTGGCAAGCTATAGATTGCAATTGCTTTGTATAGCAGGTACAAAATGCTTTCCCAACGATGCAGGCAATGCTTGAAATGTACAACAATTTTAATGTTATAGATGCTAAATTTCTCCCTCCTATTACTTACAGGGATTAACTTGTGTGGGAACTGGAGACTGTCGGTACCCATGAATGCCCCACCATTTGCTCTCTCATCTTGTAAAGTCTCCCCTGGGAAAACAAAAGGACAAGGAGTAGTTAACTACAGCTTTTCATGACGAGTTCCAAAATTACTTGGGCAATTGTTATCAGGAGACAAATAACATTTTGCCAACATCCCCAAAAACTAAACAAAATCAAGATCAATTTACCAAATTTGTCAGGAGGAGCTACCACAGTTCCTTTCAATAGCAATGAAAGCTGAAAGAAACAAAAGTTTGAAGTAAGAAATATAGAAACAGAAACTTAAAGTAATATAATTCTGGAACAGCAGAGAGTAGCACTCAGTAGTCCATTTCTTTTTTCTTTTTCTTTCTCTTTTTTGGGGTAATCACTCACTGGCATCTTATTATGGAGAAAAGCAGTAAATAACATAAAGAGATAAATAAGCAAGTCTTTTCAGCATATGAAGATGTAGCAATAGATAAAAACCTTGGTCAGAAATGAATCCTGGAACATCTGTCCTTTCTCTTTCAGTTTTACTTCATCCAAGTTGCTGCAAGTAATAGGCCAATGTCATGTAAGCAAACTTAAGGAATAGCTTCCTTCCATTTTCTCATTTATTGCATGCATGCAATTTTAAACCAGAATCAATTCAACAAGCAAAAGCAAATAAACATAAATGGAATTTCTGGCTGCTGAGGCAACATATTTTTCTTCTCCTCTACTGTGTGTAAGCTGGACTAAGCCCACGACTTCACAGTCCCGGCAACAAGTTAATCTGCAGCTTTGCAGCCCATGCACATCAAAATGCATTGCAGATATAACTGGAGTGGCTCATTAGGCTCCAGTTTGAAAAAAGATCAACTGCTCACCCAAGTTCCTGTTTTGTTTCATGTAGCTTTCTTGTCATGGCTCGGTACTCCTTCACAAGAAGTGGAATGATCAGAGGAACACAGTCCATATACCTTTACTTCAAAGTTTCACATGACACACTTGATTTAGAGAACATTAAACTGAAAGTATAGCCAACTGACAAGATAGAAAATAAATCTCCCAACCTTTTCTGCAGTACTTCTTCCAAAAATATCCTCAGGCTGCTTACCCCTATTCTATTTCTCTTTGACAAAGATCGACCTAACTTCTCTTCCAAAGATGTAACATCTTCCATTTCTCTCACTGAAACAGCCTGCACAGGCAAAGAGGATGAGAAAACAAAATCTATCATAAAACAGATGTTTAAGAATTAGAACAAATGCTCAGAAGTGATAGTGCTATAGTACCCAGCTGACAATCCCAAGGTGATTTTTTCTTCTAGTAGTACCTAGGCTAGGATCAAATGCAACTCAAAGTTGAATCAGGAAGCTTCGTTGAACAGACTTGCAGGATTAACCAATTTGATCTATTAAACCATGATTGTTGAAGTTTTAACATCATAAAGGGGGACTAAGGGCACTCAGTGGACCCACAGTCAGTTTAGGAGGCCTTTTTACCTGAAAAAACAGGTAAATGGTTTCCTTTGTTTTATCGTCTCCCATGACTGCACTCCATCGCGTACCAAGGGATAACAAGGTTAATGATGACTACCATATGCTAGCATAAGACAATGGGGCATGCTTGTTCAAAGGTCAAAAGTTACCTCAACTCAAATTAAATAACTGAACGCATTCAAAGAAGAAATAACCAAGATGGAAAATTTCTATCTCAGAACAACTGTCACACAATCATGACCTTAGATGGTTAGACAAGACAAATAAAGAAAAAGAGGTATATACTTAATAAACAAGCAGTTGCCATCAAATTGTCAGGTAAAGTCATTTAAACGCCATCCAAAATTTCACTCAAGTATGTAGAACCAAAGGAGATAAAATAAGCTCAAACAGAATACCAATGTGAGCTAACAACCTGTTTAAACTCGTCATTCGACCTGTAAACATATTCGTGCCCATTACCAACTCTTCCAGAGGGTACAGACGTAAAGAACGGAGAGTCCCCCAATATGCAGCCATCAAGAGTACAAGCAGGTGGCCTGAGAAACACCTCCACATCTGAAGATCGAGCAAATTGGGGTATTTTTGTATCGAGCTTGGTAGACACAACAACAGTCCTTGATAACTCAGGATCAATCTAGATAATGCAATTCCCTCAGATCAATGTAAAGAACTCCTTAAATAAATCAAGAAATGAGAAGCATAGCTGCCAAATTTGAAGCAGACATACCTGCATTGCTACCCTACGTGTAGTGGCATTACTCCAATCACTACAATCTTCAAGACATAATATTATGAACTCTTTATGCTGCATCTTGGCTCGCACAAGGGCCTCCACTGCTCGAGCTTGCCCCTGCAAAGGAAAGACACTATAAAAGTCTAAAAATAAAACCTTGGTTTGTAAGAAATGGAAAATATGAAAATGCAGAGTAGATAACTTGTATGAAGGGAAAATGATTTAATTTTTTTCATGGATGTTTGTTATTCCCAGTCCAAGCAGCCCCTTGATTATCGGCGAGGGAGACATTCTTCTTCTTCAATGTATTTTTCACAAAGTGATAATCAAACTCAGTATTTTTATCAGAGTGAATAAACTAGAAACAACAAAGCTTTGCTTCCACCTTGATTATGATGATTAAGAACACAAGACTCAAATTATAACTGTGTTATTGCATTAGATGATGCAGCACTTGATGATTCAGTATTTGCAAAAGCCATTGAATTGTATTCAACTGTCACGCTTATCTAGCCACAGTTCTCCATTTGTTGCTGCTTCAAGAAACTAGACAAACCATTTCAAATGACACAATAAACTCATAAATCTCCTTAGATTTCTGTCACACGCCTAACCAGCATTGCCATCACCTCAAACCCCCACAAGGTGCATCTCTTTGGATAGGGTAACATAAGACATGATATAAGAACATTTGTGACTGATTTATAGTGAATATTATGCAGGCCAAGTAGTAGCATATGTGATTGGACCTTCCATTGAACTTTTCTGGTATAACAGATCTTGTGAAAGAGATTTTGGCTAATGACAAATCATGCTATTTCTTTGTTTGCTAAATTGTATTATTTCCTTTTATCAAAGACTCACCTTAGTCTCCACATGTTGTAGCTTCCTTTTGTCAGTTATTTAGGTAAGATTATAATCCAGGGCGTAAAAAGCATTATTGATATAACCAATTGCACTTTCTATGGTCACTCAATGGGAAAAGGATACATTTATGTTGTTATTGGTGTAATTCAAGCATTGCTCTATTTTCTGGTTTTGTCGAACACTGTATAATCTATTAGATTTTTAGTACTAGAACCTTCCAGAATTGGTACTATTGCTCACTGGGTAATACAAGGTTGATTATATTGTAGAATATCCTCTTCCATAAGGAAGAGGAATCCTGTGATCTCTAAGAGGAAATACTCCTATACAGCAGGATGATCTCATGAATTCATTTGGAGCCACCAAGAAGGTATCTTCCTTAAGATAGAATCAATGACCTTCTGAAACCAACCTCCATCCATCTAATATTAAACAAAATCCAAGCATATGAAGCCTACATGAATAAGACAGGAAAATTATTCTTAAGCAAGGACTTCCAACACCCTCTATTCAATCAGCTGATAATACTGGCGTAGTCAGCAATAAAGAGCCATACTTTAAGAAAAGAATCAAAGAGAATATTCCAGGGATTCTCAACAAGGAGCCATTTGGGTTACATCACTTAAGGTGAAGACAATTCTCATGCCTATTGCTACTTGTCATAACTAACTCAAGCCCAAAGCTTGACAGGTTCCAGACTAGCCTTCAGAGCTTCACCACTATTTTGCCAATAGCACCAATCTGTTATAAGCTTATTAGGTAACTATCATCTTTTCTAGAGAGGCAACTTGATGCCAGTCCATGTCATAAACAGCATAACTGGTCTATAAAGAAATTCTTTGGAACTAGGAAATCTCATGGTATACTAATTCACTGGAACCATGTCATACCATTTGACTCTATAACCCTAACATTTGAATACATTGTAAAGCTTTCAGACAAATTAATAACTTGTCTTTTGGCAATGGAACTATTTCCCAGGTATCATCCTAGTGCAATTTGAAGTGCTTTTGGCCATGAAATTCAAGTGCTTTTGATGATGTGCTTTAGGGACTGCTTCTAAGAGTTTTGTGATAAGTATTTTTCAGTTGGTTGACAAACAAGATTCTTCTTAGCTCAGTAAGATGTTTGTTTCGATTTCATAAATGCAACTGCATTTTCGGGAAATGCCATTCTAAAAGCTCCAGAGTGCAGTACATTAACTTTGAACTGCCATCTGCAATATGAGATAAAATAGATTCCCAGTGAGAAATGACCATAATTGCAGAGAGTAAATGACAGTTCAACTGTTAGAAGAATTTCAACAACAATAGCATCTATGAGATTGCTAATTCCACAAAAAATACTGTCTTTAAAACAATACTTCAGTCACTAGTATTTAGAAACAAGTATAAAGCAATAGAAAACAAATGAGTGGGATAAGCACTGAGCCTTAGACAGGAAGACAGGAGAGAACAAGACACTAATGATGTGAACAGATCTGTGAAATGCATCACTTCATAAGAAGTCAGGGAATGCCACTTGCAAACAGATGGAAGTGCTGATTGCCAGTGCTAGTGCTTACAAGAGCATTTTGAGTGCAACAACCAGGGAGATTGTTGTTCAGTGTGACATTTTATCAGGTGGACAAAAGATTTTATTTTAGTTTAATACAGAGACTTGACACATTAATGTATTCCTGATCATGAGCAAGTTGGTGATATTTTCAAGGAAATAACTGTTCAAAATCACATCAAGTTTCAATTATCTAGCAAGCCATGTCTTATTGAACCCATTAGCTCAGGGTCACTAGAAAAGTTACTGTCAATTACTATTTCGGTATCAGGTCCTTAAGATAATCCTGTCACTTCATATTGAGTTGTATGTACTAAAATAAGGAGTGAGTCTGAATTTTTAGGTACATGTAAGATGTTTTTCTCCCACTTGTTTCTTCTTTGTTTCTTATGCTGGATGTTTGAGTTGCATTTTTCATCCACGCTGCATTAACTTCCAAATCCGTGTGTTTATGCATGCATCCACAAATGCAACAACATCATTTTGGTCCATATCAAAATCCCGGATTGACAAACATAATTTTACCAAAGAAGAAAATCGTGTCTTGTTTTTCAAATATTTTCAAGAAACTGGAATTTAGATGGAAATAACTACAGTGAAGATCATGTCCATGCTAAATATGCCTAAAGACATTAACAGTATTAAATTTTACGCACAGAATATGCATACACTCAAGATTGCACAGCTCAATCATTGTGAGACACTTAATGGAAGATTTAAAGGATATAACAAACAAAATGTGTAAATCCTTATTATACAACAAAGATCTACAGCCATTGTTATCCATTGCAGCTGAGCAAGTTTACCAATATAGACAACTACATGAGTTTCTATAAACACCTGAAAATAAAAATAATTAGATAGGAGGACCCACACATAGATGCTGATTCCATAAGCAAGCATATTAAACAAATCAACAAAGTTTCAGTATAGTCAACCAATCAAAGCATTAGATTGCTTAATCAGAGCTTACCTGCAGCACTCTGTTTTTTCGACCTGGAGCAGGAGCAACAAGACCAGGTGTATCTATTATGGTCAGGTTTGGACAGTATTTATATTCTATTCTAATTATTATTTCTTTTGCAGAGAACTGACAAGCCTCACACTCCAGCCTCATATTTTCAGATTCAATATAAGCCTGAAAACAATTACAAGGGTTAAAAATTCAAGGAAGACAACAGGAAACAAACTCAAATTTTCAAGGAGCAAATTTCAGATTTATGCATTCACATCCCAAAAATGCAAACTGATCATGAAACTAATATTGCAACAAGGACTCAACATTACGCCAAACAAAGTAACATCCTAGTTCCATGAAAACAAGATACTCGAACAAGATACAACTAAGTTATTAAAACGGATAGGCAATCATATCTTAAGGAAGATATACCTGCTATAAAAAAAATACAAAGTGACAACACATCTGCCAACAAATTTGTTACTTTTTGTCCTTGGAAAGTATTTACTAAAATTTGTAGCTTGCACCACCTCTGCATTGTCCTACACAGCTTGGATATGCACTCAGAAGTCCTGGATTCAATGTGCTTAGCTAACCCAGACCATCACCATTCATGGCTGCCAAATATGTTGCCAGAACTACAAACTACAAAAACATGCTACTATCATTCAGACCAGAAGTATCAACAGCCTTCCTCAGCAGCTCTTACTCATCATAAGGGACATCTCTTGCTATCCTCTCCATGTGAACCTTCCTGTGTAATTGATTGAGCAAGTTCATCCTCGAGAAAAAAAATGTTTTGTATCCTCTCCTCACCTGCTCCTCGTTGCAATGCTTCTACGTTATTTTAAGGAATCCAATTTTCCAATGATGTCTGCACTTCTATTCCTTTTCACCACTCACTTCATTTCCCTTTCCTATTGTAGATGTCATTCCTAGTCTTCAACATGAATTACATTTTGCTCCTAAGTTTACTTCCAATTTACTTGCTAGGAGCGAGTTTTGCTTATTGTTATGAGAGAGTGGGTGGGAAGGTAGTTTTGGGGGTGGGACTTTAGAGAGATTTGAGAGGTTCCAAAATATCAAATATCTCCTCTTTTCTTCTTATCCTTGAGGAGGGTTTTATTTCTCCCTTAGAAGAGTATAAGAATGTGTGGTCCCGGATCCTTGTGGTACTTTTACTATCAGTTCCTTTGTTTTGTATATCTCCCCTAGTGAAATCCGTTCTTATGTTTGGAATAATATTTGAAGACCAGGTTTTCCTCCGACAATCTAATGTTTTCGTTGGTCAGCTTGTCATCATAAAGTCAATACTTTGGATATCCTCAAATGCAAGAAATGGGAACTCCCAAATAGGTATATTGTGAGAAAGAAGCAGGAGTCTTGTTCATTCATCGAAAAGGCTCAATCCATATGAAGAGGATTCTTGACAGATTTAATATCAAGTGGTAGTTTCCTAATTTGATTGGATCCCTTCTTTTATCATGGAGGTGTTCCCATCTTGGTACAAAGGGAAGTGGCTTTGGTTTTTGGTGCCCTTTCAATTCTTTTGGTCATTTGGTGGGAGCATAGTAGGAAAACTTTTGAAGACAAGGAAAAGTCTAATATAGCTTTATGCATAAAGATCTATGTCTCATCCTTTCTTGGGCAGCTTATTCTAAGGAGTTCAAGGGACATTCATCGAGGTTGAAATTTACCACTTTTGATAAAGTGAGCACATCGAGGGCAAATCCATGGTGGTCTACTCCTCCTTTGGGATTGTTCAAATTGACTTTTGATCTAGTTTCATCTGAGAAACAGAGAGATACAGGAATTTGAAGTGTTATTTAGAACCATGATGGAGGTGTGATGTGGGCTTTTTCTGGTCCCACTCGATCACAGATTCTAATGAAGTGAAGGTTCAAGCTATTCTTGTTGGGTTGGATTGGCAGTAAAAGAGTTGGGTGGGAATTTGATTGTGGAAGTGACTCATTTGATGTTATTCCATGGGCTTCTAACTCTTCTCCAGGGCTTTCGTACTTTGTGGTGATCATATGAGATTCCTTATTTTAAACAGCTGTTTTGGCTTCTCTTTAAACATATTTTTAGGTCTGCTAATGATGTAGCCAATGCACTAGCTAAGAGAGGAGCTCAAACTGCAGATTTGTATGTGAGACATTCCCTGCCGCAAGAGTAGGTTTCTCTGCTTTTCAGTTTTCTGTTGGAAGCTTGCTCGTGTATTCCTCTTTGTTGATGCACTTCAAGTACTTCTTAATATACTTAAGATTTCAAGAAATACTTAGCTAGTCTGTTTCACACCATCTGATGATGTTGTGAAGAATCTGTGACCTGGAAGCACCTTACTAAAAGATTCTATCATGTTGGTCTCTACTTCTTTCCACTTATGCAGCTAGGTGCTCTGATCGTCAAAGGTTGACATTGAAGACTTGTCTGCATTTATGTCTAAGGCACCAACATAATTTTCCGTATGCCCTCATTCACTTTACATGCTAATTTATTTAAATAATCCCTAGCAATTAAATATTCACGTATTGTTGCTTTTAAGTAAGCTTCCACCACCTTGTCTATTCTAATTGTAAGCTTAGCAAGTAGCAACTTTAATCCTTACAATAAAACCATTCTTTTTCCAGATCCATTTGAGGTTCTGCATTCTGATTTTTCAGGTCCTGTCCATGTTACTTCCTTTCATAGATTGAATATTTATGTTATTCTTACTATACTTATTTTTCCTTTTGAAATATAAAACAGAGGTTTCTTTCTACCTCACATTGAGGTCACTTCATCATAAATCATGTCAGACAAATTAAACACCTCAGGAGTTATAATCCATGAGAAAACCACGATACTTTAATGGTGGAAAGATTGTCAGTAAAAGAAAAAAAATAAAAAGGGAACCTTAATCCTTAGTTCTGCTGGTCATTGAACTTAGTTCTAAAGGTTCCTTCTCAAAGAGGGGTAAAGTTTGCCTTCTGCCTATCTTCTGAACAAGAACAGGATTTGTTTGGTTTTAATGCTCCAATTAGGGTGTCTCAGACTAGAAAGAGGTTAGGTATAAAGTGATTGCTCAGGTAGGTTCTTCAGGGGTTCTAGTGGAATTTGACGAAAGACCATTAGAAACTGGGTGTAGTGATTGGTTACTTAAGGTGAGAAAATTGAACCCCCTTCTAGCAGGAAGAACTCCCCATTCCCAACAACCAATATGAGCGCCTCAATTGATGACTCCACTATTCTAGTTAGGCTGTGTAATCAAATCTTTTGATTGTTGGTTGTCTAGGTCTTGATGAAGGTTAATTTAGATGAGCTACCTGGTTAAGGAGAAAAATCAGGCTTATCACCAAGAAGTTTTGGTTGTTGATGGAATATCAATCCTTTGGAAAGGGAGTCATCTCCCCATAAGATAGTTAAAAGAGAGTATGCCACCGCCCAGACACCTGTAAACATTCAAACTCAAGAAATCAAACCACATTTTTATGTTATTTCTACATGACAGGCATTACAAATTATATCCTAGCTCTAACACAAAAAGATATAATAAAGCAAACAAGTTAATGGAGGTTCCGTATACAACCCAATTGCATAGTCTATGCATTTTTGCTTCGAAACTTCTACATTGCAGCCAAAATCTGACTATGCCAATTACAGTTTTGTGTACATTTTGCGTGAGAACATGAACTTCCTTTCAAAATTGCACCCAAAATACCATTTTCAACAGAAACAACAGGTAACATGATGCACATGAACTAAAAAAAAAATGTGAAAGTTTGGCCAAGCTATCCAAATACAACATTACAATCATTCTACAAAGGACCTCTGTGATGCACCTAACCAGAATTTTTTTTAACCCGGAAACTGGAATCAAATACAAGAGAAAGAGAGAGATTATTTCACTTACTACACATCGCACTCAATATAAACACAAAAAGTGGAGCATTGCTCACTTGAATTATCACCAGCAAAAGAGAAGAAATGATAGTTTGTATGTGCAATCCAACTAGAATTTTGCATTGATTTCACTTAAGAACTTCACATTAGATCCAAAACCTAAGTTTCTGGCAAACCCAAAAATCAACATCGCTCACTCAAATCAAAACCAAAAGAAAATATTAAAAAATGAAAATAAAAAAGAATCAGCTCACCTGAATCTCTTGCAGCGACTTCTCTTCTGCATGTGTGGGGTCAGAATCAGAAACTAAACGACATAAAGGAAGCTCGCAACCAGGATCATACTTCATGTGAAGGGTAATGGGTCGTCGAGTTTTTGTGCCACCACCAACATGGTTGAACTGAAAACCCATGAGAGCTTCCACGAGAGCACTCTTTCCGTCAGTCTGGTGGCCCACTACAAGCACAGCAGGAGCATCAAATGGGGTTTCGAATTCTTGGGCAAGGCCATGGAGTTCGTTGTATGCATCGTAGATTTTCTCTTGTGAATTTGCTTCATTTTCTTCCTTGTGGCTTGGCATCTCGTTGATGCTTTGTTCAAAGTCGGGTAGAGGGGGAAAAGGGAACGTGGGTGGCGTTTTAATGTGGAGTTTAAGGGGTTTTGAGGAAGATGGAAATTTAGTGGTTAATGAGAAGCGTGGCTCCACTGGTGCAGCTGGTAAAGTAGCGAGTAAAAACCCGCGAATCGCGGAGAAAGCAAGAAGCAAGGAATAAAGTAGCGGTCCTCGTATCGGGAGGCAAAACCTTTACAACGGGACTGTATCGGGTGTTGAATCCGTTACGTACCGCTTACGTTATATGAACGCAAATTTTCCTTCGCCGATTTCACATGTTCCATGAATAAAGACTTATTTTATATTTTAATATCAAATTTTTGTTTAAATATATTTTATACAATTTTTATGTATGTATCTCTATTTTAAAAGTTTCATATACTATTTTTATATGAATTATTAATATTCAATTGAGTACATATTAGTTGTCCATTTGCTTTTTATTTTTTGCTCTTAATTTTGTAAAATGTATGACTAAATAAGTTATAAGATTATAATAAAAATAGTACCTTATATAAAAAAAAGTAAGGCTAATATTGACTTATTTTTAATAGAGACTACTAAATAATACAGATTCTAATCATAACAATCCAAAAAACCAAGTTTTCTTAACAAGCACAAGCGTTCTCTTTCGAAAAATCTATGTGAGAACTATAAAATCTTATACCTTGGAGCAAATGTAGGAGATGTATGGTGCACCATGCATGTAGAGGTGTCAAATGGATGGGTTGGAGAGTGCATCTTTGAACATAAGTCATTCAAACAGCTATGTGTCACTTCTTCAATGGATGGTTTTCACAATCCATGTGATTGATAACTAACAATTCCTAAGTGTCCAAAGGAGTAGACACTCCCCCTAGAGCATCGTGCCAAGTGTACAAAAATTAAGTAACTCGCAAGAAATCATCATATTTGTATAATCCTAACCACTTGTTTTAGGTCTTTACAAAGAAATGAATGATTTTGATTTTTGACTCAAAAAAAATAAAATTCATATGCTAAAAGCAATAAGTGGTCATGAAAATTGATATGTCATTCTAAAGATAGTGAATGACTTTGATCTATAAAACATAATCACCATTGTTGAGAAAAGGTGCCAAGTTTTTTATTAAAGAAAAGTTGCAGTAGCCCATCAAAAGTGAAATTATCAATACTTTGTAGGTGGGTGTGAATCACAACCCCATAAAATAACCAAAGAAAAAAGAATCATGAGATAGTGAGAGATTTTGATTTCTAAATGTGAGATAATAAAATATGAGAAATTTAAATTTAAAAGCTAATATAAATATAGGATATAATGTGAGATGTCTGATATTTTGGTTGATATATCTGCTATGATCAATATTCAACAATCCCTATTTATTGTTAATCATACCTAAGCTAGGTAGAGCTAGACCAATTATTAGCCTAGCTCTTTAAAAATCATTGTTAAGAATTAGTAAAAGTTTCACAAAACTCAATATAGCTCATTGTGTAACGCCCTGGGTCTGGGCTCCCTCAGTAATGATATTGTCATCTTTGGATCTCCTCAGGCTATCTTGGGGCCACCCCTCAAGCCATCTTGGCAACCCTCAAGGCATCTTGGTCGCCCTCAAGGTTTTGTTTCCCCTCCTCAGCGACCGTGCCTTTTGGGCCGAGGAACGAGTCGACCGGGACAATATCGTTGCTGGTGGGACCCCGATCATTACAGTGGTATCAGAGCCAACCCCTGACCCGGTGTGGGTGGCTAACCGCACGTGAGCAGAAGAGTGGGAGTCCACGCGCGGATGCGTGTCCCCTAAGGGAGAGAGGGCTACCGTTGCCGTCTGCTAAGATGGCTTGAGGAGGAAGCCCCAAGATAGTCTAAGGGGATGAAGGTGGGATGCGCTGAGAGTTAGTCCCACATCGTTAGGAGGAAAGTTCCTGGGCGGCTGATAAGGATCTGGGTGGGCTTTACCACTAATGAGGCCTTTTAAAACTGTGCGGGCTTGTGGCCCAAAGTGGACAATATCGTTACTCAAGGAGCCCATACCAGGGGCGTTACACATTGTTTAGTGAATTACATTTTGAGCTATGCTGATTTCTAGTTTTAGTCATTTACTAGTGTATATGAGAGAGAGAGAGAGAGAGAGAGAGAGAGAGAGAGAGAGAGAGAGAGAGAGAGAGAGGTTAGGCATCTAAAGTTAAAATCTACACCCATTTTGAAACAAATAAAAATTAATATTCACACTCATTTTCAAGGGAAAAGCTATATACATGGTGGGCCACAGAGATTATCCGCTCCAATTTTCAAATAAGAAGATATTTATATATCTACACACTTTCATACCCATTTTCAAATAAGATGTTATTTACATAGTGGGTTCTAGACATTATTTATTTTCACACACGCTTTCAAATATGAAGCTATTTACATGGTGGACCCTTAGAGCTATCTATTTTCACGTGCATTTTCAAATGAGAAACTATTTTAGGGCCCTAGAAGATATCCCTACCTATTTCAAATAAGAAGTACTTTACTAGTTGGATGCTAGAAGCTATCTCCACATATTTCACTTAAGAAGTTATCTACTTTCACACATATTTTTAAACAAGAAGCTATTTACATGATGGGCCTTAGAAGTTACCTAATATCCCACACCCATTTTAAATAAGAAGTTATTTACATGATGAGTACTAGAAGCTATCCACGTGCATTTTCAAATGAAAGCAATTTACATTGTAGACTCTAAAAGCTATTCAAATTCATTTTCAAATTAAAGCTATGTAAAAAGGCTTCATATTATGCACGGTGGGCCATAAAAGGTTCCATTATGAGCAATGAAGATCATTAAATAGGCTTTCTAGTGCACAAGGAGGGCTCGCTAATATGCTTAACTGTATTGATGGAGGACCTACAAACATGTTCCATGGCATGTAATACAAGCTTACATACATGTTCTTATTGTAGCCATTACTTTAGGCCCACATAGATTTTATAAGAATTATGCGTGAATGTAGATCATTGTAATATGTAAATATTATATATATATATATATATATATATATATAATTATAGTCCAACTTGTCTTAGCTAAAGTCAAACTTGCCTTAGCCCATCCTATCGTACATCTTACAAAATCTAGATCATTTGAAAATAAGATTTTGGACTCACAATGAGGTTAGCATGCTAGCTTTAATCAAATGAAAATGGGCAAACTCAGTCCATATCAAATGACCTCAAACTTGACTAACATATTGGGCACTATTTTGTTCCATGATGAGAAGTAATTGTTTAAGAAATGAGTTCTTCTAGCAAGACATTAGAGAATGGTTATGTAAAGGATGCAACCTAGATATTTCCCAAATTTGGGAAATCTGAACCATTCATCTTGTTTGGCTTGCCCGACTTACTATGGAAAATTTTCAGATATAGAAAAGGATGCTATCTACTTGGAGCCCTCCTTTGGATGATCAGATCTATTCACCATCTTAACCTTAGATTGGCTAGTTGCCAAATTTCATAACCATTGAATGATTTTAGCCATGTATTTCATTGCTTTTAAATAATATTCATTGAAACTTTAACTAAAAAACTAGTATCTAGGAGCCTTTGATGACCATGGCTTTTCTACATGGCCTACATAGGGCAAGTCAAATATGATGAACTGTTAAGATCACCCACATCTAAGGCCTATCATGGTTGCATCCTTTTCCAGCATCATTTTATAACTTTCGATAGAATAATTAATTTCCTATTTAGGTTGTATACCAAAATTCATGCCCATTGAAGGTTGTTAGATACTAGATTTCTAATTAAACATTTAATGAATATGATTTAAAAGCAAAAATAGCATGGTTAAAGAGCTTGTACTCCTACTAGGACTCTTCCTAAAAATACCAAATGGACATTAGGCATGCCCAAAATACAAATGAAAAGGTGTTTAAAAGAAATAGGGAAAGAAAAAAAAAAGTGTTCCTTTGAAGCAATAGAAGAGACAAGTAGGTCTCTAAAATTGTTCAAAATTTTAGTAGGCTAATTGAAAATTTTTCTTTATTTTTTCCTTACTATTAGAAAAAAGAAGAAGTACATTTTTTTAGATAACAATGGGCACAACCATAACCACCAAGTTTATCTTGATTCATAGACCCTTTAGATAATGAGCCATGTTTATAATTTTGCAGAAAAATTAGAACCATTAGTTTATGGTGAACTATAGTTGCTAATGGAATATTTAGCATAGCATGGACCAAAACCATATAGTTTAGCTACTGGTGGGTAAGTATAATAGTGAAAATCCACTTACAAATTTTCCATGTAAGCTTAAAAAGTTAGGAAAGTGTAATTGTAATTAGTAGTTAAACTCTTAAAGAAAAAAGATCAATTGCTAAACTTTAAGCCCTTGTTTGGAAGCAGTTTGTTTTATTTTCATATTATTGCATTTGGATGCATAAAAAAAGTAGTGCATATTAATAACATCTATTATTTAGGAAAGTTGAAAGCATCTAAAAATGAATATCTATTAAAGCCGTAAAATATTTCTTAAAAAAATGTATATCACTCAACCTTTGTTCTCACCCCACTCTCTTGTCTCTCTCACATATTCACTTGTGAAAAACAAATATAGGTATAGAAAGGATTTTTTGGAGACTTAGATGAGGTTAATGGGTAGAGATAATTTGAGATTTTGATGAATAAAATGGATATCAAAATATATGTACCTATTGAGATATTGAGAAAACTTAGAAAATTTCAATGTTAGAGCATTGAGATATTGGACAAAAGTTGGATTTTGCAAAATCTGAAATTGTTAGTGGTGAAAATCTTAGTTTTGAAAATATTTGGATATTCATATGTCATACTGATTAAAGTAGTATAAAATGAAAGATATGGTCCATCAAAGCTAAAAATTAAAATTACTAGAATTTTTGCAATATTTTGTTCTTCTTTGACTTTGAACTCATGACATGTTAGCTCATAAGCCAATATAGGGTAGTGGTTAGGCTGATGAGCTAGCTTTCTTTGTAAGTAGATCATGGTGGTTTGGGTTGTGCATCGCATCCCTTTAGGAGATGTACAAAAGGGTGATTGGAGATGGAGGCTTATGAGCTAACAATTCAAGGAAAAAATAAAAAATAAACTCATGACTTATTAGGTGGAGAATATATTCAGTTAGACTACTGGCAAATAAATAGGGTTTTTCACGTAAATCTCCATATGACTCCTCTATTTTGTACAACAACCCTCTTTTACACCTTTCTTTACCATAAAAGAATATGCGCAACTACCTTTTGATTTATCTAACCTATTCATCTTCTTTGCATTTTAGAAGATTTAAACCATACGCACATAAGTAAATTTTAGAATATCTACACGATTCACATCATTAGCCATGTGAGACTTAGACCATATTTTAGAATATTTAAATCATTCAAATCACACACACACATATATTATTCACATCATAGGTCACATTGTCATGTGAGATTTAGGCCCATAGTTAAGAAGATCTAGACCATTCAAATAGTAGGCTATGTAAGACTTAAACTTATATTTTAGACTATTTAAACCATTTAAATAGTAGCCCATGTAACACCTGGACTCATATTTTAAAACATCTCAACCATTTAAACTATAGGCTTGTAAGAGTTGGACCTACATTTTAGAAGATCTAAATCATTCAAATCATAGGTCATATTAGACTTGCTCCCATAATTTTTAATAATTTAAATATCCTAAAATTTGGATAAAAATTGGCCTATTATTTGACGGTTTGGATGTTCTAAAATATGGGTTCATCTTGCATGGCTTATTTTTTGAATGATTTAGATCTTTTAAAATATAGGCCTAACTTTATGATGTCAGTAACAGGTTCAATTATATATTCTAATTGATAGGTGTATTGGGTTTAACAAGCAGGTTTTTTTATCTTGTAATTTCAATATGAGTGCACAGATTATATGTCATATTGTAAAGTAGGCCCCATTAAGTAACAATATTTTATACCACAAAGCGAGTCATCAAGATACTACAATCTTCAACAAATACTCCAAAAGTGGATTTCATAAAATACTAGATATTCAAAATTTAACTAAATTTGAGGCAGACATTCAAAATTTCTAGTAGACATTCAAAGATACTGACTTTTGCAAAATTGTTATTTCTATCAATCGACTAATGTCATGTTAGATTGAAGCCTCTCTGGCAAGTTTGACCATTTTTCTATCTAGTTGGAAGCATATGTTATCTTCATCACTAGATTTGTGTGTGTCTTTTCTCTCTTCGAGCCTCTCTCTCTCTCTCTCTCTCTCTCTCTCTCTCTCTCTCTCTCTCTCTCTCTCTCTCTCTCTCTAGGTGAGATCTAGCAATTTGTTATCTCTTTCTCTACCAGTGATATGTGGTTATTTTATGTAGATGGATAACAACCATTTGTTTCATAATAGAAGCACCCCTCTTGTAGCAATAGTGGAAAAACCCTACTTGTTGCTAAGTACATTTAACTTGACACTTTCTCATTATATTAATATACCGACATTAACACGCCCCTTTAGTTATAATCACATGCCCTCTCCATCAAATTTTGTATTTTTATGATATGCTAGTTAATAAGTGGTCCCAATAACAACAAAAAATAACTCGTTTTAACAAAGTGATATTATTGAGTTATGTAATGAAATCTAAGGTATAATTTTATCTAGGTGATTAATTTTGGTTTTCCCAAACTAGAACTACTTTATGTTGTGAGATCTAATGATTAGACTTTTCCTTTTGTTTTGAAGACGTGCTGATTATTATTTTTTATCTATAAATGAATGAAAAGAGGTTCATGGGTCTCTTATAAAACCAGGTCTTGATAGAGATGCTTTTGTGGATAGTATTTTATGGTTTTGCAATATTTTTGTTTGATGCCCAACATATATATGACACAATGCCCGATAGAGATGTTATTTGTTGGAATTTGATAGCTGGAGAAAGCAAAAGGTTTTTTAACATGAATTTTCTATTAGGATTCACGTGTAAGTGGTTAAGGCTGATTTATATTTTAAATCAACTATTTGTTGTGTGCTTGTTGCTGCATAAGTATGTGGGGTAGAGAAAGAAAATTCATGAGTATATGGTGAAGGCTGACTTAGATTTTGAAGTAACTTTTTTGTTGTGTGAGAAACATGAGTTCTAATGGTTTATATTTATGGTGGCTCATAATGAAAGACTATGGCATCATCCTCAAATTAACCCCAACTTAGAGTTTTTTGTGTGTCATTTAAGCGAATTTGTTTACTTTATAAAGTGCAACCAGTTCACATGGTTTGGCTGGGATTGCCTTCTTAAAGGTGCAAAGATTTTTGTCAACATGGCAAGTAATGAAAGGAGCCAAACTATGAAAGCACAAAAAATGACACAAAGGGCTTGCTATTATAACATTAAAGACGTGGAAACATCAACGGCCTTGTATTATATTTGTGTATATATGACATAAAAGTAGAAGTTAAAAAACAATATCCAAACACAATGTAAGTATGTGGAACTATTATTTTTTGAGGAATGTTAAAAGAACGCTCCAAGGTGGGGCATTCAAGTAAGCACTTTTGGTGGAGCTCACCTTTTAATGATTTATTTTACATATTTGATCTCTCCAGCTATGGATTTCTTATTGATCTAGCATCTTGTGGATTGAATAGTTGTAGCATCTAATATATTGTACTTAGAAGCATACTATTTAGAAACTCTGAAGAAATAATGGTGTAAATTCTACAACCAACTGGGGCTAAATCACATGTTTTTTTTATTTACATGACATCCACAACTAGGGCAATTAGATGGGCAAGTTAGATCATGGAAAGGTGTGCTCCACCAAAAAGTGATATGCTTGGAGAGTATTCCAATACAAGGAGAGTCTAAGCATTTCTCTTCTTTCTATTTATTTGAACCCTATTCACACATAATCTTGAACAACCTCGAACCTTGGTCTCCCAAGTAAGACTCCTTTTTATTTGTTTTATTATTTTTTGTGGTGCACCACATATATTTTCTTTTTCATTGTTTAAGACAAATACTATGTGGATTGGTTGCTTGACCTTATCTAGCTAGGCCCCAACTCTAGATGATTTTGCCAATTCTTCCTATGCAGACTCCCTATTTAGGTTGCCTGCAAAAACACATGCCCATTCGATGCATCTAGCTACTAGTTTTTTTAGGCAAAAATCCAATGGTCGTGATATAAAAAACCACATGGCATAGCTAAAATGATCCAATTGTCTTGAATTTTGGGTTCTTTTTTTGTAAACATGAGAAAGTTCTATTAAATAAAGCTAATACAAAATACAATTTGCTCTCTATAGCCCTTGTTGTTTGCCTTTAGAGATTCATACAGAAATAAAGGATACTAGCCAGATACAACTTTCTTACTTACTAATTGACCAATTGGCTATTAGAGACTACATTTCCCTCACAGCATGAATGGTACAATGTATTGGAGGACACCATTGATTTTGTGAAAAAACTCCATCCCACTCTTCTGGCAAATCCTCTGGACCTATGTTTTACCATCCAAAGCTCACAAAAACCTTGCAAATGTGGAATAATACATAATAAAGTCCCCTTATGAATCACTTAGTAGTGCTCTAGCTAGTCCATGATTCCCTTTAGCCACTCCATCAAAGTTTAATTTTACCACCCCATTGGGTAGCTTCCCCCATCCAATGCATATGATGCTTAGATTGGCATGCACGATTCCACCTAAGTTCTAAGCATTAGGAACCCTTGGGTGATCATCCATTTAATATCAATTTATTCTATCACAATTGGTCATTTTAGTGACCTCAATTTGCAATTTTAAAATTATCTAGTGATTGTTTATTGTCTTATTTTTATGCAACAAATCATTTCTTATCCTCTCCATATCAAGTAAGCAAGAGCGAGGGCTATTAGTGTTGAGAATCTATGTTTCTTGCACCCACTTTGAAACCAAACCATGATAGTGTCAGTTACAGAATAATGCCTTGCAAATTCTATTCTCAAAGCCTTTACTGCTACTACCTATATTTGATGGATTTTATCATATCGTAATAGAATATGTTCTATTGTCTTGGGATCTAGCCGATGTAAATGGACATAACCTTTCATTAGTTCCATGCCCTATAGTTTCCTTAAGGGAGCTGTTCTTGCACAACAAGCTAGACAAATGTTTTGATCTTGGGCTAAATTGTTAAAACCCACAATCTATTCTAAATTAATGGTTAGATGTGACATAGGTTAGGTTGTGGTTGTATTCTAGTGGCTAAAGTAGCTAGACTACCATAAACTTCTCACTCATTTGTGCTCAAACTAGCTCATCATTTTGAGTTGGAAGAATATGGATGTTCATTATCTCATTCATTACATGTTGCCCACTGACTAATTTCATTAAGCTTCCATTTTCTTCTAATGTTATACAATCTTTGACAATCTAAAGTTTTTAAACTTGAGTTTGATCTCACCCTCTGTTAGTTAAAGAATTGAGTACCTACCTAAGGGTTATTCCATGTGTTAATCGAGCTTCTTGAACCAATGGACTGATGTATTCCTTGTTTAAGTAGACTTTTAGTTTTCAATATAGATTTTTATATGTTGAGTCACTACATTTAGCTTTCACCTGGAAAAAACAATGTTTGTAAAGATATTCAGATTTGAGATATTTCACACACAAGGATTCTTTATGATTAATCACACACCACCCAAGTTTGTTTAAAAGCCATGTTGATATTTCTAATGGGCCTAAATCAAAGTATAAGACATGTATAATTAAAAACATATTCGACGAACCCTTCATAATGATTATAAGCATGACAAATTCTGAATTCGGATGAAAAACCTTTATTTTTCTTTATTTTTAAGTATAAAAAGGTAAAATGATAATTTTACTAATAAACGAGACCTAAGACATCAAAATTTGGAATGCACTCAGAAATACGAATCCAACTCCACTAAATACGCTCAATTCCGAGCCTGGTAGAATAAAATGGATTTTTCTTCATAAAAGGGTAAAATGGTCTTTTCACACATCTGTGGGGCCCACAAGGGCCCCCCAAAGGAATCAAATGGCTAGAAAAATATGCAATCATCAGTCAAACCACTACCACCTGCTAGTGGAGAAGGAGATGGTAGTGGGAATCCAAACACAATTTAATATAAAAAGAAATGAAACATTATAATTCCATATAATCATGAAAAACACCCAAAATGCCCATAAATACCTCAGAAAAAATTCCCAAAAATGTTTATAAAATTCATCACAAAATTCCCTATCTTGTCTCAAAATCTCAGCTCAAAAATCTTCCCCCTTCTCCCTCTTTTCTCCCTTCTTACACACTCTCTCTCTTCTCTTTTTACTTGGAATAAGAGACCTAAATTTAATTAGGCACTCTATTCCAAGTTCAATCTCATAAATCTAACCGTCCATACAATCCTCTACTCCCTTATCTACAAAACCCCCAAATCAATTTCAAGATCCAACGGTGAAATCAATGGAAATACAAAACAAGGGACTATAGGGCTATATCATCATCAACGAATATTTTTCTCAAATTGGGCTTCAAATATAAGTTGTTTCTCTAATCAAGTAGGTGGAATCACTTCCTAGACTGATTAGTGTTGTTTTATGAAAATTTTATTTTTTTGTAAATATTTTTGGGTTAAAATTGGTAAAAATAAAGTAAGTACTAGAACCCTCAATTC
The DNA here is from genome assembly GCA_035236585.1 of Warburgia ugandensis. NCBI lineage: Eukaryota > Viridiplantae > Streptophyta > Magnoliopsida > Canellales > Canellaceae > Warburgia > Warburgia ugandensis. The sequence continues at coordinate 72,729,583 of CP141129.1, read as the reverse complement.
TGGATGATGGTGGGATTATATGGAAAATCTGAGCCATCCAATCAATCCAGAAGGTTCCAAAACCCCTAGGATAGAAATTTTAATAAATTTTATAGAGTTCTAAGAATGGTACACCCAGATTTGATCTCAGCCATTCAATTTTGAATTGAGATCTTAGATCTTCAATTAAGATCTCAATATGGCTCTGATTTTAGATCAGAAGGATTTTGTAGATTCATTATCACTTTTTTTAGGCATTAAACTCATGAAATGTATGTTTTAAATTGTATTTAAGTGTGATAATAATGAAAATCCGTAGTAACAGTAGTGGATCATGATCAAGATGATCCAAAAATGAAAATATGAACCAATGGATATGTTAAGAGGGTTCCAAAACCCTAAATATCATGATCATAGTAGAATTTCTAGATCAAGAAAATTAATAAAAACGGTAATACTAAAATTCAGCCCTTAAAACGGGCTGAAATCCTAAAATCTCAATTCTAATCTCAATTGAACTTCAAATTGAGATCGAAAAGTTTGAATGGATTCCTTGTGATGAGAAAAACTTACTGAACCAATAAAATCATTATTTTAATTCATTAAATGTTCTGAAATTAAGTAGATAAGTGTATTAATGTCACGACCCGGGTTTTTATATGATGCAATTTTGATAAAAAGGTGAGATCTCTTGTTTTATAAGTATGAGATGCATGAAAATCTTTTTCTTTTGGAAAACAATCTTTCATAAAAACCCCGAGTGTGAAAACACATTCTCCAATCATTTAGCCATGGCAAAGTTTAAATCAATATCATTCCCAAGAAAGTGTTAGTCACAAATTTTACTATTAGAGAGTAACTACAATCAAGTAACATTGAAAGATAAGATAGGGGTTTACTTACTTGTACTTAGCTTGTGTCTCCTAGTACAAATGTTCCTTGCCCTTAAGTATTTATTTTGTATCTGAAAAATGTTGAGGATTGGGTGAGTATATAATATACTTAGTAGGAGCCTATCACTACTAGTTTTATAAATGCATGAGATGTTTTAAAATCATATGCTCATTCAAAATATGCGTATGTTTGAATACTCAAGTTCAATATCAATATAAGAATCCATAATCAAACTGAAATACTAATGACTTAAAAGATCACATAATCCAAAATTGAAAGTATCATATATATATATATATATATATATGAAGACATCATGATATGCAATAGATGCTTCATGGAGTCCAACTCATGGACCTCTAGTATGGTATGGTCGACCAACCTCATATCATGCTATATGAAATGCACATAACTCATCAAACCATAGGGTCTACTATGCCCACGACCTCCTCGCCATGTGGTCCTCGGGTACCTGAGGACACTCGGTCATAGCCTCCACGGGGCCTATGACACTTATTCGTCGTAAATCATGCAATTTATGAAATCAGTTGCAAAACATGCATGCAATGCTAGTCTCGCATTCGAAGTCATAACCTTGCCTAGAATCCTAACAGCCTAGAAGCTTGCTAGCCTAGAAGCCTGTCAGCTCTCTTTGGCCCGCCCTCATCAGCCCATCCTCATCGGCTAAGGCTACACTTATCATGCAGACAAGCAAAAACCTCTTGTTAAAACTTGTCCTCTTTGGGTCCCTCACAACTGCCTGGCCCTCAGCACTCCAGCGTCTTTTGGCAACCCTCAAGGACATGTAATCTTTGCAAGTACTTAAATCATGCAATGTATGCACTCGTTTGCAACCCATATATGTGTATAATGTATATGCAATCATTTCAAAACATGGCTATGTACAAAGCATTTATCATGCATGCTGAATTAAGTCATGCAAATCAAGTCATATATTTAAAACATATGTTCTCAAAATAATAATAGTTCTTTTTAAAAGAATCTAATAGTGATAGAGCACCTACCTGGCTAGGTCACGTTAACCCTCTTGTCCTCGTATGCTCCTGAACATGGTTTGGGGACTGAAGGTTAGTTTAACCTATCTTTTATGGGTTTAGAGCAGTTGGGTCTTATTACTTAGGCATTAGGGGTCCATCCCTATGCCTATGGGTGTCCTAAGGTCCTAATTGGGCCTTGGTATCCTCAGTTTTCCAAAGTTCTAGTGGCCACGCGCCACCATCCTATTCTAAGGGTCATGCCCTACTTTGATTGGGCCTTGATTAGAGATTTTATGGTTTTTATGTGTCCGCATCGTCAATACGGACACAACGCCTTTCGTGGCGCCTCAATTGGGTCTCTAGATCTCAAGTTATAAGCGTTTTAGTGTCCTATGTACATAAAGTCTTTAAAGACAAAAACACGGAATGCTAGGACGCTGCGCGTCAGCGTCATGCGCTCTGGCTTCCTTAACAACAAAAAATGACGCCGCTGCTAGTACGCTGCGCGTCTGCAGACGCGCAAGACTTCTTTGCCCGTTTGTCCCTTTAGCGGTCGCGTCCCTGGACGCGCCCGTTTGGTTTTTCAAACAGAAGTCGACGTGGGACGTTCCTATTGGATCGTCCCGCCCGTTAGAGACCTGGGTCGTCCTCAGGTCACCCTGGTTCGACCCTGTCGAAACCAGTGCGGCCCTGGGGACGTCCCAGGGTCCTTGGTGGCTCTCCCAGAGGTCTAACCGGCTTGGACTATGGGTGAGATGGGTTTGGGGAGTTTTTGAGCGTACCTGCTTCGTGGCTGATTTTCTCTCCACGTTTTTCCCTCTTGGTCACTGCTCCACGATAGGTTTTCTCCAAGGTTTTGGGCTGCCATTAGAGGCATCCAAGAGCTCTATTTATAGGGCTTTTAAAGAGGGTTCTGGAGGGGTTCTAACCGCCTTTGAATGGCGGTGGAGAAACCTCCAGAATGGCAGTGGTTTCTTCTTGAAACACCGCCGTTCCAGAAACCTCTAGGAGGTTGAAGACGACGGGGTGCCCGTATCAAAATGGACACCTGTGTTTTTCAAGTTAAGTCGTTTTTGTGAAATTTACAGTTTTGCCCCTGAACTTCAAAGGGCCATATCTTGCTCATTTTAACTCCGTTTTGGGTGATTTTGGTCTCGTTGGATTCCTTTTTTCGAGATACATCTAATGGAACCACTTTTAGGACCAAATTCCTGGGTTTACTCAAGGAAACTAGTGAAATAACCAAAATACCCTTATCTTTAAAAACTGCACTTTTCATTGCTAAACTTGGAATTTCAATATTACAAAATTAGAGTCATTACAATTAACATCCTTGATCTACAAGATCTGGGTTTATCAGACCATTCAAATTATATTGGATGATGATCTAATGATATAATAACCTAAATAAATTAGTTATATGTAATTAAATTGGCAGATATTAAGATATCTAGCCTAAAAAGTAGTAAAAACCATAAAAATGAATGTAAATCTTCTTGATCAAGAATGATTGAATAGTATGGATGTGTTTTGATGATAATATGAAGTCAATATCATGTGGGTTTATGGATTGGATGATGATTATTTGGGATAGATCAAGATCTATGCCCTTAAATTAGACAAAAATAACTTAAGATCGGAAGATCAGATCATTTGATGAGATGCATCAATAATCTAATAATGAAATTACCTCAAGAAGATGTGTTAGATCTAAAGGAAAGTGAAGGATCAAGATCTAAACCCTAAAAGAGGTGAAAAATGATTAAGGATCAACTAAAACTATTGGATCATGATGGATAGATATGGCATATTAGATTTTCATTTCAATTGTTGAATGTTATTATAATTGTCTTTTATTGTTTGGTAGATTTAATTATTTAATTATGCTTTTATTTATGCTTTAATGCTTATGTAATGAAAATTACATTGAAAATATAATTAAATGAAATTAGAATGGAAGGACAATTACATGGAATGAATGACATGGACTTAATGATAGTAAGGGCCATAGTTAGTAGGATAATAGAAGGAATATAAATTCCTTGGTCCAAATTAGGAGAATAATGAAACTCCATGAATGACATTTAAATGTTCATGAATTTAATTAAAACCAATTAGAAAAAGTACTTAGGGTTGAAATGCTCATAGAAACCTTATGAAATGTTGAGTTAAGGTCATTCTAGTGGATGATGAACATGATGGTTAAGGGGGTTCTTTAATAGAGCCTCGCTCTTCCCCCACCTTCCATTAACGTTTGTGAGGTCTAAACACTTCCTTACATGAGGATTGAAGTAACCATTTTGTATTTAACCATTCAACTAGTAAGCCTTAGCCAATTTGACATAAGAGGAGCAGTCTAGACTTAGGATGAAATAAGCTACCCTCAACCAATAAAATATTAACCGGTTGAGTAATAATAATAAAAGCATAAAAGGTTACTAATCATCTGATCCTAATAAAAATTGTAATCAAGATAAGGATGATCAGACAAGATCTATAGGATCTTGAATGATAAAAAATAATAAGAATACTAATGTTGTATTATATTATGTATATGTAGAAATTATGAATGTGTATGTAGAAAAAATGTAGATAGAGAATCCAAACCCTTGATCAAACATGATTCAAGGAAAAATTAGGGCATCCCTTATAGGAATACATACTTGTATAAAGAAATAATTTTATACGTATGGTTTGACAGATGGATGACTCCAGACCATGATGAACAATGTGGAAGAATACCACTTGAGATGTATGAATTAAAATAGTACTTAGAGGTAGGTGGATGTACAAGAATGTATTAAGGATTCATATGTATACATACATGATCTTTGTCTATAATTATGGACCTTCATGACATAAGTATGCTTAGTACCTTAGCATAGTTATGATCCAACTAAGTAAACCAACCATATGATCCAACTAAATGATCCAACTAAGTGATGATTCAACCATATGATCTAACTATGTGATTCAACCTAATAATCTAATCCAATTGATCCAATCTAAGGATCAAATCAAATGAGATGTGAAGACTAAGAAAACCCTAAGAATAGGGCATAGAAAATATTCCAGCCTTAGTTAAACAGACACATCGTCTAATATGTACAATGTATTTTACATACAAACATGGTGGCTTGTGATTTTGTTTTACACAGAGATAAAGACTATGGATGCTATGCTAGGGAAGTTATGAGGGTTTGGCCACCCACTTCCTGAAACTTATATGATGGATACTATGCCCAAAGAGAGGCTAAATGTCGGGTGGGGCAATAATGGTAATCTAATGTTATATGATGGATACCATGCCCACTGACTAATTTCATCAAGCTTCCATTTTCTTCTAATGTTATACAATCTTTAACAATCTAAAGTTTCTCAACTTGAGTTTGGTCTCACCCTCTATTAGTTAAAGAATTGAGTACCTACCTAAGGGTTATTCCATGTGTTAATCGAGCTTCCTAATCCAATGGACTGATGCATTCCTTGTTTAAGTAGACTTTTAGCTTTCAATATAGATTTTTATATGTTGAGTCACTAGCTTTGGCTTTCACCTGGAAAAAACTATGTTTGTGAAGATATTCAAATTTGAGATATTTCACACACAAGGATTCTTTATGATTAATCACACACCACCCAAGTTTGTTTCAAGGCCATGTTGATACTTCTAATGGGCCTAAATCAAAGTCCTCCTAGGCTTGGGTATGCACTCTTTCCCAACTCATTATATGTGATCCCTTGTTATCTTGTGAGTGGGTCCATAGGAATTTTCATTGTAATCTTTCACAATTGTCAAAAACCTTTTTGAGACTACCATGTTTTGCACAATAATTTGATATTCTAGCCATCACTAATTTCAACAAAGTGATCCAACCAACCATAGAGAACAAAGAATGTTTTCAACCTTGCAATATTTTGTTCATTTTGTGCACCAAGATTGAGGGTTAGCTAATGGAACTACTATTACCAAAGGCAATCCAAGATGCTTCTCTTTTCTCATGGGCTTGTATATGAGCAAAACAATTCTAAATGTGTAGCAAATCTTCTAGGCACATTTTTAAAAAGCAGGATAGAACATTTTTGAAGATCATTTTCTGATCTAGTCTCTCTAGCAAACATATCCATTAATCATTTGAAGCACATGATATTTAGCATGCAATCAATAAATCATAAGCAAACGTGATATAGATAATACACGGTACATTTTTATACAAGGAATGGAGTTGACCGATGTGTGTTTTGTGATTTACATTGGTAATGAGTGCTTGTGTGGTTAAGACAAAAAGGTAGGAAGATGGCAGGTTGCCTTGTCTTATTCACTTAGAAGGTTTAATTTCCTTAGACAATTATTCACGTGGATGAGCTAGAAATGGAGAACATGATGAGTCTAACCAATTGTTTAGGAAATTTGATTTTTTTTTTTTTTTAATATTTGTCCAGTGAAATCCCACTATATGGTGTCATATACTTTAGTTAGATTAGCTTTGAACATTAACAGTCTATGACACCCCTTTTTTATGAAATTAGCACATGATCTCTTGTATAAGGATAGAATTGCCATGTATATACATGTTTGGTACAAAAGCAACTTACTCTTGCCCAATTAATTTATAGTGGATAGTCCATAAATGTAAGACAATTGCCTTGGATATACTTTATACAAAATAGTGCAAAGACCGATAGGTCTTTATTTCCCCATAGCAATGGCCTCTTTATCTTTTAACATAAGAATAGTGCTAATTTTGTTTATTTCTTTAGAGAAGAATCCATTGCGAAAGACTTGATCCACAAATCTAAATAGAGAGTCACCCACTTTGCTCCATGCTTGGTGAAAGAAGAGGGCATTAAAGCCATCTACTCCTAGAGCTATGTTCCATTCAAGAAAAATAAAGCTTGTCTAACCTTATTTTTTGTGATGTCTCTCTCAAAAATAAGTTGGTTCTGCTTGGTAAGGATGTAATGTATATTTTCAGGAGTTTGGTAGTTATCTAGCAATAAAGAGATTATCAAAATATTCTATGAAGTTTATTTCAATTTCTTGTTGTTTAGACACCAAAACTCTATTTGAGTTTTGATGGCATATATTCATTTTTTCCTCCTCCATTTAGATGTAACATTTGAAAAAAATCTAGTAGTGATATCACCATTTTGGATTTATTGGTTTTTACTTCTTCTTCTTCTTCTTCCTTTTTTTTTTTTTGTCTCCTATGAATCTCTTGGGGTTTTAGTGTGCTGTGCAACTCAAGCATGACATCCCTTTCCTAGCTAAATGGTATTGGGCTTAGAATTTGAAAGTCTTCAAGCTTTTTAGATAATCTTGAACTTTGGTATTCATATTACCAAAATTGGTTCTGTTCCATGCCAATAATTTTTCCATGGGAATTTTAGTTTTGAGAAATTCTAAACCAAAGCACTTGTTTTAGTGTGGAAAGGACCCACTTTTTAATGATCTAATTAATTCATCTGATTTATCTTGCTTTGGATATATTTTAGTAAAAAAATTATGAATTTTGGATGATCCTAGCTTCTTAAAAGTGCATTTTTTGTTGCTGAATTTAGACCATTGTTTAACCTAATAGTTCTACCATCTATTTTTATAAATAAAAATATAATTTTCCAGATGTTACATCTAATTAGCTTTCTTTTTTTATTATTTAAAAGACATCCATATCAAGAGCATTAAGATGAATTAGTCAAATCATTCATAAGTGGGCTCCTACCATGTCAAAATGAGAGCTTTGATTTTGGCACTTCATTTTATTTCTCTGGTATAGCATTTCTCTTTAGTTTTTTTTTATTAATTTCGTAGGAACATGATCCAACCAAGCTAGTGTTGTAGATCTCCTCAATAATTTGTTTAAACTCTTCATGCTCTACTCGCATGGCTTCATATCTAAATAATATTTTAGATTTAAAGTCACAATGTTCTATGATCATGATCCAAGAATGGAGATCATATGCTAACCTAACAAGATGTAAAATTTGTGTATTAGGAAATTTTTTGTTCCATTCAAAATTTATTAATTCTCAATTCAATCTTTCCATAATGAGATCTAGCCATGTCATCCATTAGTTCAAATGTATCTTGGTCCAAGGTAGCCAATATCCATTACAAAGAGATTATTCACTACGTCAACAACATCAAGATTCATTGGGTAATTTCCTCCTAATTTTTCTTGTGTTAACATGAGGGATTTAGAATCTCCTACTACACACTATGGTACACCAGTATGTTTGATTCCTCAAGAAAACGCCAAAGATCTTTTCTTCTATTTATCTCAAGACTAGCATAAACAAAAGTACATTTTAAGATTGTAAAAGAGACTATTTTCAAGTAGTGGAAAAAAACTTTCAATCAGGACCAACATGTTATGGATCAATGTTCTTGGGTTGTTTGAACAGGCCAAGAAGGTGATTAATTTCGTGAAAGTTACGTTTCATGACTTGTGGACGTATAGCTTTGTAGCAGGATCTAATTCTCATTGTGGAATTTTCTAGAGTGCTTTCCAATGAAAAGTCAATCGCTTCTGATTCGTGCGGACATTGAAAAGTAAAATGATAGAATAATCAGCGGTCGCTGTGATTCAAAGAAGATAGCCCATAGAGTCTGCTGACTGTGGCTTGACATGGTATTCTATTCACACGTTTGCCATTCCACCCCTAACTGAAATCTTTGAGGATGATTAGATCTACACCTACAGCCACAGTCTGATCCAGTAGCCAATGCAGTGGCTTTGCAAGCTGCTAGTGGACACGATCTTGCTTGTGAAAGTCTGACCCGTAAATACAGTTCCATACTTTGTTAAGCCTTGACACTATGGCAGAGTTGTTGCCATGTGACTTGGAGGTCACTTATTTAAGTTTACCAATAGCCTCTTGCAAAAATATAAAATAAGACTGTGTGCTATAGATGCACCGGAGCCTGGTGCACTGGGCTGCCCTTTATGTAGGTTAGATAAATTGAATGCAAGGTTTAGATCATTTCATGGCTTTCATCAACAAGTGACATAAAAATAGTGATGTCCGAGATCAATTTAATTCTACAAAAGACCGATTAATATTTCAAGGACAAAAAACTTGAGAAACCAATTTCTACGTAATTTACAGGCATCCAAACAACCGGTTTATCATAGTATGAATACTTAATTACGGGTCAGTATAATCTATTGTTAGCTAGGAAACAAGGCTGATCAACGTTAATCAGGCAGCTACGGAGCAGACGAATGTATTCTAATCTCGATTTATATAATCTACAAAATAATAATAAAAATAATAATAATTAGAGAGTGATCAACAACTATCATACAAAACCTCCGTTTCATCTTAATCTCTCAATGTCTCAAAGGTATGCTGAGCAACATCATGCGCTTGAACTCTTCAAAATCGAGTCGTCCATCCGAATCTAGATCGAAATCTCCTATCATTCTTTCACAACCACCCTTGGTCTCATCCCAGAGGCCCATGCTAGACAGAACCCACTGCAAATCTGCAGAAGAAATGAAACCGTCATTGTTCTGGTCGAACACCTTGAAAGCCTCGACCAGGTCTCGCTCCTCGTCGTTATCCTCGTCGTTCTGTGCATACAAAGACCGACAGAATAAGATGAAATCCTGAAAATCCAAGGTGCTGGAACCCAAGATGCCTTCGAGTTCGTCCGGGCTGGTAGATTTTCCGACCATGTCGAGCAACCAGCTCAGCTCCTCGACACTCAGGCGATCGTCGCCGTTTCGGTCAAGTGCCACGAATATACATCGGAGATCGGACGTCGGGAGAGCGGGCATGGTTTTGGAGGATTCAGGCCAGCTGCAACCCTTATACAGTACGTGGAGGTGAAGATCCTTAACTTGTTCTTATAGATGTTTGTAGCATGATGAAGAGAGTCTATTATCAAGTAGTGGATCCCACTTTTGACAATATCTAATCAATTTGCAAGTCTTGTGAGTGGACGACTGAAAACTATATATAAGAAAGGAGGCTGAACATATGGACGGTCTAGATGGACTACGAGTGGTCTCCACTTTGTCAGATTGATTTTTGAACGGTTATGTTGCGTAATTGACCGTTATAACATGGGAAGGTGGGAGTGCAGCTTCCCGGCAAACAGGAAGAAGAAGAAGTCGTTGAGTCTGAGGGTGTGGATTTTGATTATGGTTAGAAGGGCCTTGCATTTTGCAAGAGGCTGTTTCCATTTCTTGAACTCGTGACCTCAAAGTCACATGACGACAACTCTACCATTACACCAAGGCTCTCCTTCTAATTGCAAATAATATATGAAGAAATAAAATCATTTTTCAAAGATGTCCTCTCTTCCAATGCCCAGATTGATTCCCATTACAATTTTCTTTTAATTTAATACAAATTTGAAGAATTTAAATTTACTATGTTAGGCAATCATATTATCTACAAATCTCATGATGAATACAAATAAAAAAATTAATCAGTCTAGCAATTTTTTTTTCCAATCTTCTCACCTCCACTTTTTGCCCATTGTTTACCAAATTTCTCTTATGTTCTCCTGGTCGATGTATACCATTTCCATATTCATCAAAGGAAAATTAGAACTGAAGCCAGCCTGATTCCGATTTTGTAACTATGGTAAGGACAAACCTGCATATAGGGACAAGGGCACATATAAGGCTATTTTGGAAATGGAAAAAAACAGTAGATGACACTCAACCTTGCAGGAAATCTCCCAGCTTTTAGTAGCACAAAATTCAGTTCAAATGATAATTAATTGGTACAAAGAATAATGATAGAGGAAAGCTCCATTTTACAAGTTGTCAAATGTACACACTCTTTAAGGGTGATCAATTGACTTATCCTAATCCCTTCATTATCATTTTCATTATGTTGATAGAAAAGGCAAGACGTGTGGCTTTCAGGTTGATTAGAAGAACAATTCACTAAGTACTGTTTATCAAAATGTTGACCAACAGCCAAAATCAAAGTAATAAACCAAGCACCCAATGGTCAAGGGCAAGACAAAGGCATCCTCATGACATTTCTTGTTTGAGATTCATACGACTACTCCTATGTATTAGTAATCTGTTAGACATCTTACACTAAATTGAATTCCATGAACCATAGGTTAGAGGGCAGCCCCGGTGCACGAAGCTCCCACATATGCAGGGTCCGAGGAAGGGGCGGACCACAATGGTCAATAGTACATAGCCTTACCTTGTATTTTGCAAGAGGCTGTTTCCACGCCTTGAACCCGTGACCTCAAGGTCACACGACGACAACCATAGCTTATAGGGACATATTAAAATACACTTTTCGAAAATAATTGAAGCCTTCCAAATTATGCAAGGAATATGGCAGCTCTACCTCTACTACTCAATCATGCAAGACTTTATTTGTACCTTAACTGATTTACAGGATCATGACCGGTTCATATTTTAATCTCCAAAATGAATGCCTTTAAATAACATCAAAGATTTATGCCAAATAACAAAGGAACCTCTTAAAAAGAATAATAAGCTTAGAACATAAAACACTTGACAAACATAGCTTTTAGGCACATATCAAAATACACTTTTTGAAAATAATTGAAGCCTTCCAAATAATGCAAGGAATATGGCAGCTCTATCTCTATGACTCAACCATGCAAGATGTTATTTGTACCTCAACTGATTTACACGATCATAACCGGTTCATATTTTAATCTCCAAAATGAAAGCCTTTAAATAAAATTAAAGATTTGTGCCAAATAACAATGGAACCTCTTAAAAAGAATAATAAGTTCAGAACATAAAACACTTGACAAACAAGATCAAAATAGATTGGGAATCAAAACCTGTCTCCTTTATGCATAAGTTAAATGATTGAGTGGGTCCGATGTTCTACCTTAGGACCTTTAAATGCAAAAGTGTGTTGCAGGCTTGCAGCACCCTCGTGTTTTGTTTTTTTCAAAATCAAGAAGAAAACACTCTTTTATAATGTTATTAATGGAAGTTAGTTTGAGGTGTTTTGGTAATTTTATTTTCATTTTTACAGCTAAAATGCTAGTGTATTTTTAACGTAATTAGTAGTAAGCAGATTTTCGCAAAAATGTATGTTCATATCTTCCATCTCAATAAGGGATATTGAGATGGTAAAATATAGCGTGAGAACACACATTAGCAGTGCAACTCTACTTTTCTATGATGAGTACATAGTAGTAATCCTTGCCATCCATGTTGGTAAATCTTTTATTGACGAAGGGAAGCGCCGGGAACAAGGTTCTATACCATAACAAGTAATATGTACTGGCGTTTTAAATCACCAGTACATTGGCCAAATAATTGTGTATTACAAAAGTATGTAGACATTAATCCATAACATGTTGGTCCTGATTTCATCCTTTTCAATGCTTTTTTTCACTTCAGGTATTCTAATCCTACAGCCATATCTATAATGCCTACTGTTATTTGGGTTTATGGTACTTTCAATTCCTATATTCTTACGGTAATTGTTATTTAGCAATTTTTAAAAGGAGTGAGGCAATGCAAGTCAAAGGTTCTAAAAGAACAAGGGGAAGGCTCAAAAGAACATGGATAAAAGTGGTGAGAAAAGATTTAAAAACTTTGAGACTAAATGAAGCCATAATACTAATAGAAGGGAATGGAGGAACAAGATTCATGTGGCCGACCCCTAATCGGGATAAGGTCTTGATGATGATGATGATGATGAACTTTTTCATTTTTGTTTAATCCCATTATCTTTGACTGATACCCTTTGCTCATCCCTTCTAATACACTTAACATAGTCTAAGTTTTTACTCTTCTTTTCTCTTACTTTTGGGAGTTTATAGAGATCATCATATGCCTTGAGTTTAGCTTCAGTTACTACTCTCTTAATAACCTTTTTAGCATTCTTATATTACTTAAAGTTTTCGTTATTTTTAGTCCTCTGTCATACTTTAAAACACACCTGTTTTTCTTTAATAACTTTTTACACTTTTTTACTCTACCACTAAGTTTCCTTTGTTGGTTGCCTTTTAGCTTTAGATACTCCTAGGACATCTTTTGCCAGCTTTTTAATGGACATGACTATATTATTTTACATCTTTTGCCACTCGTAGTCCATCTAGACCGTCCATATGTTCAGCCTCCTTTCTTATATATAGTTTTCAGGGGATTAAACTAGTCAAGATCCCATTATAATAGTTTCTAAACTTTCTAAATTAAGCTTTTTACTTTTCCTTTTTAGGTATGCTGGGATCAGCCTACCACCTCAAGGATCATCTAACAAAGAAGGTTCCCGAGGCATGGCCTATTATTATACTATAGACGCACACAATTTCACTTGGAAACGAAAAATTCTTACCCAATATTTGAGTATTGTACCCCTTGATTTTTGGCCATTAAACAAATCGACAGAAGATGACTTTGCAAGAATTTGCATAACTTATCCACAGGCAGCTCTACAGTGATAATATAAAACTGTTTGGATCAACCAAACTTGTGGACGCGGCATTGGAACTTGGTCATGCAAACGCCAATACAGAAGCTCGTCCCAAAGTATATCAGCTTTTACATGGTTGTTGGGCAGGCACCAACCTGGAGTTCACACTACCTAGCCAACAAATCCTGACCTCTAATTTCGCAAAAAACATAGTCAATAATCTGAACAATAAACTGTAAAATACTCGACGAAATGGCTTAATTAACAGATGAATTGTTGGGCAGCACCGACCACATAAAAATATGTAATTCTGGCCACGGAGTGGTGGTCTAATATGCAGGACGCCTCTTTTATAGAAGATAGAAGGGGAGCCTCGGTGCAACGGTGGAGTTGTCATTGTGTGATCTTGAGATTATGGTTCAAGGTATAAAAACAAACTCTTGCAAAATGTAAAATAAGACTAAGTACCATGACCTTGTAATGCACATCTTCCTCAACCCTACGTGCACGGGAGCTTCCCTTCCGTAGAAGATATAATAGATTGACTTGAAGCCGACCATCTTAGTTACAATATTATATGAAAGGAGACTCGCAAGGTGGGACCCTTCTGAGCATAATCAAAATCCACGCCCTCAGACTCAACGACTTCTTCTTCTTTCCTGTTTGCCGGGAAGCTGCATTTCCACCTTCCCATGTTATAACGGTCAATTACGCAACATAACCGTTCATTTTTGGCCTTGCCTAATCAATCTGACAAAGTGGAGACCACTTGTAGTCCATCTAGACCGTCCATATGTTCAGCCTCCTTTCTTATATATATAGCTTTATTCCATTGTACCACAGTAAAAATCTTGTAATTGAAAAAAAAATAAATTATATATATATCACCTTCATATCTAACGCCAATTTCATTATAAAGAGACCTTTCCTTGCAGAATAACACGCAGATATAAAAACTTATGGCCAATAAAATAGTTAATTACTAAAACAAGATGCTAAAAAAATTAATATGAATGAAGAAAGGAAATAAAAATGCTCTACCAAATGCATGAATATGAATAAAGGAAAGGAACAATCTTTGACATTACTGATAAGAACAAATAGTACACTTGATCATAGCCAAAAGGCCAAGAAAGTTATCCATCTCAACATTACTTGGACCAACGGTAATTAAGGTGATGCATGCATAAGAATTAGGAGAGGAGCATTAGTGCAATGGTAGAGTTGTTGTTGTGTGACCTTGAGGTCATTGGTTCAAGGTGTGAAAACAGCCTCTTGCAAAATGTAAGGTAAGGCTGAGTAGTACCATTGACCCTTGTGGTCCGTCCCTTCCTCAGACCCCGCATACGTAGGAGCTTTGTGCACCCAAGCTGCCCTTTCTTTTTACGCATCATCATCAAGACCTTATCCCAATTAGGGGTCGGCCACATAAATCTTATTCCTCCATTCCACTCTATTAAATACCATGTCTTCATTTAGTCCCAAAGTTTTTAAATCTTTCCTCACCACTTCTATCCACGTTCTTTGGGGCTTCCCCCTTGCCCTTTTAAAACTTTCTACTTGTATTGCCTCACTTCTCTAACCGGTGCCGTTGTTGGTCTCCTTTGAACATGTCCAAACCATCTAAGTCTAGTCTCCCTCATCTTATTACCTACTAGTGCTATCCCTAAATTTCCTCGAATATTTTCATTTCGAATTCTATCTTTTCTTGTCTTACCACTCATCCATCTCAACATCCTCATTTCCGCGACGCTCATTCTATGAGTATCATGTTCCTTAACTGCCCAACATTCTGATTCATAGAGCGTGGCTGGCCTTATGGCCATCCTATAGAATTTTCCTTTTAGTTTGAGTGGCACCCATCGATCACACAAAACTCTAGATGCACATCTCCATTTGTTCTAACCCGCTTGAATTCTCTGGATAACCTCCCTCTCAATCTCTCCACTCTCATGAATTATTGATCCTAAGTACCAAAAGTGGTTTTTGATGGGGACTTCTTGATTATCAATCTTGACTGGTGTTCTACTCCTACTCTCCTTGCTAAAATTACATTCCATATATTCTGTCTTAGTTCAGCTAATTTTAAATCCTTCAAATTCTAATGCTTCTCTCCATAATTCTAGCTTTATGTTTACACCCTCCCTTGTCTCATCAAGTAAGACTATATCATCTACAAATAACATGCACCAGGGAATCTCCTCGTGCAGATGTTTTGTTAGCTCACCATAACCAATGTGAAAAGGTATGGACTCAATGCCGATCCTTGGTGCAATCCTATAGTGACAGGAAAATCACCAGTCACATTACTAGTGGTCTTAACATTTGTTACTGCTCCCTCATACATATATTTAATTATGTCTATATATCCTTACAAAACCCCTTTACCACCTAACACTCTCCATATTAGCTCTCTATGGACTCTATCATAAGCTTTCTCTAAATCGATAAAGACCATGTGGAGGTCTTTCCTCCTCTCTCTGTATTTCTCTACTAATTGTCTTAGTAAGAAAATAGCCTCCATAGTAGACCTCCTAGGCATGAAACCAAACTGATTCTCCGATACACTTGTTTAATGACGCAGCCTCTTCTCAATTACTCTTTCAAAAAGTTTCATAGTGTGGCTCATAAGTTTGATCCGTCTATAATTAGTGCAGCTCTGTATGTCTCCTTTATTCTAATAAATTGGTACAATAGAGCTTTTCCTCCACTCATCAGGTATTTTCTTTGATTTTATAATCTTGTTAAACAACTTGGTTAACCAAACTAACCCAATGTCTCCCATATGCTTCCAAACCTCTATTGGTATACCTTCAAGCCCCATGGCCTTTCTTGATTTCATCTTTTTCAAAGCCTCTTTTACTTCAGGTATTCTAATCCTATGTTCAAACCTATAATATCCAATGTTATTTTGATTTATAGTATTTAAATCCCTATATTTTCAGGGCCATTGTCATTTAACAATTTTTGAAAATACGTTTTCCACCTTTGTTTGATCTCATCATCTTTGACTAATACCCTTTGATCATCACTTCTAATACACCTAACATGATCTAAGTCCTTACCCTTCTGTTCTCTTACTTTTGTAAGTTTAAACACATCTTTCTCACCTTCTCTTGTTCCTAGTCTATTGTAGAGCTCATCATGTGCTTTAAGTTTAGCCTCACTATTTTCTTAGTAACATTTTTAGCATTCTTATATTGCTCCTAGTTTTCATTATTTCTAATCTTCTGCCATGCTTGAAAACTCATTTGTTTTTCTTTAATAACTTTTTGAACTGTTTCACTCTACCACCATGTTTCCTTTGTTAATGTCATTTTACCTTTAGATACTCCTAAGACATCTTTTGCCACTTTCTTAATACACTCAGCCATATTAGTCCACATAGTATTTACTTCTGTTTCATAGTTCCACTTTCCTTCTACCATCAACTTATTTTTGAAGGAGGTTATTTTCTCTCCTTTTAAGTTCCACCACTTAGTTTTTGGGTGTGTATTAAGTTTAGTTCTTTTACTCCATCTTTTGATATGGATATCCATAACTATTAACCTATGTTGTGAGGTCAAACTCTCACTAGGTATCACCTTACAATCCTTACATGTAGATTGTTCATTATTCCTAAGTAGAAAAAAGTCTATTTGGCTTTTATGAAGTCCACTTTTAAAGGTTATTAAATGTTCATCCCTCTTCTTAAAGAGTGTATTTGCAATGGATAGGTTATATGACAAAGCAAAATCGAGGATATTCTCCCCCATCTCATTTCGTTCACCTATACCATATCCACCGTGTATTCTATCATATCCTTCCTTATCTTTTCCTACATGGCCGTTTAAGTCTGCACCTATAAATATCTGCTCAGTGTTGGGAATTTCTTGCATGACTCCCTCCATATCTTCCCAAAACTGTTTCTTGATTATCTCTTGTAACCCTACTTATGGTGCGTATGCACTTATAACATTTATAATCTGCTCTCATAGAACAATTATTATTATTATTATTATTATTCTATCGCTAATTCTTTTCACATCCACAACTTTATCCTTTAATTCCTTACCCACTATTATTGCTATGTCATTTCTGTTATTTTCCTTTCCTACGTACAATAATTTATACCCATCTATTTCTCTTGCTTTAGCCCCTTTCCACTTGGTTTCTTGAATACAAGCGATGTTGACTCTCCTACGTTTCATCGCGTCTACTAACTCCAAACTCTTGCCAGTTAGTGTCCCTATATTCCATATGGCGATACGAATCTCATGTTCTAGTGATACCCTATTTACTATTGCCTTTCTTGACCTCCATGGTATGAACCCATGTCCACTTTTCACTGCACTTGGGTTTTGATGCGGTGCGTCGCTTTCGAGGGGACGCTCTAGCAGCCCTTGCCCATTTTTTGCTACACCCGGGATCCAATGTAGCGCGTCGGTTCCAAGCCCGGATGAAAAAGGAGGAGGGTCCTGCGTCAGGTGCTAGCCGGCAAGGGAGAGGTTGAATATGATTTTGTTATTTCTTTCTTACAAATGAATATGCATTTGTATATTAGTTTGTGAGGAAGAAATGAAAATCATCTCCCTCTTCTTAAATATGGCAACCCTTGTGTCAGGTAGCCAGCCGACAAGGGTGAAGCTGAAGATGGTTTTGCTATTTCTTTTTTGCTTGCAAATGAATGTATATTAGTTTGTAAGGAAGAAATGAAAATCATCTTCAGCTTTTAAGAAATACGGCAACCCAAATATGACATGAATCTTTTTACGCATATGAACTCAAATATCTTTCTGTTTGAAAGAAGTTCAAGAGAGAGAGAGAGAGAGAGAGAGAGAGAGAGAGAGAGAGAGAGAGAGAGAATTTACAGTTCTTGTTTTAATTTTTAGTGATTCTAAAGCAATTGGAAGGATGTTAGTGCATATTATCCCATATTCTATACAATTCATGTTCCCTCTACTCCTCTCACGACCATCATTTACTGATATGAGCCTACAGCAGGGGCACATTGAACAAAGAGAAGTAGATGCCACTAGGGTGTTAGAATTTAGTTAACCATGAGGCAGGTCAGAAATCTGTAAATCAAAATCTACCCAAACTTTTCTGTTCGATGCTCGAATTTAGTATATCTTGTCATTTTCTATCTCATATATTTTGGTTACCTTCAAAAACATTTCGTTGACCAAACTTGCAAGATAAAACTGATGATTATCCTTTTAGGGAAAATTGAGAAAAGAATTACTCATGACGAAACTAACATGCCTAACAACAATGTAGAAATCATCGAATCACTTAATTCGAGATGAAAATTATCTTCAGCAAAGATGGTAATGAACAATATTATGAGGTTTGGAATTGGCAAAAGCCTGTGACATCAAATAACTAAATTCAGTAGATTGGGCTCATAGCATATGTTCAAACAATGTGCCATGCTATGTTCAAACAATGTGCCATATGTGCTTTCCTAGAGCAAGAGAGAAAAGAGAAGAGTTACAAAAGGTAACCTACCCAGCAATGACATCATTTAGTAATATATGAAGGCCTCTATTCACTGCTTCTACAATAGTTCCAGGTCCTACCTGCAAATGTCAGTTAGCAACTGTAGATTAGCACACTTGATGATCTTGTAAACAAATTACCACCATGTTGAAAAGAAGTACTTTTTGTATGCACTTTTTCACCTTAGTAAAAAATCCATCCACTTGAAAAGTTGTTTCAAGGTAAAATTTAGTGATGAATACAAAGTAATTGCAGTATACATCATACAGTAGATGCTATTTTGATTAGATTAATTACTTGAGGTTATTAGTTAGTATTAAAAGTAAATCCACAACTTGTGAGGTCTGCAGTATTGGCATATATGATAGTTGTAGAATGAAAAGGAAGGAGTTAGATGAATATTCAGTTTAGTCTTCAAAGAGTAAGAGAATACCTTCTAAACAATGACATAAAATAACAACGAAAATAATGGGCTTGTGAAGTTGACTATCCAAAAGCAATGATTTAAGACAAATATACCTCCCAAATATACTATAGGCCCTTGTGGTCTGCCCCTGCCTTGGACCCCGCATAGGCAGGAGCTTCATGCACCGGGGCTGCCCCTTTTTATACCTCCCAACCATACACATAGCCTCCAAACAACCACATAAAATAACAACGACAATAATGCGCTTGTGAAGTTCACTAGCTAAATAACAATGATTTAAACTAAGTAAACCTCCAAACAATACACATTTTAGGATAAAAGCAATAAGCACTTTCTGATTGTAGGGCAGTTATCCTGCTAAGATTCTTCTAAACTTATTGTCTGAGTATGAATTGCAGATCTTTGGTTTTATTTTGCTATTCATTTTTTTTGTTTGAAATTTTCTGCAAAAATGAAGTACAAACCTTCCTCGTAGCCAAAGGTTATGTGTTCAAATCCACTCATCATATTAGCATTTTAACTTCAGAGATCAAGTATTGAGGTATGATCATTCAAACAGTACAAATAATGAAAAGTAAAGCTATATGTCTAGCCATTTGAGTACATTGAAGAGAAATGATACATATTTTTCATGCAAATGTCAACGTCCTAACATTTTTAAAGGTACTGATTGAAGAGGAGATGCATGATAGAATTGCAAAGGGTACCTTGGTGTTACATTCAGACTAAAACACATCACCACTTACCATTTAGACTATCAAAAGATTCAAAACCGAATGGTGGTAGGGATTCACTGAAAATAACTCAGATTTGTAGACATATAAAGGAGCAAAGGAAAAGAAATCAGTAGCAAGTTCAACCCACAATCATAGTAGTTAGAAAGGTACTTTTTTTCAATTAATCAAAGAGTAGTATCCTGCTCTTACAAATTAAAATGTTTCCAGAAACTATTTCCCTTGAATAACATATCTATAAGCAGTACATATAATATTGAAGCACGTATAGTATTATAAAAAAGAAAAAGCAAAGAAGTAACAATTTTTTTGGTAATATAAACAGTAAGTTGGCATAAAATTCAAACTCCAGAGGTGCTTTCAAAGTTGATGAAAAGAAAGCAATAGTAACAGGACTCTTAAGGCTAGGCATCAATTACCATGGGCCAATATCGTAAGCTCTTGAAATCCATAGGACCTTCACCATGATATGAGTTGGAATGAAGCCAATCCAAGACTTTAATTAATTTCAGCTCTCCTGCAAAGATCAAATTGAAACCTTTTCATTTTCCTCTTTGAAATGGTGGACTCACACACTTACACACCCCCTTTGAGAAGCCTCTAACTTGCAACTTTCATGACTGAGAGCTTAATATTGCGACACACTTAACACACCCAAAATTGGAACTTGGAGTGATGAACATATAAAATTCTAGCACTAGAACCACTAGAAAGTAAAAGAAAATGAAAATACTAGGATGTGGATGACTAGAAACTTGAAAACCTTGCAGTCAATAAAGTTGATTCACTTCAATATATTTTTAAGTTTAAGAGTTCAAAGCAGCCTGCTAGAGCCCCATCTATGTATAGTTAATCATCTGATGGTATGGTTTACAAAGAAGTATCTTCTAGAAATGTTTAAGCCAATATCTCCCTATTCCTATAGTAGAGAATTTAAGGTAGTTACTGATGGACTGGACAATGAAACCTGCGTAGATTAATTGACCTAATGAAATTGAGTGACTGGACCACTGGAAGCTCTCATACAATTACAAGAAGTGACCGAGCAGTTATATATTTGAACCAAATTATTTCACTAAAACGAATAATTCATAGAAAATAGGAACTGGTAGATGGCAATGTGAACAAAAACAAGCCATAAAAATCATTATCAGCAAGACCTTACCCCAATTAGGGGTCAGCCGCATGAATCTTGTTTCTCCATTCCCTTCTATTAAGTACCATGGCTTCATTTAGTCCCAAAATTTTTAAATCTTTTCTCACCACTTATATCCATGTTCTTTTGGGCCTTCCGTTTCTTAACACTTCTATTTATAAGCATCCATTTCTTAATAATAAGATGAATGCCAAACCAAAGCTTACTTTAAGATCAAGGTAAGCTGTAGTAGTTCTAGTTGTAAGTGGGAAAGGAAAAGAGAAAAGCACAGGTAGAAAGCAGAAGTAAGAAGTCAAAAAAGGAAGGTGGGAGAGCAACCTCATTCAATTGTCGGAAAGAAGTCACTGCCATAATGGCAATGTCCTCCAAAGGAAAACTGTTTCTCTATGCAATTCCATCGACCTTTTCTGTTAATGTCACCACTCTACAAGGCTGTCACAACTCTCTTCAATTAATCTTTCCAATTTTGTCACTGTTTCGCTACAATCCTTGTCTATAAGCTCTACACACCTTTCACATGTGATGGATGACACAGTGATGAATGAGCACCCTCCACAAAGAAAAGGAGAATGATATTCGAGCCCCCTTATTTTTACTTTGTTCCGCCTCCTTAAGTGGAATTAGAAGGGACCACCCAAGCAAAAGAGAAAAGGTTCCTCACTTGAAAAGAAGAAGGTATTAGTCAATTTCCACTTAAAGGTGAGGGACTTAAGTGGAACTAGGTTACCTCCATGTGGTTGGTTAGGCAAAACAACTAGCTAATTAGAGCGTCTAAGTATTAAGAATGTGATTTATAATGGCACAGTGGGCAAGAGTAGCCCTCAATCATGAAGGTCTTGAGTTCAAGGCTCCTCAAGGGGAGTGTGTGCCTGAGTCTGCCATTTCAGAAAAGAAAAAACAGGAGTATGTAATTTATACTTCATAATGATGGATGGTAATACTTGAGTTACCAAGCATAATTCTACTATCAAATGATTGTATAGTAAAGTACGAAGTATGCAATGAATGTGAACTTTTCACTTCTCTCATTTCTACAATCACTAGTGTAACTAACGAGCAGTGCACAACCCCCTGGCCTTGTTGACTTCAACGTTATACATGGATGATCTTGACTCAGGTTATAAACCAACAATGGCTTGCACTCGGTCGACATCTAGAGCACGTTTGTGCCGTTGCTGCTCTTCTCCTTTCTATAATCACTTGCACTACTAATACTTTTGTTTGCAAGGTTCTTTTGCAAACAAGCCATAAAAATAGAAGAGAAAACAACTCTTATAGGATTCTGGATTGTAAATGCAGAATATCACACCCTCTTATCTCATTTCTCTGGGTTATACATAATCGATCTATAGACAGTAAAGTTTCCAAAATAAAACTCAATTAGCATGAAGACTAATTAGTGTAAAGATTTCTTATGTTCTCTTTGCATTATAACTATAATTTCATTTGGAATCTAAAACCATTACACAATTATAGAAGCACCACTCACCCACCAGACTAATTATGTTAGGCCTTCATGTCATATGTCCAAGTTATAGGAACATACTCACAGATTTTGAAGGAAAAAAGAAAAAGGACAATTGTACACAAATCCTACATGAGGATAAAAAGGATAAAGTTTAGTGTAGGTGCTATATCTGAGATGCTTTCTTACTCGAATATCTAATTTGAGAGTGTCACATCCCATACCAAGATCATAAGTGTACTATATAGAGATCAAAACTAGTCTTACTAAAATATGCTATAATTTTATAACTAACAATTTTTGGTATTTTGAATTTTTAACTAGCATGTTGTAGAATCCAACATCTACTCTAACATTAAGTTGCTAGTTACTTGCATACAACATCATAATGAAACCAAAAGAAAGACTTAAAACCTATAATAAATGTATACCAACTTAAGTCTAAGTCTAACTAAAATTCTCAAGAAAGATTAGCATGTCACGTGAGACTACTTCTTAAGGCATGGCAGATTTATCCAATCAGATGTAGTATACCAACTTAGAATCTAACTTCTTCTCAAGGAACAGAAGTGAATTGCTCCAAATTTTGAATTCTTCAAGTCAAGAGCTTGTGGGCCAAAAATTTTACCATTAGCTTTGCAATACCAATGAATATGTAAATCCCTTATAATATATAAGAAAGTTAAAAAAAAAAAAAAAAAAAAAAGAGAGAATTTTTTTTTTCCTTTACATGTTATATCTTAACCTTAGGAAAAGGTTGAGTGTGAAGATTCGTTGTAACTCTTAGCAAGACATAATTAAGAGGACATTAACCTTGCAAAAGATTGAATGAATCACTTAAAAGTTTAGATAAGAACAAAGGAGCAAGAAGCTCTAGGTAGTTAATGAAAACCTTATAGAGTTGGGGTGTTAGAATGATGGAATAAGAGGTTAATTAAAGAGAGCAAAAAATATGAGCATTTGGGTTGCTTGAGCTTGCATATGTTCCCTACCCTTTAGTTGAAATGTTAATAACAATCAAACCTAAGTGAAAATGACAATAAAGACCCAAACTTGAGTGGGTAACAATAGAAACCAAACTTAAGTGAGAAGAGAGGAGAAAAACCCTACTTAAGTTCCACACTTTCATCCTAATATGTATTTCACATTGGTGCTGAAACGAGAAAGGGGAGAAAACATGAATGGGCAGAAATAAGAGAGAAAAACGAATTGAGGTTGCAGCCTTGGAGGAAAGATGGAAAGGAGAGTATAACTTGGTTGGAAGAATGATGGCTGAAGGAAGTTGTGATGAGTGAAGGCAGCAACCAATGAAGAAGAGAAGAAGAGTTTTAGCTTCAATGGCAGCTGGTCGTGTGGAACCATGACTGCAAAAATAGTAAGCAGTAGCTTGGGGAAAACTTGTAGTTTATCCTCAAAAATTCAAGTGATTTGAGTGCCCTAGGGTGGTGGCAAGTGGAGGTAAGGATTTGGCTGTAAGGGAAGACAAAACCTAGAGGTATTGAAACTCAAACTTGGAGTAAGATAGCAGCCACTGCTGGTTTACTACACAACTAGTAGGGAGCACAAATTTTGCATCCAAAACCCACTTTGATTTGTGTTAGTGAAGATCTTAAGAAAGAAGGGAAAGTAAAAGGAGTGTGTGAGCATCCAAAAGGTAGGAGTTTTAAGTTGGAATGAGGTCAATGCTAGCTAGCCTAGCTTGGAAGGTGTATGCATGCTACAAGTGTGTAGAAATCTCTATTTCTAACCTACACCTATGATTGGTTTGATTCTCATGTTCTAGGGTTTTATAGCTGGATTTGGCATGAAATATTATATGGGTTATCACTATTTTCTTATTAATTACTGATGTTTGAAAGATCATGATTGTTAAGGATGTATGCATGAAGTTATGCTTTAGGTGTTTGTTTCTATTGGTAAGTCATGGAAAAACTGCACTCTTTAAGGATTTTGCTTAGAATAGAGTTAAATCTTCACATGGGTATCTTTTAATTATACATTACATACTTGTTGTTGGATGATGATGAGCTTTAGGATAGTAGTTATGGGATTTAACTCAAGGAACATGGATTTAAGCTATAGCAGAAACACTGTTCATGCAGAAATACTGTTTACTCAGAAAACACTGTTCATGCAAACTATAGGAAACTCAATTTCTAAGTTATATGTATTAAAACTTGGTTTTATTAGAATTCCTTTTGAGAGCACTTCAATTTAAATGTAATAAATGAATTCTTAAAGTTTTTAAGCCATTCCATCAATTATAAGTTACGAATGTTCCAAGCATGGTTTCCTTATAATCAGTAAAACATTATTCATGCGGACTGCATTGTTCCATATGCGTTCATAGCTTCCTTTACCTTAATAACATATTGGAATTGTGATGGTGGGAGCTAGAATGTAATGACTATGACAATGGGAAAGCTAAGAAGTGAATTTGGAGGGGTTTGGCACATGTTTTAAGCAAGGAAATGAGGCATCTCACTTCTGCCCTTTTTGGACAGAAATGAGATGTCCTATCCTCCTTGTAGTGTGTTTGGGTTCTGTCTTAGGTAAAGCTTGGAGGGTTGCCTCGCTTTTCCTGTCGCTGTATCTGTTTTCTGATGCCTTTTCCGATGACTGCACGTGTGCTAGATAAGGGTAAGATTGGAAATTTGTAAAAACTAACGGTGAAAGAGGATAGAAACTTAACAAAATGGCAAATTTGCAAAAAGTTGAAAATGTTAGGTTTTCCTACAAAAATGCCATAAAGTAATGACAAATGTGCAAAAATCCCAATTTTTTTCTTCGTTTCCCAGGACAGAATGAAAAAGAAATTCGTGATGGGAGGACTGGATCTTGTTCACTTTGAGTAAAACTTGAACTCTCCAACAGAGTCTCTCCTGTATGGGAAGTCTCATACTAGGTGGACTCTTTTTGGGTGCTATAGTGAGAACTACAGCCTGTCCACCAACACGACTTCCTCTCCAATGATCCTGTAAGTTCATATGGCATTACCGGTAAACACCCCACCCTCACACACACGAAGAAGAAGAAGAAGGAAAACTATTAAGGTATAACTCAAATCCAAGAAAAATACTTTTCCTAAAACTTGTTTGGCATATTGAAAAGTGTAAGGCAGCCATGTGATGCCTTGTTAGAAGGAGACATGCTCATCAGTCGGGAAGCTCGTCTCCATTTCGCCTACTCTTAGTCATCGATGCGTACTGGACGTAGAGTTCTTTGTAGATAGAAATTTAATCTGTGCAGAGTCAATCGACAGGTTTTTATGGAGAAGGATGAGCTCAAAAAGTTCATGGCTGGAAATATAATGAACAAGTAATTGGTGCCGCTAGTGAGCGCTTATCTTCTAATTTAAGAACGCTTGTTGATCAAGAAAAGGTAGCTTAGTGTAAACATGGAGGGGAATGTTACCTTGGAGGAAGGCCACAGTGGAGTACTCTAGCAGCCAAAGAGCTCTGCTTTTGGACATTGAATTTGCACCGTTAGTTCATATGACTTCCTAACCACACGCTTCTTTATCAAGTTTTTTTTTTTTTTTTTTTTTTTTTTTTTGCGGATGCCATCTCATCCCATCTGCATAGTTTGTGGACTCCTACATCCAAAGCCGTCGAAATCAGATCAATTGGTCGGATCAACCAAAATGCGGTGAGGCTCTATAAGGATTTCTACATAGTTTACTTTGAAGATTTACTTCAAGAGATTGCTCAACTTCGACGGGTCACTCTTTACATGTTGATTCTTCCAGAGGCCCCGAGAGGGCAGTTAGGAGTTTAGTTTGTGGGGTGTAGGGTTGGACAGAGCTGTTTAAAATAGGGTTTTTTGCAAAAATGCGTTATATTTTGGTATTTTTACAAAAATATTCAATAATTCTTTTTTAATTTTGTAAATTTGGCATTAAGTTTTCATAAATTTAGTAAGATTGCCACTAGAAGAGGAACCTTGGCGCAAAGGTAAAAATTGTCATCACGGAACCTTGATGTACGGATTCAAGCCATGAAAATAGGCTCTTGCAAATTACGAGACTGTCCTTTATAAGATTGCCATTATGCTAGTTTTATATTCTCTTCTCCTGTTAGTTTTTTCAAATTTTCGATATTAGCCTTGTCTAAAAGAGCAACTATCTCGCAGACAGGCGCGCGCCAGACGAGGCGTCGGAAAATAGGGACTCCGACCGGGGCGACCATGATGATCGTCGGAAATCGAGGACCGGGGGACAGTCAACCAGGGTGTAGGGGATCGGGGAGGGCAGCAAGCTTTTCCGAGGGCGGGGCGCCGACGATGGGGGGCGGGTATGGGGTGGGTGCCCCAGATCGTAGGGCCAGGGAGAATGATGAGCTGTGGGTGGGGGGGAAGGGGCAATCGGGTCACAGTCAATTGGGTAGGGCGGCAACACTGACGATTGTTAGGGGGATGACGACGCTGTGGGTGGGGATTGCGGGGGAGGGGGACGATGACTGCTGTGGGTGGTATGGGGGATCTAGTCGTTGGGGACAACGAGTGCTGTGGGTGGTGTGATGGATCTGGTCGCTGGGGACGACAACTCTGTGGATGGGAGCAAGCGACGACGACTGCTGGGGGTCACTGTCGATCGGGTTGCCACTGGAGTTGCCGTCAATCTGGTCGTCATTGGAGGCGCCGTAGGGGCTATGCAAGGGAATAAGTCAGAAATCGCCAAAACTGGTGTGGGTGGATAAGCCGGAGATCGGGGAAACAAGAGCGCTAAAGGCTGGGGCTGCGGCAAACGACAAGGATAATATTGGCATTTAATAGAAATTAACGGGAAAAAGGATGAAAAACTAACAAAATCATAATTTTGCAAAGTTTATAAAAATTTAATAACAAATATGCAAAATTTAAAAATAATTAGACTTTTTTGCAAAAATATTAAAATATAATGTCAGTTTTGCAAAAAAATCCACTAAATTATAGGATGCACTTTAAAGTGCATGTATTTACAAATTTTTAATGCACCGTCGTTTTTATTTGCCGTACCTTTTAGTGCACCATTCCTTGTAACAAAATGCTTTATAGTTATGCAAACAGTCATCTAAAAATGTGATATAATAGCTTCAATTATATGATATCATCGACAAATGTTAGTTTAACTCATTAGGGTGTTACAAGATGGATGCGCATATTTTACTTGGAAAATATTTTTTTTTATGGAAAAAGATCCTCTAATGCGGGGCTTAGAAGTTCAAATGGGCCCAATTGACCCACTCCCTTCGAAGACCCAAAAGCTATCACCAGTCACTTCGAATTGCATCCCAAACTCAAAGTGAGAGCTGCTACATTCTCATCAACAAAACCAACACTTATCAAAAGCTTATAACTAGCATACGGTAGTTAACTTATATACGTAAGTTATACATAGCAGCCGGGACTAGATGAGTGGTTTGGATCATTGCACATCCACCATATAGTAGCGTAAAAGGGGCAGCCTCAGTACACGAAACTCCCATATATGCAGGATTCGAGAAGGGAGCGAACCACAAGGATCCATAGTATATAATTTTTTAAAGAGGCTCTTACTTTAGCTCTTAATCAAAATAAGGAGGAGAGAGATCACTCCTCATCACATTATCCAAGTGACTACGCAAAGTCCAAACAAGCAATGACGTATAACAATGCCAAACTCACTACCGGCAAAAAATACAAGAAGAACCAATCAATTTGGTGTGATAATGGCACAGGCCATGAAGGTGATATCTGAACACGTGGGCTTCCAAATTGGCATAAATTTTGAATCTGGTGGAGTAGGAAATGAAGTCCACAAGATGAAGAAAACAAATCCATCACAGAAATCCAACCAAATCACCATTTCTCCTATCCACACAAAACCCAAGCTTGGAACTTCATTCCTTTTCACAAAAACTACTACATTGGCTTGCCATAGCCATGAAGATATCCAATGATGATCGAAGGTCAGAGTAACATGAAGGATGAGGAAAAGGAGAAGGAAAGTATGGCCCAAAAATTATCATAATACAGTAAGTTTCTTATGTAGTAATGTCGTGTTGTTCTTCAGCTTGGAATCTGTTCATGAACAGCCCCTAGTCTTGTAAGACCACTTCATCAAGGAGATGGGCCGCTTTGGGTTCTGTCTTGTGGGAGAAGAGCACCAAGCAGTTCTTTAGTTCTCCAGGTTTTTCTTTTTCTACTTATCTTTTAATTGGAACTGATGTATCATGTCAATGCCAAGATAACAAAATATTCTTCTACCCAATTGGGAGGTGCACAGAGAGATATAATGCACTGGCATTTGTTACAAAAAATTTGTCCTGTTAGATGTATGCTGGATATGCTTAGTAGGGGAGGAAACCTACCTCAATTTACCTGTGACATTCTTTCTTGAAATGATAGATGAAATGCTTACGATAATGGAAACATATTATGAATACCATGCATCTATGAGATAATATAATGATAGGTATATGAAGATGTCAGCTTGTTACCAGAAGAAAGGCAGGCCGGTGCACGAATCTCTTGCATATGCAGGGTCTGAGGAAGGGGTGGACCACAAGGGTCTATAGTATGCATCCTTACCTTGCATTTTGCAAGAAGTTGTTTCCATGCCTCAAATCCATGCCCTCAAGGTCACACGACAACCACTCTACCATTGCGCCAAGACTCCTCTTCTCTTGTTCCCAAAATAATAATAATAATAATAAAGATGTTAGCTAATTAGTTTTCTACTTTTAGTCTCAGACATAGAAAGGATCAATTATGCCTCTTATGATACATTTGCATGAATGTTGAATTACCAAACAAGTGCAATTTGCATGCCTATTTCTGCCACACACAAAAAACAGTTGAGGTTCCAGTGGATAGTTCACTTTTCCTCAAAGTATCCAATATTAACAAGGTATAGTTGCAAATTAAACATAAAAAAAATTTCCAGCCGTGATTCAAGTATAGTGGTCTGCATACATACATGACTTTACTACTTGCTCGTGAGCTAGAATATTGAACCGTTGCTTCAAGGCTTTATTCTCCATGCTCAATATGAAGTTCTACCAGTCCAGAAATTCCAGGTCAGTTGAAACTTCAACTCCCTCCATCTGAAAAATAGTTGTGGAATTCCGTTATTTTCATTCAGGAAAATTAGGATTTCTTGCTAGTTTAGTTGGTCAATATTTTGTTTCTATATTTATAAGATTCGATTCTTTATTTGTTACTAATTTTATTCTTTTTAAAAGGAAAAGCTTTTCCTTCCTTTTTTTTAGCAACCAAAAGTCAAAGGACCTGTTAACCTCATTAGGGTTCTCTCCTTTTATTTGTATTAGGTTATTCATTTAGAGAATAGAATGAGAAATAAAAAATTTCTTTTTCTTATTTCTCTTCATGGTATCAGAGCACGCTCTAGGCCATTTCTTTTCCCTCTGATTATTGAACAACCATGGCGTCTTATTAGAGTAGTTCTTCCAATGCCACCTCTGGACTAGGACCCATGAATCATGGCAAATCAGAAGGATTTCTTCTCCTCATCACCAGACACAAATTAAACAATCAAAACTATCTTCAATGTGCAAAATCCGTGATGGTGTTTGTTTCAGGGAAAGGCAAAGACAACTACCTTACTGGAGTTGCAATTACACCAAAGACAGATGATCCAAAATTCAAAGGCTAGAAATCTGAAAATAATATGGTGATGTCCTAGTTAATCAATACCATGGATAATGAGATTACGCAAAATTTCCTATTCTACAAAACTGCCCTTGAAATATGGATTGCCACCAAAGAAACATATTCCGACAATGAAAATCTGGCTGAACTTTTTGAAATCAAAAGCACCCTTCATGACCTTAGACAAGGTGATCTATTCGTGACTCAATGCTACAATTCCCTCAGCCGGCTTTGGCAGCAACTTGATATCTTTGAGAGCCTTGATTGGGAGTGCCTTGAAGATGCAAGAAAGTATAAGAATATTGTAGAAAAGGAAAGAATCTTTAAATATCTACTGTGATTGAACAAAACCCTTGATGAAGTTAGGGGGAGAATTCTTGGAACCAAGCCCCTTCCATCAATTCAAGCGGCCTTCTCAGAAGAGAGTAGGAAGAAACTCATGATGGGGACTCAATCTCCCTTAGTTGCACCGAAAAGTTCAGCCCTTGTGTCATGAGGGATGAACTCAATAGGTGACAATCGACACCGAAAGGGCAAACCTTGGTGTGACCACTGTCGCCGACTTGGTCATACCAAAGAAACTTGTTGGAAATTACATGGGAAGCCAATATATTGGAAGCCAAATAAACATGTCCAAGAGAAGGAGAATAGGGGATTTGTGGCTACCTCAGAAGAAAATTCTACCAATGAACTTGCTCTCTTTAGCAAAGAACAAGTTGAATAGCTGCACAAGATGTTTAATCAATCTCAAGGAATACTTGCTAGTCCTGTTGTCTCCACTGGATATAGTGCTCAAAAAGGTACCTTCTTGAACGCTCTTCATGTCAAGGCTGATAACTCATCCAATTGGATCATCAACTCTTGAGCCTTAAATCATATGACTAGGAATGCTTCATTATTTCATGAGTGCAGCCTGTGTAATGAAAACTACAAAGTCAGGATAGCAGATGGATCCTTTTCCACGGTGACCAGTATTGGGAAAGTGATCATCTCAAAGACACTGATTCTTGAATCAGTTCTTTTGGTTCCCAACTTAACTTGCAATTTACTGTCCATTAGTAAAATCACTAAAGACTTGAATTGTGTTGCTAAATTCTCTTCCACTCACTATCTTTTTTAGGATTTGGATTTGGGGAAGATGATTGGCAATGCTAAGGAGAGTGGAGGACTCTACCGTCTTAGAACTAATGGTCATCTTGACAATCAGACTATTCGAGCCCATCATGTTTCCTCCTCTGCAAATAATAATTTGTCCTCTATGACTATAAATTAGTTTCCTAATTCCAATAAAGAAAGTGTAATTATGCTGTGGCACTTTCGTCTAGGTCACCCAAAGTTCATGTACTTGGCAAAGTTGTTTCCACATCAATAAAAATCCAAAATTTTTCCAATGTGAAATTTGTCAATTGTCTAAGCATTGTAGACATTCCTATCCTCTTCATTAGTACAAAGCATCAGAACCCTTTTCAGTTATTCATAGTGACATTTGGGGTCCCTCTCGTGTTCTTAATATCACGGGTGCTCACTACTTTGTATCATTTGTTGACGATCATACCTGAACCACATAGGTGTTTCTCATGAAAGACAAGTCAATGACAAGATCTATATTCAAGAACTTCCATTCCATGATCCAAAATCAATTTCAAGCCAAAATCCAGGTTTTAAGAACAAATAATGAGAAGGAATACTTCAACTCTGTTCTTAGAAATTATCTCTTGGATAATGGCATCATTCACCAAAGTTCATGTGTTGATACCCCACAACAGAATGGGATAGTGGAGAGGAAAAATAGACACCTTTTTGAGGTGGCACAATCTATTATGTTGACAAGCAATGTCCCAAAGCAGTTCTGGGGAGAAGCTATGCTTACTGCAACTTAATTTTATCAATAGGATGCCAAGAATTCTAAAATTTGACACACCTTGTCAGGCTCTCTCTAAAACTTTTCCCCAAAATCGAATCATTGCAAATATTCCTCCTAAAGCATTTGAATGCTCTACCTTTGTTCATATTTCATCTCATCAGAGAAGTGGGCTTGATCCAAAATCAATCAAATGCCTTTTTTTAAGCTAATCTCCTCACCAAAAGGGCTAAAAATGCTACTCTCCTTCAACTCGAAAAATGTACAATACCATGGATGTGACCTTTCTTGAAAATGTGCCTTACTACTCCAAAACACATATTTAGGAGGAGATTCCTACATCACAAGAAGAATATCAGTTTTGGCATGATCCTCTCACTGTCCCTGCCATTACACCTCACTCACCTATGAACCAAGTCTCCTATTAATGGTCAAGCTGCTACTCCAAAACTCATATTTAGGAGGAGATTCCTACATCACAAGAAGAATATCAGTTTTGGCATGATCCTCTCATTGTCCCTGCCATTACACCTCACTCACCTATGAACCAAGTCTCCTATTAATGGTCAAGCTCCTTTATCCCCATCTGAGCCTCACAACTTGGATGATCCTTCTATTCCCACTCCTATTCATTATCCTTAGGGAGAAAAAAGATTCTAAACAGGTGGACCAAGTCATGCTTCGTGAGCCTTGCCAAGCAGAGGCCTCAAGTTCAATTCCTACCACCATCATCCAAGATAACACAAATTCATGCTCCTCTATAGATGTTTTGAGCTCTACTCATGATCTTCATATTCCTATTGCCCAAAGAAAGGGAGTCAGGTCTTGCACTCAGCATTCTATCTCAAACTTTGTCTCCTATGAGAAGTTGTCTCCTAACTATCGTGCTTTCACCATCAACCTTAGCAAGATAGAGATTCCAAGCTACAAACAAGAGGCTCTAAACCAACCTAAGTAGAGAGAGGTAGCAAATGAAGAAATACGGGCATTGCAGAAGAATGGTACGAGGGAACTCTCTAAACTTCCATAGGGAAAATACCTTGTGGGATGCAAGTGGATATTCAATGTCAAATGCAAGGCATATGGCAGCATAGACCGGTATAAAGCAAGACTTGTTGCAAAAGGGTTCACACAAACTTATGGGATTGATTACCTAGAAACATTTTCTCTAGTTGCAAAATTAAACATAATTCAGGTCTTGTCATCCTTGGCAGTCGTTCTTGATTGGCCCCTACATCAATTGGATATTAAAAATGCTTTCCTCAATGGTGATCTTGAGGAGGAAGTCTACATAGAAATTTCTCCTGGTCTTAAGTAGTTGAGTAATACTAATCAAGTTTGCAAACTTTGAAAATCTCTCTATGGGCTCAAACAATCCCCAAGAGCCTAGTTTGAGAAATTTACTAAAGCCATCAAGAAGCAGGGATACTCTCAAGGGAAATCTAATCATACTCTGTTTATCAAGAGATCTTTGGGAGATAAGATTACTATACTTATCATCTATGTTGATGATATAATCTTGACAAGAAATCACGAAGAAGAAATGATTTGGCTAAAAGGCATTCTTGCTAGGAAGTTTGAGATCAAAGGCCTTGGAACTTTGAGATACTTTCTTAAAATGGAGGTAGCACCATCAAGTGTGGGCATCTTAGTGTCACAACAAAAATATACTCTGGACTTGTTGAAAGAAACAAGTGTGCTTAGTTGCAAACCTTCTGAAACTCCTATGGATCTGTTTAACAACGTTGGTTCAAAAGAAGACTCAATTGCTATTGACAAGGGTAGATATCAAAGACTAGTAGGGAAACTAATCTACTTGTCTCACACAAGACCTAATAATAGCTTTGCAATCAGTGTTGTCAGTCAATTCATGAACAACCCTACTGAAGAATAGCAAGATGCAGTAAACATAATACTTTGGTATAAAAAAATGACTTTAGTAAAAGGATTACTTTTCAAGAAAGGAATGAGTAGAAGCATAGAAATTTTTTCTAATGCTGATTGGGCTGGCTCACTAACATACATGAGATCAACCTCTAGATATTGTTCTTATTTATGGGGTAATCTTATTACTTGGAGAAGTAAGAAACAGTCAGTTGTAGTGCGAAGTAGTACAAATGCCGAGTTTCGAGTTATGAGACATGGAATATGCAAGGGAATGTGGATAAGAAGACTCTTGGAAGAACTCCAATTCCCAACTACAACCTCAATGAGTGTGACAACCAGGCTGCCATAAGCATTGCAAAGAACCCAGTGCATTACTATAGGACCAAGTATGTCAAGATAGATTGTCACTTTATCAAAGAGAAGATAGAACAGGGAATCATTGCAGCAGTTTATACACCTACATGACAGTAGACTTCCTTACCAAAGTTGTGCTTAGAGTTCTATTTGATACACATCTATCTAAGCTCGGAATGATGACATATACTCCCCAACTTGAGGGGGAGTGTGGAATTCTGTTTTTTTCATTCAGGAAAATTAGGATTTCTTGCTAGTTTAGTTGGTCAATATTTTGTTTTCGTATTTATAGGTTTTGGTTCTTTATTTGTTACTAATTTTATTCTTTTTAAAAGGAAAAAATTTTCCTTCCTTTTTTTCTAGCAACTGAAAGTCAAAGGAGCTGTTAACCTCATTAGGGTTCTCTCCCTTTATTTCTATTGGGTGACTCATTTAGAGAATAGAACAAGAAATAAAAAATTTCTTTTTCTTGTTTCTCTTCATAGCAAAGCAGAAAAGAATACATTATCTTCAAAGTGGAAAAATTCTGTTTGGTTTTTTTCTTTTCTATAAAGAGGATTATTAAGAATAATAATTTAAACTAAACATTCTGCTACATTAGCAGCTATTAGAACACATGGGACAATCATTATCTGTTATTGGTAGTCCACACTTATTCTAATCCTCCTATAAGGGATAAGACCAGATTGCTCTTGTTTAAAGGGAAATATTACAAAGCACCGACCATTTTGCAGACAGCCAGTCTGCAAGGCCACATGTCTCAACACCTTAAAGTTAGACTAGGCAACAGTCACATGGCTGCCTCATTAGAGCAACAGCGAGACATGTGATCTGTTGGTTGATTGGGCACGCAATCCATTTTCCAGATCTCCAATCCCCACAAGCCACATGGTTGATGCTTATGGGGGAATCAGGGCCCCAATCATCGTTGCCTCCTTAGAGTAACAGCAAACATTTGTTGATTGGGCATCCTGATTATGTATCTTGAAGGTGTATCCTCCTAAATTGTTGTAACAAATTGAATGACCCTCCATCCTGTTCTGAAACTTGCCTATAAAGCCTGGACATTCCTTTCTAGCTTGGCAATGTATTGAAGCTTACAAACCCAAGATCATTGAGCAAATTGCCTGCATGAAATAATACTTACGATTAGAAAGGAAGAGTGAAACTTATAGCAAATCAAATTGCTAGTCTACATTATTGTGCCTTGTGGACAATCTCAACTCTTGACAACATTGATGTCACATAAGTGCAACTACTCTTTAAGTAAGACCAAAATAAGCCAGCATTTCAGAGTTTAGAAGAGCTACTTCTATAGCAAAGGACTTGTAACTTTACTTCTCTCAAAAAGTAATCGATGACCATGGGATCCACAAAGGAGTTGACTTCGTCCAGTCAACTTGCAGAGTAGGAACCTCTCTATCATGATATTTTGTTATCCTTAGCATTTACAGAATGTATAATATTGTCAACAGCATCATTCATCTTTACTATTGCGCTAAGGCTCTCCTTCTGCAACAGCATCATACATCTATAAATTATAAATAGTAAGTAAAACATATTCTTATCCTTTTATAGCCATATGTAGGTCAATGTTATAGAATAATAGATGCAATCAAATTTTGTTTAATGTATAAACATGCGAGCAAATTCAAGTCCTACTTTCATCTAAAGGTTTTAAAGTTGTGGTAAACCCATTAAAACTAATCTTGATGATTGAATCTTATCATTGTTGGAAAATAGACCAAGTTTGGTGTACCTTTTGCAAGAACCTTGGGGCTGCCAAGTTGCCACAAGATGTAGATATTGCACTGACAAACTTGCACATCCAACCTGAAAACATGTTTAGAGGAATTTGCCATTAACAATGTAATCCCAAGAAAGATTCACCCTGAAGAACTCTAATTCAATACCTTTAACAGATATATGTTTTGAACCTTTGAAGTGCAATAGAACTTCACCTTCAGAGTGCACACAAGTGATATTTGGTTAGGTTGTTTGGTGTCTTCATGATTTCAAGAAGACTGAGAATAAACAAAGTGTAAGAAAACTCAAAGCTTAAAGGAGGCAAGATAAGATTAGTTGGCATTGAAAATGTCTTTTCTTAGTCTTGCGTCATGCAAGTTGTGCTTGGAAGGATACAAGCCCATTGCAGCATGTTAAGGAAAGGAAATCATCTTGAAAGTGTTCTTAGTATTTACATGTGTTGGTCCTCAAATTAGTTCACATGAAGTGTGATATTAACACAATCATATTAACATATCATGAAAAAGAAGAGGCCTCAATAGTGGATAGTTAATATCTTAAGGCTACTCACAGGAATCTGTGTCTAACTTAATAATAATAATAATAATAATAATAATAATAATAATAATAATAATAATAATAATAATAATAATAATAGCAATAACAAAGACCAACTCCTAGTGGGTCACATTGCCCTGTCATAGGTAATTTCACATCCCCACTAGACAAATAGTTTCAGTTACTTCCAACCTGAGTTAAGGAGTACTACTGTTTCCTTCCCCAAACCTTTTAACCAGTCCAGAGCTTCCATTTTTTTTTTTTTTTTCCCCCTTTCAATCAGGTTTTTGGACCAGTTCTATAATACGAAATCCAGCCCATTGTTTGCCCTACTAATCCAGAAAGCTAAAAGAAAATGTGTAAGTCTATTATTATTATTTCTTATTGTTTGGTTGAAAAACTAGCATCAATGTTTTTAGATACCCTTAGATTTTCTCACTTATCTACCTTTTAGAGTGTTCCCTTGTGGACTGAAAACTAGCTTAAAGACCATAAATAAGCAGAGACAGTGATGGAGTTAACCATGACTTTTTGTATTTCAATGAAGATTTGGCTTTCTGAGATATAAATGGAAGGAATGATTAACTGAGGCATGTCTCCATGGGAGGCATGCGAAGAACCCAATCAAGGCAATTTATTTGGAAGATCTATGTTATTCACTTTGTTCATGCTCACTTGTTTAGTCTACAAGTGAAAAATCAAGCCTATTGAATGATTCTAACAAATTCATTTTTTAGTTTTTAGAATAATTATCTTGAATTTCCATCATATGTAACATAGGCTATGATCATCCAATGGGTTGAAGGATTCTAACTAATTCGTTTTCAGTTCTTAGAATCAATGGTCATGATTTTTGATCCTTGTAGCATAGGCTATGATCATCCAATGGGCATGTTTTCTTGGCGGTAGCCTACTCAAGGGAAATCAAACAAGATGACTGGCATAGATGTTCTAAAAAATTTGCCTAGATTGGATTCTTGCTTGCCTCCGGTGGAGACATGCATCTTGAGATGTCTTGAAAAGCATATTTGAGGATTTCACAGAATTATCAGATTAGCCCCCAAGTATGAGACATGTATTTTTCATGCTCCACTTTGGGGCAGTTACATCTCAACATAAAGAAAAATATAAGAGATTTGCATACAATATTCCTTATAAACAGATCTCCTAGACAAGAGAGCCTTTGATGTAGTTCTAATACAATGCATCCATAACAAGGAAATTGTAGCATTTATTCAATTATAGAGACAACCATGAAGACAATAGGGAAACCCAAATGTTGACAAGGAAATCCTTCGGCTAGGTTGACAATGTCATAAAGTAGATGGAGATGAAATACCTCAGTGACAGGAGAGTTAAGGGTATTAACGCAGTTGAAATTGAAACTTAACAAATAGTTCACATGTCGTGTTCACACACATATGCATTTAACTTGTTCGTGTTCATGTGGAGGTGTGTTGTGTGTGTATGTGTATGTGTAGTTTAACTCACACAAGCGTGCCCAATTGGACTCCCTCTCTCCTCTGTTTTCTTGTTCTTGAAGCTCTTTTGTAATCCTCAAGTAGTGTTTTGCCCAAGCATTTCTTAGATGGAAGACAATATGTTCTAATGCACCAAAGCCTTCCAATGCCAATGGTGCAGGGTTCGAGGCTGTGCAAGAGAGTGTATGAAGAAGAAGAAACAATCTGTTCTGATGGTACTCAGTTACTTGAAGAGAAGGGATTAGTAAGATGTAGAAAGGAAAAGCAAATTCCACCTTAGTTTAAAAATATCACCGTCCTCACTCCCGTTGTGTAAGAGAAAAGGCAAGCAAGATGATGGCCTCCATCTTCTTGTTAGGAACTTTGAAGGTGAAGGAATGTGTGCCAAAGATGCTGCAAATCCACTGAATCATTGGGATGCTACTGAAGAATAAAATCCTTACACAGAAGCAATGGAAACATGACTTTTTTGCTGCATTGACATCTTCAAAATAATTCTGTAAATATGTTAAAAAGATGGTTTGATTTGGCAAGATAATATAAATCTTTAACCAACAATCCTACTTTCTCTAGCAGCAGATGTTTCTATGTGAACTAGTAAATAACAAGATATACATTGACTCTACTTTAGGCCCTTGTGGTCTGCCCTTCCCTGGACCCCGCATAGGCAGGAGCTTCGTGCACCGAGACTGCCCTTTTTACATTGACTCTATATAACTACAACTTGTTGTATATTACGTTATTAATGAAAACTTTCATCACACCAAGATCCTCCACGAAAATCATCAAGAATAATAATAAACTAAATGCGGAAGCATACCTGAATCCATGAGACCGGATGTGATTCTTAAGCCTTGCAGTTCCTAATCTTCCAAATTGATGCGTATGAACTTCCTAGAGAATGGTGTTCTCTCTTTTCTGATGATGGAATGTCAGAAAAAAATCATACGTATAATTTGGGGACTACAACCATTTATAATTGTATCCCCTTTCCTTATTTCTTATTTTAGCCCATCATAAAATAGAAATTAGAGATTAGGTATCTACACATAATAAAACTATACCTTTTGAGATGACTATGGCCCATTTAACCTTAAAACTTATTATATCACTTTAATTTAGGCCAAACCCATATGATAGCATATAATATACAATACACACACACATATACGTCCAATATCTAACAATCCCCCACTTGGACTATATATATATATAACTTTATAATTGTATATCACAATATAACCTTATGAGCTCAAAATTTTGCTATCATAAAAAATAAAAAAAAACATCTCTGAACAATCTTGTCCATTAATAATGCTAATATAGGATCAAGGTGATCTTTGTTACATATATCGTAACTAAATCCATCCATAGACACGTATATCAACATAACCAGATGACATAAGTTGATATTTTTCGCAAGTGCACGAGCTATTGTGGTATAGCTAATGCAAGTACGGGTTGATCCCACAGGGATGCGCTTTAAGATTTTGGAGTTTTTTTTATAAAATTTAAATTAATTGACAAAAATTAACAGAAAGAAATCAAACTTCATCTTTAGTTTAACAGTGAAATTCCAGAGGTCTAATTCCAGTAAGAACAAAAAAAGAAACAACAAAACCTTAACTAAAACTAAAACGAGAAAAAATTATGAAAATTCTAATTCCTAGCTTAAGTATTGTCCAATTCTTCACTTCTGGTATCATAAACCTTGATCAGACTCCATCAATATATTCAACATATCCTAGATTAATGATCTGATGGAGGAATTTGTCAGATTCATCAAATTTTTATAGATCTAATTGAATTAAGGAATTTAAGAATTAATGGCCTAAATATGTTTTCAGAACCCAAATTGGAGATCAAGAATAGCAATTAAACTAGAATCTATCCTAAGAACATGTTAAAAAATTTAATTGAAATTCTGAATTAAAATAGACAAGAAATAAGAGTTTTTCCATGGTTAAACCAGAACCTTTGATTTAGTTAAATAATAACAAATAAGATAGTTCCTGGATTAACTACAGAATAACACAAAACGTGAATAACCAAAATAGGAATAACATAAAACACAAATAGTAATAGTAATAGGACAGAACATGTAATTTGAATTATTCTATTGAGGGCAAAACTAAATTTTTTTCCAAAACATCCTTAAAACTCTAAGAAACTCCAAATCCATTGGAGAAGACCACTTTGCCGAAGGAGATGAGGTGCAGATGCATGGGCTGGAGTGGATGTTGTTGATCTAGAAGGTGGAGAGATGGGCGTCGCACGGTCCTCGAATAGCCTGGGCCGGTGGTGCTCGTCCGAAGAGGAAAAACGATGCCTTTTCTAGGTGTCGTTTGGAATAGAGCAGGTGAAGAGGGACGATTGGGGAAGCCATCTAGTGCATGCGGTGATGAGGGAGCTCCTAGCCGATGATGCTAGGGATCAGAGGAGTAGAAGGGAGGCTGGAGAGCTGAAGAGGACGTCCTGGGCATCATCCACTTCTGATATGGGAGTGTGTCCAGTGGAAACGAAGGTGCGATGGGGGCAGGATTTGATCAAGTGTTGGAGCGTCGTGGGAAAAAGGGGAAGAGAAAGGGAAAGTTGAGAGCAGGAATTGGAATTGCATGGGCCGATGGACATCTAGCCTGTCCGGTCGTGACAATCAAGGGACCCTAGTGCAGGTGGAGAATCGGGGAAGTGGTGGGGTAAGGATTAACTGCAGAGAAGCCTAGGGTGATTGCCGGAGATAGGAGAGAGACAGAGGTGAGAAGGTGTGAGTAGGGTAGACAACAGTTGACGGGTAAGATGGAGCATGTCCTAGTTGGTGAAGACGATGGCTTGGTGTTGGGTTGTGGTATAGGGAACGTGAGGAGATGGAAAGAGGGATGAAAAGTGATGCTTGAAAGGGAAACTTGGTATGGCTTGGGATATTGTTTTGGGTGTGGATGTGCGATGGAAAGTGAGAAAGAACGGTGAGGCTGAAAGAAGAAGTAATGTGAGAGAGAGAAGGAATTAAAAGACTTAATGAACGGTAAAAGACACAATGAAACCAACCTAAGGAAGAATAGGAAAGCAAGCAAAGGAAAAACAAACCAGAACTCCCAAAAAAAACCTACTTGTCACTCCCTACAGTTTCGTTATTTATAAGTTTCTCCTTTAGTTGATCTGCAAAACTAAACCCTAGATTAGAGTCATCTAAACCATACATTAAGCATCCACTTAGCTCAACTGATCATCTGACTGTTAATTTTGACAATTTACGGTTGGATAGTCAATTTGAGCTAATTTTTATATTTTATCCAAAAATTACCAAATTAATGAGTTAGATGGTCTAATTAAAGGCTAAAGTAGGGTTCTTTTAGCCAAAATTAAACACTTAACAACATAAATCAAGTATGGATGTGTAGCATGGAAAGCATGCCTATTTCCAACTGGTCTATCTTTATTCCTTACAAGATCATATTAAAACCAAATCAAAGTCAAAATAGAACTGAATACTTTATTTCTGCAGAAAAAAACCATAAGCACAAGATATGTCTAAAATAGAAAAGCATATAAATACAAACTCCCACTAATCCAGTATATCATCAAATGATACAATACCCATATGAGCAGTATGCCCGTGAAAGACCTTAGGTGGTAGCTCCTTAGTAAGCGGATATGCAATCATAGAGTTTGTGCCAATACGCTCTATAAATACTTGACCACTCTGAACTCTTTCTTTAGCAACTAGGAATTTGAGGTCTATATGCTTTGACTTCATCGAGCTCTTATTGTTGTTGGAATATAAAACTACTGACTTATTGTTAGAAAATAACTTAAGTGGCTTTTCAATTCCATCCATAATTCGCAGCCCTATGACAAAATTCTGCAGCCATATTCCATGATTGGATGCCTTATAACATGCTATAAACTCAACTGCTATGGTGGAAGAAGCAATGAGCATCTGCTTAGCACTCTTTCAGGAGAGTGCTCCTCCAGCAAGTAGATAGATATAGCATGAAGCGGATCTACTACTATCTTGGCATCCAGCAAAATTAGAATCTGAATACCCAATGATCTCTAACTTATCTGACCTTCTGTATGTGAGCATGTAATGTTTTATTCTCTGAAGATACCACATGACCCGTTTGGCTACTTTCCAATGATCCATTCCTGAATTGCTCAAATATCTGCCCAACATCCCAACAATGTATGCAACATTCGGACGC
This sequence comes from Warburgia ugandensis, assembly GCA_035236585.1. Lineage (NCBI taxonomy): Eukaryota > Viridiplantae > Streptophyta > Magnoliopsida > Canellales > Canellaceae > Warburgia > Warburgia ugandensis. The sequence continues at coordinate 72,687,346 of CP141129.1, read as the reverse complement.
ATACAAACCTGAGCATACATCAGACTCTCCACTACTAAAGCATAGGGAATCTTCTGCATTTTCTTAGTTTTAAAATCATTCTTGGGGCACTGGTCAAGACTAAACTTGTCTCCCTTAACAACAAGGGTGTCTCCTGGTTTGCAATCTTGCATGCCAAATCTCTTAGGTACCTTTTCGATAGAGCCTTTTTGTGATAATTCTAGAATACTCCAAGAGCAATCCTGATGTATCTAAATTCCCAATACAAAAGATGCATCCCCAAGATCTTTCAGCTCAATTTTTTTTTTTTATAGAAATCTCTTCGTTTCATGCAACAAGTCTATATCATTGTTGGCAAGCAATATGCCATCGACATATAAAACCAGAAAAATGTTTTTACTCCCACTAAACTTGTGGTATAGATAATCATCAACCACATTCATCTCAAAATCGAATGAGATAACAACTTGATGGAATTTGTAATACCATTGACGAGAATCTTACTTAAGCCCATAGATGGATTTCCTTAATTTACAAACCATATTTTTTGCATCTTTAGAGCAAAGTTTTTTGGCTGTAACATATAAATTATCTCATCAATGTCACCATTGAGAAACTATCATGACTCAAAATTTTAAGCTCTTATGGAGCACTGTACCAACTATATGTTTTTACTAAATGGCTATAGATGATTCATTTTAAAAATTAATATATGTGATTCACGATATTAAAAGTTCTATTTTAATTAAAATATAAAAGGAAGAATCTATACTAAGTAGTTATATAATTAGATTCTACACTTAAAATGGAATGCAACGCCTCAAAGAACACTGAAAACGGAATTTGTATGACCAAGTTATGGGCTTTTGAAGATAGAGGGCATTTTTATAAATTGAATTTAAAAACAATACTGCCGAAAAATGCAATGGGTTGTTTTGGTAACGACACCCCCTCCATCATCATCTTCTCCCTCATCGCCTTCCCCTTCTAATCGACTTCCAGCATCGCCCTTGTAGTGTGGTGCCGAAAAAAAGGGCGGCACCGCCATAGGGCGACATCACCTTCAACGGCTATAAAAAAGCACTCTCCCCCTTTCCCCCGATCATCTTCCTCTTCTCCTCCGGCTGCTTCAGTCTAGGGTTTCGGAAACAGGGAACATTATCACCTGTTAGATCTCAAAAACAACCATCCAAATGATGATGGATCCAAGAGTAAATAACACCATTGGATTCCTTATGAAGAGAAGATCAAAAGCCCTCAAAAAATATTTCTCAATCAGAGTTAGTTTCGCCATTGATCAGGCTGAAATTCAAATTCTGACAACAATGCATTTTTCGGTAAACCTCTGACGTGAAATTCTTGCTTTTCGGCATCAAATGAACACGTAATGACTCCAAACTTGATAGGAGTGAAGGTAAGAGCCTGATCTACAAACCTTTTTAATTTGGAGTTAATCAGACTTAGAAATTGTCACATGTGACAACTGCACTGCTAGTCTTCTCCAGCGACGGTCAGTTACATAGGTGACCTGATCCTTCACCCAGGATTCATGCCCGTAACGCACGACCGGAACGCATGCTCTGGAGTGTCCTTTGGGCATGTGTGAGTGTATCGGTGCGGTCTCGGTTTGACCGATATGCACATGCTTCCTGGGAACTGTGATGTGCAGACCCTATCTTGTCAGATCTGGATCGTTTATCTAACCTACAACACTAAAATTGCAATTAAGAAGGCTATACAACTCCGATCAATGATCTGAAAGGACTGTTGCATTTGTAGTGACAATGCAGACCTAATTATTCAATAAATTTTAGGATCATAAGACTGTTCAAGGTGATTATAGCCTGAAAACCATAGAGATTTCATGGATCTACAAGATCAACTATGATCGGATCTCATTAATTGATCTATTAGATGTCTTAAGACATCGTTAGTTTAAGATCAACCCTCAATTACATAAAGCAACCCTTAGAAACCCACAAATCAGAAATCTATAGCCTATAGTATAGATCTAGCAATTGATCTGTGAATCTACTTAACAATGTATAAAGAATAGGAAATAATACTTGGATTCTCATGTCCAAATAACATCCAGGACCTCACAAAGGTGCTCTAGGATTCGAATTGAAGAGAAACGCAAACTAAGTAATGACGATCGAGGTAGGGAGTCTGATACTGCTAAGTTTTCAAATGCATTTCCAAACTGTAATTGATTTATTTAATTATGATGACCATGTTTAGTATGCTTTTTGCGATATGATATTCTCATAATAAGTATGCAGATTTTCCTTATGATCTTACATGTAATTGCTTATTTGGTAAATAATCTTTATATAAGCACTAAATACATGTTTTGGAATCAGTTGCATAAATTGCAAGATTTGTGATGATTGAGATTCGAGATATATACATATTTATATGCATTGCTCACATGTTTTGAAAATAATTGCATACATTGCCTGATGTATGATGATTGAGATTTGAATTATTTATATATGCCTTTTAGGCTATTGAGTCTGGTGGGCACTATGCTGAGAGGTTGTTTATGTACAGGGTTAGCCTCCCAACCTCTACCACAAAAAGTGGATGGTATCGCTGCCAAAATGGCATTATCCCTTCCTTGACTGTTGTGGTAAACAAAGATGACCATTGGAGGTGTTTACGACACCCTTTTCGAGGACAACCATAATCGTCGTGGAGGCTATGGTGGGTTGGTCTCTAAATACCGAAGCCACACGATTCCAGCTATGTGCTGATCGTGAGCATATTTGACCCTATGATTTCAGTTTTATCGATATGCATATAGCATTGACATGGTTGTATATGAGTACTCGTGACCAGTCAGTTTGATGTGTTTACCTACCCATTGGCTTAGGTTCCAAGTGGATAGATCGCCGACTGAGGCAGCCTGCAGTATGAACAAAACCGAAAGACCATGTGCATGATATTTATAGGGATTCTATCATCTGCTTTGATCGATCACGATTTTAAGAATTTCATGATGATGATTAGTTTACGATTCATTATATGATTTTCGTGATGGTTATATTGCTGATTTCTAGATTTCGATAAAAGCTTTCATGATTGAAAATGTGCAAACAAGCTTATGATACATGCATAAAAATGCATGTTTACACAAAAAGAAAATTGCACAATGTTTTACATGGAAAGCCTCTTTTGAAACCATGCAGGTTGTATGCCGTGTTTTCAAAATAGTGGTATCAAATCACCTACTAAGTATGAGGAATGCTCACCCAAATATATTATTTTTACAGATTAGCTCCACACAGGATTAGAAGAAGCATCAGAAAATGTTAGTGCTACGATCAAATGAATGAAGAGAAGACAAGTATAAATGTGAGTGTATGATCTATCCTTTGGACATGTATCTGTAATTACTATAGTTGGATTGTGAGCTGTGACTGGATAGACCTGGGAAGACATTTATGATTACTGTAATTTTCAAAACTACTTTGTTCGTCTTAAAAGCAAATGACGCTCGAGGTTTTCGAAATGAATTTAAAATAAAATATTTTTCTGCTGCATTACATTGTTTTTATGAAATTGTTTTCAAATAAGGATCGATCCCACATTAGGAATTAGTTTTGCATTAAAAAAATGCATGTGAAAACCCAGGTTGTCATAGTTGGTATCAGAGCTCAGTTTTATCATTTCATAGCCAGTCCTGCATGTCCAAAAGTTATATACGACTAGAATACTTATGACAAAGTAGTTTAAAAACGAGTAATAGAGAAAAAGGTAGTATAAATATGAGTCATAAGGATGACTAGAATAAGAAATAATATCAAAATCACAAAGAAATACACCATAAATAAATAGGTGAAAAGGAGATAGATCTAGTAAATATTTAGGTATTGGATGGCTAAAATTCTAACAAAAAGCTAGGCTAACATTCTTAGGGGATAAGAATTATTGCACAGTGGTGTAAATAAGGAAACTAGCATATTAGAATAAGATTATGATGAGAATGAGGAATGAGGAATGAGAATACAAGATGATACTAGTGGAATCCTTAAGAGATAACTTTGTGACTTGTACTAGATGAATTGAAGTGAGAATTCTAAAGAACTTAGTTCAATTTTAGAAGATTTAATTGGGGCTTTATGGCTATCTTATAATAATAGAGAAGATCAGAAGCTGAGTACAACAATAGATATCTTATTAAGAGTAATACAACATGAGCATAATAGGAGAGTGTAAAATACTGAATTTGAGACGAATGACAAAGAATTTGATTATAACATAGTTATTAGAAGATTTTGATGATAGGAGACATTGATCTCAGTAGACAAAAGGAGGATTTTGACTATATAATAAAAATAAGAGAGAGAGAGAGAGAGAGAGAGAGAGAGAGAGAGAGAGAGAGAGAGAGAGAGAGAGAGAGAGAGAGAGAGAGAGAGAGAGAGAGAGAGAGAGAGAGAGAGAGATGTAACTACAAGTATTTGATGGATATTGAATGATTATTCTTGTTGTAAGATAAGTATGAGGTGGTACTTAAAAGATAAAATTTGACAAATTGAGAGAATCACTATACCTTGCTAGTAAGAGTCCCAAAAGTTTACATTCTTTTTATTAAGTCTCACTTTGCTTTATATTTTCTTCAAGAAACTTCTATAATTGATACAATATCAATTCTCATCTCTTAATCTTAATGTTAAGAGCTTCCTTTATACCAAATCCTTTTGGAAAGGTGTTTAACTACTAGTCTCCAACTTCGAGTTCCAACTGTTTTTCACCTTTCATATGTGACGTGCTTCTTCAACCAATGTTTACATTCAACATAGAACCATGAAAACAAATCAGGTAGCATCTTCACTTATTGATACTAGTACATACTGTAAATAAGACCTTCTAACTATTATGGAATTCCATCAAAGATATTCCTCCTAGAAGAATTGATTCAAAATCATGTCAACTGTTTATGGTGAATCTATCCTCATAGATCGAATGTTCTCGTTTTAGACTCTTATCTCATTGTTCACATAAAATTTTCATTAAGATGTTTAGCCACATTCATACTCATGTCAAAAGTCTCTTATCTCTAACAAAGTCCACTTATGTTAATGGTTGAATCCACTGCCATTATCCTCCTTAAATTTTCCTTGCTTGATGATTTTCTTCGAGATCTGCTAGACCAAAAGTCCTATACATATAATTGTCATCTTAATCTAGTGAAGTTAACCCTAAAAATTACTTCTATTTAATTTCTACAGTTGGTCTCCGTATTGATATGTACATATAACAGATACCCTTTTGTTTAAAGGCAATTAAACATCAAATGTTACTATATAGTGTGACAACTATCTTAACTCTTCTTCTTCCATTTCCTATATCAATATATTGTTCAATCATTTATCAAGGCTTTATTATCAACCATTAAGCCTTAATTGTTAGGTATTAATTAGATAAATTTGATAGTAACAAGATGAACTACAATGCGAAACCAGTATTGATAAAGGAGCAAGTAAAGAACGCAGTATCAGAATATGCAGTGAAAGCGGCTCTTAAGTACTTAGAGCAGGTAGAAAAGATATGCTGAATTTCAGATACATGAAAGGCCCTCATGAAAGGAATTATGCAGATGATAAATTGAGAATGAGCCTAGAATTGGTTGTAAGATAATGTGAAAAGAATTTTACGGACAAAACTCTTCTAGCCATTGACCCAATTGAAGTATTGGGTGAGAGAATTATGGAATGAAGCAAAGAAATTTTCTTATTCCGAGTTCTAAGGGAAAATACATTCATCAAGCGATTGTCTAAGAGACAAATAAGTTGAAGGTAATAATTTGTGGAATTTCGAGGACGAAATTCTTTGAAGGAGGTAATGATGTCATGACTCAAAATTTTAAGCTCTTTTGTAGCACTTTACCAACTATATGTTTTTACTAAATTGATATAGATTATTCATTTTGAAAATTAATATATGTGATTAACGATATTAAAATTTCTATTTTAATTAAAATATGAAAGGAAAGAATCTATAAGAAGTAGCCACATAATTAGATTCTACACTCGAAATGGAATCCAACGCCTCAAAGAACAATAAAAACGGAGTTCATATGACCAAGTTATGGGCTTTTGAAGATGGAGGGCATTTTTGTAAATTGAATTTAAAAACAATACTGCTGGAAAGCGCAGGGGGTCGTTTTGATAACGACACCCCCCTCCATCATCGTCTTCTCCCTCACCCCCTTCCCCTTGGGCGGCACTGCCTTCAACAGCTATAAAAAAGCCCTCTCCTCCTTTCCCCCAATCATCTTCCTCTTCTCCTTCGGCTGCTTCAGTCTAGGGTTTTGGAAACAAGGAACATGATCGTTGGTTAGATCTAGAAAACAGCCATCCAAATGATGATAGATCAAAGAGTAAATAACACCATTGGATTCCTTGTGAAGAGAGGATCAAAAGCCTTTAAAACATTTTTGAATTAGAGTTAGTTTCACCATTGATCGGGCTGAAATTCAAATTCTGATAACAATGCATTTTTCAGCGAACCTCCGACATGACTCCACACTTGATAGGAGTGAAGGTAAGAGCCTGATCTACAAACTCTTTAATTTGGAGTTAATCAGACTTGGAAATCATCACCTGCGATAACTGTGCCGGTCGTCTTCTCCAGTGACGGTTAGTTACACAGGCTACCTGATCCTGTACCCAGGACGCACGACCGGAATGCATGCTCTGGAATGCCCTTCGGGCATGTGTGAGTGTATAGGTGTGGTCTCGGATCGACTGGGATGCACACGCTTCCTGGGAACCGTGATGCGCGGACCCTATCTTATCAGATTTGGATTATTTATCTAACCTACAACATTAAAATTGCAATTAAGAAGGCTATACAACTCCGATCAACGATCTGAAAGGACTGTTGCATTTGTAGTGACGACGCAAACATAATTATTCAATAAAATTTAGGATCATAAGACTGTTCAAGGTGATTATAGCCTGAAAACCATAGAGATTTCATGGATCTACAAGATCAACTATGATTGAATCTCATTAATTGATCTATTAGATGTCTTAAGACATCATTAGTCCAAGATCAACCCTCAATTACATAAAGCAACCCTTAGAAACCCACAAATCAGAAATCTATAGCCTATAGTATAGATCTAGCCATTGATCTATGAATCTACTTGACAATGTATAAAGAATAGGAAATAATACTTGGATTCTCATGTCCAAATAACATCCAAGACCTCACAAAGGTGCTCTAGGATTCGAATTGAAGAGAAATGTGAGCTAAGTAACGACGATCGAGGTAGGTAGTCTGATACTGCTAAGTTTTCAAATGCATTTTCAAACTCTAATTGATTTATTTAATTCTAATGACCATGTTTAGTACGCTTTTTGCGATATGATATTCTCATAATAAGTATGCAGATTTTTCTTATGATCTTGCATGCAATTGCTTATTTGGTAAATAGTTTTTATATAAGCACTGAATACATGTTTTGGAACTAGTTGCATAAATTGCACGATTTGTGATGATTGAGATTCAGAATATATGCATATTTATATGCATTGCTCGCATGTTTTGAAAATAATTGCATACATTTCCTGATTTACGATGATTGAGATTTGGATTATTTATATATGCTTTTTAGGCTATTGACCCTAGTGGGCACTATGCTGAGAGGTTGTTTATGTACAGGGTTGGCCTCCCGGCCTCTACCACAAAAAGTGGATGGTATCGTTGCTAAAATGGCACTGTCATAGTTGTCATGGAGGCTATGGTGGGTTGGTCTCTAAATACCAGAGCCACATGATTCCAGCTGTGTGTTGATCATGAGCATAGTTGACCTTATGATTTCAATTTTATTGATATGCATATAACATTGAGATGGTCGTATACGAGTACTCGTGACTAGTCAATTTGATGTATTTACCGACCCATCGGCATGGGTTCCAAGTGGACAGATTGTCGAATGAGGCAGCCTGTGGTGGGAACAAAACCAAAAGACCATGTGCATGATATTTATAGGGATGCTATCATCTACTTTGACCGATCACTATTTTAAGAATTTCATGATGATGATTAGTTTACGATTCATTATATTATTTTCGTGATAGTTAGATCGTTAATTTCTATATTTTGATAAAAGCTTTCATGATTGAAAATGTCCAAACAAGCTTATGATACATGCATAAAAATGCATGTTTACACAAAAAGGAAATTGCACAATGTTTTACATAGAAAACCTCTTTTGAAACCATGCATGCTGCATGCCGTGTTTTCAAAATAGTGGTATCAGATCAACTACTGAGTATGAGGAATGCTCACCCAAATATATTATTTTTACAGATTAGCTCCACACAGGATTAGAAGAAGCATCAGAAAATGTTAGTGCTATGATCAAATGAATGAAGAGAAGACAAGTATAAATGTGAGTGTATGATCTATCCTTTGGACATGTATCTATAATTACTATAGTTGGATTGTGAGCTGTGACTGGATAGACCTGGGAAGACATTTATGATTACTGTAATTTTCAAAACTACTTTGTTCGTCTTAAAAGCAAATGACACTCAAGGTTTGCAAAATGAATTTAAAATAAAATATTTTTCCGCTACATTGCATTGTTTTTATAAAATTGTTTTCAAATAGGGATCGATCCTGCATTAGGAATTAGTTTTGCATTTAAAAAAATGCATGTGAAATGTCATAAAATGCATTGTGAATATTATTTGTAGATGATATAGTTTTGATTTATAAGACAAGAAATGTCATAAATATAAAGCTAAAGTTATGCAGAGATGCATTAGAATCTAAAGGATTTAAAATTAGCCGAACTAAGACAGAGTATATTGAATGCAATTTTAGGAAGGAGAGGAGCAGAAGTAGAGAACCAGGAAAGATTGATAACCAAGAAGTGCCCCTAAAAGAACACTTTTGGTACTTGGAATCGATAATTCATGAGAATGGGGAGATTGAGAGAGAGGTTACCTATAGAATCATAAAGGGTTTAGTGCTAATGGAGTTTTTTCTGATTGGTGAATGCCACTCAAATTGGAAGGAAAATTCTATTGTAAGATCTACTAGGCTTTATGGATCAGAGCATTGGGCAGTTAAGGAATAACATGTACATAGGATGACCGTTGCCTAAATGCAAAATTTGAGATGAATGAGTGGTAAGACAAGAAAGGATAGAATTAGAAATGAAAACATTTGAGGAAACTTAGGAGTAGCACTAATAGGTAACAAGATAAGGGAGATTAAATTTAGATGGTTTGGACATGTCAAGACCTAAAATGGCACTTGTTAGAGTGTAGCAATCCAAGTCAAGGGTTCTAAAAGTGCAAGGGAAGGCCCAAAAGAACGTGAATAGAAGTGGTGAGAAAAGATTTTAAAACTTTGGGATAAATGAAGCCATGACACTTAATAGAGGTGAATGGAGGAACAAGATTCATATGATTGACCCCTCATTAGGATAAGGTCTTGATGATGATGAAGCATCCAAGCTATGCTTCACACATTCTACTAAAACCATGGCACAAGATCATGACCTTAAAGACCCTTAATGAGGGTAAATTCTAGACAACTGGTAAGAAATAGAAAGAACTAATAGACCAAATAGAAGCCAAATAGCCATCAAGTCCTTGTAATACTAGCTTCCACTGATAAAATGTTTATGTCTATTAGTCCTTTGGACAAGTGGATTGCTTTATGAATGTAATTCTCACTCAAGCATCTTAAATAGAATCTAAATTAACCATCATGTCCTCATCAAACTAGCTTCCATCAATAAGAGGTTTGCCTTTATATTACTATGAACAGGTGTATATGATTCTCATTAATCCCTAAAAGTCAAAGGTAGAAATCATTATATCATCTATGCATCATAAATGAGAAATATAGAAATCTTAAAAAGCACTTCAGTTCAAAGAAACACAAAAATTGTAAAATGAGCAGGTGAAAATGAATTAATACAAAGATGCACATGAGAAGAATTGTATTCACAATGCATGATGTTGATGAGAAAATAGAACTTGAAAAAGAGTCATAAAACCATTTTCTCCACTTAATGACAAAATTTTGTTCTAGATGATCAGAGGTCATCCCTAAGTTACCATTAGAACACTCTCTTTAGACCACTTCATAATTGAGTTAATGACCTTTAATAGTACCAAAATTTGCTCCCCAATATGGAATTGAAGTGCAAACAAAGAAGCCAAATACAAATGATAGATAGCATTAAAGAGTTAGTTTCCTCTTACTAGACCAATGGGTATCTCACAACCAAGAGGTGTGGCTTCAAATCCACTCCCCATCCCATGAAAAGTAGACTAACAAAAGTAGGTTCCTTTTTTCAAGGGTAAGTCCTTTCTTGCCATCTTATCCTCTGTCACTTCCAAAATGGAAGAAGCAGAGAAGATGAATAGAGAATCTACATTTAATGGAGAAGAATTCTCCATCAAACCATGACAAGCTAGAATACATAAAAGAAATTGCAGTAAAGACACCAAGATCAAAAGCCTTATTCTTAGGATCACCTAAATAATATCATTACCTCGCCTAATAGAAAATGAAAATCCCCAAAGCTCATAGCCAACTCTCCAATTGTAGGCAAAAAAGAAGAAAACTACATAGAATTTCTTCGAGCACTCCTTTCCCTCGAACACCATCACATCAACTTAATCTTCTAATCAGTTTTTCTTTCCCTCTAGGCAAAGAAAATATCAAAGCTTCCTTCTCTTCTAACTAAAATATACTCATTATGTAGTAAGAAAATAATCACTAGTTAAATTTGATCATTTATTCCTTAAAGTTTAGGGTTCTGACCTTTCAAAAAGATGAGAAGCCAATTACATTCAGCCTATCAATGTGAGTCAACTTGGGTTTCCTTGTTGAACTATACAACTTCATTGCTAAAGAACTGTTTTGAGCATTAAGTTTATGGGACAGTGCAACCCATCACCAACTAGAATAGTTTAATTTTACACTAGTTTGACATAAATGTTCTAAAGCCCAAGTCTGTCGTAGCTCCTCAAACTAATAATGTAAGTATTCAAGTCTTCTTTTGTGTTAATGATAATTAGTGATTGGTCTTAAATAGGTTTTGCTAAGATCCCTTCAAAAGATTTCAAGAATACCTCTTCCTAGTTAAGAGGAGAAGGAACTAACTAAGAGACTATGGGCTGAAGTACAAAGTTACATATTCAAAGAGGAAAAAGATGAGAGAGAGAGAGAGAGAGAGAGAGAGAGAGAGAGAGAGAGAGAGAGAGAGAGAGAGAGAGAGAGAGAGAGACAAGCCACTGCTAGTCAAAGTACAATTATATCCATGTAGGGAACATCAGTTAAATCCACATCTCCCATTTCTCATTAATTATGATCAAAATGATATGCTGCATCAAGCTTCATCTACAGTGGACCACAATAATATGACATTTGTAAATGAGATAAAATAAAGGGATAGTCTCAAAGTGGCTTCATTGTCATTCCTCCTTAAGGATGTTATAGAAAAATATTCAAGTGACACATTAAGTGACAATAGAGTATTTGATCAACTGAGTATCGTGACTTGTTCATAGTAAATTTCCATGATCTATTATGTTCGTTGGCATTCCTCTATTTTGTTACCTCTTTGTGTATTTGAATGTACTTGGTTAAGCGTGAATCCTATCATAATCAGATCAAACTTAACCCTCGAGCAATCAAATGTATTTTCTTTGGTTCTTTGGTCACACTTATAAGAATCTTGAGAAGCAACTCAAACTTTGAGACGTAATTGTTTGTCTAAATGTTAACTTTCACTCCAAACACTTTGGATATTTTTATATTACACTCCTCTTGATAATTCTTCTTCTCCTCTACTCATCTCAACAATGCTAACTTCTTCTTCTTTTTTCCTATTATGACTGATAATAACATGTTTTGAAAAAAATATTTTTGTAGGCACTATTCTCAAAGACACAAGAGAACCAAAGTCCTCAAAAAATAATAAAAATGCAGGTGAGGTGGAGGCAACAAAGATGAAAGGATAGAAGAAACCATCACTGCCACAGCCCCGTCGGGCCCCCAGCAACGATATTGTCCCGTGCGCACGCGCACAGGTTTTGGTCCTTCCCCCGCGTCCAGGGGAAAACGCGTCATTGCTGTGAAGGGAGAGAACCCCCCTTATAACCAGGCCCATCACCCCCCCTAGCCGATGTGGGACTAACTCTCCTGCGTCCCGCCCTCAGAGTCCCATACCGCTTGGAGAGGGGAGCTGGGCTGGGTGATAAGGAGTGGGAACACTCCTCACAGTAAGAACGCATTTTACCCTGGGAAGCTGGGGTGAGAACAAAGCCGTGCGGACCCAGTGGGCCCAAAGCGGACAATATTCTTACTGTGGACCCCACGGTGGGTGGGGTGTGTCAATTTGGTATCAGAGCCAGTCTCCTCGTGGTGATGGGTGGCTAACCGCATGCGTGCCTTGGTCACACGAGGGCGTGTGTCCCCTAAGGGGGAGATATCTAGCCTTGCCGGCTCAGGCACCGTGAGGTACCATGGCCTTGTGAGGGGTGGCGAAGCGGAGAAGGCCGAGGGGGTGACGGTTGAGAGTTAGTCCCATACCGCCTAGAGAGGGGAGCTGGGCTGGGTGATAAGGAGTGGGAACACTCCTCACAGTAAGAACGCGTTTTACCCTGGGAAGCCGGGGTGAGAACAAAACCATGCGGACCCAGTGGGCCCAAAGCGGACAATATTCTTACTGTGGACCCCACGGTGGGTGGGGTGTGTCAATCACACTATCAAAGTGCATTTTGAAGTGAGAAAAGAGTGCATGACTTTAGTATGCAACCATATTGGATTTGGATGCAATATGTGAGGCATTTGAGGTTTTTCTAGGGTTGCGGAATGTAATCTGCTCCTTTTTGGTGCCATGGGAAGATGTACAGAAAAATGTAAAACTTGCATAACTGGACAATTTGGGCACACAACACCTAAATTTTGTAGCAATAAACCACAATATAAAAGAACCCAACAATTTCTCACCAAAATGCAATGTTTCTACCCACCCAAACTGATCATAGAATAGCACAATGGAAGAGAGTAAAGGAAAGGAAAAGAAATTTAAGGAAAAACCAAAATAAAGGAGATTGTAAGAGGAAGGAGAAAAGAATCCAAATGACAAGGTCAAAGAAAAAGGCAAGAACATTAAAAAAAAAAAAAAAAAAAAAACAATTTTATCAGCCAATAATTACATATCTCAGTAGGAAGCAACAATTAACACAAATGGAGAAATCCCCAAATTCTAATTCAAAGAACTCATAAATTGTCTCAAGAAATGTACTAATTTTACTACTATTTGAGTTGTCTTTTCTCAGAAAAGTAAAAAACAAGAAAATGGGCATATGTGGTGGATGATTTCAACTCTTCTTCACTATTTTTTTAGTGAAGAATAATTCTAAGAAATGTAGTTCATTGAGAGTTACAGAGAGAAAGAGTGGCAAAGAGAAGAAAAAAAAAAAGACGTAGAAAGAGAAAAGGTAGAGATGAAGAGGGAATCATTGAAAGTTTGGGTGGCATTTAATGTGAATTAGTAAAAAAATGTTTCCAAATATTGCACAATCTTTGTCACCACTCAATGACATGTTTTAGGTCCAATTGGCTCTGTTATAATGTCACTTAATTCACTTTTTACAACTTAATGCCACCTTCTCATCTAATTACGTTCCTATCACTTTTTGTACCTTGATAAATGGCTGCTTGGTTAAGGATTTGAGTCATCTATGCATAGTGATTTTTTTCCTTTTTCCTTTCTCTTTTTAGATAGTAAAATTCAAGGATTCAGTGCTCCCACCAGACTTTTCTGTCATATTATGCACAAATGTGGCTAATTGACTTAAATGAGGCTTAGTTAAAAAATTTAATCATGGTTACATCTCTCTAATTCTCAACTTACTATTTTGTTCTCCTTCACTCATATTATTTCTAATTTTTCTTATGATAATAGTTCATCATGATCATCAAGACCTTATCCCAATTTGGGGTCAGTCACATGAATCTTGTTCCTCCATTCCCCTCTATTAAGTGGCATGGCTTCATTTAGTCCCAAGGTATTTAAATCTCTTCTCACCACTTCTATCTACATTGTTTTGGGCCTTCCCCTTGCCCTTTTAGAATCTTCAACTTGGATCACCTCACTCCTAACTGATGTCATTTTTGGTCTCCATTGGATATATCCAAACCGTCTAAGTCTAATCTCCATCATCTTGTTACCTATTGGTGCTACTCCTAAGTTTCCTCTAATATTTTCATTAATAATTCTATCCTTTCTTGTTTTGCCACTCATCCATCTCAACATCCGCATTTTGGTGACATTCATCTTATGTAAAATGTTGTTCCTTAATTGCCTAGCACCTTGATTCATAAGACATGGCCGGCCTTATCACCATCCTATATAATTTTCCTTTTAGTTTGAGTGGCATCTTCTAGTCACACAAAACTCTATAGGTGCATCTCCATTTGTTCAACCTGCTTGGATTCTTTGGATAACCTCCCTCTCAATCTCTCTGCTCTCATGAATTATTGATCTTAAGTATCAAAAGTGTTCTTTTTGGGGGACTTCTTGGTTATCTATCATTATTGAGCTCCACTCCCGCTCCTCTCCTTGCTAAAATTGCGCTCCATATACTTTGTCTAATTTTGGCTAATTTTAAATCCTTTAGATTCTAATGCATCTCTTTGTAACTCTAGCTTTATATTTATGCACTCTCTTGTCTTATCAATCAAAATTATATCATGCACAAATAACATATACCATGAAATCTCCTCATGCGAATGTTTTGTTAACTCGTCCATAACCTAGGTGAAAAGGTACAAGCTCAATGCTGATCATTAGTAATCCTATAGTGATAAGAAAATCACTGATTTCTTCGTTAGTGATACTAACGTTTGTTATAGCTTCTTTATACATATCCTTAATTATGTATATATACTCCCGTGAAACCCCTTTCTTGCTCAACACCCACTATATTAACTCTCTGGAGACCCTATCATAAGCTTTTTCTAGGTTAATAAAGACCATATAGAGGTCCTTCCTCATCTCCTTGTGTTTCTGAATAGTCTTAAGCACGAAAATAGCTTTAGGATAGACCTCTCAAGCACGAAACCAAACTCGTTCTTTGATACACTCATCTTATGTAGTAGCCTTTTCTCAGTGACTCTTTCAAAAAGTTTCATAGTATGGCTCCTAAGTTTGATCCCTTGATAATTAGTGCAAATTTGTATTTCTACTTTATTTTTATAAAGTGTTACAATAGAACTCTTCCTTCATTTATCCAATATTTTCTTCGATTTTACAATTTTGTTAAACAACTTTGTCAACTAAGCTACTCCAATATCTTCTATATACTTTCTAACCTCTATTGGTATACCATCGGGCCCTAGGGTCTTTCTTGAATTCATCTTTCTCAATGCCTCTTTCACTTTAAGTGTTCTAATCCTATGGTCATATCTATAATGCCTATATTATTTGGGTTTATGGTACTTTCAATCCCTATATTCTCACAATAATTGTCATTTAACAATTTTTGGAAGTAATGTTCACATCTTTATTTGACCTCATCATCTTTAACTAGTATCCTTTAGTCATCACTTCTAATACATTTAATGTAGTCTAAGTCCTTACTCTTCTTTTCTCTCACTCTTGTGAGTTTAGATACATCTTTCTCACCTTCTCTTAATCCTAATATATTATATAGTTCATCATATGCCTTGAGTCTTCCCTCAAATTACTACTCTCTTAGCAACTTTTTTAGCATTCTTACATTGCTCAAAGTTTTTGTTGATTTTAGTCCTCTGTCATGCTTTAAAACACACCTATTTTCACTCCATCATTAAGTTTCCTTTATTGATTGCCTTTCACCTTTAGATACTCCTAGGACATATTTTGCCACTTTCTTAATAGACATGGTCACATTAGTCCACAAGGTGTTTACTTCTATTTTGTTGCTCTAGTTTCCTTCTACTATCAACTTGTTTGTAATGATGCTATCTTCTCTCCTTTTAAGTTCCAGTGCTTAGTTTTTGAAAACCTATTAAATTCATTTCCTTTCTTCTATACTTTAATGTAGATATCAATCACCATTAATCTATATTGTGAGTTTAAACTCTCACCGGGTATCACCTTACAATGATTAAACATTGATCTTTTTGCATTCCTAAGTAGGAAAAAGTCTATTTGGTTTTTATATGGTCACTTTTAAAGGTTAATGAGTGTACATCCATCTTCTTAAAATATGTGTTCACTATAGGTAGGTTATATGCTAACGCAAAATCAAGTATAGCTTCCCTCATCTCATTTCTTTCTCCAAGACCATTCCCTCCATGTAGCTTATCATATCCATCTTTTTCTTTTCCTATAAGTATCTCATCTGTGTTGGGAATGTCTTGTATGACTCCCTCCATATCTTCCTAAAATTATCTTTTGATTCTATCTTCTAACTCTTCTTGTGGTGCGTATGCACTTATAACTTCTATCATAGAACATGTTTTACTAGTATAATTCTATCATTGGTTTTTTTAATACCTAAAACATTATCCTTTAATTCTTTATCTATCACTATCACTATACCTATACCTATACCATTTCTTTTTCTTCTTTTTTTGTTTATGAATCAAATCTTATACCCATCAATTTCTCTAGTCTTAACCATTTTCCATTTGGTTTCTTAGATACGAGCAATGTTGACTCTCCTACATTTCATCGTATCCACTAACTCTAACATATCAATGCTCTGGTCCCGGGTCCTCCCTTTCTATTCCTCGAAACAAGGACCGTGGGAGTAGGGGGTGGTATATGCTTGGGACTGATAGAAAGCATATCTACATTCCATGTAGTAATACGAATTTGTTCTCATAACCTAGAATATTTGACCATGTGCTTACCAAACAGCGTGGGAACCCATGCATACTTTCCCACTGCACCTCGCTTATGATGCAACGCATCACTTCTAAGGAAATGCTCTAGTAGCCCTTGCATATTTTCCACTGCACTCAAGATCCGATTCAGCGCATCTCTTTAGGGGGAATGCCTTGGCAACCTTTCATCCATTTTTCACTACACTTAGGACTCGATGTAGTATGGCGGTTATGGGGAATGCCCTAGCCCCTGGGAATGTGAAAATAGATTCATGCATGGGGTTTGCCATGGGTTTTACTTGTTGGTTGGCACATAATGCAAAACCCTCCTCTTTATGAAAATAATTATTTATAGTTTTCTCTTAGGTTTATTGTCAGATATCTTATCAATTCTATATTAAGTTTTTTATACCCCTCTCACATAAACTCTCATGCTATCCTCTTGCTCTATAATTTATAATTGAAGTTGCAGCTAACCATTTGTAACAAAAATGTCTTAAGATAACTATTCAAGGTGGAACAAGATGATAATGAAAATTATCTCCATTCAACTGTGTTTTAAAGCAAATAGGTACCCTCCTTTAGAGTGGTTTTTTTTTCTTCCCCTTTTCTTTAGTTAAGTAAAGGGGTTCACACACATATATAAGAGGAAATTGGGACGAAGAGTGCATAATGAGGGAGAGACAACTCATTCTTTTATGATCACTAGCATGGGTGACACCACTTTATGTTATAGGGATTAATTTACAAAAAGTCTCCTACTAATTAAATCTTTTTGAGGAAGTATCAAATTTTCAACTCCTAATTTTTTCAAATGATGAATTTTTTATTATTATAGCTTTTGAATTCAATGCAAATATACCAAATTATACTTAAAATTAAATTTCACCACTAGTTTATCAAATTATCTAATATTATTTGTAAAAATAGTTATAAATCTAATTTAAAAAATAAATAAATTTCACAAAAATATATTAATTTTTTCAAAATTTATGAATTTGGCCTTGTCAACATTTTCCTATATTTGATTTTTTTAAATATAGGTCTAACTACAAGATTGGCTTGTTTCTTCAAGCATCTCTCTCTCATATAATATAGTTTATCTGTCTCTCCCCCTTCACACACACTTGCGTGTAAGTACCAAATTTTCTTGATATTTTCATCTTTCAGGAGTCATTTCTTTCTTATTTGCCTTCTTAACAACCCTCGGATTATTGGAACTATTAAAGTTCTTTTTCCAACTAAAACATAAGTGAGGTATTATAGTCATATGGATGGATATATCGACACCCGCTATGATTGTGAATAAAAAATAATGGAATTCTTTTGAAGGCCCAACATGGACCCCTTTTCTTTCATCAATTGCTATAAAGATCAATTAGTCAATAACAAGATGGTCTCATATGTTGTAATTCATTATTTTAATTTTGGTCAAAGAGAAATACCAAAGTGTTTGAATCTATATGTTTAGATTTGTGTATCTTATCGAATTTTAAGGTGAGAGCAATTTTAAGGTGAGAGCTACAGGAAAACATAGTGTTTCCATGGCTTGGGATAGCATAACGCTTATATAACAAGCACTACTAACCATTGTTTTGTTTTTCTTTTTGAGAAATCTTAATAAAAAGATGCCAAATCTTTCTTCTTCTATGTTTCTTTTTATTTGATGCTTCTTACCACACACCACCAATTGGACAAAGAAAAATGAACTATTTTTTAAAATACTGTAACCGAATACCAAAACTTTTATCACTTAGATAATTCAAGATGTTCTATGCATAAATATAGGCGATAAACACCCTTATTTTTCAAACTAAAGCAACATATTTAAGATTGTTTAATGGGTGAGAGTTTGAGACTTTGGCCCATTTAAGAGGTTGGCTAGAATATGAGTGGATCAGATCACCTCAAGCATGGCACATATAGCTCATTTGTGCTCTCTCTCTCTCTCTCTCTCTCTCTCTCTCTCTCTCTCTCTCTCTCTCTCTCTCTCTCTCTCTCTCTCTCTCTCTCTCTCTCTCTCTCTCTCTCTCTCTCTCTCTCTCTCTCTCTCTCTTGTTGGAAAATATTTACCTTGCACAAATTGAATCCTTTGAACCTAGCTTAGAGGCACATTATAAATGTTATTTCTTCGAGTAGTTAATGCCTTCCAACTGTGGAAGAGACTTCAACAATTCTAACTTCAGGATTCAACCAAGCTAAACTCAATTTTTGTCTTTACTGATTTGCACTATCATACTAAGGCTAGTATTTTAATCTCTAAATTATGAATATCTTCAAATGTTTGTTTTTAAACCAGTAAATTCTTAAAGAGATACACATAGTTAGAACTCAAATCACCTTCGAAATAAGATCAAATGATCAATAATATAAAGAGTAAGTAAAATCATATGAACAAGAACAACTTCAGACATTCAGAAATTAGTAAAAACTCGAGTATTAAAAGATTGATACACTTAGGCCTCGATTTCTAACAAAAATTCCAACAAACAAAGATCTTCAATAGTGGAAGAATTCTTGAAGAGGAAATGCCGAAACAAACAAACTTTAAGAGAACAAAAGAGCATGTTGAAACAGACATACTTTAAGAGAGAGAGAGAGAGAGAGAGAGAGAGAGAGAGAGAGAGAGAGAGAGAGAGAGAGAGAGAGAGAGAGAGAGTGTGTGTGTGTGTGTGTGTGTGTGTGTGTGTGTGTGTGTGTGTGTGTGTGTGTGTGTGTGTGTGTGTGTGTGTGTGTGTGTGTGTGAGGAGAGAAGAGGAGAAGGTGCAAAGTGAATGGCCTAGGGCCACCTCTTTTTACATGGTTTGTCTATAGCTCCCCATAAAGCCAAAACCATGACAAAGTATCTAACTGTTAAAATAAATAAGTAAATTTAATAATCTAACCATTATGCATATAATAGCTATTCATCCTCACCCAAATGCATGTAATGATTATATTTTAATAACACTGCATAACATTTCAAGCAATTATAAAGACAAGTGAAGTAATGACTAAATTTAAAAAGTTCAAAAATTACCATCTAGTTACTTTTAACTAAAAACAAAATGTAACATCTCTATCAAATGTAGTATATCTTTAAGTATATGTAAGCATGACTTATTTACAATAATCATGGCTATTCATTTTCTAAAGTTTGTCTTAGATTAGCCATGCCCCAAAATTCACTTGCATAAGATGATTCTAGTTTGGAGTTCAAGTTTGAAGAATGAATATTTATTGTTAATTATATATTTTACAACTCTATGAACCAAAGTTAAATCATTCAATTGATGATACTTTTGTGGAATGGCTGTGAAGATTGGATGGTTTGGATAATTGGGACATTGTGTCGTAGATGAGTCAAATATATCATGTGGCCCTCATAAATTCCAAAAGAACTAGGGTTGCTATGCCTAGGGGAGAAGATAGATTAAAATTACTTGTGTTTGAATTTTCAATGATTTGGTTTATTGATTTACATGGAGCAATCATATTCAAAGGTTGAACTTTATTTGGTATTAGATAACAACAACAGTGGGCTTCATGCTTAGAGCTTGCACATATACTAGCATTTTGTACTATAAAGTCTAATGAAAAACTTTTCCTCTCCTCAAACATAACAAGAGTTTCTTCTTCTTCTTCTTTTCAAATGAGTATCAATTTAAAAGTGAGTTAAATTATCTTTTTAGACTAGTTCTATTCATGTTAAAGTATTGAATGCTCACTTGTTCATTTGTTGTTAAATTGTCATATAGGTGAATTTTTGGAATCAATGAGATAAAACATTTCAGATGCTAGTTAATATATACAGCAAAGATATTCAAGGACACACAATATACCAATCATATAAGACAAGAACTAAGAATGAATTGTTTAGTTCACCTAGATTTTGGACTCACTTAGGATATGGTTGTGCACTTTGCCTTAACAGTGCCCACCTTTACCATTTCTCTTGTAAGGAAACCTACACTCCTACTTTTTAGTGGTTAGTAAATTGAAGATCCTGATTTTTCTTTTCTTTTTCGTACTAAGAGTTGTTTGAGACAAGAATAAGAATCATGGATCAATTAGTTGTGGAGTAGTAATTTTTCTTTGCTACTTGCAAACTTATCATGTAGATAAAATTATTAAAGAAGAAACAATATAAATTTATAAGGCTACTTTATCCATATTTGAATAAGTTTACATATATTTTAGGGTTGGAAATAGTAAAAAAGCCCAATATCCTGGAAGAACTTAGTTCATGATTCTTATTACCATCCCAGAGAGCCCTTAATGTTGAACATACACCTTGACAAGCACCTTGAACTCGAGATGGACCTCATGGGAGGTCCTTCTTGTGCTAGTGTGCTAAAAGGATATTGCACAAAGTCTTATAGTTTGAGACAAGCATAACTAAAACTACATGGGTGTTACGTAAAATTCTTACTATTTTAGAAATCATAGAAAACCATCTCTCTTGTAGCCACTTCTTGTTTTCACATATGGTACATATCTACTTGGATTGAGTCATTATACAGATCCTCTTCTATCCCAAGTAGAGTTTTCTTTCTTCCTTCCTCTTATTCTCTCTTTTTTTTTTTAATGGTCGAAAGTATTAATCAATTACAAGTTGAGAAATAAAAAGTAGGTAGACCAAGGTGGTCTAAACCTAAGAAACCAAACAAAAAGGAAAACTAAAAGTGAATGGCGAAGTACATCTATTACAACCTTCACACACTAAAAGAGGCAAAGTAGGGTGCATAATCAACCAAGCTAAAGTCTGCAAAGTACTAGGTGGAAGCAAAGATGTAGTGAGAAATCCACTTGCAAATACTACATCATATGTAAACTCTCATTAAATTAGCTTGGATTCAATACCTATGTATCATCCTGGATAACTGTGAGAAGTAAATTGAAGATAACTCATATTTTCCACCATTCTACTCCATTGTTTATCAAGAACATCAACTCTATCATTGGTAGTTTCAAAAGTGGGGTGGAACTGAACATGTGTACCTTGTATCAATTGATGAATCTCTTCCATTATATTCATGACTATCCAATGTGACTCAATGCTTATGTTGAGCCAATTTAAGACATTAATGTAGTCTTCTTCACTAAAGAGCTTTTCATTAGACATGTAATTGTAAAGCTAAACATGATGACATTGGTAAGTTGCCTTAATTTTAGATTCAAAGGCATTAGTAATACCATCATATCTTGCAACTTCAAATTGAGTTGACCCATTGTAAGCTTTAAGAATACCTCCATAACCTCTAGCGAGAGTAGGCTTGAGCCATTAGTGTTTAGCTTAAAAAGGACAGCCACAGTGCACGAAGCTCCCGTGTATATGGGGTCTGAGGAAGGGGCATACCACAAGGGTGTATAGTACATAGCCTTACCTTGCATTTTTTGCAAGAGGCTATTTTCTTGCCCCGAACCCATGACCTCAAGGTCACATGATGACAACTTTACCATTGCGCAAAGACTCACCTTGTAAATAAGTGAGATGGAGGGCGGGGTTTCCACTTATTGAGTAGGGAGAGGATTTTGACATGTGAGGAGGCAATATCTTTCCAATTTATAAGGATATGAAAAACAATATGTTGAGAATATCTATCAGCTTTGACTTACCAAGAGATGGAAAAGGTTGCAGCCATATCAACTTATCCGAAGACCTGAACATGCTAATTTGAAGTGAAATCACTTAACCAATTTGCATGTTGCAAGAATAAATGTAATGACTCGAACATTTGACTCTATTTTTGCCTCACTTTTACTAAATTGAGAGAGAAATGGATTAATTTGAAAAGTTATATAGAATTACCTATATTAAATGTTCTATTTTAATTAAAATAGGAAACAAAGAAATTTGTGAGCAAAATAGCATCATTAGATTTTACGCTCAAAATGGAATCTAACGCCCTAAAGAACACCGAAAACGGAGTTAGTATGACTAAGTTATGACCTTTTAAAGATGATGGGCATTTTTGTAAAATGTATTTAAAATAAGAGGGCTGAAAACGCAGGGGGTCGTTTTGATAATGACACCACCCACGCGTCATCGTCTACTTCCTCCAGCTAGGTGGTGCACAGCACCGCCATTGCCGATGGCAACATCGCCATGGGCAACACTGCCTTTGTAGGGCTATAAAAAGCCCTCTTCCGGCTGTTCAGCTAGGGTTTCAGCATGGAGAAACCACACCCTCTGGCGATGGGCACCCTCCAGACTGCCCAGGTAAGATTCTCCTCTCCTCTCATTCCCTCTCTTCTTCCCCTTCGTTTTCACCCAGAATCCGGTCAGATCTAGTGTTTCCCGGCTGGAGAACGCATTGGGGAAGATGGGTTCGTTCCAAAACTCTCGACCCAACGACCAAGGCTTTCGGCAGGAGTAGAGGGAGCCAAACCCACCGCCAGGCTGCCCAGGGAAGTCCTCACTTTCCCCTCTCCTCCTAACCCAGATCGCCTCCGGATCTGCATTTTTCTGGACCAAAAATGCCGGAAGGAACCCCGACTCGATGGGTTTGTTGACCCATCGAACTAGACGCGTTCTAGGGACGCCGCGCGTAATGCACGCCTGGCAATTGGTCCTTGGGACGGACTTCGGGCATGCGGGCGCTGGTCTTGGTTCGACCAGGGTGCATGACCATCCTGGGAACCGAGACACTCCGTGCCTGCACTGAAGACGCATCTGCACAACACCGTTCAAAACGTGCTACACTGCGCCGCTCGGGCATGCACACACGTGCGATCGTGGTCACGGCTCGACCGAGAAGTGCACACATCCTGAGAACAGCAACGTAAGTGCCCTACGCGACGATTTTGGTTCTTCCGTTAATGCGTGACGATAAAAATGCAAGTACGGAGGTTGTAGGACTCTAATTGACGATCCGAAAGAATCGTTGCATCCATATTGACGACGCGAACCTAATGAGACTATAAAAGTTAGGATTAGAGGACTATTTAGTATGATTATAGCCTGAAAACTATAGAGATCTTTTAGATCTACCAGATCAAAAAGGCAGATCTATCCATTAATCTATAAATCTAAATAGTGATCTATAAATGGATAGAAAAGGATATTTGAATCCTTGTTATCCATTAATATCCAGGGTTTCACAAAAGTGATCCATATTGACGACGCGGACCTAATGAGACTATAAAAGTTAGGATTAGAGTACTATTTAGTATGACTATAGCCTGAAAACTATAGAGATCTACCAGATCAAAGATGATCAAACCTCATAGATTGGTCTATTGAAGGATCAACATGCCTAGATCTACTCTAAATTTCATATATTAACCCTTGAAATATAGATCTGACCATCCAAGTCAAGTATAAACCTATTCTAATCTCTACGTGAGATCTAGCCCGGTTGTGAGATCTAGCCTGGAGATGCATTAAGCAATGATCAAAAAGGCATATCTATCCGTTAATCTAGAAATCTAAATAGTGATCTATAAATGGATAGAAAATGATATTTGAATCATTGTTATCCATTAATATCCAGGGTTTCACATAAGTGATCTAGGGTCGAGTAGTGAAGAATGTGATTTAAGGAACATCGAGGTAGGTAGTTTGATGCTATTAAATTTTTAAACGCATCTTAAACTCTGACTCGCCCTTGTTACCGTGTTTAGCCTGTTTTTGAGATATGATGTTCTTATACGAGTATGCAGACCTGTCTTCATGATTTTATGGCCTTAAAGCACTTGAATCTATCACCGTACTTAATGTGCTTTTGGATATGATGTTCTTATATGAGCATGCATAATTGTTTTCATGATTTATGGCCTTGAATACGATTTCTGGTATGAGCTGATTTTATGCATTGCTCGCATGTTTGAAAATAAGTGCATAAATTGCATGATTTCGATGATTGAGATTTGGATTCATATATATATATATATATATATATGCTTTTAGGGCTATTGAGCCTGGTGGGCACTATGCTAAGAGGTTATGATGTACGAGGTTGGCCTCCTGGCCTCTGCCACCAAAAAGGTGGATGGTATCGCTGCCAAAAAGGTTTGTCCCGTCCTCGACTGCTGTGGTGAATAGGGATGACCACTGAAGGTGTTCACAGCATCGTTTTTTAGGACAACCATAGTCGCTGTGGAGGCTATGGTGGGTTAGTCTTTAGATATCGGAGACGCATGATTCCAGCTGTGTGCTGATCGTCAGCATAGTGACCCTATGATTTTGGTTGTATTGATATGCATATAGCATTGAGATGGTCGTATACGAGTACTGGTGACCAATCAGATTGATATGTTTACTGACCCATCCTCTTGAGTTCCAAGTGGGCAGATTGCCAAATGAGGCAGCCTTTGGTGAGAACAAAATCAAAAGACCATGTGCATGATACTTATAGTGATGTTAGCATTTGCTGTGAATGATGACTATTTTAAGAATTTCATGATTGTTATATTTTACTCATTGGCTTGATGTATTGCTGAGATCTTATTACCTGGATCTATTAATTTCTATCTTATGAATTTAGTCATATTTAGTGTAATATCCTTAATTTTTAAGATAAAAATAGGAAATTATTAAATAAATTAAAATAAAAATTTATGGATGAAATTATTTCCTGAAAACATAATAATTAGAAAGTGCTCGTCGATACGAATCCAACGCCACCAAGAACGCTAAAAACGGAGCTCAAACGAGGGAGTTATGAGCCGTCAAAGTTGGAAGGGCAATTTGGTCATTTGGTAGAGACGTATTAGACAGGGGTCCAAATTGATACTGGCACCCCCGTCTTCCACACGTCTCTACCAGTGCCGGAAAAATCGCCGGAGAGACGTGGAAAGAGGCGTGTGGGGAAGAGTTTCTCTTCCCCAAGACTCTAAAACCCTATATCTATGCTCCTCTAGGAGCCAAAACGCTCCACTTTGAGCGTTTTCCATGAATGCTACGCAAAACCCTAGACCTGCAAAAATCTGAAGTTTCCGGCGAGTGGAGCCCCGGCAACACGAGCAAACCCGACCAGGCACAAGGTAAGCCTCAAATCTGTGTTTTTCTGTATTTATTAATTAGAAAATTAATTAGGGAAAGTATTTAAAAATTAGGAAAAAAAATCAGATTTTTAGGAACTTTGTGTACGCTACTGTTGGAGCGTGATTTCATGGATCAAACCTAGTCCGTTTGAAAATCGCACCGTCCAACTAGTTCACAAGAGACCTAAGAGCATACCCTTTAAATTTGGGAGTGATCCAACGGTGGATTTCTCCAGAAAACCCAAAAACCAGTACTTATGGAGGTTTTTAGGAACGTGGGAAAAATCGTTTAAAAACCATGGTTTTTGGAAAAATTAGTGCAAAAGGAGGGCATAAATGGATTCTAGAGAGAATTCTGAAGAAAATGGCTCAAAAATCACGCAAAACGGAGCTCAGAGCTCGCCGAGGCGACCGGAATCCGGTCGTCTTCTCCGGCGTCGTCAACGGCGTCGGCGCCCTGGCGCTGACGCCATGACGCACAGCGGGACGCACAGGGGACGACGTCGGATGACGTCGGCGTCGCACGCGTGCGCGCGGACGCCCTGCAGTTGGCGGGCGCGTGCGTCACGGTGCCGAAGAAGCACGGCGCACGTCCTGTGCGGCGTCTGCGTCGCCGTGCGTCTTCGTACGCCCGTGTACGTCGGTGTAAACCGGCGGAAAAGGGTGCCGCCGGTTTAAACCACCTTATGGTGGTCCCAAGCAGCCCCATTTTAGCGTAGTTTTCACTAAAACTTGATTTTTGGGAGCTAGAGAGGTCCAAATCACGATCCGGAAGAGGCGTTGTGACCGTATTGACGACGCGGACCTAGTTTTAACTTAAAAACTTAGAAATGACCACTTTTTATTTAGAAAAATTTTAAAATAGTGATGTGACATGTACAGGTGCACTTGAATATACCAATTAAAGGGAGTTATTAGCAAGCTAGTGATCTCACACTGAGGTAGGTGACGACAACTAATGTTTTGCCTTGATTTTTAAACCATGTTTAAACATAGCATCATGTGTGATTGTGTTTTAAAATGCAATTATTATTTACCGTGGATTTCATGCTATATTGCGTACAGGATGGTTATTCCAAATTGAAATCTTTTATTGAATAAACTTATTTCAAATGCTTTTACAAGTATGATGTTAATTTGTTATGCTTACTTAGAGACTTATTTCTTATTATATATATAGAAAATGCATGGATTTACATGGAAATGAGAATAGAGGCTTATTAGCAGGTCCTTTGATAGGCTAACCCTGTGATGAGGGGCATGTCTTGGGGATTGCAAGCTATAAGTGCTCTTGAGTTTTAGCATATACATATGATTTCCGTGTTTTATATTTGATGACGGTGCTCTCGCCGGTGGGCGTCATGCTAGGAGGGATAGGGCCGCCACCCACCTTCCGAGATTATGATGTGATGAGTTTGTGATATGATAGACACCTGCCCATAGATGGCATTCGGTAGGGGTTTGGTAACATGGATAGTCCACACTACCTGGTCGAGCCTTTCCATGGGGACAGACGCTAAGTCTCCCGTTATGGTGTCGACGGGGAGCGGCGGTGGTTGATACCCATGGAGGGTTGCCATCGGCAAAGATGATGACCCATATTCTTATTATGTGTGCATGTATGATGAGCATGGTTATTGATGATATGCCCGGGTGTGACGACACTCGAGAGGTTGACTACGTGTACTCCCGATCGTGATGTTAGTGCGATGTGATGGGACCCATTACCTTAGGGTGCCCTTATTCTGGATGGATGCTCCATTTTATTGATTCATGTCATGTTTTAACTTCGTGAATTTCATGTTTTAGCATATGGAATAAATTGGCATTTATTTGAACATGGCATTATGATATCACTATTTCCATAAATGTTAGACTTTTCATAAATGCTGTTCATTATTTCTTTCATTTATTACATTAATTGTCTATGTACCTACACAAGCGATAGCTTCTTTGAGGCATTGCTTTGTTTTGCAATGCCTTAGATCTCGAGCGCGATAACAGGAAAGGCAAGGCCGTTGAGAAGCCGTGAGAGCCGTCAAGACCATTTTTCTATAGTATTAGGCAGTGATGTGAGTCATTAAACAGATTATCATTTGGATTTTTATTATGGACTGCATATTTTATATTGGGATGTGATTTAGATCTTTGGACATATGTTGGACATTTATGTGGGATGTTATGATGGATAGACCCTGGGCCATATTATTATTGTCTTTTGAACGTTTATTTGATTCAAAATAAAGGCGCCTATTTATTTGACGTTGATTTATACGCGGATTATTTATTTATGTTTAAATTACATGTACGCCATTTTGTGAAAGGAAAATTAACACCCGGAGTTTTTAAGATATGTTTAGTAAAATGTTAAATAAATCTTTTCTCATGGGATCCCAAATGCTCTTATTTAAAATGCCATTATTATATATATATATATATAATTTTGTCTTAAAAATCCGGGGTGTTACATTTAGATGACGTAATTTGCATGTGGATCCCATGATTGAAATTGTATAAATGAGCTTACGTTTTATTCTTAAATATGCATGTTTACACAAAATGGAATCACTGATGTTTTACATGAGAAAGCCCTTTAAATTGTGCATGTTGCTTGCCGTGTTTTCAAATTAGTAGTATCAAATCACCTACTGAGTATGAGAAATACTCACCCTAAGATATTATTTTTACATATTAGCTCTACACATAATTAGAAGAAGCATTAGAACATGTTAGTTCTATGATTAAGTGAATGAAGAGAAGACAAGCATGAATGTAAGTAAACACTCTACCTTTTGGACATGTATATGTACTTATTTACAGTTGGGCTATGAGCTGTGATTGGATAGACCTGGGAAGACATTTATTATTTTTAAAATTTTCAAAACTACTTTACCCATCTTGAAATCAAATGGCACTCGGGGTTTCAAAATGAATTTAAAATAAAAGATTTTTCACTGCATTGCATTGTTTTCTAAAAATGATTTCAAATAGGGATCGATCCTACCCTAGGAATTAGTTATTGCATTTAAAAATGCATGTGAAAACCAGGGTCATGACAGTTGGTATCAGAGCCCAATTTTATCCTTTCACAGCCAATCCAGCATGTGCAAGGGTCATAGACAATCAGGATAATGAAGAAGAAGTGGTCTAAATAGAAGTAGTAGAGATGACTAGTGTGAGAAATGATATTAATTCACAAAGCATTTCACCATAAATAAATAGGTGAAAAAGGAGATGGATCTAGCAAATACTTAGGTATCGGATGGCTTAAATCCTATCAAAACCATAGGAAATAAGGATTATTGTGCAGTGGTGCAAACAGGGAAACTCATATACGAATCAGATTATGATGAGAATGATCAATGAAGATGTTAGTGAACTTATTAGTAGATAATTTTGACCTGTAATAGATCAATCAAAGGTGAGAAAATTGAAGAACCTAGATGGTTATCTCACCATCATAAAGAGTATCAGAATATGAGTACATTATGAGTACATTATCAAAAGGGATATAACATAAGTATGATGGGGGATGTAAAAGATGGAATTTGAGAAGAGTAACAAAGAATTTGAGCATAATAGAGTCATTAGAAGATTTTGATGATAATCTAATAGGGATGACAGATCTATGATAATAGATTGATCATGACATGAACCTATGATAGAGGTAATGCATGGATAGAGCGTCAAGGTAATTCTTGAGACACTGCATGGATTTATTAAGAGTATAAACTGATCAAGGATTTCAATGATATTAGTACAGTTTAGCATTTCTTAGAAGCATTCAGTTTATCATATTTGTTAAGTAAAGGCGTAGATGTAGTATCGATTATATGCAACAAAGCAATGGAAACATTGATCTAAGTGGACAAAAGGAGGATTTTGATCAAATAAGAAGAAGAGAGAGAGAGAGATGCAACTATAAGTATTCGATGAATATTGAATATTCAAAAGAAGAAGATCATGACTTTATTGAGGAAAGAATAGATACATACAAATCTTTCATCTTGAATCATATGGGAAGATAAGCCAATCAAATTCGAAGGAATAATAATAGTTGAGTTGGTGATTTTATTGTAAAAGAGTATAATAGAGATAAAGTAGATGGGATTTAAGACTTTGAGCAGAGTATCGAATTTAAGGACATTATGCTGCAAGAAATTTTCGAAGAAGAATGGTGATCAACTAGAAATTAAATTCTATAAGTGGTTTGATGTCTGTATCAATTGTTGCAATTAGAATCTTATTGGATCCATTAGCTTATGAGGAACACCAGTGGATGTAGTCCATAAAAAGGAAAAGTTGATGATATCCTACCTTGCCACTATATGATTAAATAAAGTTATATTGAAAAAGGAAACAAGCTAGGACAGCGACTTGTCCATTTGTTTTTTAGCAACTAGGGTATCATCAAGGATCAATTTGATGTCTTGATATCATAGAGGAAGATTGGAAGAGCAAGTATCTTAAGGCCATTATTTAGTCATTACCTTTGGAGTAATGTTGACTGAATAAAGGTATCCCACCCTAATTAATCAAATATGTTAGTATTTATGAGACAGTAGTCTTAGTTATGTACTAAGAGGGATGTTATAAGTATTTAGACATGAGTTTTCCCTCAAAGAAGTTACTTGTTAGACTAAGTCATTTGAGGGTCTGAGGTCAGTTTATTAAACTACATCATGGAAGAGCTACGAGTACAATGAATACAGTAGCAACTGAGACAGAAGAAAAAATAAGGAGTGATCTAAACAAATGCGAAAGATTTTCCAAACCTTAATAGATATCATGACAGGTTGTATAGGTCACTTTGGGTCTGAAAGATTGAAAAGAAAGGCAGATAAGCACCAATCACTTTAGAGACCTTTGAGCTTATAACCTATATATATCTGGAAAGAGATCAACAGGTAATCGAATAAATTCTCTTTCTATGTCAAAGAAAATGTTCCATGCTTGCCTGAGTGTTTTTCAAACTTGTTGATTTAACAGCTTTAGCACAACTTGATATAATAGCAATTGAATGAGAATTATTGTTATAAGCTAAGTATGAGGGGACACTTGAAAGATAAAATTTGAGGAATTGAGAGTCACTACTTATGATGATACCTCCTGACAATTAAGACTGAATTGTTGACGATAAAGCCTTGATAAAAGATTGAACTATATATTGATATAGGAAATGGAAGGAGAAAAGTTGAGGTAGCTAGCACATTATAAGGTAATGTCTGATGTTAAATTGCCTTTAAACAAAAAGTTAGTTGTTATATGCATGTACCAAGTACGAAAAATAATAATAATAATAATATAATAATAATAAAATCAATTGAAGGAATTTCCTAAGGACTAACTTTACTAGATCGAGTATAGAACTTTTAGTCTGAAAGGTCACGAAGAAAATCATCAAGGAAAGGATAAAGAGGATAATGACAAAGGATTTAATCATTACCTAGTAAGGGTACTCTGTTATGGATAAGAGACTTTTGACATGAGTATGAATATTGTTGGAAATCCTAATGACAATTTTATGTGAATAGTGAGATAGGCCTCTGGACGAGAACATTAGACCTATGATGATGAATCGACCATTAACATTTGACATGAGTTTGGATAAATTCTTCAAGGAGAAAAGCATTTGATAGATTCAATAATTATGAAACTGGGTATATAGTTAGGACATTTTACTTTTAGTATATGATAATGTCATTGATGGAAGATGCTACTCGATTGGCTTTCATGGTTTTATTTTGAATGTAACCTTTGATTGAGGAATCAAGTCACATATGGAAAATGACAAACAGTTGAAATTCAAAGTTAATCAAGGGTTTGGCTTTTATCATTGATATAATTGGAGGACACATGATACCATATCAACTATTGAAGTATCTTAGGGGAAAATATAAAGCAAAGAAGATAAGAAGCAAATTTAGACATAATAGAAAGAATGTAACTTTTTGGGACCCTTACTAATAACATACAGCCAACCTTTAGAAGGAGACGTTGATGATGAACAGATCACTAAATGGAAGACAAGAGGGAAAAAACGAGACTATCCCATGCTATTCAAAATAGAATATGAGAAATAAGATGATATGATCTCAAAGAAGTATGGAGTAATTTATACATGAGTAGGGGAGTATGGTCATCTGAGGAGACTATCCTATATATACTTAGAGGAGTAAGAACACCTAACGATTCGTAGCTATACGAACTACAGCTACAAACCGGTATTGTTAAACTGGCAAGTATAGGACTATGTGTCAGAGTACACAGCAAAAATGGCCATTATATACTTAAAGTAAACAGATAAGATATATTGACGTTTTATATGTAAGGTCTTATAGAAGGAATTATAAAGATGATAAATTGAGAATGTGCCTAAGATTGGTTGCAAGATAGTATGAACAAAGTTTTAAGGACAACATTACTCTAATTATTAACCCAATTAGAGTATTGGATGACGGAATAATGGACTATTAGACAAAAGAAGCATCGAATGAAGCAAAGGAATTTTCCTAGTTCGAGTTCTAAGGGAGTCCTCACGAAGAATATGTCCATCAAGAAGATAGCTGACTTGAAGGTAATAATTTGTAGAATTTCGAGGACGAAATTCTTTGAAGGGGGTAATGATGTAATGACTCAAACATTTGATGCTATTTTTGCATCACTTTTACTAAATTGAGAGAGAAATTGATTAATTTGAAAATTTATATAGAATTAACTATATTAAATGTTCTATTTTAATTAAAATAAGAAATAAAGGAATTTGTGAGAAAAAATAGCACCACTAGATTCTACGCTCGAAATGGAATCCAATGTCTTGAAGAACGTCAAAAATGGAGTTCATATGACTAAGTTATGAGCTTTTAAAGATGAGGGGCATTTTTGTAAAATGTATTTAAAACAAGAGGGGCTGAAAACGTAGGGGGTTGTTTTGATAATGACACCCCCCACGCGTCATTGTCTACTTCCTCCAACTAGGTGGTGCACAGCACCGCCATTGCCGATGGCAGCATCGCCATGGGCAACACTGCCTTTGCAGGGTTATAAAAAGCCCTCTTCCCTCCCATTCCAATCACCGTTTCTCCTCCATCTTCTCCGACTGTTCAGCGAGGCTTTCAGCAGCTAGGATTTCAGCATGGAGAAACCACACCTTCTGGCGATGGGCACCCTCCAAACTGCCCAGGTAAGATTCTCCTCTCATCCCCTCTCTTCTTCCCCTTTGTTTTCACCCAGAATCCGGCTGGATTTAGTGTTTCCCTGCTAGAGAACGCATTGGGGAAGATGGGTTCGTTGCAGAAACCTCCACCTGACAACCAGGGCTTCCGGCAAGGGTAGAGGGAGTTGAACCCACCACAAAGGGCACCATTTCAGGCTGCCCATGGAAGTCCTCATTTTCCCCTCTCCTCCCAACCCAGATCCCCGCCGAATCTGCATTTTTTTTTTGCAAAAAAACACCGGAGGGAACCCCAACTCGATGGGTTTGTCGACCCATCGAACCAGACATGTCCCAAGGATGCTGCATAATGCGCGCCTAGCACGTGGTCCCTGGGACAAACTTAGGGTACGCAGCATGCGGGCACGGCGTGCGGGTGTGGGTCCTGGTTCGACCAGGGTGCATGAGCATCCTAGGAGCCAAGACGCTCCGTGCCTGCACTAAAGACGCGTCTGCACAACACAATTCATAACGCACTACAATGCGCCATTTGAGCCAAGGCTTTCGGCAGGGGTAGAGGGAGCTGAACCCACCGCCACATTTCAGGCTGCCCAGGGAAGTCCTCACTTTCCCCTCTCCTCCCAACCCAGATCCTCGTTGGATCTGCATTTTTTTGGCTGAAAAACATCGGAGGGAACCCCGACTCGATGGGTCTGTTGATCCATTGAACCAGACGCGTCCTAGGGATGCCCGCGTAACGTGCACCTGGCACATGGTCCCTAGGACACACTTCGAGAGTGCGGCATGCAGGCGTGGGTCCTGGTTCAACCAGGGCGCGTGAGCATCCTGGGAGCCAAGACGCTCTGCACCTGCACTGAAGACACGCCTGCACAACACAGTTCAGAATGTGCTACAGTGCGTCACTCGGGAGTGCCCACACGTGTGATGGTAGTTGTGGCTCGACTAGGACGCGCACGCGTCCTAGGAACAGCAATGCGCAGGCCTTATGCGACGATTATGGTTCGTCCGTTGATGCACGACATTAAAAATGCAAGTATGGAGGGTGTATGACTCCGATTGACGATCAGAAAAAAACCGTTGCATCCATATTGACTATGCGAACCTAATAAGCCTATAAAAGTTAGGATTAGAAGACTATTTAGTATGATTATAGCCTGAAAACTATAGAGATCTTTTAGATCTACCAGATCAAAGATGATAAAACCTCATAGATTGGTTTATTGGATCTATTGGAGGATCAACAAGCCTAGATCTACTCTAAATTTCATATATTAACCCTTGAAATAAAGATCTGACCATCCAAGTCAAGTATAAACCTATTCTAATCTCTACATGAGATCTAGCCTGGTTGTGAGATCTAGCCTGAAGATGCACTAAACGATGATAAAAAAGGAAGATCTATCCGTTAATCTAGAAATCTAAATAGTGATCTATAAATGGATAGAAAAGGATATTTGAATCCTTGTTATCCATTAATATCTAGGGTTTCACAGAAGTGATCCATATTGACGACGCGGACCTAATGAGACTATAAAAGTTAGGATTAGAGGACTATTTAGTATGACTATAGCCCAAAAGCTATAGAGATCTACCAGATCAAAGATGATCAAATCTCATAGATTGGTCTATTTGATCTATTGAAGGATCAACATGCCTAGATTTGCTCTAAATTTCATATATTAACCCTTAAAATACAGATTTGACCATCCAAGTCAAGTATAAACCTATTCTAATCTCTACGTGAGATCTAGCCCGGTTGTGAGATCTAGCCTGGTGATGCACTAAGCAATGATCAAAAAGGCAGATCTATTCTTTAATCTAGAAATCTAAATAGTGATTTATAAATGGATAGAAAAGGATATTTGAATCCTTGTTATCCATTAATATCTATGGTTTCACAGAAGTGATCCGTATTGACGACGTGGACCTAATGAGACTATAAAAGTTAGGATTGGAGTACTAATTAGTATGACTATAGCCTGAAAACTATAGAGATCTACTAGATCAAAGATGATCAAACCTCATAGATTGGTCTATTGGAGGATCAACATGCCTAGATCTACTCTAAATTTCATATATTAACCCTTGAAATATAGATCTGACCATCCAAGTCAAGTATAAACCTATTCTAATCTCTACGTGAGATCTAGCCCGGTTGTGAGATCTAGCCTAGAGATGCATTAAGCAATGATCAAAAAGGCATATCTATCCGTTAATCTAGAAATCTAAATAGTGATCTATAAATGGATAGAAAATGATATTTGAATCATTGTTATCCATTAATATCCAGGGTTTCACATAAGTGATCTAGGGTCGAGTAGTGAAGAACGTGATTTAAGGAACATCGAGGTAGGTAGTTTGATGCTATTAAATTTTTAAACGCATCTTAAACTCTGACTCGCCCTTGTTACCGTGTTTAGCCTGTTTTTGAGATATGATGTTCTTATACGAGTATGCAGACCTGTCTCCATGATTTTATGGCTTTAAAGCACTTGAATCTATCACCGTACTTAGTGTGCTTTTGGATATGATGTTTTTATACGAGCATGCATAATTGTTTTCATGATTTATGTCCTTGAATACGATTTCTGACATGAGCAGATTTTATGCATTGCTTGCATGTTTGAAAATAAGTGCATAAATTGCATGATTTCGATGATTGAGATTGGATTCATATATATATATATATATATATATATATATATGCTTTTGGGGCTATTGAGCCTGGTAGGCACTATACTGAGAGGTTATGATGTACGGGGTTGGCCTCTCGGCCTCTGCCACCAAAAAGGTGGATGGTATTGCTGCCAAAAAGGTTTGTCCCGTCCTCGATTTTCGTGGTAAACAGGGATGACCACTGAAGGTGTTCACAGCACCCTTTTCGAGGACAACTATAGTCGTCGTGGAGGCTATGGTGGGTTGGTCTCCAAATACTGGAGCCATACGATTCTAGTTATGTGCTGATCGTGAGCATAGTTGACCCTATGATTTTGGTTGTATTGATATGCATATAGCATTGAGATGGTCATATACGAGTACTCGTGACCAGTCAGATTGATATGTTTACCTACCCATCGTCTTGAGTTCCAAGTGGGCAGATCGCCGAATGAGGTAGCTTGCAGGGGAACAAAACCGAAAGACCATGTGCATGATACTTATAGTGATGCTAGCATTTGTTGAATGATGACTATTTTAAGAATTTTATGATTATTATATTTTACTCGTTGACTTGATTTATTGTTGAGATCTTTTTACCTAGATCTATTGATTTCTATCTTATGATTTTAGTCATATTTAGATGACGTGATTTACATACGGATTCCATGATTGAAATTGTATCAATGAGCTTACGTTTTATGCATAAATATGCATGTTTACACAAAATGGAATCACTGATGTTTTACATGAGAAAGCCCTTTAAATTGTGCATGTTGCCTGCCGTGTTTTCAAATTAGTAATATTAGATCACTTATTGGGTATGAGAAATACTCATCATAAGATATTATTTTTACAGATTAGCTCTACACAAAATTAGAAGAAGCATTAGAACATGTTAGTACTACGATCAAGTGAATGAAGAGAAGACAAGCATGAATGTAAGTAAACACTCTACCTTTTGGACATGTATATGTACTTATTTATAGTTGGGCTATGAGCTGTGACTGGATAGACCTGGGAAGACATTTATGATTTTCAAAAATTTCAAAACTACTTTACCCATCTCGTAAGCAAATGGCACTTGGGGTTTCAAAATGAATTTAAAATAAAATTTTTTTCGCTACATTGCATTGTTTTCTAAAAATGATTTCAAATAGGGATCGATCCCGGCCTAGGAATTAGTTATTGCATCTAAAAATGCATGTGAAAACCGAGGCCGTGACAATAAAACGAGCAAAACTCATTAAACGCTAAAAGGTTGGAAAGCCATCACCTTTCCAGTGGGCAAATAAGCCTTGCTTCTTACTTCTCAGTTGAATTTTCCTCAGAAAAAAAACAAATACAAAGAATTGTCCATTAAAAAACTCTCAATTGATTAATTCTTTGTGTTGCAACTTTTTTTTTATAAGAATTCGTCTAAGCAGGAATTCTAAACAGCTTCTTTTTGGCATCTTTAGACAATAAAAAGAGTTGGTGAAAATTAGATTATAATAGAGATTTACTAGTTTTTTTATCATCCTAAATGAAAAATTGTTGAACAATAAATGAAATCATGAAATATTTTAGAAATAAATCTTGCCTTTTTATGAATATTACTAGGTTTTCCAACGTATTTTTTGTGACCATCCAATCATAAATACCAAGAGGGGAGGTGGAAGGCAAGCTAAATAGTGTGTGTGGGCCCATCTAGTACATCGGGTGGAGCCTTTCTAATGCACAGACAAGTTAACGCGTTTTGTTTGGCAACTAAACAAACAAACATTTAGTCGTCAGCTCAAGCAATCGTCCCTCTCTCTCTCTCTCTTTCTCTCTCCTGAAACAGAAGCAAGTACCCGGAAAATTTTACCAGAGAAACTAGGGTTCCGATCCATCTCGAACATAATCTGGAACATTTGCACAAATATCATCTCCCACATGGTCTTCTTTCTACCTTCTCATTCAATCCTGTTACGTGGTGAAGCCCCCTTCAATCTCGAATCCGATTGAACTTACAAACTGAAGCAAGAATCTCAAATATCTGTCCATCTTAGAAACAGGAAAAACTCAGGGTTTTGGAATTTCTTCACAGGAAATGGTAAACAGCCAAGAACAATCAGAAAGTAACCGACTGATTCTATCAACCCTTGGCTTAGGGCGAAGTGCAGATGATCTAGATATGGAGGACGAAGAAGAAATGCCAGCATATTTAAATCCAATCAACAGTTCTGGTGGTTTCAATGTGGTTTCCACTGATAAACTCTCTGTTCATTACCCCAACAGTCACCACCATGGGCATGATGTTGGAGTTGTTCAGGCTAATTGCCCTGCTCCTGTGAGAAAATTAGTGTACTATTTTGAGATTTTTGTGAAGAATGAGGGGCAAAAGGGTCAAATGTCGATTGGTTTCACGAATGAGCATTTTCGTATGCGGAGACAACCTGGGTGAGTAGAATGTCCTTGTTCCTTTCGCAATAGATTTCTGGGTTTGTTTGAAGTAATTTTTGTTAGAACTCGTTTTGTTTATTATTGTTGTCTTTGTATTCTTTTATTGCTGATAGCTGGAGTTCCGTTAGTTAAGGGTTGGAAGTGTTTGCCAAAATTTCAAGAGTTGTAGTAGAAGAATTTTGATTTGTTCTCTAGTTTACTTGTTGTAATTTGATGGACATGAATTGTGCTGCAGCTCAGTGTTTCGAAATGGAAATAGCACCGTTCCTCAATGCTAATCTGCAAATACTTATCTAAGCTAGTTTGTTTTAATGCTAAATCATGCTGCCTTTCTATCAAGAACTAGAGAAATAGAAACAAAAGGAAAACACTTTCCATTCAGCTAAACTCTAGAGAGCAATGACCCTTTCAGGTCCCATCATTTAATAGAACTTGTTAAAAGTAACATGAGAAGAAATGAGAGGAAATCTCCACTAAAGCTACTACATATAACACGAAAGACACATGTTTGCACATTTGGGGGGGTTTATTTAACGGCGTACGTACGGCGTTTTTGAGATATCACGGCATATCTCAAATGTGCACCTTATTTAACCGCGTTATGTGTGGCATATGTGAGATGTGCACCTTATTTAACCGCGTTATCTGTGGCATATGTGAGATGTGCACTTATTTAACTGCGTTATCTCTTTTATATTTAAGATATTGGTTTTATTTAACTTTTGTCATATTGATATGTTTGGTGTTATTTCAAATATGCCAAATGTAGATTCAAGTGTATATTTGCTCCTCTTGTAGAGAGAGAAAAATAAAATAAAAAACTACGTTTTTTAGAGAAAGAGAGAGGGAAGAGACCATTTTCAACATTCCTTACAGGGGTTTGCATTCCTCCATGGGCATTGATGATGTGGACCGCTTAATGGACGATTGTGATATTCTAATCTTAGGATCTTGTTTGTTGTTTGCCATTGATGATGGGGACTGCTTAATGGAACTCGAATATGCCACAAATGACACGCTATTAATCAGGTTGCTGGTCCCACCAGATGTACCACTCAATTTGGCAGAAATCAAACTAAAGTTGGAAATCCTCATTCTTGGTGTCTATGATAATATAACAAATCTAAGGGCTAGAATTGTTTGATATGTGAGATTTTCTCCTCACGACCCGTCTAAGGTGGGGTCCAACAGATGAGTGGAATGGATCACCAAATTGTGAGCACTCCTCTTGTACATTTAGCTGTGCGTTGTTCCTGCCATCTAGCAAGAAGAATGCCATGGAGCCCCACTTTTGAGTCCAACTGCCTTGGACGATCTAACCTATTCATCTGCTTGGCCCAATTTTGAATTATAAAACCCCACTTTTGGACAATCCGACCATTCATCCACTACCCTCTTCTGATATCTTTCAATTATGTTATTTAACAAGGAAATGAGGACATTACACATACAATTTTGCAGCATTTGGTGCCACACAAATGCATATACAACAAAGGTACCATAAAATCCCTGGGCCTTAGGAATATCATAGCATAGATGAATGGCCCAGATCATTGATGAATATTAAGGTACTAGTTGATATCATGACATATGCTAGAAATGCAGCTTATTTAACTGTGTCCATATCTGAGGCATATCTCAGATATCATAAAAAATATCACTAGAGATATCGCCAGAGATATCACAGAACAAATATCGTATATCTAAGATATCATACAAGATATCACAGAATATATGACACATATCTCATATATCATACAAGATATCATCGGAGATATCACAGGAGACATGCCAACAAAATGCCAAACAGGTGCCGTTAAATAAACCCCCCTTAGTTGTAGTTTGGCAGATCAGTTTGTTTACATCTCTTGCTGTGAGATGAGGAGATATTTGGGAATCCACCTTTGTTGTTATAGATTGCAATTGTTACCATTGCCTTGCCACACCATATGTCTGGCCTTAAATCAGAAGTTACACATAACCTATTCACTTCAATATAACTTGTTGGAAAGGAGAATGTAATGGACCTGCCATTATTTCTTATTCGTGCCAAGTGGCAGAAGCCTCATACAAGTAGATGCCTTTGCCATGTCTCTTCTAGCTGGCAATACTCTTTTCTCCCTCTGAACTGTTTATTAATCTTCTGTGAACCTGCGCCATGTTGGGTGTATAGCCATTGCTATCTTCATGAGCCTTTTTTCTGGCAGGAAATCCCACTAGCTACTTCCTTCCCTGGAGCTGGTACTACTTGCTCTGTTCCATAGAATCTTCAGTTTGTCCACCTGGACTTCTATTTGAAATACATCCTCCTTTGAATACTCTAGCCCTGTCTTTGTCTTAGCTTTTCCCCAGTATGTCCTTTTCCTTCTTTCTTTTGCTTAATCATCCTCCGTCCTGTGATGCTAAAGCAAATAAACTCCGCCATTGCTTCTCCTCTCTGAGCATGTCTTTCATACCTGTAACCCCCATATTGAGGCTGAGGTGTAGTTTGGTTTATTGCAAAGCATGACCTTGCCATATTTGCCAATATATCCATGGAATGGGATTTATTCAAGACTAATCCATACCCCAAACTTGGTTGTTGTACCCTAGAATAGAGGCATCAGGTAACAGGCATCTACTCTAAATGTTATATAAGCCTTGTGTTTACCTCATTTTCTAACTTACTACAATTTCTATTCACTTTGTTTGAATATCTGCTGAATTTTATCTCTGAAGAACAGCTTACCTGATGCAAAAGGATATAAGTAAGTTGTTCTACTACCCCTCTGCAGCAGTTAAATTATTTTATCTATTTTAGTAAAATGCCTCACACACGCCCTTTGCAGTTTTTCTAGTGAAGTGGGACGTGTGGCATTTCTGTTTTTACTGTTCTAGCCAACATGTTTTTAATAGTCATATGATGGTCAAAGGTGACTTGTACAATGCCATCTCCTGGGCTCTAAAGAATGTGGTGGGTCCTTGGAGGTTTACTGGTCTTATCAATGAGATCCACAATCTGTAACGTGGGTTGGAGATTGATTTCTGTCACATTCCTAGAAATGCTGATGATTTAACTGATTTTTTGGCCAAGATGGGTACTGATAGTGATTATTTGGACTTTGGGTATGTGCTGGCCTTTCTGAATATGTTTTTGCTGTAATGAATCTTTCCCTTGG
Source organism: Warburgia ugandensis (assembly GCA_035236585.1). Lineage (NCBI taxonomy): Eukaryota > Viridiplantae > Streptophyta > Magnoliopsida > Canellales > Canellaceae > Warburgia > Warburgia ugandensis. The sequence goes on along the minus strand of CP141129.1, from coordinate 72,646,120 downwards.
CATATTGCTTTTACAACCGAAAAATGGGAAATCAACAAAAAAAGAAACAGAAAAAAGAAGATACCCTTTGCTTTTTTATTTATCTTTTGCTTCTTAGAGATTTAGCAATTTTCTCCCTCCTGTCATACTTAACACCGAATTTCAACATCCTTGCAGAACACATGAAGAATCTATTCCCAACTAATCATTCCCATACTATAACCATTCCCTTTCTTTAACAACTTTTCCACCATGCCATTCTCAGAAAACATATCTGCTTAAGTTACCTTGTGAAGCTCATCTAAGCCCTTTTTTTCTAAATGGAAGACACATGCACTCACACATGCCCTTGAGGAGTCTCCTACTTGTGACCTTCATGATTGAAACTCACTCTTGCGCCATTGTGCCACCTTATCTCAGCCTTTCAACCAAATATTTCCACATTTTGGAAATCCTAGGTAGAGGTACTAGGTTACTATTCTCTTCGACATAGATCTGGATTTAACTCCTTTAGAGACTTGAACTTTTTTTGCTAGATTGTGGTGAGTTGAGAAATGCTGGCTTGTGTTGCTCTTTGCCTCTTTTCTGTTTCTGTTTGGAGTTTTTCAACTTCAATGGTTAGTCATATATGAATAAAGGTATTCTCCCTAGCACCTGTTATCTCTTGTTTAATACATGTAATTCTAAGATAGTTATTAGTTGTTTGTCATGGATTAGTGACTGAAGGTATTGTCTTTGCCAATTATGGATAATTATGTGTTGTTCATTGGGTTTCCATGGTTGTTAGAAATATAGTAATCCATATTTGATTGGCAGTTGGGAACCAAATAGCTATGGATATCATGGAGATGATGGCCTGCTTTACCGAGGCCAGGGAAAGGGTGAAAGCTTTGGTCCAACATTCACATCTGGTGATACAATTGGTGGTGGTATTAATTATGCCACACAGGAGTTCTTTTTCACGTAAGACAGTTGCCCATTTCAGACTAGCACTTTGATAAGCTGTCAATTTGTCTGATGTTTTTATATTCCTAAGTTTTGTGGATTCTTTTATATTCATAACAGATATGTTTATTAAATGAGTATGAATTCAAGCGCTGAAAGTGGTTCTTACATTTCTTCATCTGACTTTCCAAAGTCCTCTTCTTTTCCTGATTAAATCTAATATTACTTCATTGTTCTGAAGGGTTCCTTATAGATCATTTCACTGTGCAGAAAAAATGGAAAGCTAGTTGGAACAGTCCACAAGGATGTGAAGGGTCCCTTGTTTCCGACCATCGCTGTTCACAGCCAAAATGAGGAGTATGCCCTGTCCCCAATTGTATATGATCATTGTTCCTGTGTTATCTTTATTCAAATTCTTTCATTCCAGTTAGGGAGAAAAACAGTAGCCAACAACATGTAAACAATACAAAACTAAGTAGGATAGATATCCTATTTATAATTGTGATCACATGGCTGCTTGCATGTTCTTGTTGTAAACTTGTTTGACTTCTGCTAGATGAGTTTGTCCTGCTTTGCTCATGGTGTTGTAGATATGGATTATTCAAGTTGAGTGAACCGAAAAAAGTTGTGTATGGGTGGGTGGTGGGGGGACAGAGAATTAAGTTAGGGAGAAACAAGACAAATAGATATGAAGAAGTGATACAAGAATATAATAGGTAAGGAAGAATTACCTGCACTCTGGATTGGTCTCACAATGTTGCACTCGGTGCCTTCCTCTGTTGATAGGTAAGGATTTCTCTATGAATGTGTACAGAGAAGTTGGGGAGAAGTGGGAGATTTTAATGGGTATATAAGGTGTAACTTTTAGTCATAACAATGAAATGAGGGAGTCTCAGTATTTTATGTCAATGCTGCCCTTGTTGAAAGGTAAATCCTGGTAATTAGCAATGTCAAACAAAGTTTATTTGTTGCAGAGTTGAATAAGCATATCTACTGAAATGGGATTCTCAGTAGTTGCAGAGAAGAGATTCGTATGAATTAACACAAGTAAATGAGCATCTGCTTAAGCTTCCAAAAGTACACGAACAAGCATTTCTTACTAGAAAATGCATGTAAATGGATAAGATCTGGAGTCCCATTAGCCAAAGATCTAGTCCATCTGCAACCTCCTCACTATCCATTGGATGTGAAACCTGGCTGCTTCGTGCACTAACATACGAGCAAAAGTGGACTTAGTGGAGTGGGTTTAATGCTTACAATAACTTTAGCCATATGCCAAATGAACAAGGTCGATTAAGACTAGAACTGGCAGAAGCTTATGAACTTTAGTAATGGCTATAAATGGGGTGAAATCCAGAATATATGGCAAGCAAAACATTTTTGAAGAGAGACTAGGAATGGTGCTTCTGCGGAAGACAGAAAATGGCCCAACCAAGAAGCTCAACTTCAGTGAACTTGTACAACATCATTTTCTCAAGCCAAAAACCAAAAAGAGTCTGATCTGATGCTATGATACAACCATTACTCCTACTTCCTTGCTGTTCATTCTTGAGAACCTTAACAGGACTTGGCTGTATTTTATGCATAGGCTCTTGACAGCTGTATTTTATGCATAGGCTCTTGACAGCTCTCCAGGAAGGTGGATGTCTAAACTTCAGCTAATGGAGATATGACCACTGATGGTGAAGGACTTCCACTCAGTTCTGCACCATGCGCTGTCAATCTGAACCCAAATTAGTTCCCTTGAGTCTCGTGCAGGACCTTTCCTTCATGGTGAAGCTATTTCCCATTATCGCTTCTTGAATCTCCCTCAAAGCTGAAGGATGAGAACTGCCCTCACTATTCTTGGTGAACTTTGTCATGTTTCCCTTGATTTTGTTGGGGTCTTGAACTTTTGGTTTTGTATAATTCAAAGGCATCCTAAACATATAAAATTTGGATAACTTCAAACTAATATTTATTCATTTCAAATCCAGAAAATCAATGTTATGTGAGGAGTAAGTTTTAGTAAGGTTGGTAGCTTAAAGGTGATGAAAATATTTTAGGAGCACTTTTTTAAGTTATCTATAAACAATTTTTTCTGCAATTATATCTTTCAATTTGGGCAATATATTGTTTCATATTTTAGGTGCTCATGTTGAACTCACAGCTGTTCTGCTCAGAAGCTTCTTCTTTCTCCTATAATTTGTGAGCATTTCTATAAACAGCAGTTTGGACGAAGACTTACCAGAGAGTTGCGAACAGACATAGAAGTAGTCTCCAGAACAACACTTTATTTGTAAGATTTATCAGTACCTTGATCTAGGAACCGGATGCAGTTTCTGTTTTTTTTTTTTTTCTCTGTTCGTATCTTGTACTTTTCAAATTCGTGAGTACTGTCAACTGCTGTCTTAATTCTTGGAAAGAAATTACTTTGTTCAATCGAAGTGTTAGAGAATCTGATATTTGCAGATGGCATGGTTGATGTCAATTCCTCAGGGTGAATGTGAACTTTGGACAACATCCATTTGTTTTTGACATTGAGGTACTCTATAGCTTTCTTTTTCGTGCCTTTTCAATTGTGCCCTTGTTTTATGGTTGAATACGGTTTTGTGCAGGCTATATACTAAAAGATTTAGTGCTTTAAGATATTAAGATATCTGTATTTTTAAATGCTTCTGCAGTGAACTCTTGCAAAGAAACTTGCAAAAATGACGTCCTCTTTTATTCCGTTGCTACTCATATTGCTTAGCACTTGTTTCAAGAGAGAACTCTCTCACATTTCATTATTCAGTCAGTTCAATCACCATCTTCTTTGAATCACTGAGATCTTATTGACTTGTGGGTTGATTTGACTATGAATCTGATTCGTGGGGCTTAAAGGACTTTTCCTTTTGGATGTTTCACTCAGCTTGTAAGAATACTCTAGCTATAATTAATTTTTTTATTTATAAAGCAACGGCTGTACCAAAATTAAATGTCAACTTTACATCACAGGCAGTGGTTGCAGTCCAAGTATAGGCTGTGAGAAATTCATATAGCAAGTTATACTGCAATGACATTTGATTCTTTCAGCATTCTCTTAGCTTCACATTTGTATTTCCCAGTCTCCATGGACTCAAACTTATTTTGATGCCTCTCAAAAATTCCGAGAATAAGCACAAGAGATTCTTGTTGCCATCTAAATTTCTACTGAATCATGTTTAATCCATACCCTAGTGGACCACACCTTATTGACTTCAACTCTCATTTATAGTAGAGGTGAGTCTCCTGATCTTTATGAGTCGAGATAATTTAGTTAGAGTTGACTTTCAGATGGGTAATTGTTAATAAATGTGGTCTAAGCTTCATGAGTTGGAGCTGCATTGCAGCTTGGATCTGTCATCTTACTTTAAGCGAAGGTCGAGAGTAATAGTAAAAGCAAAGTCAGCTGTTGCAGTGCCTATTATTAATCTTTTCCACACACAAAGATCATATTGGCGAGTTCAGATACTCTGTTGTTATAGGCAATGAACGGCTGAACAAATCTCTTCCAACAACTAGATCATTCCTTAATTGCATTATAGAGATCTTCGGTGTTGTTGGGGATGCAGTGTCATGCTCCTTTTAGCTGTAGATTTACTTAGAAAGTTAAAGTTCAATTTCATCTGTGGTTTTATTTTGAGCATTGGATATATATATCACTTGCTTATTGCTGTACTTTCTCTCAGGCATTTGTGTTGGAGGAAAGACGGAAACAACAAACAATGATCGAGAAAATAACTTTGCCACTTAATGTTAGTCATTGGTAGGTGAATCTAATCATTTCTAAATAGGATTTTCTAGTGCATAATTGGTAAAACTAAGTTTGCAGTCGTTGGTGTAAGAATCTTCCATATTTTATTCATGGCCACTGTCCTACAATACCTGGATACTATATAGATCCAAGTATTGGTTCTGAAAGATCTTTGCAGATACTGGCTTGAGTTGTCACATAAAAGATTCTTCTTAAATTATTTATGCTTATGATATGTGTTGTTCTCGTTGAATATATATCATGCTTGTTTATTGACATTGCAAAGTTACATGTGAGTTATGATTTATTAATTCTGTCTTAAATAAGTTCATCTCTTGACTTGGAGGAGGGTGGGGGATCCTTAGTTGGTAATTGACTGAATCCTTCATGATATTTTCTTCTAGTTCTTTGGATATCAAATAATTACGTCATGCGCAAGTTTTGTATGCCCTCCGAGGATCTCAAACTCTTCTGTGATGTAGAAAGGTAAAGAGTCTAAATCATTGGTGGTACAGATAGTGATTTAGTTCTTGTGCTCTTTTTTGGCTTTGTACTCTTTTTTCAAATGGTGTCTTCTACTATTTTTCCTTAGAAATTGTGCAAGTTGAAAATAAAATATGAAAGAAGTTCTCTCATTTTTTAGTTTAACTGAGACAGCTATTAATTGGTTTATGTCCCAATTCTCATCCTTGGGTCCTTTCCTTTTAGATGTAGTAGAAAAATTTGTGTGAAGGCTTCTGTTTGGCACATGAAACCAAGACGGTCTCTTTCAACTGCATGGTCATCCAATTGCAGCTAAATGATGAATCAACATCACAGAATGGAACTAGGAATTTATGTTGTTTCCAGATGCTGCTTGGCATAGAGTAGGAAACAGTAATAATGGCATCCACTATCAGTCTTGGTGTAAATAATACTACCTTGCAAAATTCTTCTTTGCTGCAATTATGCTCTGGAAACTCTATTGGGAACTAGTTGGAAGTCTTACAATAAACAATCCACAACTAGTACACTGTCACATTGATGTAAATGAAGGATCATGGCCAGTTTCATGAGCTCTCACTTCTCATAATTAGGGTTGCCTCTTAAACCTTGGTTCCCCATGAATCTGCCCTCAAAGTTACTGCTGATAAACATGTGGAATTGTGACCATTGAGGGGTATTTCTTTTTATCCAACTTGACGGTGCTTATCTACTATTGGAATTATCACAATGGCAAAATGAAGAGGTTCATTGTTATGCTCTTTAATATCAGACACTTTTTGGTGCTTACATGTGCCACTTAAGCATGATCCTGTCCGTTATTCTGAAAGCTAACCATAATTCTGCATCCTGCCACTGATTTTTTCTTGACCGGATGATACAAGACCCTTGATCCATGAAGCCTTGTTTAGAGTTCTGCCAGAAACATTTGAATCATTGATTTTTCTTGGACTATATCTTGAAGGTGGGATGTACGTATTGCATGAGACCAGACTATGTTGCCTTTAATGGTGTACAAGTTTAACAGCATAGATGATGCAGGACAGAATGCAAAATGACCTAATCTATATGTTGAGATCAGATCATAATCTACTTGAATAAGAAAACATAAATTAAACTACGACAAACACTTTAACATGTAGAAAATCAGTCTTAATTAGCATGAATAGCCTACAATGAGTTACATGATTTGCAAACTGCTCCAGATCTTGAACGGTTAAGGTAAGATCGAAGCTTCTCCGGATCGTCCCTCTAATTGACGTACGATCTTGATTAAGCTTTGGATCTAGGGTTCAGGAATTTTATGCAAGATAAGAATTCTAGGTTGTTGCTGACAAAATCACGTAACCACACACAACTTAGAAATCGTCTTTTAAAAGACAAGGTGGAAAAGTACTGACTTATAGAACATGATGAAACAAAAATGATTCGGCCTTGTTCCGAATGTGGCTTCACACCCACGGGAAGGAAGCTAGAACGAGGAATCCACCAAGTCTAACAAAATTTTCATTCATTATTCATCAAAAAATATTTACACAAAATCGTCATCATCATCAAGACCTTATCCCAATTAGGGGTCTGCCACATGAATCTTATTCCTCCATTCCTCTCTATTAAGTACCATGGCTTCATTTTGTCCCAAAGTTTTTAAATCTTTTCTCATCACTTCTATCCAAGTTCTTTTGGGCCTTCCCTTTGCCCTTTTAGAACCTTCTACTTGTATTGCCTCACTTCTTCTAACTGGTGCTGTTTTTGGTCTCCTTTGAACATGTCCAAACCATCTAAGTCTAATCTCCATCATCTTGTTACTTATTGGTGTTACTCCTAAATTTCCTCTAATATTTTCATTTCTAATTCTATCCTTTCTAGTCTTACCACTCATCTATCGTAACATCCTCATTTCTGCAATGCTCATCTTATGAGCATGATGTTCCTTAACTACCCAACACATTGATCCATAGAGTATGGCCGGCCTTATGGCCATCTTATAGAATTTTCCTTTTAGTTTGAGTGGCACCTGCCGACCACACAAAACTCTAGATGCACATCTCCATTTGTTCCAACCCGCTTGAATTCTCTAAGTAACATCTCTCTCAATCTATCCACTCTCATGAATCACTGATCCTAAGTATCGAAAGTGGTCTTTTACGGGGATTTCTTGGTTATCAATCTCGATTGGTGTTCCACTCCTACTCCTCTCCTTGCTAAAATTGCATTCCTTATATTCTGTTTTAGTTTGGCTAATTTTAAATCCTTTAGATTTTAATGCTTCTCTCCATAACTCTAGCTTTATGTTTACACCCTCCCTTATCTTATCAAGTAAGACTATATCATCTACAAATAGTATGCACTAAGGGATCTCCTCGTGCAGATGTTTTGTTAACTCGTCCATGACCAACGTGAAAAGGTATGGGCTCAATGCCAGTCCTTGGTGCAATCCTACAGTAACAGGAAAATCATCGGTCTCCCTACTAGTAGTTTTAACATTTGTTACTGCTCTCTTATACATATCTTTAATTATGTCTATATACTCCCGTGAAACCTCTCTCGCCCAACACCCTCCATATTAACTCTTTAAGGACTTTATCATAAGCTTTCTCTAAGTCAATAAAGACAATGTGGAGGTCTTTCCTCCTCTCCCTATATTTCTTTACTAATTGTCTTAGTAAGAAAATAGCTTCCATGGTAGACCTCTCAAGCATGAAATCAAATTGATTCTCCGATACACTTGTTTCATGCTGTAGCCTCTTCTCAATTACTTTTTCAAAAAGTTTCATAGTGTGGCTCATAAGTTTGATCCCTCGATAATTAGTGCAGCTTTGTATGTCTACTTTATTCTTATAAATTGATACAATAGAGCTTTTCCTCCACTCATTAGGCATTTTCTTTGATTTTATAATCTTGTTAAACAACTTGGTCAACCAAACTACCCCAATATCTCCCATATGCTTCCAAACCTCTATTGGTATACCATTGGGCCCCATAGCCTTTCCTGATTTCATCTTTTTCAAGGCCTCTTTCATTTTAGGTATTCTAATCTTACGTTCATATATATAATATCCAATGTTATTTAGATTCATAGTATTTTCAATCCTTATATTCTCAGAGCCATTGTCATTTAACAATTTTTGAAAGTATGTTTCCCACCTTTGTTTGATCTCATCATCTTTGACTAATACCCTTTGATCATTACTTTTAATGCACCTAACATGATCTAAGTCCTTGCCCTTCTATTCTTTTACTTTTGCAAGTTTAAACACATCTGTCTCACCTTCTCTTGTTCCTAGTCTATTATAGAGGTCATCATATACCTTAAGTTTAGGCTCACTTACTATTCTCTTAGCAACCTTTTTAGCATTCTTATATCGTTCATAGTTTTCATTATTTCTAGTCTTCTGCCATGCTTTAAAACACACCCGTTTTTCTTTAATAACTTTTTGCACTGTTTCACTTCACCACTATGTTTCATTTACTAATTGCCTTTTATCTTTAGATACTCTTAAGACATCTTTTGCCACTTTCTTAATGGACTCAGCAATTTTAATCCACATGGTATCTACTTCTGTTTCATAGTTCCAATTTCCTTCTACCATCAACTTCTTTGTGAATGAGGTTATTTTCTCTCCTTTTAAGTTCCATCACTTAGTTTTTGGATACCTATTAAGTTCATTTCCTTTCTTTCATTTTATGATACGGTTATCCATAACCTTTAAACTATGTTGTGAGGTTAAACTCTCCCCAGGTATCACCTTACAATCCTTACATATTGATCGTTCAATATTCCTAAGTAGAAAAAAGTCTATTTGGCTTTTATGAAGTCCACTTGTAAATATCTCCTCAGTGTTGAGAATTTCTTGAATGACTCCCTCCATATCTTCCCAAAACTGTCTCTTGATTATATCTTCTAACCCCACTTGTGGTGTGCATGCACTTATAACATTTATAATCTGCTCTCCTAGAACAGGTTTTATTATTATAATTCTATCACTGATTCTTTTAGCGTCCACAACTTTATCCTTTAATTCCTTATCTATCATTATTCCTACATCATTTTTGTTATTATCCTTTCCTACATACCATAATTTATACCTATCGATTTCTCTAGCTTAACACCTTTCCACTTAGTTTCTTGGATACAAGCGATGTTGACTCTCCTACGTTTCATCATGTTTACTAACTCCAAAGTCTTACCTGTCAATGTCCCTATATTCCATGTGGTGATACGAATCTTATGCTTTTGAGGTATTCTATTTACCCACGCACTTCTTGACCTCCATGGAATGAACCCATGCCCACTTCTCACTGCACCTAGGTTATGATGTATCGCGTCGCTTCCAAGGCGACGCTCTAGCAGCCCTTGCCCATTTTTCACTACACTCGGGATTCGATGTAGAGTGTCGCTTCTGGGAGAACGCCCTCGTTTGAGGGAATGTCAGTTTTCAATTCATGTCATGTTAGGGTTGTCATACTTTTAAGAAGCTGGAGATGATTTTCATTTCTTCCTTACCAACTAATATACAAATGCATATTCATTTGCAAACAAAAAAGAAATAACAAAATAATCTTCAGCTTCTCCCTTGCTGGCTAGCACCTAACCAAGGGTTGCCATATTTTAAGTAGCCGGAGAAGATTTTCATTTCTTCCTCACAAACTAATATACAAGTGCCTATTCGTTTGCAAGAAAGAAATAACAAAATCATTTTCAACTTCTCCCTTGCAACAACTTTTAGGCCCTAAAAAAATTCACATCTCTCACCTAGAAGGGGAGCCTTGGTGCAATGGTCAAAGTTGTTGTCATGTGACCTTGAGGTCACGGGTTCAAGGCATGGAATCAGCCTCTTGCAAAATGCAAGGTAAGGCTGCCTATTATAGGCTCTTGTGGTCCGCCCCTTCCCTAGACCCCGCATAGGAGGGAGCTTCATGCACCGGGGCTGTCCTTTAAGTAAGACCAAGAGAAACATTTTTATTTATAAAATGTAATCTTAATAATCTAATAATTGTACTTAGAAATTGCCTTTTGTGAGTATAAATAGATAAATTTTGGTGTCTCTCTTCCTTGGATCAGCTTGGATCTATGAGACATCGTGAAAGATTTGGATAAAAGTAATAACGAAGCGCTGACTTATGATATTGAGTCGAATTTATTGTAGTGTTACTGTTGTGAAACTTATGACTGTACCTTGGCAATTGAGAATTCCTTACTCAGTTATGCATGCGGACCAATGAGAAATGATTTCTAGGATCATCAATCTATCTTCACTGCTTCTGTAGCAGAAAATAAGAAAGGAAACAAGAACCAAAAAAAGGATTTGGGCATTCATATAAACTTAGCTTTCTCTATTTGCACATTTAATGAGTGAAAGTGTGCAGTAGATTCCATGATTGCCCCTCTATTGCATTAAAGAGGGAATTTATATTTGTGGTTTTCTGAAACTAGATAACTAACATGTGTGAAGGATCCACATTTTAGATCTTTCATATAATTTACTTGATCTTGTTAGGTTTTTTGGTTATCCTTGAGCTTGTATATTGGCTTTTATTTCGTTCATAAAACTTGGATCCTTCTGGTTGTGGTTTTAGCTATGAATTTCACTTTGAGAACTGTTAATATCTTTATCTGCCATGTTGACTTTTGATTATCTTCACTCATTATAAAATACGTCCATGAGTTGCCTTATGTTACTAATATTTACTTTTTCTTAATCAGGATTGTTCGCTCTTATCTGCTACACTATGGGTATCAAGATACACTCAATTCATTCGACATAGCAAGTAAAAGTACTCTTCCTCCTGTCCCTGTAGCTCAAGAAAATGGTTTCAGTGAACAAGAAGAAATGTATGCGCTGAGCCATAGAAAGATTCTACGCCAGGTGAGAAGATAACTGCATTTTGAAGGAATTAGTGTCCTATTTAAGATTACTTGTTAGCATCAATAATCTGTGGGAAAACTGATGCATTTGAGTTAATAATCAGCTTAATTTAGGAAGATTTCCTATTGTGCCTAATTGCTTCTTCTTCAGTATGCAATGCATTACCTCACCTATCTGACTCTGACCAAATGTTCCATTTATGCTTTCTTTGTAGCTTAAGAAATTCCTTCAAATGATTATTGCATTCACATAGCTTTTACCTCCCTATACTCTTATGACATTCTAAAAAACTATTACGGTATAATTTGCTGGCTTTCTCTGCCTGCACCACTCCCTTCCTTCTGTTCAATAGAACTTGAAATTACTGTGGCCAAGGTTTATGTTCTGCTGGCTGAATAGAACTTTAGATTCCTTTGGCCAAAGTTAAGGGTTGTATTGGTCATAAAGGCTTCAGAGTGCCCATTTATCTAATCCTTAGTGGAGGTTTTTCTGTTTGCATTTCTAATCTATTCATCGTTTTCATGGGATCTGAAATGACTCACTCCTCTCAGTGGTTTTCGGTATGAGATTATATGATCTACAAAAGGGCAACCTGGTGCCTGAAGCTCCCGCATATGTGAGTTTTGGGGAAGGGGCGGACCACAAAGGGTCAATAGTACGAAGTCTTACCTTGCATTGCAAGAGGTTGTTTCCACGCCTCAAACCTGTTACCTCAATGTTACATAACAACAACTCTACCGTTGCGCCAAGGCTCCCCTTCTGCTAGAATTCAAAAGTTTATATCAGGGCTAGTTTCTTTCTTTTCTTTTTCTTTTTCTTTTTCTTTTTTCTCTTTTTTTGTGTGGGTGGTGGTGGGTTTGAAATGTGGCCTAGTTTCTTGCAATGTGAAGTTGTAAAAGGGCAGCCTAGTGCATGAAGCTCCCACATATGCGGGGTCAGAGGAAGGGGGGGACACCAAGGCCTGCATATGCAATGTGAAGTTGTATGGTCCCTAAATATCATGGAGCGTCATCTGTCTGGTTCATTGGTTTTCCTTCATAGCTAGGGTGGAATTGGTACCATTGTTTTAGGACTTAGATCTTTCTTCATGAGCAATGCCATACTTGTGGTTTGCTACTTAGATGCATTTATCAATCGAGAAGGCTGTTTGTTCTGGAGGGCCCTGAATGAATCTTTAGCTTAAGTGAATCTTCGAACTGGTGCGATTGTCCCTTCTATATAATAGGAGGAATTATATACTGTTTAAAAGGGAAAGTTAGATCTTCTAGAGAATAATTCATGAAATCACTGTGAGGACCAATAAAACTAAGCATTTTAATGGGATTTCGCTTTAGTCTCTCTTTTCTGATTGCAACAGTGGCTGTTGGACTTAAGTTTCTCCATGCAGACTACATAATATCTGCTAGCTTCCTGAGGGGTAGAGATGGTTTTGCTTTTGCCCAGCTTTGGTGGTAGTTAATAGCTAAGGATATTACTTCCATTGAAAGTGATTGACCATCTGAGACCATTATGGTAAATTTAATTCCTGCTTCTGGAGGTCCATGACTCCATGTGGTGATAATCAACCTATGATCCTGCTAGGATGTTTCAATGCCCAGAGGCTTGCAATTTGCTGAGCTTGGTGGTGGCAGGCAACTCTTGAATTACTGTTAGTCGCGGGAAACTTTGTTGTCCCCTTGGAGGTTATTTTAGTCTTCTGTGAGATAGCTTTTTAGTTAGGTTTTCCTCAACCGTTCTTTCTTTCATATTCTCAGTGGAATTTCCGAGGCAGATAAACTTTTAGCTTTGAGACCCAAATGTAACTATGTAACAGTTAGGAGCAACATGAGATAATTCTAGTTTTAATTTCTTATCTTATCTTCTATTTGTTCTTAGTATTCTGGCTTTTTATTTTTCATTTGAAGTTTGGTAGAAAGTCTTACTAGAAAGCATGTGATTTATGTCTAATGGGCGGTGGTTGTTGGATAATCTTTTCAACTTCCTATGACTGTAATCCATTGAGCCTTCATTATATTTCGAGTGGTCAAGTTGACCATTCAGCTGTAAAGAACCATATTTTATTGACATGTTATTTCTGCACCTCTCTTGGGAGATTTGGAAACGAGGTGATTTGAAAAATGAAATTTCTTTGTAGATGCTTGAACATTAGCAGTGATTTTCTAATAGCTTTTGGCAATGTATTGAATCTGAATATTTCATTTGGAGTTGAAGGGTTTTAGTACCACAATAACAAAGTTGTCCTGAATGTAGCCTCTGCTGACAATACTGTAAATAAAACTTCATATATTAGTCTTCTGGTAAATTTGTTTTAATTGACTGCGTATCTGTTAGTGAAAAATGCTCGAAGAGAAGGTGATTATAGTTTTTCTGGTGATTTTGTATTTAAGTATCTGCTATTCTCACCAGAGTCCGATAATTTGATGAGTTGCTCTGTGAACAACTGTTGTACTGTAATTTCTCATATTCAATTTCGTCAGTGTGGAAGTGGACTACAGTTTTGGTTTTGACTAGATATTGATTGGTCAGAGATTTGGATGTGTCCCCTTTTCAGGGTGAACATTATCACAATGTCACATATTTTAAGCAGAAAAAGGGATCTAAAGGTTAGTTCGCCAAAAGCAAAAAAGAAACCATAAGAATTGGCAAGGCATGTCATATTCATTGAAGCAAAAGTCCTGTTGGCAATGAGAGAGTTGAAACATCCCCTCATGAGCCAGAGAATTAGCATCAGAACTAGCAGCTCTATATGCATGATGTAGAGTGAGGTAGACACTATCCTCCATCCAATCAAAGCAAATCTGAAAGTCATCTAGAAGGTTTCTTGATTATTTTGCATTTGCATTTGGATTGGGAATTGAATGTTGCACAGGTTGCACTGATTTGCTTGAAATTTAGCCTGTTCCTTTCTCTTAGCTGGAATTTCCTTTGCCGTCTAAATGGTTCATCATCTGTCATCTAGAAAAAGTAGCTTTCTGTTTTATGGTAAAACTGGAAAGGAAGAGAAACGCATGCATCTTTAGCAATGCCTATAGCCATTCAATCTCACACAAGCTAGACACGACCAACATTGTGCTTCTGTCTAAAACAGTACGCAATCATCTCCACTGTGAATAAGTAAAACAACAAAAAGCCATTCACAATGTCTTTCACTGAGAATACATGGTGCACAAGTCAAGTGAATATGGCTTGCATCCAAAACAACCACTGTGTATAACGTAAGCTAGATCAAGTTTCATCGTATTGGTATAAAGCCTCTTGCTAAACAATCCAGGAAATCAAATAGCAACATCAGACTAGTTTCCCATCATTCATTAAGTATGATGTAACTCCCTAAGGATATCAGTTGATTTATTACTTGTCATGTAATCTAGAGGGTGACATCTTAGCACTTTTATCCAGTAACCAAAGCCTGGTTGAAGAAGATCATACTCCTTCCAGTCCCTAGTGATAAGTCACATGGATCAGTAGAATGCAAGTGAATTACCCTAGGGTTAGTCTATCTATTACAAATCTGACTCTCTTACCTGAAGATTTTGCTAAGCTTGGTAGGGCAGTGATTAGCTCGTACATAATATGGACATGAATGAGAATAACATGTGCCTGTATACAATTTCCAAAGAGCCCCTGGATGATTATGAATAAATAACAAATATATGTTTGTTGCATGAAGCTCCCACATATGCAGGGTCTAGAGAAGGGGCGGACCACAAAGTCTATAGTACGCAGCCTTACCTTATATTTTTGTGAGAGGTTGTTTCCATGCCTAGAACCTGTGACCTCTAGGTCACACAACGACAACTCAACCGTTGCGCCAAGGCTTTCCTTCAATAAGTTATAAATATCATCATCATCATCATCGTCGTCATCATCATCATCAAGACCTTATCCTAATTAGAGGTCTGCCACATGAATCTCATTCCTCCATTCCTCTCTATGAAGTACCATGGCTTCATTTAGTCTCAAAGTTTTTAAATCTTTTCTCACCACTTCTATCAACGTTCTTTTGGGCCTGCCCTTTTAGAACCTTTTACTTGCATTACCTCACTCCTTCTAATTGGTGCTGTTTTTGGCCTTTTCTACCCAAACCATCTAAGTCCAATCTCTCTCATCTTGTTACCTATCGTTGCTACCCCTAAGTTTCCTCTAATGTTTTCATTTCTAATTCTATCCTTGTCTTGCCGCTCATCCATCTCAACATCGTCATTTCCGCGACGCTCATCCTATGAACATGATGTTTCTTAACTGCCCAACACTCTGATCCATAGAGCATAGCTGGCCTTACGGCCATCTTATAGAATATTTTTTTTTTTTAGTTTGAGTAGCACCCGCCGATCACACAAAACTTCAAATGCACATCTCCATTTGTTCCAACCTGCTTGGATTCTCTAGGTAACCTTTCTCTCAATCTCTGAATCTCTCCACTCTCGTGAATCATTAATCCTAAGTACCGGAAGTAGTCTTTTACAGGGACTTCTTGGTTATCAATCTTAACTGTTGTTCCACTCCTACTCTCCTTGCTAAAATTGTATTTCATATATTCTGTCTTAATTTGGCTGATTTTAAATCCTTTAGATTCTAATGCTTCTCTCCATAACTCTAGCTTTGTGTTTACACCCTCCCTTGTCTCATCATCATCATCATCATCATCATCATCATCATCATCATCATCATCATCATCAAGACCTTATCCCAATTAGGGGTCAGTCACATGAATCTTATTCCTCCATTTCACCCTATTAAATACCATGGCTTCATTTAGTTCCAACGTTTTTAAATCTTTCCTTATCACTTCTATCCACGTTCTTTTGGGCCTTCCCCTTGCCCTTTTAGAATCTTTTACTTGTATTGCCTCACTTCTTCTAACTGGTGCCGTTGTTGGTCTCCTTTGAATATGTCCAGACCATCTAAGTCTAGTCTCCCTCATCTTGTTACCTATTAGTGTTATCCCTAAATTTCCTCGAATATTTTCATTTCTAGTTCTATCCTTTCTTATCTTACCACTCATCCATCTCAACATTCTCAATTCTGCAATGCTCGTCCTATGAGTATGATGTTCCTTAACTGCCTAACACTCAGATCCATAGAGTATGACTGGCCTTATTGTCATCCTATAGAATTTTCCTTTTAGTTTGAGTGGCACCCGTTGATAACACAAAACTCTAGATGCACATCTTCATTTGTTCCAACCCGCTTGGATTCTTTGGGTAACCTCCGTCTCAATCTCTCCACTCTCATGAATCATTGATCCTAAGTACCAAAAGTGGTCTTTAACGAGGACTTCTTGGTTATCAATCTTGACTGGTGTTCTACTCCTACTTTCCTTGCTAAAATTACATTCCACATATTCTGTCTTAGTTCGACTAATTTTAAATCCTTCAGATTCTAATGCTTCTCTCCATAACTCTAACTTTATGTTTACACCCTCCCTTGTCTCATCAAGTAAGACTATATCATATGGAAATATCATGCACCAGGGAATCTCTTCGTGCACATGTTTTGTTAACTCATCCATAACCTATGTGAAAAGGTATGGACTTAATGCCGATCCTTGGTGCTATCCTATAGTAACAGGAAAATCACCAGTCACGCCACTAATGGTCTTAACATTTGTTATCGCTCCCTCATACATATCTTTAATTATGTTTATATATCCTTGGGAAACCTCTTTACCACCCAACACCCTCCATATTAACTCTCTAGGGACTCTATTATAAGCTTTCTCTGAGTCGATAAAGACCATGTGGAGGTCTTTCCTCCTCTCTCTATATTTCTCTACTAATTGTCTTAGTAAGAAAATAGCTTTCATGGTAGACCTCCTAGGCATGAAACCAAACTGATTCTCCGATACACTTGTTTCATGTCGTAGCCTCTTCTCAATCACTCTTTCAAAAAGCTTCAGTGTGGCTCATAAGTTTGATCCCTCGATAATTAGTGCAGCTCTGTATGTCTCCTTTATTCTTATAGATTGGTACAATAGAGCTTTTCCTCCACTCATCCGGCATTTTCTTTGATTTTATAATCTTGTTAAACAACCTAGTCAACCAAACTATCCCAATATCTCCCATATGCTTCCAAACCTCTATTGGTATACCATCAGGCCCCGTAGCCTTTCCTGATTTCATCTTTTTCAAGGCCTCTTTTACTTCAGGTATTTTAATCCTACGTTCATATCTATAATATCCAATGTTATTTAGATTTATAATATTTTCAATCCCTATATTCTCAGAGCCATTGTCATTTAACAATTTTTGAAAGTATGTTTCCCACCTTTGTTTGATCTCATCATCTTTGACCAATACCCTTTGATCATCACTTCTAATACACCTAACATGATCTAAGTCCTTACCTTTTTGTTCTCTTACTTTTGCAAGTTTAAACACATCTTTCTTACCTTTTCTTGTTCCTAGTCTATTGTAGAGCTCATTATATGCTTTAAGTTTAGCCTCACTTACTATTCTCTTAACAACCTTTTTAGCATTCTTATATTGTTCATAGTTTTCATTATTTCTAATCTTCTGCCATGATTTAAAATGCATCCGTTTTTCTTTAATAACTTTTTGCACTGTTTCACTCCACCACCATGTTTCCTTTGCTAATAGCCTTTTACCTTTAGATACTCCTAAGACATCTTTTGCCACTTTCTTAATGGACTCAGTCATATTAGTCCACATGGTATTTACTTCTGTTTCATAGTTCCAATTTCCTTCTACCATCAACTTATTTTTGAATGAGGTTATTTTCTCTCTTTTTAAGTTCCACCACTTAGTTTTTGGATGTGTATTATGTTCAGTTCTTTTTCTCCATCTTTTGATATGGATATCCATAACCATTAACCTATGTTGTGAGGTTAAACTCTCACCGAGTATCTCCTTACAATCCTTACATATAGATCGTTCATTATTCTTAAGTAGGAAAAAGGCTATTTGGCTTTTATGAAGTCCACTTTTAAAGGTTATTAAGTGTTCATCCCTTTTCTTAAAAAGTGTATTTGCAATGGACAAGTTATATGACAAAGCAAAATCGATGATATTCTCCCCCATCTCATTTCGTTCACCTATACCATACCCTCCGCGTATTCTATCATATCCTTCCTTATATTTTCCTACATGGCCATTTAAGTCTGCACCTATAAATATCCCCTAAGTGTTGGGAATTTCTTACATGACTCCCTCCATATCTTCCCAAAACTATCTCTTGATTATATCTTATAACCCCACTTGTGGTGCGTATGCACTTATAACATTAATAATCTGCTCTCTTAGAACAAGTTTTATTATTATAATTCTATCACTAATTCTTTTAACGTCCACAACTTTATCCTTTAATTCCTTATTCACTATTATTCCTACGCCATTTCTGTTATTTTCGTTTCCTACGTACCATAATTTATACCCATCTATTTCTCTAGCTTTAGCCCCTTTTCACTTGGTTTCTTGGATACAAGCGATGTTGACTCTCCTACGTTTCATTGCGTCTACTAACTCCAAACTCTTACCTGTTAGTGTCCCTATATTCCATGTGGCGATACAAATCTTATGTTCTGGAGATACCCTATTTACTATCGCCTTTCTCGACATCCATGGTATGAACCCATGTCCACTTTTCACTACACCTGGTTCTGATGCAGTGCATCGCTTCCGAGGGGACACTCTAGCAGCCCTTCCCCATTTTTCACTACACCCGGGATCTAATGTAGTGCGTCGCTTCTGGGAGAACGCCCTAGCAACCCTTGCGTATTTTTCACGGCACCCGGGATCCTATGCAGCACGTCACTTGTGGGGAACGCCCTAGCTTGAGGGAATGTCTATATTCTATTCATGTCATAGTTTGGGTTGCCGTAGTTTTTAAAAAGTTGAAGATGATTTTCATTTCTTCCTTGCAAACTAATATACAAATGCATATTAATTTGCAAGCATACAAGAAATAACAAAACCATCTTCAGCTTCACCCTTGCCGGCTGGCTACTTGACGCAAGGGTTGCTATATTTTAAGAAGCTGGAGATGATTTTCATTTCTTCCTCACAAACTAATATACAAATGCATATTCATTTGTAAGAAAGAAATAACAAAATCATCTTCAACTTCTCCCTTGTCGGTTAGCACCTGATGCAAGACCTTCCTCCTTTTTCATCTGGGCTTGGGACCGGCATTGGCAGAGTTCCCTTGTCTCATCAAGTATGACTATATCATCTGCAAATAGCATGCACCATGGAATCTCCTTGTGCAGATGTTTTATTAACTCATCCATAACCAATGTGAAAAGGTATGGGCTCATTGCTGATCCTTGATGCAATCTTACAATGACAGAAAAATCACTGTTCTTGCCACTAGTGGTCTTAACATTTGTTACTGCTCCCTCATACATATCTTTAATTATGTCATATATACATGCGAAATTCCTTTCTCGCTCAACACCCTCCATATTAACTCTATAGAGACTCTATCATAAGCTTTCTCTAAGTCAACAAAGACCATGCGGAGGTCTTTCATCCTCTCCCTATATTTCTTTACCAATTGTCTTAGTAAGAAAATAGCTTCCATGGTAGACCTCCCATGCATGAAATCAAACTGATTCTCCGATACACTTGTCTTTTTCCGTAGCCTTTTTTCAATCACTCCAAAAAATTTCATAGCGTCGCTCATAAGTTTGATCTCCCAATAATTAGTGCAGCTCTGTATATCTCCTTTATTCTTATAAATTGGTACAATAGAGCTTTTCCTCCACTCATCAAGCATTTTCTTTGATTTTATAATCTTGTTAAACAACTTGGTCAACTAAACTACCCCAATATCTCCCATATGCTTCCAAACCTTTATAGGTATACCATCAGGTCCTAATGCCTTTCCTGATTTCATCTTTTTTATGGCCTCTTTTCACTTTAGGTATTCTAGTCCTACGTTCATATTTATAATGTCCAATTTTATTTAGGTTTACAGTATTTTCAATCCCTATATTCTCAGAGCCTTTGTCATTTAACAATTTTTGAAAGTAAGTTTCCCACCTTTGTTTGATCTCGTCATCTTTGACTAGTACCCTTTGATCCTCACTTCTAATGCATCTAACATGATCTAAGTCCTTACTTTTCTGTTCTCTTATTTTTGCAAGTTTAATCACATCTTTCTCACCTTCTCTTGTTCCTAGTCTATTATAGAGGTCATCACATGCCTTAACTTTTTGCACTGTTTTACTCCACCACCATATTTCCTTTACTAATTGCCTTTTACTTTTAGATACTCTTAAGGCATCTTTTGCCACTTTCTTAATGGACTCAGCCATATTAGTTCACATGGTGTTTACTTCTGTTTCATAGCCCCAGTTTCCTTCTACAATCAACTTATTTGTGAATGAGGTTATTTTATGTGCTTTTAAGTTCCACCACTTAGTTTTTGGATACCTGTTAAGTTCATTTCCTTTCTTTTATCTTTTAATATAGATATCCATAACCTTTAACCTATGTTGTGAGGTTAAATTCTCACTGGGTATGACCTTATAATCCTTACACATTGATCTTTCAGTATTCCGAAATAGAAAAAAGTCTATTTGGCTTTTATGAAGTCCACTTTTAAAGGTTATTAAGTGTTTATCCCTCTTCTTAAAGAATATATTTGCAATGGCCAGGTTATATGACAAAGCAAAATCAAGGATAGTTTTCCTCATCTCATTTTGTTCTTCTATACCATACCCTCCTTGTATCCTATCATATTATTCCTTTTCTTTTCTTACATGGCCATTTAAGGCTGCTCCTAGAAATATCCTCTCAGTGTTGGGAATTTCTCGCATGACTCTGTCCACATCTTCCCAAAAATGTCTCTTGATTATATCTTCTAACCCTACTTGTGGTGCATATGCACTTATAATGTTTATGATCTGCTCTCCTAGAACAAGTTTTATTATTATAATTTTATTATTGATTCTTTTTATGTACACAACTTTATCCCTTAATTCTTTATCCACTATTATTCCTACGCCATTTTTGTTATTATCCTTTTCTGCTACCAGAGTTTGTACTCATTGATTTTTCTAGTTTTAGCCCCTTCCCACTTGGTTTCTTGGATATAAGCGATGTTGACTCTTCTACGTTTTATCATATCTACTAACTCCAAACTTTTACTTGTCAATGTCCCTATATTCCATGTGGCGATACGAATCTTATGCTTTTGAGGTATTCTATTTACCCAAACACTTCTTGACCTCCATGGCATGAACCCATGCTCACTTTTCACTGCACCTGGGTTATGATGCAGCACGTTGCTTTTAAGGGGATGCTCTAGCAGCTCTTGCCCATTTTCCACTATACCCAGGATCCTATGTAGCACGTTGGTCTGGGGAACGTTGATGCAACCGGAGCTATTCTTGGAGGAATTTTACAAGAAAATGTAAGAACATAACGGCAGATGATGATAATCTAGTAAGTAATTTGTATGAAATTCTAGAAAAAGAAAAACACAATCTGCGAAGTTAACACCGAGTGTAGCTTCCTTGTTTTCGAGGAACTAGTGCCTCCTCTTCCCAAGTAATTCCTCGCCTCCCCTTCTCTTCCTCCGTCCCCCCTTAATCCTGTATCCTAACGGCTTAGGTCTCGTAGCCATCCTTTAGCAGCCATGTGTCACACCTCTTCCCTCGTGGCATGTATCTTTTGTCTTCTAGAATAAGTATGATGTATCAGTGGTGCATCATTACCCTCTCCTATCAGTTTGACCTTGTCCTCAAGGTGAAAAGATGGGAATTGAGCATCTAGAACTATATATAGTTCCCAAGTATTATCACATTCAGGCAATTCCTTCCACTTAACCAAAACCTCCCTCTGACCCTTTAGCAACTTCTGATAGCTTTAGGTTGAACAACAAGCTCCAATTCATCGGTTGAGCAAGAAGGTAGAGGATGGGAATGAATAGAGTTTGACAGGGAATGTTTAAGTTGGAAAACATGGAAGACGGGATGAATTTTGGTGGTAGCTGGCAACTCCAAACGATATGCAACTTTTCCCACCCACTCCAACATAGGAAAAGGATCGTAAAACTTGGGGCTGAGTTTCTCATTTGGTCTCTTAGCCAACTTCTTAAACTTAAATGGCTGTAGTTTAAGGAAAACCAGGTCACCAACTGCAAATTGAACATCCCTACACTTCTTGTCTGCCTGTAAATTATTCTAGCTTGAGCAGCCGATAAATGATCCTTCAATTCCAGTAAGATGACATTTCTGGCCATAAGTTGTTGATTTACTGCTTCCACAACAGAACCTCCATCAATGAGACGTAGTAGACTAGGGGGTCCATGCCCTTAAAGAGCCTTGAATGGGGTCATTCTGGCAGCACTTAGGTAGGTAGTATTAAACCAAAATTCGGCCCATGAAATCCACTTAGGCCATTGCTTGGGATGAGTCGAAGTGAAACAGCATAGGTAGATCTCTAAGCAATGATTAACAACTTCAGTTTGCCCATCTATTTGCGGGTAATAGGCAGTGCTCATCTTTAGGACTGTTCTAGCTAGTTTGAATAATTCTGTCCAAAACTAGCTAATGAAAAGGCTTAGATACTATAGAATGGGGGTAACCATGTAGCTTGACTATCTCTTTAGCAAAGAGAGCTGCAACATCCTGAGTAGTAAATGGATGTCCAAGGACAAGGAAATGGCTATATTTTGTAAGACGATCCACTACTACAAGGATTGTGTCCACTCCTTGTGACTTGGGTAAGCCACCAATGAAATTCATTGACAAGTCATCCCAAGCTTGATCGGGAACGGGCAAGGGTTAGAGGAGTCCCTCGAGTTTCAATGCTTCATATTTATTCCTTTGATAGACGTCGCAGGTGGCAACAAACTTCTGAATATCCTTCCTCATCCCATCCCAGAGCATTATACTCGAGGTGAAGTTTTAGGGATAACTAACTTGCCTTGAAAAAGTAGACAACTGTTCCTCAACGAAAAAACCTTATGACTGTCAGGATCAACCAAAAGGTCTTGACAATGGATTTGAGCCATTCATCTTGTTGGACTTCCTCTTCCAATCCTGACAATCCATTACAGTGTACAGTAGACAGGGCCATTAGATCACAATCTTCAGTAATATCAGAATATGTAGATGAATTTACTGGAAGGGTTGGATGAGTCCATACCTCTTCACATTAGTTATGGATGAGTTAACAAAACATTTGCACGAGGAGATTCCCTGGTGCATGCTATTTGCAGATGATATAGTCCTAATTGATGAGACACGGGAGGGTGTAAACATAAAGCTAGAGTTATAGAGAGAAGCATTAGAATCTGAAGGATTTAAAATTAGCCGAACTAAGACAGAATATATGGACTGTAATTTTAGCAAGGAGAGTAGGAGTAGAACACCAGTCAAGATTGATAACCAAGAAGTCCCCGTGAAAGACCACTTTCGGTACTTAGGATCATTGATCCATGAGAGTGGAGAGATTGAGAGGGAGGTTATCCAGAGAATCCAAGCGGGTTGGAACAAATGGAGATGGGCATTTGGAGTTTTATGTTATCGGTGGGTGCCACATAAACTAAAAGGAAAATTCTATGGGATGGCTATAAGGCCGGCCATGCTATATGGTTCAGAGTGTTGGGCAGTTAAGGAACATTATACTCATAGGATGAGCATCGCCGAAATGAGGATGTTGAGATGGATGAGTGGTAAGACAAGAAAGGATATAATTAGAAATGAAAATATTAGTGGAAATTTAGGGGTAGCACCAATAGGTAACAAGATGAGGGAGATTAGATTTAGATGGTTTGGACATGTCCAAAGGAGACCAACAACGGAACCAGTTAGAAGGAGTGAGGCAATACAAGTAGAAGGTTCTAAAAGGGCAAGGGGAAGGCCTAAAAGAACGTGGATAGAAGTGGTGGGAAAAGATTTAAAAACTTTGGGACTAAATGAAGCCATGGTATTTAATAGAATGGAATGGAGGAATAAGATTCATGTGGCCGACCCCTAATTGGGATAAGGTCTTGATGATGATGATGATGGTGATGATGTTGGATAAGTATAGGATATGTCAACTTCAGCCTTCTGGGAGAGAGCGTTTGCTACTTTGTTTTGACTCCCTGGTTTATACTATATCTCAAACAAAAATCCCTGCAACTTTGCTACCCATTTTTGTTGCCCTCAGATAATAGTTTCTGGTCTATGAGAAACCTGAGGCTCTTCTGATCAGTACAGATAATGAAGTGCTGCCCCATTAGATAATGCCTCCATTTATGCACAGCTAGGTCTATGGCCATAAGCTCCCTCTCATAGACTGATTTCAACTGAGCCTTCTCTAACAAGTGTTGACTGAAAAACGCAATGGAGCACCCTTCTTGTATAAGAAGGGCCCCAATTCTCCTGCCTGAAGCATAAAATTCCACCACAAATGACTTAGAAAAATCTTGCATAGCTAAAACAAGAATCGAAGTTATGGCTGCCTTCAACAATTCAAAAGCTCTCTGAGCATTAGAATCCCAATGGTAAGCATTTTCTTTAAAAGTTTGGTCAAGGGTGCTACAATCTTGCCATACCCCTCTACGGATATTCTATAATACCCCGTAAGCCCCAAAAATCCTTTCAAACTCTTAATATCCACTGGAATAGGCCAATCGTTAATAGGTGAAATCTTAGAAGGATCTGCAGCAACTCCATTGGAGGAAATGATACGACCAAGATACTCCAACCTTTTTTGACCAAAAAAGCATTTCTTTTTGTTGTCTACCAGCATATTATCAGCTAACACTTCAATGCAATGCGCAGATGCCCTAAATGAGTATGCAAATCACTACTGTAAACTAGAATGTCATAAAAAAAATACTAAGTTAAACTGCCTCAATTAAGGTCAGAAAATGTGATTCATAAGCGACTAAAAAGTTGTTGGGGCATTTGACAATCCAAAGGGCATAACTAGAAACTCATAATAACCTTTGTGGGTACAAAAGACCGTCTTATGTGTATCCTCATTTCTCACTCGGATCTGGTGGTAACTAGATTTTAAATCTAGTTTGGAAAAAATAGTGGCACCACACAACTCATCAATAACAGGGATAGGAAACTTATAAGGAATTGTAATGTGGTTCAAGGCCTGGTAGTCGACACAGAAACGCCACCCTCCATACTTTTTCTTAACCAAAAGGACTGGGCTCGAGAAAGGAGTAACACTTGGTTTAACAAATCCAGCCAACAACATCTCTCTAACAATCTTCTCAATCTCATTTTTTTAATAGTAAGGATAAAGATAATGGCGAAGGTTAGGGGGTTGAGTACCTTCCTTTAAATGAATGGCGTGCTCCTGCTGCCTACTCAAGGGTAATCCCAATGGTTGCTGAAAGACGCCCCCATACTTGGTTAGAAGCCTTCGTAATTCATGCTCTTGTACCTTTTCCTTATTCATATGAGAATTCTTAAGCTTTACCAAATAGCTAGATTTGTTGCTACATAAGGTTTTGATCATTGACTTAAGGGAACATAGTGATTTAGAGAGTGAAGGATCCCCCTGGAACGTCACCTGTTTGCCGCTAACTTCAAACCTCATGGTCTGATTCTTGTAATTGGTAGAGACGTCCCCTAAGGTTCCCAACCACCAAATCCCCAAACACCATATCAATGTCATCTAACCTGAAGGCATAATAATCCTGTACCACTACTAACCTTTGCAAATTAATGGAAACTGCAGGACATAATCTCTCCCCTTTGACGCCGAATTCCTTACTAACATCAGTGGAAATCTTTAGGTCCTGCACTAACTCCCTAGAGATGAAGTTGTGTGAGGACCCAGAATCCATTAGTACTATAACTTCTCTATTGCCTAACAACCCCTTTAGTTTCATGGTGTCTAATGTAGTAAAACCCATCATTGAATACATGGATAAATGAAAATGTTCTTGCTCTATATGTTCCAACTCACCAGAGTCTCCCGTCAACAGGGTGTCCTCCTCTTCCATGGGTTCTTCAGTAATTAACAAGATTTGAAGAGATCGGTTTTTACAGCGATGTCCCGGAGAAAACTTCTCATCGCATTTGTATTAGGGTCCCTTTTGCTTTTTGTATTGAAGTTCCTTCTTAGACAATCTCCTATACGTGTCTTGCTGGTGGGTCGTCTCCAGCATTGTAGCGACCATCTTCTCTGGCCGGTACAAGTTGCGAGATGGCTCGGGTGTCTTCAATCCACTGAAACTGGTGCCCTTAAGTGCATTTGCATGAGTCATAGCCCTTGGAAGTGCATCATGCCCAAACCGACTTAAAGCTCCCCCCTAGTTCCTCTCCACTTATTCTCCTAGGCCCGATCCAGTAACCAGAATTTCTCCTCTACGTCTTGGGCTAGTTCCATCATCTCCTCCAGAGCCACCGGTCGGCTAGTTCTCAACTCTCCCTGCATTCTTCACTCAGCCCGTTGAGGAAGAACTCCATCAAGAGCTCCTCCAATGCATCGTGTAAGTTCTCCCAATACTCCCCCGCGGTTCCCTCTTGTCATAGATTCATCAGAGCTCCGTAGCCCATCCTCACCATTGGCAGCCGGAATCGAACTAGCAGGGCCGGTTTGACGGCGTTCCATGTTTGAATGGGTCGTTGGATTTCGATCCACTGAGAGCTAGGCCTTCGAAATTGATAGAAGCAATTCCAACTTTGTTTTTCTCAACTGTCTGGTTCACCCGGAAGTAACAATTGGCTCTGAAAATCCACCTATGAGGATCCTCTCCACCAAACATCGGTAGCTCTAATCGGGATTGTCGCGATACCACTCTTCTCGTCTTAGGTCCTCCACTCTCGTCGCCGGACGACCCCTCTTGGAGAACTCCCATCCCTGTCTCCATTCTTCTCACCGTTTCCCTCACTTCAAGCAGGATTTCCTGCATAGCACTAAAATCCACCTTGAGTCCTTCAACCTCCCTTTCTAAACTCTCTGTCCGATTCTCCATTTCTGACCCATAACGAGTTTTTACCATAACCCAAGGATATTGATGCATCTGGAGCTATTCTTGGAGGAATTTTACAAGAAAATGTAAGAACGTAACAGCAGATACTGATAATTCTGGCAAGTAATTTGTATTGAAATTCTGGAAAAAGAAAAACACAATCTGCAGAGTTAACAACGAGTGTAGCTTCTTGGTTTTCAAGGAACCAGTGCCTCCTCTTCCCAAGTAATTCCTCTCCTCCTCTTCTCTTCCCCTCTCCCCTTAATCTTATATCCTAACGGCCTAACTGCTTGGGTCTCTTAGCCATCCTCTAGCAGCCAGGTGTAACACCTCTCCCCTTGTGGCATGTGTCTTTTGTCTTCTAGAATAAGTATAATGTATTGGTGGTGCATCAAACGCCCTAACAACCCTTGCCCATTTTTCACCGCACCTAGGACCTGATCAACGTGTCGCTTATGGAGAACACCCTAGCTTGAGGGAATGTCAGTTTTCGATTCATGTAATGTTAGGGTTGCCGTACTTTTAAGAAGTTGGAGATGATTTTCATTTCTTACTTACAAACTTTTATACAAATGCATATTCATTTGCCAGTAGGAAAGAAATAATAAAATCATCTTCAACTTCTTCTTTGCCGGCTGGCACCTGATGCAAGACCCTCCTCCTTTTTCATCCGGGCTTGGGACTGTCATCATATAAAGCACCAAAAATATAACATAGAAAGCACCATTACAGTATTCATTATAAAAAGAAATATATTGCAGTATGGTCTCTAGAAGTCAATCGGTTTAAGGCCTTACCATCTGCACAAAAAGATTACTGTAAACAGATACATTGCTTGGATGCATGATAGGCTTTTACTCATCAACAAAGTCATGTTTGTCAATTTTTTTCTATTTTTTTCTGGATCTTAAACAAAGTAGTCATGACGCATGAGTGAACCTAATTGGACTGTCGACAGCAGATTGAACTCCTCATACGCAACTTGGGAGAAGATCTCCTGATGTGAGATTATGTCGTTTGGCCAGCCATCATTTGAATTTGGTGAATCTTAACTTGTTGAGTCCAGACTTCTTTGCCATTGTTATTTCTGAAAGTTATTTTATTCTTTCTGGACTTATATTACTGTTTGTGCATGTCATGGCTTTTGCAATTTCATGTGTTGGTTTTATAGACTTAACTCATTCATTGACCCATAATCTCATGTAATGAAGCTTATCAGAAATGGAGACATTGATTCTGCATTTGGTAAACTTCGAGAATGGTATCCTAATCTTGTCAAGGTATAGTATCTGCACCCATACATTCCTTGATCTTTGCAAACATCACGTCTTTTGTCTCATAACCTCTGCTGATGAACTTGTATAATTGTTGAATATTCATGACAAAGGAGAACAAGCTTAATTGGAAGCTTATTTGCTTTCTTTTTGTAATGTTGGACATAATTGCCAAAAAATGAGATCTAGTTACTTTTTTTTTTTTTGTTATTAGCCATATTAGTTTCATCATTGAAGGAGGGGAGCCTTGGCGCAACGGTAGAGTTTTCGTCGTGTGACCTTAAGGCCATGAGTTCGAGGCGTGGAAACAGCCTTTTGCAAAAAAATGCAAGGTAAGGCTGCATACTATAGGCCCTTTGTGGTCCACCTCTTCCCCGGACCCCACATGTTGGGAGCTTTGTGCACCGGGCTGCCCTTTTTTACTGACCGCTAATTGGACTAAGGTCTTAATGATGATGAGTTTCTTTATTGAGCTGAGTATTTACTCGAAGGATAGAAGAACAAAGGCCGGCAAGCTGCAGGGATAGAGTATTGTTCAATGTGGGATAAATTGAAATCTGTGTTTTTTCTCTTTTTCTTTAGTAGTTCTCTTCTGTGTTTTATGTACAATTCTCAGGTTGGAAATAACTTCTTGGTTAAAGCTCTGACATCATCACCGTCTTTAGACTAAAGCAACTATTTGTTTTATTTTTTCAGGTTGAAATGTCCACTATTTGCTTCTTGCTTCACTGCCAAAAGTTTATTGAACTAGTTCGGGTAAATCCATAGAATTCTTTAATAGTTGATTAAGAATGCCTTTACATCATTGTAGTATCTTGATCGATGCAGACAATCACATGAAGATCATTGTTCATTTAGTCTGTTAATTCTGTTTGGCCAGAAGCATTCATTGTACGGGTCTCTATTGTGTTATGACCCTGCAAATCTGGCTGCATATTGTCTTAGTGGGAAAAAATGTTTGGTGTTCTTCCTATGCAGAAACCAGGATGACGATTTGCATCCAGATATGGTCAAACCAGCATGTTCTATTTCTAACCACACATACGTTCAAGGATTTGGCCATGCCCTCAAAATCTCCATTCTCAAAGTTTAGTGCTGTCAAAATTATCATAGTGATTTGGGTGCCAGCTTAGCAGACAAACAACTTGCCACTGGTTTTTGCCTTAAATTGTTCTTACCTATCCATCAACCTGTAAAAAGGAGTTTTCTGCATTGTAAAAAGGGCAGACCCGGTGCACGAAGCTCCCGCCAATGCGGGGTCCGGGGAAGGGGCGGGCCACAATGGCCTAAAGTTGTGAAAATTAGGTCTTTGGTTTTATTCATTCTGGATTGTGCCAGTTACTAGCCCAACAACTTTTCTTAAGTTTTGATTTTGTTCTCCTAGTTCTGTATGTAACATTGGTCAGTTGCTAGAGATGCATGGCTGGCTATACATTTGCAAAAAGAAGCATTTCAGGGAAGGAAATAATCTGAGAAATAAATATTTGCAGAAACACTTCTGGGATGTGATGGAAGAAATATATAAAAACTTATACCAGACGTTGTGTATGGGATTTGAGACATATTGCCCGGGAAACCACAATTCTTCAGGAATATCTCTCTCATTTTTGTGTTTCCTTCCTTTTTTCTTTTTTCTTTGTTCTTTAATTTCTTTTAATTATATTAAAGTAGGGCAGCCCCGGTGCATGAAGCTCCCGGCTATGCGGGGTCCAGGGAAGGGGCGGACCACAAGGGGTTATGGAGTTATGCAGTTGAGGAGATTTGAGCCACCTCTCTTTGAGATTTGGGTGGAAGTACTTCTTCCATTCTGGAAGACATAAGTTTCTTACTATGACTTATCTATTTTTTACACCTTTGAATAAGTGGATTTGGTTTTGTAGTTGTAATTTAATTAGGTTGAGTCAATTGTCAAGTTGTCTTTCATTCGAATATCAAGAGAAATGGTGCCCAGAGCCAGTTCTTGCGTTCCATGATTAGGAGGCCACATTAGTCACTATCCCACCTATATTTGCAGGGAAGCAGGAATCTGAAGTGGTATTTATTTTGCTTCTGATGTGGAACCACTACGGCTGAATGAGCTTATTCAAAAATACTTCTTCTTCTTCACTGCAAGGGACTTGCATAATGTGAGCTCTTTGTATATCAGGGGGGGAGGGACTTGCATACTCTCTACTCCTCAAAACTTTCCATATAGATTTTGAATTGTTTGCTCTCAACTTGATTGAGACATCTGACGTACAAGGGAAACCAATTCTGATGTTTACATATTTATTTAGAGCCTTATATTAGTCATTCTTTTGACAGTCAGGTTTTATTTTGTTTCTTTACTACTGAAAAATGCTATCAGGAATTTGTAATAGTTTATTATTTCAATGGCTGCATAGGTTTCTCAGCTGGAGGCTGCTGTCTTATATGCTCGAGCTGAACTGGCTAAATTTTTTGGTGTTGTTGATTTGACTGGCCTCCTTCAGGTAACATTTTAAGTTTTCCTTCACAAACTAGAACCTTTAAGATCTGTTTAACCACATTCGAAATTGCTGAGACTAGTGCTTAGTGGGGAACATAATTCTGTCCAATTAATTTGCAAAAGAGTCCCAGTGGGCATACAGGCTCTTAGTAGGAGAAGAAGTCCAGGCCCTTATTTTTTAATACATGAGGATCTTTTTTTGGTAGATCAAAGCCATGCATCATGTTCTGTGTATAAAAAAAGGCAACTCGTAAGAAATCAATGCATTTGAATGATTCTAACTGCTTGTTTTGGGCCCTCTGAAAACATAATAAAAATGGATAGTCATTATTTTCTGATTATGAAAACATAGGCCAAAGTCATCCAATAAACATTAAATTTGTTCTATAACCTATCTAACCCATTTTAAACATGATGAATGGCTTAGATTTATAGAACAAAGTTCCATCAAACATAAAAACTACGGCATGGACTTCTCTTGGTTAAGAGTATGTTGTCACAGGTTGCAGTTTCACCTTTGCTAAACCCTTTCTACACTTGTGCGCAGCTTCTTTTTATTTTTAAATGCACAAGTTAGCGTTCGACTCCCACTTTCACTTACTAGGGCTATACTTACTTACCCACTAGAGTAATGAGAGAACTAAAAAATGAGACTTACTCAAAGAGAACCTGTCATCCCTTACTTGAACTCAATTGAGTTGTCTACAATGTGTTGTCTGAGTTACAAATGAGGAGCTAACCTCTATTTATACTTGTTCTCCTCTATTCACCTCCTTAATGGATGGTTAGGATTATTCCATATGTTCATATATCAACGATCCAAATAATCTTTTGGTACCCTCCTACTCTTTCTAAACTACTCTACCAGTCTCCTAGAGTATTCTAGATTAGATTACTACAGAAGATCTAAAATATTTACAAGAAATTCTGTAGAAATTAGGCCTTCTGGAATCGGGCCTTATTTCATAGATCCAGGAACACGGGCCTAAGTCCCTCAAGCCACATCCACAAGCTAAACAAGCCTTCCTTGGAGCCTGTAGACCTTGGTCATGGACCTTGCAATACAAGTCCATAACATTCTCCCCCACCTAATGATGTCAACACCCTCGTCGACACATCTCCACTGTTGTCGCAAGTTTTTTTATTGTGCACGTTCCATGCTACCTTGTGATCCTAATGAGATGCCCTGCCATGTCTCTTCTCTTGTACATTGGCATGCAGCCACTCTTGGGCTCTGAGGGGACTTTCCTCGTATCATTTATGCTGTGTGTACTCTTGCACAATTGTGCACCTTTGCAAAATTGTAAGTTGTCGCATATCTTGTGCTCTTGCTTTGTTGCCCTTCGTTGTTGTGCGTCCTACACACCAACATGGCATCTACTAGCTGCCGTGTTCCCTGCATATCTCTGCTTGGTCTTGTTCTCCCTGGAGTTCCCCCGTTATGGTACCCTTGTTGACAGCTGGTTTCTCCTGGGATTCCTCAGACCTCAATACCCTGATGAGAGACGACATAAGCCTAACTAAGCTGACTCCACATTCGTCGTGGATCCCTCTACTAATAGCATTGCAGATAGCATCTTCCCTTGCCTGTTGTCATCCTTCAACACTGGGACCTTGCAAGGGGTCTTCTTATCAAAGAAGCTCGATATTCCAAGGTATGGCATAGGGTGGCTAGAAGTTGAGCCTTGGCGCAATGGTAAAAGTTGTTGTCATGTGACCTTGATGTCATGGGTTCAAGGTGGAATCAGCCTCTTGCAAAATACAAGGTAAGGCTGCCGACTATAGGCCCTTGTGGTCTGCCCCTTCCCTGGACCCCTCATAAGCTGGAGCTTCAGGCACTGGGGCTGCCCTTTATGGCATAGGGGTGGCCCTAGCCGAAGCGAGGAAATCCATTCCAAGGATAACCTCATAATCATCCAAAGGCACTATCGTCAAAGTGACGGTGCCTTGCTACTTTCTAATCTTGATGAGTATCTCCTTGGCTACTCCAAGCACTAACCTAACCTCATTGTTTACCACTTTTATCCTGCTCTCATCCTTCTTCATGTCACCTCTGAGATGAAGTTTGAGTGGCTCCCATGTCCACCATGGCTCGTGTGCCTTTGCCATAAAGTCGTGAATTGGTTGACATATTTACAGATAGATCTCATATGCTTTAGCCACTTCAGATTCTTCTGGACGAAATACTCTACATTTTCTAGGAAGAATTGGGCTTTTATCTCTTTCTTGAAGTCTTCCCAAGTGGCTATAGTGCAACAACCATCAGCTACATCACCATATCTTCGTCTTCACCATAACATCGTATCATTGATTAAATATATCGTTGCCACATCCACCTTCATAGCCTTCTCAGAAATCTTTGTGGCATTAAAGTATTGCTCCATTTGTCATAGAAAATTCTCCAAGTCCTTGGCATCACAAGTTCCCTTGTAGCTTGTAGTTTAAGGATCTTAACTTTAGGAGCAAACTCCTTTGGTCCAGATCCCCGCCCCACTAACTATGGCCTTCTCTAAGAGGGCCAATCTAATCTTCACATCCTCTAGACCGGCTACCTCCTCATGTAGCTCGGCTATCTCACCTTCCATTGTCTTAAAGCGATTAGACATGCACTTTGCCCTCTCTGTTGTAATGGCATCCATATATTTAAATACCTCGACAATCTTTGCTTGTCGACCTTAAGACTATGCAAGGTATCCACGAAGGCACTAGACTTTTTCAAACATTCAGACAAGGTTTGTTCTAACTCACCAAACATTTCTTCCAACATAGTGAGATGAGCATCCAAAGCCAACTCCCTTGATGGATATCTGGACTTCTCCCTCCTAGTCATTTGTTGAACCTTCATAGGCATTTTGGTCATTCCTGACTCACTTGCCATGATGCTATCGCGAGATTCACACAATCCCTACAAGCAGCTCCCAACTTCGCCTAACCTCAGCTCTGATACCAACTATTACGGGGTCGCAGTTTCACCTATGTTAACCTGTGCCACACTTGCGTGCACCTCCTTTTTTTTTCTTCTAACTGCAGCAGTCAGCCTTCACCTCCTACTCTCACTTGCTAGGGCTACACTCACCCATTAGAGCAATGAGAGAATCTAGAAATCAGACTTAGTCAAAGAAAACTTGTTATCCCTGCAACTCAATTGAGTTGTTTACAATGAGCTGTCTGAGTTAAAAATGAGGAGCTAACCCATATTTATACTTGCTCTCCTTTATTCTCCTCTTTAATGGATGGTTAGGATTATTCCATGTGTCTGTACATCAACGGTCCAAATCGTCTTATGGAACCCTCCTCTTTCTAGACTACTCTACCATTCTCCTAGAGTATTGTCGACTATTATATAAGATCTAAGATATTTACTAGGAATTCTCTAGAAATCAGGCCTTCTAGAATCAGATCCAGGAACACATGCCTAAGTTCCTCAAGCCACATCCACAAGCTAAACAGGCCTTTCTTGGAGCTTGTAGACCTTGGTCATGGGCCTTGTAATGCAAGTCCGTGACAATGTACTCCTACAAGGACTCTTTGTGAAATGTTGACATTGGAAGGATCCTAGCAGATCAATAGCAGCAGATATTTAGTTACTGGTTTGAGTGTGATTTCTGAATTTTTGCACCTGTGAATGGAATGAAAAAATGTGATAATAGCAGTTGATAGAAGGGAATTTGCTGGAGGTCTTCTTTTCATAGTTTCCAGCCTTGATTGGCCAAGTTTATGGAGCGGAAAACATTGCTTTGCAAAACTAATATCTTGCAAAGCAAAACACGAAATAAATGGAAAACTTATTGCACTTTGAATGGTTGCCAAGCACGCAATTAATAAAAAATGGCAGAAATTTTCTTTTATGAGTCTTACCTGGCACAGGAAAGTTTAAATAATATGATTCTTGATTTATGGGTCACATTGATTAATATGAAGAAGCGATTGAGATGAATGCCATCAGATCACAGAAGCTGCTGGCTGATAAGACTTGGTTAAGTCACAAGAATAAAGTATCTGAAAACGAGAAACTTAGAAAGCTAAAGAAGCGTGGTAGTTACGGCATTTTCCTCTCTTGTCCATATGCTCTGCATAGTGCAGTGTGCTTCACTGAAATTTCATTTTCTTTTTTTCCACGTAGGACTGCATTGCCTTGCTGGCATATGAAGAACCTCAGAAATCACCTGTTGGGTATCTCCTTGACATGGCCCAGAGAGAGGTTGCAGCAGATGCAGTAAATACCATGGTATTATCTACAAACCCGCACCCAAAAGATACGCAGAGTTGCTTGCATTCCCACCTGGAGAAGCTGCTGCGGCAGCTGACTGCATGCTGCTTGGAGAGGAGGGCCTTGAATGGGGATCAAGGGGAGGCATTTCATCTCCACAGGGTTCTAAACAGTGGCAAACATGGAAACTGGTAGTTGTAATCTTTCTCTCGAGCACTGATGATCCATCCTCTCACGACCCTGTAACCTTGTGCGGACTCCAGTCCATGAACAGGATCAGATTGCATTTGCCTGCTGGCTGTTTCACTAATTAGAGGTCCCTGCAGTTTAGATCTGTTTCTAACTGATACTTTATTCTGTTCATAAAACTTGAAATGGGGTCCTCTTGTAACTCACAGCCCCATGAATGAAATTTCTATTGAAAATGAGATGGGGCCACTGTTATGTGGTGTCATCTTATCTCCTATTTGATGTAATCGACTGAAACTTGGCATGGTGAGACAGGCTTGTCCTTGATATATCACAAATGTGACAGAAAAAACAGGTAGGGGGTTAATCCTAGTGTCTGATCTCTGTAAGGTACTAGGTATGAGCCCAACATCTTCTGCAGTTCAATCCATCTTTGCTGACTCCATAGTGTATTGATGCTGAAATTGGAGCAGATGACGCCGATTGTCCTGAATTGTGCAATATTCACTGATACAGCTTCATATATATCAGTTCTTTTCTATTGAATTCTCAGGGTTACCATTGACTCATATAGACCCACCAAGTTGGTCAAGTTTATGCTTCCATTTTTTTCACTGATTTTCCTGAAAATTTCCCAAGTTATGTTGAACCGTTCTGCAAGAATCACCATTTCCTGCCTCTTCGGGCAACCAAACATTTTTGTTCCCAACTTTGTTCCTGCAAGTGTCGAGGAACTGAAAAGGTGGGCTCCGTTAGATTTGGTGATCCAACATATCCGTCTCTGTGCCATTGGCTGGATCGTATTATAGAAAATGGCTGCATCGGATTACCTTACGCATCTGTATGGGATTCTAGTATCATTTTCTGTAATTTAAATGCAATGTACAACTGGATCAGTTAAACCTCTTGGTGCATTTTCTCAAGCCATTCGCTAAAGGTTTCTAACCTGCTGGCGGCTGTAAAGGGGTCCTCGCCCTTTGCAACATTAGGTTGCAACTTCGAAGTCGGCATTCTCGTAAAATTATACGGAGTGGGCTTTCATCACATCGGGCATATTTATGTGTGTGAGTGTGACCTGTAGCCAAAAGAAAAACGGAAAAAACCGACAAGTACAAACCCAAGTAAATTCAGTTTCATGCGTTGCCTCTTGAGGCTGTTTGTTATGTTGTTCGCAGGATAGGATATTACGATCAGAAGATGGCTATCATTTGCGTATAACATATATATCTATATCTCTATATATATATATATATATATATGAAGGGAAGCCTTGTGGCAATGGTTGAGTTGTTGCTGCATGAATTGGAGGTCATGAACAGTTCCTGGTGCAACAACACGCACCAGCTTGACTTGTCGGGGTAGGGTGGGGGGTGGAGGGTATGGGGGCAGGGGTGAGGGGGGGGGGGGGGGGGATGTGGCAAAGTCACTTTGTTACCTATTCCGTTAGGAACTGTAGATTTTTTGGTACATTACATTCATGCATTTACAATCCATGTGACTGTATTGATACTACTGACAGGGGAGGTGTTGATCATATGGGTGGCTACATGGTTGCAGTCACATCGATGAAATCTTATGAGAGCCTTCTAAATATAGCTGACTATATAAGCATTGACATGCTCCTTTTTTATAAGCTTGATTTCCAGATTCACTTTAGCTATCCCATGTCCTTTATTTCAAAGTTAAGTGTCATAAATTGCTTTGTATCAATTATACTCTACAAATTTTGTCCTAAAGATTTACATGTCATCCACGAGACATATGACTATTCATTTATTATCATTAAATTTGTTGTACACTCAAATACCATCTTCCTCCACTTCTCATGGCACTGCTTCCTTCAAACCCATACAATGACCTAAATGAGCTTGCAGATTTTTTTTTATTTTGTCTTTATAAAAAAACATTTCTCTTGTTGGTCCGCGCAAATATCTTCTTCCAAGTATCTATTGGAAAAGTTAGTCTTTACCTCTATCTAATGTGTCAACCAGTTGAGAATAAATGTAATGACAATCTACAATCTTATGGTAGACATCTTGGAGCATATGAGTACGTACAAGTAACCATCTTTTTGTTTGAACCCTTTTACCACTAATCTTACTTTGTCCCTATCAGGGGTCCCACGTTCCTTTCATTTTTTGCTTAAAAATATATTTGCAACCAAATTTTTTGCATCCTGGTGGAAGATCTTCATATATCCATGTATTGTTAAATATTATGAAGTGCCACTTGTCGTCTATTGTTTCTCTTTTCTTCACAATAGTAACCATCTTCATTTATCCTAAGGAGCACTTAGTTATTTAGCAACACTTTTCTCAGTACAATAGAGGGAGAATTCATTTGAAAAGTATTCATCTCGTGGGTAGACCTCAATGTCTTAACCTTAGCATTATGAATGATTTTAACTTCACTTTAGAAGCTATCAAGTTCATCTTCTAATTGCAATAGAAACACAAGTATCTTAAGTAACCATCTATTAAAGTTATGAAGTATCTTTTTCCACCTCAAGTTTGTATATTTGTCATCTCACAAATATCACTTGTCAACTAAAGGATAAATGACTATCTCTCTATTGATCTGAACAATTTGCTAGTTAATATCCATTTATTGTAGTCCTCCCATTTGTTTGCCACCAAATTCTCACCCTTTGCAATTAATTTAAGATTTTGCGAAATCACTAATAGTATATGCAAAAGATGCGTTTTCATTCATCTCATTGACAATACTAAGTTTAAACATCCCTTTGGTGACATAAAACTCCCAACAAAAGTCTCGTTCTTTGAGAGAATAGACTCATCAAACTCCACTTTGATTCTATTCGGCAAGGAAAAACTCTGATATGAAAATCCTATTGACTTGTAGTATGTTCTGCATGTTCTTTAGAGTAATGACCTTACCGTAATTAAACTTCATGTCTATATCTCCTTAATGACAAGGTCTTTGATCCATCTCCACTTTTCTATAGGTCTTGAAGATGTTTTTTTTCCTTTCAAATGCCTTATAGCTCCAGCATGATTCACTATCTCTCTCATCGGAGATCATGTTGATTTTAGTAATCATGCCACTAAAATTCTTTGCATTCTAATCTTTTTTACTGGTATCTCCTTTATTGATTGTTTTTCTAAGCTAGCAATTTCTAGCGCAATGCCTTGTTTTGCCACAAAGGTAACAACCATCTTCATTAATTTTCTTTCATAACTCCTTAAAAGTCTTAAACTTGGGAATTCTTCACCTTATTGAATTTCTTCTTATTAAAGTTCTTACTCTTTTTTTCTTTTATTGAATCAGGCAACTAGTTTTTTTTTAATCCTTAGTATCAATTTTCTTAGTTTGATTCTTATAATCTATTTGCAAACAGTGAAGAAGTTGATTGTATGTCATGCCTTCATTCTTGTGCATCAACCTTAGATGAGTATCTTTCTATGATGATGGCAGCTTACATGTGATAATTCCGACATGAAAATTTTCATTAATAGTTAATCCATACTAGCTATGATTTTATTTGCTATTATATGAAATTCAAGTACTTAGATGCAATTTGTTCATCATTCACAAACTTAAAATCATGATAGTCCAAATGGAAACTTTTTCTTTGTTGATTCCTCTTTGACATGGATCCCATCATCCCACAACTCTTTTATTGACTTGGAGTTCTACGAGTACTAATCATAATTCTTGTTAGATAATGCATTGAAACTAGTATTGTTTGCATTGTCATCAACCTCTTTCCACTTTGGATCCTAGCCAACGAACCTTCACTTTCTTTCCATATTGTTGCAGTGGAAGTGGATTTAGCGACTTGAGTTTCAATAAACTCATGACATAACTTGGTTAGAACATTCTGTATTAGAATATAGTTCATCATTTGTTCCCATCTCTTGAAATTTTGGGTCATCAAACCTTTGAACAACTGGCATATTGGGATGTACCATATTAGAATTTAGTTGTTTCTCCAATTGTTACTAAAGTTGCAAAGTTCATGGAGGTAATGTCCATTATCCTTAAATTATTAAAAAAATTAACTTGCCTAAACTTTAACTCAACACTAATTAGAAGTCAAATGTAGTTAGATTTTTAGTATAACTAAGTTTATATTTATCTTTATAAATACTTCATTGCAATGGTTTTTTAAGCTTATGAGATGTTTCCTCCTAAATAAGTATGAGTAGCTCATTTCTACACAGTTGAGATTTACAAATTGTTTGCTAGGGTTTTGGAGGTTGAGAATAATTTTCCCTCTGAATATTCTAGTTGAGATTTCTTTCTTTCACTCTGCTTAGTCTTTCTAGTGATCTAGGCTTCTTTTAGTCCTAAAACCCTCGGTATTTATCCCTTTAAGAGATCTTGCATAAGTGATTGAGTTTGTCCATTCCCATTATTATAGGCTTGTTTCACACCTGAAGGTATTATCTCTTTTCTAGAGATCTAGTATGAGGGATTTCCAAATCTTCATTCTCCTTTGATACTTAACATATGAACGTGCTTATTTATCTTTGGAGATATAGCATATATGTTGAGGTAGCTGTTGAGATGATCATTGAACAAAGAAGGGTAGTGCATACATGCACATTACTAATAGATTCACCTATTTTGAGTGTTGAACTATGGCCACTTCTGGGATTATAGTTTTGTGTCTAGATCACTTGGATAAATAAAAGGACTAGCACATGACCGAGATGATAAAGACGCTAAGCTTAAAATACTCGTCTCCATAGAGAGAAATGTTTTTAATAATTTCATGATTATCATAAAGGGAAGTAATTGAAGACTTGATTCTCTATATGCTTTGGTAGTCACTGAATTGTTTAAATTAAGAGGATATTGAAGTTTAGAGGACATTATCTTGTACACATTAACATTAATGAATTTATAATTTTGTTAGTTTGCTTTAATTTAAAACAAGTGGGGAATGCTGTTTTAGTTGTTTTAACTTAAAAACAAGTAAAAAAAAATTTATATTTTATTCTTAGTTATATTATCTAAAAGGAAAGTTTTAGAATTTTAACTTATTTATTTTTGTCTTTATTTGTTTGGGTCGTTATGGATGGAAACAAAGTGTCTACAACTTTGAATTTTTATTCATCTCAAATGGTTTTGGTATTAACTATATCTTTATTATTATACTGTCTTTATTGTAACAATTTCTTGAGCTTTATGAGCACCTCCCCTTATCACTACACACAAACACATGTGAGAAGCTCATTTCTACACACATTTTAGATTTATAAATACTCTTCTATAATTTTAGGTATCAAGAATAATTTTCTCTTGGAGAATTCTAGTTGAGAATTCTTTCTTTTCCTTTATTCTATTTATCTCAGTGACCTAGGCTTCTTTTAGTTCTATAATTGAAGATACTTGTCTCTTTGAGAAATCTGCATAAGTGATTGTTTTGTCTACTCCCAGCACACTATGCTTCTTTTAGACCTAGAATTGAAGATGCTTATATCTTTTTGAGACTCGACACCTGAAGGTGATTATTATCTTGGATGTATAACACGTATGTTGAGGTTGCTTATTGAACTAGCTTGTTGAGGTAGCCATTGAGTTAACCATTGAACAAGCTTGTTTAAGCAACTTTGTTGGATAGATAAAGAAGGAGATCTTGTTTATTTTCTTTATATTTCAAAAACATTCTTATGAGAGACTAAAGTACCAACCTTAATATTATAGTTAAAATCAATGAACTTAGATGTTGAGTCTAGCTTGGTTAAATCTTAGAGATAGAGCTTTTAATAATCTGTCACACAATTGGGAGGTATTAAGTATCTTCTATCTTCAAGAAGTGGCATTAGAAGCACTCCTCTAAGCTAGGTTCTCATATATCAGTTTGTGCAAGTAAAGTATTTTTTGACAATAATAGAGTTGCTATGTTGGCTAACCCTAATCAAGATAAGGTCTTGATGATGATGAAAAGAATTGCTAGTAATCCCTTGCACATTTCATAAGCATAAACCATCTTCAAGAGGTGGCATTTGCAGTACACGTCTATTCTAGGTTCAAAAGAATTCAGTTTGTGCAAGTTACATATTTTCCAACAAAAAATTCTTGCTCATCTGTCTTGATTATTCGATTGTCCTTTCAAAATACCTTGTCAGAGACATGGGTGCTCAAAACCTATTTTACAAAATTATCCATAGATGGAGGTCATATCCTCTAGCGAGCTTAAAGATAGATGAGAAGTTATTTAAAAAGTAGGCAAAAGAAACCTCAAAACCTTGTCTTAAATAACTTCATCGCACTTTAAGGGCTGCCGACAACAGTGGACATTAGTACACCTACCCCTTTGGCTTAAGTTTTCTAGCACTTGATCAAGGCCTGTAGGTTGTCTATGTTCCTATAAGTAAGCCCTTGGGGACCCCAACAGTTTCGCATTGCTGTGGTTCTTCGAGCTCTCCATCCCTGTGCCATGGTTGTACTGCAGGTAGCACCCGCCTACATTCATCCTAGAGCGATGATGGCTTTCATTCTGGAACGAATGGGCATGGCATTGCTCAACATCGAATAACACCAGCAAACGTGTGGAAGAGATAAGAAGCGAGGAGGTCAAGTAAAAGATTGCTTGATCAGTCCCACGACATGCCTCCTTACTTGCGTAATGCCCACAAGAGAATCGCCTTCACCACTCTGCTCCAGCAGCTCTCGCTATCCATAGCGTGGTTACTGTAAAATGCTGTACGGACTGGTGCACTTTTTCTCTCAAAGGTCTGTTTCCAGTTTAACAATTTGCGGTTCTTTAGCCCAGTTCAAAGGGTCATACATTTGAGCTCTACCAGTTTATAGGATTATCAATTTATGGAAGGAACAGATAACTAGGGAGGTATCTATTATCGAGATGTACAATTTGAAAATTTGGGGCTAAAGCCAATATTGTACACATCAAAAAGTACAAGAAGTCCTTATCATGGACTTGCTGAAAACGTATTAATAGAACAAATGAAGACATGAGTTTCTCTTCTTCTTATCTGTTCGTTCTCTCTGCAGAGGATTTCTCTTCTAACTTCAACGCTGCACTCAAAAGCATATCTACAGATCCAGCAGCTACCCCCCTGGCATTGTTCGTCTGTTTCTTAGTGCAAGACTCACCTGTCCCCGGCATTCTTCGTATTTTCAGTTTGTCATTCATCTTGCAAAAAATACAATACCACTTTCCTTTTGGAATGTAGGTACTGGGCGGTGTCATGCAGTATGTGTGGTATCCCTCGTCACAACCATCGCACAAGGCAATCTTCTCATCATCTCTATCAATGCGGCAGCCTCTACAAAGACAAGAGGGGCAGTACCAACGGGAGGTCTTGCGTGATGGTCTATCTATAACTCGCAGGCAGCTCTTGTGGTAGTACTTGTAGGGGCACTGCTTGTGTGTGCACACACACAATTTTTTATCATCCTCTTCAACAGCTCTACACAACTTGCAGCGTGAGTTTGTAGTTCGTGCACCACGTTGTATCATCCCAGCAACCATCCTGCAATCTGAGGTCTCTTCTGAGTCACTACATGGTCTTGTGGCAATATTTCCCCTCCCATGTTTGGCCCCATATTTGCCGAGCTCAAGATCCTTCCGCCTCTTGCACACCTCACAATCTCCATGTGGTGTTTCCATCTGGTCTCGGGCCCGATATAAATCTGGTGTTTCTTTGTTCTTTGCAGAGCACTTGGCACAATACCAACTTTTCATGGGAATCCCTTCAATAGCAGATTTGACACAGGTGACATGGTACATAGCTTCGCACCCATCACAGATAAGGCTGAGTCTGCCATCTGCTGTCTCACCACAGTGGCCACATGTCGATATGTTGTACAAGCTACAAGTCTCAGTTTGATCCGGTTTAGGGTCCCAGTAGGATTCATTGAATAACTTTGTAGCATCCAGATTAACACGAACCTTCTCTTCAGAACCGACTTGGTTCATCTCCTGCAAGCAAACTCCAGATTAATCACTAAATGATCCTTCAAAATCTTGTATATGTTGCTTTAAGACTACAATCTGACGAAATCCTTCTGACTTGTTGAGGGTTCACACGAGGCAAAGTCCTTCAGCTAAAGAATATAGCTTACCTCGTATTTCTGTCCTCTATTAGTCCCAGTTACCAATTCTCCTACCTGAGAAGACAGATAAACAACTTAGGAGCTGATAAAAATTGCAAGGAGATATCTCATAGAGAGCTAATTAAAGGCATGACAGGACCAATGCCCAGTGACATTCTCAGATACATGATGAAGACATTTCTCAAGTTGGAGGCAGTTTAATGTGCAACTATCCCACCAAAGCCAAGATGCTGCATAATGAAATACAGAAATCATGCTGAACTACAAGCAATGTTACCTGGTTCTGGTAGGATGTTTGTGATATGCTTGAAAGGCTATTTGCCAGATGGAACATTTCATCACCAATCTTTTTGAACTTCTCCCACACCTGAGGAACATGTTACACATGAGATGTGCAGAGCAAAAGTTGAATTTGAAAGAAAGGCTATCTAGGACCAATATACATAAGATTGCAAGCTAATAAGGAAAAAACTGATATCGTACAAGCTAAAAGCATTCTCAACAACCAAGAGCAACATTCTGGTAGATTTAATCCTTAGGAAAGACAACCAGTTTCTAATGGTGAAAGGGGACCAGGGAAACTAGCTGGCACAGGATCTAGTTTCTACCTATAATAGTGTGTTGAGACCCTTCAGAGTAGTCCACACTAATCAGCAGAATCAAGATACTAATTTGATGAAATCACTTCTTACAAGGGTCATATCTCAGAATGAAGACACCCAGTATGTTATTATGTTAATCTAAAACAGGGACAAACAAATTATACGTCAGGTTTCCATTACAGGTTACAAATGAAACAAGTCAGTTGTCTGAGAAGTTCAAGCTTGGTATAAATGTCATTAAAAGGTTCCGGTTGACCAAATACCACCTTTTAGTAACCAGTAGATAATAACTAGTTTCATAACAAAAGGCTGGGCCTGTTGAGCATGCTAACACTTATATTCTGATAGCAATCATTTAGCCATCTATAGCGATAGATGAGGAATCAAACTTAGATATCTGAAGTACAATTCTGATTCACCCTTAACAAGTTATTCAGAGGGGAC
Organism: Warburgia ugandensis; assembly: GCA_035236585.1. Taxonomy (NCBI): domain Eukaryota; kingdom Viridiplantae; phylum Streptophyta; class Magnoliopsida; order Canellales; family Canellaceae; genus Warburgia; species Warburgia ugandensis. The sequence goes on along the minus strand of CP141129.1, from coordinate 72,601,957 downwards.
GCAGGATTACAAAAAGCAAGGACATAGATGAGGTCCTAAGAATGTCAAGCAAAATGATTAAGAGCTAGAGAAATTGCACATCTAACAGGCTTGGAGAGGTCAAATAAATAGAAAATATAAAGAACTGCCAGCAGAACATGCTAATGGAATCTGAAAGCAAGCATTCATTAGCAGAAGAGACATCAGGAATTTAACTAATAACCAGGTCTACATATTTCACGATGAAAGTTAACCATGCATGAGCTCATATTATTGAATGAAGAGTGGTCTGAACAATTTAATACAGAATTTCCTTTGAGCGAAGTAGTTAAAGAGCACGCTACTTACAACCTTCACTTTTCAGAAAATGGTAAAGAACTTACTAGAAAATACCTGTTGAATATCAGAAGCAAAAAGTGCAGAGGACCGTTCATATTCCCCACTTTTCATCCTTGAGTCGATGAGACTGAAGTCAAAAATTCTTTCAGCCTTGATCCCATGAAAGTTTGCACAAAGTAAGCTACACAAAGAAACAAACTTGTCTGAAGCTATAACGTTGAGGAAAACATTTTGACACTGCTCAGAGATGGCCTGACAATGTGTTTGATCATTAAGTTCCTTTTGAGATCCATCTGAACTAACCACCCTATACTCCTTGGTGGTATTTTGAAAACTGCAGGATTTTTGAGACTCCTTCGATGATGGCTGCAGAGAGTCGTGTCCATTTCCATGATTATGCATTGGTTCCTGCACATTAACAATGGAAGTTAAAGTTGTTCTCAATGATTAATAAGAATGGGGAAGGAAAATGCTTACGGAATACCTTATCCTGTGAAGTTTGGTCAGGAACAACATGCATTGATCCAAGTGCAGCCCTGATGCAGCTCTGAATACCACCTTCGCTCAATTCTGGTGACTGCAGTAGGTCTTCCAGCAAATTTATCCAGTGGACACACTGAGAACCGTTTGCATCTTCCAAAAGAAGTGGACGATCATTTCCAGCAAAAGCACCATTCTGATTAGCATTATGACATGATGTTATGTCATGTTGTTCCTCCACGGTCTGCGAAATACTAGGCAAGATATCATTTAGAAGCAAACACAAGAGGTTCAACTGATGTATCAGAAATAGAACTAAGCATCAACTGAATTCCAAATTTAATGACATCTACACAATGAAATATTGATGAAATCTTAGTCTAGCTACTGATAAACAAATTAAGGATATGAACAAAAAATGTTACTTGATTAAGTTTGAAAACTAAGGAGAGGTAACCATTGGCATACAATGATAAAAGGTCAAAAAAAAAAAAAAAAAAAACACAGCTAATTATAAAAAATTATTAGGTATGAGAAACAAAGCTCTATCCAACTTGTAAGTGTTTTTGGTGTAAATTTTCTGAAACAGGAAGGTGAGAATAGACAGTATCTAGGAATTCCACAAGTATAATAATTTCCCAATGCAGCTCCAATAATTTTCTCCAATCTAGTATTAAAAATGCTTCTCTTAAAACATTTCATCTCCGTTTTCATTATAAACAGGTTTCAAAAGATGGTACTGGTTTCCGAAACTAATCATGGTTATAAATTTTGTGGGGACCAAATACCATGTTTTAGGTTCCAGCTATTCATATCTCAATGATGAAAAAGATTCTCATGCACAAGTGGGGAGTCCTCACAAAAAGATGGATCTTTTGATGGTCTATTTCAGCAGTTGGCAGAAGTAAATCGTTCTTGCTCGTTAAAGGGTATCATCCTCCAGGAAGTACAACAATTATAACTTTATTAACAAACCATAAGAAAATTCTTGGAACAAGATAACCTCACACAATGATGCTACAGCATGCTAATCGATAATAAAATGATAGAGAAAAGCCCAAGAAAAGAAGAGGTAATCATCTCTACTCAAACTTATCTCCAATACAGTATTAGTACTTCTTGATATCTATACAGGTGAAGAACTAAAATCCATATCAAACTGGACAATTCGTGAGAAAATAGCAGCCAACCTTGAAGAACCACAAGTTTTACCTCTTTGTCCATGCAATCACATTGATCAAGTCATTTTCCATTATCAAGTTCCTAGCTAGATTCTCCATTTTTAAAGACCTTAATTAGGGTTCTAGTATTCTTCATCGTCAGAATTCCAAAAGAGAAGTACAGTTTCTCCAAAATAAGTGGCTCCTACACATCCAATCCAAGTGGGCTAGACTTCCTTGAAAACTTCTGCAGAATCAAGTTTTAAATGATTAGGTGATGGACTCTGTATTGTAATGCTTGTATCTGATCTTCTATTGCTCCAAGCTAGCAGTCTCCAATTTTAGACCAAGTACCCAAAATTATTCTCACCATGGCCCACATAGCAGTGGATAATTTGATAATCAAAAGTAAATATCTAATAGGCAACTGGTGCTTCAATAAATCTCTTGTTTCTCTCTCCAAATACCCAACAAGAGATTTATTGAACCTTCTGCCAGTCCTGTTAGTTACTTTGCGATGGAGAAAATGATGGACAACAGTTTTCTCCATAAAACAATTCGGAAGCACGCAAGCAATTTTCTTTTTCCCTTGGACATGCTGCAAGTGCATGATTTACCAACTATCCTAGCCCGACAACAAATCTACACCCAGCAATGGAAGCAAAGCAGGTAAAAATTAGTCAGTGGAGAAGTTGATACATTAACATTAATTACGGTAAAGTATAAGAAGAATTGGTGCTACATAAACAAATTTGAATATCCTAGATCCATATTCTTTGGTAGCGTTCATGAAGGGGCAGATGAAAACTTTGCATAGCCTAACAAGACCAAGTTAGATTCAAACAGTCAGGACCTTGCCCAGAATTCAATTCCTAACACCCTTACCCTTTTCTAATCTCCCTAAACCACCTCACCATGGGAACTAGCACATACAAGCGCAAGATTGCAGGGCAAAGAGTAGACTTAGGTATTCACAATCACCTGGAAGGCTGGAATTCAACTTGTTCAACATCCCTCCACAAATTCAACCATTTTAAAGTCCCTCCTGGACTTCAATTCCCAAATACCCTTTCCCCTTCTCCAGGGCAATTTTGTTTAAACCTCGACTCTCTATGGGCAAGTAGTGTAAAACGCTCAAGATGGCAGTGCAGAGAGCAGATTTCTCCCCATCCCTCTCTATACACACATAAACCTACCCTAGACTATATGTAGTACCAACAAAGCATGAACCTAAGGACTTGAAACAAATGAATAGTATGGATAAGACTCTTCAGTACAAGGTAATCTTACATCCAGAAAGATAAGGAATTCTCCAAATTGTCAACTTGAAATCTGCCCAGCCTATAACTTACCCAAAACTATTGGCATCAAAAGCCAAGTGGGTTAGCTGGTAAGATAATGGGGAAAGAAATGGGTTTATGCTTCAGAATTTTGCTAATGGGGGATAATTGATCCTCTTCAAAACTATATATAGGTATCTTGCTCAAGTTCATCCTAACTCCAGACATCACCTAATACCATCTAATATCTACTGGAAACTTTTCATTTCTTCCTCTTTATTATTACAATTATTATTTCATTGCACAGAAGAAATATGAGACAATGAGTCCACTAACTTTAGATGCCTTAGCAAGTCTTGCCTCTTCCCCTAAACAAGGATTGCATCACAAAGATGAATAGGAGGGTTGAAAGGCTACATCTTTCTAATTGCACTAAAGCTTTGGAGAAAACCAACCACTGTAATAATAAGAAAAGTGAAAATTTGAGTTGAAATGCATAACTTTAACCACGTCATCCAAGCATTTTCCAAAAGTAGTTACTGAAAGTTGGTGGGCCAACAGGTGAAACTGCAAACTTCGGTTGGGGAACAAGTGTAACTCGCCCTAGTTATTCTCATCGATAATATCTGAAGACAACCTAGTCAACAATTCCAGCTTTACATCTTGGATTCTAAAGTCATTATTATATGTGATTAGTAACAAATCTTCAATTTGTTTCTTCACAAAAGCAGTGGACACAAACCCCACAACAACCACCTCCTTGACTCCATAGTTTGAATTTAGCCAAAATTTAGTAAACTACACAACCATGATAACTTAGCTAAGGCTCTTATAATACCTCCCTTCTTTTATAGGACAGCAATTTATCAACATAGTATACTTCTTTACTAATTCTTACTGTGGCACAATATTCATCAAAATTCTTGTATCCACTTTTAGAATGTTCCAAACTTCTTGACACAATTCCATTAAGAAACCATCAATATCAATGATTTATCTTTCTCTGATTCTATTTGCATATACATAACAGTCTGTCTGTACATTGAATATAGCTGTTTGATTCTCCTCATCACATCTTCTCTCAACTCACCACTTCATGTTGCTTCAAATTCCAGGCTATCTAAATCTAATCTACAGCCCTTCTCCTTGGAACAGAATGAGTTGGAAGATTAGAAATTACTCTTTCAATTGCTTCTTTTTTCCCTCAGTCTTTTGTCCCAATTCTCTCAATTGCTTCTTTTACTTTTCCCCAATCTTTTCTCCCAAATTAATGAACTGAATGGAATTCCATCTTATCATCCTCTGCAAGCCACATAGGAGTTCACTTTTCCTCCTTTCTAACAAGAACAGTGTCACAACAAACTTCTATTTTACTACTTTTGAGTGCTGCCTTCAATAACTTCAACTTGGAACTAATGTGTATCTTTCAACCCATCTGAACAAAAGTCCTACTACGACCTATGAACTCTTATCCAACCCAATATCTTAAGGCAGCAATAAAAAACTTGAGAGGTCTCTTATGCAATTCATTGGTATCAATGAGACAAGTAGGGTAGTGATATATGTGACCCTTGGCTTTCCTCATGAGCTCCTCACTAAATGATGCAAGCAGTTATCACTCAAGGTAGGCTCAGATTTTTTAAGAACTGAATCGTTCAGAATTCTGCCCTTGACCCAGATGGGCAATGTTCTGAAATCTCTCATTCACTGGATGATACTAGATGCTGTTTCTTAAGTTGTAAAATGCATGGTAAAAAGTTTCACCGTCCATTTTACAACTAAAAGCAGCTGTTGCTAGGATCATCCAATGGATGAGAATTTTGGAGTGCGCCCTTCTAAGTCAAAAGTAGATTGTAACCATTTGAATCTTGAAAAGTCTGGGCCCACTTGTAGTTAGTCCTATCATTTAGTGATGGGTTCATGAGGAAAGCACATATATCACTGATTCACTACCCTACAGGTAAGATGGTTTGGTCTTGGTACAGCATTTAGCACCTGAAAGTTCCTCCATTTGAAATTAGAAAATATTCAATCAAGAGGAGAGTGGAGTCTCTTGACCTGCTCAACTGGTAGATTGGCAAGCTCATTAATCCAATAAACTCTCAAATTGCGCATATGTAAGGGTTGATCTACTTTTACCAGTATTCTCACATTTGAAACAGTGTTGAAATCACCAATCGTATGCCTAGTTGAACTATGTTATGTTTTAACCTCATTTAACTCAATCAATAATTTTGTCATTCTTGCATTTCTAGAATGTTTTCCCCCAACAGCAGCCAAGAACGACACTCAATACCACATGGACTCGATGCAACTGAAAATTTTAGATCTTGATTTCCAGACTTTGGATAATGCTAGTCCCTGTTCATGACAATCCAACTTGCTGACCAAATTGCTAAAAGAGACAACTAGACTGTTTCTTCTAGACAAAGTAATGTACAATTCTAATGGTAAACCCTTTCATTTGGCATCATTCAATTTAGTTTATAATATAATTAGTTTCCAAGAATTCTTCTAACAAATTCCCTTTTTACTCTTCTCTTGTCCATTATTTCCAGCCTATTCATATTCCACATTACAATTTCATTGGCTACCTGCATGGCCTCAAACCTTCTAGCTCTCTTATTTCTTAATATCATAACTAATCACAAATATTAGATTCTTTAACTCACTCTTTCCTTGTCCTAATCGAGTTTACATTTCATCCTATGTAGTTAAAGGCGCGAGGCGCAAAGGGGTGTGCCTGGAGGCTGGGGCGCCTAGGCGCGCGTCTGGAGCCTGAGGCGCAAAATTATATTTTTTATAATTAAAAATTAGCTTAAATAACGCTAAAATACAAAAAAAAAAGCACGAAAAATACAGCATACATGAAGACACAAGCATGGGAAAGCTATATATGTATATAAGAATAGGTATTAACTAAAAAGGGGCAGCCCCGGTGCAAGAAGTTCCTGCATATGCAGGGTCCGGGGAAGGGGAGCCTTGGCGCAATGGTAGAGTTGTCGTCATGTAATCACAAATATTAAATAAAACAATTTTTTTCTAATTTTCGTAAGTTTTATTTTCGGAAAAATTGAACGAAATAACACTACAATACAAAAAAAGCATGAAAAGTACATCATCATGAAGATACAAGCATAAGTAAGCTATATATGTGGATAAGAATAGGTATTAACTAATAAATATAAAAAAGAACAATTTTTTCCTATTTTTCGTAACTTTTTTTTTTGGAAAAATTAAAAAAATAACCCTAAATTACAAAAAGAAGATGAAAAAATTATCACACACGAAGACACAAGCATGGGAAAGCTATATATGTGGATAGAAATACGTTTCAATGAAGAAATATGAAAAAACGACGACTTTTTTTTATTTCCGTAACTGATTTTTTTTGGAAAAACAGTAAAAAACCTAAAAACAAACTCAAATCTAGAACAAAAAAGTATAAAACTCAAATGGAATGTTTTCTTATACATATAGAACTAAAACCCATCAAGATCTATGGAAAATAGTTAACAAAAAACAAAAACATTGAAAAAACGGTGCTGGTTTTACATTTTTTAACAAAAACTGCATATACATGCTAAAATTCATAAATCCATACCTTTTTCTGCTTAGATCTGTGAAAGATCGAAATGGAATGGTCATTTTCACCTTCTCAAGAGATTGGAATATTGAAATTAGGGTTGGAAGGGGAAAAATGGAAAAAAAAAAAAAAACGAGTTTTATACCATACCGGGTTAAGTGGCCTGCGCCAGGAGTTGGAGGCGCGCCTAAAAGGGGCGCCCAGGTGCTCGCCTAGGTGACAGCGCCTCATTTCCGCTGCGCCTGGCCCCCTCCCAGGCGCTTACATGTCGACTAGCACCTAGGCGCACCTTTAACTACATAGATTTCATCTTTTATGCATTTACTCCTATTAGGTCCCTTTTTTATATTTCATTCGTCAAAACTCAAAATTGCTTTATTTTTTTGAAATTGACCCCCTAATCTATTTCTATTCTAAGTTGTTCGCACTTCCCACCACAAATATTATTTCCTCCATTTGAATCTCAATCTTCACACAGAATGTTTTGAACTTTATTTGTCCTCACCCAGCAAGTTGTCACTTCAGCAACTCTCCACCATTCAATTTGTGGTATGTGTTGATGAAACCAATCTAAGTGTTGACCACCTCCTCAGCTGAATTACTGCATCTCAAGTCATTGCTTACAACTATTGCCTTCATCTTAGCCATTCTTGTTTGTCCATTTTACCCCATTTCAAGGGCACAAAGAATTTCTAAGAGCATTGAAGAAAGGGAAATAGGTATTAGTGGTAACATAAGAGTAATCAGGACAAAGTTTGTCTCTTAAATTTTTTTATTTGCTCTTTAATATGTCCTTATTTCTGTTGCAAATTCTATTGTACATCCTCTTGACTAACAAAGCATGCCAGTTACCTTCCTATGCTTTTTGATATCTCAATTGCCTCACTAACTTTAGAAGAATATCATTCTTAGTACTACTTCTTCAAAGTCGGACAATATTGCTTCAATTCCTTCCTCTCTACTAATGCCACACCAGGTTCAGCATGTAATCGTGATCCTGCGATACTCCTTGTTGATTGTTGCAACCTATGACCCTTACGTAATGATGGATTGCCAATATGAATTTGGCAAAAACCTTCCTTCCTCTTCATTCACTTCAGCCCACAGGCCTGCTTCAACCCACCTAATTATTCATAGGCCCCAGTCTCCCCCCACTTCTCCCTAAACGAAAGTCGGCCTTAGTGATCCGATGGTGCCAAGTGGAAGGGTCGTTGCTCAATGAATTAAAGTTCCATCCTTGACCTTCCACCTCAATTTTCACAGAAGTTCTCAGACTTCACTTTCAACCTCTAAATCATGAATTGTAACTATAAAAGGCATGGGTGTCAGACACGCATATAGTGCTGTTTGGAAGAGAATAACCACAGACTGGATATGGTATCACAACTTATAGGTACCCAACACATGTAATCTTCAATGTTGTTCCAGGATTCAGGACTCCCCAATCATCAAGGAACAACCTACTCGCGAGCATTTTATACCCCCAACTCCACAAATCTCTACCTTTGACTTCGCCAAAACTAGAGCCATGGTCTTTAGACTGATTCATGCAATCTATTTCAAAACCAGAAGATTTAGTCAATGTCTTCCAAACTCCATTTTAAATCTTATAGGATTTTAGTGTCATAATGAAGATGCTTATCTCATAAAGATGAAAGTTAATCAGATTAAACCTAATAGGTTCCTTCTTGAAGCTTAGTAGGTACAAAGCTTGAGGGTCCTTCAGTGACTTTCTTCTAGAATTTTAAGAAGAATTAGAGTACATTAGTACTCATCTCCTCCAAAGAAAGAACAACCAACTTGAATAGGTTTTATTCATCAAAACACGGGATTAAAAGCTAGACGCATGGTGAGAATCAAAAGAGGATAATTTATATTCAACTAACTTGGAGAATACATTTTTACCAAATGATTGGGTTGAAGTTCTTAGATAAGCTTGGATAGTCATGAGAATGCATGAAGTAACTGAGAAGACTTCCAAGCACTAGTAACAACCAAGGGAAAATCAAGTAAATTAACTCAACATTAACTTACTCTTTTTGATGATAATGCAATGGTTAGATTAGTAATAGTTCCACTTCTACCCTTACATCAACCCTTGTGTTAGTGGTCAAGATTAGGGGTGGCAAAATATGACATGACATGATAACACGTGTAGAACTTGATAAGGATTTAGCTGGTTAGGGTCGAATCTTATCGTGTTTGTGTCATTTTCAAGTTGACCCGAAAATGACATGTCAAAAATCGTGTTGTGTTCAGGTCAATCAATGTTAACCCGTCGTGTTGACCTATTTGATTCGTGACCTATTAATCCATCATGTTGACCCATCTGATTGGCAACTTGTTAACCAATCTTGTTGAAAATATAGGACAGTTTTTCAAAAACAGTCTTTCATTATTATAGGAATACAAGACGGTTTTTGAAGACTTGTCCTATATTCTTACAGTTTTAAAAAAACTGTCATTATAAGATAGGGTTTCAAAAACCGTCCTATATAGGAATATAGGATGGTTTCTATTATTACGGTTTTTTAAAAACCCATCCTATATTCTTATGATTTTTTAAAAACCTTCAATATAGGATGGGTTTTCAAAAACCGTCCTATATTCTTATGGTTTTTTAAAAACCATCAATATAGGACGAGTTTTCAAAAACCATCCTATATTCTTACGATTTTTGAAAAACCAAACCACCCTATATTCTTGTAGGAAAAACCGTCCTATATTAGTTGCTGTACACTCTTCTAATCATGTTACATGAGTCGTGTGGTGTCAACTCGTTTAATAATCGTGTCTTGTTCGAGTCATAGGTTCTTGACATGATTATTAATCGGGTCATGTTTGTGTCGACCCATATATTGTAATGGGCCAATCTCGACAAGACACGAACATGACTCGTGGACATGATTTGCCACTCCTAGTCAAGATGATAGTATGATGTGCATACAGCTAAACACCAGCTATCTATTACACACACAAAAATGATGATAGGCAACCTGATTATTGTGGATAAAGAGTAAATTAGCATGATAATAACAATCACTAAGGGCAGGTTTGCTATTGGTTGGGGGACCACAATTTCATCATCACGGGTGCTAGCAGCAATATTGACACAAATACACCAGATGGTTTCTAAAAGATATACATATAAGCTCCAATGTACTATGATTGTGATGATCCAACCAGCCAGCCACGATGTCATGCTACTACTTGCCTTGAGATCAATAGGCTATTGCATTGCATAACTTGCCTAATGTTCTCTCTTCATTTACTTAGTTGTCCTGTATTTCTAACTCTTTCAGTACATACTACTTGTAAAAAACTAATATTACATCATGCACCATGACTTCATAATAGGACGAAGTCCGAAAAGAGGCAGACTGACAAGGCAACAAGTACACAACTAACTGTGTGGCCAGGATTGACAAACTAACAACCATATAATACTACTTGTCAGCAAAATTATGCTGAGAACCTATGGTGGAATCTAAATTTGTTGAAAAACAAAATTGTACAGAATCGTGTTGCAGAATCTTTTGTTATTGACTTTTATAGATCAGTTTACTGAGAAAGAGGTTGTGCATGAATGGGTTGATACCCCAGTTGGGTGCTTTAGACTAGCTGATTAAAATTCTAACATCTAAAACCTTGAAAAGAAAGATGGCGAGAGGGCAGAATCTTTACTAATGGCCTTTCACTATTGTATAGGCAGCGAGGAATGGAATAAAATATCAATTGAAACTGACTCTTCTAACTATATTTCAATGATTGCACAATATAACTTGCTCTTTTTTGGAAGTTAGAAACACGTGTGCAAAACTTGGAACCTCTAACCTCCCAAAAGAGAGCCACTTCTTTTGCCTCTAGAGAGGATCTAACTTGTTTTGGCTGAAAAGTATTTCAATTAAAACATCTCACTTCTAGATGACATACCCACAAATCTTAACCGGCACTTGTTTGAAACATCAAATGGTGGTTGGCAAATGCTTTTTCCTCAATGACCCTTATTTTTCCTTAGGTCCTCATATACAATGGCAAAAACATTCAAGACCTTCCCTCAGCAATTAGGCTCAATAACCTTTCATCACCAGTTAATCTCAATAACTCAGGCATTAGCACAAACACAGATGGAGATATAACTCTTCCTTTCCAAATCAAGGGAACAGAAACAGAAATTCACAATGTATTTTCCTTTTTTGAAAGCATTATCAGTTTCAATAATATTTTTAACGGCATTCATATGACTATCATGCCAAGACTATAGTCCTACAAATGCAATGATCACATTGGCTGGATAATGATAGACATTGGGACCAAGAGAAATTGCTATGAAGCATCTTGTACAAGCATCCCAATGATGCTGTACAAAATAGGACATGCAGGTCCACCAAATGTATCAAGGTCTAGTATCATTAGCCCTTGAGGTGAGTTACACTATGAGAAACAAGGACTTGAGGTGAGTGTGTGATTAGTCGTAAGTGTTGATTAGTCCTTGTAAGTCCCTCATTATCTTGGAAATTATTTGCATACAAGGTGAAGGATGAAGCTCCATCACTGCAATAAGATTTCAGTGACATGCCATTATGTTAGACATAGTGTAACAAATTCTAGTAATAGTAACTACTTTTAGTAGCTTTTGTTAATCAGTTGTGAAAGAAAACTGAATCCTAACAAACACTAAAGGCTAGTAGATGAAGAGGCTTCAGTAGCCAATACCCACTTAACATTATGAAAAGATAACGAAGTTCTTATAACATATCTGACAATTAAAAGTCTTTTCTTATTTACTGGCTTCTTGGTATTATCTAGGTCATCTCCACTCTTCTACTGTGCAGTTCAAGATGTGTGGTAAGAGATTAATGTCTTGCAAAAGAAATTGATCTCTACCTACGTAATGACAAAACCGCTTCCATTAAATAACAAGAATATTAGCAATTTTTGGCTTTAAGGAGCATATTTAGAGGAATCTTAGATAAATGACTTGAATGTTTCTCGTAGAGTTTGTTCAAAGTGACCAAATGAGATCTCCCCATAGAGGTTCCACTAGATTTGCTTTTAATGGTAAGCAATTGTATAATCTGCAGTAAGAATTTTGGGATTGTCAAAAAAGCAATCAAAATCATCGATCAGAAAAGAAAACACAAGCAAATAACTTGATTTCAATCCAAAATGGCTAGATCAGAACCAAGTCAACAAAAAAAATGAAAGATATATACTAATAGATCAAGAGAAGTTCATTACTAGCTCAAGAGTCCTATAGAAAATCTATTAGAAGCTTAAAAAGTCAACCAAACACATAAACTAAAGGTTGATTATGACTATCATTCAAAGTCCATCTACAACATGTTTTCCTTTTGGAAAGTGAACAAGATCCATTTGGTGTTCTTGACAAGTTCGGCTGTTTGGTTTATTCCTTTCTTATACGCACAAATCAAGACACTTAAAGGCTTCAATCAATTCTAGAAACTTATCCATGACATGTTTTCCTTTTGGAAAGTGAACAAGCTCATGTTGTTCTTTACTTCGGTCAATTTCAGAAACCGAAAAGATCCATATGGTGTTCTGGACAAGTTCAATTCTTTCATTACTCCTTTCTTATACTCAAGGTTAAAGATACTCAAAGGCTTCATTCAATTTCTGAGCATAGTGAGAAGAAAGCTTTCTTCTTTAGTTTGAGAATTGCTTTAGTAAGTGGTGAGGGTAAAGATACTCGAAGGCTTCAGTCAATTTCTGAACATAGTGACAATAAGCTTTGGCAACACAGAACTAACAAGAACAATGAACAATTCAGTTTCAGCAGGACAAGATGTCTATGTCTCTGTCCTTTCCCTTATACCAATACTAAAGTTGAGGTCAGTAAACCAGAGACGACCAGATGTATATGCATGGTGGATGCTGATGAAGCAGTCAAAGAAAGAACAAGCACACAAATTAAAAGTAGTAATATGCCTGAAAAGTCATGATGAGACGATTTGGAGGGAGCAAGGTATTCCATTAGAATTAATTTGTTGTTTGTCCTCCATTGAAATCTGAGGCTTTGGAGATGGTAAGCATGGACCAAACTGAAAACTATGACGCAAAAAAGACAGTGGAATAATGAAGGCACTATTAGTCTTCTTCTGCATCAATATTCTCTTCTTGAGACAAGCTTTATTTCTGGAGTAGACTCCATTTGTCAAACAAGGAAACTTAGTGTGAAACAGCACATCTCTAGAGCAATCTTATAAGAAAAATAGCTATACAATTCTTTTGCATGTTAGAATATCCAAGACCCACATATTACAGGCTTTGCACAAACATCACTGTCAAAGTCAGAGTTCTAGAGTAAGCCTACAGAAAACACAAAAAGCTAAACGTGAACAGTGATTGTGTGGACTTTTAGCAATTTCAATGGGCTATTTCCAAGGAAAATTGATGGCACATGAATGATGAGATAACAAGAATACCAAGCCACATCAAAACCGTGGTTGCCTAGTTCTTAGCATAGTGTGCATGCTATCCAAAAGTGATGATGCACTCCTTAACCGAATCCATGTTGGTGTGGGTGTAACCAGATTACATTGATAGCAAAGGCATTCCCATGCAATTAACTTTCAAACAACTAAGAATCTATCTTCTAGAATCTGAAATTGAGAACTCCAGTGTAAGTAACAAACTATTTGAACCAACATGCAGAAGGTTTTGACACATAGAACACCTAATCACCTGACTTTAGAAGAGATGATCAAGCTACATTCAATCATCAACGAATGGAAAAGGTAGTACCATAGTTCATTATGTAAACTGGTATTATTACATGGTATTACTAGTTTCATTACAGTTTATCATAGTGCTAACTTTCTAACTATTTCCAGACTGCTGTAACAGAAGTGAGTATTAACCTGTTGGTTTATGGTTATTCTGCCCAAACTACTAACCAGAAGCAAGGTGGTTAATCTGGGCTTGGAAAATCATTTTGGTATTTCATGAAGGAATATTCCAATTTACAGAATAATGTACTAGCTCAAGAAAACTTCAGAGGTAGCAGATCAGTCTATGGAGTAGTCAATGACTTCATTTGAAGCAGTTTGAGCGTTGCTTCCTCAACATGGTATTCATTTGGAACCACATCAGATACTGGATCAAATGAGGACACAAAACTCTATGGACCACTATGAAGCATGCATGAAGAAGTAGAAAAGCCCAAAGAAGAAGGCAGTTGGAATAATAAAGAAAGAGTCTTGACTGGTATCATGGGAGAACATGAACAGTTACAAAGATTCTACCACAGAATGCAAGCAGTACATCATGGGAGAAGATGACAATTACAAAGATCCGATCACAAATGCAAGCAGGGAACTCTTGAAGATGCAGAATTTTGAAGAATATGGGTCAAATACATATGCGCCATAGCCTAGAGGCTTGATGACCTCAAAGTTGGCCCCATCAGTATTTCTGTCAAATCCAGTAGGTGTCCATGGCAATGGTGGGTGGTTGAGGAAATGAAATATTCACCAGGAATGGCCAGGAAGAGAGGCCAACATGTGCAGTTTCTGAAGTTCTATGTTAATACCAACCAAAAATGGTCATAATTAAGGTATATACTTGACCAGAATAAATTGAAGATAAATGATTCAGGACAGAACTTTACCTGAGAAATATCCCTTTCAAGATTAAAAATGGGATGACAGACCACAACATCAAATTTCAGAGAGAATTTTAACAAGGCAATAATGATTCCTAATCGCCTTATATATTACAATGAGACAGCAGCCAACTTGCAAAGCTAGGGAGTTTGTTCTCACATTTTCTCATTCTAACACAATAACTCAACTGAAATAGGACCAACATAGAAAATGTAATCAGCCAGTAAGACACCTATACTACATACAAAGCAAGCCACCGCATATTCTTAAGGGAGAAGTCGTGGGTCACATTTCAGTATATAAGAATGACTGGAAATCTAAAGTCTATTGTTTTCCTCTTTACCTACCATTACTTGTTTAGTATTTGCACCTGCCTATTTCACTAGTATTTGGGATAGGCAAACATCTAACACCATGAAAATTTGCATCTTTTTACAGTCATTAAAATCCTCCAAATCCTTCTAGACTTATGATAGCATACAATTTGATTTTACCTCCAACGCATGAAAATTTCTATTATTTTACAGCTAAAAAACTCATAAAAAAACTCCATTTCTCTCTAGACATACAATGTCACCAGTTTCCTTTTTACACCATGAAAAAATTGTATCCTTTTTGCAGCTACATACTCACTGAAAAACCCCAATTCTCTTTATCATATAATCACATATTATTTCCTTCAGATTCAAGAGAAAACTACCTACACACAGAAAATTACCAAACAAAGCATGCACCAACCAGAAGTAGTACTAAATTCCATGGCATGATAAAAACGACGAAGACGAAATCACAACATACCTGCTCTGTCAGTTGACAGGCATCTCCTTGTAGCAAATTAGATTCCGGGCTTTGCTTCGAGAGCTTCCTTCGCTTGTACGTAATAACCCCATCACCATTTTCGACCTTGATACTAGAACTGTGTCCACTAGAAATGCCTTTTTCAGCAGAAGGAGAAAGTGGAGAGTGTTCACCAGCGGTGTTAGTTATTCCATTAATGGGTCTCTCTTCAACATGCATTTTTTCTCCCCCTTCCACGAATAATATCTTACCCTAGCCCTAAAAAATTAGGGCTAGTTTCCAATACAGAAAAAACCAGGCCATGAATCTGAGCAACATTAGCTGGAGATTTGGGGCAAGCCAATGGCGTGAGAAATGGAAATATTGGTTTTTCCTGGGAAGGAAGATTTTCGGAGAGAGAAACACTGGGCTTTAGCTGGCAAATTGGTCACAGGAGAAAGATCAGATGAAGAACCCTACTCTCTCTCTCTAACTCTATATGTCTTCACTCTCTTTTTTCTCTCTCCGTCTCTGCTGCGGAAAGATTTGAACTTTTTGACAGTGGAGGGAGGAATTTAGAGAGAGAGGAGTGGATTTTAACCAAAAATTTGATGGGAGGAGAGAGATCAGAGAAAGAACCTACTCTCTCTCTCTCTTCTTTCTTTGTGTCCCTCTGTTTCCACAGCAGAAGATTTGAATTTTTGAAGTGTGGGGTCGAGTTTGATTATCCCGTGTCCATTAAACCCGTGTAACAGGCTTCATTGGCTTATGATATTGGCGGAGAAGGCAAATAACCGCGGACAATTTGAGTTCTATACGCTAGCCGGTCTGAGATATGGCATGATTTTTTATTTGGGTTTTTTGCTAAAATACTATTATATTTTGGCATTTTTATTAAAAAAAGTCAAATATTTTTTGAGTTTAGCAAATTTGTAATTAAATTTTCATGAACTTTGCAAAATTTGCCATTTAATTTTCCATCCTCTTTTCCCCTTAGTTGTTTTAGAATTTCAATATTACCCTTATCTATTTCGAATCATAACCCATCATTAAGTTACCAATTTTCGCTGCTAAAGTTAATAACTTCACAATGGAAAGTTTTAATAAAACTTGGTATCTAATACAACTTGATAACAAGTAATCTGTTGGTATGGTTAGATTTCAATAAAAACCAACCAATAATGAGATATTCAAACACAAACATACCATGTTTACCAACTTATGCAATATTACCTGTTAAGCTTCTTCAATAAAATTCACTAATTTAAACTTCAATTTTTTACTAAAACCTTATCTGAAACTCTTTCTAACACAAATTAGAATATAATCAATGCTTTATATTCATAAAAAAAAATACAATAAATTAAAGAAAATTCAAGTTTGAATCATAAGCAAAATACTATTATTGTTCACCCAAACAATGACAAGTAGCATACTTTAAGCTCTCATTCGATGCCTTTTAAATGAAAATTGAAATATAAGACTTGGGTTTTCTTCTTCTTAATGTTTTCTATCTAGCTCGATCAATTTCAAAGATTTTTTGTTAATTTACGAAGCCAAAAAATCACATGCAAAGTCCTTTTGTTCGCCTTCGTCTATTTTTGTTAGAAGGTAATATCAAATTTTCAAAAAAAAAAAAACCTAACTGGGAAGACAGATGGAAATATATTAGAATAGCAATTTTACGAAGCTTACGAAAACTTAATGGCAAATTTACAAAATTCATAAAAGATGGCCTTTTTGCAAAAATGACAAAATATAATGGAATTTTTGCAAAAATCATTTTAATTAAAATTCTCTATGAAATGGATAAATTTTGCATTGGTGGAGTTTTAGGATTTGTGCTTGTGTAAATGGAAGAATATTTTTATAGAGACAATATCCAAATCAAAGCATTGATTCTTAGAGAAAGAAAATAACTCAAGATATTTAATTAAAAAATCAACATTTTAGAATATGGAAGCTGTTCAATGCCCTATTTGTGTGTCCAATGCTATCATTAGAAGCTTATGTGGCCGGCTTTGATTATCTTCAAGTTGGTCACAATCTACATCTTCTCTTTTAATGGGTTCAGCAATGGTATGTGAATGGGTTGTTGATGGTAGTTCTTTCATAATTATAGAAGTGGGTTTGTAACTTATTTGCATGAGGGCTTCAAATTTTGATCTTTTTGTTTCTTTATATGTAGATAGCGATGTTTCTGTTATTATTGGATTAAATCCATGTTTATCAAGGGAATGACAAGTAAACTAATGTATGATTTTTTGTAACTTTGCTTTGGAAGTCATGATTGCGAAATCATAACATTCTTGGTTTTGATAAAACCATTTCACTTGAGGATGTTCAAGTGGAAATCTAATCATTTTCAAATATGACACTAGCATGCATTAGAAAAAGTATTTGCTTATGCTTTGTTTCAGTATGAATTGATTATTTCATTGTTATTCCATTCCATTACAATGATGTCATACTAGAATTCAAAATTAAAATATAATATTTGTGCTTATGTCTGCTACAACTAATGGTTGCCTCAAATATTAGCTTACCTAATGATTTATTTAATTCAAAATTTCATTGCATTCTTGGACGAATACCCTGACAAAATGGTTTCTATATTCTAAAATGTAATATATTGTTAATGTTAGCTTTACCTCAATTGGTAACTCTGAAATTGCTAATAATTCATTAAACTTATTAAATTTATGTTTTTATATTATGAAGTACGAGTTTTTGTTTGGGAATGCTTTTTTGTAACTCTATAGAAGTTGGAATTTTGCTACAAGATATTGTTTGGTTTCCTTTAATTTTGTAGTGTGAACTTTTTGTTTCCCAATGATGCAATACATGTAAATTATATGCAAGACATTGTTCTTATGAATGCTTTAAAATTTTAAATTTTCATTTCTTGGATGGTGGTGTTGGAAGTTTTATGTTGTTTTGAGTCTTGTTTCACCCTAATCCATTGTTTCTTGGTTATGAAAATACTTAGGATGGAAGGTTTGGTTGCTACTCTTGAATTAGCATTGCCCATCAAATAGTTTTGTTATTGACATAGCTTTTCTAATATAGTTAACTATGGCTAGGGTTCCTAAAAGTTTTCTCTACTATTCTACATTTGAAATGATGGACTAATTTCTATTGTTTATGAGTATGTGGCACGTTTGGCTTTAAATGGCCAAAATAGATTTTGGCTATATTTTCCTTCATGTAACAAGGACAAATTCATAGTGATGGAAGTTTATTGTCTATTAGCTATGAAAAATGTTTATGTTTTATAATGCTTCCTTCCCTATTTTCACTTTGTTGTTTGGATTATATATTTTTTGTTCTTTGTGGGTTCATCACTAGAGGAGCATTTCACATAGATATTAGGATGTAGTAGGTGGCACCATTCTGGGGTCCTGATCTAGCATTAATTGGCACAATGCTTGTTACAATCTTCCTAATTTAATAGTTCATCTTTGCTTTGCCCATTCTTGTGATAAGTGAGAGAAAAGGAGAGAGAAGGATAGTGTGAGCTTTCCTAGTTCCTATGGTTTGAAAGTGGCTTGTAAGCAATAAATTGTTCAAAAAAGAAAGTAGGACTAAAATGTAGATGTTGGATAATGTTTATATGTATGTCTATAATATATTATAGAGGAAAATGTTTCTTCAAGAAACAATATTACTAGATATTGTATTATGGATGAACATGTTCCTATCCAGTCAATTTGTTGTGTGGTGTAATGTTGAAGCTTATCTTGTCACTAGGTGAAGATTGATATTGTTCAAAGTTGTTGGGTCATTCTTATTAGTTTAGATCACTATGGTGAAAGACACAAAGAATGAAAAAAATTGGACATAGATACCTCTTTGAATCCTCATGGATCCAATATTGATATGAATGTTTCTCTTATGTTGGCCTTTTTTATTCCTTCATACTAGACCCTTTATAAGGTGTCTAGCTTTCAAGTATAAGTTCAAGTTGGTCTTATTTCTAGGTTTCTATCCATCGGGATAAGCCAAGTGGGTGTTTTTATTATAAGTCTTACATACATGTCTTTGCTTCTATTTCAATTCAGGTGCTCTATTTAAGAGTCTAGGGAAAATGTGTTGTTAACCATTTTTTCCTTAGCTTTAGAGTGTAATAGCACCCATCCTTTCAAAAAGATGAATAAACTTGGTTGCTAATACCATATAACTCCACCTCTGTGGTTTTATAACCTTGTTGCCAATCCCAAACCCAAACAAAGGAGGAAGGTTGTGTCTGCCAAGCGGTGTAAAACCCTTTGGCAAATCCAATGACATGAATTTGACATTGACATTCTCTAAGATTAGGGTGTTCCTAATAAGAGAAACCGTGCATTGGATCCCAGGTGCAGTGGGAAAAGGATAAGGTTGCTAGGGCATTCCCCTGTAAGTGATGTGCTGCTTTGAATCTCGGGTACAATGGACAAGGGCTGCTATAGGATTTGCTTGGAAGTGACACACTACATTAGAACCTAGGTGCAATGAGAAGTAGGCATGGGTTCCTGGGCCGTTCGAGATGTGTGCAGGTAAAGAGACTAGCTTTGGTGGATAAGATTTGTTTCAACACATTGAGTATAGGCAAATTAATAGGTAAAAGTATGGAGTTAGTGGACATGATGAAACATAGGAGAATCAACATATCTTGTGTCTAAGAAATTAAGTGGAAATGGGCTAAAACTGGAGAATCAGTATAACCTTTGAGACGTACAAAAGGACGACATAGGAATAGTGGTGGATAAAGAATTAAAGAAAAATATTGTAGACATTAAAAGAACCAGTGATAGAATTCTACTAATAAAACTTATTTTAGGAGAGAAGATCATAAATGTTACAAGTGCATATGCCTCACAAGTAAGGTTAGAAGATAGAATCAAGTAAGAGACAATTCTCAGAAGATATGGAGGGAGTAATGCAAGAAATTCTCAACACATAGGAGATATTTATATGAGAAAACTTAAAGGGCCATGTTGGAAAAGAAAAGGAAGGATATGATAAGGTACATGGAGGGCATAGTATTGGACAAAGAAATGAGATGGGGGAAGCAATCCACTATTTTGTTTGTCATATAACCTAGCTTCAGGAAACATATATTTAAGAAGAGGTATGGACACTTACTAACCTTTAAAATTAGATCATATAAAATCCAAATAGTCTTTTTTCATCAATGTGTAAGGATTGTAAGTAATATCTGATGAGAGTTTAACCACACAACATAGGTTACTGGTTATGTGTGTGTGTGTGTGTGTGTGTGTACTACATTAAGAGATGGAAGAAAAGAAGTAAATTTAATAAGTGCCCAAAAAGCAAGTGGTGGAACTTAAAGTGAGAGAAGATAACTTCATTCGCAAATAAGTCATGGTAAAAGGAAAGTGGAACAATGAAACAGAAGTAAACACCATGGGGACTAATATGGCCTAGTCCATTAAGAAAGTGGAAAAAGATGTTCTATGAGTATCTAAAGGTAAAACCAACTAGTAAAGGAAACTTGGTGTTGGAGGAAAAAAGTGCAAGAAGTTATTAAAAAGAAAAGGTGTGTTTTAAAGCATGTCATAGGACTAGAAATAACAAAAACTTTGAGAATATAAGAATGCCAAAAAGGTTGTTACGAAAGTAGTAAGTGAGGCTAAATTCAAATAATGATCTCTTTAGTAGATTAAGATCAAGATAAGGAGAGAAAGATGTGTTCAAACTTGCAAATATAAAAGAATGAAAGAGTAAGGACTTAAAACTATATTATATGCATTAAAAGTGGTGATCAGAGGGTACTAATTAAAGATGATAAAAAATTGCTAAGTGGCAATTATCCCGAGATTATAGATATTGAAAGAACTGCAAACCTAAACAATGTTGAACTATATAGATACAACAATAGGATTAAGATACCTAAAGTGAAAGAGACCTTGAAAAAGATGAAATCAAGAAAGGCCTTGGGGCCTGATGGTATACGTATGGAGGCATGAGAGAATATGGGAGATGTTGGTATAGTTTCATTGACAAAGTTGTTTAACAAGATTGCAAAATCGAAGAAAATGTTAGATAAATGGAGGAAAAGCTCTATCATACCAATTTATAATAATAAAACAAAAATAAATGGTTGCACCAATTATCATGGATGAAACTTATATGCCATACTGTGAAACTTTAGGAAAGAGTGATTGAGAAACGGCTATGGCATAAGATGACTGTAAAAAAAAACCAATTTGGTTTCATGCCTAGGAGATCTACCATAGAAGTTATTTTCCTACTTAGACAATTGATAGAGAAATATAGAAAGAAGAGGAAGGACCTTCACATGGTCTTTATTGATTTAGAAAAAGCTCATAATAGGGTCTCAAGAGAGTTAATATGGTGGGTGTTAGTTGAGAAAGGATTTCGCAAGAGTATGTAGATGTAATTAATGATATGTATGAAGGAGCGATAACAAATGTTATGACCACTAGTGAAGAAATTGATGATTTTTCTATTACTACAAGGTGGTACCAAGGATTGGCACTGAGCCTTTACCTTTTCATGTTAGTTATGGATGAGTTAATAAAACAATTATAACAAGAGATTTCGTGGTGCATGTTATTTATAGATAATATAGTTTTGACTGATAAAATAAGGGAGGTCATGAACACAAAGCTAGACTTATGAAGAGATGATATAAAGTCTAAAGGATTTAAAATTAGCCAAACTAATACAGAATTTAAAATTAGCCAAATTATGATAGAGTAAATGCAATGCACTTTTAGTAAGGAGAGAAGTGAGAGTGAAGCACTAGATAGCAAAGAAGTTTTCCCAAAAGATTACTTTCGATACTTGTTATCGATAATTCATGAGAGCATAAAGATTGAGAGGAATGTTACTCAGAGAATCTAAGTGGGTTGGAAGAAATAAAGATGTGTCTCTGGGGTTTTGTTTAATCAGTGATTGCCATTCAAATTGAAAGGAAAGTTTAAAGGATGGATGTAAGACCTATCATACTTTATGGATCAGAGTGTTGGACAGTTAAGGAACAACATGTATATATGATGAGCA
This sequence comes from Warburgia ugandensis, assembly GCA_035236585.1. Taxonomy (NCBI): domain Eukaryota; kingdom Viridiplantae; phylum Streptophyta; class Magnoliopsida; order Canellales; family Canellaceae; genus Warburgia; species Warburgia ugandensis. Next base: position 72,579,702 of record CP141129.1, on the reverse strand, counting down.
TAGCAGAAATGAGGACATTGAGATAAATGAGTGGTAAGATGAGAAAGAATAGAATTAGAAATGAAAACATTAGAGGAAACTTAGGAGTAGCACTAATAGTTAACGAGATGAGGAAGTTTAGACTTAGATGGTTTGGCCATGTCCAATGGAGATGAAAAATGGAATTGTTAGAATGAGTGAGTCAACCCAAGTCGAAGGCTTTGAAAGGGCAAGGGAAAGGCCCAAAAGAACATGGATAGAAATGGTAAGAAAAGATGTAAAATTAAAGCCATGCCACTTAATAGAGAAGAATGGATGAACAAGATTTGTGTGGTCGACCCCTAATTGGGATAAGGCCATGATGATGATGGTTACTAATATCATATACACTCTTCCATCACTAATTGGTCACTTTTGATTGTGATGTGAGAAGGAAAGGAGGAAGAAGCTTCTCATTAATGTGGGTCTTTTTTTTTACTTTCTCTACAATCATGAACTTTATATTGTTGTTATGATTTAGTTGGATTTGTAGTTGAGCTAGAAATTCATATGTTATCAGTGGATGGGATTGTCTTGTTGTGGGTGTTTGGTGCTAGATGGAAAAGGCCATGTTAGCAAGCATTAAAACAAATAAAGATAGGGGCTGAAAGAAAAGAAAACAAGTATTGTAGGTGATCATGGTTATGTCAACAATTGCTTTCAATATATTTTTATATCTTTGTTGTTGTTGTTATTTTTATTTGTTTTATTTTTAGATCCTATTTCTACACTAATGTGTTGTTTTCCTATACAACAACTAACCACATAACCCAAATATGACTAATGTAAAAAAAAAAAAAAAAGGCTTAGTAGTTTAATTTGTATGAAAAATAAAATGACATTCTAAAAAACTAGTAAGGTCATCTAATTCTATAGCTAATTGAATAGGTTTAATTACAAATAGTACATTGCAGATGATCCTAGAACATGTTTCCTACTCACTTTTTATGGACTATGATCTTTAGATAGGCCCAATACCAATTAAGAGTGTTTGTCTATTGCAAAGCACATGGATATGGAAACTATGAAACTCTTGTGATCTTTAGATAGGTTCAATACGCGCTAAGAGTATATGCTTTGGATACTTTGTGAAATACACAGTTAATGCCTCTAAGCTTTGTTTGTATCCTTATAAGATCTTGGTTCTTTGCTTCTACTTACTTGAGAACATTCCTAGTAGGAAGAGGCTAATACTTCAAATTTATTTTTTGCTGGTGTAAGCAGCTTATTATTTACTTCTTTCTTTATATGATTGAGGATATTACTTTGAGGACTATTCAAATAGGTCCATAGACTACCATTTGAGTACCAATCCTTTCAACATAAATAGTCATATAATTAATAGGTCTCATAGGAAAATATATGTAGCTATGATATGTTTTGGAAATGAATCAATTTAAATAGTAGTAAAGACTTTTTGTTAAAGAGATGGAGTTCCATACTAGGTCTTTAGTTCAAATTGATAGAGTGCTTGAGAAGTTGTGTACAACATATCTCAAGAGGATGGTGGTTTGAGTCCACCGAGACCTTCTAGTTTGGCATGAATATATTGACTTCCATAAACTTGTTAAGAATCATATACTAATAGTAGGAGATTTTACTTGGAACATGATGATTGTAAGCCTACTTCTCATGAGTAGAAGAGAAACTCATGTATACCAATGAACTTTCATATGATGCAACTCATAACTATGTAGTGGCAATTAGACAAGTGAGTTCAAGTCATGGTGCAGAAAGGGGGTTTCCTAAGTTGAACTTACAAATGTAACTAATGTTTCATTAAGACTAATATGTGCTTCACATGACCCTCTTAAACATGTAGTAGATCATAAACATTAATAAGAACTTGGTGAATTCAAACTATCCTCTTGTATAACTTGACTTAATCTATAGTCTTTATATTTTGTTTGTGATGTTAGCCTATTTATTAGCTTGACTTATAATTTGTGGTCCATTTAACAAGCTTTTATATGATATTAGACTTATTACTTCATGATAGTAGATATAGAAAGGTATTTCTACGAAATAGCTCTATTCACTTGCTTGTTGTGTACAAGTTCAAATATTGATATTAGTAGGTGTACAAGTTCATGGGTGAATAGGCTCCCTTGTTAGTACGGGCTCTCTCTCTCTCTCTCTCTCTCTCTCTCTCTCTCTCTCTCTCTCTCTCTCTCTCTCTCTCTCTCTCTCTCTCTCTCTCTCTCTCTCTCTCTCAGTAGAAAGTTGATTGTAATTGTCATTTATTGGGCTTTAGAATGCTTTCACCTAAGTTAAACAAGTGTACTATATGCACCAAATGTATAACTATTTACAGATGCATAGGTTTACTAAAATTACTACCTAGAAAAAGGTTTTTGTCCTAACTTGGTATGGGAGGGGAAGTCAATTGTAGACTATCTAAAGACATTTTTGCATTGCCCCTAAATTATCCTATGCTACAAAGTTGACGTTTGTTAGTAAGTTGATACCATTAGAATCCCATCCCAAGATTAACAATGTTCTAAGGCATGTTTGCATTGTCCCCTAAACTAGCCTACGCTACCAAGTTCAAGATTGCTAGTATTTTGGTAATATGTGGTAATGTGTTGGTAGCAATGTAATCCCATTCCTAGAAGAAAAGGAACTCATTCAAAGTTTGATTACCTTGATAGTATGTTTCTAGTGTGTACAGTCATATACCATCATATAAATTTGCCTTAAATGCATTATTTTACAAAATTAGCTAGGGCTAGTTCCATAGAATAGGAGCCATTTTCCTAGTAGATGGGATTCTAAACAACCACATAAGCATGGGCAATAGTTGTAAAGCATATAAGAAGGCGTAGTCCAAGCAACGTATACATAGGCTTCAACCCAAGGCCTAAAGGAAGGTGAGGATCCATGTGGAATATTTTATTATATCCATGGTGGGCCATGGCTGTTATCATTGGTTATTTCTATATCTTATTATTATAAAAGCTCCACTAAAACTCCACCACATAACCAGGGCTCGTTGAATATCCACAATTTAGCTACAAGTCGACAATAAAACATCAAATTAACCATGCAAGACTAGTTAAATAATTAAACTTAACCAAACATAACCTTGGAGATGCATCTTCATGGATAGCTCTTGATGTCAATGGGAATCTAAACAACACAATCAGCTGTTTCTTGGTTCATGCAAGAAGCAGATGAGTTAGATAGACAAATGTTGATTGCCATCTTATATCCCTATTTTCTCTTTAGTTAAGTTTGAGGTCATTGAAATTTGGCCTAAGTTTGCCTGATCTTAGTTTGATAATAATTAGCTTGATCTATCCAGATATTAGTGCTGGAAAAGTGGATTCAAATTTATAGATACACATTTAAAAAAGGGGCAGCCCTGGTGCACAAAGTTCTCGCCTAAGCAGGGTCCAGGGAAGGGGCGGACCACAAGGGCCTAAAGTACACAGCCTTACCTTGCATTTTGCAGATACACATTTAAAAATTGCTAATTTGGAATTGAAGTGTGATCAGAGGATTAAACAAATTAAATAGTATGATTGATCCACACAGATATATTTGCAAATATCCATTTAAGGGCAAATATGAATTTTTTTTATAAACTTAAGCTATTGATTCCATATTTTATTTTCAACTTTCCTTTCTTCTTACCCAAGTCTCTCTCTCTCTCTCTCTCTCTCTCTCTCTCTCTCTCTCTCTCTCTCTCTCTCTCTCTCTCTCTCTCTCTCTCTCTCTCTCTCTCTCTCTCTCTCTCTCTCCATTTGCAGTAACAAAGTAAGAAAAGGGCTTATCAATGCCATTGATCAAATATTCAAAATCAATAGTCTTTCCAAATCCATCAATAGCCTTTTCAAGATTTAGGATTCATTGCTTTTCCTTTCTTATAGGTTCTCCAACTAAACAAAAACATTTGCAAAGAATCAGATTCATTGCTTTTCCTTTCTTATAGGTTCTCCAACTAAACAAAAACATTTGCAAAGAATCACTTTCCTTCTAAATGGCTCTTCCATTGCATTTGAAACAACAACTCTCATATTGGCAGCTCCATACTTTGCCTCTATAAGCAAGGTTCTCTCTCTTTTTCAAATGTTTTTTGAAAAAATCAAGGAAATCACCTAAAAACCTAAAAAAAAATAGAATTTGCTAGAATTTTACACCCCCAAACTAACAGAAACATTGCCCTCAATGTTTAAAAAGTAGGACCTAAAATGAATATGGTTGATGTAGAAAACAATTAAAAGGAAAAAACTCTAGGTTGCCTCCCAATGAGCGCTAAGTTAACATCTTTAGTTAGACATATCCTAATGTACCCTAATCTAAACCCAGCTAATATTGAGTTTTCCTAATCAAAACAATGAAATGGCATGATTTCTCACACCACTTCAGAATCTCGCGATAGTCAATATTTTTCATCCATTGTGGCATTATGACATAGTCGACTACAGCGAATGTAAATTGAGTGGGACCACTTTGATGATCTCCCATCTTTAAAATTTTCCAATAGTCAATAAATTTTCTCCACCTCAAAAATTTAGGTGGTGTAATCCTTGTAACAATATGAACTACTGCGAATTTGAAGTCTGTTGAAACAAATGGAGATGGATGGTTCTCCTTTTCACTTACGTTTTCTTGAAATTGGTGTATAAGATGACTTTGCCCTTTCTTAAAAAGTTATTCTTGTATTAATAGAGGAGGGAACATGGTTTTGCTTAAACCCTGAGTATCTTCTCGTGAATACTTTAGAGTTGGTTGATGTATGACTAGTACATCATTGGACTCTTTCTCTTTTTGTGTTATTGGCATAGGTAAGATTTCAAGTGGGCCTAATTTCTTATCTAATGGTTGTTCAATTAAGATTTGTAGGTCCCAATTAAGTATATCTTCTACATTACAAGGCTTAATTAGGATATCAGGCTTTGTAGGGGGTTCTACTAATGATGGGAGGGGAGTGGATTCCCTCGATGGAATGTCCTCGAACTGAGTTTTCCATTTTTTTATATCCATGATAGGAGCAGAATCAAGGAGGCCATTAACTTTCTCAATTAATACATTCTCATTAAACTCATTAAAATGGGCCAAACATGCCTCAAGTGGGCCCAATAAGGAAGATGAGTGGAAATGATCTTGCACAACTGAATTGATCATGTTTACATTGTGCAAGTCATCGATGGTTTCACCGAGTTGCTTACAAATGTTAAAGATGTTTAGCTCTAATGTTATATTGCCAAAGGATAGTTTCATGACACCATTTCTACAGTTGATTAAGGCATTGGACATAGCAAAAAATGGTCGTCCCAGGATGACTGGTATTTCATTCTTCTCATTCACCACCGGTTGTGTATCTAGAGCTAGAAAATCTATAGGGAAGCAAAATTGTTCTATGTGGACTAACACATCCTCTATTATCTCTCTCAGTATTTTTACAGAACGATCAGCTAGTTAGAGTGTAGTAGATGTAGGTTTCAATTCACCCAGACCTAGGTGTTCATATACCAAGTACGGTAGTAGGTTTACACTAGATCCTAGATCAAGCAAGGCTTGGTTAATCTTACAATTGTCAATAATGCAAGTAAGAGTAGGGAAACCAGGATCTTTGTGCTTTACTGGTGTATGATGTTGAAGAATAAAACTAACTTGTTTAGTCAAAATGCCTTCTTTTGGACATTTAGTTTTCTCTTTATGGTGCATAAGCCTTTTAAGAATTTGACATATGATGGAATTTGTTTTATTGCATCTAAGATAGGTATGTTGATCTTGACTTGCTTAAAAATTTCTAAAATCTTATCATTAGAAGTAGACTTTAGAGCTTAACGCAACCTTTGGGGAAATGGAGCAGGGATAGGATATGCGTCAATAGGTGAGGCAAGGTCCTTCTGTTTAGAGTTTTCTTTAATTGTCGTGGATTTTTCTACCTTTTTAGTCTTTTGGGGTTCAACTTTCTCAATTCTTTTACCACTCTTAAGAATGGTAACAGCCTAAGTCTGTTCCATGATAGAACTGGATGATTCATCAAGTGCATTTGTGCTAACCACATGCACTCCCTTAGTGTTTGCTTGTGGTTGAGTTGGAAACTTTCCTTTTTCCATACTTTGCATCCATTGACTCATCATGTTCTTTATTTTATTCATAAATTGGTTGGTTTGTTTTAACTGAGCTTCTAATTGAGAAATTTTCCTCTCCTGATTTTGAACATGTTGATTGTTATTATCCTCTACATGCCTTTTGGGTGGGGGCAAGTAAAGTCTAGAAGAAGGGGGTTGATGAGTTTGGTATGGTAGGGTAAGAAGTCCTTAGTTTTGTTGATGAGGTTAATATGGTCCTGGTTGTGGAACATTGGTAGTAGGTCCATTTTTCCAACTGAAATTTGGATGGTTTCTCTAGTTGGGGTTGTAAGTCTTTGAATATGGGGAGAAAGGTCTTTTATATGTGTTAAGTGCATTAACCTAATCATGAAGTACCTCTTGGAATGCTAGAATGGTAGGACATTCCTGAGTAAGATGAGTGGTACTTTCATAGATGCTACACACTGTTCTTCTTTATTTGAGTTTTTCTTTCCTATTTCTTTGACTTCTACTTTTGTTGTTAGGGATGCTACTCTGGCATTGATATTATCTTTTTCAGATATAGAATAATGGGTGTTATTGGGCTTAGGTCTATATATATGTTTGATTCTTTTTGAGTCAGCCCAGGTTTGTGAACTTTTAGCTAGCCATTCCAAATACTCCTCTACCTCATTTGGTTGTTTATTTAGAAAGTTACATTTGCACATCATTTCTAAAAACTGGCGCATGTCAAAATTTAGTCCTTCATAAAAGTAATTGATGATGCGCCATGGTTCATAGCCATGATGTGGGCAAGTGAGTATTAGATCTTTGAACCTTTCCCAACATTGATAGAATGATTCTTTATCCTTCTGGGTAAAGTTCATTATCTTATGGTAAAGTGTATTTGTTTTATGTGTACGGAATTTTTTTTTCAAGAATTCCCTAGTCATTTCATTCCAGGTTCTTATGGAACCTACTGACAGCGCATTAAACCACATTTTTGCTTTTTCCATTAAAGAGAAAGGAAAAAGTTTAAGCCTAATAGTATCAAGACCTATATTTTGTGTTCTTTAAGTACTACATATTTTATCAAATTCTTTAAGGTGCAAGTAAAGACTCTTACTGTTTGAACCATAAAATTTGGGAAGTAATTGGATTACTTTAGTTTTTTATTCTAATGCACCGACATTTTGAGGAAGAATTATATAGGATGGTGTGCTGGTGTGTGTAGGCTGAAGGTAATCTTTTAAAGTTCTGCCATAAAATTTTTGATAACTCTCATTATTATTATCCCCATGTTCACTCTATTGGTCTCACTCCCTATTGTTATTTCTTCTCCAATCTCTATTTGGTTGATGATTATTCCTCCTTGGTGAAAGTTGATATTCATCGTCCATTAGGGATGGTGGGTCCTCATTCATGATAAGTGGAGGCCTTTGACTACCATGGGGTGAATTACCCCCTGAGCGTTGATCAGTTATTAATGTAGCCTGATCTTATTGTATGTCTTTTTGGTCATACTTGACTAACCTTCTAGTTTTGTCACGTCTCCAAAAGTACATGCAATGGAAGCATTGTATTCTTTTTGTGTTTTTATTTTTTGTTGGGAAAACTAACCTAAATGATGCAACCTAACTTCTAGAATGATGCAAAATCAAAAGGGCATAATCAAATAATCCTGAGGCTAATAAGCAGCAATATTTTGACTCTCTTAAATTTGTGTGGGGACGATGCTTTTTTATTAGCCTAGTTTAGCACTCTTCTTCTCTTTCAGATTTAACTACTACTTACCAATTAGGTTCTATGCTAAGGTGGTTAATACAATCCTGGTGTAAGGAGGTGTTTAGACCTCAACAAATGTCAATGGAAGGCGTGGAAAAATTACTTGGATTTTAAGACACCCACTATAACCACAGCGTTCAAAAGCCACTAGAGTGACAATAGATCGTGTCCTATGAAGAGGGTTCTATGAGCATGTGATGACCCTATAGGTCTCTTCTAATTGATTTTAAATTAATTTAAAAGATAGGGTTGTGCATTTGTGGTAATTATCTTAAGTAGGCCAATGAGTGGTGATGAAATCCAACCTTGATCTTGTGGGGGTAGGGCACTCTTACTAATTAATTTTCACTCTCCATGGCAGTTCGATCAACATATATATATATATACCACCTTAAAGCATTAAACGTGCCCTAAGAATGCAATTAAAACAGTAAACTAATGCAAAATCTTAAAAATGTAACAATTATAAAAAATACTTTCTATATGTAGTTACACTACCAAATGATGCAAATGGAAACCATAATCTAGGAAATAAAGGAGTGAGGAAAACTTATAATGGGGTTTCTGATGAAGATCAAGTGTGGACTACCTTATCCCATACTTGCCTTGTATTATACAACCCTTTTAAAATTAAAATGGAAATTGCAAATTACAAAGATCCTCACTACAATATTCACTCACAAGAAAAAAGAAAGGAGTCTATTTCTGGATGAAGATCCCATTTATCAGCCATGTATACTTACACAAGTGGTCTAGTCAGAGAAGAGAATAGATGATGCATGTCATTAAATGGGAGTTTGCTTTTAGGAAAGAAGGCAAATTTCCATTTTGATGAAGATCCACTAGCCAATTTCCTAATTCTTGAAAAATAAAATTACAAATAAGTACCAAATTCAAGAAACAAGGTAAGTATGCACTAAAAAAAAAAAAATGCTAAAAATGCAATTCTTAATTTTTTTATTTTCTAATTATTTGGATTTTTAATTAAATTTAATGAAAACTTCTTTGCAAGTTCTTGACAATAGCGCTAAAAACTTTTTGATGTATTTAACTGCAAGTGCATGGGCTATTGTAATATAGCTACTACAAGTACGGATCAATCCCACGGGGACTCAACTTAAAAAGTGAGAGTTTAAATAAAATTTAATTGATAAAAGTTAAAAAAATAACAAAAAATTTTTGGAATTAAAATCAAAGTTCATATCTACTCAACTGCTAAAAATTATAAAATTTTTAGTTAAAAAATAAAGAAAATTAAACTAAATAACAAGAAAAATCTACTTCCCTAGCTTAATCACTAATTTCTTTAATTTTAATATTATGAGAGTTCATCAACCTTCATAACATCTTCAGAATGTCCTTGATTAAATATTTGACTGTTGGATTTGTTAGATTCCTCAAAATCATAAAGATCTGGAATAATTTGTGATTTTGAATTTTGGATGGTCTATATCACTTTTTGAATTTTAGATTAAAAATCAGATATGTCAATTAGACTCAGGGATGTCCTAACAATGAAATTTGAAAGTTAATTGAGGAGAAGTTGAGAGTTTTTTATTCATTAAGGCTAACCTGTTGATTGGGTTAAACCTTAATTGATCTGATTTGGATTGAGTTATTCCTAGATAAGCAGAATGAAGATAAAGCAAAACAGGAAAAAGACAGGGACACAGAAGGAATTAAAGAGAGGATAGAAATGTAATTCTAACTCAAGAGTAAGGGACATAAATGGAATTAACAGAAGAAATGTTTTTAAAAAAAAAAAAAAAAAAAACAACTTGATGAAGAGGAGATGGAAGCCGGTGGAGGAGAAGAAAAGAGGGGAGAAGGAGAAAACGGAGGAAACTCGTTTCGCATTTACTCCTCTGAGCTGTCTGGTGACGGGGAATCCTGCCGGTGATGAACACTAATGAGAGTAGATATGTCGGACTCCGTCCGGTGCTAGAAGTGGAGTTGACGGAGAGGGGGAAAACAATGGATGACGACACCAGTGCTGGGCAAGGGAGTTGCGTCAGGTTGGTGCAATGCTGGACTGGTGGAGCAGGCAAGTGGAGTATTCTGGTTGGTGACGAGGACTGGCCAATGTTGGACCGGTGAAGCAGGGCAGTGGAGAACGGTGGAAGGCAGATTGGGCAGATGAGAAGAGGGGCCATGGACTGGAGACGACGCCGTTGAACTGGACAGGGGCAGTGATGTGCGTTGCCGGAGAAAAAGTGAAGAGGTGCTGGTTACGTGGGATATAAAGGGAGAGAGTAGAGATCAAGAGAGAGGCTAGGCGAGAGCAAAGGTGAGGGAAATTTGAGAGGGAGAGAGGCCAGAGGGGCATTTGCCTCCACCTACGTTCTAGCCAGTAAGGGGGGTAGAGGAGTGGAGAGGAGAGGAGTGGGTGCCGCTGACTGGGGGGCTATGATGGTGCAGTGAAGGATGGAGGTGAAGAAGGAAGCAGAGGTTGGGTGAGAAACAAAGAGAAGGGTGAGTGAGAGGGAGAAGCAAAAAGGAGGGAGAGGAGAAGGAGAAAGAGTTGGGAAGGGAAGAGAAGTGGGGGAAGATGGAGGAGAAAGGAGAAAAGGGGTAGCGGCTGCATCGGGCAGTGAAACAAAAGCAGGCCCCTTGGAGCAAAGAGAGGTGGGACAGAAGTAATGGAAGAGATGGGGGAGGAGATAGGAGCAGGGGATGGAAAGAGAGAGCAAGATAGAGATGAGGAAGGAAAGGGAAAGGGGGGTTTACCTGGAAAGAGGAGTGAGGGAGGAGAAGGTAGAGGATGGTCTGAGAAGGGGGGCAAAGCCAGAAGAGAGGGAGCAGGGTGCTAGGGCGACGAGCAACAGAGGGATTGAGACTGGTGTGGTGGAGCAATGAAGCAGAAGAAGGGTGATGCGAGATAGATGTGGCCTGGGTTGTGTTGGGAAGAGCAAAGAAAAGAGAGAGAGAGAGAGAGAGAGAGAGAGAGAGAGAGAGAGAGAGAGAGAGAGAGAGAGAGAGAGAGAGAGAGAGAGAGAGAGAGAGAGAGAGAGAGAGAGAGAGAGAGAGAGAGAGAGAGAGAGAAGTGTGGAAGGAAAGAGCGGGAGAGACGAGGGGTTGGGAATGGCATGGAGAGGGAAGAAGAAAGAAGGAAAGAGGGAGTGAGGGAAGGAGAGGAGAGGGGCGTGGTGGGTCTACGTCCACCTAAAGGTTAGCCAAGGGGAATAAGGGAAGAGAGAGAGGTAGGGGGAAGAGAAAAGGTGGTGAGAGAGAGGGGTATGAAGAGAAAAGAGGGGGCTGAAGAAAGAGGGATGAGAATGTGAGAGACAGCCAAAAGGAAGGAGGGAGAGAGGTAATAAAGGGGGTGACGGTTTCCTCTTAGTATACAGCCAAAGAGAGGAAGTGAGGAGAGAGGGTGGTGGTGTTGCCTTCCTTAAAGCCTACCCCCTTCTAAGTTGATTTCCACTTTCCATCTAGCTTAGTTTCCTCCATGGGGACTTTCTAAATCTTTTATATATTTTCCTTTAACACAAAGTTTCTTTTAAGGAGCCATTCCATCTGCACCATTAATCCTTGATGGGTGATCTGCAACTTTGATCCTTGATCTTAGCCATCCATGCCTTTTTGGTTGATTTGCAAAATAAAAGACCAAATTAGAATTATTTGAACTGTGCATTAATCACCCAATAAGCCCTAATGATAATCTGACCATTAATTTTTACAAATTAATGATCAAATGGTCAATTAGAGCTAAATTCAAAATCAAGTTAAAAATTACAAATTTGATCAGTTAGATTATCTAATTGAATGCTAAATTAGGGGTATTTAGACTAAAATTGAATACTTAACAAAAATTTATATTTAACCTCCTATAGATGGTTCTTTGGGTTTGGAGGAAGCTATTAAAATGCACAAATGGTTGAGCTTAATAAGAACTGATTGAATCTATTTTCTGCCATTTTCAACGATTAAGTTGTCATCATGTGACCTTGAGGTCATAGGTTCAGGGTTTGGAAATAACCTCTTCTACAAATGCAAGGTAAGACTGCTTACTTTAGATCCTCGTGGTCTGCCCCTTCCTTGGACCCCTCATAAGCGGGAGCTTCACGAAGGTCTGCCCTTTGTTTTTTCAACAAACTAGGGGGCATGGTTTGTACTGTTATTCTATTATAAATTCTAGCAGGAAATGGCTTTGTCAATTAGTTGTTGAGCCATGGTGTTTGAAGTAAGAGAGGATAACAATTTTGTAGGCATTGAGTGATGAAAAGGAAAGGAAAATTTACCATTTATAGATTGGTTCTTCTAGTTTTGGAAGGGGTCAAAATGTAGAATGGGTAAAATTTTTGGTGCTCTGTTATTTGTAGGAGAAATGGAGTTGTAGGAAATTATTTTAACCTTTTTTTTTTCTATAGAATCTTGAGCATTTGGATTCTATATGGGTCACTTCTGAATATGACTTTGGTGTGGATGAATATGCTAAAGTATGCTATGATTAATAAGTGAAAAGTGATTGAATGTTACCTTATTTCTTTGTTGATGTTGGAAACTATAGGAAATGAATGGTTATTTCCTATATTTCTAAAAGGGAATCATGATGGGTTTTAATTATCCTTAGGATTTAGAACCTCTAAAAGTTTTTTTGTTAAACTTATACTCTCATATGTAATAAGACTATAAAATTATTAGCTTGAAAACCCCTTAAATATTTTTTATTTTATAACTTATAGTTGATAGATAATCTGTAAATCTGTCATCCACACCTAAATCAGATATGGGTTGGAGTCCCTAGTCAATATTCGTGCAGATTGGATCGAATTTGATCCACTTATCCTTTTTGCTGAAACTACTAGTTATTGAGTTCAAAATCTTATTTTTATTCAATATGGCCTGATATTGTGCTATTTGAGCTAGCCATATTTTGTAAAATATTAGGATAAGCCAAGGCGATTTTGACAATGTTTGCCTCAAATATTATATTAATATCTAATATTAAAGTAATTTACATTAAGGGCTCAATTCTTGCGAAACTTGTGTAGGCCTAGAGTCATAGCCTTTAACAAGAGCATGTTTGTGGGCCCTATCTTGCATATTATATAACATGTTTAGTAGTACTCCTTGCTAATGATGGAACTTATTTGTGGCACTATCATGCATGCTATGAAGCCTACTTATGGGCCTTCCATAGCTTTAATTTAAAAAATAGTGTAGATAGCTTCTAGGTCCTACCATGTAAATGATTTCTTTTTAAAGATATCTTTAAATAATTTCTATCCCTATCATGTAAATAACTTATCAATTGAAAATAAGTGTGGATTGCTTATAGGGCCCATAAGGTAAATAGCTTCTTATTAGAAAATGTGTGCGAATAGCTTGAGTCATACCATGTAAATAGCTTTCATTTAAAAGAATGGTGTGAATAACTTCTGCTCCCACCATGTGAATAGCTTCTTATTTGAAAATGTGTGTAAATAGCTTCTACATCCATCATGTAAATAGCTTCTTGTTTGAAAATGTCTATGAATAGCTTCTGGGTCCTACCCTATAGTTAGCTTTCATTTGAAAATGAATGTACATATCTTCTATAGCCCACCCTGTAATAGCTTCTTTATTTGAGAACGAATATGGATAACTTCTAGGGCACACCATGTGGATATCAAATTTCATTTATTTGAAAAAGGGTGCCGATATCAAATTTTGAAGCTCTACCCTTATTTTCTCAAACTCTTGCAAACTTTGGTGAAAAACAACTCTCCACTTATTTTTTCTCTAGGCTAAAAGAGTATTTAAATTATACTAGAAAGACCTCAAATCAAGCTAACTTGAGATTTCCTTTGCTAACAATGAGCAAGGATGACTTTGTGAAACTCTTACAAGCTCAAGATGGACAAACAATGAGTTTGTGTTAAGTGTTTAAATTTGCCCAAAATACCATAAATTTAGCATTCAATTAGATCATCTAACTGATCAATTTTGCAATTTTAGATCAAATATAAATTTTAGCTCTAATGGACTATCCAACTATTGATTTGATAAATTTAACAGTAAGATAATCATCAGAGCTAATCAAATGTGTAATGTATGATTTAGATGATTCTAATCTAGTCTTATGTTTTGCAGATTAACCAAAATAGGATTGAATGACTTAGATCAAGATTAATGGTGTCAAAACATCTTCACCCTACGAGAGCAATACAAGGCAAGATGAAATGGTTGCTAGTTAAGAAAGAGGAACCAGACTTAGAATTGGAAATCAAAGAAGAAAGGAAAAGGCTGAATCATGGAGATAAGAATTAGCAACTAGAAAAGCTTTAAAAAGAAAAAAAGAAAAAAAGGAAAAAAAAAAAAAGAAAGGGAAAAAAAAAATAACCCGAGAGTAAGCAACCGTAAAGAGGGGCTATGGGCTACTCTTTCCCCCTTCTCTCTCCTTCCCTCTCTTCTTCCTTCTCTCTCCTTCCCTCTCTTCTCTTTTCTCTCTTTGCTTCTTTTCCTCTCTTTCACTCCATGCAACCCCGTCTCATCTCCTTCTCTCTCGTGCCTTCTTTCTTTTTTACCTTGCCCCAGCTTGTCACCTCTTTCCTTTGGTTTGAAAACCAGATCCACAACTCACCTTCTTTCTCCCTCTCTCAGATTTTCAGCACTAAGGAGAGAGATCCATACCAAGTCAGCACCATCTCCTCTCCACCCATCTATCTCTCCTTCTCCCTCTCTTCTTTGGTTTCACTCCCGTATTCACCTTCCTCTTCATCTACTTTAGTATGACAACCCACATGACACCATCTTCTTAGCTTCTCCCTTCTCTGTCACCACCCGACAAGTGGCCAGCCATGAGGCAAGCAGCACCTTCTTCCCTCTCATTCACTTATGTATGCCATCACTGCAACACTCTATATGTCAACCATTTTCATCCTTGGCAGCTTCTCTTTCTTGTTCCTCTCTGTCTCACTCTCTCCCTCAAGTTGGAAGCTCTATTTCACTAGCCCACTTTCCTTCTCTTCTCTTCTCTTCCCATCACAATAGCTCCCTCTATTGCCGGTCTGCTTCTCTACTTCTCTCTTCCTGCCAACAGCTCCTCTCTCTTGTTCCTCTTCTCTTTACTTCACTGCCCCATCACCAAAGGATAAAACCCAAAATTGGGTTTTCTCATAATTCTTCTCTTTCACCACTCTTTCCCTTCTTCCCAATCTCCCATGCTTCATCATCTTCGTTGAGTAGTTTTCTCCTTTTTTTTTATTAAAACTAGAATTTTAGCTTAATTCCATTTTTGCCCTTAGTCTCTTTTCCTAAATTCCTGATCTGTCCTTAGTTTTGTCTTTTTCCTTAATTCAGTATTACTTTAACCCTGTGCTGCTTATCTAGAAATTGCATAATTTAGATCTAGTTTGATAAAAGGATTAACCTAATCAACGATTTAGTTTTAACAAACAAGATTTCTCTATTTCTTGATTTGTTTCTCATTAGATTTTCAATTAATCTTTAGATTTTTTTTTATGGCATCTCTTAGCTTATTCAACGTCTCTAATATTCAATCTAAAATTTAGAAATTGATCTAAGTCATCCAAAATCCAAATCATTATTTAGTTGAGATCATCAAATTTTTGGAGAATCTAAACAATCCAACCATTTGATCTTTAATCAAGGACGTGTTGGAGAGATTGATGAAAACTAATCAACATCAATGATATCAAATTTGATGAAATTGGAGGTGATCAAGCTAGAAAATATATTTTATGTGTTTTTAGTTAATTTTTTGTCTTTTTGAATTTAAAATTTCCTAAATTTCATCAATTAAATAGATTTGAATTTTTATTTCACTGGTTGTTATTAATAATAATAATAATTATTATTTTGAAAAATTAAATTTTATTTAAACTCTATCTTTTCAAGTTAGGTCCCTACGGGATCGATTCATACTTGCATAAGCTACACTATAATAGCCCGTGTACTTATAGTAAAACAATAAATAGTGTGCAAGAGCTAAGATAATAATCAACCTCACTTATGGTGGACTAACAATAAGCTAGGAAGAGTTGTGTGCAAACTAGCCTAACTCAGATTAGACTATCAACGATCCAACCTGATAATGACAAATTGGAAAAATTCTCCCCAGAAAGAGAGAAATTGAGATTGACTAATTCCATTTTATGTAGGGTGCTATATATGCTCTCCTTTTCTCCTCACGACACCCTTATACCATGAAAAACTGGCTGGCATAGATGGGTTGGTGTTTCTAGCTTACTTAGCGATAATGGGGCAAACATGTGTCATCTCTTTGAGAAAATTTGGTATTTCATTTCTTTAGGAAAATATCTACATTAGTACCCTATAGTTGTTCTTCTATTCCCTATGAAGGCCTATCTTATAAAACATCCTATGGAAGGACCTCAACTTGCAATTTCATTCCACTATAGTCTATTCAGTTAACCACTATTAGAATCATGCATAGGAACATGATCATGAGTCTTTCACATGAATTTTTTAAGGCATTAACATGGTGGAATGGGTATTTCCTCCTTTATTGATGTCTTAATGTCTTTAAGACATCTTAAAGACCCATTCTACTCTTATTAACATCTTAAAAAATGCAAGTGAAAGACATGTGACCATTTTCTCATGTGCAATTCTAGTAGCTATTGACATAATGGACTGCTGTGAAACAAAATTGCAAGTTTAAGCCCTTTCGTGGGACCTTTTAAAAGACAAGCTTTCCTTTCTGATAGAAGCATAATTATAAGGTACTAGTACAAAAATTTCCATTTCTTTATGTCTCCAAGCTATAAAATCTTATTTTATGAAGAAGATTGAGAGTTTATTATATGAAGCATCTCCTACCTTCGACAAATTAGCAAAGATAATTCAATTTATCATTTTAGGCCAATCGATCATGAAACCAAAATAAGAAAAAGAAAAGGACTTTAGGAAGAGAGATTATTAATGAATTCTCGAAAGGCCTTGCATCTCAAGTAAGGCTCGAATCTTGTTTGTTTGCCATTCATCTTCACCATTCATATCTTTTTTGACATTTGTTGAATAAAGGACATGCATGTGCTTGAAAAGTACAAGTTGGGCCAACCTTTTATGTGATCAAAACCATCCAAATATCTCATCCACCAAGTAATCATAACCACCATTTCTTTTTATTATAAAATGGATGGTAGATATTTTTTCTAGCCATTTTAATCATGTCAGGATTGCTTGATGGATGAAAATATTAAGGAATGACCATCTAACTACTGGCCAAGAAGGTTGAATCTCTTGGATCACTCAAAATCTTGGCCTACTTGAATCTTTAGGCAAAAGTATCTACTCTTGTTGCTATAGTAATGTAGTTTAGAGAGAGAGAGAGAGAGAGAGAGAGAGAGAGAGAGAGAGAGAGAGAGAGAGAGAGAGAGAGAGAGAGAGAGAGAGAGAGAGAGATTACAATGTTATCTAGCCACGCTGTGAACAAGGTGAAGATGTAGACATGTTTTCTAGGATTGGGGGAACATGAAATACCCACAAGTGGCATATGAGGTGAGATAAGTAGATGTCTGGACTTTTTCCAAAATTGGGGGTGTTCCAATGCTATCTTTGAAATATGTTTCTGAATATTATTTTAGCTATGTAATAGAGTTGGAAAATTGGAGAGTTTCACTGGAAAAAAGTGGTGACTTACCACAAGAGAGTATGCTCGAGCACCTTGGCTAGCTTCACTAAACTGGTCGAAAGAGTGGTTTCATATCCTTTGTTCTCCATAGGTTAGGATAATGGACTCAAACCTCCAACCTATCAAACTAGAAAATTGATGGTTTAGGTCCTTTGTTTCATGATTTATTGTTCACAACCCAATGAGTCAACATGAGTAACTAGTGCTTGCTTGATCTAACATGCTTATTATTTAAAATATGATGTCAACTAGAATTCACAACACCATGATGTGAGAAAATATTATTGAAGCATAAAGAAAGCCATGATATGAAAGATGATCTCGGAAGAAAAGGATTGAAGTTGTGACCCACATGCTAAGTACATGCATGGAATAACCAATAATTTTAGAAAAGAGTTATCAAACACATACAAAAAGTACTAAGCTAATAGAAAATGACCATTTGTCTGTTGGGCCTAAAGGAATATTCAGCCCTTATGGAGAAAATAGAAGAGGAGGCCTTTCATTTGTAGTCATGTGACCTTGAGATCCCAAGTTCGAGGTGTGGAAATAGCCTCTTGCAAAATGCAAGGTAAGGCTGTGTACTATAGACCCTTATGGTCCTCCCCTTCCCCGGACCTTGCATATGCTTAAGGTTTGTTCACCGAGTTTCCCTTTCTAGTTGGTGAAATTTTTATTTTTCTCCTACCATTTTGGGGTGAAACTAGAGCTATTGACCCTGTCTATATTAGAGAGAGAGAGAGAGAGAGAGAGAGAGAGAGAGAGAGAGAGAGAGAGAGAGAGAGAGAGAGAGAGAGAGAGAGAGAGAGAGAGAGCTCACATAAGACTATGAAGAGGGGCATATATGTTAAGTGTTCAATTTTAACTGAAATACCCTTAATCTAGCATCTAATTAAATCATCTCATCAATCAATTTTGAAATTTAGCACTAATGGACCATCCAACTATTGATTTGAAAATTTTAAGGGCCATATGATCATCAAAGCTAATTAGATGTATAACTTACACTTGTGCAGATCAACCAAATTGAAATTAGATGGACCAGATCAAGAAGAAGGAAAATGCTTGGAAAGAGAAGAAATTAAAGATAATTAGAAAATAAAGTACAAAAGCTAGATAAGAGAGAAGAAATGGACCTTGAATCAAAATTAAGCTCCTTTGAAAAATCTATATAAAAGGGTAGAAGGTTAGAAAAAAAAAGTAGGAGGCAGTAATTCTCTCTCTCTCTGTCTCTGTCTCTCTCTCTGTCTCTCTCTCTCTCTCTCTCTCAAGTTTCACCGCACTCCTCTACCAACCCCCTTTTCACTCTCTCATTCTCTTTGTCTGTCTCAACATGGCCCAACCAACCTCTCCCATGCCTCTAGCCTCTCTGTCTGCATTGCACTACAACAGAACCAGCTCCCTTCTCCATCCATCTCTTTATCCTTTTCTTTCAGGTTTTTTCCACTTTAGAAACTGAAGAACCCCCTGGTACCCATCTTTTCCCGCTCTACGCTTCTCTTTCTCATTAGAATCACAGACAATCTCTCTCTCTCTCTCTCTCTCTCTCTCTCTCTCTCTCTCTCTCTCTCTCTCTCTAATCAAGTTAGGAAAGTAGATTTTATTTGTTTTTTAGTTAAATTTCTGTCTTTTTGGATTTGGATTTCTATACTTTTTCATTGGTTAAATAGATTTGAATTTTTAATTCATTGTTATTTAATTTTTTAATTTAATTTAATTTTTAGACAATTTAATTTTATTTAAACTTAATTCTTTTGAGTCTTCTCATGGGATCAACCCATACTTGTATCAGATACACTACAATAGTGTAGGCACTTGCAGTAAAACATGCAACAAGTTTTTGGCATTGTTTTCAGCGATTGGCAATGAAATTTTCATAAAATTTAATAAAAAATTCAAAAAATAATTTTTTTAATAGAAATTGTATTATTTTAGTAGTTTAGGCATTTTTAGGTGCATTTTTAATTTTCTCTTAGTGCTTAATCACTATATTTCCTGAATTTTAGTACTTATTGCTATTTTTATTTTTCAAGAAATTGAAAAAGAAAGAATTCAAGGAGGACTTCAATTAGGATAGCTAAATTTTTATTTTGAGTGAATTGTAGTGATGACGCATTGTATTTTTTAAATCACAATTCATTTAAAAGGGTTGTAATAATACAGGTCAAGGGTGGACCATCGTAACTTGGAAGTGGACGTAGAATGTAAATAGTCCCACCATTGTATGAGAAGATCTTACCCAGGACCCTACCACGAGCAATCCCCTCCTTAAGATTCCTATATTATGGTTTACATTATTAGAATAATTTTGTATTGTTTGGTAGTATAATTGCATATAGAAAGTATATTTTATAATTGTTGCATTTTTAGGGTTGGCATTAGTTTATTATTTTTAATTATATTTTTAAGCACATTTATCGCTTTAAAGTGATTTATATATTGATTAAACTATCATGGAGTGTGAAAATTAATTAATAAGGGCACTTAACCCCACAAGATCAAGGGTGAATTTAATCACCACCTCTTGGCTCACCTAGGATAATTACCACAAGCGTGCAACCCAGTCATTCAAATTGATTCAAAATTAATTAGAAGATACCTATAGGACCATTACATGCTCGTAGGACCCTCTTAATAGGACACGATCTATTGTCACTCCAGTGACTTCTGGGCATTGTGGTTATAGTAGGTGTCTTCAAATTCAAGTAATTTTCTTGTGCCTTTCGTTGACATCTATTGAAGTCTAACCACTTTAGAGCATAAACCAACTAATAAGCAGTAGTTAAATTTGAAAGAGAGGAGGAGAGTTAGATTAGGCTAATTTAAAAGCATCGGTCCCACACAAATTTAAGAAAATCAAAATATTTTTACTTATTAGCCTTAGGGGATTGTTTAATTGTGTCCTGTGTTTGGGCATCATTCTAGGCACATAGCTTGCATCATTTATGGTATTCTTTTTCTAATAAACAAACAACAACAAAAAGACCTTTCATTGTATGCACTTTTGGATATGCACCAAAACTGGGAGGTTAGTTAAGTATGACAAAAACGACATACAATTAGGTCAATTATTGCCAATGATTAATCAGCGATCATGGGATAACTCACCCTGTGGTAGTATTAGAGGTGATCAAGGCCCTCCACTCATCATGAATGAGGACCCATCACCTTTAACTAATGATGAATATCAACTTCCACCAAGGAGGAATAGTCATCCACACATACAAAGAGATTGGAGAAGGAATGAAAATAGAGAATAGGACCAATAGGGTGACCATGGAGATAATGATGTCTATCAAAATCTTCATGGAAGAACTTTAAGTGACTATCTTTAGCCTACACGCACCAGTATACTATCTTGCATCATTCTCCCTTAGCATGATAGTGCATTACAATTAAAAGGGGAGTAATCTAATTACTTTCCAAATTCCATGGGTTAGATAGTAAAAGTCCTTACTTGTACCTTAAAGAGTTTGATGAGGTATACAGAACATAAAACGTTGGTCTAGATATTGTAAGGCTTAAGCTATTTCCTTTCTATTTAAAAGAAAAAGCAAAAATGTGGTAGGTTCCATAAGAACCTGTAATAAAATGACTAAGGAATTCTTGAAAATGTTTTTCCTTTACACATAAAACAAATAAACTTCAATGTAAGAAAATGAACTTTACCCAAAGGGATAAAGAATCATTCTACCAATGTCAGGAAAGGTTTAAAGATCTATTACTCACATGCTTGCATCATGGTTATGAACCATAACGCATTATCAGCTTCTTTTGTGAAGGACTTAATTCTAACATGTGCCAATTTATAGAGATAATGTGCAATGGCAACTTTATGAATAAATAACCCAATAAGGTGGTAGAATATTTGGAATGACTAGCTGAAAGTGCATAAACTTGGGCTAATTCAGAAAGTGTAGAACATCTAGATAGACTTCAAGCCCACTACCACATCTACTAGGGGAGGCATGTATACCATGTCTGAAAAAGATGAACTTAATGCCAGAGTCGCAACCTTAGCTAGAAATGTATAAGCCATGGAAATGAGAAAGAAAAACTCAAATAAGGGACGAACAAGTGTGTATAATTTGTGAAAGTACCATCCATCTTACTCAGGAATGTCCTACCATTCCAGCATTTCAAGAGGTACTTCATGATCAGGTTAATACAGTTAATACTTATAAAAGACCTTTCTACCCATATTTAGAGACATATAATCCCAACTGGAGAAACTATCCAAATTTCAGCTGAAAAAAGGACCAATTGCTAATGTCTCATAACCAAGTCCATACCAACCTCACCAACAAAATCACGGACTACTTGCTCTACCCCAATACCCAACTCATCAACCTCCTTCTTCTGGACTTTACTTGCCTTGACCCAAAAGGCTTGTAGAGGATAATATTAATCAACTCATTTAAAACTAGGAGAAGAAAACTTCTCAATTAGAATTTCAACTAAAATATTCAACTAGTTTGTGAATGAAATAAAAAGTATGATGAGTCAATGGATGCAAAATAAGGAAAAAGGAAAGTTTTCAGCTCAACTAGAAGCAAACCCTAAAGGTGTGCATGCAGTTAACAATAATACATTTAATGCATAATCAAGCTCTACCATGGAAGAGACTAAGGCTGTCACCGCTCGTAGGAGTGGTAAAATAATTGAGAAAGATGAGCCCCAAAAGACTAATAAGGTAGAAAAACCCATTGAAAATAAAGAAAATCTAAAGAAAGGGATCCCACTCCACCTGTCAAACCATGTCCAATCCCTGCTCCATTCCCTGAAAGGTTGTGTCAAGTCATAAAGAGTACCACTAATGATGAGATTATGGAGATATTCAAGCAAGTGAAGATCTACATACTGATCTTAGACGCAATAAAACAAATCCCATCATATGACAAATTTTTAAAGGATTTATGCATAATCAAAAGGAAATTGAACGTGCAAAAGAAGGCATTTGTGATTGAACAAGTAAGTTCCATTCTTCAGCACCACACACCCCAAAAATACAAGGATCTAGGTTACCCTACTCTCACTTGCATCATTGGAAACCATAAGATTAACCATGCCTTATTAGATCTTGGATCCAGTGTTAATCTGTTACCATACACAGTCTATGTTTAGCTGGGACTAAGAGATCTCAATTCAACATCCACTACACTCTAACTAGTTGATAGATTAGGGATAATACCCACGGGCATAATAGATGATGTGTTAGTCCAAATAGAGCAATTATTTTTTCCAGTCAATTTCTTAGTTTTTGGACACACAACCAATGCTGATGAGTAGTAAGAAATTCTTGTAATCCTTGGATGTCCATTTTTTGGCTACTTTCAATGTCTTAATAAACTACAAAATTGGTGTCATGAAGCTTTCATTTAGCAACATGATACTAGAATTGAACATCTTTGATATCTGTAAGCAACCAAGAGAAATCTCAGATGACTTGCATTATGCCAATATGATAAATTCTGTCATGCAAGATCATTTTTAATCATCTTCCTTGTTGGATCCACTTGAGGCTTGTTTGGCCCACTTCAATGAATTTGATGAGGACATATTAATAGAGGTAGTTAATGTTGTCCTTGATTCTATGTCCCCTATAGACGCCAAAAGATGAAAACCTCATTTCAAGGAACTTCCATCAATGGAGTCAACTCCCATTCCATTCCCAGTTGAACCTCCTAAGCTAGATTTGAAACATCTACCTTTTGAACTCAAATATGCCCATCTAGGAGATGAACAAACTTTTCTTGTTATAATTTCCTCTCAATTGAAAAAATCTCAAGAGGAACAATTGATCAAAGCCCTTAAAGAACACAAAAGTGTGATAGAATGGACCATAGTAGACATTAAAGGTATTAATCCTTAAATATGCACCCATTGAATCTACTTAGAGGATGATGCTAAATGATGTCATCAGTTGCAGAAAAGGTTGAATCCTAATATGAAAGATGTGGTTGGAGTAGAAGTCCTTAAAATGCTTAATGCGGGAATCATCTATCCCATAAGTGATAGCAAATGGGTGAGTCATACTTAGGTAGTTCCGAAAAAGTTTGAAGTGACAGTGATCACTAATGCCAACAATGAATTAATTCCTACTAGAGTTACCATTGGTTGGTGTATGTGCATTGACTATAGAAAATTGAATGCTATTACTAAGGAAGACCCTTTTCCTTTACCTTTTATTGATCAAATGCTAGAAAGGGTTGGAGGACACTAGTATTACTATTTTCTAGATGGTTATTTAGGGTGTAACCAAACAGAAATTACACCTAGGATCAGGAAAAGACTACTTTTACATATCCTTTTGGCACTTTTGCTTACAAAAGAATTCCATTTGGATTATGTAATGTGCTAGCCCCTAGCAAAAGATGCGAAGAAATCAACTCAAAATTTTTTATTTTTTAGGTCATCTGCATTTTTTCTGAGAGAATTATCTTCAATAAATCCATCAACTTTAGCAAACTAATAGAGATGACTGAAGAATTCAAAACCCTACTCATATGCTAAAAACATTCCATTTAAGCTCAGATCTCAGAGTGAGTGTGTGCATATACAATCTACACATAGAATAATCTAAATTTCTAAGTAGACTTCTAACTTTTGAACTCCATCTGAAATATGTTTTGACCTCAATCCTTACTAATGACATACTCTCAGAAATAAAATCTCTCAAATAAAGGGTTCAAATCATATCTCTCTTTTGAATATGTGAGAAGAGTCAATGAAAACAAATATATCTCACATATACTCATGAAGAATGAGAGTTAATAAGGAATTTAATGATTTTGATCCCTTTGGAATAGATGCCATTGCCTTTGAATATTTAGAAATACCACTCTTTTATTCCTATCCATTTATTTTCTCATCAAGACTATATTCATCCTAAAATCAATAGGTCTTTAATTGGGACGAAACATAAGCTTAGGACAGGGTACCAAAGAAAGGGTATAAGGGTATTCAAAGTTTCTTCAAAAATAAGTAGAGGTCTTCTACTAAAGTTGACAATTTTTCTTTCATTTTATGAAGTGAATATCTCTTTTTCTATTTTTCTTTGCATTCTTCAAACTTTTTTCTTTTTTTTTTCAGAATCTTTTCTTTCTTTTTCAGTACTTTTGACTCACTTTGAAGAATATTTCTTTTCTTCATATCCACTTTTCTACTTTCATTGCAATTAAAAAGTATTCTTTCATTCTTCTCTAACTTATTTTTCACAGAAAATGGGTAATGGATAATTTATACTGGGTTAATATGGGTAAAGGGTAATTTGGGTGACAAAAGAAAAGGCTTTATATTGAAAGGCTCAAGTTGGCTGACTAGTGGTAAAAATACTTCTGGGTAGGCTTTATGTCTCTATATTAACAACAATGATGGCCTAAATCATTTTCTAGGTTTCCTATAATCTATCAAATTCAACAAACTTCCAGAATTTTGAAGGTAATACTCTAATTATTCAAGTAATTAGCCAAATTTAAGAGTTTGGGATCAATTTTCTTTAAGCACGCTGAAGAAAATTAGGAATATTTATGACCTCTCAAAAGGATGAATGGTTCTAAAACTCACTTAGGTTATAGGTCTCCACTGAATTTCTTCAAAATTTCTAAGTTAAAGCCACTTATCAATTTAGACTATCTATATGCAACTGTTGTGTACAAATGTGATATGAGACTTTGCTTTCATGGAATACTTTAGAGAATGAGTAAAATGATGAATTAATCATATTCAATTCTATTAATAAGCTAAATTTATCCAGATTATACTTCAAAAAATCCAATTCTCATCATAGTATAGGAAATGACCTAAAATTTTTCATTTTTTCAATTTTTTTTTGTTTTGAAAAACCAAGGAAATCACCTAAAAACTAAAACAAAACTAGAATTTGCAAGAATTCTACACCCCCAACCTGACAGAAACATTGTCCTCAATGTTTAAAAGTAGGATGATTATAATGCATTGAGAAATATAAAAAAAAGGGAGATATAGAAAAAAAATCTAGAAAAAAAAAGAAAGTAAAAACTACGCTACATACTTTATTTTCAAATGAAAATTTTCAGAGGAAAAACATTACTGGGTTCGAAACTTCCCTCAGTCCCATACGAAATAAGCTGGACGGGCCTCTGAAAAGGAATGATGAATAAATTTATCTTGCAATTTAAAATTTTTCATTTTATCACAAGGCAAGATAAATTTATCTTCAAGCTGCTTCACATAATTAGAGACAATTGTAGGAGTTCGATGCATCCTTTTTAGAAATGGAGCAAGGATTTCATATTGCTCAGTAGGTGTGACATTTTCTTGATCAATAATTTCATCTCTTTTTCTGACCAGTTTAGATACTATTTCAGCTCTTTTAGGTCTAGATTGCTCAATTATGTTACCATTATGAATAATGGTAGCTTCCTTGGTTTGTTCCATGTCTGTAAATTAAGAATTAATCTCGTCTCCTACATCCATATCATCAAGATATTCAGTTGGTGGAATAGGACATTCCTCTTTATTAATAAGATGTAGCATTTGAGACATCATGTCCTTCAATTCAGTCATGGAATTTGTTTTCTCTTTTAATTGGGCTTTAATTTGAGCAATTTTCTTCTCCTGGTATTGCATGGCTAGATGAAAATTATCCTTCACTTTCCTTTTATGTGGAGGAAGGTAAGGTCCAGGAACAAGTGGTCCTTGTTTTTGGTAATAAGGTTGGTGTTGGGCCTTCTGTGAAGCACTGTATTCATTAGTGACAGCAGAATGATTACTCCAGTTGGAACTATATGTCTCTAAAGGGGAAAAATGTTGCTCATAAGAATGTGTCGATTCATTATCAATGGGACATTCCTGAGTGAGGTGTGTATTACTTTCACAAATATCATACACCTGTTCAACTTTCTTAGAGGGACATTTTTCCATTTCCATGGCCTCAACTGTTCTATCTAAATATGCTATTTTCATATCATCTTTTTCAGTCATAGCATATATTTCTCCCCTAGAGGATGTGGTGGTGGTCTTAGGCTCACTTGAAAAACCTACTTTTTCTAAATCAGCCCAAGTTTGTGCACTCTTTGCCAACCATTCCAAATACTCTTGTGCTTCTTCAGGTTTTTTATTTAAGAAATTACTATTGCACATCATTTCAACAAATTGATGCATATTAGATTTAAGTCATTCATAAAAGAAGCTAGTGATATGCCAAAGTTTGTATCCATGATGTGGACAAGTCAACAATAATTCCTTAAATCTTTCCCAACATTGATAGAAAGTTTCATTATTCTTTTGGGTAAAATTCGCTATATTTTGACGAAGAGCAATTGTCTTATGTCTAGGAAAGAACTTATTTAAGAACTTCCTAGTCATTTCTTCCCATGATTGTATGGAACCTGATGGCAGTGAATGAAACCACATCTTAGCTTTTTCTTTTAAGGAAAAAGAAAATAGTTTGAGCCTTACTATATCTAATTCGATGTTTTGTGTATGTTGAGTCGTGCACACTTCATCGAATTCTTTTAAATGCATGTAAGTCTTCTCACTCATTTATTTTCTAGATTAGGGTTTGCATTTAGAATAATTTGCATTGTTTGGTAGTGTAATTGCATAGAGAAGGCATCTAGTATATTTGTTGCATCTTAGGGTTTGCATTAGTTTATTGCTTTCAATTGCATTTTAGGACACGTCTAACACTTTAAGGTGAATTATATGTTGATCAAATTGCCATGGTGTGTGAAAATTAATTAGTAAGGGCACCTGACCCCACAAGATCAAGGGTGGATTTCATCACCACTCCTTGGCCCACGTAGGATAATCATCTCAAGCATGCAACCCCACCATACACTTTAAGTTAAAATCAATTAGAAGAGACCTATAGGGTCAGCACATGCTCGTAGGACCCTCTTAATAGGACACGAATTACTGTCACTCCGGTTGCTTTTAATCACTGTGGTTATTGGGAGTTGTCTAATAGAGCCTCGCTCTTCCCCCACCTCATGTTGATGTTTGTTGAGGTCTAAATGCCTCCTTACACGAGGGTTGTATTAACCACTTTGATCAGAACCTAACTGTAAGCAGTAGTCAACTCCTAAAGAGAGTAGGAGCGTTAGCTCAGGCTAATTAAAAGCGTTGTCCCCACAGAAAATCAAGAAAATCAAAATATTTATGCTTATTAGCCTTAGGGGATTGCTTGATTGTGTTCTTGATTATGCGTCATTCTAGGCATTTAGGTTGCATTATTTAGGATAGTCCTCTTCTAAAAAAGAAAAAAAGAAAAAAGAAGACATGATCAGTTGCATCTAATGAATAATTTAAACACTGATCAAAAGGGTAATTTACACCCTAGCATTAATAGAGAAGATATTTTCCCATGGAGAAACAATCCACTCTTTAATGATGATGAACCACCTTTCATCTTTGATAATTATGATGTTTCCTCATGGACGAGCAATTCTCTCTTTAATGCTGATGATCCTCCACCTCTATTCAATGATGATATCATCAATTGAGGAATCATTCTCAACCACATGGAAATAGGAGAAAGGACCAACATAAAACACATGAGAATAACCAAAATTCTTGTGGGAAGACACTAAGAGATCATTTGTAGCCTAATTATACCAGTACACTTTCATATATATTTTTACCTCCAAATGCTGGTATGATTGACTTAAAGTTGTTGATTGTTTAACCGCAAGTGCACGGGCTATTGTAGTGTAGCTTATGCAAGTATGGGTCGATCCCACCAGGACTTGATTTGAAGTGATGGAGTTTTCAATAAAATTCAATTAATAAAAGAATCAAAACAAAGAATATAGAAAAATTCAACTAACAATAAAATAAAATCCATATTTATTCAATTGTTGCAATGTACACAATTATTTATTCCAAAAAAAACATAAAATAAAACTAAAAGGCGTCCTGGATAAGCTTGTCCTTGGATTGCACTGTCCCTGAATAGTCAAAATGTGAATAAAACAAAATCAGAATAACATAGGGACACATGTGTAATTAAAGTGAGGACACAGTTGGAATTAGTTTGGGGACATAGATGGAATTAAACTGGGGACACAGATGGGATTTCTAAAAAAGGACAGAAGAGGAATTAAACTGGGGACAGAGTTGTAATTCCTTAGATCTGCCAGGGGCAGACCTATAAGTTTATGGGGTTCTGGTTTTTAATGAAAAACCAGGAAAAAAACAATGGAGAAGAAAACTGTAGAGGGGGAAGAAGAGAGGAGAAAAGAGGAAGGAAGGAGAGAAGGGAGAACCGCTGGGGAGGAAAACTCGAGTTGGGTTTTCTCTCCCTGGGCGTTCGGTGAAGAGAAGAAGGGAGGAAGAAGGATGGGAGAAAACCCGAGTTGGGTTTTCTTCCCCAGAATCGTCTGGATGGGTCTGGGCATGGTAGTCTGGGTAGTGGTCTTCTTGGATTTGGGCGATCTTTGGTTAGGCCAGGAAGCGGGGAAGAAAAAAGAAAACGCGCACAAGAGAGAGAGAGAGAGAGAGAGAGAGAGAGAGAGAGAGAGAGAGAGAGAGAGAGAGAGAGAGAGAGAGAGAGAGAGAGAGAGAGAGAGAGAGAGAGAGAGAGAGAGAGAGAGAGAGAGAGAGAGAGAGAGAGAGAGCATGGGAGTGGGGGATGATGCCAGGCCTGTGGTGTGTCACGCACCTATGGCCGGCCAGTGGGAAGAATGGTAGGAGGTAAGAGAGGAAGACAGGACTAGGAACTCTGTGTTGGCCAACCAGTGGTGGTGGGACTGGGTAGTAGTAAGAGAGGGAGATAGAGGAGCTAGGTAGAGGTGAAGCAAAGAGGAGTGGTGTGGCCAGAGATGAGGCAGAGGAGGCGCCAGTTGGGAAAGAAAGTGGGGAAGAGTGGGGAAGAAGAGGAAGAGTACGGTGATCTAGTCACCGGTTGGCGACTGCTTTGCAGTGAACAGAAAGAAGGGAATGGAGAAGTGAGGGATCGTGAGAGGGGGGAATGAGAGAAGGGGAAGAGAGGTAGAGAAAGAGGAAGAGACAATGAGGGGGAGAGATGGAGAGAAAGAAGGAATCAGGGAGAGAGGAGAAATGGAGAAGGGAGCACGGTGATGGGGAGTGGTGTGAAAGAAAAATAACAGAGCAGAGATAGAGAGAGAAATGCTATGCGACGATGATGGGAAAGAAGAAGATGATGGGGAGGAAAAAGGAAAGAAGGGAGGAAAGAGGGAGTGAGGGAAAGAGAGGAGAGAGGGAAAGTTGGCTGCCCAGCCTCCCAAAAGGGAAAAACCGTTATTTGGGGAGTGGAGAAGGGGAACATAAGAAGTGGGAGAGAGAGACACGTGAAAGAGAGGGAGATAAAAGAAGGAGAAAAACAGAGAGAAGAGAGAGAGAAAAGAAAGGAGAGGGATAAGAGAAAAAGAGAGAAAAGAGAGGCGAAAGAGAAGAAAGAGGAGATAGGTAAGAGAGATAAGAAAGAGAAAAAAAAGAGGGATTAGAGAAAGAGAGTGGGGTCCACTAGAATTCTAGACTTACTAGAACTCTACAAGTATTCAACTTTATCCTGTACTAGGACTCTTCAAATTCCATATGATTTCCATGAAACTTCATCCTCTTCATCTAATACCCTTGATTTGATCTGGAGCGTCCATGTCTGAGTCAATTAATCTGCAATGCACAGGACCCAATTAGAATCATCTGACCCATTCATTATTCATCTAATTAGCTTTGATGATCATCTAACTGCTAATTTTGCAATTCAACGGTTGGATGGCCAATTAAAGCTAAAACAGAATATTTTATGTAAAATCTTGAAATTAATGGCCTAGATGCTCTAATTGAACACTAAATTAGGGGTATTTTGACCAAAATTGAACACTTAACATAATGCTCCTGCCACATTTCAACGCTACATGTTGAGCATTTTCAGTGATATGGTAGAGAGAATTTTAGAGATTTTTATGGATGACTTTTCTGTTTTTGGTGATTCATTTGACATATGCCTTGAAAATCTAAGAAAAGTCTTAAATCATTGTGAAGAAAAGAACCTGTTGCTTAATTATGATAAGTGTAATTTCATGGTTTCGAAGGAAATTGTCTTTGGCCACATAGTGTCATCCAAAGGTACATAGGTAGACAGAGCCAAAGTTGACCTAATTACCAATCTATCCATCCTCAAATTTGTTGGGGACATTTGCTCATTCTTAGGTCACATAGGATTCTATAAGAGATTTATTAAAGATTTTAGTACTATATCTAAACCGTTGTGTCACCACCTCATAAAGGATACCCCTTTTGAGTGGATTGATGATTGTTAGAAAGCTTTTATAAAGGTGAAAGCAAGTTACACCTATTATCTAGCCACTTGATTGGAGTCTACACTTTGACATCATGTGTGATGCTAGTGATTATTCTGTAGGAGCTATACTAGGACAGAGAAAAGAGAAAAAGCCATATCTCATCTACTATATAAGTAAGACCCTAAATAGCACCCAAATGAATTATTCCACTGTGGAGAAAGAACTCTCAACAGTTGTCTTCACATTGGATAAGTTCAGGTCTTACTTAGTTGGATCTAAAATAGTCATCTTCATTGATCATTTGGCCCTTAAGTATCTTCTTTCTAAGAAAAATGCTAAGCATAGGCTAATTAGATGGATTTTTTTAGTCCAAGAGTTTGACATTGAGATAAAAGATGAAAAAGGAGCATATAATGTTGTAGCTAATAGAACTTTTGGATGAGTTGCAAATTAAGGATACTTTCCTTGATGAACAACTTCTTCATGTCTCCCATCCTCCCAAGTTTGCTGAAATTGTAAATTATTTAGTCACATGAAAGATTCCTGAACATTGGAAGAAATTAGAAAAGCAAAAATTCTTTTCCAATGTTAAGCATTGCTTTTGGGATGATTCACATATGTTTAAGTACTACCTAGATCAAATAATTAGAAGATGTGTCCCAGACTTAGGGCAACATAGTGTCATCTCCTTTTGTCATTCAGAAGCATGTAGTGGATATTTTTTTGCACAGAAAACTATTACAAAGATTTTATAGTGTGGTTTCTACTAGTCATCACTATTTAGAGACACACATGTGTTCTATAAATCATGTGAGTGATGTCAAAACTTAGGAGGAATAACTCATAGGAATATGATGCCTCTGAACCTTATCCTTGTCATAGAAGTTTTCTATTGCTGGGGCATTGATTTCATGGGGTCATTCCCACCTTCTTTTGGATGCATTTATATTTTGTTGGTCATAGACTATATAGTCAAATGGATTGAGGCTATCCCATGCAAGCATAATAATCATAAAATAGTTATTAAATTTATAAAAGAAAATATTTTTTCTAGATTTGGGACCCCTCGAGCCATTATAAGTGATAACGGGACACACTTTTGCAACAAAGAATTTGAAGAACTCATGAAAAAAAATACTATCACCCATAAAGTTGTAACCCTGTATCACCTACAAACAAGTGGACAAGTAAAGTATCTAATCGGGCCATAGGACAAATTCTTCAAAAGACTATTAATCCAGATTGTAAGGATTAGTCTCTTAGATTGACTGATGCGCTTTGAGCTTGTAGGACTATATATCAAACCCCAATTGGTATGACTTCCTATCGTATTGTATACAGTAAGGCTTGTCATTTGCCTGTGGAATTGAAAAATAGAGCTTATTGGGCAATGAAGACCTTTAATTTTAACATGAATAAAGAAGGCTCATATAGGAAACTCCAACTCAATTAGTTGGAGGAAATCAGACAAGAAGCTTATGAGAGTAATAGGATCTATAAAGAAAACATGAAAGTTTTTCATGATAAAAACATAATGAGAAATCCTTTATACCAAACCAGAAGGTTCTGCTTTACAATTCTAAGCTCTACCTATTTTCAAGTAAGCTTAGATCTCCATGGACCGATCCATATATAGTTAACGAAGTTTTTCCATATGGGACTGTCAAGATTGAGGCTGTTAAGACCGACCATACTTTTAAAGTGAATGATCAATGTTTAAAGCTTTTCTTAGAATATGAGAATCTAGAAGTTGATTCCACAACTCTGGAGGATCCTGTTTATCAAAATTGAGTAGATCTAATCCCTTTGTATTATCTTTTGTATTTTTTGCTGTTTTTCTCATCACTCATATTCATTTTAGGTCCTACTTTTTAAACATTGAGGACAATGTTTCTTTCAGGTTGGGGAGTGTAGAATTCTAGCAAATTCTAGTTTTTATTAGTTTCTTAATTTCAAAAAATTTGAATTTTTTGCAAAATATTATCTTTTATTTTATTTTTAGATTTTAGGTCAATTCCTACACTATGATGAGAATTAGATTTTCTAAAGTATAGTATAGATAAATTTTTCTTATTAATGGAATTGAATATGATTAATTCATCATTTTACTCATTTTTTAAAGTATTCCATGAAAGCTAAGTCTCAAATCACATATGTATATGCAGTTGCATATACGCAATCTAAATTGATAAGTTGTTATAACTTAGAGATCTTGAAGAAATTCAGTGGAGACTTATAACCTAAATGAGTTTTAGAGCATTTCATTTTTTTTGAAAGGTTATAAATGTTTCAAAATTTTCTTCAATGTGCTTAAAGAAAATTTAATCCCACCAACTTTTAAATTTGGTTAATTACCTAAATTGTTAGAGTATTATCTTTAAAATTCTACAAGTTCATTGAATCTGATAGATTACATGAAACCTAAAAAATGACTTAGGCCATCCTTATTGTTAACTTAGAGAAATAAAGCCTACCAAAAATAGTTTTACTACTAGTTAGCTAATTTTGAGCTTTTATATAAACCTTTTGTCACCCAAATTACCTTCACCCATGTTAACCCAGTATAATATATCCATTACCTAGCTGCTTCTAAAATAAGTTATTGATGAATGAAGAAAAACCTTTAGTTACAATGAAAGCAGAAAAGTGAATATCAAGAAAAGAAGTGTTCCTCAAAGAGATTCAAAAGAAAAAAAAAAAAGAGTTTGAAGAATGCAAAAAAAAAAAAAAAGAAGAAAAAGAAATATTCACTTTAGGCAAAGTAAAGAAGAATTATCAACTTTAGTAGAGGACCTCTACTTATTTTTAAAGAAACTTTGAATACCCTTTATACCCTTTCTTTTGTACCTTATCCTAACCCTACATTTCTTCCCAATTAAAGACCTATGATTCGAGGATGAATATAGTCTTGATGAGGATATGAATGAATATGATTTAAAGACTAGTATTAATAAGTATTCAAAGGTAATGACATTCATTCTAAAGGAATCAAAACTAATTCCTTAGTAACTCTTGTTTTTTCATGAATACATGTGAGATAAATTTACTTTTATTTACTCCCCTCACATGTTTAAAAGAGAGAGATTAATTGAACCTTTAATATAAGAGATTCTATTTCTGAGTGTATGTCATTAGTGAGGATTCAGGTTAAAGCATATTTCAGATGAGTTCAAAAGTTAGAAGTTTACTTAGAGATAAAGATTATTCTATGAAAAAAGTGGAATTGAGTTGAAAATAATTTTTAGAATTTTGAAATTTATTTTTTTGCATATTTTGTTGGGGATTAGCAAAATGTTGGTTGGGGCTATGTTAAGTGTTCAATTTTAGCCAAAATACCCTTAATTTAGCCAAAATACCCTTAATTTAGCATCTAATTAGATTATCTCATTAATCAATTTTAAAATTTTGTATAAAACTTTGCATTTTAGCTCAAATTGACCATCCAACCATTGATTTGTAAAATTTAATGGTCAAATGATCATTAGAGCTAATCAGATGTATAACTTACAATTTAAATAATTCTAATTTAGTCCTATGTTGTGCAGATCAACCAAATTGAAATTAGACAAACCAAATCAAGGAGAAAATTATGTGGAAAGAGATGAAATTGAAGATAATTAGAAAATAAAGTACAAAAGCTGGATAATTAGTCAAATTCTTATAATCAAAGATTATGAAGAAAATTCTTAGAAAAATGAAAAGCCTCTTTTGCTAAAGAACAAAAGGCAGAACTTTGTATTGTATCCCTAAAATAATAGAAAAAATTTGGTTCAAAAGTTCTTTGATGAGTTAAAGAGGAGCATAGTTGCTTTCCCCTCCTCATTTTGAACCTAAATATATCCTTTTGGTCATTTGTTTTATGCTTTATGGGGCTTTTATGTGGTAGATATGGTGGGGATTGGTGGACTTAAATTTAAGGGAGCCACTCAAGTGTGTTGATTTGCTTAATGATTGGTCCTACCCTCTCACTCCATTAGCACATGAATAAGAAATTGAGTTCTATAAACTATCAACTTGTATCGAGCTTAATCTAAGTAATGTGCCTTTACGTAAGCCATCTCCCATCTTTATAAGCTTAATACAATAAAATTCGCATAGTGTTGGGCCATGGACTAATTAAACAGGTTATTAAATAACATAGATGCAATATCTTAGATTACAAGAATTTGACTTGAAAGAAAATTAGTTGGAGCTAGAAGGAACTTGGATGAGGACAGTAGTAGCATGAGACTATGTTAACATTGTACGTTTGATAGAACATTCACATTTGCCTTTGAGGTTTGGGTTAGTGGATTGTATACTTGTGACTTCCATTAGAATGGATTGGACATGTAAATATACTCTATGTATGTATTGGATTGTGTTTGTGATTGGACATATTTTGGGGAATGTTAAGTCATGATTTGAACTGTTTTAAAAATTAAAATGTATTAATTTTCCAACTCATTGAGTATTTATTTGATGTATCGCATTTCATGGATTAAATATTGTAATGTCCAAAAAATAGAAGAGATTCTATTAAATTTTTGGTAGAAATGAGTAATTCATTTTACCATTAAATCCATGTTTAGTAAACAAGAATGATACTCAAGGTTTTAAAAAAAAATCATTTTACAAAAAATAATAATTGATGTTTGTTTTCAAAAAGAACTTTCAAACTAAGGGCCTCTCATCTAAAAAATAATTGAGAAAATATTATTTTAAAACCCAACATTGTAGTTGATATCTTCATTACTAGTGGGTCTAGTTGTATCCTTTTATGCTTTTCCTCTATTTTCCATGCATTTATGTACTTTTTCATCCATTTCTACTTGTTAAAACTTTCTTATCTCTAGTGTTGTCCCCAAGGTAGAAGCAGCATCACTACTTTGTCGCCCAAAGACAAGGTCAACCTGCTACCAACTTGGCAACTCATACAAATGCAAATATTTGATTCCTTTAGACCTATCTAGTGTACCTTAGTAGTTCAGTAGGTTATGACTATGTGTCTCTGTAAGCCATTACATGATATGCCATTATGGATCCAGCAACGCATCGTTCAGGATATTTCTCCATACTTATCAATGAAGCTCCAAAAGGCTTCTTCCATAGTTCATGAGGAATGCAAGAAGGCCACCCTAAGATTTTCAATAAGATGATGACGGGTACTCTTGCACCCAACTTATCCAGGAGGGCTGAAGATTCCAAACTCTCATCTTATTATCTCCATTTACAATATGCCAATGTAATTGGAGAATATGAGGAGGATTTAGAAGAAAGATGAAAGCACTACTCAAGGCATATGATAGTTGATCATTAGTAAAAAATCAATCTTGAAAAGTCAGTAATTTTTGGTGTTAACATCTCAAATGAGGTGCTTGAACTGTTGGTTAGTGATCTTAGATGTAAACTCACTTCTCTTTCGAGCTCTTATCTTAGAATGCCAGGCTAAATGCAAGTATATGGGAACTGGTGATTTAAAGGCTCAAATTTTTTTAACAAACTGGAAAACAACAATTCTATCTAAGGGCGAGAGGATTACTTTGAGCAAAGCATCTCTTGCAACATGCCAATATATACAATTTCTCTATTTAAACATCCTGCCCAAGTCATTAGAAGAATGTAACAAATTCAAGGAGACTTTCTATGGAAAGGTGGAGAGGAAAGACAAAAATTTCACCTTGTAGCATGGAATGAAATATAAAGGGTAGCCCTGGTGCATGAAGCTCTGTTTTTGCAAAATCCTAGGAAGAGGTGGACCACAAGGGTTTATAGTACGCAGCCTTACCTTGCATTTATGCAAGAAGCTGTTTTCACGCCTTGAACTCATGACCTCAAAGTCACACGTTGACAACTCTACCATTGCACCAAGCCTCCCTTCCATTAATTACTAAAGTATCAAGGTTTATTAATATTTTATACAAGCCCGAGGTTGGGACCATGGTTAGTATTAAAGTAGGAAGGTTATTAAATTAAGCAGTATTAATGTGGCATTCTTTTTCTCCTTCTTAAAAATAGGAACAAATAAGAAAATGTGATACTCTATCTTGTTTTCTCTCTAAATGACCCTAATTTTTCTTCAACACTTGTTTAAGTTCTTCCATTTGTGACCATAAACTTGATTAGTATCATAAAGATGCACTTGAGTCAATATTTAGAGAGATCTTAAAGTCCAGCAAAGCATGTATCCAATTAATTGAATGCAGATGAATGGCTAGAGGGAGTGAAAATCGAATGGGAGTTACCATAAGAGCCAATATGTAACTCAATGTATGATTGTAAGGCTTGGCTGAGTTCAACATGTTTGTTTGATAAGGCAAGGACTAGGACAAAAAGATCAGTTGCAATACAACCCTATGGTGAGATCCAGACAAACAACATGCAGGTTTGATAAATTGCAGATAACAAGCACTGGTCGTGATTTAAGGCCCGGACAAACATAAGTTAAAATATAGAGACATGGGGCACCTATCAAAGACTATTTAGACATATGGGATTACAAGGGCTCTATCTAAATTAAGTATCATTTGCAATGTCTCATATCTAGGGCAGCCCAAGTGCCTCGAGCTCCCACATACATGGGATGACCACAAGGGTCAATAGTTTATAGCCTTATCTTGCATTTTGCAAGAGGCTATTTCCATGCCTTGAACCTGTGACCCCAAGGTCATATGACGACAACTCTACCGTTGCGCCAAGGCTCCCTTCTTACAATGTCTCATATCAGCGATGACCATATCTGTGCAATGTCTTTTGGTGGCTTCTCATCCCAAGATTCCCAGCATGTTAATTAATGATACTAGTATGGAAGTAATGATTCAACTATTATTTTCATCTACTCAATTCTAGCTATTCCACTACTGCACACATAATTTCTTCGAAAGTATGAAAACCATTTGAATTAGTAGCCCATTTCTAAGCAAGTTTGGGTTTTATTCTATCTTAAGAATACCCACTTAAATCTTATTGCATGTGTAGTTTGTGTGAAAACCCCAATTTTTCTGGAATTATTTGAAATTAATTGAATTTTTTTATATGAAAATCGAGGTAAAATATTATATTCAATATAATATTAATTTTTAGAAAAAGAATCAAGTCTTGAACGTAGATATTTGGAATGGTTCATGGGAAATCGGTCAGAATGACTGTAAGCACACTGAAAGTTGAGTTCAAGTGAAAATTTCCTATTTTTTGTAATTTTTGTTTTGTGAGTTTATATTTACCCATAGGGGTAAAATGGTTATTTCACTTTTGTGTGGGGTCCACAAAAGTAAGTTGAGCTGGGGGACAACCAGCACAAGGAATATTAATGATGAAGAATAAAATGATAAGGAATATGCTTTTAATTTTATAAGAAAAGTAGAAAAGCATTTAAAATGAAAATAATTAAAATTTTCATTAAAATAATTCACAAATAATCCTATAAATAGCCTTCCTACAGACTGCACAAAATTGCACAGAGCCTAAGACTCTCCCCCTCTCTCCCTCTCTCTTTCCTCCGCTTTCTCTCTCTTTCCCTCTTTTTTCTTCCCTTTTCTTTTGTCTTTCCTCTCTTTCTAGCCATATCGGCAGTCCCCACAAGCGCCCTGCATGGGAACTAGCTTGTGATAGGGTGGAAAGTTGGGGGAAGCACCTTCCACGCGACCCCTGCGACGAACAGGTCGACTAGGGTTTTTCCTAGTCAGCAAAATCATCCCCGATCTCCCTCCTCTAGCATCAAAAAGAACCCAAGAGACCCATAATCCATTCTCCTTACCTTCCTCTTCAAAACCCCTCTCCCATTTCTCTTCCCTAACACTGGAAAACATCCTAGCGGCATAAAAATCACAGAAACCCTAGTCGTCCAACCAAGGCTTCAAAATTTGGCAGATTTCTTCCTCTCCGGCTCTCTTCTCTGCTTCAGATGGGATCCAGGTAAGTCCTTCTTCCATTCCCCCATGTTTTCCAGCGTGTTTCCCCCTCTGGTTTGGTTCACCAATGATTGAATCACCAGTGAACCAGATCCAGTGACCTAGGATTAAATCACTAGTAAATCAACATTTTTTGGGAATTCTGAACTGTTAGATCAGTTTAGAGGGTCCCAAAACCATAGGATGTGAGATCACAGATCCATTTCCATGTGATATGGACATAGATCTGGTGGACTGTTGATATGACTGTCCAGATTGGACCGTCTCAACAGATCTCCAGAGATCTGACTCTGGGTGGCACTTCGTGAGACGCACAAAGCGATGCTCGCCGTGGGCGTGCCTTCACCCATGCGCAGCATCTGAGGCACGATCGTGGAAAACTGTGATGTGCAAGGTGTCCCGATGACAGTGACATGTGCCACCCCATTTTGTTGCTTTCTTACAGTCCAGATCAAATCTGGACCATCAAAATAGATATGAAACTTAAAACTTCAATTCAAGGCTCATTTTAACTCCAAATCAAGATATGAAAAAAGTTCTAGACTCCTGGTGAAGAGTAGAATCTAATGCAAATATAAAATCTAGGTTTTATTTACTGTAAAATTCTATAAATCACAAAAAGTGGTACTAATTCCCAAGATTAGTCAAATCTGGCATGATCAAAAGTTCAATTTCTAATCTTTTAGTGATCTAATGATGAGGAAACATGGAATCAAGTGTTAGATGTGACTAATCTGAGATGAATTAAGAAATTTAACCTTAATAGAAGAGAAATCTTAGAAATGATCATGGATCTACTTGATCTGAGTAATCAAGCATGATCAGACCATGACAATTAGTTTGAATGATGATATAAAGTTAAGATTATATGGATTGATGAGCTGAATGTGGATAATTTAGGATAGATTGAGATATATGCTCTTAATTTTGATAAAATGGCTTAAGATCTTCTTGATCGTTTGGATCAAGAAAGATCAGATCATGTGATAAGATGCATCAATGATCTAGTGATGATATCATATTAAGAGAATGTGATAGATTTGAATAAAAATGAAAGATCAAGATCTAAACCTTTAATGAAATGAAAATATGAATAGAAATCAAAATATAATCATTGGATCAAAATGAAAAAATATGATATATTCAAATGAGCATGTGAGTTATTATATTCTATTGTAAATGTTCTTTTATTTACTTAGTAGATTTAATTATTAGATTTACTTATTTACGCTTTAATGTTCATGTTATGTAAATTACATGGAAAATATAATTAAATAAAAATAAATATTGGTGAACATTTACAATGAATATGGACATGGACTTAATGATAGTAAGGGTTATAATTAGTAGGACAATATAAGGAATATCATTTTCTTGGCCAAAATTAGGAGAATAATAAACCCCATGAATGGCATTTTAAATGTTCATGGATTTAATTAAAATCAAATAACAAGAGTACTTAGGGTTTAATGCTCATAGGAACCTTATGAAGGTTGAGCTAAGGTCACCCCAATAAATGCTGAACATGGTGGTTAAGGGGGTTCTCTAATAGAGCCTCGCTCTTCCCCTACCTTCTGCCGACGTTTGTGAGGTCTAAACGCCTCCTTACATGAGGATTTAATTAACCACTCTGTGAGCAGCTTTTAACTGGTAAGCTTTAGTCAATTCTAAAATAAGGAGTTGTCTAGTATTAGAAAAGAAATAAACTATCTTCAACCAGTAAGACATTAACTGGTTAAATAATAATAAGATTATAAAAGGATAGTAAACTATTCTAATCCTAATAAAAATGGTAATTAAGATAATCAAAGATCAAACAAGATCCATAGGAAGATCTTGAATGATCAAGAATAAGAAGAAACATAATATTGCGTTAGTATGTATGTTTTTGAATTAGTATGAATATAGATCAATAGATTAGACCTTGATGAATATGATCCAAGGAAAAAGATGCAAATCATCCTATGTAAAGATGATCAAAAGAACAACTATGAAGTATAAGTGAGTTGAGGAATGACTGTTTATATATATGATTTGATAGATACATGAAGGATATGATGATCAAGATCAATGAGAAGGTGGATTGTTGAAAGTAAAGGTAGGTGGACCTTAAGAATATATTCAATATAGACGATACATATATTTTACACATAATCTTATCCTGATAACTATAGATTGATTATACTTACCTTAGAATTGTTTATGAATCAACAAATGATGTTAAAATGAATACAAAGCGATTAATTAAGTAATTATAAAAATACTTAAGGCAACAAATAATGTTGAAATGAATACAAAGTGATTGATTAAGTAATTATAAAATTACTTAATGGTTAGAATGAGAATATTTGAACTACATAAGTTGGACCTCCAAATCTTAAGGAAATAAGTTATAGGCATGTCCTATTATAATCAGACACACAGTCTGTATATATGAAATATTATTTTCCATATAAGTATGGATGCTTATGATTTTGTTTTAAGACAGGCTTATGCCTAGGATGCCAATGCTAGGCGAGTTATGAGGGTTTGGCCACCCGCTCTCCAAAACTGATTATGATGATGATACCCTGCCCAAAGAGAGGCAAAATGTAGGGTGGGTTAATTATGGGAAGGCCGCCACTGTGACGGCCATGATTCTCCCCATACAAACATGGATTTGTATTTTCCACTGTGAT
Source organism: Warburgia ugandensis (assembly GCA_035236585.1). Taxonomy (NCBI): domain Eukaryota; kingdom Viridiplantae; phylum Streptophyta; class Magnoliopsida; order Canellales; family Canellaceae; genus Warburgia; species Warburgia ugandensis. The sequence goes on along the minus strand of CP141129.1, from coordinate 72,538,455 downwards.
ATTAGTGGAGTATTAAGCAACTATTCAGGCATGCTGCATGGATTAAGACTGCAAGCATGGTAGTCCTTGAGATTATTTTGCATTATGATGTAATTGATTATGGCATGATGAGTTGCCTTATTTTATGGCATGATAGGATGCCTGGTAAAAGTTATTACCGATGTTGTATTGGAGGACAATTCCCAATACAGTAAAAGCGTAGCCCCGGTGCATGAAGCTCTCGCCTATGTAGGATCCGGGGAAGGGGTAGATCACAAGGGCCTAAAGTACACAGCCTTACCTTGCATTTTGGAAGAGGCTATTTCCATGCCTTGAACTCATGACCTCAAGGTCACACAATGACAACTTTTACCGTTGCACTGAGGATGATTCCCAATACGGTATGATTATATATTAACACATAGTGTTAATATTGAAATTAGTTTGGAAATGAGATATTATTGATGATATTGACTATATTCACAATTTTTAGTGACTTTATCTATATATAATATATACATATAATGCATATAATGACTGAAGGATGAAATGGCTATCCAATTGTATAAATTGATTTATATCATGGATATAAAGAACTATTGATTTTGAGATATATTGATTATATTTCTTAAATCTCCTACCAAGCATAGCTTGTTGAGATATTGTAAATGTTTGAATGTTTACAATATCTCATATACAATTCAGGAAGATTGAAAGCTCAAGACTTGAGGATAATCATCACCGAACTACTGCTCAAGGTATTTAATTTGAGAAAGATTGTATTGATTATTTTATAATTTGGATTGGAATATTTGGACAAGGTATGTAATGACTACCAGGTTATGTATGTGAACCACTGGATTGATCCTGATTTTAATAAAAGTATTTCTATTGATATTCAATAAAAAAAATTATTTTATACAAAAATCTATGTATGGTAAGTAATTTGAGGTGTCACTCGGGTTTTTGACAAATCAATTTCAAAGAAAATATGTTTTCGCTGTTTGTATTTTAAAAATTTTCAAAATCAGAGCCCTACCTTTGCAATTATTTATGAAAATGTATTTTAAAAACTCCGGTCGTCATAGTTTGTCTGTGGTTCCTCAGTCTCTCTCATTTGCATTTCTTGCTTTGAATTTAGCATTAAGAATCCATTTTTATTGGTGAAGTTCCTTCTTTGTTCTGTTCTAACGATACCAACTTGAATATGCATATCGTATTTCACCAAAAGAAACAAAATTGAATAAAGCTACAATACTTCCAAAGCTTGATAATGACTAGCTAAAGCCATCAAATCCGATGTGAATTTCATGTATGCTTTTTGACTCGTATGGCCTCTTATACTGTAGAGGATGTAGATACATTACTTCCTCTATGTCTTAACTTTCTAGTATCAAGGTTGCCTCTCCATTCTATTATCTATATCTCTCTTTGACTCAATGTAGTTCCTCAAGTGAGCTCTCCAAAGCAAACCATCCCTCTCATATATTTGAATTAATGTACTTTGCTGCAAATTTTCTTTTTGGGATTTGTTGGATTTTTTTTCTCTTTACTAGTTTTCTGGAACTAGAAGAATTGGTGTTTTGCTGGTGGGTGTTTATGTATGGTGTGTGTCTCTTCAATTTGCCTGCATCTTGTTATGGTAGAAAAAGGAATGGTGGACTGTTATGGATGTTAGGAAAATGGGGGATGTTTTGTATTTGGAAATGGTGGACTGTTTTGATCTATTTGGAAAGTGGTGGAATGTTATGGATGTTACAAGACTTCTTTTATGAACTTTATGTGTCAAAGTTGTATAATCAGACTGAACTTATGCAACAATTATAAAAGATGCTTCTATATGCAATTATTCTACCAACTAATGCAAAATTATTCTAAATGCAAACCTTAATCTAGAAAATAAATTGTGAGGAAACTTACAGTGGGGTTTCTGAAGAAGATCAAGTGTGGGTTACCTTATCCCACACTCGCACTATATTATACAACCCTTTAAAATTGAAATTGCAAATTGCAAAAGGGCCTCACTACAAGATTCACTCAAAGAAAGGGAAAAATCCTAATCTAGGAAATCAAGGAAATTCTATTTTGTTGATGATGCTTCACTTGCCAATTTTCTGAAAAATAAAGATAGCAATCAGTACCAAATTTAGAAAATGAAGTGATTATGCACTAATTTTTTTAAAAATATTTTTTAAATGCACCTAAAAATGCCTAAAATGCTAAAAAAATGCAATTCCTAATTTTTTTTAAAAAAAATTCTGAATTTTTTGAATTTTTATTTTTTTTGGGTTTTTAATTAATTTTTATAAAAACTTCATTGGGGGTCCTCGGCAACAGCGCCAAAAACTTGCTGATTCTTTTGATATTTTTATTAGTTTGTATCAATTTACAATTTTACTTTGACAAGCTAAGTAGATGTAAAACGACAATGGGGGCAATGATAAGAGAACTAATGGTTGGTTTTCTAGATGCTTGGATATGTTGTATTTGAATCATGCTTAGATTGTAGCTTGGAAGTTTTGATTCAATTGGCAAATGTTCTTTATCTTTCCCTATCACATAATCAGTGTTCAGGTTTTGCATGCCTAATTGATAATGATGGAAGGTGGGGGCATTGGGCTGTGGGAAATGATGGGCATGTTTGAGTTTTTTGAGTGTATATCTTATTTCTGAAGTTTTGGAAAATGGGAAACCTCGTTTGTTTTTCTCCTTAGGATGTTGATATTCTCTAGTTGTGATCTTTCCAAAACAAACAATCAATCCGGGTTTTTTCTTTCTTTTCATTTATCTTTGGAGAAATTGAGCGTGTGTAGACGATGGGAAGGCTACAAATCAAATGGTTTCAAGCTGTAACAAGATAAGACTTGGTTCAAGTTAGAAAACCTTGCAGAAGTCTCAAGGCAGATGCCCCCTATCAAGTAAGTGGATCCTAATTACTAGCAGGAAAATCAGCTTGTAGGATAGTAGATCAGGAATGAGGTTTTGTTGCAGACGTGAACTTTCATATATCTGCTTTCCTTCAATATTGTTTCCTTGCATAGCTTGCGTGCATTTCTATGATCAATAAGAGGATGTTTAGGCAATAAGATTTGGCTTCTTCACACATGGTTCTGATTGTTTGTTTTTCTGCAATTTATTTTGGTAAAGCAAAACCATTCATCCTCAGGAACTGTGGAGCTCAACACAGACCATGGACTAATCATGGGGCTAATTGTTTTGTATGGCCTAATCAATCACAACTTATGAAGCTTCTTATTAATGGTATTCATTTCATCTTTTCTAGCCAAGAAACACGAAGATTCTTTTAAAGACAATGCTGTGGAAAGCTGCTCATTGGTGAAGATAAATATACAGAGGAAGAATAAGAAGAAAAGGTGAATGAGTGGCATGGGTAATATTCAATCTCAAGAAGGAGATGATTTTTCAAGTCTAACTTCTCCTAGCTAGGATGCTCAGTTTTATAATGTGCCAAGACTCGGAAAGTAGCATGTTTTGGCATGTAAATTGACAGCCATAAGATTGATCCCTCATGTGAAAAACTAGGTGAAAAAGGTGGTCGTCTTTATGTATTCTTTGTTGTACATCTAACAAATCAAAACAAGATCGTTTCCCCAGTATTACGGCTTTGATTGGAAAATACAATTCCATGGAACCAGTTTCTTTAATTCCTTGCTTTTTCTGTTACTTAAGAAATAGTTGTTCGTGCTTAAGCCTCTTGTTTGATTTCGTTAGATGTTTTGTGGTTAACTTTTAAAGTGGGTCCTAGAGGATGTACAGAGGTAGTAGGGTAAAAACAGGTTTTGATTTTTATCTTTAAATTTTTTTACAGCAAAGAGTTATGAAACAAAAAAGGGCAGCCCCGGTGCATCAAGCTCCCACCTATGTGGGGTCCAAGGAAGAGGTGGACCACAAGGGCCTATAGTAGGCAGCTTTGCCTTGTTTCTTGCCCGTGGGATTGACATGTACTTGCATTGCTATATTGTAATAGCCCGTGCACTTGCGGTTAAACATCAATAAGTTTTTGGAGCCATTGCTAGGGACCCGCAATGGAATTTTTATAAAATTTATAAAATAAAAAAAATAAATTTTTTAAAAAAAAATTAGGAATTAAATTTTTTTTGTTTTGTTTAGCATTTTAGGTGCATTTTTATTTATTTATTTAGTGCATAATCACTTTATTTCTTAAATTTGGTGATGATTGCTATCTTTTTTTAAAAATAAAATTGTTAAGTGGAGCATCATCAATTAAATAAATTTTCCTTGCTTTCCTAGATTATGATTTTTTTTTTTCATTTTTTTGAGTGAATCTTGGAGTGAGAGCCCTTTGTAATTTACAATTTCTATTTTAATTTTAAAGGGTTGTATAATACAGGGCAAGTGTGAGATAAGTCGGCCCACACTTGATCTTCATAAGAGACTCCATTATAAGTTTTCTCACTCATTTATTTCCTAGATTAGGGTTTGTATTTAGAATATTTTTGCATTGGTTGGTAGTATAATTGCATATAGAGAGCATACTTTATAATTATTGCATTTTAGGGTTTGCATTAGTTTATTAATTTTAATTGTATACTTAGGACACGTTTATAGCTTTAAGGTGATTTATATGCTTATCAAATTGCCATGGAGTATGAAAATTAATTAGTAAGGGCACCCTATCCTACAAGATCAAGGGTAGATTTCATCACCACTCTTTGGCCCACCTAGGATAATCACCTCAAGCGCATAACCCCACCATTTATATTAAGTTAAAATCAATTAGAAGAGACCTATAGGGTCATCACATGCTTGTAGGACCCTTTTAATAAAACACGATTTATTATTACTCCAGTGACTTTTGAGCACTGTGGTTATAGGGGGTTATTTAATAGAGCCTCGCTCCTCCCCCACCTCCTGTTGACATTTGTTGAAATCTATACCCCCATTGACACGAGAGTTGTATTAACCATTTTGTGCAAAACCTAACTGGTAAGCAGTAGTCAACTCCTAAAGAGAGGAGTGTTAGATTAGGCTAATTAAAAGCATCATCTCCATAGAAAATCAAGAAAATCAAAATATCTGTCCTTATTAGCCTTAAGGGATTGCTTGATTGTGTCGTTGGTTGTGCATCATTCTAAGCATTTAGGTTGCATTATTTAGGATAGTCCTCTTCTAAATATTAAAAAAAAAAACACAAGAAAAAAGAAGAAGATCTTTTATTGTATGCCCTTTGGATACATGACAAAACTAGTAGGTTAGTTAATTACGACCAAAAAGACATACCACCAATGATTAATCATCGATCAAGGGATAGCTCACCTCATGGTAGTGGCAGAGGTGATCAAGGCCCTCCACTCATCATGAATGAGGATCCACCACCTCTAATTGATTATGAATATCAACCTTCACAAGGAGGAATAATCATCCACAAAGAAATTGGAGAAGGAATGGAAATAGGGAATGGGACCAACAGAGTGACCATGGAGACTGATGCTTATCAGAATCTTCAAGGAAGAACCATAAAAGACTACCTTCAGCTTACACACATCAGTACACCATCTTGTGTCATTCTTCCTCAAAATGCTGGTGTGTTAGAATTAAAAACGGGAGTAATCTAATTACTTCCCAAATTCCATGGGTTAGACAGTAAGAGTCCTTATTTGCACATTAAAGAATTTGATGAGGTATGTAGTGCCCAAAGAATACAAAATGTAGGTCTAGATACTATCAGGCTTAAACTTTTCCCTTTCTCTTTAAAGCAAAAAGCAAAAATGTGGTTTAATGCACTGCTATTAGATTCCATAAAGAATCATTCTACCAATACTGGGAAAGGTTCAAAGATCTATTACTTACTTGCCCACATCATGACTATGAACTATGGCACATCATCACCTTCTTTTATGTAGGACTTAATTCTGACATGAGCTAGCTTATAGAGATGATGTGCAATGGTAACTTTCTAAACAAACAACTAAGTGAGGTGGAGGAGTATTTGAAACGGCTAGCTGAAAGTGCACAGACCTAGGCTGACTTAGAAAGAGTAGAACATCTAGATAGACCCAAGCCCACTACCACATCTACTAAGGGAGGCATGTATGCCATGTTTGAAAAAGATGAAATCAATGCTAGAGTAGCATCCCTAGCTAGAAAAGTAGAAGCCATAGAAATGGGAAGGAAAAACTCAAATAACCATGAATAAGTGTGTAACATTTGTGAAAGTACTGCCCATCTTACTCAGGAATGTCCTACCATTCTAGCATTTCAAGATGTACTTCATGATCAGGCTAACACATTTAATAATTATAAAAGACCTTTCTCCCCACATTTTGAGACATATAATCCCAACTAGAGAAACCATCCAAATTTTAGTTGGATAAATGGATCAACTACTAATGCCCACAACTAGGCCCATACTAATACCAATAACGAAACCAAGGACTACTTGCTTCACCTTCGTATCAAACTCATCAACCTCCTTCTTCAGGACCTTACTTGCCCTCACCAAAAGGCATGTAGAAGATAATCAACTTGCTCAAAACCAAGAGAAGAAATTTTCTCAATTAGCAGTCCACTTAAAACAAACTAACCAGTCTATTAATGAAATAAAAAATATTATGAGTCAAATGATGCAAAGTATGGAAAAAGGAAAGTTTCCAGCTCAATCACAAGCAAACCCTAAGGGTGTGCATGCAATTAGCAAAACTACACGCAATGCATCATCAAGCTCTATAATGGAAGAGACTAAAGCTATTACCATTCTTAAGAGTGGTAAGATAATTGAGAAAGATGAGCCCCAAAAGACTGAAAAGGTAGAAAAACTTAAAGAAAAATCTAAAGAAAAGGATCCCACTCCACCTGCTAAACCATGTCCATTCCCTGCTCCATTCTTTCAAAGGTTACTTTAAGTCACAAAGAGTACCACTAATGATGAGATTATGGAGATATTCAAGCAAGTCAAGATCAACATACTGATCTTAGACGCAGTAAAACAAATCCCATCATATGCCACAATTTTAAAGGATTTATGCACAATAAAAAAGAAATTGAATATGCAAAAGAAGACATTTGTGACTGAATAACTAAGTTCAATTCTTCAGCACCACACACCCAAAAAATACAAGGATCCAGGTTTCCCCACTCTCACTTGCATCATTGGCAACTATAAGATTAACCAAGCTTTATTAGATCTTGGATCTAGTGTTAATTGTTACCATATACAGTCTATGTTTAGCTAGGACTAGAGACCTCCAGCCAACATCCACTACATTTCAAACTAGCTAATAGATTAGTGGTAATATCTAGGGGCATAATAGATGATGTGTTAGTCCAAATAGATCAATTCTTTTTCCCAATCGATTTCTTGGTTTTGGACACACAATCAGTGCTGAATGAGCAGCAAGAAATTTCTGTCATCCTTGGATGTCCATTCTTGGCTACATCCAATGCCTTAATAAATTGCAAAAATGGTGTCATGAAGCTTTCATTTGGCAACATGACACTAGAATTGAACATCTTTGATATTAGTAAGCAACCTGATAAACCCTTAGATAACTTGCACCGTGTCAATTTGATAAATTCAATTGTACAAGATCATTATCAGTCATCTTCCACTTGAGGCCTGTTTTTCCCATTTTAATGAGTTTAATGAGGATGCATTAATAGAGGAAGTTAACGCTCTCCTTGATTCTATGCCCCCCATGGATACAGATAAATGGAAATCTCATTTCGAGGAACTTCCATTAAGTGAATCCACTCCCTTCCCATCATCAGTAGAACCCCTTATAGAGCCTAAAATTCCAATTGAGCGCCTGAAATTCTAGTTGAGCCTTGTAACATAGACTACGTACCAAATTGGGACCTACAACCTTCATTTGAACAATCATTATATAAGAATTTAGGTCCATTTGAAATCTTGCCTGTGCTAATAGCATAGGAAGAGAAAGAGTATAGTGATGTACTAGCACTACACCAACCAACTCTAAGGTTTAAAAGATAATTATGAATTAATCTAGACCATATTTCTATCTCGAGAAAAACTAGAACAGTTTCTTAAGGAACTACAGAGTCAGCTTATAGCCCAATTTTAGGACAATGTAAGTGACATAGATGCAAATACATGGAATACAATGGTTAGTATTAACTTTAAATTTCGTTAAGAAAAGGATCATCGGCTTTCATACAATTCAACAGAATTCAAATTCACGGCAGTTCACATTGTCATAATAATACCACCACCTAAATTTTCAAGGTGGAGGAATTATATTGATTATGGTGAAATTTTGAAGATGAGGGATTATCAGAGTGGTCCCACTCAATTTACATTCGTGGTAGTCTACTGTGTTGTAGTGCTACTTTCACTAAAACTTTTAGGGTGGATGAAATATATAGACTATTGTGAATTTTGAAGTGGGGTGTCAAAACATACCATTTCATTGTTAGGATTAGAAAAAATGAGTACCAATTAGGTCTAGATTAGGGTACATTGGGATATGACTGGCTGAAGACGTTAAACTTGGTGCTCACTAAGAGGCAACCTAAAGTTTTTCCTTTTTGTTGTTTTCTACATCACTCATATTCATTTTATATTCTACTTTTTAAACATTGAGGACAATGTTTCTTTTATGTTGGGGGTGCAGAATTCTAGCAAATTATAGTATTTTTTTAGGTTTTTAGGTGATTTCCTTGATTTTTTTAAAAATTTTAATGAAAAATAAAAAAATTTAGGTCATGATGAGAATTGAATTTTCTAAAGTATAATCTAGATAACTTTAGCTTATTAATGGAATTGAATATGCTTAATTCATTATTTTACTCATTTTCTAAAATATTCCATGAAAGCAAAGTCTTAGATCACATCTGTAAACGTAATTGCGTATGGATAGTTTAGATTGATAAGTAGCTGTAACTTAGAAATTCTGAAGAAATTCAGTGGAGACCTATAACCTAAGTGAGTTTTAAAGCCATTATTCTTTTTGAGAGGTCATAAATATTTCTAATTTTCTTCAGCGCACTTAAAGAAAATTAAGAAAATTGATCCACCAATCCTTAAATTTGGCTAATTACTTGAATAATTGGAGTATTACCTTTAAAGTTCTAGAAGTTCAATTAAATTTGATAGATTATATAAAACTTAAAAAATGATTTAAGCCATCGTTGTTGTAACTTAGAGACATAAAGCTTACCCAAAAGTAATTTTACCCCTAATTAGCCAAATTGAGCCTTTTATAAGCCTTTTCTTTTATCACCCAAATTACCCTTTAGCCATATTAACCCAGTATAAATTATCCATTACCCATTTTCTTTGAAAAATAAGTTAGAGATAAATGAAGATATACTTTTTAGTTGCAATAAAAGTAGAAAAGTGAATATCAAGAAAAGAAAAATTCTTCAAAGAGATTCAAAAGTGTGAAATAAAAGAAAAAGTATTAGAGAAAAAAGAAGAAGAAGTTTGAAGAATGCAAAGAAAAGTAAAAAAAGAGATATTCACTTAAGCAAAGTAAATAATAATTGTCAACTTTAGAAGACCTCTACTTATTTTTAAAGAAACTTTGAATATCCTTATACCCATTCTTTCTTATACCTGTCCTAAGCCTACATTTTGTCCCAGTTAAAAGACCTATTGATTCTAGAAAAAATATATTCTTGATAAAGAAGTAAATGGGTAGGATTAAAGGAGTGGTATTTCTAAATATTCAAAGGTAATGACATCCGTTCTAAAGGGATCAACAATTACATTCCTTAGTAACTCCTGTTCTTCATGATTAAATGTGAGAGAAATTTGATTTTATTCACGCTGTTCACATATTTAAAAGAGGGATATGATTTGAACCCTCTATCTGAGGGATTTTATTTCTAAATGTGTGTCATTAGTGAGAATTGAGGTCAAAATATATTTTAGATGGAGTCCAAAAGTTAGAAGTTTACTTAAAGATAAATATAAAGATTATATTATATGTAGACTGTAACGTACACATTCACTCTAAGAGAGCTCAAATGAAATGTTTTTAGCATATAGGTAGGGTTTTGAATTCTTTAGTCATCTTTATTAGTTTGCTAAAGTGGATAGATTTATTGAACTTAATTCTCTGAGAAAAAATAGAAATGACTTGAAAATAAATTTTTTGTAATTCTATGATTTAGCTTTTCACATGTTTTGCTAGGGACTAGCAAAATATTGGTTAGAGGGTGTTAATTGTTCAAATTTGGTCAAAATACCCATAATTTAGTATTTAATTAAATCATCTAGGCCATTAATTTTGAGATTTTACATAAAATATTTTATTTTAACTTTAATTGCTCATCCAACCATTAAATTGCAAAATTTAACAGTCAAATGCTCATCAGAGCTAATCAGAGGAGTAATGAACGGTTTAGAAGATTCTAACTTGATCGTGTACATTGCAGATCAATCAATTTAAGCTTGGATGATTTAGATCAAGTCAAGGGGATTAGATCAAGATGAAGAAGTTTCTTAAAAAAAGAGGACTTTGAAGACTCCTAAGAAACCTCGATGGATTAAGACAAAAGGAATCGAAAGAATGGAGGAGTTGGAAGAAAAAGAGGACTTTCTCTCTTGTCATTCTCCACCAGCTTTAACTACAGACCAGATCACCCGACCTCAACTGAGTTATCCTCACAGGCTAGCTCTATTTACCATCTTGCTTCTCTAATCTCTCTCATTCCACAACATCACAGGTTGGCAGCTCTCTCTCTCTCTCTCTCTCTCTCTCTCTCTCTCTCTCTCTCTCTCTCACGAAGTCTTTTCCCATCTATCTCTGCCCGACTCAGCTCCCATTAATGCCGGTGGCATAGCACCATGGCACTGGCGTCATCAGCCAAACTCCGCTGCCCAGATCTCATTTTCCTCCCTCCTTCCGATCAATTCCCAGAAAACCCACCTTCTCTCATGCTTCTCTTTCAACGCACCAACATAGACCTCCTTGATCACCCGATCTCCCTCTATTTCACCATCACCAGCCTAATCGCGTGCCCATCTCCCAAATCGGCTTCCTCCTTTGTTCAACGCACCCATCTCCATCACCAGGCTTCTCCCCATCTTCTGCTCATCACTGGCTCCACTCTCTAGTTCCGGCGTTCTTCCCAATCATCGGCTGGCCCGGGCTGCCCAGAGGAAGGGAACCCAGATAAGGTTTTTCCCCTCCTCTTCTCCTCTGTCTTCCCTTTCCTCCTCCTCTAGCTTCATCTTCTCCATCGGGTTTCTGATTTTTTTGTTTAAAACCAGAAATTTGAAAAAAATCCAGATTTGCCCTAAAGTGGAATTTCATTTAAATCCTGATTTCATCTTTTCCCTATTCTGTCTTTATCTGAGTTTTGCTTTATTCTAACAGTAATCCAGGGATAGTACTATCCAGGGACAGTGCTATTCGAGACTAATTATTTAGTTTCATTTTCTGTTTTTTGAAATTGAAATTTTTGTAAATTGCATCAGTAACATAAATCTGGATTTTTATTTTATTGTTAGTTTAGTTTTGTTATGTTCCTTATTTTTAATTTTTTTAAAGAATTAAATTTTATTTAAACTCCTCTTTTACAAAATGATAATCAACACAGAGCTTTGACAATTTAGCCATGGGACAAATGATAAAATGTACCATACTGTTGTGTATATCATTGATAATCATCCTTCAACAAATATATGCAAAGATAGTGAAGTTTCTTCTTTGTTGATGGTGACATGCATCTTGCAAAAGTAGCATTGATATCGTGCAGTAAAATTTTCCATCACACAAAATCGAATAGTTGGTTCTAAATCTTTGCAGTAGAATTTTTCCTCAGCACATAATCAAATAGTTGGTTGTAAATCAATGTCATAACTACATATGCTACCATTTAGATTTTAAGAGTTGTCCGCACTAGGTAAAGTATTTTATGAATGTAAATATTGGTGTTAGGTTTTTCTGTAATCCACATTGCCATCATGTTTTGGTCATGTTGAAAGTTAACATGGCAATCTATGTTATTATTACACTGAGAATTTCTACTTAGCAGCCTATGTTGTTGAATAAAATGCTAGTACATCTTTCATGATTTTACTTTTTGTGCTATTAGTCCAGCTGAAGTTTTTACCCTGTTTTCTCTAAGAAAAAACGAATGATGGGTTGAAGTTTAGAAAAAGGCCTTGGAACTTATCTTATGAGATTGATCTGGCTGTGAAATGGTACATGGGTCATTTCCACATCAAATCTTCTGAACCTCATTTCTTACTCAACAAGTAGTATTTCAAATAACTCAAGGGAGAACTTTCATAGTTAATCTTACGACCCTAAACTCTTGTTTCTTGTTCCAGTATGGAAAGGACTATGAGTATGATGCCCCTGTCAAGCTATTGGACAAGCACTTGCATGCAATGGCGCAATCAGTAGATGAACAGCCAGTGGTGGTTTCGCAGGTTTCTTTTACCTTCCGCAACATGCTTTAAGAACGGATTACTCATTTTGTTTTTAATGCATTTCGTCCTTGAATGGCTTAGCAGTAACCATAACGGTGGATTTTGACCCTTGCTTGTTTTTCCTGTGCCACTTTATAGGTGCTTCCTGCTGATATTAATATTGGTTATGAAGACATTGTCAACACTCGGGTTGGGCAGGATATCAGAAGCTTTTCTATTTCTTGTTTCATATTTTTGAATCTCATTTGCTGACATTATTCTTTTGTGTACTTATAGGTTCTCGCCTTTAATGGTAAACCTGCCAAGAATCTGAAGGGCTTGGCAAGCATGGTGGAGAGTACCAGCAGGTCCCTCTCTCCCTCTGTGCATGTGATCTTCTATACATTCCCGTGTTTGAAATTGGCACTCTCTTCATTTAAACCTCCCTTTTGGTTGTTGGTTGTTTGCTGGGAGTTGTAGCTGCGACGGAAAGTTCAAACTAGAAGGGTGCCGATATCCAAACACATACATGTGCAGAAAACCCAGCCAACCATTGAATATGGCATGGGTATGTCAAACCTAAAATTTTAACTCTTAGAAATAGGTAATATCAAAATCCTCGGACATAATGTGAACATTATAGCAGTGGTCCCAAAAGTAAGAATCAGATTCCTCGTTGCTAAAAAATGTCTAATTGTTCTCTTTGCCACCTGCAGATAGTCGTCCTACATAGAGAATCGGCAAAGTCTGCCACACGAGATATTCTCACAATGAATTATATACCTTCAGCAATATCAGATGATCTAAAAGCATGAAGTCAGTAGTTCAGCTGCTGTCCTTTGCGCTTATGTTGCTGCCTGACTGGCCAGCCTTCCTTTTTGACGGAAGTGGCACAGGTGGTAGAAGCTACGAGGGAGTAAGCAACTTTCATTTATGAAACTACGCCCAAGTGGAGAATATTACTTTGAAAGTTTTGATGACACAATGTCTTAGAGAAGTTCGCATCTAATAGCACAAGCCGGGATCATACACTTAAGAAGTGATTGGAGTGGCCATCATTTTGCTGGCCACGGCTCGGAGGTTGCTGAAGGAGTATGCTTGGATTAGATATTATTTTCTGCGGGCAGTGTTTAATGATAGCATACTTTACTAGCATTTAACTTCTTTATGTGAATTTGATGCATAATCTTGCGGTGTTATATAGGAAATCTTCGTTAGTGTCTATTACTCATTTCATTTGTAGGATAATTTGTTAAAGATATAAGACATGCGTTTATATCTTATGTTGTGCTTGAGTTACTTGGGCCATTTATCATCTTGCCTTTCTATCCTACTATGCTTTTGTTTATCTTGAATAGGCTGTATAGTGGAGCATTCAATGAACATAACACTTTGCATAGAGCCCAAATAAGAAGTCGAACGAGATGAATGAATCAGATAATCCAAAGGTCGAGTTTAGCCGGGTGAGGTTTCAAAGTCAGTTCAGAGATAGTCTGGATATCATTTCTCAAGACCAAAAAATCATCTACAGTGGGAACACTAAGTTCACCAACAGATATATAAATCTGACCATTGCATATATGAATGGCATGATTCACATACTTTACCTTTTCATGAAGCAGCCTTCCATTTGGACCATATTCTAAAGAACTCATGTGTGAATGGCGTGATTCCTACTTACCTTTTCATGAAGCAGCCTTAGATTTGGATGATCCCACCTTTTATCTGAAAAGATCTAGTTTGGGCCAAAAATCATGCCAATGAGAACCAATCCAACATTCATTCAGTGTGATTTTGGACATTAGATCCACCTTAACAAAGTCTTCATTTGTACAGCCGTTGTATAGTGACTGTGTGCATGTTTTTCTTAGGAAAAAGAGCTAGAAAACTGATGACCATGTTTCATCCGAATCCAACCGCTTGTGTTTCTCAGAGAGAAGGTATCAATATGATCTTAGCCGTTCATTTGTCAGGTACGCACATAGCAAGGTACCACAATGTCCAACCCAACTAAAAAATGAGTGGGTTCGCTGTGGCCAAATAAGGTTGGACTAACTAGAGAGAACAGGCCTGGATGACTACATTTCATCCGAATCCAACCTCTTGTGTCATCAAAACTTTCAAAAGTAATATTCTCCACTCGAGCTTAGTTTCATAAACGAAAGATGTCATAGAAAAGTGGTTAGATCAACTTTTCACAGCACCAATCTAGCTTAGATTGAAATGGATGACTTAGATCAATCCAAATGATTTAGATAAAAATCCAAAAACAATGGCTTAAGTTTCAGTATTTTTCAATTGTAAATATTTGAAATATCTGAGGATCCTAATGTTAATGGTGTATTGAAGAAAATCAATAGCAATCTAGGTGATTTAGCCTTATACAATCATGATCTCTCAAAAAAATCTCTTAAAAAGTGTCACCTTAAGCATGACTAGTCATGGATGTGAAGTATCAAAAATATTGCTTTTGGGCCAAGATCAAAGGAAACATGTTGAACGTCTTGGATTGAATCAGTATAGCATGAAGATTAGAAGATTGGACATTTCAGATGCATGCCTTGGTGATCAAGGAAGGTACTACTACATGCTTCTAGAGTTTTGAAGTTAAAACTCTACTTCATTAGAATTGCTTGGAGAAGTTGGAGATAAACGATAGAAAATTTCTTAATCTAAGTGATTTCTTAAGTTGAAAACCAAGTCATATTAGAAATTCTACTTAATTAGAATTGCTTGGGGAGAAAGAGAGATTAGAGGAGGTAACTACTAAAGAACTGAACTCTTCATGATCTATATATATCATATCGAAGCTAAGGAAGAAGAAAGGATGAAAATTCTGAAAAAAAAAAAAAAAAAAAAAAAAAACTAAGAAAAAGAAAGAAGATAAACAGTGCGCTCGGCTGGTGAACATAGGGTATTAGTGTATGATTTTCTGATTCACCACTTAGCGAAAATATCCATGGTAGATTTCATTAGATTGATAGATATCCAATTGTTATAGAAACCATGTTTCACTGCAAATTCTATTGGCAAGTGGTCGAAGTCAGCAACCAAAGTAGTGCACTTGATCACGGTCTTCTTGTTAAAATTGATTTTTACAGATTGGATTGCTAGCCTCACTCTCTAGAAATATAGGCTAGCTTTCTTCTTCATCATTTTGTATTGTTTTTAAAGTTAATTCATGCATCTTTGTTAAAATTGTCCAGGATATTTATTCTGATGTTAATTTTTAGTTTTTATTTTAGTTTAGATCATGTAGTTGAAAATCTTTATTGCTATTGCTGCTACTATTACTTTCAGGTTTACTATTACATTATTACATATGCAAGTTGTATTTCTATTTTTTTTATTTTGTTGAAATTTGAGATGGAGATTTTTGGATATGATTTGATAAGTGACACATTAAGATCCGAGGCAATCAATCCAATCCAGGAAAGTTTATGCTTTTTTTCCCTTCATATTTAGTAATAGTTTTATATTAAAAATTTTAAGTGTATTTTTTCATGTTTAGTATGAGCAGCTAGATCATTCATCTAGGGTGAGGATGAATCCACACCAAGCCATTATTTTTACTAATGCACTAGTCATCAATTAATTTAGAACTTTTAATCATCAATTTTAAGGGTATGCTACATAATTTGGGACACATAGTATTTTTCATAGTTTAGAGACTAATATATGATTAAATAACAATTAGTATAATTATTAGATAGTTTATGATTGTAACAAATACAGCTATGCTTTGAATTCATACTAATTAACCTAGGCATATCATTAAAATTAAGAAAATAAGTAAATTTGAATTTTAATGAATGCATTTTTTATTTTGATATTCTATTTTTGTTATATTAATATGTGTGAACTAAATCAATAATATATATATATATAATTATTAATGTGATGATCAAAACTATCTGTCTTGTAACTTTTCCTTGGGAAAATTGCATTGGCACCCGTCTGAATTTTACATCAGAGTCTCACATTCAGATGCTGCTTGGTCATAATTTCAAGCTTGATTTTTGAAAGATTTGACCTATTCATATTATTGGAAATTCTTTATATAGTTTTAGTCGATGCTTGCAGCTACATGCTTTTCTATACTTTCAATCACACCCATTAAAATAAAAACTAAATTTAAAAGTGATTGACATAATTTTCATCAGCAAGGCAAACACAATGTACCAAACAGGATGAACGCATTAGATCTGAGAGAAAGTTTAAAAAAGCTGCATTTGGGTGTGTATGGCATATAAGCGTGTGATTAGAAAATAAAAACACAGTCGGAATGGGAGGCTGATCGAAGGCCCTGCAAGTACTTTATCCAAAAGCACCCCTCATTTGGCATGGAGAGGGCTCACCTTTAGAAGCATCCCTCATTTGTAGTTCAATTGCATTGCAACCCGATAGAACAATCTTAAAATTGAGTTTCTTAGCTAAATTTTTTATTGAGCTGGTCTAGTTACACAATTATCCTCCATCCTAACCTATGAGATGTAACATTAGTTAAGAATTTATCATTCAAGTAATCATTAACAGCAATTGCAATTTGTAGTAGATAAAAAAATGCACCAATTAGTTAGATGATGCCCCATGATTGCTGTAAATGTTGAAGAGGATGTGTATTGTGTGAGTGAAAACCAGATGAAAGCTAAATGGCACATTGAAGGATCCAAATATTCTTCAACAAGTATTTCTAAGATAGACAAACATTGCTTCTAGCATCATAAATTGGAAAACTTTGTTGTTTACATGGTGAACAAATCCCAGAAGCTCCACAACACGGAAGTCAAAACTTTGATCCATCATTTTGTAGCATGACTTGCGTGCAGTTCCTTTTTGGTTGTATATATGAATAATTGTCGCACGTTGGTGGGTCCCAAGACGAACGAATGCAAGAGTGACTTGAGTGTATGCATCATCAATAGGACCCTTGAACTGGTGGGCCACCAAAATATTGAACACAGCCTTGTTTCTCCAACGATGACAAGATGCTCCTAAACTACGCCGTCCAAGGCATAAAGTGTGGCTCTAGATTGCTCCTTGTGAAATACTTTTGGAACACAAGTTAGATGAATAGTTTGGGCCAACTATTCTGCAAATCCAGACCATTCACAAAGTGGGTCCCTAGCTAGTAGTGCACCAGAAATCTCTCACGCTGGACGACCTTAGTCGATTAAGAACTTCTGTACTATGAATAAAGGGCCTTCGAAAAACAACTTGAAGTGTCTGGTGCCAGAGTGATTTGCATCAATTTCCATTCCATACAACAAACGAATGCATACAAATGTGTACTTCATAGTGGGCCATTATTGGATTGGAAAGAGCTCTTTGGCTCCATCTCCATTCAATGACCCTGAACTTCTAGATCAAAATTACATGAATTTATTTCGGCTTTCTAAGGTTGACATCATTAACACATTAGCAAAGCTAAAATTAGCACTAATTCATCACACAACGGTCAGAGCTAAGATTTTGTGTCAAGGGGCTAATAGATTAGAAGATTTGAGGACAAGGGTTGTTTAAGCTTCAACTTGCCTCCAAAAGACATGTAATCTCTTGTCCATAATGCGTGTTTCCTTTTCAAGAATTCAAACAGCAAAACCTCAAAGTTCACAATAGGCGCTTTCATGTACGTAGACCAAGACAAAATATACAAGAACTCACCAGATGTCTTGGCACTTAAGATGGAGAAAACAATCTACAAATCATGCCAATGGACTCTTTTCGGAAGTTATATTTACAACTGGATAACACTTTTTGTTTAAAAGAGGAAAAGAAATAAGTAAATTGAAAATAGATATAGATAATGTTTCAAACCACCTTAATATCAATTTCAAACTCCTGATCTTTGTCATAAATGGAAGTGCTAGTCGTTGCATACAATATTTATTAAAAGTTTTTGAGGCCCAAATCAGTGACAATCCGTGTTTCCATTGGCCTCAAGGCTATGATTTATAATGAATTACCTTTTTTGATACGGAGATCATGATTAATAGCTTATATCTACAAATAATAATATATATATATGGTGTAGACTTTTTCTTACACGCAAGAGAGTATGTGTATGCCCACTAGACTCCTGAAAACAAAAATCATAGAAGTTAACTCCCTAGAAAACAATCTGGGGAGCATCTCCCCATGCAAGTTATTCTTTGACAAGTCTAAGTACAACAATGGGGGTAGTTCTGGTATCTCTCCAGACAAGTCATTGTTAGCTAGATTTACATAATTCAAAGACCGAATTTTAACAAGAGACGAAGGAATGGTCCCTTGCAGAGCATTCTCGGACATATCAAACCATTCCAAATATGGGAAAATACTACCAATCAGATCTGGAAGTGCCCCATGAATATGATTATTAGAAATATCAAGGGATTGAAGCTTAGACGCCATATTATATGGAGGTTGAGTTAGTGGGCCGCTTAATCTATTTGTTTCCTAAGTCCAAGTACGAAATATTGGGATTATATAACAACTGAGAAGGAATGCTACAAGTGATTAGGTTTTTCGATGTATCCACTTGTTGCAAGGCATACTGTCCGATGACGAAGTGAAGAAAACCACGACCTTTGTATTTGTCTATGCTGCAGTTTGACAATCTCAGTTCCTCTAATTGAAAAGATGGGACCCAAGTTGGAGGTATGGGTTCAATCTCCAAATGTTGATTGTTGGAGAGGTCAAGGTAGTGGAAGCTTGGAGAGGTTGGAAAACATAGACAGAGATCCGTCAGTCTAGTTGATTATCTGACAGGTCAATATCTTCAACCAGAGTTAAATTGGTGAAAATGGATGGAATGCTCCCATGTAACTGATTGGAAGACAATCCTATGAATCGAAGGGAGTGCAAGTTTCCTAACCATGAGGGAATGCTCCCCTCTAACTGATTACCACTCAAATCTATGCGTTCAAGAAAGGGCAAGCCACCAAAAAATGATGGAAGAATCCCCTGCAACTCATTATAAACCAAATCTGTGTTGAAGGGAATACAAGTTACCCAAGAAGGATGTAATCTTTCCATGGAGGTGATTACCAGCGAGATTTAGAGTTTTGAGGAAACGCCTCTCTCCCAAACACAAACGAAGCTCTCATCTCCAGTCAAGGATCCTCAGCTTCTAGATCAAATTATATGAATTTATTTCCACTTTAAAGGTTGAGGTCACTTTCTGCAGCCATCCATCAACTGAGAATTCTTTGCATCTTCTTCCTTCATCAGCGCATAGAAACTTATATGCCCTCAATCACTCTAATTATCAATTGTTGATTCACAATCAAAGCTCATTTGGTTCCTGGTGGGTCCCTACGAGAATGGACCCAAATCTCCTCAATCTATTTTACAGCATCTTAAAAGCCTCTGACAAACAAGGGCTATGATTATGTCATGTGCCAATCCGGGCAGGGCCTGCTAAGATAGGATTTCCAACGATGGGCGCGGGCAATACAAAAAGGCGCCTAGAAGATGAATGGCTTGGATCTCAAAATATGGGCCTTCTTTACTGCATACTATATGGTCTCACAATTCTTTGCTCATCTTCTCCACTAGATGATCCTGACACTGTTATCTTTCAGAGGTTGAATGGACGGTTCAGATAAAACTATTCAGCAATCAGAAAGATAGTTGCTGCATACATGAATTTTGGCCAACCAATACAAAAGTAAGACGCTTTTCAAAGTTTCGTAAATGCCAGTGGTAAAAAGTAAGAAATGATATTTACAGCAAGAGCAGCATGCACTAATATCATTCAACTGTTCGGATTTTGGGGGTGCAGCCCATCTAAGAGGTGACCTAAATGATGAACGTCCTAGATCACCCAGAAACATGGCGTGCATATGCTTTTGTGAAATTGATCCAACCTTCATGGATTCACACTTACAACTTCCCACCTCTGTATCATCTCTTTTTTGCATTTGTTTGCTTAGAGAACACGAATAATTATTAAGGAATGAATCGATAATACAACTATACGAGAAGCGTAATCCTTGTTGATTCCCATGATGGTACAATAATTGGAAATTTCATTTGGTAGGCTACCGGAGGAACCTACTGCATGATCGTGACCGTTGGATCATTCACATATTTGCAGATAGACCACTAATTAAAGAGTTTAAACGATTTTCAAGGAGTAGTAAATTTCAGGTTCTGCCTGAAATGGTTGCTAGATTTTATAGACAGCAACCTTAAAACCTTGAGTTTTGTACTTTTTTCTTTGATTTTTTAGCAATCAAATTTTAGGTCTAGGTTCTACTTGATCCAATTTATGAAACCCTATATTTGTGAAATATTTAATGAGAAATGAGTTTAGATTTTACTTAAAAATGATCGTCCAAATTTGGTGTTATCATCTTCTTTAGAGAGATACATAACTGTCTACAAATAACAGTTTAATCCCTTGATTACTGTTTTTTCCAAGTTAGTCATTGAACAAATATTGTACAAAATATATTCTAAAACATTTTAATGTGTATTGTGGGACCCATATTAGATGTCCTTCAATGTCCATTGATTTCCATCGATAGATATAAGATGTAAAGACTTTTGATAAAAAACTTTCCAATAGTTGAAATATTAATCTGCAAAAATAAAAATTTAGAGACTAACATGCCATCAAACAATAATTAAGGATAGTAAACTGTAGTTTTAACTTAATATAAATACATTGTTTCCCATAAAAATTAAAAGTTCAAAAATTTAGATGAAATAGGCTGGTGGGACCCTTTACGTGAAAGTAAGGGATCACTAAGTACGGCAACATGTTATATTATTCCTCTTTCTAAAAAAAGCTAAATTTTATAAAACTTAAATTCACATCCATAATAATATTTTTTTCTTCAATTTTTCAAATATTAGCCATTATTAAGTCTTTGAGCAACAAATTCATGGATATTTCATTGCATCTCCTTCTTTAATAATTGACACGGATGTTTTCAACCAGCCTACACTCGAGGACCATGACGATGAGTCATCCTGCTGGTTGTAGTCTCTTTTGGAAATTTTCTTGCATCTTCTTCTCAAATATTTTCTTTGGATTGGCTCATTGGAGTGATGTTTTGTCTATTAATTGTCAACTCATGTGGGAGCTACCAGAACAACAACTCAAATTAGTATCATTTAATGATTGTGGCTTGTGGTGTATGGCCTGTCTAAGACATTATCTCATTCAATGATGATGGACTTAGCTCACCCAGAAATGAAAAATCTTTAATATGGGAAGGATAATCCTTGGTCATTCACATGATGGTACAGTGATTAAAGTAGGCTACAAGAGTAATTTGCTGGATAATCGTGGCCCTTTCACGCAATGGTGTATATAGCTAACAGCAAACCCTTAGACGTCCAAATCCATGGTGCAGATAACAGTTATATATAGGAGGGGCCCAATCCTCCTTAGTACCGGCACAGCCCAAGACCGAACAATTGCTAAAGATTCTCAGAGGCCACAACGTCAAAAAAATTGATATGCACACCCCTCGCACTCCCAAAGCAAAGAGAAGACGATGAGAGAGATGAACGTAAATTTGGGGATGGGCGAACACGGCAGAATTATTTGGCCGATCAAAAGAGAGTGATCCGACAGTCTCAATTGACAGTCATCAACCTCACGCCACCATTATTGACTTTTGTCCGTGAATCAAGACTCTGATCACTACAACAGCTATACAGAAACTGAACTTTTTCTTTCTTTTGTTTCCTTGTGGAGCCCAGTAATAATACAACAAAAACTCGGATGCCTACTTTGCAATAAATATAAAATCACTGAGAAACAAAGGCTAGGATTATCTGACGTGAGGCGTTAGACATGGCCTGTTAAAGATGGGATTTAGAAGGACCGCTGTGAGATGTTGTAGACTTTCCTGCCATCCAGGACTAAGAGAGTGCATACGAAAGGAGATGGAATCCACCATAAAACTCAATTACATGTTCACTAACCAATCAGAGCCCTTGATTCGTCAAGGGTTTGCCGTCAAAATACATACAGCTGCATATTTTTTTTAGCCAACAAAAATGGCCTACATATATTCACTTTGTTATCTTTCACCTAATCGCATGATCTGATTGGACAGTAAGAGGTGCTTTGTTTGGCACGAATTTTAGTCCATGGAGCCTGTAAGTTGGAGAGTCAGATGAGCGGTGAGTATCAACGGCATGTGCCTCCCAGACAAATGTGGGAAATTACCCGTTGGCTAGCCCTTCAGTTGGCTACACAAAAGTCAAGTCAGCTTCAACTCGATCTTGACCGTTCCTCTTGATCTGAAATGATATTACAAGGAGTCAATAGCCACGTCTTTCCTTACATCTCTAACAATTACGTGGAAAAATTAGAGGTGGGGTCCAATCCTCCTTAACTAGCTAGTGCATGAAAATTAAGTATTCTTTGGTCCCCTCCATGCCAACTAACTGTTGTTGATGGGTCTATCGTTTAAACAATGACAACATACAATAGCTATGAAAGAAAGTAAGGCCTTTTCTTTCATTTGATTTCTGATGGGTCCTGTGAGAGTGAGCCAACGACACAAAAGTTCCCAGAGACAAGGGTGTGTTTTATCTTACGTGAGGCTTGGGAGCATGACTGGCTAAGATAGGATTAGATTAAGGGACCCGATCACTATGCGATTGGGACATGCTCTTATTTTTTGCCTTAAATTAGAGATAATGTGCAAGTCAATAGTCCAGTCCATAATCTAATCGTGCACCGTAGGTTTGGCAGAGAGTCGTGAAAGAGTCTATGATGGTCCCAACTTGGCACCCACTGAAGGACCAAACTTCCATTTGGTCGTATATATGAAGAATAGTCATACGTTGGTGGGTCCCAAGGCGAACCAATGCAAGAGAGCAATAGGACCCTTGATCAGGTGGGCCACCAAAATATCAAATACATCCTTGTTTATCCAACGATGAAAAGATGTTTCTAAACAATGCCGTCAATGGCATAATGTGTGGCTCAAGATTGCTCCTAGAGAAATACTTTTGGAACCTGAGCCATGGGTGATGGTCGAGGATGCCAAGTAGGTGAATTGTTTAGGGTAACAATTCTGCAAAGCCAAACCATTCACCAAGTGGGTCCCCAGCTAGCTGTGCATCACAAATCTCTCACGTTGGATGATCTTAGTCGACTAAGAACTTCTTTACTGTGAATAAAAGGCCTTCGAAAAACAACTTGAAGTATCTTGTGCTAGAGCGATTTGCTTCAATTTCCATTCCATGCAACAAGAGAATGCATACAAGTGTGGACTTCGTAGTGGGCCATAATGGGATTGGAAAGAGCTCATTGGCTCCATCTCCATTCAGTGACCTTGAGCTTCTGGATCAAAATTACATGAATTTATTCCGCTTTGTAAGGTTCGTCATTAACACATTACCAAACCTAAAATTAGCACTGATTCATCACACAACGGTCAAATTGAAACATGCTAGGGCAACCTATGATGGGACTCTTTATGTGAAAGTAAGGCAACTTATTATAATATTTCTCTTACCAAATAAAGCTAAAATTTACAAAACTTAAATTCACATCTTTAATAATACTTTTTCATCCATTTTTAGAGAGATTTCCAAATATTTGTCATTCGTAAGTCTTTCACCAAAAAATTCAGGTAAATTTCTTTAAACCCCTTATTTAAGAATTGACACGATTATTTCCAACCAGTTTATACTCTATGACCACGATGAGTCATCTAGCTAGATAATCTCATTTAAAAAATTTCTTGGTTCTTCTTCTCAAATAATTTCATTGGAAAATTGCAACATAGCAAAGAAAATCGCTTTACATGAGAGACCAACAATCTGGTGGGCCTCATTTATAGTGGACTAAGCCTCCGCGATCCATTTTACA
Source organism: Warburgia ugandensis (assembly GCA_035236585.1). NCBI lineage: Eukaryota > Viridiplantae > Streptophyta > Magnoliopsida > Canellales > Canellaceae > Warburgia > Warburgia ugandensis. Next base: position 72,514,282 of record CP141129.1, on the reverse strand, counting down.
AGGTGCAGGAGCTTTGAGAAACAAAGGCTATGATGGTGTGAAGTACCACAATTTTGGACAAGGCCTAACTAAGATAGGATTTAGAACAATGGTACAGACCATCTGAAGCAAAATGAAGTGGTAGAAAGTACTAAAATAGTTAAAATACTGGATCTCATTGATAGTCTTAGCTTCAGTAGTCCAACCTCAATTTCATCACTTACTGTATGTTTAATAATCAATAGTCCAGACCTTGATGGTCTAAACCAGCTACTGTGCGACCGCATTAAACAAGGACCCCTTCTAGACATGACTTTTAACTACAACGATCCATGGATCTTATTTCATTGCTCCTATCTTCCTCTAATAATTTTGTAACCCAATTGCACTCTCTGGATCTCTTTTTGCAGCCATCCATCAATTGAGAATTCTTTGCATCTTCTTCCTTCATCAGCGCATAGAAACTTTTATCCCCTCAATCACTCTAATTATCAATTGTTGATTGACAATCAAAGCTCATTTGGTTCCTGGTGGGTCCCTACGAGAATGGACCCAAATATCCTCAATCTATTTTACAGGGCCTGCTAAGATAGGATTTCCAACAACGGGCACGGGCAATACAACAAGGCGCCTAGAAGATGAATGGCTTGGATCTCAAAATATGGTCCCTGCTTTACTATGTACTATATGATCTCACAATTCTTTGCTCATCTTCTCCACTAGATGATCCTGGCAATATTATCTTTCAGAGGTTTGAATGGACGGTTCAGATGAAACTAATGAGCAATCTGAAGGATAATTGTTGCATACATGAATTTTGGCCAACCAATACAAAATTAAGACTCTTTTCAAAGGATTAGTAAATCCCAGTGTTAAAAAGTAAGGAATGATAATATACTACGTGCACCATTTTACAGCAAAAGTAGCATGCGCTAATATCATTCAACTGTCTGGATTTTAGGTGTTCAGCCCATCTAAGAGGTGACCTAAATGATGAACGTCCTAGATCACCTAGAAACATGGCGTGCATATGCCATTGTGAAATTGAACCAACCTTCCTAGATTCACACTTGCAACTTCTTATCTTTATATCCTCTCTTTTTTGCAATTGGTTGCTTAGAGAACTTTAAGAATTATTAATCCATTCATATTTTCAGCCGCTGACTTTAGGCTTGATTTTGGAGAGATTTAGCCCATTCATATTTTTGGAGATCCTTTAAATCACAATCATTGAAATAAAAACTAAATTTAAAACAAGTGAACATCATCCGATTGACATAATTTTTTATTAGCAAGCTGAACTCAACATCCCAAACAAGATGAATGCCTTTGGATCTAAGGGGGGAAAAAATGATTAAAAAGCCAGGGTTTGGCTTGGTGTTTGAGAATGCTGAGTGTAATTATACACATCTGGTTTGTGGGATATAAGCACATGGTTAGAAAATCAAAATGCAGTCAGTGTGTAGTTGATGGCAAGAGGAATGGGAGGCCAATCGAAGGCCCTAAAAAAAGCTTACCGAGAAGTGTCCCTCATTTGTAGTTCAATTATTTCAATTCGATCAATTGATACAAGTGATGGAACAATCTTCAATTTGAGTTTCTCACCTAAAAATTCTATTGAACTGATGGAGCCAGTTGCATTTTGTAGTTAGATAAAAAAAAAAGTGCACCAATTAGTAACATGATATCCCATTATCGTGGCAAATGTTGAAGAGGATGTGTGTAGTGTCAATGAAAACCAGATGAAAGTTAAATGACATTGTTGATTGTTTAACCGCAAGTGCACAGGCTATTGTAGTATAGCTATGCAAATACGGGTCGATCCCACGAGGACTTGATTTAAAATGATGGAGTTTTAAATAAAATTCAACTAAAAGAATAAAAATACAAAATATACTAGAAATAAACTAAAATCCAGATGTATTCAATTGTTCAAATGTTCACAAATATTTATTCCAAGGAAAACAGAAAATAAAACTAAAATGCGTCCTGGATAAGCTTGTCCTTGGATTGCACTGTCCCTGGATAGCACTGTCCCTGGATAGTCAGAATAAAGATAAGGTAAAACCAGAATAGCACAGGGATACAGTTGGAATTAAATCGGGGACACAGATGAAATTTCTGAAATCTGCCAGGGGACACAGATGTAATTTCTGATAAAGGACAGAGTTGGTATTAAATAGGGGACCCAAATGGTATTTCTCAGATCTGCCAGGGACACAGATGTAATTTTTGAGATCTACCAATGGTAGCACCGTAATTTTATGGGATTTCTGGTTTTTCCAGTTGAAAACTAGGAAAACCGGAGAAGGTAGGGAAGAAGAAGAGAAGGAAGAAAGGAAGAGGAAGGAGGAGAAGAGGAAAGGGAGAGAAGAAAGATGGGCCCTGGGCCGACCAGTGAAGAGAAGAAGGACCGCCGGAGAAAAAGGGGGAAGAAGAGAGGAGAAAAGAGGAAGGAAGGAGAAGGGAATCGGGAGAAAACGGAGAGAACCCAAGTTAGGTTTTCTCCTTTGAATCAAACCGTGAGCAGGGGAGAAGAGATAGTGCGGCTGAAGGAGCTGGAGAACGTGGGAGATCTGGGCAGTGAAGAAGCTTGCGGTAGAAGGAGAAAGAGAGAGAGAGAGGGCTGCCTGGGTATTTGCTGGAAGGAGAGTAGAACGCAATATCACCGGTGGAGCATGATGCCTGTGTGAGATTTGGGCATCTACCGTCGCGTGGTGGAGAGAGAGGGAGCTAATTGGTGATGGGTGTTGTAGAAAGTAGGTGGAGCGGTGATTTGGGAATCAGAGCAGAGGAGGGAAGCATGGGTCATGCATGACGATGAAAGAGGTTGGTGTTGTCCGGTGCTGGTTGTCAGACATGGAAGACGGGCTAGGCTAGGCTGCGTGGTGAGAGAGAGAGAGAGAAGAAAATAACTAGGAGAGAGAAGGTTGATGATGCGGTGAATAAGGGGGTAGGAGAGGAAGATGTGAGAGATTGGGTGAGAAGGAGGTTGGGGGTGGCATGAAGAGGAAAGAAGAAGGGAGGATAGGAGAAGGATCACTGGCCAACGAAGGTGTGTCATGCACCACTGTTGGCCAGTGAGGGAGAACAAAAGGGGAAGGGAGAAGAAATGAAGGAGAAGAGGGAGATGTGGGGTGGAGAGGAGAATGGAGAGAATGAGAGCGTGAAATGGAGAGGGAGCACGGTGAGAGAGAAAAAACAGCCCAGCCTCCCCAAGGGGGGGGGGAAAAACTCCTTTTGGAGAAGGAAGAAGGGTGTTTTCAAAAGAGAGATGGGGAGAGACGTATATGAGAAAAGGATAAGAGAGAAAAAGAGAGGAGAAAGAGAAGGAAGAGAAGATAGGTAAGAGAGATAAGAAAGAGAATGGGGTCCACTGGAATTCTAGTCTTGTTAGAACTCTGCAAGTCTTCAACTTTGTCATGTACTAGGATTCTTCAAATTCCATCTTATTTCCATGAAACTTCATCTGATCTCCATCTAATATCCTTGATTCGATCTGGAGCGTCCACGCCTGACTTGACTGATCTGCAATGCATAAGACCCAATTAGTGCAATCTAAACTGTCTATTAGCTTAAATGATCATCTGACCATTAATTTTGCAATTTAACGGTTGGATGGCCAATCAAAGCTAAAATAAAATATTTTATATAAAATCTTGCAATTAATGACCTAGATGCTCTAAGTGAACACTGAATTAGGGGTATTTTGACCAAAATTGAACACTTAACAGACACATTGAAGGATCTAAATATTATTCAACAAGTAATTTTAAGATAAACAAAGACTGCTTCTAACATCATACATTGTGAAACTTGTTGCTTATATAGTGAACAAATCCATGAAGCTTCACCACACAGAAGTCAAAACTTTGATCCATCATTCTGTAGTATGACCTGCGCCAGTTCTTTTTTATGAAAAGAACACTAATAGAACCCCAAAATCCCAAAGCATAATAGATAGCCATATATGAATAAAAGAATAAATCATTCTATATGAGTCCAGATTCTTTTTTTTCATTCTTATCAATTGATTCTGATGGGATATTGAGTGGGCATTTTTAGCTCAGTGGCTGTCCACAAAGACTTGGGTTGCCAATGAAACTACTCTCGGTGAAGGTTGTAGAATGCCCCTCATATGGAATTTCGCCTGACAGATCATTAAAGGAGACATTAAGAAACTCAAGGAAATTGAGTTCTATCATTTGAAGGGGGATGCTCCCAGTCAATTTGTTGTGAGAAAGATCCAAGCTCTCCAAGTTTACCATGTTTTGGAAAGATGCTGGAGTAGGACCTGTTAGATGGTTGTTGGACAAATTTAGTGACCTAAGCTCTCCTAATAATCCCAGTTTTGAAGGGATGCTGCCAGATAATTTGTTGGATGACAAGTTAATTCCATTCATCAGATTCAGAGGATATCCCATGTAAGGCCTTGACATACTCTTTGTGGTGAAATCATATGCCTCTCCTTCGAATATAATTCTAAGAGTTGAAGCAAGATTGACAAGACAGGTTGGAATGGTTCCAGAAAAAATGGTTATATGAGAGATCCAAAAGGCTGACTCTCGTTTGACATAACTTATTTGGAATACGGCCTTGAAAACCATTTCTTCCGAGAAGGAGGAATTCCAAGCTAGGAAGGCAATGAAAAGAATTTTCAATAGTTCCTGACAAGTAATTATCCCCAACATCTAGACGACATAATGTGCAAGAATTTGATAGGATTGGTGATATTGTTCCAGAAAGACGATTTCCGTGAAGCACTAAAATCCACAAATTTGTCGCATTGAAATTTCTAGGGAGCATCTTCCCATGCAAGTTATTCTTTGACAAGTCTAAGTGTATCAATGGGGGTAGTTCTGGTATCACTCCGGACAAGTCATTGTTAGCTAGATTTATATAACTCAAAGACCGAAATTTTAACAAGAGACGAAGGAATGTTCCCTTGCAAAGCATTCTCGGACATATCAAAGTTTTCCAAGTATGGGAAAATACTACCAATGTTTTTTGGAAGTGCCCCATGAATATGATTATTAGAAATATCAAGGTATTGAAGCATAGATGTCAAGTTATATTGAGGTTGAGGGAGTGAGCCGATTAAACTATTATGTCCCAAGTCCAAGTACGAAATATTGGGATTATATAACAGCTGAGAAGGAATGCTACCAGTGATTAGGTTTCTTGATATATCCACACTTTGCAAGGCATGATGTCCGGCGGCGAAGTGAAGAAGACTACGACCTTCGTATTTATCTCTGCTGCAGTTTGACAATCCCAATTTCTCTAATTGAAAAGATGGGACCCAACTTGGAGGAATGGGTTCAATCTCCAAATGTTGATTGTCGGAGAGGTTAAGGTAGTGGAGCTTGGAGAGGTTGGAAAACATAGACAAAGAGATCCGTCAGTCTAGTTGATTATCTGACAGGTCAATATCTTCAACCAGAGTTAAATTGGTGAAAATGGATGGAATGCTCCCATGTAACTGATTGGAAAACAAATATATGAATCGAAGGGAGTGCAAATTTCCTAACCATGAGGGAATGCTCCCCTCTAACTGATTACCACTCAAATCTATGTGTTCAAGAAAGGGCAAGTTACCAAAAATGATGGAAGGCTCCCATGTAACTGATTGGAAGACAAATCTATGTATTGAAGGGAATGAAAGTTACCCAAGAAGGATGGAATCTTTCCATGGAGTTGATTGTAAGATAGATCTAGTACCCTCAAAGAAGTCATGTTCTCCCAAGCATAAACGAAGCTCTCATTCATTGCATTGAAAGAGAGGTCCAATATTTGTAGGTGGTTCATTGACCCAAATGCTGCAACAAACATAGGCAAGTAATTATCCTGCGTTAATTAGAGCAATAAAATGATATGTCTTATGCTTGTGTAGTTATTTTCAAGAGGCATTAAACGCAAGACTTTGCTGGCAAAATTAACGTAGTAGTATGTACCTTCGGGCATGATCCACCCACCAATGTGATTCCACCGTAAATGTAACTCCTGCAATTCTTCGAGTTGAGCAAACCAGGTGGCATTTGGATACCATCTCCCACAAGGATAAGGCCTTGTGTGATTCATATCGATTTTGACCACACGATTTGTAGAGTCGCTGCACGTGATGCCGTCCCATTTACAGCAGTTCTCTCCCACCCAGTTCTTTCCCTCCCGGCTGCGCCCCCCAGAGCAATTTGGATAGTGGTTAATGGAGTAATTAATTTGGAGGAGGGCTTCTCTTTCCTCGGCTAAACATGCTTGGCTGCTGGGCCAACAATAGCAGCTAAGAACACTCGCTAACACTAACGAGGCTACAGTGCCAACAAAATTGATACGCTCACCCTTCATTACTGATCAGCAAGCACAGAGAAGAAGATGATGAGAATGATTATTTTGACGCAGGCTGGCTTTCTTTATATATAGCTTCGCTCGTAAACTCAAATTTTGCCTTTTTCAACCAAGAAAAAAATATTTAAACTAAGGAGATGCAAGGAAATTTTCACTCAAAGACTATCAACAGTAAGCTATATACCCGAGAAAAAGACTGCCAAAACTTTGACAAAATGGCCCCAAGTTTTGTTCATCTACTCCGTGCATCCTTTTGTAACTTAAATTATCTAGCTGGTAGCTCAAACCATATGACCAAAAACCCCTTTTTTGACCTCACCCTTATTATACAGGCTCCTAACTGTTCTTTTTTTGTGATTAAATGTACTTTACCTGATCTACAGCTAGAATTATCTCGTCCTCGAGATTTTTTAACTATTTGAAATCCAAATTCTGATAACAAGGCAAGGCCCATCATGTCCTTAAGATGTTGTAGAATTTCCTGCTATTGTTGATTAATTCACCAACAGGTGAATTCAATAGTGCATTAGGAAATGATGGAATCCACCATAGAATTCAATTCCATGCTCACTAACTGATCCTAGCCCTTGATTTGTCAAGGATTCGCTGCCAAAAAACATAATAGCTGCATTTTTAATTTTTTTAACCAACAAAAATGGCCTGTATATGGATGAGTTGTACTAGGAACATGGCACATGATTAGATCGAAGACTGAACGATTGACTTGAAGATCATTATTTTCTAACTGACTTGTACTTTTCTACTACTCCATTGGTAGTCAGTCTTTCCTTGCATCTCTACTAACTATGTGAAAAAATTGGAGGTGGGGTCTAATCCTCTTTCATCTTCTTCCTTAATAAGTGTGTGGAAATTAAATATTCTTTTGTCCCTTCAATCACGCTATTTAACTGTTGTTGATCGATCGGTCTCTCGTTTCAACAACGACAACATATAACAGCATTGCAGGAAAGGAAGGCCTTTTCTTTTATTTGTTTCCCGGTGGGTCCCCATGAGAATGGGTCAAAATCTCCCTCCTTAATCCATTTTTCACACCAGAAAGCCTCGCAGAGACAAGGGTATGAATTATCTGATGTGAGGTTTCTGGGCATGGCATGGCTATTATAGGATTAGATCAAGGGACCGGATCACGGCACGATTGGGACTTGCTCTTATTTTCCGCCTTAAGATAATGTGAAAGTTCTACAATCTAATCATGCACTATGGGTTTGGAAGAAAGTGGTAAAAGAGTCTATATCAGTCCCCACCTGCCACCCACTACATGACCAGACTTCATTTTAGTCGTATATATGAATAATTGTCACATATTGGTGGGTCCCGAAACGATACAAGAGTGACGCCATGTATGCATCAGCAATAGAACCCTTGATTTGGTGGGCCACCAAAATTTCGAATACGTTAGCAAAGGTATAATTGGCAATAATTCATCACACAATGGTCAAATGGATATACTAATTATGAATATCTATATAATATGGGACAAGGGGCAGAGGCAGGATTTTGTCAAAGGGCACGGTAGATTGGAAAGCAGGGTCGCACAAGCTTCAACTTTTCTTAAAAAGATGAATAATTTATTGGCCACAATAGGAGTTTCCTTTCAACTAACTCAAACAGGTAAGCCCCAAAGTTCACGGCAGGCGCTTTCATGCACTTAAAGCAAGACAAAAAATACAGAAACTCACTTAATGTCCTCACACTTAAGACAGAGAAAGCAATCTACAAATCATGACAATGGAATTTTTTTACAAGTCACAATTACAAATGTATAATGATTTTTGTTCAAAGGAGGAAAGGAAAAAATAAGTCGAAAAAAGATACAGATAATGTTTTAATGTTCTCAAAGGACCCTACCCTAGTTTGATCCAGCCCGATCATCAGATTTATCAAACTTCACTATAAAAAATAAAAATAAAAATGATTTCCTATACTTTAACATGTCTGAAAAAATCCTAGCTTCTAAAACGTTGTTTATACAAATCCATTTCCATTTATTAAAAGGAAAAACTAGAGATCACTATTCTTAACTATCATCTTATTACACTTTAGTCTGCAAATTTTTATTTTTCCATAATAGTTTCTTAACTATTGAAAAAAATTTCACTATATATCCTTCCATCCAATGTTTGTCGATGGACATTAATGGACGTTGATGGACATCTGATATAGGCCCCACAATATATATTATAATTTTACAAATAAATCTGTGTAGAATTTGTCTAGGCCCAAGAGTGAAAAAAATACTTCAGGGATTAAAGTGTTGTTCACTAATAGTTTTGTATCTTGAAGAAAAAGATGATTGAAGCTTTTTGCCAGTGAGAATTTGAATCTTCATATAATACCCTTTTTGTTAATATTATTAAAAGGGGTTTTTAAATGTAGAATCTAGATACCAATCTATAAACCCTTAAAATTTGAACATTTTTCAAGGAGAAATAAATTTCAGGCTCTGCCTGAAATGGTTGCTAGATTTTATAGTCAGCAACCTTAAAAAGCTTAAGTTTTGTATTTTTTTTCTTTGATTTTTTAGCTATCAAATTTTAGGTCTAGGTTCTAGTAGATCCAATTTATGAAACCTATATTGGAGAAAAATATTGTGAGAAATGAGTTTAGATTTTACTTAAAAATGATCATCAAAATTCGTTGCTCTCATCTGCTTTAGCGAGTCATTTAACAAATCTTGTAAAAATATATTCTTAAATATTATAATATTGTGGGACCCATATTATATGTCCTTCAATGTCCATTGATTTCCATCTATAGATATAAGATGGAAAGGCTTTTGATGCAAAACTTTCCAATACTTGAAATATTAATCTCCAAAAATAAAAATTTAGAGACTAAATTGTCATCAAACAAAAATTAAGGATAGTAAACTCTAGTTTTCACTTAATATAAATACATTGTTTCTCATAAAAATTAAAAGTTGGAAAAATCAGAGAAACAGCCTAGTGGGACCCTTTACGTGAAAGTAAGGGATCACTAAGTACGGCAACTTGTTTAGTAGGCTACCAGAGCAATTTGCCGGATGATCGTGACCCTTTCATGCAATGGTATGTAGCTAACAGCAATAAATATAAAATCACTGAGAAACAAAGGCTGGGATTATATGATGTGAGGCGTTAGACATGGCCTGTTAAAGATGGGATTTACAAGAACCGCTGGGAGATGTTGTAGACTTTCCTGCCATCCAGGACTAATTCACCAACGGGTGAATTGAAAGAGTGCATACGAAAGGAGGTGGATTTCACCATAGAATTCAATTATATGTTCACTAACCAATCAGAGCCCTTGATTTGTCAAGACTTTGCTGTCAAAGTATGTACAGCTGTATTTTATTTTTCAACAAAAAAAAAAGACCTACTCATTCACTTTGTTATCTTTCACCCAATCGCATGATTCAATTGGACGGTAAGAGGTGCTTGTTTGTCATGAATTTTAGTCAATGGAGCTGGTAAACTGGAGAGTCAGATCAGCGGTGTGCATCAACGGCACGTGCCTCCCAGACAAATGTGGCGAATTGAGCGTTGGGTAGACAAAAGTCATGTCAGCTTCAACTCGACCTTGACCTAAAATGATATTACAAGGAGCCAATAGCCATGTCTTTCCTTACGTAGAAAAATTGCAGGTGGTGTTCCGTCGATCACGCAATTTAACCGTTGTTGATCTCTCACTTCCACAATAGTAATAGACAACGGCTATGGAAGACAGTAAAGACTTTTCTTTCGTTTGACTTTTAGTGGGTCGCGTGAGAATGAGCCAACGACACAAAAGTTCCCAAAGAGAAGGGTATGGATTAATAGGATCACTGTACGATAGGGACATGCTCTTATTTTTTGCCTTAAACTAGAGATAATGTAGCAGTCAATAGTCGAGTTTTCAACCTTATTGTGCACTATACGCTTGAAAGAGAGTGGTGAAAGAGTCTATATTGGTCCCACCTGGCACGACCAGACTTCCCTTTGGCCGCATATACAAATAATTGTCACACATTGGTGGGTCCCAAAACAAATGTACGCAAGAGTCTAAAGTATGCAATAATCCGATAATTCATTCAGCATTGATCCGCAAACAAAGAAAGCTAATCTCTTCTAGAAAACGCATGTCCAAATTAAAATAATTTTTCTACGCATTTTGGGTGTGAAAGATTTTGACCCGAGTAAGATACTGGGACTTCATTTAGGTGTGTCTGTGAGGCTGTGACTTGATACAGTCATATCTATGTGGATAGTTTCTTAGGATAATAGTGCTGCTACGAAATTTTTCTTGAATTGCATGTAGCGATGGTTGGGGAACCATACCCGTCCCCAGTTTAACCAGTACGTGAGTGATTCGATTAAGCTTGAATCCGCGCGCACTCGTGCTTCAGTTGTATTTATTTGGCGGATCCAGTCTTTGATAAGATCTTAGGCAAAAGAGCCTCATTTGAGAAATGATATACAGATTCTGTCTCTGGACTCTGAAACCTCACCTGGCTAAACTCTACATCTCGTTTGACTTCTTATTTGGGCTCTATGCAAAATGTTATGTTCATTGAATGCTCCACTATAGAGCCTATTCAAGATAAAATATAATTACTGCTGCTTGCGAAAAAATAGTCCAAAGATGTGTAAAGGGGAAAAATAAGAAGCCTTCCGCGGACTCATAAATAACAAGGCCCAACACAGCAGAAACACCGCTTCCACTTACTCTCTTCTTCCATTTCAACTTCCTCTGTGACTTTATATGCGTGATAAACATTGCAATATCAATTTATTACTTAATATTCTAAGTAATTGGGCCATTATTTTGAAATTATAAGTAATATAATGGTAATTACATCGGGCTCGCCCTTCTAAGCAATTGCCAAAACATAAGAATTAAAAGGCAGCCCCGTGCACAAAGCTCTCACCTATACAGTATCCGGGGAAGGGGTAGACCACAAGGGTCTATAGTACGTAGTCTTATCTTGCATTTTTACAAGAGGCTATTTTCACTCCTTGAACCCATGACCTCAAGGTCATATGACGACAACTTTACCATTGCGCCAAAGCATAAAAAGTATTTAAAAAAAAAAAAAAACAGTGCAATTATAATGAACAAAAGCATGCTACGATAGAAAGGCAAGATGATATATGGCCTAAGTAACTCAAGCACAACATAAGCTACAAAAGCATGTCCTATATCTTTAACAAATTATCCTACAAATGAAATAAGTAATAGAAGACTTCCCATATAACACCGCAAGATTATGCATCAAATTCGCATAAAGACGTTAAATGCCAGTAAAGTATGCTATCATTAAACATTGCCTGCAGAAAATGATATCTAATCCAAGCATACTCCTTCAGCAACCTCCGAGCCATGGCCATCATTTTGATGGCCACCCCAATCACTTTTAAGTGCATGATCCGGTTTGATGCAAACTTCTCTAAGAACCCCAATCACTTTAAGTTTATGATCCCGGCTTGTGCTATTAGATATGAACTTCTCTAAGACATTGTGTCATCAAAACTTTCAAAGTAATACTTAGGCCTAGTTTCATAAATGAAAGATGTCATAGAAAAGTGGTTAGATCAAGTTGATCAACTTTCCGGATCACCAATCTAGATTAGATTGAAATCGATGACTTAGATCAATCCAAATGATTTAGATCAAAATCCAGAAACAATGGCTTAAGTTTTAACTGTAAATATTTGAAATATCTGAGGATCCTAATGTTAATGGTGGATTGAAGAAAATCAATAGCAATCTAGGCTATTTAGCCTTATACAATCATGATCTCTCAAAAAAATCTCTTAGAAAGTGTCACCTTAAGCATGACTAGTCATGGATTGGAAGTATCGTTGACTTTCAAAATTATTGCTTTTGGGCCAAGATCAAAGGAAACATGTTGAACGTCTTGGATTGAATCAGTATAGCATGAAGATTAGAAGATTGGACATTTCAGATGCATGCCTTGGTGATCAAGGAAGGAACTACTACATGCTTCCAAAGTTTTGAAGTTAAAACTCTAATTAATTAGAATTGCTTGGAGAAGTTGGAGATAAACAATAGAAAATTTCTTAATCTAAGTGATTTCTTAAGTTGAAAACCAAGTCAAGTTAGAAATTCTACTCAATTAGAATTGCTTGGGGAGAAAGAGAGATTAGAGGAGGTAACTACTAAAGAACTGAACTCTTCATGATCTATATATATCATATCGAAGCTAAGGAAGAAAAAAGGATGAAAATTCAGAAAAAGGAAGAAGATAAACAGTGCACTCGGCTGGCGAACATGGGATATTAGTGTATGATTTTCTTATTCATCACTTAGCGAAAATATCCATGGTGGATTTCACTACATTCACAAGTACCCAAATGTTTTAGAAACCATTTTTCACTGCAAAATTCTATCGGAAAGTGGCCGAAGTCAGCAACCAAACTTGATCACGGTGTTGTTGTTAAAATTTAATTTTTACAAATTGGATTGCTAGCCTCACTCTCTAGAAATATAGGCTAGTTTTATTCTTTATCATTTGGTATTGTTTTTAAATTTAATTTATTCATCTTTGTTAAAATTGTCCAATATATTTATTCTGATGTTAATATTTTAGTTTAGATCATGTAGTTGAGGTCATTAACACATTGGACAACATATCACTAGAAAACCCTAAGAAAGACATTGAGAAGAACAAAACCCAAGAAACCCTCATATTTGAGAAAGATATGGTGAAATATGAGTTTAGATTTTTGTCAAAAAACGATCGTCCTAATTCGTTAAAGCATCTTGTTTGGCAAGATACAAATATTTGCTAATAAAAGTTCAGTCCCTTGACTACTTTTTTCTTAACTAATAATACTTTTTCTTTCATTTTTACCGAAATTTTCAAATATTTTCCATTCACAAGTCTTTCAGCAAAAAATCCATGGAGATTTCCTTGAACCCCCTCATTTAACAATTGACACGGATATTTCCAACCAATATACACTCCTTGACCCCTACGAATCAACTAGCTAGCTAGTCTCATTTGAAAATTTTCTTGGTTTTTCTTCTCAAATAATTTCATTGAGAAATTACAACACAGTGAAGAAAATCGCTTCACGTAAGAGAGTAACGGTCTAGGAATCCTTTCTTTTCTTTATAGGTTCTTATCATCCCCTATCTAATGTCCAAAATCACACTAAATGGATGTTGGATTAGTTCTCATTAGTGTGATTTATGGTCCAAACTAGATCTTATCAAATAAAGGGTGGGATCATCCAAATCTAAGGCCGCTTCATGAAAAGGTAAAGTAGGAATCATGCCATTCACACACGAGTTCTTTAGACTATGGTCCAAATGTATGGCTGCTTCATGAAAAGGTAAAGTACGTGAATCCCGCCATTCATATATGTAATGGTCAGATTTATATATCTGTTGGTGAACTCAGCATTCCCATTGTAGATGATTTTTTGGTCTCCATTCCAAAGGCCCATGACCACAATAATCAACAAGAAAAGTCTTCCTACATCAATCAATTGAAAATTCCTTGATAATTGACACTAGTCATCCATCTCTCCTCATTGGAGAGACAATCAAGAGCTACCCATGAGACGAGAGAAATTTTTCTTGCATTTGATTTTTGGTGGGCCTCATTTATAATGGACGAAGCCTCTGTGATCCATTTTACAAGGTACAAGAGCTCTAAGAAACAAAGGCTAGGATGGTGTGATGTACCCCAGTTTTGGACAAGGCCTGTCTAAGATAGGATTTAGAACAACAGTCTAGACTACCTTAAGCAAAATGGAGTGGTAGAAAGTACTAAAATAGTCCAAATGGGCTCGTTTAGAAGACCAGATATGTGTGTTTTATAGTCAATAGTCCAAACCTTGATGGCCTAAACTAGTTATTGTGAGACCACATTTAAACAAGGACCCCTTCTAGACATGACTTTCAACAACAATGATCCATGGACCTTATTTCATTGCTTGAATCTCTTCCTCTAATAATTTTGTAGAAAACGTAATTATAAATTGGACCCAATCGCAGGGTCTTGGTCTCTTTCTGCAGCCATCCATCAATTGAGAATTCTTTGCATCTTCCTCCTTCATTAGTGCATAGAAACTTTTATCCCTTCAATCACTCTAACTATCAATTGTTGATTGACAATCAAAGCTCATTTGGTTCTTGGTGGGTCCCTACGAGAATGGAACCAAATCTCCTCAATCTATTTTACAACATCTTAAAATGCTCTGACAAACAAGGGCTATGATTATGTCATGTACGAGTTCAGGCAAGCCTAGCTAAGATTGGATTTCCAACAACGGGCACAGCCAATACAAAAAAGGCTCCAGGCATCCTCTACTTCTTCAGATGCTCATAAGCATTTACTCTCATATGAACTTAGGCTAGACACCATTTTTGCAATGATCTACAGGCAAATATGAAATTGTTTTTACTATAAATCCTTCCATCTAATGTGGGTAGATAGATATTAATGGACGTTGGAAGATAGAAGATGTAAGCCTAACAATATATATTATAATGTTTAAGAATAAGTATTTATATAATTTATCCACTACCAAAGTGAAAAAATTATTACCAAAATTCATTGTGGTCATCTTCTTTAGTTAAATGCAGATCTACAAGTAATAGTCTAGTCCCAGTTAGCCCTTGAACAATCTTGTAAAATATATTCTAAAACATTATAAGGTATATCGTGGGCCCATCTCAGACGTCTATCATTGTCCATTGGTTTTCGTCGATGGATATTGGACGGAAAGACTTTCAATAAGAAAAACATTTCAATTGTTAAAGTACTAATATGTAAAAATAAAAATTTAGAAAGTAGTTTTCACTGATTATAAATACATTGCTTCTTATGCATAATTAAAGTTGAAAAAACTAGATAAAATAGGCTAGGACAACCTACGGTGGGACTCTTTATATGAAAGTAAGGCATCACAAGTATGGCAACTTATTATAATATTTCTCTTACCAAATAAAGCTAAATTTTATAAAACTTAAATTCACATTCCTAATAATACTTTTTTATCCATTTTTATCGAATTTTCCAAGTATTTACCCTTCGCAAGTCTTTCAGCTAAAAATTCATGGAGATTTCCTTGAGCCCCTTATTTAACAATTGACACTAATATCTCCAACTAGTCTACACTCCATAACCACGAGATTCATTCAGCTACCTAGTCTCATTTGAAAATTTTCTTGGTTCTTCTTCTCAAATAGTTTCATTGAAAAGTTGCAAAGTAGTGAAGAAAATCGCTTTATGTAAGAGGCCAAAGATCTAGGAATCCCTTCTTTTCTTTATAGGTTCTTATCATCCCTATCTAATGTCCAAATTTAGTGCATGTGGGGTTGGTTCTCAATGGTGTGATTTTTGGTCTAAAGCAGATCTTATCAGATAAAAGGTGGGATTGTCCAAATCTAAGGCTGCTTCATGAAAATGTAAAGTACATGAATCACGCCATTCATATGTGCAATGGTCAGATTTATACATCTATTGGGGAACTTAGTGTTTCCACTGCAACAGATTTTTTGGTCTCCATCCCAAATGTCCATGACTATGTAGTCAGTAAGACAAAGTCTTCCTACATCAATCAATTGAAAATTCCTTGCTAATTCACATTAGTCATTCGTCTCTCCTCTTCGGAGGGATAATCAAGAGCTACACATTAGATGAGAGAAAAATTTCTTACGTTTGATTTGTAATGAGCCTCATTTACAGTGGACGAAGCCTCCATGATCCATTTTACAAGGTACAGGAGCTCTGAGAAACAAAGGCTATGATGGTGTGATGTACCACAATTTTGGACAAGGCTTGTCTAAGATAGGATTTAGAACAATGGTCCAGACTACCTGAAGCAACCAAAATAGAGTGCTAGAAAGTACTAAAATAGTCTGAAGGGGCTGTTTAGAAGACTGGATCTCATTGATAGTCTTAGCGTTAATAGTCCAACATCAATTTCATCACTTACTGTACATTTAATAGTCAATAGTCCAGACCTTGATGGTCTAAACTAGTTATTGTGGGACCACATTAAACAAGGACCCCTTCTAGACATGACTTTCAACAACAACGATCCATGGACCTTATTTCATTGCTTGAATCTCTTCCTCTAATAATTTGGTAGAAAAGGTAATTATAAATTGGACCCAGTCGCGCACTCTTGGTCTCTTTCTGCAACCATCCATCAATTGAGAATTCTTTGCATCTTCTTCCTTCATCAATGCATATAAACTTTTACCCTCTTAATCACTCAAATTATTGACAATCAAAGCTCATTTGGTTCCAGGTGGGTCCCTACGAGAATGGACCCAAATCTCCTCAATCTATTTTACAGCATCTTAAAAAGCTCTGACAAACAAGGGCTATGATTATGTCATGTGCAAGTCTAGGCAGGGCCTGCTACGATAGGATTTCCAACGACGGGCACAAGCAATACAAAAAGACGCCTAGAAGATGAATGACTTGGATCTCAAAATATGGGCCCTGCTTTACTATGTACTATACGATCTCACAATTCTTTGCTCACCTTCTCCACTAGATGATCCCGGCACTATTATCTCTCAGAGGTTTGAATGGACGGTTCAGATGAAACTATTCAGCAATTTGAAGGATAAGTTTTGCATACATGAATTTTGGCCAGTGTGCATATGCTATTGTGAAATTGAACCAACTTCATGGATTCACACTTGCAACTTCTTATCTCTATATCCTCTCTTTTTTGCATTTGGTTGCTTAGAGACCTTGAAGAATTATTAACCCATTCATATTTTTAGACGCTGCTTGTTCATGACTACTTTAGGCTTGATTTTGGAGAGATTTATCCCATTCATATTATTGGAGATCTTTAAATCACAATCATTGAAATAAAAGCTAAATTTAAAACAAGTGAACATCATCCGATTGACATAATTTTTCATCAGCAAGCTGAACTCAACATCCCAAACAAGACGAACACCTTTGGATCTGAGGGGGAAAAAAATGATTAAAAAGCCAGAGTTTGCGTTAGTGTTTGAGAATATGAAGTGTAATTATACGTATCTGGTTTGTGGGATATAAACAGATGGTTAGAAAATCAAGATGCAGTTGGTGTGTAGTTGATGGCAAAAGGAATGGGAGGCCAATAGAAGGCCCTAAAAAGAGCTTACCAAGAAGCGTCCCTCATTTGTAGTTCAATTATTTCAATTCAATCAATTGATACAACTGATGGAACAATCTTGAATTTGATTTTCTTACCTAAAAATTCTATTGAATTGATGGAGCCAGTTGCAATTTGTAGTTAGATAATAATAATAATAATAATAATAATAATAATAATAATAATAATAATAATAATAAAGTGCTCCAATTAGTAACATGATGCCCCATTATCGTGGCAAATGTTGAAGAGGATGTGTGTAGTGCTAGTGAAAACCAGATGAAAGTTAAATGACACATTGAAGGATCCAAATATTCTTCAACAAGTAATTCTAAGATAGACAAAGATTGCTTCTAACATCATACATTGTGAAACTTGTTGCTTACGTAGTGAACAAATCCATGAAGCTTCACCACACAGAAGTCAAAATTTTGATCCATCATTCTGTAGTATGACCTGTGCTAGTTCTTTTTGACAATGAGAACACCGATGAAAAACCAGAATTCCAAAGCATAGTAGATAGCCACATATGAATAAAAGAATAAATCATTTTGTAGGAGTCCAAATTTTCCTTTGTCATTATTATCAAGTGATTCTGATGGGATATTGATCGAGCATTTTTGGCTCAGTTGGTGTCCACAAAGACTTGGGTTGCCTATGAAACTACTCGCAGTGAAGGTTGTAAATTGTCTCTCGTATGGAATTTTGCCTGACAGGTCATTGAACAAGACATTAAGAACAGTAAGTGAATCGAGTTCAATCATTTGAAGGGGAATTCTTCCAGTCAATTCGTTGTGAGATAGATCCAAGCTCTCCATGTTTCGGAAGGATGTAGGAATAGGACTTGTTAGAAGCTTGTTGGACAAATTCAGTGAAATAAGTTCTCTTAGGGATCCCAATTCTAGTGGGATGTTGCCTGATAATTTGTTGGATGATAAGTCAATTCCTTTCATCAGATACAAAGGATATCCCATGTAAGGCATTGACATACCCTTTGTAGTGAAATCATATGGCCCCTCCCCTACCCACATACTTTTCAGAGTTAAAGTAAGATTGACAAGACATGTTAGAATGGTTCTAGAATGGTAGTTATGTGACAGATCCAAGAGGCGGATACTCATTTGATATAACTTATTAGAAATGGGGCCTTCAAAACCATTTCTTTTGAAGAGGAGGAATTCCAAGTTAGGAAGGTCATGAAAAGATTTTTCAATATAACGTAGAAGAATTTGATAGGGCTGGTGATATTGTTCCAAAAAGACAGTTTCCATGAAGCACTAAAGTAACATAGTTTGTCGCATCAAAATTTTTAGGGAGCATCTCCCCATGCAATTTATTCTTTGACGAGTCTAAGTACATCAATGGGGGTAGTTCTGGTATCTCTCTGGACAAATCATTATTAGCTAGATATAGATAACACAAAGACCAAATTTTAACAAGAGACGAAGGAATGGTCCCTTGCAGAGCATTCTCGAACATGTCAAAGGCATTCAAATATGGGAAAATACTACCAATGTTTTCTGGAAGTGCTCTGTGAATATGATTATTATATCAAGGTAATCAAGATTAGTCGTCATATTATATTGAGGTTGAGGGAGTGGGCCGCTTAAACTTTTTTGTCCCGACTTCAAGGACGAAATATTGGGATTATATATAACAACTGAGAAGGAATGCTACCAGTGATTAAGTTTTTCAATATATCCATTGGTTGCAAGGCATGCTGACTAATGAGGAAGTGTTAAGTGTTCAATTTTAGTCAAAATACCCCTAATTTAGTGTTCAATTAGAGCATCTAGGCCATTAATTTCAAGATTTTGCATAAAATATTTTATTTTAGTTTTAATTGGCCATCCAACCGTTAAATTGCAAAATTAACGGTCAGATAATCATCAAAGAAAATTAGATGAATAATGAACGGTTCAGATGATTCTAATTGGGTCCTGTGTAATGCAAATTAATCGACTCATGCGTGGACGCTCCAGATCGAATCAAGGATATCAGATGAGGATAATGAAGTTTTATGGAAAAAAGGATTTTGAAGAGTCCTAATATAGAACAAATTTGAAGACTTTCTTTCATGTGTCTCCCTCTCTTTCATGTGTCTCTCTCTCTCTCTCCCTCTTCTTATATTCCCCTTCTCCACTCCCCAAAGGACGGTTTTTTCCCCTTCTCTTAGGGAGGCTGGGCTAGTTTTTCTCTCTCTCTCTCTCTCTCTCTCTCTCTCTCTCTCTCTCTCTCTCTCTCTCTCTCTCTCTCTCTCTCTCTCTCTCTCTCTCTCTCTCTCTAATGCACTCTTCCTCTTCATACCCCTCTCTTCTCTAACGTCTCTCTCTTGTCTCTGATTTCCCAGCTGATCTCCTTCCTTCGCATAAACCAAGCTCTCTCCATCTCGTTTCCCTACTGGCCGGCCTAGGTGAGTGACACACCAAGCAGCCTGGCAGATCTCCAATTTCTCCATTCTCTCCATCTCTCAAATCTCCCCAGTTCACCAGCTGTCTAGTCTAGGCAAAGCCATACCGTCCAGCCGACACCGCACAGCCAAACCCCTCTTTTCCCCTCTATCTTGCCTGCCCCGTCTACTTAAGACGGCCAAGACCCGCTCCACTATCCAGGACATCTTTGTCTTCTTACGCACCACGCACATGCCCGATTTTCCCTGCTTGTCACTATTGGACAGCCTAGATCTCCACCTGCTTCCATCGTTCCGTACGGCCCAGGTGCCATAATCGATTGGCCGGCCTAAGGAGGAAAACCCCCTCCTTCTTCTTCTTTCCTCTCCTCCTTCCTCCTTCCTCTTCCCTTCTTCCCCTTCTCTTCCAGTTTTTTCCCATCGTTTTCCTGGTTTTTCGTTTAAAACCAGAAATCTAGAAAAATTACATTTCTGCCCCTGGCAGATCTGAGGAATTCCAACTCTGTCCTTTGCCAGAAATTCCATCTGTGTCCCAAGATTAATTCCATCTAAGTCCCTGATTTAATTCCATCTGTGCCCATGTGCTATTCCAATTTTAACTTATCCACATTCTAACTATCCAAGGACAGTGCAATCTAGCACAGGCTTATCCAGGATTGCTTATTTGGTTGCATTTTCTGTGTTTTTGGAATAAATAATTGTGTACATTGCAACAATTGAATAAATATGGATTTTATTTTATTGTTAGTTGAATTTTGCTATATTCTTTGTTTTGATTCTTTTATTAATTGAATTTTATTAAAAACTCCATCATTTTAAATCAAGTCATCGTGGGATCGACCCGTACTTGCATAAGCTACACTACAATAGCCCGTGCACTTGCGGTTAAACAATCAACAAGTTTTTGGTGTCGTTGCCGGGGACTTGCAATGGATTTTTTTATAAAATTTAATTAAAAATCCAAAAAATAAAATAAAAATTCAAAAAATATATATATTAGGAATTGTATTTTATGCATTCTTAGGTGCATCTTTAAATTTTTTACTGCATAACCACTTTATTTCTTGAATTTGGTACTAATTGTTATCTTTCCTTTTCATGAATCTTGTAGTGAGGCCCTTTATAATTGGAATTTTTAATTTCAATTTTTAAAGGGTTGTAATAATACAGGACAAGTGTAGGATAAGGTGGCTCACACTTGATCTTCATCAGAAACCTCACTGTAAGTCTCCTCACTCATTTATTTTCTAGATTAGGGTTTGCATTTAGAATTGTTTGGTAGTTAATTGCATATAGAAAGCATCTATTATAATTGTTGCATTTTAGGATTTTGCATTAGTTTATTATTTTCAATTGCATTTTAGGACACGTCTAACGCTTTAAGGTGGATTATATGTTGATCGAATTACCATGGTGTGTGAAAATTAATTAGTAAGGGCACTCGACCCCACAAGATCAAGAGTGGATTTCATCACCACTCCTTGGCCCACCTAAGATAATCACGTCAAGCGCACAACCCCACCATTCACATTAAATTAAAATCAATTAGAAGAGACCTATAAGGTTAGCACATGCTCGTAGGACCCTCTTAATAGGACACGATTTACTATCACTCCGGTTGCTTTTGATCACTGTGGTTATTGGGGGTTGTCTAATAGAGCCTTGCTCTTCCCCCACCTCCTGTCGACATTTGTTGAGGTCTAAACGCCTCCTTACACGAGAGTTGTATTAACCACTTTGATTAGAACCTAACTAGTAAGTAGTAGTCAACTCATAAAGAAAGTAGGAGCATTAGCTCAAGCTAATTAAAAGCGTTATCCCCATAGAAAATCAAGAAAATCAAAATATTTATGCTTGTTAGCCTTAGGGGATTGCTTGGTTGTGTTCTTGATTATGCATCATTCTAGGCATTTAGGTTGCATTATTTAGGATAGTCCTCTTCTAAAAATAATAATAATGATAAAAAATGAAAAGAGAAGACATGATCAGTTGCACCTAATGAATAATTTAAACACTGATCAAAAGGGTAATTTACACCCTAGCATTAATAGAGAAGATATTTCCCCATGGAGAAATAATCCACCCTTTAATGATGATGAACCACCTTTCATCTTTGATAATTATGATGTTTCCTTATGGGCGAGCAATCATCTCTTTATTGCTGATGATCCTCCACCTTTATTTCATGATGATATGAGTCAATGGAAGAATCATTCTCAACCACATGGAAATAGGAGAAAGGACCAACATAAAACTTATGAGAATAACCAAAATTCTTGTGGGAAGACACTAAGAGATTATTTGCAGCCTAATTATACCAGCACACTTTCATGTATATTTTTAACTCCAAATGCTGGTATGATTGACTTAAAGGTGGGAGTAATTCATTTACTTCCCAAATTCTATGGGTTGGATAGTGAGAGTCCTTACATGCATTTAAAAGAATTCAATGAAGTATGCATGACTCAACATATAGAAAACATCGACTTAAATATAGTAAGACTCAAACTATTTTCTTTTTCTTTAAAGGAAAAGGCTAAGATGTGGTTTCATTCAATGCCACCAGGTTCCATACGAACATGGGAAGATATGACTAAAAAGTTCTTAAATAAGTTCTTTCCTAGACATAAGACAATTTCTCTTCATGGAAATATAGCTAATTTTACCCAGATGAATAATGAAACTTTCTATCAATGCTGGGAAAGATTTAAGGAATTATCGTTGACTTGTCCACATCATGGATACAAACTTTGGCATATCATTAGCTTCTTTTATGAAGGACTAAAATCTAATATGCATCAATTTGTTCAAATGATGTGCAATGGTAATTTCTTAAATAAACAACCTGAAGAAGCATAAGAGTATTTGGAATAGTTGGCAAAGAGTGCACAAACTTGGGCTGATTCAGAAAAAGTAGATTTTTCAAGCGAGCCTAAGACTACCACCACATCCTCTAGGGGAGAAATATATGCTATGAGTGAAAAATATGATATAAAAATAGCATCCCTAGATAGAACAGTTGAGGCCATGAAAATGGAGAAATGTCCCTCTAAGAGAGTCGAACAGGTGTGTGATATTTGTGAAAGTAATACACAGCCCACTCAAGAATGTCCTATTGCTCCTGCATTTTAGGATGCTCTTCATGAATCAACACATTCTTATGAGCAACATTTTTCCCCATCTTTAGAGACATATAATTCTAAATGGAGCAATCATTCCACTTTTAGAAATGAATATAAGGCTAATGTCTCACAGAAGTCCCAACATCAACCCTATCACCACAAAGGACCCTTTGCTCATGGACCTTACCTTCATCCACATAAGAGGAAAGTGGAGGATAATTTCCATCAAGTCATGCAATAGCAGGAGAAGAAAATTGCTCAAATTAAAGCCCAATTAAAAGAGAACACAAATTCCATGACTGAATTGAAGGACATGATGTCTCAAATGCTACATACTATTAATAAAGAGGAATGTCCTATTCCACCAAATGAATATCTTGATGATATGGATATAGGAGACGAGATTAATTCTTCATTTACAGACATGGAACAAACAAAGGCAGTTACCATTATTCATAATGGTAACATAATTGAGCAATTTGGACCTAAAAAGGTTGAAATAGTATCTAAACTGGTCAGAAAAAGAGATGAATTTATTGATTAGAAAAATGTACACTCACTGAGCAATATGACATCCTTGCTCCATTTCCAAAAAGGCTGCATTGAACTCCTACAATTGTCTCTAATTATGTGAAGCAGCTTGAAGATAAATTTATCTTGCCTTGTGATAAAATGGAAAATTTTAAATTGCAAGATAAATTTGTTCATCATTCCTTTTCAGAGGCCCATCCAGCTTATTTCGTATGGGACCGAGGGAAGTTTCAAACTCAATAATGTTTTTCCTTTGAAAATTTTTATTTGACAATAAAGTATGTAGGGTATTTTTTACTTTTTTATTTTTCTTTTTCAGTTTTTTCTATATCTCTCAAATTTTTTTTTGCATTTCTCAATGCATTATCATCATCATACTTTTTAAACATTGAGGACAATGTTTCTGTCAGGTTGTGGGGTGTAGAATTCTTGCAAATTCTAGTTTTTTTTTTAGTTTTTAGGTGATTTCCTTGGTTTTCCAAAAAAAAAAAAAGAAAAAAATGAAAAATTTTAGGTCATTTCTCATACTATGATGAGAATTGGATTTTCTAAAGTATAATCTTAATAACTTTAGCTTATTAATGGAATTGAATATGATTAATTCATCATTTTAGTCATTTTCTAAAGTATTCCATGAAAGCAAAATCTCAGATCATATCACGCAGTTGCATATAGACAATCTAAATTGATAAATGGCGATAACTTAGAAATTCTGAAGAAATTCAGTGGAGACCTATAACTAAGTGAGTTTTAGAGCCATTCATCTATTTTGAGAGGTTATAAATATTCCTAATTTTCTTTACTTCAGCGTGATTAAAGAAAATTGATCCCAAAATCTTAAATTTGGCTAATTACCTGAATAATTAGAATACTATCTTTAAAATTCTGGAAGTTCATTGAATTTGATGGATTATAGGAAACCTAGAAAATGATTTAGGCCATCTTTGTTATTAACCTAGAGATATAAAGCCTACCCAAAAGTATTTTACCACTAGTTAGCCAACTTGAGCCTTTTATATTAAGCCTTTTCTTTTGTCACCCAAATTAACCTGTACCCATATTAACCCAGTATAAATTATCCATTATCAATTTTCTTTGAAAAATAAGTTAGAGAAGAATGAAGGAATATCTTTTAGTTGCAATGAAAGTAGAAAAGTGGATATGAAGAAAAGAAATATTCTTCAAGGTAAGTCAAAAGTACTGAAATATAAAGAAAAAAGTCTGATTTTTTTTTTTTTTTGAAGAATACAAAGAAAAATGGAAACAAAAATATTCACTTTAGAAAAAAAGCAAAGAAAAGAAAGAATTGTCAACTTTAGTAGAAGACCTCTACTTATTTTTTGAAGAAACTTTGAATACCCTTATAACCTTTCTTTGGTACCTTGTCCTAAACCTATATTTCGTCCCAGTTAAAGACCTATTGATTTTAGGAGAAATATAGTCTTGATGAGAAAATGAATGGATAGGAGTAAAAGAGTGGTATTTCTAAATATTCAAAGGTAATGACATCTATTCCAAAGGGATCAAAATCATTAAATTCCTTATTAATTCTCATTTGTCATGAGTATATGTGAGATATATTTGTTTTCATTGACTCTTCTCACATATTCAAAAGAGAGATATGATTTGAACCCTCTATCTGAGAGACTTTATTTCTAAGAGTATGTCATTAGTAAGGATTGAGGTCAAAACATATTTCAAATGGAGTTCAAAAGTTAGAAGTCTACTTAGAGATAAAGATTATTCTATGTGTAGATTGTATATGCACACACTCACTCTGAGATCTGAGCTCAAATGGAATGTTTTTAGCATATGCGTAGGGTTTTGAATTCTTCAGTCATCTCTATTAGTTTACTAAAGTTGATGGATTTATTGAAGATAATTCTCTCAAAAAAAATGGAGATGACTTGAAAAATAAAAAATTTGAGTTGATTATTCGCATCTTTTGCTAGGGACTAGCAAAATGCTGGTTGGGGTGTGTTAAGTGTTCAATTTTGGTCAAAATATCCCTAATTTAGTGTTCAATTAGCGCATCTAGGCCATTAATTTCAAGATTTTACATAAAATATTTTATTTTAGCTTTAATTAGCCATCCAACCGTTAAATTGAAAAATTAACGGTCAGATAATCATCAAAGCTAATTAGATGAATAATGAGTCATTCAGATGATTCTAATTGGGTCATGTGCATTGCAGATTAATCGACTCAGGCATGGACGCTCCAGATCGAATCAAGGATATCATATGAGGATAATGAAGTTTCATGGAAAAAAGGATTTTGAAAAGTCCTAAGACAGAACAAATTTGAAGACCCTCTTCTTTCAGAGTTCTAGCAAGACCAGAAAAGCTAGTGGACCCACCTATCTCTGTCACTCTATCTCCTCTTCCTTCTCTTTCTTTGTCTTTTCTCTCTTTTTCTCTTATCCCTCTCCTTTCTTCTCCCTCTCTTCTATCTCTTTTTCTCCTTCTCTTATCTCCCTCTCTTTCACGTGTCTCTCTCTCCCTCTTCTTATATTCCCCTTCTCCACTCCCCAAAGGATGGTTTTTTCCCCTTCTCTTGGGGAGGCTGACCTAGTTTTTCTCTTTCTCTCATTCTTTCCATCTCCATCCCTCGTGCTCTCCTTTACCTCTCTCTCTCTCTCTCTCTCTCTCTCTCTCTCTCTCTCTCTCTCTCTCTCTCTCTCTCTCTCTCTCTCTGATTTCCAAATTGATCTCCTTCCTTCGCATAAGCCAAGCTCTCTCCATCTCGTTTCCCTACTGCCCGACCTAGGTGTGTGACACACCAAGCAGCCTGGCAGATCTCCAATTTCTCCATTCTCTCCATCTCTCAAATCTCCCTAGTTCACCAGCTATCTAGTCCAGGCGACGCCATACTGTTCAGCCGACACCACACAGCCAAACCCGTCTTTTCCCCTCTATCTCCTCTATTCACCGTCGCCTGCCCCATCTGCTTAAGACGGCCAAGACCCGCTCCACTATCCAAGACGTCTTTGTCTTCTTGCACACCACACACAGGCCCGGTTTTCCCTGCTTGTCACGACTGGACAACCTAGATCTCCACTTGCTTCCATTGTTCCGTACGGCCCAGGTGCCGTAGTTGATCAGCCGGCCTAGGGAGGAAAACCCCCTCCTTCTTCTTCTTTCCTCTCCTCCTTCCTCCTTCCTCCTTCCTCTTCCCTTCTTCCCCTTCTCTTCCAGTTTTTTCCCATTGTTTTCTTGGTTTTTCTTTAAAACCAGAACCCCAGAAAAAATACGTTTCTGCCCCTGGCAGATCTGAGGAATTCCAATTCTATCCTTTGTCAGAAATTCCATCTGTGTCCCCAGATTAATTCCATCTGAGTCCCTGATTTAATTCCATCTATGTCCATGTGCTATTCTGATTTTAACTTATCCACATTCTGACTATCCAGGGACAGTGCAATCAAGGACAAGCTTATCCAGGACTGCTTATTTTGTTACATTTTCTGTGTTTTTGGAATAAATAATTATGTACATTGCAACAATTGAATAAATATGAATTTTATTTTATTGTTAGTTGAATTTTGCTATATTCTTTGTTTTGATTCTTTTATTAATTGAATTTTATTAAAAACTCCATCATTTTAAATCAAGTCCTTGTGGGATAGACCCATACGTACATTAACTACACTACAATAGCCTGTGCACTTGCGGTTAAACAATCAACAAGAAGTGAAGAAGACCATGACCTTTGTATTTGTGCATGCTGTAGTTTGACAATCTCAATACCTCTAATTGAAAAGATGGGACCCAAGTTGGAGGTATGGGTTCAACCTCCAAATGTTGATTGTTGGAGAGGTAAAGGGAGTGGAGCTTGGAGAGGTTGGAAAACATAGACAAAGAGATCCGTCCGTCTAGTTGATTATCTGACAACAGAACTAGAGTTAAATTGGTAAAAATGGATGGAATGGTCCCATGTAACTGATTGGAAGACAAACCTATGAATCGAAGGGAGTGCAAGTTTCCTAACCATGAGGGAATGCTCCCCTCTAACTGATTACCACTCAAATCTATGTGTTGAAGGGAATGCAAGTTACCCTAGAAGGATGGAATCTTTCCATGGAGTTGATTATCAGATAGATCGAGTTCTTTCAAAGAAGTCATGTTCTTCCAAACACAAACGAAGCTCTCATTCATTTCGTTCTCAATGAGGTCCAATATTTGTAAGTGGTTCATTAACCGAAATGCTGCAACAAACATAAACAAATAATTTTCCTGTGTTAATTAGAGCAATCAAATGATATGTCTTATGCTTGTGTATTTATTTTCAAGAGGTATTAAAAGCAAGACTTTGCTGGGAAAATTAACGTTGTATGCACCTTCGAGCATGATCCACCCACCAATGTTATTCCTCGCTAAATGGAGTTCTTGCAATTCTTTGAATTGAGCAAACCAGGTGGCATTTGGATACCATCTCCCACAATCATAAGGCCCTCTGTTATTCATATCGATCTTGACCACACGATTTTTAGAGTTGCTGCACATGATGCAGTCCCAATCACAGCAGTTCTTTCCATCCCAGTTCTCGAACGCATCCCAACTGGGTCACCTAGAGAAATTTGAGTAGTGCTTAATGGAGTGCTTAATTTTGAGGAGAGCTTGCTTTTCTTCGGCTAAACATGCTTGGTTGCTCGACCAATAGTAGCAGCTAAGCGCACTCACTAACACTAATGAGGCCACAGAGCCATGAAAATTGATATGCACACCCTTCATTACTGATCAGCAAGAACAGAGAAGAAGATAATGAGAATGATTATTTTGAGGCAGGCTAGCTTTCTTTATATATAGCTTCTCTCGTAAACTCAAATTTTGCCATTTTCAACCAAGAAAAAATTCTTTAAAATAAGGAGATGCAAGGAAATTTGCACTTGGCCTTCAACAAAGACGATCAACAGTAACCAATATACCCTAGAAAAAGCTCGCCAACACTTCGACAAAATGGCCCCAAATTTTGTTCATCTACTCCATGCATCCTTTTTTAACTTAAATTATCTAGCTAGTAGCTCAAACCATATGACCAAAAACCCTTTTCTGGCCTCACCCTTGTTATACAGGCTCCCTAACCGTTCATTTTTGTGATTGAACGTACTTTACTAGATCTAAAGCTAGAATTACCCCATCCTCTCGATTTTTTAGATATTGGAAATCCAAATTCTGATAAAAAGGTAGGGTCTGTCGTGTCCTTAAGATGTTGTAGAATTTCCTGCTATTGTTGATTAATTCACCAACAAGTAAATTCAATAGTGCATTAGGAAACGGTGGAATCCACCATAGAATTCAATTCCATGTTTAGTAACCGATCCTAGCCCTTGATTTGTCAAGGGTTTGCTGCCAAAAAACATAAGAGCTGCATTTTTAGTTTTTTAACCAACAAAAATAGCCTGTATATGGATGAGGTGTGCTAGGTGCATAGCACACGATTAGATCGAAGATTGAATGATTGACTTGAATATCATTATTTTCTAAGTGAGTTGTACTTTTCTACTTTCCATTCCTAGTCAAGTCTTTCCTTGTGTCTCTATTAATTATGTGAAAAAATTGGAGGTGGGGTCCAATCCTCTTTCGTCTTCTTCCTTAACAAGTGTGTGGAAATTAAGTATTCTTTTGTCCCGTCACTCACGCTATTTAACTATTGTTGATCGATCTGACAATTTTTTCCAAAATACCCTAAATTTAGCATTCCATTACATCATCTAACCAATCAATTTTGCAAATTTAGATAAAATATAAATTTTAGCTCTAATTGACTATCCAACTATTGATTTGATAAATTTAACAGTCAGATAATCATTAGAGCTAATCAAATATGTAATGCACACTTTAAATGATTCTAATATAATCTTATGTTTTGCAGATTAACCAAAATAGGATTGAATGGCTTAGATCAAAATTAATGGTGTCAAAGCATCTTCACCCTACAAGAGCAATACAAGGCAAGATGAGATGAGATGGTTGCTCATTAAGAATGAGGAGCCAAAATTAGAATTGGAAATCAAAGAAGAAAGGAAAAGGCTAAATCAAGGAGATAAGAATTAGCAACTAGAGAAGCTTTAAAAAGAGGGAAAAAGAAAAAAAACGGGAAAAAAAACAACCCGAGAGGAAGGCAACCCTAGAGAGGGATTGAGGGCTACTCTTCCCCCCTCCTGCCCTTCACCTCTCTCCTCGCCCTTCTCTCTTCTTCCTTCTCTTTCCTTCCCTCTCCATGCAACCCCATCTCGTCTCCTTCTCTCTCGTGCCTTCTTTCTTTTTCACCCTGCCCATGCCCCACCTTGTCACCTCTTTCCTTTGGTTTGAAAACTAGATCCACAACTCACCTTCTTTCTCCCTCTCTCAGACTGTCGGCACTAAGGAGAGAGATCCAGACCAAGTTAGCACCATCTCCTCTCCACCCATCTATCCCTACTTCTCCCTCTCTTCTTTGGTTTCACTCTCGTACTCACCTTCCTCTTCATCTACTTCAGTTTGACAACCCACATGACACCATCTTCTCAGCTTCTCCTTTCTCTGTCACCGCCCAACAAGTAGCCAGCCATGAAGTAGGTAGCACTTTCTTCCCTCTCATTCACTTCTGCCTGCCATCACCGCAACACTCTATCTGCTGACCATTTTCATCGCTAACAGCTTCTCTTTCTTGTTCCTCTCTGTCTCACTCTCCCCCTCAAGTTGGAAGCTCTCTTTCACTAGCCCACTTTCCTTCTCTTCTCTTCCCATCACAACAGCTCTCTCTATTTCCGGCTCCCTTTGTTGCCAGTCTGCTTCTCTCCTTCTCTCTTCCACCCATCAGCCAGCAGGTCCTCTCTCTCGTTCCTCTTCTCTTTTCTTCACCGCCCCATCACCAAAGGATAAAACCCAAACTGGGTTTTCTCATAATTCTTCTCTTTCACCACTCTTTCCCTTCTTCCCACTCACCCCTGCTTCATCATCTCCGTTGAGCAGTTTTCTCCTCTTTTTTTATTAAAACCAGAATTTTAGCTTAATTCCATTTTTGTCGTTGGTCTCTTTTCCTAAATTCCCAATCTGTCCTTAGTTTTGTCTTTTTCCTTAATTCAATAATGCTTTATCCCCATACTGCTTATTGAGG
This sequence comes from Warburgia ugandensis, assembly GCA_035236585.1. NCBI lineage: Eukaryota > Viridiplantae > Streptophyta > Magnoliopsida > Canellales > Canellaceae > Warburgia > Warburgia ugandensis. Next base: position 72,483,680 of record CP141129.1, on the reverse strand, counting down.
AATTGCATAATCTAGATCTAGTTTGATAAAAGGCTTAACATAATCTATGATTTAGTCTTAACAAACAAGATTTCTCTCTTTCTTGATCTGTTTCTCATTAGATTTTCAATTAATCTTCAGATATTTTTTGCAAGACATCTCTTAGCTTATTCAACATCTCTAATATTCAATCTAAAATTTAGAAATTGATCTAAGTAATCCAAAATATAAATCATTATTTAGCTTAGATCATCAAATTTTTGGAGAATCTAAACAATCCAGCCATTGGATCTTTAATCAAGGACATGTTGGAGAGATTGATGAAAACTAATCAACGTCGATAATATCAAATTTGATGAAATTGGATGTGATCAAGCTAGTAAGTATATTTTATGTGTTTTTTAGTTAATTTTTTATCTTTTTGCATTTGAAATTTCCTAATTTTCATCAATTAAATAGATTTGAATTTTTATTTCACTGTTAGCTAATTTTTGTTATTTTCTTTTTTTTTGGACAATTAAATTTTATTTAAACTCCATCTTTTCAAGTTGAGTCCCTGTGGGATCGACTCATACTCGCATAAGCTACACTATAATAGCATGTGTACTTGTGGTAAAATAATCAACAGTTTGCAAGAGCTAAGATAATAATCAACCTCACTTATGGTGGACTAACAATAAGCTAGGAAGAGTTGTGTGCAAACTAGCCTAACTCAGATTAGACTATCAACGATCCAGCCTGATAATGACAAATTGGTAAAACTCGCCCCAAAAAGAGTGAAATTGAGATTGACTAATTCCATTTTATTTAGGGTGCTATATATGATCTCCTTTTCTCCTCACGACACCCATATGCCATTAAAAACTAGCTGGCATAGATGGGTTGGTGTTTCTAACTTACTTAGCGATAATGGGGCTGACATGTATCATCTCTTTGAGAAAATTTGGTACTTCATTTCTTTAGGAAAATTTCTACCCTAGTATCCTATAGTTGTTCTTCTATTCCCTATGAAGACCTATCTTATAAAATGTCCCATGGAAGGGCCTAAACTTGCAATTTCATTCCACTGCAGTCCATTCGATTAACCACTATTAGAATCATGCATAGGAACATGATCATGAGTCTTTCACATGCATTTTTTAAGGCATTAACATGGTGGAATGGGTATTTCCTCCTTTACTAATGTCTTTAAGACATCTTAAAGACCCATTCTACTCTTATTAACATCTTAAAAAATGCAAGTGAAAGGCATGTGATCCTTTTCTCATATGCAATTCTAGTAGCTATTGACAAAAATGGACTACTGTGAAACAAAATTGCAAGTTTAAGCCCTTTCATGGGACGTTTTAAAATACAACCTCTCCTTTCTGACAAAAGCATAACTATAAGGTACTAGTACAAAAATTTCCATTTCTTTATGTCCCCAAGCTATAAAATCATATTTTATAAAGAAGATTTAGAGTTTACCATATGAAGCATCTCCTACCTTCAACAAGTTAGCAAAGATACTTCAATTTATCATTTGAGGCCAATCGATCATGAAGCCAAAAGAAGAAAAAGAAAAGGACTTTAGGAAGAGAGATTATTAATGAATTCTTGAAAGGCCTTGGATGTCAAATAAGACTAGAATCTTGTTTGTTTGCCATTCATCTTCACCATTCATATCTTTTTTGACATTTGTTGAATAAAGGACTCACATGTGCTTGAAAAGTACAAGTTGGCCCAACTTTTTATGTGATCAAAACCATCCAAATATATCATCCACCAAGTAGTCATAACCACTATTTCTTTTCGTTATAAAATGGATGGTAGATATTTTTTCTAGCCATTTTAATCAAGCCACGCAGTGAACAACGTGAAGGTGTAGACATGTTTTCTAGGATTGGTGGAACACGAAATGCCCACAAGTGGCATATGAGGTGAGATAAGTAGATGTCTGGACTTTTCCAAAATTGGGGGTGTTCTAATGCTATCTTTGAAATATGTTTTTGAATATTATTTTAGCTATGTAATAGAGTTGGAAAATTGGAGAGCTTCACTAGAAAAAGGTGGTGAGTTATCGGCTCGAATGTGACAACCCGGGTCTCATGCATTTTTAAAATGGAAAATCTAAATTCCTAAGGCGGGATCCCTATTTGAAAAACAATGCAGTGCAGCGGAAAAATCTTTTATTTGAAATCCAATTTGGAAACCCCGAGTGTCATCTGCTTTCACAACAACCCAAGTAGTTTTTGAAAAGCTTTAGAAATCATAAGTGTTTTTCCCCAGATTTATCCAGTCACAACACACAACCCAACTGCAAATAAATAGAAATACATGTCCAAAGGGTTGAGAATTTACTTACATATATAAGTGTTTCCTTTTTCATTTACGTGCTCGTAGCACTAACATAGATGTCCTCTACTTGTGGATGGAATCATCCTGAAAAATGTTAAGGATAGGGTGAGTATATACTATACTCAGTAGGAGTCTATCACTACTAGTTTTATAATGCATGTGATGTTTAAAAAGCATGTGCTCATAAAAACATATGCATGTTGTTCGAATAATCACGTTCAATATCGATATTAAAAGCCACTGTCAAACCGGAATACTGACGACTTAAAGAAATATCATAATCTAAGTCGAAAGTATCATATATCATAATCATAAAAATATGCATCAGATGCTCAACTAAATCCAACTCATGGATATCTATCATGGTATGGTCGACCAACCTTATATCATGCCATATGCAATTCACATAAATCCACGAAACCATAGGGTCCCACTATGCCCACGACCTCACCGCCGTGTGGTCCTCGGGTACCTAGGGACACAGGATCATATACCTCCACGGGGCATATGACACTTCAACCCAGTGCCGTGACACTAGTGGTAGCCCCCTGTACCACATGCAGTCGAAGCAGGGACATGCCCTTTTTGGGCGTGGTACCCATCCACCTAATAGTGGTAGAGGCTGGGTGGCCAACCCACACCCCTCGGCATAGCACCCACGAGCTTACTAGCCCAAATCATGTACGATCAAATAAGCCAAAGACCTTTGTTCAAAACCAGTCCTCTTTGGGTCCCTCACAACTGCCTGGCCCTCGGCACTCCAGCGTCTTTTGGCAACCCTCAAGGACATGCAATCTTTGCAAGTACTTAAATCATGCAATGTATGCACTTGTTTACAAAACATATATGTGCATAATGTATATGCAATCTTTTACGAAACATGTCTATGTACAAAACGTTTATCATATGCATGCTGAATCAAGTCATGCTAAACAAGTCATATACTTATAACATATGTTCTCAAAACAATAATAGATCTTTTAAAAGAATCTAATAGTGATAGAGCACCTACCTGACTAGGTCGCGTTAACCCTTTTGTCCTTGGACGCTCCTGATCATGGTTTGGGGAATCAAGGTTAGTTTGACCTATCTTTTATAGGTTTTAGAGTAATTGGTCTTTTTAATTAGGAATTAGGGGTCCATTCCTATGCCTATGGGTGTCATAAGGTCCTAATTGGGCCTTGGTATCCTCAGTTTTCCAAAGTTCTAGTGGTCACGCGCCACCATCCTATTCTAAAGGTCATGCTCACCTTTGATTGGGCCTTGATCAGAGATTTTATAGTTTGAGTGTGTCCACGTCGTCGACACGGACACAACACCTTTTGCGGCACCTCAATCGGAGCTCTAGATCTCAAGTTATAAGCATTTTAGTGTTGTACGTATATAAGGTCTTAAGAATGAAAAAAAAAAAAAAAAAAAAAAAAAAAACGGAATGCTAAGGCACTACGCAACTGCGTCATGCGCCCTGGCTTCCTTAAGGAACCAAAAAAAAAAGCATCGGTAGCACGTTGCGCGTCTGCAGCGTTCGCCTCAATGGGCGCGTCTGTAGATGCGCCGACTTTTTTCCGCTGTCTCTCTCTTTTGCGGGCGCGTCCGGGGACGCGCCCGTTGGTTTTCTTCAGACGCGTTCGATGCATCACGTTCTGACTGGAACGTCTGCGTCGACTGGGGGACCAGGGCATCCTCAGGACACCCTGTCGAACCAGTGTGGCCCAAGGGACGTCCCTGGGTCCTTGGTGGCTCTCCCGGGCTTCGTTTTGCATGGTTTTTCATGCAAAAACCTAGGGAAATCATTCCTGGAACTATGGTGGAGATGGGTTTTGAGCGATCTCGGACGTACCTGGCTCGTTGCTGGGTTTTTCTCCTTGTTTTTCCCTCTAGGTCACTGCTCCACGACTGGTTTTTCTTCAACGTTTTGGGCTGCCATTAGAGGCGCCCAAGAACTCTATTTATAGAGCTAAGAGAGGGTTCTGGAGGGGGCTCTCACCGCCTTTGAATGGCGGTGGAGAAACCTCTAGAATGGCGGTGATTTTCCCTCCAACTACCGCTGTTCTAGAACTCTCTAGGAGGTGGAAGATGAAGGGTGCCCGTATCAAAACGGGCCCCTATGTTTTGCAGTTAAATCCGTTTTTTTGTGAAAATTACAATTTTGCCCCTGAACTTCAAAGGGCCATAACTTGCTCATTTTAACTCCGTTTTTGGTGATTTTGGTCTTGTTGGATTCCTTTTTCCGAGACACATCTAATGGTACCATTTTCAGGACCAATTTTTTTTGGGTTTAGTCAAGGCGACTAGTGAAATGACCAAAATGCCCTTATCTTTAAAACTAAACTTTTCATGGGATTTTATTATTACAAAAATTGGGGTCATTACATTGAGCACCTTGGCTAGCTTCACTAAACTGGTCGAAAGAGTGATTTCATATCCTTTGTTCTCCATAGGTTAGGACGAGGGACTCAAACCTCCAACCTATCAAACTAGAAAATTGATGGTCTAGGTCCTTTGTTTCATGATTTATTGTTCACAACCCAATGAGTCAACATGAGTAACTAGTGCTTGCTTGATCTAACATGCTTATTATTTAAAATATGATGTCAACTAGAATTCACAACACCATGATGTGAGAAAAGATTATGGAAGCATAAAGAAAGCCATGATATGAAAGATGATCTCAAAAGAAAAGGATTGAAGTAAGTTGTAACCCACATGCTAAGTACATGCATGGAATAACCAATAATTTTAGAAAAGAGTTATCAAACACATACAAAAAGTACCATGCTAATAGAAAATGACCATTTGTCTGTTGGGCCATAGAGGAATATTCAAGCCCTTATGAAGAAAATAGAAGAGGAGGCTTGCCATTTGTCGTCATGTGACCTTGAGATCCCAAGTTCGAGGTGTGGAAATAGCCTCTTGCAAAATGCAAGGTAAGGCTGTGTACTATAGACCCTTATGGTCCTCCCCTTCCCCGGACCTTATATATGTCGGAGGTTCGTTCACTGAGTTTCCCTTTCTAAATGGTGAAATTTTTATTTTTCTCCTACCATTTTGGGGTGAAACTAGAGCTATTGACCCTATCTATATCACACACACACACACACACACACACACACACACACACACATATATATATATATATATATATATAGAGAGAGAGAGAGAGAGAGAGAGAGAGAGAGAGAGAGAGAGAGAGAGAGAGAGAGAACAAAGGTCACATGAGACTATGAAGAGGGGTGTATATTAAGTGTTCAATTTCAACTAAAATAACCTTAATGTAGCATCTAATTAGATCATCTCATCAATCAATTTTGAAATTTTGTATTTTAGCACCAATTGACCATCCAACTATTAATTTGTAAAATTTAACTACCAGATGATCATCAAAGCTAATCAGATGTATAACTTACAATTGTGCAGATCAACCAAATCGAAATTAGATGGACCAGATCAAGGAGTAAATTGCTTAGAAAGAGAAGAAATTGAAGATAATTAGAAAATAAAGTATAACAACTAGATAAAAGAGAAGAAATGGAGCTTGAATCAAAATTAAACTCCTTTGAAAAATCTATAAAAAAGGGTGGAATGTTGGAAAAAAAAAGTAGGAGGTAGTAACTCTCTCTCTCTCTCTCTCTCTCTCTCTCTCTCTCTCTCTCTCTCTCTCTCTCTCTCTCTCTCTCTCTCTCTCTCTCTCTCTCTCTCTCTCTCTCTCTCTCTCTCTCTCTCTCTCTCTCTCTCTCTCTCTCTCTCTCTCTCTCTCTCTCTCTCTCTCTCTCGTTTCACCACACTCCTCTACCGACCCCTTCTCACTCTCTCATTCTCTCTGTCTGTTACAACATGGCCCAGCCAACCTCTCCCTTGCCTCTAGCCTCTCTATCTACATTCACTTCAACAAAACCAGCTCACTTCTCCATCCATCTCTTTATTCTTTTCTTTCAGGTGTTTTCCACTTTAGAAACTGAAGGACCCCCTGTTACCCATCTTTTCCCGCTCTACGCTTCTCTTTCTCATTCAAATCACCAATACCATTCCTTCCCCATCTCCCTCTTTCTCTCCTCTTCCCTCATAGCACTCTCTGTCTACCTCTCGTTCTCTCTTTTCACTCCTATTCCATCTTCTCTTGGCTTCTCCTCCTTCCCCTCTACCTCACCACTTTCTGCTCTCTCTCGTTGTTCCCACTGTCATCCGATGACCCCCATCTCGTTTTCTCTCTCTCTTTGCCTCTCCCTATTCACCACACAAACTAATCGGCACCAGTGAAGCTAAACTAGCCACTGGCCACACCACCAGTCATTGATCTCTCCTCTCTACTAACCAGCACCAATGCAACTTGAACCAGCCACCGATCACTCCACCAATATCTCTCTCTGTCACCTATTTGCTCCGATGATCTTCACGGAGAGACCGGTAGAACCTCTCCTTTCATTTTATTTCTCTCCCACACTCCCTCTCTTTCTTTGTCTGCCAGTCGGCACCAGCCTCCTTGTTCCTCTCCACCGCAACCACATGGCATCGGCGAGAACCATGCAGGGCAGTTTCCCTCTCTCCTTATCTTTCTTATTCCGTAGCACTTCTCCTTCACCATGGAAGAAAACATGATACAGGTATTCCCTCTTCTTCCCTGCATCTTTGGTTCTTCCCTGCTTCATCATTGTCTTGTTCGGTTATGGGTAAAACAAGGAATTTTCACTAAAAATTCTAATTTTACCCTTAGCCTTATTTTTTAATTCCACTTGCATCCTATATTTAATTCCATTTGTATCCCTATTCTCATCCTTGTTTTTCCTATTCAAGAACTGTGTTATTCAAGCCTATTTTATTTAAGTTTAACCTAATCAACAATGTAGCTTAATAAACAGGATCTCTCTATTTTCTTATCTGTTTCTCATCAAAATTTCAATTAATCTTTGGATCTTGTTCTAAGCACATCTCTTAGTTGATTCAACAGTTATAATCTTCAATCTAAAGTCTAGAGATTAGATCTAAGTCTTTCAAAATCCAACATCATTCTTTAGCCAAGATCATCTAAATTTTGGAGAATCTGCTCAATCTAGCTATTGGATCTTTAATCAAAAGTACCAGTGAGAAATTGAAGAAGGTCAATCGACGTTGATGATATCAAATTTGAAGAATTTTATCATAATCAAGTTAGGGAAGCAGATTTTATTTGTTTTTTAGTTAATTTTCTTCGTTTTTGGATTTGGATTTCTATACTTTTTCATTGGTTAAATAGATCTGAATTTTTAATTCGTTGTTATTTAATTTTTAGACAATTAAATTTTATTTAAAATTTATCCTTTTAAGTCTTCTCATGGGATCGACCCATACTTGCATCAGATACACTACAATAGCCCGGGCACTTGCAGTAAAACATGCAACAAGTTTTTGGCATTGTTTTCAACTATTGGCAATGAAATTTTCATAAAATTTAATAAAAAAACTCAAAAAAATAAAAATAATTTTTTTTTAGAAATTGCATTGTTTTAGTAGTTTAGGCATTTTTAGCTACATTTTTAAGTTTTCTTAGTGCTTAATCACTATATTACCTGAATTTTAATACATATTGTTATTTTTATTTTTCAAGAAATTGAAAAAGGAAGAATTCAAGGACTTCAATTAGGATAACTAAATTTTTATTTTCAGTGAATTGTAGTGATGACGCATTGCATTTTTTAAATCACAATTCATTTAAAAGGGTTGTAATAATACATGTCTAGGGTGGACTATCATAACTTGGAAGTGGACATAGAATGTAAATAGTCCACCCTTGTATGAGAAGATCTTATCCAGGACCCTACCATGAGCAATCATCTCCTTAATATTCCTATATTAGGGTTTACATTCTTAGAATAATTTTGCATTATTTGGTAGTATAATTGCATATAGAAAGTATATTTTATAATTGTTGCATTTTTAGGGTTTGCATTAGTTTATTATTTTTAATTACATTTTAGAGCATGTTTATCTCTTTATGGTGATTTATATATTGATTAAATTGTCATGGAGTGTGAAAATTAATCAGTAAGGGCACCCGACCCCACAAGATCAAGGGTGGATTTAATCACCACCTCTTGGCCCACCTAGGATAATTACCACAAGCGTGCAACTTAGTCATTCAAATTGATTCAAAATTAATTAGAAGAGACCTATAGGACCATTACATGCTCGTAGGACCCTCTTAATAGGACGCGATCTATTGTCACTCTAGTGACTTCTAGGCATTGTGGTTATAGTAGGTGTCTTAAAATTCAAGTGATTTTCCTATGCCTTTTGTTGACGTCTATTGAGGTAGTAGAAACTAACTCGTAAGCAATAGTTAAATTTGAAAGAGAGGAGGAGAGTTAGATTAGGCTAATTTAAAAGCATCGGTCCCACACAAATTTAAGAAAATCAAAATATTTTTACTTATTAGGCTTAGGGGACTATGTCCTGTGTTTGTGCATCATTCTAGGCACATAGATTGCATCATTTAGGGTAGTCTTTTTCTAATAAAAAAAAACAACAACAAAAAGACCTTTCATTGTATGCACTTTTGGATATGCACCAAAACTATTAGTTAAGTATGACCAAAAAGACATGCAATTAGATCAAGTGCCACCAATGATTAATCGGTGATCATGGGATAACTCACCCCATGGTAGTATTAGAGGTGATCAAGGCCCTCCACTCATCATGAATGAGGACCCACCACCTCTAATTGATGATGAATATCAACCTCCACCAAGGAGGAATAATCATCCACACATACAAAGAGATTGGAGAAGGAATGAAAATAGAGAATAAGACCAAGAGGGTGACCATGGAGTCAATGATGTGTATCAAAATCTTCATGGAAGAACTTTAAGTGACTATCTTTAACCTACATGCACCAGTACACCATTTTGCATCATTCTCCCTCAGAATGATAGTGCATTACAATTAAAAAGGGGAGTAATCCAATTACTTCCTAAATATCATAGGTTAGACAGTGAAAGTCCTTACTTGCACCTTAAAAAGTTTGATGGGGTATACAGTACTCAATGAACATAAAACATTGGTCTAGATACTGTAAAGCTTAAGCTATTTCCTTTCTCTTTAAAAGAAAAGGCAAAAATGTGGTTTAATGTACTGTGAGCAGGTTCCATAAGAACCTTGAATAAAATGACTAAGGAATTCTTGAAAATGTTTTTCCTTACACATAAAACAAATAAACTTCAATGTAAGATAATGAACTTTACCCAAAAGGATAAAGAATCATTCTACCAATGCTAGGAAAGGTTTAAAGATCTATTACTCACATGCTTATATCATGGTTATGAACCATAGCGCATTATGAGCTTCTTTTGTGAAGGACTTAATTCTAATATGTGCCAATTTGTAGAGATAATGTGCAATGACAACTTTCTGAATAAATAACCCGATAAGGTAGAAGAGTATTTGGAATGACTAGTTTAAAGTGCACAAACCTAAGCTGATTCAGAAAGTGTAGAACATCTAGATAGACTTCAAGCCCACTACCACATCTACTAGGGGAGACATGTATACCACGTCTGAAAAAGATGAACTTAATTCCAGAGTAGCAACCTTAGCTAGAAATGCAGAAGTCATAGAAATGGGAAAGAAAAACTCAAATAAGGGATGAACAAGTGTGTAGAATTTGTGGAAGTACTGCCCATCTTACTTAAGAATATCCTACCATTCCAGCATTTCAAGAGGTACTTCATGATCAGGTTAATACAATTAATACTTATAAAAGACCTTGAGAAACCATCCAAATTTTAGCTGAAAAAAGGACCATTTGCTAATGTCTCATAACCAGGTCCATACCAACCTCACCAACAAAATCATGGACTACTTGCTCTACCCCCATACCCAACTCATCAACCTCCTTCTTCTTAACTTTACTTGCCTTGACCCAAAAGGCTTGTAAGGGTGTGCATGTAGTTAGAAATAATATATTTAATGCATTATCAAGCTCTACCATGGAAGAGACTAAGGCTGACACTATTCTTAGAAGTGGTAAAATAATTGAGAAAGATGAGCCCCAAAAGACTGGTAAGGTAGAAGAACCCATTGAAAATAAAGAAAATCTAAAGAAAGGGATCCTACTCTACCTATTGAACCATGTCCAATCCTTGCTCTATTCCCTCACAAGTTGTGTCAAGTCACAAAGAGTACTACTAATGATGAGATTATGGAGATATTCAAGCAAGTCAAAATCAACATGCCGATCTTAGACACAATAAAACAAATCCCATCATATGACAAATTTTTAAAGGATTTATGCATAATCAAAAGAAAATTGAATGCGCAAAAGAAGGCATTTGTGACTGAACAAGTAAGTTCAATTCTTCAACACCACACACCCCAAAAATACAAGGATCTAGGTTACCCCACTCTCACTTGCATCATTGGAAACCATAAGATTAACTATGCCTTATTAGATCTTGGATCCAGTGTTAATCTGTTACCATACACAATCTATGTTTAGTTAGGATTAGGATATCTTAATCCAACATCTACTACACTCTAACTAGGTGATAGATCAATGATAATACCTAGGGGCATAATAGATGATGTGTTAGTCCACATGGAGCAATTATTTTTTCCAGTCAATTTATTAGTTTTGGACACACAACCAATGCTGCTGAGTAGTAAGAAATTCCTATTATCCTTGGATGTCCATTTCTTGGCTACGTTCAATATCTTAATAAACTGCAAAAATGGTGTCATGAAGCTTTCATTTAGCAACATGATACTAGAATTGAACATCTTTTATATCTGTAAGCAACTAAGAGAAATCTCAGATGACTTGCACTGTGTCAATATGATAAATTCAGTCGTGCAAGATCATTTTCAATCATCTTCCTTGTTGGACCCACTTGAGGCTTATTTGGCCCACTTCAATGAATGTAATGAGGACATATTAATAGAGGAAGTTAATGTTGTCCTTGATTCCCTGTCCCTATAGACACCAAAAGATGAATACCTCATTTCAAGGAACTTCCATCGATGGAGTCCACTCCCATTTCATCCTCAATTGAACCTCCTAAGCTAGATTTGAAACCTCTACCTTTTGAACTCTAATATGCCTATCTAGGAGATGAACAAACTTTCTTGTTATAATTTCCTCTCAATTGAAAAAATATCAAGAGGAACAATTGATCAAAGCCCTTAAGGAACACAAAAGTGCAATAGGATGGACCCTAACAGACATTAAAGGTATTAATCCTTTAATATGCACCCATTGAATCTACTTAAAGGATGATGCTACACCATGTCATCAATTGTAGAAAAGGGTAAATCCTAATATGAAAGATGTGGTTGGAGTAGAAGTCCTTAAAATGATTAATGTGAGAATCATCTATCCCATAAGTGATAGCTAATGGGTGAGTCAAACTCAAGTAGTTCCGAAAAAGTTTGAAGTGACACTGATCACTAATGCCAACAATGAATTAATTCTTACTAGAGTTATCACTGGTTAGCATATGTGCATTGATTATAGAAAATTGAATGATGTTACTAAGAAAGACCCTTTTCCTTTACCTTTTATTGATCAAATGTTAGAAAGGATTGTAAGAGACCAGTATTGCTATTTTCTACATGGTTATTTAAGGTGTAACCAAACCGAAATTACACCTAGGATCAAGAAAAGACTAGTTTTACATATCCTTTTAGCATTTTTGCTCATAAAATAATGTCATTTGGATTATGTAATGCTCCTGCCACATTTCAACGCTACATGTTGAGCATTTTTAGTGATATGGTAGAGAGAATTTTAGAGATTTTTATAGATGACTTTTCTATTTTTGGTAATTCCTTTGATACATGCCTTGAAAATCTAAGAAAAGTCATAAATTGTTGTGAAGAAAAGAACATGTTGCTTAATTGGGATTAGTGTCATTTCATGGTCTTGAAGGAAATTGTCTTTGGCAACATAGAGTCATCCAAAGGTATATAGGCAGATGAGCCAAAGTTGACCTAATTACCAATCTATCCATCCTCAAATTTGTTAGGGACATTTGCTCATTTTTAGGTCATATAGGATTCTATAAGAGGTTTATTAAATATTTTAGTACTATATCTAGACCATTGTGTCACCACCTCACAAAGGATACCCTTTTTGAGTGGACTAATGATTGTTAGAAAGCTTTTATAAAGGTGAAAGACAAGTTAAACACTACACCTATTATGCAGCCACCTGATTGGAGTCTACCCTTTGACATCATGTGTGATGCTAGTGATTATTCTGTAGGAGCTATACTAGGATAGAGAAAAGAGAAAAAGTCATATCTCATCTACTATGCAAGTAGGGCCCTAAATAGCACCCAAATGAATTATTTAACTACGAAGAAAGAACTCTCAGCAGTTGTCTTCACATTGGATAAGTTCAGTTCTTATTAATTGGATCTAAAATAGTCATCTTCATTGATCATTTGGCCCTTAAGTATCTTCTTTGCAAGAAAAATGCTAAGCATAGGCTAATTAGATGGATTCTTTTAGTCCAAGAGTTTGACATTGAGATAAAAGATGAAAATGGAGTAGATAATGTTGTAGCTAATAGAACCTTTGGATGAGTTACAAATTAAGGATACTTTTCTTAATAAACAACTTCTCATCCTCCTAAGTTTGTTGATATTGTAAATTATTTAGTCACAGGGAAGATTCCTGAACATTGGAACAAATTAGAAAAGCAAAAATTCTTTTCCAATGTTAAGCATTGCTTTTGGGATGATTCATATCTGTTTAAATATTGCCTAGATCTAATAATTAGAAGATGTGTCCCAGACTTAGAGCAATAGTGTCATCTCCTTTTGTCATTCAAAAGCATGTAATATATTTTTTTTTGCACAGAAAACTGCTACAAAGATTTTGTAGTATGGTGTCTACTAGCCGTCATTGTTTAGAGACACACACGTGTTCTATAAATCATGTGAGTGATGTCAAAAGTTAGGAGGAATAACTGATAGGAATATGATGCCTCTGAACCTTATCCTTGTCATAGAAGTTTTTTATTACTAAGGCATTGATTTCATGAGGCCATTCCCACCTTCTTTTGGCTACATTTATATTTTGTTGGTCATATATATAGTCAAATGGATTGAGGCTATCCCATGCAAGCATAGTAATCATAAAATAGTTATTAAATTTATAAAATAAATATTTTTTCTAGATTTGGGACCCTCGAGCCATTATAAGTGATAATGGGACACGCTTTTGCAACAAAGTATTTGAAGAACTCATGAAAAAAAAATACTATCACCCATAAATTTGCAACACTGTATCACCTACAAACAAGTGGACAAGTAAAAATATCTAATAGGGCCATCGAACAAATTCTTCAAAAGACTATTAATCCAGATTGTAAGGATTGGTCTCTTAAACTGATCGATGCGCTCTAAGCTTATAGGACTACATATCAAACCCTTATTGGTATGACTCCCTATCGTATTGTATACGGTAAGGCTTGTCATTTGCCTATGGAATTGGAAAATCGAGCCTATTGGGCAATGAAGACCTTTAATTTCAACATGAATGAAGAAGGCTCACATAGGAAACTTCAACTCAATTAGTTGGAGGAAATCAAACAAGAAGCTTATGAGAGTAACAGGATCTATAAAGAAAAGATGAAATTTTTTCATGATTAAAACATAATGAGAAAATCCTTTACACCAAACCAAAAGGTTTTGCTTTACAATTCTAAGCTCCACCTATTTCCAAGTAAGCGTAGATCTCCATGGACTTATCCATTTTAGTTAAAGAAGTTTTTTCATATAGGACCGTCAAGATTGAGGCCACTAGGACCAGCCATACTTTTAAAGTGAATGATCAATGTTTAAAGCCTTTCCTATAATATGAGAATCTAGAAGTTGATTCCACAACTTTGGAGGATCATGTTTATCAGAATTGAGTGGATCTGATCCCTTTGTATTATCTTTTGTATTTTTTGTTGTTTTTCTCATCACCCATATTCATTTTAGCTTCTACTTTTTAAACATTGAGAACAATGTTTCTTTCAAGTTGGGGAGTGTAGAATTCTAGCAAATTCTAATTTTTATTAGTTTTTTAATTTTAAAAATTTTGAATTTTTTGCAAAAATTATCTTTTTAAAAAAATTGAAAATTTTAGTTTATTAATGGAATTGAATATGATTAATTCATCATTTTACTCATTTTTTAAAGTATTCCATGAAAGCTAAGTCTCAAATCATATCTGTATACGCAGTTGTATATACGTAGTCTAAATTGATAAGTTATTATAACTTAGAGATCTTGAAGAAATTCAGTGGAGACTTATAACCTAAGTGAGTTTTAGAGCTATTCATTCTTTTTGAAAGGTTATAAATGTTTCAAATTTTTCTTCAATGTGCTTAAAGAAAATTTAATCCCACTAATTTTTAAATTTGGCTAATTACCTAAATTGTTAGAGTATTATCTTTAAAATTCTACAAGTTCATTGAATCTGATAGATTATATGAAACCTAAAAAATGACTTAAGTCATCCTTGTTGTTAACTTAGATAAATAAATCCTACTAAAAATAGTTTTACCACTAGTTAGCTAGTTTTAAGCTTTTATATAAGCCTTTTGTCACCCAAATTACCTTCACCCATATTAACCTAGTATATATATCCATTACATAGCTTCTTCTAAACTAAGTTACTGATGAATGAAGAAATACCTTTAGTTATAATGAAAGTATAAAAGTGAATATCAAGAAAAGAAGTGTTCTTCAAAGAGATTCAAAAGAGAAAGAAAAGAGTTTGAAGAATGCAAAAAATATATATATATATATATATATATATATATTCACTTCAAGCAAAGTAAAGAAGAATTATCAACTTTAGTAGAAGACCTCTACTTATTTTTAAAGAAACTTTGAATACCCTTTATACCCTTTCTTTTGTACCTTGTCCTAAGCCTACATTTCTTCCCAATTAAAGACCTATTGATTTGAGGATGAATATAGTCTTGATGAGGATATGAATGAATATGATTTAAAGACTAGTATTAATAAGTATTCAAAGGTAATGACATTCATTCTAAAGGAATCAAAACTAATTCCTTAGTAACTCTTGTTCCTTCATGAATATATGTGAGATAAATTTACTTTTATTTACTCTCCTCACATATTTAAAAGAGAGATTATTTGAACCTTTAATATAAGAGATTCTATTTTTGAGTGTATGTCATTAGTGAGAATTAATGTCAAAGCATATTTTAGATAGAGTTCAAAAGTTAGAAGTCTACTTAAAGATGAAGATTATTCTAAAGGGGGAAAGGTGAACCCACAGGTGTTCGCCAAGATGGCTTGAGGGTGAGGCCAAGATAGCTTGAGGGGGATCCCCCAAGATAGTCTGAGGTCAGGGCCCAAGATAGTTTGAGGGAACAAGGGTGGGGAGGTACTGAGAGTTAGTCCCACATCATATGGGGAGGGAAAACTGGGCTGTTGATAAAAGTGTTGAGGACTTCCCTTGCAACAACCGGTTTTCCCCTACGGGGGAAGAACAAAATTGTGCGGGCCAAAAGCCCAAAGCGGACAATATCATTGTTGGATGGGGCCCTCAGTCTGTTACAATGATGGTATCAGAGCCAGTTCCCTCGTGATGGGGCGGGCTAGCCGCAGTGTGGACGCGTGTCCCTAAAGGGGGAAAGGTGAACCCATAGGTGTTCGCCAAGATGGCTTGAGGGGGATGCCCCGAGATAGTCTGAGGTCATAGCTCAAGATAGTCTAAGGGAAAAAGGGTGGGGAGGTACTGAGAATTAGTCCCACATCCCCTGGGGAGGGGGAACTGGGTTGTTGATACGAGTGCTGAGGACTTCTCTTGCAACGACCAATTTACCCCTACGGGGGAAGAACAAAACTATGCAGCCAAAAGCCCAAAGCGGACAATATCATTGCTGGATGGGCCCTCAGCCTGTTACATATTCCCTCACCCATTTTACCTTGGTCTCATCTCCTTAATGGTTTTTGAACATTTATGATCCTCTCTTTTCAATTTTATAACTAAAAAATCAATACTTTTACAACAACTAAATGCCCAATAATTAACTAAGGGAAATATAGAGTAGGAATATTGTTTCCCTTTAATAACATACTAATTTTACTTTTAAAAAATAGAGAGAGAGGGAAGGGGAGCGTTGGCACAAGGGTAAAAGTTGTCGTCATGAGAGAGAGAGAGAGAGAGAGAGAGAGAGAGAGAGAGAGAGAGAGAGAGTGTGTGTGTGTGTGTGTGTGCGTGCATGCCACTAAGGCTCTACTACTAGGCTTCTGTAGTGCAGTTTATAACAACACCGTCTGCTCATTTCATGTAAATAAATGGGCATCCTTGCACGAAGTTCCCACATATGCAGGGTTTGGGGAAGGGGCGAGCCACAAGGCTCATTAGTACGTAGCCTTATCTTGCATTTTGCAAGAGGCTGTTTCCAGGCCTTGAACCCATGACCTCAATGTCACACGACGACAACTCTACTGTTACACCAAGCTCATTTCATGTAAATCTACACGAAAATAATATCCAACATAATCCAATAAACCAGATCACATAAGCATCGCCAATCGCTCCCCCAGTAATTTCATCTATGTATGAAACATGGGATTTGACACCAGATGGCTAGCAGGAGTCTTGTAACGACGGTGCTCATGTAGTTGAAGCCTGTCTAAGCCTCAGTTTTTCCTCAACGTTTTGAAGCCTAAGGATAGAAGAAAACTAAGAAGCAAAAGTGGCAAAATGCTTAATTCATATGTTGTTATACTTGTGCCAAGCATCTCCTTTGCATCTTGTAGTTCTTTTCATATGGCCTGTGACACTGTATGTAGCCAAGAAACAAGGAAAATGACCTCCAAGACTAATAGTTAAGGACAAGTGTTTCGGAAGAGTTTTCCCCATTTTCATTAAACCTCTATTCTTAATCATATGGTAGTTGCCAAAAGTAGAGTTGGGGACCTTAACCTTTTATGAAGTCTCTCCCACTTTTGCAATTCCTGCTAACAACTTATAAGTGAACACTAAACCATCATGTTTTTGAAGAAATTAGGCAAAAAGAACATGTGGGTCTCTACTCTAGTGTTTGAGATTAATTTGGACCATTCTTATGTTGGAAACTTGTCTTGGATGAACTATGTATCAAACTATCATACACCACGAATTCTAACATTTTGTGTGGTTAAGATTGTATATCCCCTTTTTTAGTTTATCAGCCATTAGTTCCACCATCGAAAAGAAAGTAGTGGCTGAGATCAAGCAATTTATCTTTGGTTAATGACCCATCTAGGTGAGACCTAGCAAAGAAATCGTTTGGATAAACAGCAAAGATGTTAATGCATGTACTTCTACCTACATGTGTTATTCACCATTCCTATTATATGTATATTTGTACTAACCTTTCCTCTCTCTCTCTCTCTCTCTGAAAGAGAATTCATGTGTTGATCACATGAGACTTCTTCTGTTTCTGTGAGGCCAGCGATGACTTAAAAGAGGATAAGGTGCGAAGAACATAAATAAATACCTATAAGAACATAAATAAATACAGTGTTAAATTATTTCCCTTTTGAATAACATTTGTAAAATATATTGAACTAATAAAAAGAAGGTAGAATGAGACCTACGTTTTACTTCTACTGGCTTGATTTAATAGGTTGTGGTTAGAAGGATCTACTGCATGAAAATTAGGCAATAAAGGGGGTCTACTCTTACACACTTATAGTAGGACGGGTATATGGTTGTTGTTTTGAAATGGTGGGATGTCCCTATATTTTCCCCCTTATATATCTTTCTCTTCCTTTTTTCTTTTATTAAAAAATGTTGTTTAGAGTAATCATTTATGGGAAATGCTAAATCAAAGTGCTTGTAAGCTCTTTCTATAAAATGCTCTCATTTTTTACATGATGGGGTTTGCCTATAGATAATTTGCCTAGTTTATATAATTCCTTTGGCTTTGGATGTACTTGAAGTTCAAAAAGCAGGCATATTACAATATTGTGTTTTTCTAATATATGCAGTTGTTTGGAATATTTCTAGCCATACATGAAAACAAGAATTTTTTACATGTTAGAGTCATCTAATTTGCATGATTTTTGGACTAGGAGACATCTAGAGCTTTATATGAACTAGGTAGATCATCTATAGGTAAATCCTATCATACAAAAGGTAAGAATAGTTGAACACAAAGCACTTACAAGCACTTTGATTTAACATTCCTCGTCTTTTGTTCTAGCCATGATAATGAGTAGTAAATTGATAAAATGGTAGTTGAGGGCACATGTGCAAAAATAGGAGAGAGAGAGAGAGAGAGAGAGAGAGAGAGAGAGAGAGAGAGAGAGAGAGAGAGAGAGAGAGAGAGAGAGAGAGAGAGAGAGAGAGAGAGAGAGAGAGAGAGAGAGGTCCTTGATAAATTGGTCTCTGGACATGTAGCTGGGAAAAAATTGAACTGGGTGACTTTTAAGTTGCAAATGGGACTTTGGCCAGGGTAGCTTTTTGTAATTTTGTTTTACCCTTTTTTTCCCCCTAGTGTTAGCTTTTGTGATGTTTTTTTTCTCTCTTAATTATTATTTTTAGTGCATAACCACTTTATTTCTTGAATTTGGTACTGATTGCTATATTTCTTTTTTAGGAAATTGGCAAGTAGAGCATCATCAATTAAATATATTTTCTTTGCTTTCCTAGATTAGGAATTTTTTTTATTTTTTTGAGTGAATCTTGTAGTGAGGCCCCTTTGTAATTTGCAATTTCAATTTCAATTTTAAAGGGTTGTACAATACAGAGCAAGTGTGGGATAAGTTGGCCTACACTTGATCTTCATCAGAAACCCCATTGTAAGTTTTCTCACTCATTTATAGGGTCATCACATACTCGTAGGACCCTCTTAATAAGGCACAATTTATTGTTACTCCAGTGGCTTTTGAACACTGTGGTTATAAGGGGTTATCTAATAAAGCCTCGCTCTTCCCCCACCTCTTGTTGACATTCGTTAAGGTCTAAACACCTTCTGACATGGGGGTTGTATTAACCACTTTGTGCAGAACCTAACTGGTAAGCAATAGTCAACTCCTAAAGAGAGGAGTGTTAGATTAGGCTAATTAACAGCATCATCCCCACAGAAAATCAAAATATCTGTATTTGTTAGCCTTAAGGGATTGATTGATTGTGCATCATTCTAGGTATTTAGGTTGCATCATTTATGATAGTCCTCTTCTAAAAAAAAAAAGAAGATCTTTCATTGTATGCCCTTTTAGATATGTGACAAAACTAGTAGGTTAGTCAAGTATGACCAAAAAGACATATCATCAATGACTGATCAATGATCAAGGGATAACTCACCCCATGGTAGTGTCAGAGGTGATCAAGGCCCTCCTCCTCTCATCATGAATGAGGACCCACCACCTCTAATTGATTATAAATATCAACCTCCATCAAGGAGGAATAATCATTCACAAAGAAGTTGGAGAATGAATGGAAATAGGGAATGAGACCAACAGAGTGACCATATAGACAATAATGTTTATCAAAATCTTCATAGAAGAACCTTAAGAGACTACCTTAACCTACACACACCAGTACACCATCTTGTGTCATTCTTCCTCAAAATGCTAGTGTGTTAGAATTAAAAACAGGAGTAATCCAATTACTTCCTAAATTCCATGGGTTAGACAGTGAGAGTCCTTATTTGCACTTTAAAGAATTTGATGAGGTATGTAGTACTCAAAGAACACAAAATGTAGGTCTAAATACTATCAAGCTTAAACTTTTTCCTTTCTCTTTAAAGGAAAATGCAAAAATGTGCTTTAATACACTGCCATCAAGTTCTATAAAGACCTAGAATAAAATGACTGGTGAATTCTTGAAAAAGTTTTTCCCTACAAATAAAACAAATACACTTCGCTATAAGATAATGAAATTTACTCAAAAAGATAAAGAATCATTCTACTAATGCTTGGAAAGGTTCAAAGATCTATTACTTACTTGCCCACATCATGGCTATGAACCATGATGCATCATTAGCTTATTTTATGTAGGACTTAATTCTAACATGCGCTAATTTATAGAGATGATGTGCAATAGTAACTTTCTAAACAAACAACCAAATGAGGTGGAGGAGTATCTGAAATGGCTAGCTGAAAGTGCACAGACCTGGGCTGACTCAAAAAGAGTAGAACATCTAGATAGACCTAAGCCCACTGCCACATCTACTAGGGGAGGCATGTATTCCATGTCTGAAAAAGATGAGATCAATGCCAGAGTAGCATCCCTAGCTAGAAAAGTAGAAGCCATAGAAATGGGAAAGAAAAACTCAAATAATGATGAATAAGTGTGTAGCATTTGTGAAAGTACTGCCAATCTTACTCAAGAATGTCACACCATTCCAACATTTCAAAATGTACTTCATGATCAGGCTAACGTACTCAATAATTATAAAAGACCTTTCTCCCCATATTCAGAGACAAATAATCCCAATTGGAGAAACCATCCAAATTTCAGTTGGAGAAATGGACCAACTGCTAATGTCTCACAACTAGGCCAATACTAACATCAACAACCAAACCAAGGACTACTTGCTCCACCCTCATATCAAACTCATCAATCTCCTTCTTCTGGACCTTATTTGCCCCCACCCAAAAGGCATGTAGAAGATAATCAACTTGCTCAAAACCAAGAGAAGAAAATTTATCAATTAGCAGTCCAATTGAAACAAACCAACTAGTCTATTAAAGAAATAAAGAATATGATGAGTCAAATGATGCAAAGTATGGAAACAGGAAAGTTTCCAGCTCAACCACAAGCAAACCCTAAGGGTGTGCATGCAATTAGCAAAACTACACCTAATGCATTATCAAGCTTTATCATGGAAGAGATAAAAGTTGTTACCATTCTTAGGAGTGGTAAAATAATTGAGAAGGATAAGCCCCAAAAGACTGAAAAGGTAGAAAAACTTAAAGAGAATTCTAAAAAAAGGGATCTCACTCCACCTGTTGAGCCATGTCCATTCCCCGCTCCATTCTCTCAAAGGTTGCATCAAGTCACAAAGAATACCATTAATGATGAGATTATAGAGATATTCAAGCAAGTCAAGATCAACATACCAATCTTAGACGCAATAAAACAAATTTCATCATATACCAAAATTTTAAAGGATTTATGCACAATCAAAAGGAAATTGAATATGCAAAAGCATGCATTTGTGATTGAACAAGTAAGTTCAATTCTTGAGCACCACACACCCCAAAAATACAAGGATCCAGGTTGCCCCACTCTCACTTGCATCATTGGCAACCATAAGATTAATTAGGCTTTATTAGATCTTGGATCCAGTCTTAATATGTTACCATATACAGTCTATGTCTAACTAGGACTAGGAGACCTCAAGCCAACATCCACTACACTCCAACTAGCTGATAGATCAATTGTAATACATAGGAGCATAATAGAGGATGTGTTAGTCCAAATAGAGCAATTCTTTTTCCCAGTCGATTTCTTAGTTTTGGACACACAACCAGTGCTAAATGAGCAGCAAGAAATTCCTGTCATCCTTGGACGTCCATTCTTGGCTATGTCCAATGCCTTAATAAACTGTAAAAATGGTGTCATGAAGCTTTCATTTGGCAATATGACACAAGAATTGAACATCTTTGATATCGGTAAGCAACCTGGTGAACCCTCAGATGACTTGTACTATGTCAATTTGATAAATTCAACTGTGCAAGATCATTTTCAATCATCTTCCTTGTCGGACCCACCTGAGGCCTGTTTGGCCCATTTTAATGAGTTTAATGAGCATGCATTAATAGAGGATGTTAATGCCCTCTTGGATTCTGTGCCCCTATGGATATAGATAAATAGAAACCTCATCTCGAGGAATTTCCATCAAGTGAATCCACTCTCTTCCCATCATCAGTAGAACCCCTTACAAAGCTTGAAATTCCAATTGAGCCTTGTAACGTAGTCTACATACTTGATTAGGACCTACATCCATTATTTGAACAACCATTATATAAGAATTTAGGTTCATCTGAAATCTTGCTTGTGCCAATAGCATAGGAAGAGAAAGAGTATAGTGATGTACTAGCACTGCATCAACCAACTCTAAGGTTCAGAGATTAAGCTAGACCATATTTCTACCTCTAGAAAAACAAGAACAATTTTTTAAGGAACTACAGAGTCAGCTTATAACCCAATTTTAGGACAATGTAAGTGACATACATGCAAATACATGGAATACAATGGTCAGTATTATCTTTAAATTTGGTCAAGAAAAGGATCATCGACTTCCATATTGTTCAACAAAATTCAAATTCCTGGCAGTTCACATTGTCATAATAATACCACCACCTAAATTTTTAAAGTGGAGGAATTATATTGATTACTATGAAATTTTGAAGACGGGAGATTACCAGAGTGGTACCACTCAATTTACATTCATGGTAGTCTATTGTGTTGTAAGGCTACCTTTACCAAAAATTTCAGGGTAAATGAAATATATAGACTACTGCGAAATTTTGAAGTGGCGTGTGAAATCATGCCATTTCATTGTTAGGATTAGAAAAAAATTAGTACCAACTAGGTCTAGATTAGGGTACATTAGGATATGATTGGCTAAAGACATTAAACTTAGCATTCACTGGGAGGCAACCCAGAGTTTTTCTTTTTTTTTTTGTTTTCTGCATCACCCATAATTTTTAAACATTGAGGACAATGTTTCTTTCAGGTTGGGAGTATACAATTCTAGCAAATTCTAGTATTTTTTAGGTTTTTAGGTGATTTCCTTGATTTTTCCAAAAAAATTGAATTTTTTTTAAAATGAAAAATTTTAGGTCAATTCCTACGCTATGATGAGAATTGGATTTTCTGAAGTATAATCTAGATACCTTTAGCTTATTAATGGAATTGAATATGATTAATTAATTATTTTACTCATTTTCTAAAATATTCCATGAAAGCAAAGTCTCAAATCACATCTATACACGCAGTTGCATATGGATAGTTTAGATTGATAAGTAATTATAACTTAGAAATTCTGAAGAAATTCAGTGGAGACCTGTAACCTAAGTGAGTTTTAGAGGCATTATTCTTTTTGACAGGTTATAAATGTTCCTAATTTTCTTCAACGCACTTGAAGAAAATTGATCCCACCAATCCTTAAATTTGGCTAATTACCTAAATAATTAGAGTATTACCTTTAAAGTTCTAGAAGTTCAATTGAATTTGATGGATTATATAAAACCTAGAAAATGATTTAAGCTATCCTTGTTGTAACCTAGAGACATAAAGCTTACCCAAAAACAATTTTACCACTAGTTAGCCAACTTGAGCCTTTTATAAGCCTTTTCTTTTGTCACCCAAATTATCTTTACCAATATTAACCCAGCATAAATTATTCATTATCCATTTTCTTTGAAAAATAAGTTAGAGATAAATGAAAATATACTTTTTAGTTGTAATGAAAGCAGAAAAGTGAATATCAAGAAAAGAAAAAATCTTCAAAGGGATTCAAAAGTGTGAAATAAAAGAAAAAGGAGAAGAAGTTTGAAGAATGCAAAGAAAAGTGGAAAAAGAGATATTCACTTAAGCAAAGTCAAGAATAATTATCAACTTTAGAAGACCTCTACTTATTTTTGAAGAAACTTTGAATATCCTTATACCCATTCTTTGGTATACCTATCCTAAGCTTACGTTTCGTCCCAATTAAAAGACCTATTGATTCTAGGAAAAATATATTCTTGATGAAGAAATGAATGGGTAGGATTAAAAAAGTGGTATTTCTAAATATTCAAAGGTAATGACTTCCATTTTAAAGGGATCAACAATTAAATTCCTTAGTAACTCCCATTCTTCATGAGTAAATGTGAGAGATATGCTTTGAACCCTCTATTTGAGAGATTTTATTTCTAAGTGTGTCATTAGTGAAGACTGAGGTCAAAACATATTTTAGATGGACTCCAAAAGTTAGAAGTCTACTTAGAAATAAAGATTATACTATATGTAGATTGTATATGCACACACTCACTCTGAGAACTGAGCTCAAATGAAATGTTTTTTGCATATGGATAGCGTTTTGAATTCTTCAATCATCTTTATTAGTTTGCTAAAATAGATAGATTTATTGAAGATAATTCTTTGAGAAAAAATTGAAAATGACCTAAAAAATAAAAATTTTGAAAGTATGCGATTTGGCTTTTTGCATGTTTTGCTGGTTGGGGGGTGTGTTAATTGTTCAAATTTGGTCAAAATACCCCTGATTTAGTATTCAATTAGATCATCTAGGCCATCAATTTTGAGATTTCACAAAAAATATTTTATTTGAACTTTAATTAGCCATCCAACCGTTGAATTGCAAAATTTAACGGTCAAATAATCATCAAAGCTAATCAGACGAGTAATGAACGGTTCATATGATTCTAACACAATCATATGCATTGCAGATCAATCAATTCGAGCTTGGATGATCCATATCAAGTCAAGGGGATTAGATCAAGATGAAGAAGTTTCCTAGAAAAATAGGACTTTGAAGACTCCTAGGAAACTTGGATTCATTAGGACAGAAGGAATTGGAAGAATGGAGGAGTTTTGCAGAGTTTTGGCAAGGTTGAGCTATTGGTGGACCCCACTCTCTCTCTCTCTCTCTCTCTCTCTCTCTCTCTCTCTCTCTCTCTCTCTCTCTCTCTCTCTCTCTCTCTCTCTCTCTCTCTCTCTCTCTCTCTCTCTCTCTCTCTCTAGCCAGCCAATCGTACCCTCCATCTCCCTCCTCTTTCCCCTCACTTTCTCTTTTTCTCGTTTTCTACCTCACCTCTCTATCTCATTCTCTCTACCTCGTCTTTTTCTTCTCTGTTAGAATCTGACGACCATCACCATACAGTGCCGAATCTCACAGTACTGGACCATCTCGATTTCTTTTCCTCATCTCATCTCATCACCCTCTGCTCTCTCTTGTCATTCTCCACTGGCTTTAACTATAGACCAGATCACTCAACCTTGACTGAGTTATCCTCATCGGCTAGCTCTGTTTACCATCTCGCTTCTCTGATCTCTCTCATTCCACAGCACCACAGGTTGGCATCTCTCTCTCTCTCTCTCTCTCTCTCTCTCTCTCTCTCTCTCTCTCTCTCTCTCTCTCACACACACACACACACACACACGCGCGCGCGCGCGAAGTCTTTTCCCATCTATCTCCAACTGACTCAACTCCCTTTAACACCGGTGGCATAGCACCAAGGCACTGGTGTCATCAGCCAAACTCCATTACCCAGATCTCATTTTTCTCCCTCCTTCCGGTCAATTCCCAAAAAACCCACCTTCTCTCCTACTTCTTTTTCAACGCACCAACACAGACCTCCCTGATCACCCGATCTCCCTCTAGTTCACCATCACCGACCTTATCACGTGCCCATCTCCCAAATCAGCTTCCTCCTCTGTACACCACACCCATCTCCAGCACCAAGCTTTCCCCATCCTCTACTCATCACCGGCTCCACTCTCTAGTTCCGGTGTTCTTCCTAGTCACCGGCCGGCCCGTGCTGCCTAGAGGAAGGAAACCCAGATTGAGTTTTTCCCCTCCTCTTCTCCTCTAGTCTTCCCTTTCCTCCTCTTCTTCTTCCTCCATTCTCCTCCTCTGGCTTCATCTTCTCCATCAGCTTTCTAGTTTTTTCATTTGAAACAAGAAATCTTGAAAATTTCTAGATTTACCCCTAGTACAAAAAGTGGAAATCCATTTAAATCCTGTTTTCATCTTTTCCCTATTCTGTCTGTTCCTCTAATCCTGTTTTATGTTATTCAAGTTCTGTTATGTGAGTTTTTCCTTGTTCGGACAGTAATCAAAGGATAGTACTCTCCGGGGGCAGTGTTATTTAAGACTGATTATTTAGTTTCATTTTCTGTTTTCTGGAATTAGAATTTCTGTAAATTGCATTAGTGACTTAAATCTGGATTTTTATTTTATTGCTACTTTAGTTCTGTTATGTTCCTTATTTTTATTTTTTTTAAACAATTAAGTTTTATTTAAACTCCTCTTTTAAGTCGAGTCTCCATGGGATCGACTCGTACTTGCATAGCTATACTGCAATAACTCATGCACTTGCAGTTAAATATCAACACCGAGCTCTAACAATTCAGCCATGGGACAAATGATAAAATGTACTAAAGTGTGACACAGCAATCTGGAACTTAATAAAATTGCTATCCAAATATGTTTATTGACAGGAATTATTGTATACCTTAGGTGGAGCTCTGTTTATGGTGTTTAGTCATGCACTAATCAGTCTAGATGGTCATGGGCTGCATGGTCCAATATAATGCAGCATCTAACTATAATGTTATGCTCAAGCAACATCTCCATCAAACTAGAGATCTCCTCCCAAATGCCTCCCATTTCCATGGATACGCTAGGATGGAGAAGCTGCAATGAGCTTGTTACATTGGCCATACTCAGTGGCTCCTATTTGGGCTCTCCTTTTCCAATTTCCAATCCCTATAACTTGCACTCACTATCATAATGCCCTTATACATCAAGTATAACGTGGCAAATATCACAACAAGATTGAGTTGTTTTTTTGGAAGTTAAAGCGATAAAATCTCTTACAAGGGATAAAACCCATTTCAAGGATTATAGTGGAAGCCAATGATCACCTTATGGCATACAAGAATGTTTGCACTAAGACCATTCAAAGAAAAACAATATAGTTGAAAAGAGAAATGCACGTTTAAGGAGAGGCACAAGATATAGGTGGTTCAGTAAATTTGATTGCATCCATGGGAAGAGCAATCAGAGAGAAATCCACTCATAATGAGATATTACAAAGACCCTCAAAGATTACTCACCAATCTTCTTCCTCTTTGCCATCATAGGAAAATATCAAATTTCTCTCTCTCTCTCTCTCTCTCTCTCTCTCTCTCTCTCTCTCTCTCTCTCTCTCTCTCTCTCTCTCTCTCTCTCTCTCTCTCTCTCTCTCTCTCTCTCTCTCTCTCTCTCTCTCTCTCTCTCCTCCATGGAATTATACAACATTCTTAAAATGACTATAACTAATAAACCTAAAATTATACAAATGCACCTATAGAAATGGGATAAAAGATAACAGTAGATACATGACCATGCAATTAAAGAGCTGAACATGCATGTGGTCCTCTTATTAATAGGGTAGTGATACACGAGGGTTTCAATTGTCAACTAAAAAGGGCACCCCAGTGCACGAAGCTCTCGCCTATGCGGGGTCTAGGGAAGGATTGGACCACAAGGGTCTATAGTACGCAGCCTTACCTTGTATTTTTACAAGAGGCTATTTCACACCTTGAACCCATGACCTCAAGGTTACATGATGACAATTTTACTGTTGAGCCAATGCTCCTCTTCTTTTAATTGCCAACTACTACTACTAAATACTAATAGAGCTACAAATAAAATGATATCTTATGAGTAAGACTGTAAGATGACGTTAATTGTTTCACCCTTGTACTACTCTAACTATTGATATTTAACCGCAAGTACACGGGCTATTGGAGTATAGCTTATGCAAATACTGCTCGATCCCACGGGGAATTGACTTAAAAGATGGAGCTTTAAATAAAAATTAATTGATAAAAATTAAAAATAAATAATAAAAATTACTAAAATCGAGATCAAAATTCATATCAAATCAACTTCTAAAAGTTACAGATTTTTTAGTTACAAAATAAAGAAAAGTAAACTAAGTAACAAGAAAAAAACTATTTCCCTACCTTAATCAATGTCAATATCTCCAAATATGGAATTCTTAGAGTTGATCAACCTTCATATATGTCTTCAAAACATCCTTGATTAGAGATCTATTGGTTGGATTTGTCATATTCTTCAAAATTATAAAGATCTAGAGTATCTTGTAATTTTGGGATTTGGATGGATCATATTGATTTATGGATTTCATATCAAAGATCAGAACATTAATTAAGTCCAAGGATGTCCTAAGAATAAAACTGGAAAGTTAATTTGAAATCAGATAAGAAATAGATGGGAAACAAGTAATTCTTATTTGATTAAGGCTAACTCGTTGATTGGGTTAAACCTTAATTGATTGGTCTGAATTAGATTATTCTTGGATAAGAGATGTAATTAAAACTGGGATAGAAGTGAGATTAAAATTAAAGTAAGAAGGGCAAACTGGAATTTAACAACAAAAATGTTTAAAACGAAAAAACCAGAGAAAGAAGGGAAACCTGACGAGGAGAAGCCGGAGAAGGAGATGGGGAAGGAGGAGAGGAGGAGGGAGGAGAAGAGAAAAGAGGGGAAAAGGAATGGAAAAGGAGGAAACCCGAGTTGGGTTTCCTTCTCTGGTCCGGTAGGCGACGATGCTTGGGCTGGTTTGTTTGCCGGTGGCTGGCCGGAGGGTGAAGGAGGAGAAGAAATTCAACGCGGAGGGAGAGAGAGCCAGAGGTGCTGAGTTTTGTGTTGGGCTGTCAGTTAAGCAGAAGATGCCTGGCTGCGTGGAGGTTCTCAGTTCACAACCAAAGGGGAGAGAGAGAGAGAGAGAGAGAGAGAGAGAGAGAGAGAGAGAGAGAGAGAGAGAGAGAGAGAGAGAGAGAGAGAGAGAGAGAGAGAGAGAGAGAGAGAGAGAGAAACTGCCTCCCTCCTATGGTTTAGCCTAAAGAGGGAGTTAGAAGAGAAGAGAGAATGGGAGTGGAGAGAAGAGGAAGTAGGGAACGTGAGAGAGAGGGAGAGGGAGAAGGAAAGGAAGAATAGGAAAGAGAGTGGAGGAAGGAAAGAGAATGAGGGAAAAGAGAGAAAAAGAATTGAGGGGGTGGTGCTGGTTCGGGTACGGTGGAGAAGTAGACCCGAGTGGTGAGAGAGATAGAAAGAGAGAGATGAGGAAGAGGGGCTGCGGTGAAGATCGGGCAGGTGAGAAGGACCCGAGAGAGAGAGGTCTCAGGGTGGAGGGGAGAGCATGGGAGAGAAGGAAGAGAGAAATGTAGGGGAGGAGGAGGAGGAGAGAGAGAGAGAGAGAGAGAGAGAGAGAGAGAGAGAGAGAGAGAGAGAGAGAGAGAGAGAGAGAGAGAGAGAGAGAGAGAGAGGTGATTACGGGTTGCATGCCTTTTTCTCATATAAACTTTTCTACTTCTAATTTGGTTCTCCTACTTTGGAAATCTCTCCACTAATTTTCTTTGTTTTGTTGCAACCTTTCATTTTCTTATTGATTTTTCATTCTTTAATTAAAATTAATTTCTTTTTAAGAACTCTTTTCATCTTCATGTTAGTTCTTGATGGGTGATTTGTACCATTAAAATTTGATCTAAGCCATCCATGCTTCTTTTAATTGATATGCAAAATAAAAGACCAAATTAAAATCTATCTAAACCGTACATTAATCATTTAATGAGCTATAATGATCATCTGACCGTTGATTTTGACAAATTAAGTCTTGGATGGTCAATTGGAGCTAAATTTTATAATTTTAAATGATTAGATTATCTAATTGAAACTAAATTAGGGGTATTTGGACTAAAATTGAATGCTTAACACTGACCATAATCGCAGAGATTTTAAAGTGACAATTATGGTATCAAAGCTAGTATTGGTAATAAAAATTGGCCATCTTCCAGGCCGTATTCTAGATATGCAATAGCTCCCTTAATTAACATATTCCAGCCTCCTATCAGCGCCCCCACTGAATTGTTCATATTCATTTAAGGTAATGGTATTCCCAATCCCACTAATTCACTTCCAACCCCCATCTCCCGCCTCCTTCCTATACTAACAGTTTTTTGAATATCTAGTGGTTATGAGCTTCCCAGCAGGCCAAAGAAAACTGAAGGGAAAGCCATTGATGGCCCAAAAAATGATGTATTGTTTCTTTTATTTATTTAGTTACTGAGTTTCATTTAAGTGTAGGCACTCATAAGTATTTGATAGTGTAGACTTTCATATATACTGATGATTTTTTATATATGAAAGCCATTCATCATGCTAGGGATGGTTTAGATAAGCTACATATTAAATTTCATGCCCTTTCCATGCTATTAGCTTATGCTTTTTTGAATTGAAAGTCACAATCATCATTTTTTTTTCAAATACTCAAAACTAGTTGGTCAGATAATCCAAATGTATGTACTAATTTCTCCTGTGTTACCTAATGTTTGCTCTCGGAATGTGATAAATGATTTGGGTATTCCAAAATTAGACTCAGAGGTAGAGTTTGCGCTATTAGATGCTCATGAGCATCTACTCCTACCGGTACTCTTATTAACTAAGGAAATATATTTTACTAAGGTGGCACAAGAAGAGTCGCCCCCAAAAATCTCATCCAACTGGTACCTTTAAGGTGGATAATACTCAACAAAGATTTCCTTTGATGCTAACGCCGTCCACGCTCCAAGGAGACAGAACCTATCTTGGAGACACCTGTAAGATGGGAGTTTTGGTGTTCTCTCATCTGGGGAGATGTAGAATCTGATAAACAAAAAGGAAGTGGGTGACTCCAAAAATAGAGTTATGAGACCCACTCGCCCACTTATGGACTCTATCGCTTAAAATCGAATTCCGTCGTTAACCTAGCCAAACCTTACTCTAGAAAGAAGAGGAGCTTTGGTGCAATGGTTGAGTTGTCGCTGTGTGACCTAGAGATCACAGGTTCGAGGGGTGGAAACAGTCTTTTGCAAAATGCAAAATAATGCTGCATATTATTGGCCTTAGTGGTCCACCCCTCCTTGGAACCCCTGCATACGAGGGAGCTTGGGCACTGGGCGACCTTTTTATACCATATTTCAACTGTTAATACAATCCTCCACCTTGAATTTCACAAGTCTAGAGCTTGTCATACGGTGACATGGGAGAGATTGCAAGGCCGTTTGCCCAGAAATGCCTGCTGCATAACATTGTGGCATTCTTCATGGATGGAGTTGCCTACTTTCTCTGATGCTGACACCTCGTTAGTATAGCAAGAGACTGAAAGTTGCTCCAGCGATTTATGGGCTCGTCTGCTAAGATCAGAAGTGAGGACCAGATAAAATCTTTTCGCTGAGATCCAAGTAGCTTACCCACTAGAAGGTCTCGATCTTCCAATGGGGATATTCTTCTGATCTAAGATGTTTGCTCAAAAATGAATAGTCAGTCATTGTGAACCATCCATCTAAGAGTCGCTTGCACTCATTAGAAGATCTAAATTCATGTCAACCTTCCATTCCAAGAGTAGGTGCAAAGGAAAAGAAAAAATTACCAGTAACTAAGAAGAATATCTTCATACCTTCTTCCCTTAAATGGTGATGAAATTTTAGGCTCAAATATCATCTTCTTGTGGGATGAAATCATCTTGAATGTTATATGAGACATCTCAAATTAAAATCACGGCTATTATTTGATCCTCGCAAAGATATTCACTTTGTGGCGGTAGTTAAGATTGCAAAGTAGGGCGTTTTAAGTGATAATCTTAATCTTGGTTTTCGATGTGTAAAATGGATGGCTTAGACATGCAAATCATTAAGCCGGGCGAACGGATGCCATTGAAAAAGTGTCTGGATATATATGTCATGCATGACATAGCAAAGACAGATACCCTTGCCGATCCATTTATCAACAA
This sequence comes from Warburgia ugandensis, assembly GCA_035236585.1. Taxonomy (NCBI): domain Eukaryota; kingdom Viridiplantae; phylum Streptophyta; class Magnoliopsida; order Canellales; family Canellaceae; genus Warburgia; species Warburgia ugandensis. Next base: position 72,451,860 of record CP141129.1, on the reverse strand, counting down.
AAAATAAAAAAAATCAATATTCTAAATAGTGTCACGGATGGTCAACTATTATTTAACTGCAGCTCATGAAACACATTAAAAGCTGGATAGTGTGTTGTAATTGTAATGTATTTTGTGCATGTGAAGGGAGCCTTGGCACAATGGTAAAGGTGTTGTTGTGCGACTTTGAGGGTACGGGTTCAAATCATGGAAACAGCTTCTTATAAAATGTAAGGTAAGGTTAAATACTATTGACCCTTGTGGTCCACTCTTTCCTTGGAACTCGCATATGCAGGAGCTTTGTGCACGATGGCTGCCTTTTTTACTTTGTTTGTCCATGAGTGTACGTGGCAATTGCTTTATTCCCTCTAAAATGTTTCTTATGCTTCCGTGAATGGGCAAAATTTTCACATTTTACTCCGCCTCTTCCATTTTAAGGATATTCTTAGTATATTGCAAGAATCATTCATAGCTTACAACTTCAGCTACAATATCAACTGATATAGCTTTACATATATTTGCTTCCATTAATTCCATATGATGTTGTGAGTGTGGAACTTGATTGGCATGATTCTATTGTGCCTGTGTCAGACTAGAAGTCAAAAGGTAGACAATTTTCTATTTTGTAATATTGGGGACACTTGTATTTTTTGCCTCTATATATATATTTGCACGACCCTAGAATTCTGTAGAGTAGAGAAATCTTTTATATCTTGTGACGCCTCTTTTTAGGTCATGGAGATACTGAAAGTAATATAAGCCCATAGACATACCTCAATTTAGAAGGAGCCACACAAATTTGTGTGTTTCTTATTTTTTTCCCTTTTTTTTTTTTTTTTTTGGCATCTTCATAACAGATGACATGTTCAATGATATGCTATTGCAATTTCCAATTCTATGATTTCAGTTTCTGTAGCTCTGTGCGATAGGGTCGCTCTAGGAAAAAGAAAGATTCAAAAGCCTGACTTATTATTATTATTATTATTATTTATGTTGAACACTTGTGCCTATAAGCTTCTTGAGCCATGACCAACTAGGTGGTATTATAGGAGAGACCCTTCTTACGGCACTACGATAGAGGGCATTTGCTCAGTAGTCTGATTCACTTTCATTAGCTTTCATTTACTAATCACTTATCTTCGTGCATGTATAACATATATTATGCATAAGCAGGCCATTGCATGTTAGGGCAACACATCTAGGAAACCGTGTGTAGTAAAAAGAATCTAGCCACAAACAAGATTGCTAATTATAATTTATAAGATTTTAAATATCAAAAGGAAAAAATTGCCATTGATTAGTTAGATATATTACAAACTACATAATGATTGAAAATGGGCTCTTGCAAAATACAAGGTAAGGCTGCGTAGTATTGATCCTTGTGGTCTACCCCTTCTCCAAACCTTGCATACATGGGAGCTTCATGCACTGGAGCTACCCTTTTTTACGAACTACATACTTATGTCATTAATACCCATACACATTCTTGCATTACGTTGCATACATTTGTTTTGTGTTTATGTTATGTTCTTGTTAAACGATGATCTTATTGCACCAATAGAAGGTATATTTATCTCCAACAGAGTAGAAAGAAACAAAGTAAATAGGGGCAGGTCAACATAATCATCTAATTTGCAGTGCTTAAAAGAGCAGCCCCGGTGCAACAAGCTCCCACCTATGCGGGGTCAGGAGAAGGGGGGGACCACAAGGGCCTTTAGTAGGCAGCCTTACCTTGTATTTTACAAGAGGGTGATTCCATGCCTTAAATTTGTGACCCCGAGGTCACATGACAACAACTAATTTGTAGTGCTTGTAGAAATATAAACATGGCAGTAGGAGTTGGACTCCTCATATTTGAATTGTTTGCTGATATCTCAAATTGTACTGCATTGGTAAAGACTTAATTAAGTCCTCCACTTTAAATATGCAAATGCTGCTGCTATTTTGAGAATATTTATTGACTAGTCTCTATGTTTCATAAATCTTTCATATACTTACTTTCAATTTTAAAGAGAAAGTTTGAAAACGTATATTTATTCTGACTCAGAGGGAGGAATAGACTAGAGTATCGATGCGTACCATGCACCCTTATCGAGTGCTAATGAGTCTAAAACACAATGATAACTTTAGGTGGGCTCAAGTCTGTACAAATCTAAACTGTTCACAATGTTGCGCCTGACTTAGATGGGCCAAGTTCCGAAATTCTTATCTATTAGACGACCCTAGCTACTATTTTCTTGGGGTGTATGAATGAGCAATAAAAAGTTTAGCTATTTGTTTTTCAAACTAAAGCCAAGAGTTGCCAGCATCATTTGATATACGAGAATTTTGGAACATCGCCATCTAGGACAAGGGCAACATTTCGAATGATTCGGATCTTTACAAACCTAAGTCCACTTAGAATCATGGTCATTGTTAATCGTTGGCTAGTGGCTCACCAGCAAAACCAAGGGGCATATATATCACTATCCTTTATATATTTCCTTTCATGTCTTTCTCAATTGTTTTAAGAGTCCTTGTAAGTGTACGCGATGTAGGAATACATATTTTTTTCCGTTCACAGTACAACATTTTCTACAAATCCAAGCTGTTCATGGTGTTTAGATATTTGGCAAATTTAATAAACAGTGATTTTATACTCAAAGAGACATTGAATGTGTATGAAATTTGATTTTTAATCTATCTAAATCATACCTAACATGTGAGTTAGATGTAACAAACAAAAAAAATAGTTTTCCAATGCATGAAAGAAAATGGGCGTGTACTCCTGCCCTCCTCTCCCAGTAGGTATCCATTCCAGATGTATTTTAAGTATGATTCAACAAATGTGCTCTTTCGGATCTCACTTCCAATTGTCCTTTCACTGTAGAGTAGAGCCAGATGGAAGAGAAGGGTGTCCCACTCGCAAAACGCAGATGAGTGGTTTAGATGGTTGGACCCACATGTTAAAAACCAAAATTTTGTGATGCAAGCGGGACCCACTCTAACGACTCTGCTAGTTCTGACCTGTGTGAACAAGAAAAGATTGTGGTATCTGCCTGCCAATTGTCTGTTCCTCATTGGGTAGACAGGATTGGAGGAAATTCAAACACTGACCAGAAAGCACTGACAAGAAAAGGCAGAGCCAGAAACAGAGAGAGACATACAAGACCTTGCAGTTGCAGAAGACGAGTGCCAGGATCAACCAGAGGAGGCTTTTCTTCTCAGAGGGAAGGAAAATGGCAGAACGGCTAGCCTCATCTTCAGTAACCTCACGTTTGGATTCTTGTCGCCTTCTTCCATCAACCAGAAAGCCCACCATTTCTACTCTCTTACCTTCTCACAAATCTCTCTCTTCTAATCTCTCTCTTAAGTCTTCTCTGTTGCCTCAGTCGTTTGTGCAGAACCCAGTAATCATTAAAGGCAAGAGAGGAAATCAAACAAGTGGGACAACCTCCACTACTTGTTTTGCATCTGATCCAGCTCAGTTGAAAAGCGCAAGAGAGGACATCAGGGAACTCCTCAAAACCACTTTATGCCATCCCATTCTAGTAATCTTCTTTTGTCCTCCTCAGTTCCTTTACTTTGATTGTAATATGCTGTTTACAAGGTTTTCTTGAATGCTATGGATTTAATGGATTTGGGTAAGACAATTGGTATTGATGCTTCTCTTGTTTTCTTGGCTTTAATTGCTTTCTTGATTGTAAGCCTTGCTATCTGGCATAAACTTGGTTAGGAACATTTAAACTAAATGGCTAAACTGGCATTGAAAGTTGATCTTGTTATGGATTTGATTGATTTTGAAGAGTGGGATTAGTTTGCCGGGACTTACATTGTAATTGCAGGGATACAAAGTATAAGTTTAGGCAGACAGCAAGAGTAGAAGTGAGGCCTGCTTTTAAGTAAGGCTAACCATTCACTTCTAGGTCCTTTATTGGATAGCCTGTGCTAACAAACTGTTAGCTACAGATGATATTAGCCTCTGTTGTTCTTGGTGTAAAATGGATGGCTCACAGAATTTAAAAATACATGCTATAAGAAGCTTCAGAAATCAGAGGGTATGGATCAATGCTTGGCAACATGGGATCATGGCATGTCTAGTATGGCCCAGAAGATGAATGGTTTCGGTTGCTGAAAATTGGCTACCTACGTGTAATTTTCAGCCACTCGACTAGAGTTGTATTCTGTAGTTGCGACCAAAGTAACATTACTATGGTACTTCCATTCATCTTATTTATATCACTTTTATCTGGTTTCTTGACTGTCTCGTTTGCCATTAACTCATTTGGGAGGTTTACAACTAATGAAAAAAGTTTAAAATAAAGATAATGGAAATGGCCCAAAAATTGGTGCTACTGCCAGCTTCTATTCTAACTTATAGGACTTTGATTGCCAGAAAGATGAGCAATGGAACTGCAAGAGCTATTTCCTGATTATGTTATACATTCGAGTAGTGTTTTTCATAAGCTTTGGATTTGTTTTTCACATTGTTTTGGAGTTACCAAAGATAATTAGAAGTTGCATTAGTTTGGAGACTTTTAGACTTACTGACTACACATAAATTATGCCCAGAGTCCAGTCTGCACGTCAAAAGAGCACTTAGTGTTGATTCTCTACTTTTTTCATGTATCTGAATGGGCAACCCCGGTGCACGAAGCTCCTGTGTGTGCAGGGTCCTGGGAGGGGGCAGACCACAAGGGTCTGTAGTACGCGGCCTTACCTTGCATTTTTTGCAAGAGCTGTTTCCACGCTTTGAACCTGTGACCTCAAGGTCACACGACGAAAACTTTACCGTTGCCCCAAGGCTTCTCTTCTTATTTCATGTATCTGAATAATGGAAAATTTTGAGCTCATTCTCTCTGAATCTAGCTTTTCTGCTACGTTTCTCTGATTCTTTTGATATGGTAAAGTTCCTTGCTGTAACTCTATTTGGCATTCCCTCAGCTCCCACTTGATGCTTGACTTGACTAGAGTATGTGGGGACTTCATGTAATTCTTTGAGTTACCTCAGGCATTCATACTGTTTAGGTTATACATTGGTGTAATTTTTCATATAACATTTTCGTACACTTACAGGTTCGTCTAGGATGGCATGATGCTGGTACCTATGACAAGAACATTAAGGAGTGGCCACAGAGAGGTGGAGCAGATGGAAGTTTGAGATTTGAAGTAGAACTGAAACATGCAGCTAATGCTGGTAATGAATCTAAATTGGACAGGATATTACTTTGGTAAAAGTTTTGTGGCTCATAACCTGGTACTTACAGGTCTTGTAAATGCATTGAAGCTTCTCCAACCCATCAAGGATAAGTATTCAGGTATTACTTATGCAGACCTATTCCAGTTGGCAAGTGCGACAGCTATTGAGGTTTGTCTCTTGGGCTTATTGATATTTATTCAATTCTGGATTATCAAGAACAGATTTAGTTCATGGAAAATTGTTATCTCACCTGCAACTTCTTTGAATAATTGCAGGAGTCTGGGGGTCCAAAGCTCCCCATGAAGTATGGAAGAGTAGATGTTTCTGCTCCTGAGCAGTGTCCAGAGGAGGGAAGACTTCCTGGTTAGATAACCAACCCTAACTGGAAACTTGTGCTTGATACCATGCCTAATATATGTCGTTAGAGGAAGATACCTAGCTGAATCTTGTCTGGTTGCTGCATCATTATTCTACACACATGTAAAACTGGACAAGAGCAACGAATATGGCTTAGAAATGTGTACATCAATGAAGTACTTCTAGAACTGGAAAAGAGCAACAACTGTGGTATAGAAGCGTATGCATCAATGCAAAAGAGCAACGAATGTGTCATAGAAGTGTGTACTTCAGTGCAGTACTTCTAGAAAACTATTCCGCAGGAGGCATCTTTTTTCTGAGGCAGACCAGCTGATCTGCTACTATGTCACTAAATGGCTTGTTGACTATCCTCTTCTCTACCTCTTCTCAATTCATCTGGAGAGAGAGGAGTTCTAGAATTTTCTATGTAAAAGTCAACGATAAGAAATTTGTTTAAGAAATTATTTTATTGAAGTTGAAGCAAGCTTTTATAAGTCTGAATTCGTTATCAGTACTCCTTTTTTCTCCTTGGTCTCTAAAGTGTATGTACAAACTATATTCCTTCACATGGTCCCTTGATGCTTGGATTGCTACTCAGTGGGTTTGTTTAAACTTTATATACTCGTCAAAAATCACAATAAAAAGTAATGGCCTACATTTCCCTTCAAAGGTCACCTAACCCTTTCTGATTTTCTTTTCACTTTCTTTCTGATCGGCTTAAAGCCAAAGATGGTAGCTGTCCAACTCTCTTTTCTATGTCACAACTGTAATTGCTAGTAGTTTTCTGTATGCTTCATTTTAAGGCAATTCAGTCATCAATAATGAGTTGATTTTGCTCAGATAGCTTGGTAGGTCATGCACTTTAATACCTGCCACAACCTGTTTTTGCTGTCTGCGTGTAACCTAGGATCAGGAACTGCACCAATATTTTCCTACTATCAACAAAATAGATTAGCACTTATTCTTATGCCTTGTTCTAGGGCTGCAGTTTCTGAAGTATTTTACTTAGATCTTTTTATTGCTTTGGAATCAATGACACTAGACTCTATACCCCATATTTTGAATGCTTGGTCTTTTATGCTTTTCCTCTATCCCGTGTATTGTTATTCCAACTGCTAGCTATTGTTGGTGCAATGTTCTGAAGTTCTCTTTCCATGTTTAGATGCCGGACCCCCTTCACCGGCTGGACATCTGCGTGATGTTTTCTACCGAATGGGCCTTGATGACAATGTTTCACTCGCCACATATTAGACTGTCTGATTTCATCATTCATCTCTACTCTCTGGTACCTTAATACTGGTTGGTTTGTTTGCAGGAGATAGTTGCATTATCTGGTGCACACACTTTGGGAAGGTCTAGACCAGAACGTAGTGGCTGGGGCAAGCCTGTAACAAAGTAAACGGTATGTTGATCCACATGATAAGCTAAATTGCCAAAACATGGGAACTATTTGATCTGGATAGCATGTTTCTTATAAAAATCAAGCAACTTTTCAACTTGTTCAGATCAATTAGTTCATAGTGAAACTCATATTTGTACTGGCAAATTTTTCAATAAATCCATGTCTAATACCATCTTATACATAGGACATTCTTCAAGTTAAGCCAGGTGGAAAGAATGACAAAGGTTTCTAATTAAGATATGGACATACAGGTAATCTACTTACCAGTATGTGCAGCCTCTTTAATAACCAGAGATCACAGCACAGTTGGACATGATGAGTCAAGAATGATAAAACTCTATTATGCTATGGGCATAGTAGCATAATGAATATCTCCATAGAAATGGTCATGGTCCAGAGCATAACCACTATTGTTTGGTATTGATGATTGATACCTGAATGCTACAACGAAATTTCCTTTTGGCTATGATCTGTTAATGATATATCTTCAGATTTTCATGGCAGTTTAGCAATATGCTTTGCACCTTGTACTTTGATTTCTGATAGTATCTTATAACTCTGAAATTTCATTATATTCCTGCATTCTCCATATCTGTAAAATTTACCTGCAGCCATGCTTATCTTATTGTTAGGAAGCAGAAATCCTGCAAACCTTTCATAACAGCGTATTTTGTACTCACAACATACAGTTATGCCTTCATCTAGGTGATGACTGTAGTTGGCATTTACACTGTCAACAGGCCCTCCTGCTGTATTGTGCATAGAACAAGTTGAACTTCTATTTAAAATTTACTGATCTCAGTTCAAGGGAAACAAAATCCTATAGAGTCTAATGGTTTTCCTTAAAGAGTTGTTTTCCAGTGACATATGAAGCAAGAGGTTTTTTTTCCCTACTGGGAAAGAAATGAATAAGAAGATGGAAATGGCTGCATCGAAGATGGCAAACAAACCAGTCTATTAGACAGTCATCTTTCCTAGCAGTTCTGAAAGCAGTGGATTTGATCATAAACTTTGGGCAGCAGTTCATGGACTAATTACTTTCTGAGTGGGGTGTCTGAAGTTAAATTGAATGGAAACCAATCCTAACAAAAATGGAGCCAATCTTTAAATGACTTCAATATTTATACATTTCTAGGAGCTGTTTGTAAGTCATTGCAGATTATGGTAGATGCAGTAAGATGGGTAACATAGTTGCTTGGTTCAATGTTTGGTATTTAAGCATAATGTTAGGTTTAAGCATGTCATATATCTAGGTGTCACAGATTCCTGCATCATAAATTTGTTTAGTGTTTAGTGTTATATGCAAGGACTCTTTTGGAGTCCTATTCATGTTCAAAGTGGAATTCATAATTCTAAAAGAGCAAAGAGGCACTCGATCCAGTTAAAGCATGATGAGAGGGAATTAGGTCCATATAAAACTGTGTTGGCATTTTGTGGTTCTGAAGACCTGCAGACTCATCTTTTCTCAATGAATTTGTGTACCAACTGCCTTGGTCAGTTAGTTAAACCTGACATGGTTAATTGAAGAAGTACTGAAAATGTCAAGTCACTATCTCAGCAACATGGCCGAAATGAATGCTTATTCTTACCAAAAAAATAATTTAGACAATTATCTAAGTGAATTAAAAATTTTGGTTCGTCCATGATGACCATGGCCTCTATAGGCAAAAAAGTGGAAATCCTACTGATGATCACAGTTACTGGTGAATACATCCCCCGGGACCAAGGACATGGAGATGAGATCATGAGACTGTGTGACATGATCAGATCTTGACATTACAAAAGACAAGTATGGATGTTTCCAAGTGATTTTGTCAGGGAATTTTTTAGAAATTATTTGTGGGAAAGTGATAGGACTATGTAATGATTATAGGATCTAGACATCCGGTTGGATGTTTCATGCAGGAATGAGTCACTTGATCACTTCAGGAGCAAAAAATGAGAACACTTGGGAAACCATGAGGGCTTCAGAGGATTTATTCACTGGAATGATGAATTAAAGGATATGTTAGCTGATCAAAAGATGGAACGTGGATGCTATTTTGCAAGGCTAAGCTACAATAAAAAATTCCTATTAAAACTGGCTACTGAAGCAGGTTGCAACACTACCTAGGCAATAACTTCAAGAGCAAATAGTGCATGTTTGAAAGTTCACCTGCCATTATAATTTGTTGTTTTTGGTACTTATGTTCTAACAAAAATCTTTCACCATTTATGAATGAGAAGCAAATGGCACCATGATAAAATCTATTTTGTCAGACCAATAGCCTTACTAACTATGCAAACTTCTGTGTGGTTTTTGTGACTGCTTAACAGCATCAAAGAAATGAGAAGCTGATAAAGTGTAATTATAAATGTTACTGCTAGGGCTGGCAAAGGAAACGTGGATCATGGCAGAACCTAGTCCAATAATCTGGCATGAAGCTTCAGATAAATAATGCATAGCACAATGAATGTCTCATGTACTAAAATGATAAGATGGAGACAAGTGAAACAAAGAACTTGTAAACTATCATGCTTACGGTTGTATAAACTTCACATATTAAGTAAATGTCAAATGGAACCACAATGATCGAGATACAGATCTCTTCAATACCATTTTAATTATAAGATTCAAGATGGTAAATATCTGGATGGAGATAAAGTAGTTTTAAATTGTCACTAATAGTTAAAGGAAAGATTTAGGAAATGTGATGGGTCATCTTATTGCCAGAGAAGAGTACACGTCAGAGCTTTGATCTGGAATTTGATTAGCTAAAATGATGGAATGTGCTTTGTTTCATGAACTATAATATAATTGATAGAATCAGCCTAAACTTGTAAGTGCTAGTTATATGATGGTTCCTCTCTGGATTGAACCGCTGAACTCCCAAAAGTTACTGCTTGCATATCCTTTTGTAACTAAATCAAATATTTCTTCTATAAATACCAAAATCTCGTGAAACTTTTACTGTGTACTGGAAGACTTGTTTCATTCTCCAACAAATCATCTTCTCTATAGCTGCAGAGTTGAAAACTGCTAAACTAAGTTGAATGTGACATCTCTGGAAGGTGTTAAATGGTTTGTGCTTGGACTTGCGCCTATGTTCCCTGTGACTTATCTTCAGTATCAAGAGAATCTGATATTTTCAGCACATTGGCTTAAGAGATGAAATTTGTTGTCTTCTTCAGCTTCTCCTTTCAACTTTGAACAGTTTTTTTTTTTTTGTATTGGTTGAATGGTCCTACTTTCAACCATGCAAGTGTCTATTTGTGATGGCATACTGGTTCTGGAGCTTGTGGTGTTTATTATTAGCTTACAGGTCTCATCTTCAGTTGTGGTTTTCATTTTTGTTTTTGTTAGAATAGATCTGATTCTTTGACAGCTTGAAAGTAATGACTGGATAGATTTAATGTATCATAATTGTATTGAAGTGCATTATCTGCTGCAAACAGAAAGATGGACCTGGAGCACCAGGAGGACAGTCATGGACCATGCAATGGTTGAAGTTTGACAATTCCTACTTCAAAGTAAGAAAGCCACATCATTCTTTTCTTCTTTACTGAAATATATGGCTGATTCTTATGTCCTGATTCATTCAGGAAATTAAAGAGAGGAAGGATGAAGACCTGCTTGTTTTGCCAACGGATGCTGTCCTCTTTGATGATCCATCTTTCAAGGTAAAATAGAATATGATGGTTCGTATTTGCCAGTCCTTGCAGGTGATCCATGAAATTTGACATCTTTTATTTTTCATAATATAATGTTATGCAGGTCTATGCCGAGAAATATGCACAAGATCAGGATGCATTTTTCAAGGACTACACTGAAGCTCATGCCAAACTTAGCAATCTGGGTGCTAAATTTGATCCTCCTGAGGTTGGTTGATTATCCAAATTATTTATTTAGGTGCCATTCTTTGTCCAGTGACTGAAGAAAACATTCATTTTTGTGGAACTTCTTGACCAGGGTTTCTCATTAGATGATTCCATAAACCCAGCATCAGAGAAATTTGTTGCAGCCAAGTACTCATCTGGAAAGGTTGTAGAACTTAAGACACTTATCATGCGGTTGTTCTCTAAATATGAAAGATGTGATGCAAGATATTGTTACTAAGGAAATCTGTTTGAACTTAATGGATTATGTCTTGCTTTCATGGTATGCAGGATGCTTAAAACACGAAACATGTTTTGTTATTGCCGTGTCTTTTAATAATACAAGATGAGCCTTCACAACATACCGAACACCTTAAACTTGTAAGTCAAACCCCAAAAGAGCAGGAATAAGAAAGTAAATGGATGTTATATTTGAATGCAGAGAGAGCTATCAGACAGTATGAAGCAGAAGATCCGAGCGGAGTACAAAGCGATTGGGGGCGCCCCAGATAAACCTCTCCAGTCGAATTACTTTCTCAATATCATCATTTTCGTTGCTGTTTTGGAATTTTTGTCATCTTTGGTTGTAAACTAAGTCTTTAATGTGTGGTTTGAATGTGCTCTATCTATGAGGCACTTTTTCCATTTGTATAGATGGCATTTCGTTTGAAGTTACTCTATTCTGCCGGTAGAAAACAGGTTCTTTGTTTTGTCAAGCAACCAAACAAGCAAGGATTCTCACCCACTTGACCAAATTATTCTGTCATTTGGTTGGCCCCGTTGTCCTCTGCCAAGTGTCCCAACCATCTGTTGCACAGGGTGCAGATGTATTGACTCCTTTTCCTTCACTGGGCCAACTTCTCTCTCTCTCCAAAGGAGGTGGCCGGGAGAACAAAAGGGGTAAACATATCAATGCCCGTTGTATAACTTGCAAATGTACGAGTGAAAAGGAAATCCATGGCTTGGAGGCTGTGATCATCTAAGGGTGAACGTATCAACGCCCGTTGCACGATCTGCAAATAGATGAGTGAAAAAGAAATAATGGGCCATGCAGTGGGTAAATCCATTGTTATAGAGACTACCTCTTTCCTAGGTGATCAAGAAAAACGCACTGTGATCGTTAGAGTTCTCTAGACTCTTATAAACAGCCCAGTTTCTTTTTCCTAGGCAATGTAAGACTAACTCTCTAGCCTTGACCCCAGCCTAAAAGTTTGCCAGCTTTCTCTTGGCCGTCTTTATTGGCCTAGGGCTTCACATTAGTATGATGTAATATCCTCAATTTTTATTTCTAAAAATTTGGTAATACAATAAATTAAAATTTTTATAAATAGAACTTTTACTTGAAACTAATAAAATTAGAAAGTAGGTGTCAATAAGATTCTAATGATATAAAGAACTCTGAGAATGGAGTTTGAATGAGGGACATATGAGCATTTTAAGTTTTAAGGGCATTTTGGTAATTAGCAAGGGACTCAAATTAAAGTGGATCGTTTTGATAATGACACCCCTTTCCATTCCAATTTTATCTCCAATAGAATAAGGTAGTGATCCTCTTTCCCTGTAAGAAAATGGGATCCCTAACTACAAAAGCAAGCTTTTCTCCTTATTTCCAACACAACGGCCATGGATTGTGTCTGCTTTGCTCTGCTCTCTGACAAACGCATCCGATGCCTACACTCATTGGAGGACTCTAATCTCCCCTCTCTGGCTCAAATCAAGCAGGCCACATCCTCTAGCTTGCTATTTTCCTTATTTTCTTGCTCTTCTATTACAGATCCGGGTCGGATCTGGTCTCAACGGGAATTGGAAGGCCTGAGAAATCAGAACCGTAGATCATGATTAGACCCCACATTAAGGATAGCTGAGATGATAGATCTGACCTGTCCAATGTGATCTTTGGACCCAAAAACCCTATAAACGGTGAAAATAGATAATAAAAAAATCAGATCATTTGGGGCTTTGATCAAGCAAAAACAATATGGACAGTCCAAGCGCATCGTCCCTGATAGACGCCGGTGTTAAGTTCCACCGGTTTGACCCGGTGTAAAATGAGTTTCGATAGTGCAGACCAGTGTAAACTATTCTGCCAGTGCAAACTGGTGTAACGTGAGAATTCCGACCAGATTTTGATCTGAATTGTTGTTTGTGATCTGAAATGGTTTTTTTTTTTAGATTCTGGAGGCTACAGAAGCCCAATCTTCTATCCAAAAGGTTCGTTGGAATCATCTCGACGACGCGGACATGAATTTAACATCTAAACTTTGATCTGAGCATAGTTAATTGATCAAACCTAAGAAAATGTACTTAATTAATTAGATTAGGCTAATTAGAAGATGATTAGGCCTTAGGACTTAAACAATTGAATGATTTAAAGGATGAATTGATGAATCTAAGGAACATATTAGGAATATTTACCTTAGAATTGACCTGGATCATTAATTTAAACTAGATATTGGAAATTTTTTATCTGAGAGTGATCTGACCATCAGATCAATGTATAAACTTTAGATACACATTAAAATGAGTAGATGAACATGAATTGACACTGACTAATGATGATTAAGGTTAGAATTAACGATCTAATCATAAATAGATGCCGCAAAGAATGATCCAATAGTTGGATCGCCATAGATTCTGTGGAGATGAAATAAATAACACGAAATAGTATTGTGATGCTAACAGGTGTATTAGAAAGCTCAGTTTGAGATGAGTACATGCCTGATTTGATTTGATTGTACTTTTATTAAGGTAGGTGACGATATTTAATGTTCATATGTTTTTCTAAAATCTCTACATGTCATAGCATCTTATCTGATTCAAATTGTGGTAGCTTGATTTCTTTATTTTGTGCATTGAAATTTACAAGTTTTGTACTATAATTGACATGAGAGTTGATAATGCATTTAATGAATTTTATTCAATCGAGTTTTATCGTATGGTTAATTATGGATCTTGTATATAGAATATCTCTACTTTATTTCATCACTATAATTAGATGATTTCCATAGATTTGATGATGGAGGCTTAGTAGCTAATCATTGAGAGGCTAATTCTTATATGAGAGGTGTGCCGTGGGGATTGTGAGCCACGAGTGCTCCTAGATTTTTACGAGATCCATGATTTCGTGTTTTATGATTTATGACTGGTGTTTCTATCTGGCGGATGTCATGCTAGGAGGAATTAGGACCGGCCACCCACCTTTTGAATTTATGAGATGATAAACACCTACCCACAAATGGCATTCGGTAGAGGGTTTGTAACATGGGTAGTCCACACTACCAATTCGGGCCTACCAATAGGGAAGGATGGCAAATCTCTCGTTACGGTGTCAACAAGGAGCGGTAGTGGTTGAGACCCGGGTGTGGTTGCCACTGCAGCATGATGATCCATACTCTTGTTGTGTATGCTTGCATGATGAACATGAATATGTTATTTTGTGTTTGGATGTGACGACACTTAGAGGATTGATATGAGTGCTCACAATCTATTGAATGAATGTGAGAGACACTCATGGGACCCACATACATTGAGGTGTCTTGCTTTTTATTGTATGGTCATTGAGTTTGGATCACATCTTGTTTTAAATCTATGAAATCATCATGTTTTATAATCTATGCGGTTCATGTTTTATTATATATGATGTTTTATATTGGCATTACTTATGATATTTATATTTTCATAGATAATTGAACTATACTTAGATCAGCATTGTTATTTGATTTTGCTTTGTTGTTTCATTTGTAATTATATTAAATGTCTATATACCTACATAAGCAATAGCTTGCTGAGGCATTGCTTTGTTTTGCAATGCCTCAGATATTGAACAAGACAGCAAGAAAGGCAAAGCTGTGGTAGGACCGTGATAGCGGTAGGGATCACCTTTACCGTACTAATAAATAGCTCGATGTGAGCGATGAGATAGATCTATTTCAAATTTTATTTATGGACTGTATACACTTACACTTGGAATGATTATGACATTTATGCATTATGGACATAGTGGAATGTTATGATGGATGGACCTTGGGCCATGTTATTATATTTTCTAGATGTTTATAGTTTTAAATAAAGGTGCCAATGGTTTTGACGTTGGATTTAATATTGGTTTGGTTTAAATTATTGCAACATATGTATATAAATTTTGTAATAGTTTTGATGATGTTTACGAAGTGTTGTGACACCTGCAGGTTTTAAATGAGTGTTTTATTATATAGAATGTATTAAAAACCCGAGGTGTTACAAATGCTGTGTCAAAAAACATGAAAAGGGAGGCTTGAAATTATCTAAGATGCCCAAGTTTGGTAAGTAGCAAGACCTAACAATTCAATATTTTTTGGCAGTGGATCCGCTTGCATTTTTGGTCACTCACATATTTTCTTAAAGATATTGCAGTTCTCTGTACAATATCGAGGCTGTTAGATGCTGAATGTACTAACCAGCCACAAAATCTTAGCAGAGTACCCACTAGTTTCCTGACCGAGTCCATTCACTTGCTAGCCCTTGCTATGGATTGGTCACACTCACATAACCAAAATTACAAGCGCCAGGCTGTTTAGTTTTGATCCACAGCAGATAATGGTTTCAAACCATCTCTCACCTTCATGCGGTCTATATCCCCTCATGCTGTAACGGTAGGCCTCATTGGTCACCCTGGTTCCTATCATCTTTGCTTGCCAAAGAAATCACTCCTCATATGAGCTTAAACAAGCCCCACAAGCTTGGTTCATTGCCTGAGTTGCTTCTTAGCCAATCCATGTATAATCATCATTGGTAAAGGGATAGATCTATGGATGAGTTATACCAAAAGCTTGTTCCACATGAGATGGTTGTAAATCTGATTTATCAAGAGTTTGTTGTCAAATATGCACCATCTGCGCCAATGCCTTCTACCATTAAGGCACAAGAAAGAATCTCTCACTTGGATGACCAAGCTTTGAGGCTGTTCATAGGTGTGTGTCTAACTTAAAAAAAAAAAGAAAAAAAAAAAAAAGGGAAAAAAGTCGGTTTCACTGCATTCGATTTTCTTACCAGTCAGCTGAACTCAAAGAGGCATAGAAAGCCATCTAGCGCAGTTGGTCAGAGATATCATGGTGCCTGAGATTTGGTCAAAGGTTGCGGGTGACACTTTTTCTTAGTATAGAATTAGGAATTAGTATATACTTCTAGGTAGTTTGCTCGTGACTCTTTGCTGTAAAAAAGGAAAAGAAAAAAGAAAGGGGCAGAATACACAGCAAGACATGGGTTTGCATTTTGGTTCTTCAAAAGTATGGAATTTTTGAAGTCATTTAGAACAAATGACTTGAAAACTATGGCACTATTGAAGTTGTTTAGTGTAAACTACTTCAAAATTACAACAGTTTTTTGGAGTACTTTTGAAGTCGTTTAGATATAGATGACTTCAAAAATAATATGGCCTACTTGATCAACGGTTTGGATCGTTGAAAAGTGTGAGCCCCACTTGTGCTCCCACCCGCTATTATTTTCCACACGAAAATACGGACATCCAATGAGTGTATAGGTTCAAACCTTCTTCTTGGAAAGTACTAGTAGTAAGTAGAATAGGAGTGCAGATATCAATTATTGAAACAAGAAACGGTGAAGAAAAAGCGAGCAAAGCCAGGACGAATTGACGCATACATTCCACCATTGTTCCCCTCGAGCAACTAGCCAGCCAGCCTTCCTTCACTGAGCAATAAGTTGAGTATATTTTCAGAATCATCTTGCAATCTAAAGATCTTTGTAATATGTAAACAAAAAGACTCTACAAATTTCTTTCTCTTTTTCCTAATTTGATGAGTTTTTCCGTCTTTCTTTCCCCACAACTTCACTTAAATTTCGAATGCTTGTGACAGCAGAACCCAATTCTTGTTTTTACAAATTTTAGATTCTGGTGTCATTCTTCTCATATTCTTGATGTCGCTTTTGAAAATGAATTAGAAGAGGTGGTTCAACTGTAGATAGTAATTCACTGTTTGTGACAGATTCCCGGTTTTCACTGTCTTTTTTCCTCTTTTATTGATAGGTAAAAAGAAGAGGAAAATGAACTCAATTTTGTGTTCTTTTGGAAATATAGAGAACACTTTAGATGTTTTCCATTTACGCAATATCTAATTTATCCGGGTTCTTGGGATGATTATCAGTTTGCTGAGATAACTATTAAATTGATTAATGATACAGCTAATAGCTTCCTGAAATCTAAACAACTATGGCATCTCACGAGTTGAATTATCTGGTTATCATTCACTAAAGTCACCGAGGAAGAGTGGAGTCAAATTTCATTGTCTTTAGACCTAGATTTTCTCACTTATGCTACATCTGATCTGAAATGGCGCCTTGGTGCAAAGGCAAGAGTTGTCATCGTGTGACATTGAGGTCACGGGTTCAAGGCATAGAAATAGCCTCTTGTAAAATGCAAGGTAAGGCTGTGTACTTTAGGCCCTTGTGGTCCGCCCCTTCCCCAGACCCCACATAGGCGGGAGCTTCATGCACAGGGGCTGCCCATGCTATATCTGATCTATCTGGGTTTGTAAAATGATTATATCTTCTTCTTTCTTTCTTTCTTTTGAATGGTAGGATGATTATATCAGTTGCTAGATATAAACTACTAAATTAAGAAATGACACAACCAGTACCTTGCTGTACCCAGGTTGGTCCCTTACCATTTGAATTATCTGCTAAGCATCATGGATGTCATCAAATGTTGGCAAACTTCTTTAGCAGTTTAAGAACTCATGCTTCTAGATTTTATCTCTTTGGTATTTCTAAACATGGGCTACGTATTTATGGGTACTGGATACCATGAACGGAAATTATGTTGAGATCTGGTGGAAGATCTTTAAGGCAGGCATTGGTTCCACATGCTGGTGTCTTTCCTTTGTATCCCAGAGAATTTGGATGAGTTATGTTTGTGCAAATTCATAGTCCAAACAATGATGAATTGGAGTTAGGAACTTTTGTATGCCTATGTCTATTAATATTCACCATCTAGAATGGATGCCAGTGCATTATATTGGGGAAAGATAGAAGTTTTCTGTCCGCAAGTGTTGCTTTTCCTAAATCAGATTCTCTTTTGTCTACTATCAAGTGATAACTGTTCTTCCTGCTTGCCTTAAGGGAAAGAGGGCAGAAGTGTTTAAAGTAGTAGATATGTATTTGCTCTTGTAGGTTTGGAAATATATGGGGGATACTAGAGTAGTTTGGTTTAAAGTTGTTTAATATGATTTTAAAATCAAAGAAAATGCTGAGTGAATGCAAGAAAAGCTCTATCATACTAATCTATAATAATAAATGAGACATACAAAGTTGCACTAATTAGTATAGGATCAAACTTCTAAGCCATTACATGAAGCTTTGGTTAAAAATGATTGAGAAGAAGCTATGACATGAGACAAGTGTATCGAAAGCCCAGTTTAGTTTCATGCTTGAGAGGTCTACCATGAAAGCTATTTTTCTCTTTAGACAATTGATGGAGAAATGTAGGGAGAGGAGGAAGGACCTCCACATGGTTTTTATTGACTTAGAAAAAGCATATGATAGGGTCCTGGAGAGTTAATATGGTGTGGGTTTGGTGAGAAAGGGGTTTTATAGGAATATATAGACATAATTAAGGATATTTATGAGGGAGCAGCTACAAATGTTAGGACCATTAGCGGAAAGATCGACGATTTGCCCATCACCATTTGATTGCACTAAGGATCGGCATTGAGCCCGTACCTCTTCACGTTGGTTATGGATAAGTTAACAAAACATTTGTAAGAGGAGATTCTATGGTTCATATTATTTGCATGACGTCGATTTGGTAGATAAGACAAGAGAGGGCATAAACACAAAACTTGAGTCGAATTTAAAATTAGCTAAACTAATATAGAGTATATGGAATGCTATTTTAGCAATGAGAGGTGTAGGAAGGAGGCAGCAGTAAAGATTGAGAACCAAGAAGTAGCCCAAAAAGACTACTTTCAATATTTAAGATCTATAATTCATGAAAGTGAAAAGATTGGGAGGGATGTTACCCAAAGAATCCAAGCAAGTTAGAACAAATGGAGATGTGCCTCTGAAGTTTTGTGTAATCGGTGAGAGCCACTCAAACTAAAAGTAAAATTTTATCAAGACAACTGTAGGGCTGGCCATGCTTTATGGATCAGAGTATTGGGTAGTTACGGAACAGCATATACATAAGATGAACGTAGCCGAAATAATGATGTGAGATGGATGGGTAGCAAGATAAGAAAGGATAGAATTAGAAATGAAAACATTAGAGGAAACTTATGAGTAGCACCAATAGGTCACAAGATGAGAGAGGGTGGACTTAGATGGGTTGGAAGTTTTTAACGGAAATCGAAAATGACACCATTTAGAAGGAGTGAGTCTATCTAGGTCGAAGGATCTAAAAGGACAAGGAGAAGGCCTAAAAGGACATAATTAGAAGTAGTGAGAAAAGATTCAAAAACTTTTGGACTTAATGAAACAATGACACTCTATAGAGGTGAATGGAGGAACAAGATTCGTGTAACCGACCCCTAGTCGGGATACTTCTATTTGTTGATTTTCCCTATGAAGCAATGAGGTTAGTATCCAAAAACTACAAGAGGAAGATTTGAAAATTGATCATCTACCAAAGCTTGTAAATCTAGCCACTTCTTCTCATCTAGGTACTCATCCTACTTTCCTACTCTCAAGCTATTATCTCCTGTCCAAAATTTAACACCATCCCACTGCAAAAAGGTAGTCTTGTGCATCTTGTTAGACTAATAATTCTGACATTCCATGTTTCATAGAGTTATCTCTTGTTTTCATTGTTTCAAACTGCCCAAATCAAAGGGATCTCTCCACCTCAGTCCTTTTCGTAAGGGCTGTCAGATTTTGGTGGGATGTGTATTGGTTCTATTACAAGAGTTGGCGTGGTGGGTTTTTGTGCGAAGTTGACGTGGATAAAACTTATGAGAGTTGAGTGGAATATGTTGAGTCATTTCCTTATTTACAAAAAACCCATCATGGGCAACTTGTACATAATTGACATTTCCAAGTCCAATTTAACTTGTAAATGAAAAAAATGTAAAGATAAAAACCAGAAACCAGTTTCCTCAATTAGGGAAACCGTAATTCTCAAATGGATAGACACAATTTCTAAAATAGGAAAATGAGATTCACCCTTTTCAGGAAATGCAGATTCCTAATTGAGGAAACAAATTTCGTGTTGGGGAAATGAGATTTTGACATCAGTGGGGAAACACAGCATTTCTGGTTTCCAAAATACACTTTTGGGAAAACATTTCCCCATCCCTATAGGTGTTTCCTGCAATTAAGCTAGATATCATCTTGCAGCTCAGAAAATGAGCTGATTGAGGGATTCAGAATTGAATACTTTGAGTGTGTATGACTCATTTTTCATTTTGTTGACCACCCAATTTTTGTTTAGGGCATCTATAATTCAATCTTAGAATCTGAAAGATACTATTTAGATTTCATGATTTTGTTTCTGGCTAAAGTCTTAACCTATAAAAATCTGTTATCATGGAAGTAAAGACAGGGTACATATAGGGACTGGTCAACACTAGGGAATGTCTAAGTGTTTTTGGCCATGCTCTGTTGGTAGGCTATTCAAGTCTTCTTGGGACCCTGGTGCTAAGAGGTTTCAGGGGAAACTTTGCTTAGTAGGCCTTCTTGGATAAGTGGCTATGGAGATTTACAGTTGAGAGGAACAGTCTGTGGATTATCGCAAGTACAATGAGAATTGGGTGCTCAATGCCCCTATGTTCTGTCCAATTGACACTATATGGCATGACATTGTTTGTGGATGCAGGATTTCTTTTTAGGATCAGACATAGGGCTTCTACCTGCAACAAGTTTCGGTTTATGGACTTATAGGGTGGGAATCAGCCTCATCAGAAGGAAATTTGGAAGGCCATCTTCTGGCTTGGTCAGCCAGTCCTACTCAATGTTGAACAACCTGATGTAGTACAGTGTTCTGATATTGTAGAAGGTGCAGCAAGTCAATTCCTTTTAGAAGATAGAGAACAGAAAATTTTCAAAACTAATAAAAGAAAGAAAAGAGGACTGCTCTTGGAAGCCTATTCCTGGCAAGTTAGACATTAGATTGAACTTCTAGACAGGTGCTCCAGTAGGTTGGCATTTTTCAAGATGGCTTGCAGCATGGTGTTCTATTATGTTGCTTCCAACATATTAGTTTTCAAAAAGTTGCATCGAGCAGAAAGTTGTCTTGTGGGAAAGTTGCTACTCTCCTTTCTATATAGTTGCTATTTTCATTTTAGGAAAGTTGCTATTATCTTTCTTGTGAAGTTGCTATTTTTGTTTTAGTCAAGTAGCTATTCTCTTTCTTTCAGAAGTCTGAAGTGCAAGTTGTTAATTTAGTAACTTCCAAAAATTGCTACTTCAGTGCAGGTCTTAGTTTAATGGTTTTTCTTTGTTTCAAAAGTTACTGTAGTAAGTCTTAATATAGCATTTTTTTTATTTGTTTCTGAAGTTGCCAAAGGTGTGATTATTTGGTGGACAGTTTTTTCATGGGACTATATAAGCGTGTAATTGGTTGGGTGAATTTATATTGAATTTAGATGATATGAAGAGTTTTTGTTTCTTTTAGAGACTATTCTTGGGTCTCTTGGGTTGTCTTCCATCATTGACCTTTCTTCTAGTTTGAATCCACTGCTGAAGCAGAGTATTGTGCAATGGCATTAACAACTATAAACTAGTGAAAATGGAACCCACAACCCTTTTCCTGAGTTTGTCTGGTGCAGCTGCTTTATTTCACAGACCATGGACCGCTATTTGAAAATTTAACTGCTGAAGATTCCATCAACCTGCATCGTTAGTCAGCTTTGTCGAGTTAATAAGTGATTTGGATTAAGATTGTAAGTTTGTGAAACCTTGAAACAAGGAAAGCTGTATAAAATAAAAGGACATTTTGTCTTTATCCATTGCATCAGATGATCAGGTGATGAAGCTAATCTTGCCCCCATGGTGAATAAATGGCATAATGAAGTGTATAATCCACTCTTTTGAGATATCCCCTTTGCCAATTGATTTGGAAGGCCCCTGAAAATTCTCTCCACATAATGTTGCCTTTGTGCAAAGGCATCGAGCTTAAACTGCATTTTTTTTTATCCCAGCCATAATAACTATCCATAGCCCCTCTGTCTTATCATGAGAATATGATTGGTTGGAATCCATCTTTGCACACAACTGAGTACATAGGTGCTGGCTGCTTATGATGCTTTGTAGATCTCCTTCATTATTGGGGAAATGAATCTTGTGATGAAGTGCTCTTTCATCTCATCGACCTGAACACAATTTACATGTACCATGCTCTATACAAGACTTGTACCTGGAGCATTCTAATATTGATTTTTGTGGTTATTGTTTATGCTTGAGGAGAAATTGATACAATCAACTTTGCATGATGGTGATTAATCTTTTTTGTGGAGTTCACTATCTTAAAATATTGTGTTAACTAATTTCATAATTATTTAATGCATGAACACTCCATGTCACAGGTGTATATTCTCTCTTCATTTCTTGCTAAAGAGAGAAATTAGCAGCACCACAGTGTAGGCACCTTTGCAGAATCGCGAAGTTTGAATAATCCCTTTGGTCTCTTTTGGGCTAACTATTTAGAATCTCTTGTCAGCTGATTTATCTGTTGAACGCTCCTTGCTTCATTCATTCTTTGATGGAAACAAAAATTGGTACTGAAATTTCTAATGTGATGTCAATATGAAGTAATGCATGGAAGCCTCAGACAATTTTAACCAAATGTCACAGGAATTAACTTTGGATAATTTGGCAGATATATAGTATAGCAAAGAAGAGAACATGTTCTTGCATGGGCATACATCATATTATGATTTTGTTGAATTATTTAATTATCTGAATGCAAATGCTTCTTCCTCAAAAGCTTTCTTTTAGAAGGTGTGCATTCATATATTTTCTTGGTGGGTTTTGCAAGTTTTTGTTATGATGTTTGGCTTTTAAAATTGACGGTTCTCATTCTGATTTTATTGCAGTTTCACAGTACAAGAAACTATTTGCATCACCAATCCTTTTCTTTCCCAATCTCTCATTGATGAATAAATTGACCTTCACTAAGGGTAAATTTAGGAAATTTACTTTTGATCTATTTCATCAAACCTCGTCAAGATGCTGCAGTGACCTGGATTGTACTGCTACTGTTAAGTTCCATCCACATATGATCTGTGGTATGCATGCTTCTGGAAGTGTCATAAAGGAGTGCCAAGTACTTGATTTATTGATTCTTAAGTGTGGAGATGGATAACTAGTTTCTAGTCATTGATATAGAGAATACAGAATCGACTTTTTAAATTTCAAGGTGTTATTGCCTACTGAAATGGGCCACAACGAAGTTCAGCTGCAAACGAGCCATAATGGAGTTAGTGGTAGTGATTTATGCTTAATCACTTCTGTTGATAAATTGGAGATTAGTCTCACATCATATGATGGTACTGGTAAGGAGGGTAGCTTGGGAATCTGCAGAGTGTGTCAATGTGAGGAATCTGATAGAAAGGGTGATGCTGCCTTGGGTTTCTTAGACATTACCCCTGCATTGCTGGAAGCTCCAAACCACAATGAGGATGAGAATTTAGCCGGTACTGATGTCAATCAAAACGATGTCCACCCTAAGAATGAAACAAAGGATTCTGGGTTTGTGGAGTTCGTAAGTCCTGAAGGGGAGATATTTATTTGTAGTACTGACATAGAAGGAGGCTCCTATCATCATCACGACACACTCATTAATCTTGGCTGTTCTTGCAAAAGTAATCTTTCTCTTGCACATTATGCATGTGCACTGAAGTGGTTTGTTAATCATGGATCCACTGTGTGTGAAATTTGTGGAAGTGTAGCAAAAAATGTTCAACCTGCTGACTTCAAAAAGATCATGGCTTCTCTAAAGGATTATGAAGCGCTACAAGAAAGGACTGCAGCTGGAGAACTTCCAACAGTAAATGTTCAGACAACTTCAGGTGTGGATCCTGATGCTGTTGCTGCAATTCGAAGACAAAGGCTTAGTGAGATTTCCTTGTGGTTTAATCCCTATAATAGTTCGAGAGCAGTTTCAAATGTTGCGACAGATCAGTCTTCCAATATCCCCACAGAAGATTCTTCTCCAGCTGAAAATCCTACAGCCAAATGGGTTCTAGAAAGTACTGGCATACTTGTTGCAACTGGCTTGCTTACTGTTACTCTAGCATGGCTGATAGCTCCGCATGTTGGAAAGGTATGTCTTGATTCCAATGCTGACTTAGAATGCTAGAAATGGCATACATTATAGGAAATTTTTTGCCGAATTCTTGGGAAGATCTTTGAGCATTAGTCATATTATTTAAAAGCAAGTTCAATCTTTGATTTCTTGTCAGTTTATTTCCCTGAAGACCTCATACCAAGTCAACTATGCATGTTGCGTTATGGTTGGTGTTAGAAATCAGCATTATTCTGTCTATCCTGTATATAAAATTGTATCTGTGTTAGTGCCTAGATCTTTGTAATGTATGTCAATATGTGACAAACAGTTCGGAAATTAGTTTGAAGAATAACGATTTCTGATTATTACATATGCACATTTCAAGTTACTAGTATATATGTATATATATGTACATACGCATGCATTTTTATGACATAAGTATTTTAGCTGCTTTGGAATTGAAAGAAAGTAGTTATCTTCTAATTGCCCCGGGTATTTCTCTCTAGCATGTCCAAGTCCTTTCTATGTTGACACTTGTACCATCAATAATCAAAATGGGCACAGGCACTGATGTGTCTCAACTTTTAGACAATTTCATATTCTCTGCATGTGATTTTGTTTCCGTCAATGTTGTGTTTTATGCTTTTGAAAACTGAAGAGGCGAATGTTTCCATGTTGTCAATTCCTATAAACAAGTTGGCATAAACTCACCACGTTTCCTTCTGATAATATGAATTTACTGAAGCACCACTTGATCAACATAAATGAAGTTAGTTTATTTGTTTAATCTCAGCTGTCCTGCATTTATGCCTTTGTTGCTTAGCAGTTCCATTTTCTTGTGCATGGTGGCTTTTTGTGTGCACGCTTTTGTTTGTTGTAAGAAACTATGTGAGAATGCCGTCTAATTATCAAATCCCACGGGAGCCGCAGATTTGAGTTCACATTGCAAATTGCTATTTGACAAGAGCTTCTATATCCATCCCTTTTTTGATAATAAGACTTGGAGATATTTCTATGCATGTGTATTTAGTCATACAATTGATTGCTATTGCCAATACTGCATCCCAAATGGACATTGGGTTTTCCAATTTGTTGCATAATCTGATCTGTTTCTCGTTGATTGCAGAGGACTGCTAAAAGTGGGCTTCATATTCTTCTTGGAGTTATATGTGCCTTCACAGTTGTGATCTTCATTCGCTTTGTAAGTATATCAGACAATATTGTCTCTTGATTCTCTTCTAAGATAATATGTACTCTATCCCTAACCTCCCCTATGTACTCCACGAAAGGTTTTTCATTTTTCTTTTAACTTTTCGTGGTATATAAAGGACTGTCTTCTTTTTCCCTTTGAACTAAAGCTCACAATTAAATACTTTAATGCATGCTTCTTCCATGCTTCATACGTGTATGCATATGGATGATGGAAACTCATTATTTCCTTTATGAATTAGAAGGAAGATTCGTAGTGACATTTTTGTATTGCCAGGTAGTAGATTGATTTTGGAGATATAACCTCAATAAAAGCAAACTGTTTGGTGAAAAATTTTCCAGCGGTTTTATTTTATTCTATGTTTGGAATAGTTTTAGTTAAATGATTGTTGGCTGTGATGTAGCAAACTGAGCTTGAAGAAATTTCTTCCCAAACAACGGTGGGGACCTAGAAATAAGAACGAATAGATTCCAAAAGTCTGTCCTCCTCATATCGTGGTGACTGATGCTAATTTCTAGTTTGGATGTTCTCATATAGTTAATATGAAAACATAAATGATGAACATGGCATTGGCCTTTGATTCAATGTATTGGATGCAAAGACTGGAGGACTTCCAAAGGTCTAAGATTTGATGCAGCTAATGAGGAGAATTTTTAATTCCTTCCACTGAGTTATTTCTGTCACTTTGTCGCAGACTGTTTCTGTAAACTATTCAATAAGATTTAGGAATTCGGTGCTTATTCTGATATTATGTTGAGTTTTTGCCTTTCTGGTATCTAGTGTAACACTGTCCTCCACCTTGAGGGGATTTCTACACGAGCCCCAAAGGATTTTGTCACTCCATCATCATTCTTTAAGAAGTATTAGATTTCTCTTCCTAGCCATGAAGATGGAGCAATTTGACCTTTCGTTCCACAATGTAGATTTTTCGTAATTCCTGATTACCTAGGATTTATCTGCATATCAAGTCATCTCACTCTACTTTTTTTCAAACTTTGACTCCCATATTGGGTGGTGGCATCTAAAACATAAATATCATTCAGCAATCAACTCCAAGTTTCATAAACATGTTTTGATTTCACTCCCATGGAGCTCCATGGATTTTGTAGACATGTTCATCTGAACTTGAATGATCTGGTTGGCTTTTAAATTTATTTGCTAGCTTATTCACTTGTGGTCTGCCCCTTCCCCAGACCCCTCATATGCGGGACCTTTGTGCACCAGGCTGCCCTTTTTTGCCAGCTTATTCACTTTCATTAGTTCTGAATATTCTAGAAGTGCACATGTTTCCCTGTAGGACAAGTTCACTTGTGAACCCTGAACAATTTTGCACTCTTGAAAGAGCCATAAAACTGTGGATTATCTTAAATGACACCCCTCTTAATAACTGATTAATGGCCTGGTCAGGGTCTGCAGTGGCTTCTCAGGAAAGCATAGGAAGCAAAGCTCTCTCCATCACAATAGAATAATCTTAAGTGGAAGACTGCAAAGGGATTTAGGTATATTTCAGTGGAGTGATTTGTGATTCTTGACCCTGACACCATGGCTGTTGTTGGTCATTAACAGAATCAATGCTGGACTGGCATGTAAAGTAATTATGTCACTGGAGATATTTAGCACAATAAATTTATGGATCTAACTTGTGAAGGTAAGCAGTGACCAGATGATATTTGGGAGAGATCTGACACAACATGTTTATGGTGGTCAGAGTTTTTGATGGGTATAAATTATGGTTGCATCGGATCTTGGATGCGGTGAAAAATAGGCAAGGGTTGCTAGGGCGTTCTCTCAGAAGCGACGTGCTACATCGGATCCCGGGTGTAGTGAAAAATGGGCAAGGGCTGCTAGAGCGTCCCCTCGGAAACGACGCACTGCATCAGAACCCAGGTGCAGTGAAAAGTGGACATGGGTTCATACCATGTAGGTCAAGAAAGGCGATAGTAAATAGGGTATCTCCAAAACATAAGATTCGCATCACTACATGGAATATAGGGACGCTGACAGGTAAGAGTTTGGAGTTAGTAGATATGATGAAACGTAGGAGAGTCGACATCGCTTGTATCCAAGAAACCAAGTGGAAAGGGACTAAAGCTAGAGAAATAGATGGGTATAAATTATGGTACGTAGGAAAGGAAAATAATAGAAATGGCATAGGAATAATAGTGGATAAGGAATTAAAAGATAAAGTTGTGGACGTTAAAAGAATCGGTGATAGAATTATAATAATAAAAATGATTCTAGGAGAGCAGATTATAAATATTATAAGTGCATATGCACCACAAGTAGGGTTACAAGATATAATTAAGAGACAGTTTTGGGAAGATATGGAGGGAGTCATGCAAGAAATTCCCAACACTAAGGGGATATTTATAGGAGCAGACTTAAATGGCCATGTAGGAAAAGATAAAGAAGGATATGATAGAATACATGGAGGGTATGGTATAGGTGAACGAGACGAGATGGGAGAGAATATCCTCGATTTTTCTTTGTCATATAACATATCCATTGCAAATACACTCTTTAAGAAGAGGGATGAACACTTAATAACCTTTAAAAGTGGACTTCATAAAAGCTAAATAGACATTTTTCTAATTAGAAATAATGAATGATCTATATGTAAGGATTGTAAGGTGATACCCGGTGAGAGTTTAACCTCACAACATAGGTTAATGGTTATGAATATTCATATCAAAAGATGGAGTAAAAGAACTGAACTTAATACATATCCAAAAACTAAGCAGTGGAACTTAAAAGGAGAGAAAATAACCTCATTAAAAAATAAGTTGATGGTAGAAGGAAATTGGAACTATGAAACAGAAGTAAATACCATGTGGACTAATATGGCCGAGTCCATTAAGAAAGTGGCAAAAGATGTCTTAGGAGTATCTAAAGGTAAAAGGCTATTAACAAAGGAAACATGGTGGTGG
Organism: Warburgia ugandensis; assembly: GCA_035236585.1. NCBI lineage: Eukaryota > Viridiplantae > Streptophyta > Magnoliopsida > Canellales > Canellaceae > Warburgia > Warburgia ugandensis. The sequence goes on along the minus strand of CP141129.1, from coordinate 72,423,738 downwards.
AATGAAACAGTGCAAAAAGCTATTAAAGAAAAACAAATGCATTTTAAAGCATGGCAGAAGATTAGAAATAATGAAAACTATGAACAATATAAGAATGCTAAAAACGTTGCTAAGAGAATAGTAAGTGAAGCTAAACTTAAAGCATATGATGAGCTCTATAATAGACTAGGAATAAGAGAAGGTGAGAAAGATGTGTTTAAACTTGCAAAAGTAAGAGAACAGAAAGGTAAGGACTTAGAGCATATTAGGTGCATTAGAAGCAATGATCAAAGGGTATTAGTCAAAGATGATGAGATCAAACAAAGGTGGGAAATATACTTTCAAAAATTGTTAAATGACAATGGCCCTGAGAATATAGGGATTGAAAATACTATAAATCTAAATAACACTGGATATTATAGATATGAACGTAGGATTAGAATGCTTGAAGTAAAAGAGGCCTTGAGAAAGATAAAATCAAGAAAGGCCATGGGGCCTGATAGTATACCAATAGAGGTTTGGAAGCATATGGGAGATATTGGGGTAGTTTGGTTGACCAAGTTATTTAACAAGATTATAAAATCAAAGAAAATGCCTGATGAGTGGAGGAAAAGCTCTATTGTACCAATCTATAAGAATAAAGGAGACATTCAGAGCTGCACTATTATTCGAGGGATCAAACTTATGAGCCACACTATGAAACTTTTTGAAAGAGTGATTGATAAGAGGCTACGACATGAAACAAGTGTATCGGAGAATCACTTTGGTTTCATGCTTGGGAGGTCTACCATGGAAGCTATTTTCTTACTAAGACAATTAGTAGAGAAATATAGGGAGAGGAGAAAAAACGTACACATGGTCTTTATTGACTTAGAGAAAGCTTATAATAGAGTCCTTAGAGAGTTAATATGGAGGGTGTTGGGTGTTAAAGGGGTTTCTCAGGGATATATAGGCATAATTAAAGATATGTATGAGGGAGCAGTAACAAATGTTAAGACCACTAGTGGCGTGACTGGTGATTTTCCTGTCACTGTCGGATTGCACCAAGGATTCGCATTGAGTCCATACCTTTTCACATTAGTTATGGATGAGTTAACAAAACATCTGCATGAGGATATTCCTTGGTGCATGCTATTTGCAGACGATATAGTCCTACTTGATAGAGTTATGGAGAGAAGCATTAGAATCGGAAGGATTTAAAATTAGCTGAACTAAGACAGAATATATGGAATGTAATTTTAGCAAGGAGAGTAGGAGTGGAGCACCAGTCAAGATTGATAACCAAGAGGTTCCCATGAGAGACTACTTCCGATACTTAGGATCATTGATCCATGAGAGTGGAGAGATTGAGAGGGAGGTTACCCAAAGAATCCAAGCGGGTTGGAACAAATGGAGATGTGCATCGGGTGTTTTATGTGATCGGCGGGTGCCACTCAAACTAAAGGGAAAATTCTATAGGATGGCTATAAGGCCAGCCATGCTCTATGGATCAGAGCATTGGGCAGTTAAGGAACATCATACTCATAGGCTGAGTGTCGCAGAAATGAGGATGTTGAGATAGATGAGTGGTAAGACAAGAAAGGATAGAATTAAAAATGAAAATATTAGAGAAAATTTAGGGATAGCACCAATAGGTAACAAGATGAGGGAGATTAGACTTAGATGGTTTGGACATGTTCAAAGGAGGCCAATAACGACACCAGTTAGAAGGAGTGAGGCAATACAAGTTGAAAGTTCTAAAAGGGCAAGGGGAAGGCCCAAAAGAACGTGGATAGAAGTGATGAGGAAAGATTTAAAAACTTTGGGACTAAATGAAGCCATGGTATTTAATAGAGTGGAATGGAGGAATAAGATTCATGTGACCGACCCCTAATAGGGATAAGGTCTTGATGATGATGAGTTTTTGATGGGTCATGCATAACATGCCTTGCTTTAATTTGAAGTGGAGATCCCATCTGGTAAATATATGTCTTAATTATGAAAAGCCAAAAATCTCTTTGTTCGATTTTCTTTATCACAAGAAAAAGACCAACAGGAAAAAATTGGGTCAAACACGTGGGAATATATGGTCCAGCAGTCCTTGGACTGGCTTGGTTCTCTATCATTTCTCTATGCTGTTTTCTTTCAGCCATCACTTGCTCCCATTAGGTGGTACATATACTAGGCATGGGTCATTTACAAGTGACACAATAAAAGCTTCATTTCTAAGAAAAAGCAGTAACAATAAAAATACTTTTCAAGCCCTTCCTATCATTCCTCTTCCCATTGAATTCTGATATCCACCTTTCAGCCAAGATAAGAACATATCTTACTAGCTGCAATATGCTCTACATTCCACAACAACTTACTGAGCAGTAAAAGTATCTTCTGAAATATCAAGTTGGATGTGGAATCTATTGAGTCTTAAATCTGGTTTCTGGCAATCGGTTTTTCAGTCCCATGGCTTTTTATGGTTCCAGAAATCTTATTGAAGGCCATGATCTTGTCAGAAAGATAATGATGAGTTCTCAAATACTGTAACCCAATGTCTAGATGACAGGAGAATTGAATCTTTGGATGCACTTACTGCATCATCAATTGGCTGCCAAACCAGCTCTACCAGGTAAACATAATGTAGCACTTTGATATTTCTTTCCTTCCATGAGGAAGTCTCTTAGATGAATCTTCTTGGGTGTATCAGTTGGGTTCTCTTATGCAGTCTTGGGCTAACTTGGGTCTAGAATCAAGTTTGGGGGCTGAAGGGGCAAAGTACCATAGTCCATTGCTTATACTCATGCTGCATGTTCTTCATTTATGCTTCAAAGCGTTGGAGCGTGCTCGTGGATCTATAATTACCCATTTCCTTTGAACTTGCAGATTGTGCTATCTAGAATCAAGTATGGACCAGCACGCTATTGGGCTATCTTGTTTGTCTTCTGCTTTCTTGTTTTCGCAATATGGGCCTCACGGACACATGGTGCTCACAAGACGTGATTCTTGGTATCATGCATTTGATGCTCAACAATTCTGTGTTCCTTGTGATGTACATAAGTTATTCATTAGCAACCCATAGCTTCTATAGACCATAAATATGTGTCTCTTTTGTAATCCTTTTGTGGGGGACGATACTTATTAACCATGGAGGTTGCTACCAGATTGTGGATAAACTTAGAAACCCAAAAGATTGTGGACTTGGGCTCAGGCAGCAGGTCATTCTTTAGAGTGTATCGATGCTAGAAGTACAACCTTGCTCTATTTGGTCCATTGGTAGCCGGTAGTAGGAGCTGGTGTATTTGCAGTAGTCTTTCCTCACTTTGTCATGGTTAGTTCGTCTCCTGTGATGAATAGGCAACCAGCATACTATATAGTCACCGTGAACCAGCAACTGGAACACAAGCAAGGTTGCAAGCTTAAACGGGAGACAACCTCTTCAAAGGAAAATGTTTGCTCTTTTCTCAACGGAATTTGGGAACATGAGATAAAGTTTGTACGGGTCTGACTGGTAAGTAAGATACTTCTCCAGTCAAGGAAGTATCGACATGGAAAATCTATTTGTGGTGATCCGTACTGGTAAACTGGCACACCACCTACAGCTAAACCTCATGGCTTACAAGTGTTTAGCACTGACTGCAGCACAGTTGGTGGCAGACAACTATATAGCATCTCCTAAGAATTATACTTGGTGGCAGATTCGAGTCCTTGCTTTTCCCTTGGCTGGGGATTAGATTTGGGAGTGTGTGTGAGTGGTTGTGTGGTGGTATGATTTGCTTGCTAATTCTTAGCTTGTAACAAAAAAATGAAAAAAGTCACATGACTTAGATCCCATGCCAAATGAAATCCATTGTCAAGTTATAAATCACCAGAAAGCAATGATTTGCATTTACCTTGGCAAAATCCTAAATAAGGCTTCTTGGATGAAGGATCTAGGAGTATTGAATCTAGGCAAAAGCATTGCCGGTAGGTTAGGCTCATCATATCTGCTAAATTAGCAGATTGGATTGTGCATATGTGGCATGTGTGGGGTCCAAAGTGTACTTCTTCCTTGAGTAAGTGCACTTTTTGTTATCGTTTGTCAGTTTGTAAAGAACATCCATAACATAGTGGAAACCCCACAAAACATCCGATCTTGCTAAGCTAATCGAAAGTATTGGGTCCTCATGAACATGATGAGTTAATAAACTTGCTAAATTAATAAGATAATAAAATTTAATAATTTTCGTAAGGGTTCACTAATTACATAAAATAATATTTTCAAGTTTGAGGACCACTTTTCATAAAAAAAAAAGGGAGCTCAAAGTTGTCATTACATTTTGTAAAGTAAGGATAAATAAAGGCAATGCACGCTATATATATATATATATATATATATATATATATATATATATATATATATATATATATATATACACACACTATTTGAGAGAAAAATAGGAAGATATGGAGGCAAGAGAGGAATTACACAAGAAATAAACAATATCATTTTTTGGTTGCTAAAGAGGGGAAAAAACATATAGAGTACGTAGAAAAGATATTCATCCATTCCAAAGAAAAAAGGATTAGAAAAGACAAAAACTTTGTTAGGTTAATAAAAATGATAAGCATCTCATATATATTAATTTAAAAGAATTATTCAATAAAATAAAACTCTGCTAAATCAATTGAAGATCTTCTGTAAGAAGGCTATTAATTTAAGGGGTTTTACTATGTTTCAAGAATGACTTGGACTTATAATAATTCAAGTGCTTTTCACTTGTCTCTTAATTTCCTTTTTTCGGATCTAAGCAGTTCACCATGTTGTGAATGACATAGATAGGCTAAGTATAGAATTTCATGCCCCTTAAATACTTTATTCTATGCTATTTGGGTTCTGATTTTTAACTTAAGACATATGGTAAAAAGTATGATTGTAATTATCAACTTAGAAAAGATGGGACAAATATTTAACCGGCATGAAATTTGGCACTTAGCCTATCTAAGCCATTTTCGAGATGGTGAACAACTTAGATCTACAGAAAGGATAAGTAAGAAATAGTAAAAGATACATGGGCTTAGAAACATAGGATAAAGTATGGCCGCAGCATGTTAAGTATCTCATTCTTAGTGCAATCACATGCTATACGGTTGTCATCACATATGAAGCAGCTAACGCTTAGTCACTCATAGCTCTTAGCTCTCATGCTGGCCTCTGCCTTGTTCCTCCTTTTCGTTGGTGTCAGACCACTGTGGCCTCTCCATCTTTGTGAGCATTTTTACTATTGCTAAAGCAAACGCCAAGTTCATTACGCCTCCCCACTGCAACTCCTACTCGGCCCAAGTCTAGCACATTTATGAAGGAGAACACCTTATCCTTCTCCTCCATATTAGGCAAGTCTAATGTTAGAGTTGTGAATACCTTCATGTACTCCCTAATTGAGCCATTATGCTTTAGCTTGGACAACTCCTAAGCTAAACACTCTCCAATATCTGGGAGGAACTGCTCCTTAGTTCCTTCTTGAAGTCCTCCAACATTTTGAATGGCACACTAGAGCATTGTGTTGTCCCTGAAAAATATGGCTGTCATGGTCACTCTCTCTCCTTTATCCTTGATCCTCAACATCTGGAAGTACTGCCCAACACCTCATATAAAGTTCTCCAGCATCTTGACCTCCTTTGTGCCATTGAACTTGTGTTGAGGAACCCTTTTCCTCACACCCTCATGTGTAGCTACATCCCTATTGACTACAACCTTTTCAAGGAGCACTAGTTACTCCGTAACTCCTTAAACTCACATGTGGTTGTCTCTATGGTTTCCACATCATCAAGTCACGTCTAGACCCGCTCCAGGTTGTGGGTCCTCTCTTGCTTGAACTTCTCAAAGCCAGCAGTGACCCTCCGCAGACACGTTCTACCATGCCATCCACCAACTTAAGTTCTCCATCTTGAAGACCTCCACTGGTGTCTTGAAGCCCTCTACATGCTTGTCAAGAGAGACTATTTTCTTGACCTCTTCACCAAGAGAGACTACTTTCTCCTCGACATTGTTTTGATATTATCACAGCCCTAGTTACTCCTTGGCCTCTTGCCTATGTAATACTTGTGCTAGGCTTTCTTCCCTTGCCCCGAGTCAGCCAACTCCAAGCTCCTAGCTTACGCACCCTTGCACGTAGGCTACTTAGATAACACAAGATGAAAGAAGCACGCAAGTACTAAAGTAACCCTCTCTTGTATTAATCTCAAGAATGATCTACAAATTACTCTTGGATACATGTAAAATGATGAGTCTCCCTATTGATAGGCCTCTAATCCTCATCAGCCTCAATGAATAACCAAGATCATTCTACATTCATTCATCCTACAGTCTAGAATCTTCCACACACCTCTTCCACAAATATCTAGCCTAGAAATTTCCTGAAGACTAGTCCAAAATCCTTCTATATCATGTAGATATTAACAAGGATTATTTTATATACATATTCTACGATATCGGTCTTTTAGAGCCAGACCATTCACGCTAAGTCTCTCTAAATAGGTCAAACTCCTCAGTCCAACCTCTGCAGATCTTCAACACAGCCATAACTCCGTAGGCCAAGTCTGCACTAGTCATGAGCCAGTTCCTTAGCCCAATCTACCACATGACAGATGAGAGCGGCTATGAGAGCCTCTACCTTATTGCTCTATCCATTCATTCGACTCCCTCGACTTACCTATCATTGCACACAATGTTTAAAAACAAGGTGATCTGACTAGGAGATCAGTCAGGAAACCTGGTTAGATCACCCAAATAACTCAGGTGAGTTGGATCAGAAAACTTAGACTAGTTTTTGAAAGATCACCAAGTTTCTCGATGACTCAGTTAAGCTTTAAAATTTTACCCTTCTCTCAATGGACAACTGTGAACAGAAAGACTTTGCGTGTAATTTTTCACTCTATTAATCAACAGAAATATCTAAAATTGATTATTCTATATAGAAGATATTGAGAAGAAAAAGACCCAAGTCTTAGATTTTCAATTTTCATTTGAAAAGCATCAAACAAAAAGCTTAAAGTCTACTACTCATTGCTGTTCACATAAACAACAACAGTATTTTGCTTATGTTTTGAACTAGAAATTTTCTTTTATTTTTTTATTTATCCAAAGCATTTATTATATTCTAAGCTATATTACAAAGAGTTTTATATCAATTAGTGAGAAATCAAAGTTTCAATTATTGAATTTCATTGAAGAAGCTTAACAAGTACTATTGTTTAGGTTGATAATCATAGGATGTTTAAGATTGAATATATCACTATTTTTTTTTTGTTGTTGTTGAAATCTAAATGTAGCATTAGATTCTTTGCTATTTAATTATATTAGATACCAAGTTTCACTGAAAATTTCCATTGGGAAGTCATTGAACTTAGCAGCCAAAGTAGGCAACGAATTACTTTTCTAAGGTATGAAACTTAAATATAAAAATAAACACAATGTTTCTTCTTTGGTTCTTCCTCACCAACATATTACCGCCAAAGACATCTTTCTTCCTCTCATAATTCTCGAAGACGAAAATAAATGATAATTTGTGATTTCAAAGTTTTCTAGTTTATGTTTTTTTCTTATATTTGTTAGTGTTAGTTTAATTCTGTTTGATTAATTTCATGCATGCATTATACAAACATGTATTTTTATTTGAAGTGAGAAACCCAAATCTTTGTTTTGTAGGTTTATCATTGCTATTAGTTTGACAATTTTTTTATATATATTTTTTTTAAAATTATTTATACATTTATTTAATTATTTAACTATTTTGTACTAGATCACTAGTAGGATCGGTCATCACTCGTGAAAAACTAGGATTGGTAGCTATCCGAATTTTTGAGTTTTTAAACAGTGATTGCATGTGCTCCTTTGCACTAAAATAAAGAGAACCAAGACATCAAACATTAAATTGGCATTTAGAAGTAAGTGTTTTTGGTCGTTGACTGTGCCATGTGTGACAACACTTAGATTGGCTGGCCCAAATGCGCGTATCCTAGAACTACTAACATTGGTTAATCAAAGGAGATAGTTTGAATCAAGTTAGGTGATTTCTCCATTTGGGTGTTTGGCATGGAACTAGCTATCCATGGATCAGCTCAAATAAGGGATTACTTTTGCCCAAAGATCCTTCCCAACTCACATTCTAACCTTGTTTCTGGATGCTCAATGGTAGGGGCTATTCCTAGTTAAATGAATCTAACTCAATTATGACAAACTATCATTTCTAAGTGGCGATCCCCATATACAAACACCCAAACACACTCACACATACGTGGAGAGAGAGAGAGAGAGAGAGAGAGAGAGAGAGAGAGAGAGAGAGAGAGAGAGAGAGAGAGAGAGAGAGAGAGAGAGAGAGAGAGAGAGAGAGAGTAGTCCTACAATGCTTAATTTTGTTATTAAAAAAGAAGAGAAAAATAAGGAGATCCTTTGGCACAACAGTTGAGTTGTCGATGTGTGACCTAGAGGTAACAGGTTTGAGGTGTAGAAGCAGTCTCATACAAAATACAAGGTAAAACTGCATAGTATAAGCTTTATATGGTCCACCCCTTCCCCAGAACCCACATATGGGGGAGCTTTGAGCTGCCCTTTGTATTGTAAAGCAAGAGAACACAAATGAATTTGTATTGACCACTCTACCCTCCAAACCAATTAAACAAATGAATTTTAGCCATGTACATATTGTTTGAATTGCAATATGGGCTGGGGAAGTTGATCATTTAGGCTAGATTACGATGGCAATCCAGCCAGGAGGCTCTTTAAATAATATCAATCTTACCTCGGCCGGCACTACTTCATGAGCTCTCAAGGATAGTGATAATTCCCACAGTGCCATCTTCGGCCAATCATCAAGTGGTTCCTAAAGGAAGAGTGACATTGCCTAAACATAGGTGCTGCCACATCTGAACATTTAGCATATATTGTACATGAATCAACATTGTGAGAAGCCATGTCACTAAGACTTGCATTTGAATCTTCGACTGAGCCCACCCTACTGGCATGATTTGGATCTTTCATTTATGGAACAATTCCATGGAGACAATTACAAACACTTATGATACGTGAAAATGACTTGTTTTCAATTTAGAAAAATGATAAGGAGAAAGAATACTTGCTTGCCCAAGGGAGAAGTACAAATTAATAAGTACCACGTGACACGATCAAACCCATCAATCTCATTTCTCTCAAACATCACGGTGATTGGATGATTTTAACATTCTAAAACCTGTGTTTCTCACACATTGATTGTTGATAGCTATTTGAGTAAGATTTTTGACCATCTATGTGTTGTGATGGAAAGTACATCTTTTCATACTTTGCCCTCATCCAACCCTTATTATTTTTTTGAATAGTACCTATCTAAGGTCAGAGAAACCATAATGGATGGGTCTAATCAACCAAAGGTGGGGTTCATCGAGCAAAAGTGGAGTGTGGGTTGCAAGTTAAATGGTACTATCACAATCACCTGTTTCTTAAACACTGGTGATAAAATGTGTAATTGCATGCAACCCATTTTCTGCAGTGGGTTTGCTAGCATGAACAAGAGAAAGTAAGACTTTAATATTGCTAAGTGCTTGCATTGATTATAAAACAATCCTTGCATATATTCTACTATTTGATGTTTAGTTCTTTCATATATGTTCAACAATAACACAGATTAGATACTCCCTAGCTCAGGAGCCTTGGCGCAATGGTAAAAGTTATTGTCATGTGACCATGAGGTCAGGGGTTCAAGGCGTGGAATCATCCTCTTGCAAAATGCAAGGTAAAGCTACCTACTATAGGCCCTTGTGATCCGCCCCTTCCCTAGACCCTGCATAGGCCAGAGCTTTGTGCACCAAGGCTGTCCTTTTAGATACTCCCTAGCCCTCTTAGGTTGAGGCCTTTTCATGGGCAATTAGAAATTAGAAAAGGGGATGTTGCATTTACATTAAACTTTGGAGCACCCAAATTTCTTTAGGTCTTAGATCAGGCTTCTTAGACACTTTCTTCACTCATTTTAGATTTCTCTAGTTGGCTTTTTGGAACCAAGCTATTATAAGACCATAATGTAAAGTCAAAATAGAGGATTAAGATAAGAGATCATTTGCGAGACAAGGTTAACAAGATCCAGTTGATATTTGACTATTCGTGCCACGTGGGAAGATTTATATGATCAAGACCGTTGAATTTATAGACCATCAAAACCTGGCCATGTTGGAAGTAACATACATCAACAAGATAGAAGATCGAACGGTTTACATGTTACTAATAGAACCTCTAAAAAGGTTTGCTGCACAGTCAATCTAGGATACCTAATCTACATAAAATCTGATAGCTAGTATTTGAATGTTGCCTTAATAAATCAGCCTCATGAAAAATGCAAGGTAAGGCTGCCTACTAGAGGCCCTTGTGGTCCGCTGCCCTTAGTAAATTTGATCATGTCCATGTTACACATATATCTCACAAAAAAGTAGTTGCCAAAGTAAAGTCTAGCAGCCAATGTCATTTTCTTCCTATAAATAATGGGGCATATCAATATTAGTCTTGGTAATAAATGAAAACTATATAGGGTTACTTGTTCAATGGTCTACATAGTTATAATGATATCGGCTAATTTAATGGCTTAATTTGTGGCTTTTAAATTGATAGTTAGAACATCCAAAATCATTTATGAATACAATGCCCACAAAATCAAACTATTAGTATGTCCATTCATGGTAATCTACTATTGTTAGGTTCCTTAGTTTCTCTGAATAGTTAATGATGAGATTGGGTTTCAACATAGCCCATGATAGGTACAATGGAAAAATAATCCAACACCACCTCAAAAATAAAAGCACCTATTTTATAAAGTAATAACTCCATAGATAATCAAGCTCTGGTAGATAGAAGTTGACTTTGGATTTTTTTGCAAACTCTAATGAACAAAAAGTTGATAGAAATTTCATAGAAAAGAAAGGAATAAAATTATAAAACTCATAAATCCTAATAATAAGTAAGTATAATTTTTTATGTTTAAAAATAAATATTTAAAATCTAAATTAACTCATTTGGCCTTCACTAATACTACAGCTTAATAAACATTTATGGGTATTTTAGCCTTATAAGAAATTATAACTTGAATGAGATAATCCATGGGCAGGAGCCCTCGTTATGCATCCATTCTAAAATAAAGTGGATATTAAAATTTAATTTATCCATCCATAGATAGTGTAGGGGGAAAATTAAACCACTTTATAGAAAAAGATCCAATTTGCTTAGCTCACAACACTTTTTAGGATAAGCACTCAATGAGTTAGAGTTAGGGTTATCACTAAATCAATTAAGGTACGCTAAAATGGTATCTTCATCTCTACTAGAGGCAGCACAGGATTTGTTGCAAATAATATACAAGCAAATTATTTGATTGCATGAAGGGGAGCATTGGTGGAACAGTAAAAGTTGTCATCATGTGACCTTGAGGTCCGAGGTTCAAGGCGTGGAAATAGCCTCTTGCAAAAATTCAACTTAAGGCTGCATACTATAAACCCTTGTGGTCCTCTCCCTCCCCAGACCTTGCATAGGCGGGAGTTTTGTGCAATAGGGCTGCCCTTTAAATGATTTGATTGCATACATTTTCTTAATTACTACCTCAATTCAACTACCATAAATTTGTGTATATCCATGAAGCGGGCATTGTTGGTGTTCTTGAATAAAGAGGCAGTTAACTTTAAATCTTGTAACAAGTGAATTATTTATTCACCTAGTTTTGTTATGAACTATGAAAAAATTGCTCAAAAAATCTTGAATTTGCAATTAAAGTGCTAAATAGTATGGTTTTTCATGACGTGGCAACCTACATGTCCGTTGACTAGCTTAGGTGGCGGTTGAATTAGTGATATGGCTCTCACCGTTATTTAATGAAATGTCAAGAAAAATTGGTTGATTTGAAGAAAATTAAATGTTTTTCTGTTTAGTTAATTTGAAGTGGTGAAAAAAGATTTAACAATGTAATAACCTGAATTTTAAAGACCATCAAAAACGATATTTTTAGATATCCAATTTGGTAAAAAAAAAAAAAAAAGGTTCTATAATCAAATTCTACTCGAAAAATGGAATCCAACGCCGAAAATGGAGTTCGTATATTTAGGGCATTTTTGTAATTTACATTTAAAATAGGAAAAGAACGAAAATCGCATAGAGCCGTTTTGATAATGGCACCCCCCATCGTCTTCCCCTTCTAACGACTTCCAGCACCGCCTCTATAGGGCCGCAACAATGGCAGCACTGCCTTCACGAGGCTATAAAGCCCGTGTTTCCCTCCTCAGCCATCCTCCTCTTCTCCATCTCCGGCCATTTCGAGTCAGGGTCTCCAGCAAAACCCAAAAACCCTTCTCCAAACTTTCTCTGCAATTTCTGGCACTGGCCCGGGTCTTCCCTTTTGGGCCAGCCATTCCCCTCTCCGTTCTTCCCTTTTTTTCCCCCCTTCTTCCTCTAGTCTCGCCGGACAATTGGGGTTTTTCCTCTTCTGCATATTTTCTGGCGAGATGGGGTTTTCATACTGGAAAAAAGGGAGCCGCGCCACCGAAATGAGGGCATCTCTGGCTGCCCAGGTAAGCCCCCATCTCTCTCTCTTAGGGGGTTTATTTAATCGCACATATTAGGCGTTTTTGAGATATGCCAGCATATCTCAAATGTGCATGTTATTTAACTACGATATCTTCTGCATATTTGAGATATCGGGTTTATTTAACCGCGTTATCTTTGGCATATTTGAGATATCGGGTTTATTTAACCGCGTTATCTTCGGCATATCTTATATATCAGGTTTATTTAACCATGTTATCTTTGACATATCTTAGATATCAGGTTTATTTAACTTTTATCACGTTGATATGTTTGGTGCTATTTGTAATATGCCAAATGTAGTTTTTAGTGTAAAGTTTACTCCTCTTTTAGAGAGAGAAAAAACAAAGAAGAACATCATTTTTTAGAGAGAGAGGGAGAAGGGCGTCTTCTTCGTCCCTTGAAGGAAGGCTGCCCTTGAAGAGAAGTCTCATGTTTTCCTTCGATTCCAGGTCCTGGCAAGAAAAGTTCTCTCCAGCCCAGGTAGAAAACATGTTCGCCACCACCAGATTGAGAAGTCCTGACAAGCAGGGGAAAAAGGTCTACCGGTACCAGATCTAGGTGGATCTACTAGTCTTGTTCGCCGAAAAACCATTCCTCAAGTAGCTACTCAACGAGATCTAAAGTCGCCTACAAAAACCCACTTCATATAAGGTTAGAGAAAATCTAGGATTTGAAAACCCTAGATTCGGTTGTGCGCAAAACCCAATTTGTTTAGGGTAAAATCCAACTTCCTTGGAAGGTGAGATGGCTTAAGTAAGATCTAGCAACCTCCCCTCTTGGTGAATGTTTTTGGTTTGTTGTTATATTACCATTTGTCTACTGTTGTTCATGATTTCTGGTTTCAATGTAACCTTCTGTAAAATGGTTATCTGCGTTTTTTCTGTAAAATAGATGTTGTTACAATGTTCTGGTTTCAAGGAAGGCCGTGTCAAAGATGTACCTCACCTTTTCCATATTGAACTTCATGAAGAGATGCTTAGAAACCATATTTCTCCCAACATTTCAGTTTACAATGTCCTTATTGATGGTCTTTGTAAAGAAGGTCAAATGGAGGAAGCATCTTTGGCTTTTCATTGTGCTATGGATAGGGGTTTGGTGCCTAATGTTGTTGCATATGGTATTTTGATTCACGCATACTACAATGTTGGAAGATTAGCTGATGCTATGATGCTCTATGATATGATGGTGGTTGAAGGTGTCAAGCCTGATGGCTCAGAAAAAAGCAATTAAAATGAAAGTTGTTGTATTCATGCCAGTTGATGTATACTTTGCTTGATCTTGTACATTATTTTAGCTCATATGATGGTTCATTTTCTAGAGAGACGTATATTCTGTTATCACAATGAATCCCAATATTGCTTTCTTATATATGATATTTGCAGTCACTATTTTGAATGATTAAAATGAGAGTTGTTGTATTCGTGCCAGTTGATGTATACTTTTCCTGATCTTGTACATTATTTTAGCTTGTATGATGGTTCATTTTTTAGAGAGACGTATATTATGTTATCACAATGAATCCCAACATTGCTTTCTTATATATGATATTTGCAATCACTGTTTTGATACGTAAACAAAGTAGTTCAATTTATTTTCTTTAAGGTGAGATGGCTTACATTTAACATAAATTTCCCACAAGCATGTACTTCCACAACCTCGAGTTTCATGTGTATAGTATATTAGCTTCATCTGCTACTTGTGGTCTTGAAGACATCTTTAAGAAAAAATTATACTGTGAACTTATTTCATGCATCTCGTTTGATGCATCCTCCGTTGGTATGATATATTGAAGACATTTTTCAGATGCCGCACAAAAGAAAAGAGAGAGTCCCTATGACACCTAGCCCTGGTCATGCCGAAGATGTGGACAGTGTGTCTCAAGACATAGTTGATGGAGATAAGGGACCGTACAATAAATGGACTAAGGAACAAGAGGACTTTATCCTTGAAACACTTTATGATGAAATCATATAGGATAGGCTCGTCGCAACTGGGAGTATGCCTAAGGGTGCAGTGATTAAGGTGGAGTTGATCTAACAATGAAGCAATTAAATACCAAAATAAGACTTTTCAAAAGCAAGTACATCACACTTGTAAAGTTGAGGAATGGAGACTCGGGATTAAGGTGGGATGTAGAGAGAAATTGCTTTCTCGCAACTCCAGAGATCATGAATACCCACCTCCAGGTAAGGGTCCACCCCATTTATATAATAATATACATTACCTTTATCTTATCTTTACAAATATTTGTGTATGTACAGTCAAATCCGGAGGCTTGTTGCTTATTTGGGAGGAACTTATGGAACTATGAGCACTTGGAGACAGTGTTTGAGGGGAGCAATGCCACCGGAGATTTCTCCTCAGGGATGAATAATTCCATACAAGATGATGGACACCATGAATTGAGTATGACTGGGAGTCAACATACAGGACCACCTGAGGAAGTATACATACCAGATATATCAAATGTGCATGTTTATGCATTTGACTCACATATCCCATATTAAGGAGAGGAAGCTGAAGGAGACAATGATGGCTTGCACCCACAAGATCCATTTGAACACCTTCCACAACCCCTATCCTCCAACCTGCCTCCACAACATCATCTTCAATTCCCCCCTCTAGGACTGTTAACCCGTGGTGAGTGAGGGGAAAAGAGAAGCAAGCCAGCCAATCATCGTCCTCAGCATGTAATGTTCCCCCTCCATACATTGATCCTTCCATTATATCAAGGTTGGAAAGACTTGCAGGCATAGACAACAACTCCTAGATGACTACATTGGATTCTTTGAAGGGTTTGACAGAGATGGAGAGGGTTAAGGCATATGGTATTCTACTAAAAATAGAAATAGGCTTCAAGGAGGGTTTTGCTTGTTGATTGCAGGAGAGACAATTGTTGTTTGTGAGGATGCACCTGTAGGTGTTTGTCCTTCTCATAGAAACTATTTTGGTTGAAATTATTTGGTTTGTAATTATATTGGACCTCTTTAGGCTGTATTCATTCCTGTTTAGACATTTATTATTCCATACATTGAGACTATGAATAATTAATCGGACCTTTATTGTGCTGTCATTATATGATGTCAACATTTAATTACAAATGGGTGATGCACACATTTGCATATTGCAGTATACAATTGCGATATTATAGGGCAATGGCCGAAGAGGAACAGTTTAGTGTTGCATGTAACGAAGAAGTGCTTTGTGAGGTGCATAATACTTAGGCATATTATGCAATTTGAGGAGGATGCTGCGGTGCACATGCAAATGCCGCATCCGATGCGCACCAAAAAAAGCACTCAAGGTTACGAGGAATTTCGATTAGTTTATGAAGAAACTGGGACAAGATTCCAAAAATTGTATAGAATGCATCAGTTCCAGTTTAGTAAGCTGGTTAATATTTTTCAAGCCTCTAGGCTCTTATCGAGCACCCGATGAGTGTCAGTGGAGGAGATGGTGGCAACCTTTTTAATGATTGTTGGACAAGATTCAAGGTACGAACCAGCAGGGAAGGATCTATTTAGATCCACTTATACCATCAGCACCAACTTCCACAAAGTTCTTCATGCACTGTTGAAGTTGTCCGATTGCCTTATGGCTCCTCATGCAATGGAAGACCACCCTAAGATTTCAAACAATTATCAAAGAGACAATCACTTCATGGTAACTGTAGCTCTCTTATGTAATCTTCAATACAATAGATTGGGACCTTACACGCTTAACATTCAATATGTCATATACTGTTGACAAGGTTGCATTGGAGCTATAGATGGGACATTGATACCTGTTACGGTTTTTGGTGCGGGTCCTCATGATTTGTCGAAGTGGCGTAAGAGGAAAGGTTTCCTCACACATAACGTGCTTGCATGCTGTAATTTTGACATGCAGTTCACTTATGTGCTTACTGGCTTTGAGAGGTTTGGACATGACTCTGCCATGCTGAAAGAGGCTCTTACAAGAGGAGGAGCATGGTTAATAATTCCGGACGATAAATCCATTATGTGTTTACATTTGTAAGTTATACCTAGATGCTTTATTCCTTAATTGCTCATGCGTTTATGGTATAGGAAAATACTACCTAATCGGCAGAGGTTATGCAAATAGGCAACAATTTCTTACCCCTTATCGAAAGACTAGATATCATCTGAAGGAGTTTGCCCAGGGAATGCAACAACCACAAAATGCTGGGGAGTTATTCAACCTTCGACATGCACAGTTGAGGAACATAATAGAAAGAACATTTGGTGTTCTAAAGGCCAGATTTCTCATTCTCAAGATTGCGCCTCCCTTTCCTCTTAGGACACAGGTTAATATTGTTAAAGCATTATGTGCACTGCATAATTTTTTGCGCCAGGAACGCGTTGACGATATGTGCCCGCTAGAGGAGATGGGAGACATTTCTAATTCTCAAAGTGACAATGACAGTGACAGCTGCAACTTAAGTAGTGATTCAGATGATGAAAATGTCACTGAAGTTGACTTGGAGAGGGTGAATGATGGTATGCAAGTGTTGCATCAAGATGAGATGGAGATGCAGGGTTTACTGCAATATCCTTAATTTTTAAGATAAAATAGGAAATTATTAAATAAATTAAAATAAAAATTTATGGATGAAATTTTTTCTTGAAAACATAATAATTTGAAAGTGCTCGTCGATACGAGTCCAACGCCACCAAGAACGTGAAAAACGGAGCTCAAACGAGGGAGTTATGAGCCGTCGAAGTTGTAAGGGCAATTTTGTCATTTGACAGAAACGTATAACACAGGGGCCCAAATTGATAATGGCACCCCCGTCTTCCACACGTCTGCACCCAGATCCGGCAAAATCGCCAGAGAAGCCATGGAAAGAGGCGTGAATGGAAGAGGTTCTCTTCCCCTAGGACTCTAGGCCTATATCTACCATCCCTAGGTTGCCAAAACGCTCCACTTTGAGCATTTTCCCTGAGTGCTACGCAAAACCCTAGCCCTGCAAAACTTAGATTTTTCCGGCGAGTAGAGCCCCGGCAACACGAGCAACTCCGTCCAGGTGCAAGGTAAGCCTCAAACCTATGTTTTTCGTATTTATTAAATAGAAAAACAATTAGGAAAAACATTTAAAAAATTAGGAAAAATCAGATTTTTAGGAACCTGTGTGCACGCTACTGTTGGAGCGTGATTTCACGGATCAAACCTAGTCCGTTTGAAAATCGCACCGTCCAACTAGTGCACAAGAGACCCAAGAGCATACCCTTTAAATTTGAGAGTGATCCAACGGTGGATTTCTCCAGAAAACCCAAAAACCAGTACCTATGGATGTTTTTAGGAACTTGGAAAAAATCATTTAAAAACCATGGTTTTTGGAAAAATTAGTGCAAAAGGAGGGCATAAATGGATTCTAGAGAGAATTCTGAAGAAAATGGCGCAAAAATCACGCAAAACGGAGCTCTGTAGCTCCGCCGGAGGCGACCGGAATCCAGTCGTCTTCTCCGGCGCCGTCAACGGCGTCGGCGCCTGGCGCTGATGCCAGGACGCACTCGGTGACGCCCGAGGGACGACGTCACACGACGTCGTCGTCTCACGCGTGCACAGCGCCGCGCGCGCAGGAAGGCCCCTGTTGGCTGTCGCCGTGGGACCGGGACGCGGCGCGTCCCGTGTGACGTCTGCGTCAGCATGCGTCTTCGTGGCACCGGTACAAGCCGGTGTAAACCGGCGGAAAAGGGTGCCGCCGGTTTAAACCACCTTATGGTGGTCCGGCAGGCCCCATTTGAGGGTAGTTTTCACTAAAACTTGATTTTTGGGAGCTAGAGAGGTCCAAATCACGATCCGGAAGAGGCGTTGTGACCATATTGACAACGCGGACCTAGTTTTAACTTAAAAACTTAGAAATGACCACTTTTTATTTAGAAAAATTTTAAAATAGTGATGTGACATGTACAGGTGCACTTGAACATACCAATTAAAGGGAGTTATTAGCAAGCTAGTGGCCTCACACTGAGGTAGGTGACGACAACTAATGTTTTGCCTTGATATTTGAACCATGTTTAAACATAGCATCATGTGTGATTGTGTTTTAAAATGCAATTATTATTTACCGTGGATTTCATGCGACATTGCGTACAGGATGGTTATTCCAAATTGAAATCTTTTACTGAATAAACTTATTTAAAATGCTTTTACAAGTATGATGTTAATTAGTTATGCTTAATTAGAGTTTTATTTCTTATTGTATATATAGAAAATACATGAATTTACATGGAAATGAGAATAGAGGCTTATTAGCTTGTCCTTTTATAGGCTAACCCCAGGATGAGGGGCATGTCTTGGGGATTGCAAGCTATAAGTGCTCTTGAGTTTTAGCATATACATATGATTTTTGTGTTTTATATTTGATGACGGGTGCTCTCGCCCGGTGGGCGTCATGCTAGGAGGGATAGGGCCGGCCACCCACCTTCCGAGATTATGATGTGATGAGTTTGTGATATGATAGACACCTGCCCATAGATGGCATTCGGTAGGGGTTTGGTAACATGGATAGTCCACACTACCGGTCTGAGCCTTTCCATGTGGACAGACGCTAAGTCTCCCGTTATGGTGTCGACGGGGAGCGGCGGTGGTTGATACCCATGGAGGGTTGCCACTGCAGCATGATGGCCCATATTCTTATTATGTGTGCATGTATGATGAGCATGGTTATAGATGATATGCACAGGTGTGACGACACTCAGAGGTTGACTACGTGTACTCCTGATCAGGGATGTTAGTGCGATGTGATGGGACCCATTACCTTAGGGTGCCCTTATTCTTGTTGTATGCTCCATTTTATTGATTCATGTCATGTTTTAACTCTATGATTTGCATGTTTTAGCATATGGAATAAATTGGCATTTATTTGAACATGGCATTATGATATCACTATTTTCATAAGTGTTAGACTTTTTATCAGTGCTGTTCATTATTTCTTTCATTTATTACATTAATTGTCTATGTACCTACACAAGCGATAGCTTGCTGAGGCATTGCTTTGTTTTGCAATGCCTTAGATCTCGAGCGCGATAACAGGAAAGGCAAGGCTGTTGAGAAGCCGTGAGAGCTGCTAAAGACCATTTTTCTATAGTGTTAGACAGTGATGTGAGTCATTAAACAGGATTATCATTTGGATTTTATTATGGACTGCATACTTTATATTTGGATGTGATTTAGATGTTTGGACATATGTTGGACATTTATATGGGATGGTATGATGGATAGACCCTAGGCCATATTATTATTGTCTTTTGGACATTTATTTGATTTAAAATAAAGGCGCCTATTTATTTGACGTTGATTTATACGCGGATTATTTATTGTGTTTAAATTACATGTACGCCATTTTGAGAAAGGAAAACTAACACCCGGAGTTTTAAGATAGGTTTAGTAAAATGTTAAATAAAACTTTTCTCATGGGATCCCAAATGCTCTTATTTAAAATGCCATTAAAAAAAAAATTGTCTTAAAAATCCGGGGTGTTACATTTACAAATAGTCTTGATGAGCCCAGACAATTCACAGAGCACACGGTTACACCCTACCCAGGAGTCCACTCGTCGAGATGCTACTACTTGGTGTGCTTCCATAGCACAGAAACTATGGTTTGATTATGTTCATAGAAATAGCCAGTAGTTGTGCGTTCATGTCATAGAAAATGTAGTATTGATACTCTTATTTAAGGATGTAATGGTTAACTGCTTGAATGTTTGATTTGCAACTATATATACATATGGCAATGTTTCTATCTCATATAACATATTTGAATGTATGTGACCATATGATTATTGATTGGTGCTCTTCTATGAACTTCATATCGGGATCCTTGACATGGATGAGAGATGCCCCAAATCCAAGTAAGTGGTATTGTCTTTTACGTTCTCATTTAAGTTTCTATTATTTCTTTAACTTTATGTGTAGAATGAATATTTCGTCTTTCAAGTAATCTGTAGACTGACAAATTAGCATTTATAATTTCCATTCACACAGAAGTGAAGGATTTAGGGGGGAGCCTTGGTCGCGTGATTACAAAAGTTGAGCTACATATGCTTCAGGTTTATAATCCTTGACATAGTTTATATCCTGGTGCTAAAAAAGAGACTAAAGAAACACTTTTAGTGTGACATTACCATTTTACATTGCAGTGGGCTGGAGTACAAGGGTGCTGGAAGTCCTCATTTTTGTTGGGACTCTGTTTAGGTGCTGGAAGTCCTCATTTCAGCATGTCAATGTAGTGGCGCAAATTAAAAAAGCTAAATTTGGAGCTATTGACATGGACGTGCCAACATATTTGTGTTGTATTTGGAAATTTCGTTTCTTGAAAGCTCACTCTCTAAATCATGTTGGCTCAACTCAGATCTGTTGGTTTTGTGCAGGGCCATAGGTGATTGCCATACTCTTCTAAAGATTATACTTCCATTTTAATCCTCCTGCCAAAGATTGGCATATTTATTGGAGATTTTACATTTATTCATTCTATGTATATTGCCCCCCTACCTCCAAGTATGAGTGAGTTCATGTGTTCCATCTGGTTAGCAACTATGCTTTCAGCTTGTGCAGATTTTGGGTCCTTGAGCGTGGGAGAAAACATTGAAGAGTATGTTAAGGTTAATGGCTTTGAGACAGATTTGCAAGTGCAGACTTCACTAATTCACATGTACAGCAAATTACTAAGTGCATGCAGAATCCATCATAACATTCGGCTTACAGAGTATGTAGCTAAGCATCTATTTGGTTTGGAACCTCAAAATACTGGAAATTATATACTGATGTCCAACATATATGCCTTTGTTGGCATTATATTTGATTTGAAGGCCTTACAATTTCTTTTTGTGTTTTCATCAAGATAAGTCTACTAAATCTGAAGTTGCATTTTTCTCTCTTTTCATAGAGCTGAGAACATGGAACGAAAGGCCGCAGGGGAAGAACCATTGCTTGAGGGGAAGAACCATTGCAGGGTTTTGGGCAAAGTTTTAGGTGATTATATTTAATGAAGGCCTTGCAAGAGAATTGATTTGATGCTTGGTTTGCATTCCTCCATGGCCAACGGGTATATGTTTACAACAAATGTGAAATGAGACACACATTTAGGTTTGACATCTCTTGTAATTTCAGTAGTTGTCAGGAAAATTTTGAAGTTTTGTAATGACTGGGAATGAAAGCTCAATGACCTATAAACTTTGACATTGTTGTTTAGGGGATGCAATTCTTGCAAGAATTTTTTTTTTTTTGAAGTATGTAGTTTGGGAACTTTGCTCACATGGGAGGAAAGAGATGAAATGAAAGAATCTTCGGCTGAATTTGTGAAGATTCTTCACTCAAGGGGAGTTTAGAATTTCTTTGTATCATGACTTTTAAAGAACAACAACTTCAGATGTAACTTTTCTTATGCAATATGGTTTACTTTTTATTGGATTGGAAATGAGACGTGAGGTAGTCTAGCTCAAGTTGATCAAAGAGAGGGCTATTGACCTTAGTAGCCCTATCTTTGAGCTTGTATGTAGGAAGATGAGCCCTTCAAAGTTGAGAAACCCATCTCCATCTAAATCAACAATATCGACCATTATTTCATCTTATTATGTAGATACTAGGCTCCTAAGTATCGAATCATAGACTTGGGTTCTAATGATGAAATCTTTATGTCACCATTATTGACATCAAAATTGTTAGTGACTTTAGTTCTAGTACTTGGATTCATTCAGCCAGTAGAGTAAAGAGGAGGTGGCGCAAGATGAGAGTTCTTGCTGGAAGCAAATGAAAACCTCTTAAGGTTTCTTGTTTTTGAGAATACATCAATCACTGGTTTTTCGAGATTGAACCAAGTAGAAAAACAAACACGGGTTCCTCTGTGCTTGAGGGGATTTTAGAAGCAAGGATGAGACACCTAAAATCCACATACCATGAGAGAGGGATGATTTGATAGCCATCCTTAATTTTCTCACAATTTAGAGTTGCAAATTGGGAAAGAATTGAGGGTGAATTCGGGGATTCTAAGGGGCTTGTAGTGTTTGGAATATAGAATTTGAAATGTGAACAGAATTTTAGTGAATTTGAGTCAGATTTTGATTACAATTGGAATTTGGCAAGAACTTCAAGGAGTGCTTGTATCATTATTGGGTTGCTTACAATATTTGAGATGTTTAATTAAGGAGTGTCTATATAATTTTTTCATCTCCTTTTATTATCCAGCTTTATATTATGTCGTCATCTTTATTTGTCCAACAGAAAACTCATTAACAATAGCTGTAACTTGGAGGGAAAAAAATCTCTTAATTAGCTTTCGATTTCTTCTAGTTTGGGAGAAAACCCATGAACCTAGCTCTCGAAAACCATTAACATAAGAGCAGAGAGAGGAGAAAGAGGAGCAAGAGACAGAAGAATTAAAAATGAGAGGGCTATTGACCTCATTGTTGAAAGTGTGCACAACTTTATCTTTATCTTCTTCTTTTTTATATATTTCTCTTCAAGCACATATAGGACGAGTCCAGGTGAACCGTCCTATATTATTTATTTTTTATTTACTTAATCGTGTTACACAAGTCATGTCGTGTCAACTCGTTTATTAATAGTGCCGTGTTCAGGTCATGGATTCTTGACACGATTATTAAGTGGGTTGTGTTGGTGTCAACTCATAACTCTAACGTGTCGTGTTGGTGTCGACACAAGCATGACCCGCCAACCCGAATTGCGAGGCCTAATCCATTGAGTGTTTCCTACCCTCATCTTCATCTACCATTCAGGATATTATCACTTGATTTAGCTTTCTACATGATGAGCTAAGGTGTACTGCTTGCTTTTTCTGTACATTGCAGCGGATCCAATTTTTTCTATGGACAAGAGTTCCTTATAGGAATGATTGGCGGATGTGCTTATTACAACAAAGGTACCATAAAATCCTTGGGCCTTAGGAATATCATAAGCATAGATTAATGGCCCAGATAATTAATAAATATCAAGGGGCTAATTCATATCATGTCATATTCCACAAATACAGCTCATTTAAGTGTAATGTCTGAGAGCCATATGTTTTTCATATCAGAGGCATATCTCAGATATCACCAAAAATATCACCAAAGATATTACAAAACAAATGCCACATATCTCACATATCACACAAGATATCATAGAACATATGACACATATCTTAGATATCATAGAAGATATTGCAGGAGATATCACAGGACATGTGCGATTAAATAAACCCCCCTTAGTTTTTCTCCTTCCCAAACCAGATCTCCGCCAAATTTGGCGCTTTTTCTACTTAAAAAACATGGTGGAACAGATGGGTTCGTTCTAGAACCCTCAAATCAGGGCATCTTAGGACGTAGCGCATGCCATGTGCGAGGAACGATCCCCTGGGGCAAACAGTCATGGGCGTGCCGCGCGGGACGGACCTCAGGCATACGATTACATATGGGTGCGGTCCCAGTTCGACCGGGATGCACAAGCGCCTCAGGAGCTTAGGTGCGGTGCGTGCCTCACCGAAGACGCGTCTACGTGATGCCATCCAAGACGCACATCATAACGCGCCGCTTGGGCATGCGCGCGCATGTGAACGCGGTCCCTAGTGCGGCCTTCAGACATGCGCAACGTGCAGGTGTGGGTCCTGGTTCGACCAGGGCACACAAGCGTCCTGGGAACCATGACGCGCGGGCCCTATTCATAGACGAATTTGGTTCCACCGTGACTTTATGACGCCAAATATGCAATTACGGAGGCTATAGGACTCCGTTTAATGAATAGAAAGAACCATTCTGTCCATATGAACGACATGGACCTAATGAGACTATAAAACTTATGATCATAGGATTATCCAGTATAATTATAGCCAAAGAACTATAAAGATCTTCTAGATCTAGCCTAGAAGCGTGCTAAGAAAGGGCCTATAGATCTTGAAAGGTAGATTTAGCCGTTAATCTATAAGTCTAAGTAATGACTCATAAAGGTTGGAAAATAATACTTGAATCCTTGTTATTAATGAATATCAAAGATTTCACTAAGATCGGTCAGGGTCGAATAATGAAGAACGCGATTCAAGGAACATCAAGGTAGGTAGTCTGATACTACTAAGTTTCTAAAATGCATCTTAACCTCTAACTTGCCTTTATTGCTGTGATAAGCATACTTTTGAGTTAATGATGTTTTTATACTAGTATGCATACGTGTCTTCATGTTTTACGGCTTTAAATACGATACTAGCATGAAGTGATTTTTATGCATTGCTCACATGTCTTGAAAACTAATGCATAAAATGCCTGATTTACTATGATTGAGATTAAGGAGTGCCATGTCATATAATGCATAACCTTGAGGTTTACCAAAAGACACTGGAGTGCCTAAAAGACGCTGGTGAGGCAGTGTGATGTCCAAGCAGTGTGAGGGACCCAAAGAGGACATGATTTTTATATTTTTGGGCTATTGAGCCTAGTGGGCACTATGCTGAAAGGAGGTACGGGGTTGGCCTCCCGGCCTCTACCACCAAAAGGGTAGATGGTATACGAGTACTCGTGACCAGTTAGCGTGATATATTCGCTGAGAAATTCATGTGCATGATACTAACATCTACTTGAATGATGACTATTTTAAGAGCTTCACGATTATTATATTTTACTCGTTGGTTTGATGCATTTGCCGAGATCTTCGTATATGGATCTATTGATTCCTATTTTATGCTTTTAGCTATATTTAGATGACGTGATTTGCATGCGGATTTCATGATTGAAATAATGAGCTTACATTTTATGCACAAAATATGCATGGTTACTCCAAAAGGAATTGCTGATGTTTATACGAAAAGCTCCTTGAATTTATGTATGTTGCATGTTGTGTTTTCAAAATAGTAGTATCAGATCACCTACTGGGTATGAGAAATACTCACTCAAATATATTATTTTTCAGGATAACTCCACTCATGAGTAAAAGAAGCATCAGGAAATGTTAGTACTACGATCAAGTAAATGAAGAAGAGACAAGTATGCATGTAAGTAAACACTCTACCTTTTGGACATGTATATGTATTTATTTACAGTTGGACTGTGAGCTGTGACTGGATAGACCTAGGAAGACATTTATGATTTCTAAAATTTTCAAAACTACTTTACTCTTCTCGAAAGCAAATGACACTCGAGGTTTTCAAAATAAATTTAAAATAAAAGATTTTATCCCGCATTGCATCGTTTCCTAAAAATGTTTTCAAGTAGGGATCGATCCCGCCCTAGGAATTAGTTATTGCATTTAAAAATGCATGTGAAAACTTGGGTCGTCACAATTGGTATCAGAGCTCAGTTTTATCCTTTCACAGCCAGTCCTGCATGTCCAAGGTTCATAGACAATAGGGATAATTAAGAAGTAGTAAAGATGACTAAAATAAGAAATAGTAGTAGATCACAAAGAAAGACACCCCAATAACTAGGTGCAAAGGAGACAGATGTAGCAAATACTTAGGTACTGGATGACTCAAATTCTATCAAAACTCTAGTCTAACATACTTAGGGGTTAAGGCAGTGATGCACATAAGGAAACTAGCATATGAGAATAAGATTATGATTAGAATAAGGGATGAGAATACAAGATGATATTAGAAGATAAGTTTGACTTGCACTAGATTAATCAAAGTGAGAATCCTGAAGAACTTAGCTCAATTCTAGATGACATAACTAAAATAAACTGCTATCTTATAATGACAACTTGAGTATAATAGAGCAAATCAAGAGATAGTTACAAATATTGATATATTATGGGATCCAAAGGATAATTACAAATATTGATATATTATGGGATCCAAAGGAATAAAGATTTGGAATATACCAATTATAGCAAAATCAAAAGTATGAAAAAATATTAAATTATCAAGAAAGAAACTAAGTATCAGAGTATGCAGCGGAAGCAAGGATATGCTGAACTTCAAGCCCTTATGGAAGAAATTAAGAGGATGATAAATTGAGAATGTACCCGGTATTGGTTGCAAGATAACATGAAAAGAATTGCAAGGAAGAAATTTCCTTAATTATTGACTCACTTGAGGTATTGGACATTAGATATATGGGATGAAGCAAAAGTATTTTCTTACTCAGAGTCCTAAGGGAGAATGCATTCACCAAGAAGATGTCTAAGAGATAAATAACTTAAAGATAATAATTTATGGAATTTTGAGGGCAAAATTCTTTTGTAGGGGGGTAAGAATGTAATAACTTGAATTTTAAAGACTATAAAAAATGATATTTTTATATATCCAATTTGGTAAAAATAGTTCCACAATCAGATTTTACTCGAAAAATGGAATCCAACGCCTCAAAGAACGCCAAAAATGGAGTTCGTATGAAGAAGTTATGGGCGTTTAAAGATTTAGGGCATTTTTGTAATTTACATTTAAAATATGAAAAGAATGAAAATCACATTGAGCCGTTTTGATAACGGCACCCCCCATCGTCTTCCCCTTCCAGCAACTTCCAGCACTGCCTCTGTAGGGCTGCAACAATGGTGGCACTGCCTTTGGGCAGCACCGCCTTCATGAGGCTATAAAGCTCGCGTTTCCCTCCTCAGCCATCCTCCTCTTCTCCATCTCGGCCATTTCAAGTCAAGGTCTCCGACAAAACCCAAAAACCCTTCTCTAAACTTTCCCTACAATTTTCGGCACTGGCCTAGGTCTTCCCTTTTGGGCCGGCCGTTCCCCTCTCCGTTCTTCCCCATTTTTCCCCCCCTTCTTCCTCCGATCTCGCCTGACAATTGGGGTTTTTCCTCTTCTACATATTTTCCGGTGAGATGGGGTTTTTATACTGGAAAAAAGGGAGCCACACCACCAGAATGAGGGCATCTCCAGCTGCCCAGGTAAGCCCCCATCTCCCTCTCTTAGTTTTTCTCCTTCCCAGCCCAAATCCCCGCCGAATCTAGCGCTTTTTCTACTAGAAAAAATGGTGGAACAGATGGGTTCATTCCAGAACCCTCAAACTAGGGCATCCCAGGATGCAGTGCGTGGCGCGTCGAGGAACGCACCCCTAGGGCGACAGTGGAGTGCGTGCCGCGCAGGACGAACCTCAGGCATACGATTGCGTATGGGCGCGGTCCCAGTTCAACCGGGATGCACAAGCGCCCTGGGAGCTGAGGTGCATCGCGCCTGTGCCGAAGATCCGTCCGCTCGACACCATCCAGGACGCACGTCATAGCGCGTCGCTCAGGCATGCGGGCACGTGTGAACGGGGTCCCTGGCGCGGCCTTTGGTCACGCGCAATGTGTGGGTGCGGGTCTTGGTTCGACCCGGGCACACAAGCATCTTGGGAACCATGACGCACAGGCCCTATTCATAGACAAATCTAGTTTGTCCGTGACGCTAAATATGCAATTACATAGGCTATAGGACTCGGTTTGACGAATCGAAAGAACCGTTGTGTCCGTAGGAACGACGTGGACCTAATGAGATGATAAAACTTAAGATCATAGGATTATTCAGTATAATTATAGCCTAAGAACTATAAAGATCTTCGAGATCTAGCCTAGAAGTGTGTTAAGCAAGGGCCTATAGATCTTAAAAGGCATATTTAGCCGTCAATCTATAAGTCTAAGTAATGACCCATAAAGGTTAGAAAATAATACTTGAATCCTTGTTATTAATGAATATCAAGGGTTTCACTAAGATGAGTCAGGGTCGAATAATGAAGAATGCGATTCAAGGAACATCAAGGTAGGTAGTCTGATACTACTAAGTTTCTAAAATGCATCTTAACCTCTAACTTGCCTTTATTACTGTGATAAGCATGCTTTTGAGTTAATGATGTTTTTATACTAGTATGCAGACGAGTCTTCATATTTTACAGCTTTAAATACGATACTAGCATGAAGTGATTTTTATGCATTGCTCACATGTCTTGAAAATTAATGCATAAAATGCCTGATTTACTATGATTGAGATTAAGGAGTGCCATGTCATATAATGCATAACATTGAGGGTTACCAAAAGACACTGGAGTGCCCAAAAGACGCTAGTGAGGCAGTGTGAGGGACCCAAAGAGGACATAATTTTTATATTTTTGGGCTATTGAGCTTAGTGGGCACTATGCTGAAAGGAGGTACAGGGTTGGCCTCCCGGCCTCTACCACCAAAAGGGTGGATGGTATCACTGCCAAAAAGGCATTATCCCTTCCCTGACTGTTGTGGTAAACAGGGACAACCACTGGAGGTGTTCACAGCACCCTTTCAGGGACATCCATAGTCGCCATAGAGGCTATGGTGGATTCCAGCTGTATGCTGAGTATGAGCGTAATGGCCCTATGATTTCGATGTGATTGATATGCATATAGCATTGAGATGGTCGTATACGAGTATTCGTGACCAGTTGGCGTGATATATTCGCTGAGAGATTCATGTGCATGATACTAGCATCTACTTGAATGATGACTATTTTAAGAGCTTCACGATTATTATATTTTACTCGTTGGTTTGATGCATTTGCCGAGATCTTCATATATGGATCTATTGATTTCTATTTTATGCTTTTAGTCATATTTAGATGACGTGATTTGCATACGAATTTCATGATTGAAATAATGAGCTTACATTTTATGCACAAAATATGCATGGTTACTCCAAAAGGAATTACTGATGTTTATACGAAAAGCTCCTTGAATTTATGTATGTTGCATGCTGTGTTTTCAAAATAGTAGTATCAAATCACCTACTGGGTATAAGAAATACTCACTCAAATATATTATTTTTCAGGATAACTCAACTCACGAGTAGAAGAAGCATTAGGAAATGTTAGTACTACGATCAAGTAAATGAAGAAGAGACAAGTATGCATATAAGTAAACACTCTACCTTTTGGACATGTATCTGTATTTATTTATAGTTGGGCTGTGAGCTGTGACTGGAAGACATTTATAATTTTTGAAATTTTCAAAACTACTCTACTCATCTCGAAAGCAAATGACACTCAGGGTTTTCAAAATGAATTTAAAATAAAATATTTTCTGCTGCATTGCATCGTTTTCTAAAAATATTTTCAAGTAGGGATCGATCCCGCCCTAGGAATTAGTTATTGCATTTTAAAATGCATGTGAAAACCCGGGTCGTCACAAACAACTCATGGACTTAATGAAATAATAACACTTGACAGAGGTAAATGGAGGAACAAGATTTGTTAGCTGACCCTGATTGGGATAAGGTTTGACAATGATGATTTGAAGATTGAAAACCCAGATGGAAGAAAATCGTCTCCTCTAATAATAGGTTTTTATCAAAACTAACATATGGTAATGTCACTTGGACAGGGTATATTATTCTCCAATTTGACAAGAGTAGCATTATCATAGCATCTAAAACATAAAACAGCATCCAAATCTATCTGATGGACCGGATCTTACATTATTTAATGATTTGAAGAAATCAAAAGGTTGAGATATTCTTTATGTCTAGGTCTCAAAAAATTTGGCCTTATAATTGCCAGTGTAAACCATTGGAATTGGTTAGCAGATCTTCGCCAAAAAAAAAATAAAATCTCAAACATGAATGTTGTGGATGTCCATAAATATTAACTTAGACATTATTATATCCCCCTCTAGGTACACCTTGTTAGTCTTTATAGCATGGATAGACATCAACTTGGATATTGCTATATCCTTTGTAAGGTATGGACTAGGTTTTAGAATCCAAGTGGGTTCAGTAATTATTTTTAAATCTTTTATTCATTTAAGAGAAAAGTGAAGTTTTGATGGTGCCAACACTAGTAACTTGCGTAGTTTGGGTTTGTTCGGCCTCCTTAGTCGAGAGGGCTCCGAAGCTCTGCTTCTTCAATTAATTGAATCTCAGGTTCTCTGATGCACTCCCTAATAATGCCCCTTTCCCTCTCGTACTTCTATACTATCGATAATTGAAGAATACTTAGGCCGCTGTATTTTTATGTCATGTTCCAAGGAAAGGCACTTTTAGTTACGTTCCCAAATTAAAGTAAAAAGATTGCTTTCACAGAAAAAATAGAAAGGACAAAAGCCCAACCACTATTTCATAAATTTGGTGAATCGGCCCAACTATACATAGTCACCGAGTTGCCCAAAATCCATTGCAGATAGGAGGAGATTTATGAGCCGTTCAACTACTGGACAAATTCGACGGGCCATGCTTCAACACTATTCTGAAATTAAGATCCAGACCGTTGCTATTCGGAAGATGTAAAATGGATAAATCAGATGAACGGTCGAGATCAGCTACATGTGGGGCATATCCTGCCACAACAAACAGTGTTATTCAGTGCTGACCCGTCGTACATACCCGGGTTCACTCGGTCGAACTCGCTCGCTGACAGAAATAGAAATTGTAAGATGGTCTTGGTACCATGGCCGGATCATATACGGGCGGATCGCCGGGACGTACAAAACGGACGGCTGAACGGTCTTTATCATCTAAAGTCTCAAAATCATTCTTAAATCGTCCGGTCATCCTTTTCTTATTGTTTACTAGATCTCCAAAGTGGGACCCAGCCAGGCAAAACAATTTTCTTTTGTGTGGGCCCCGGATGCCACATTCCAAAAGTGGTGAAAGCGCTGTTCAGTCCCCTGGACGGCACATCATCCCTCCTTTGGAAGTTGAGAAATTCTGCCGCGTATAAATCCGGGTTCACTCGGTCAGACTCAAACTCCGGTCGTCTTGTTCCTCCTCGTTGATTAATCCGTCCGTCCGTCGCTCTCGTTTCAGCCTTGTTGTTGCTGCCTTCTCCTCTTTTTCTTCACTTGGAGGAAGAAAAAAGAAGAAGAAGTAGATGCGGACCGTTATGATGACACCACCCGGATTCCAACAACAACGTAAGAAAATTCTGAATCCGTTGGTGGTGGAATTTTTGAATTTTCTGGTTCCGATGGGTGGATTCAGCGGTTGATTTAGTCAGTTGGTGAGAGGCGAATTTTCAGACACCGGCAGCGGCATATGGGCTGTGGAGGTTTCAAAGTAGACGATTTGCCCCTCGTTCATGTTTGCAGAGAGAGAAAGCTCCTGATCGGAGCTGCTGCCGATCGAAGATTTGATTTCGCTTCTGCCCACGTTTCCTACTTCCGAACCCTGGGTAACTTCGGCCACGCTCTCCATCGTTTCGTCGAGGAAGAGCTCTCTGTGATCCCTTCTCCCCCCTCTTCCGCTGTTCTCTCTCTTCCTCCTTCCAAGAAGAATAATTCCTCTTCTTCTACCTCTCTCTCTCCTTCTCTCTCCAGGAGTTCCCCTCCGCGCGATCACGATAACTCTTCTCACTTGCATTTTTACGATTCCGATGACGATGAATCCGAGGATGAAGTTTCTCATAATCGGGTGACCTCTTCTCCGGCTGTTCCTAGTCCCGTTGCTACCAATTTCTATTCTTATTATATGAGATCTAGTACTGGAATTCCTTCAGTGGTTTGTGAGGATCAACCGCCTCCGCAGGGGGCTTATTCGGTTTACTCAAATTATCCTATTGGCGGTGGCTTTTATGGTGTTCCGATGGGATCGCGGGGTGGAGATGGGCATTATGGTGTTGCTAGGAATGCGGAGCGGCCGGAAAATGTTCCTCCTCCCCCGCCGCCGGAGGCTTCGGCTTGGGATTTCTTGAATCCTTTTGCTGGATTTGATAATACGTATCCAGAGTATGCGTATTCAAGGAGAATGTATGGGATTGGATCGAGCGCAAGTAGTGATTCGGATAAGGTGAGGGAGAGGGAAGGCATTCCTGATTTGGAAGATGAGATGGAGCAAGAGAATTTGAAAGAGGCGCGGGTAGTAAACAAAGTGGAGGGTGATTTGAATGGGGAAGGAACTTCGCCTCCGCCTAAGGTAAATCATATTGATGAACATTTACACCAAGAAGAGAAGAGAAGTGATAGTAGTTCTTGGCGTAGTGGGTCAAAAAATGTCATTGAAGATGTAGAGGGTGGATCCAGAAATGGGATAGGGGAGGCAGAGGAGACTGCAAGGAAGAAAGAAGTGAGTTTTGGCGTAGAGAAGCAGGTGGAGGAGAGAATTGAGTCCTCCTTCCTGGGTAACGTGGCTACATCTTAACGGACAAGAGACATTAGAGAAGTTATGAAGGAAATCAAGGAAGACTTTCAGATTGCCTCTGAAATAGGCAAAGAGGTTTCGCTGATGCTTGAGTTGAACAAGCTGCGGTGTTGCCTCAGAAATTCCATATTCAAAGGTAGGATATGCCCGTGTTATTGTTTGAATGTTCGTTCTATGTGATTTTTCATTCTGGATTTTATGGTATAGTTGTAGGTTGCATTCATTTGGAAGTACGTAATGACTTTTTCATTATATGTTGAGTGTTTACGAGGCAATTTGCATCAATCAAGGGAAAGCGCTGAATGTGAGCTGCAAATTTTTAAGTTGTCTTCTTAACTGGTGTGGTTGCTGGTTTTTTTAAATTTACCTTCCATACTACAGTAATCTTTTGCAGGATCCTGGATGCTATATCTCCTCCCACTTTGATGTCCCCATGGCCTTTGGCAGGAAGGTCGCAAAGAACAATTGCAAGAGCTCAGAGAATGGCCATGGCCAGTCACCGGAATTTTGAGATGTCCATTGGTATGAAGTCTGGCAGCCTTTCATCTACTTTGGAAAAGCTGTATGCGTGGGAGAAGAAACTCTATAAGGAAGTCAAGGTACTGTTCACACGAGACATGAAGTTGCTTCTAAACTTTCAAATAGAACATCAGAATCTGTGCAGTTCCCCAAAATGATACTCTTATTTTATTCCATAAATTATCAATTGTAAATGCTTTCTGCCATCATCTTCATTGATTCTAAACTGTGTAAAGGTAATAAAAAACATACTGAACATTTCATGAATTTGATGATTTAATGAAAACTGGGGATTAAAAGGGGAACCTTGGTGCAACGGTAGAGTTGTCGTCATGTGACCTTGAGGTCACTGATTCCAGGAGTGGAAACAGCCTCTTGCAAAAAAAGCAAGATAAGGTTGCATACTATAGGCCTTTGTGATCCGCTCCCTCCAGGACCCTGCATTATGTGGGAGCCTCATGCATCGGGCTACCCTCTTTTAAAAGAAAAAAAAAATGAAAATCGGGGATTGATTATCTTCATGTGAAGAATAAACCATTATCTCAAAGTAAATGCAGTGGAACCTGTGTGTGGTCTACTTACTAAAAGGAAAATAAGAACTGTTGACAAATCTAATATGATGTAGCCGCATTGTCTGGAGGCATACATTCCTCCAGTTAGGATGCGCAGGCATGTATGTCATAGAACTGGAAACGCCATCTGCGTCTTTGATGTGAAATATACAAGTGTTCAATTCCCCTGTTTTATTGGAAAAGATGTTCTAACTTATTCTTAAGCCAATAGATAAATTTGGGACCTATTAAATACTAATCTGATCAAATGTAATTTTCGGTTATTGGGGCGACTTTGGATGAAGAACTAGTATTTATGTTTGCTGTGGAAGTGTTCAACAGAATCAAAATGTCACTTTGTGAGTCATGTCTTTCTTCAAGAAATATGTACTGGATATGGAGTTTCTTTTGAATAAGGAACTATTGCAGCAATGCATGGAGAACCCCTACCATATGCTTGTGACTTATAGAACCTAGAGAGGTTTTTACCTTTTTTACTCTTTCTGAGATCAGTTTCTGTGCTCGATCCCATCTTCTTGTCTTGTAAGGTATTAAATCTTCCATTTTCTCCTTGAAGACCTCCCAAATTCAAATTCAAAGCCAAATCATTTCTATTTGTTGAGCAATCGGTGACGAATTTAGAATATAATCTAACATGTTTCAGAAACATGTCACTTCATCATTACTCCAAGCTTTACGATTGTCATTGTTGCATATTTTCAATATTACCAAGTGTATCAATAACAACTAGAGAGTGCAACAGTAGGGTATACAGTTAAGAGTTTTTCTTGGACTATTATCTGTACTTGTGTATCTCTACATTATTTGTGAAGCAAGTGAGAATGCTGACTTCTTGGGAATACATGCATCTGTAGAATTCCTTTGACTATTTCAATGTCTATACTTTATATTCTATTGCTTTCCATGTCTCTTTTTCCTTGATGATTTTCATGTGCCTTTTTGTGGCTCATGAGTTCAGGTGCTCTGATTCTACTACTACACTACAGCTAATTTTGTTTAATTCATTTAGGTGGTGATGCTCATGTTAGGACGAATAAAGAATGTGTGTTATTTATGAAAAGCAGTGCAAGCGGCTGAAGATTTTAGATGATAGAGGAGCGGAGTCTAATAAGATTGATACTACTCAGGCATCAATATAAAAGTTGCTCACAAAAATTAGCATCACTATCAAAGCAATTGATTCCATAGCAAGAAGGATACACAAGTTAAGAGATGAAGAGTTGCAACCCCAAGTCAATGAATTAGTTCACGGGTATGAAAGTTTGCTGTTCTATAGAAGTATGCAACTTAATTTAGTGCTGTAATATTCCAGTTTACTTGGTTTGGGCTTGTCTTCTATACAATTACCATTCTTCCTACTTTCCATGTTTCATATGACCTTGTTCATGAAATTTTGGTTACTGCTGTTGTGAGGCATTGATGAGTTTTAGTTGTTGGAACTTCAGTTTTACGACTTGTTAAATGTGAAGAAAGTGGTTTTTCCCTGATGGATGCAAAAGAAAACTGGCTAGGAATGACATTTTATTTTGCTATATTGTGGTCATCTTGAGTACTTATTCTCCATTTTCTTCGAAAGTACATTTTAGCTCAATCTTTTCTCACCAAAAGAATTGCATGTTTTTTGCATCTTTCTGGCTACTTGAAAGATGATGCAATAAAATATGTCTGATTCATTTTATCAAGAGTATCTATAAGAAATGACGCTTCTTTTTTTTTTTTTCTTTTGCTTTTCTCCAAGGTCATTTACTTGAGGTAATAAAGCCGACGTGTGCATTTTCTGCAGTTCTAACATATGTTTCAGTGTCCTCTGAACTATTACCCTGTAACCACGTCATATTAACGCGGATAACATACAAAAAATCACTCTTAATTAGCATGCATAGCCTATAATGAGTTACAAAATCTGTAGACTGCCCCAGATCTTTATGGATTAAGGTAAGATTGAAGTTTCAATCCAAATCATCCCTCTAATTGACGAACAGTCCTGATTAAGCTTTTGATATAGGATTCAAGAATTTTGTGCAAGATACCAATTCGAGGTTATTATCGTTGCAAATCATGCAACCACACGCAGCTTAGAAATTGTCCTTTAAAAGACAAGGTAGAAAAGTACTGACTTACATAACAGGATAAAGAAAAAGTGATTCGGCCTTGTACTGAATGTGGCTTCACGCCCATGAGAAGGAAGCTAAAATGAGGAATGCACCAAGTCTAACGAAAATTTCATTCATTATTCATCAAAACTACTTACACAAAAGAGAAAGGATTTCAAGTAGGGGACATCCAACCCTAATCTAGAAAAAAGAGAAAATTGCCCCTACTTAAGTCACAACACACTGATAAACCTAATACCCTTAGTGATAAATATCCCAAGTAAACTAAAATATAACATAACATTAAAAAAAAAAAAAACATGGGATGATAGCCTCCATCAAGATGGCTTTAGATGTGAGTCACCTTTGGAAGAGTTGAATCAGATCATTTGGTTTCTCTCTCTATTATGTACGCCTACATATTACATTTCCATGAAGAGGTCAATTGGATGAGACAAAAGAAAAGCTAAGTGATTTGGCCAGTTATCCACTAATCTCTTTAGAAATGTATAACAGTAATTTGCTGTTCAAGAAATTGTTTGTTCTCTGCATCAGCCATGAATCTTGAAAGTAGTACAATAAGTAATCATGAAGTGAGTTCTTCTTTAGGTGCTTATGGTATTTCTACTTCTTTCATCCATGATGATTCCTGTTGAAGTTTCATGAAACTTTGTCTTTGCTGCATCCACAATACATCCATTAGAAATATCTGTGCTACTACTCAAACCTTTTATGGAAAACTATGACTATTAATGAAAACTTTGAAATAATTTTTTCGTCAATCAACATGATACTATTAAGCTAGAAATACAGTATGCCAGGTGAAACTTTAAGTTCAAGATACCCTGTAATGAATCCACAACAATAAAGATCTAAGTCATGGAAGGATGTAACAATAATAGCAAACATATTGGCAGAACCATTCATACTTCGCCCTCACCAATCAAAACTCTGCATTCTGTCTGAACCTTTAACTATTTGTTCTGATTGGCCTCGTAATACTTAGCTTCAAACACATAATATCAGACAGAATAATCTATTAGAGAAGTGCCTTTCAAGACTAGAACAGGAACAATATGAGGAATGGTGCAAAGGCAGCAACTATTGGGTCAAAAAGTGAAGTGGTTGTCTTCATGTACTGCTCAGTTCTTTGACACTCTAGCATGCTTCAAATAGGAGAAAATGGAGAAAGGGGACGTTTGAGAGTGTAAAATTGCAAACTCTTTGGAATTTCAAGATTAATCACAATGCCATCAAAAAGATAATAATCTGAATGGCTGCATACTGAAAAATGTTTAACTTCATCAATGGTTACATTCCATGTTAAAAAGATAATTGCTCA
Source organism: Warburgia ugandensis (assembly GCA_035236585.1). Classification (NCBI taxonomy): domain Eukaryota; kingdom Viridiplantae; phylum Streptophyta; class Magnoliopsida; order Canellales; family Canellaceae; genus Warburgia; species Warburgia ugandensis. The sequence continues at coordinate 72,386,659 of CP141129.1, read as the reverse complement.
CTCTAAGAAAGAGGATATCAACAAGATTATTTTCAGGACTTGCAAACAGTTATGAGATGATGATGGCTTGACAATAAGAAGATTCAGAAATTTATTTCATTTGGTTTATTACTAACTGTATGGCTATGTTAGAGAGGATTCTGAATGTCTAATTATTGCCATCCTAGTCCAATGTCTTTAGCTCTTTCAGCTACTTCCATGTCCACATTGCATCAGATGTGACTTCAGACTTCCTATCAACTGGAAGCAAGAAACTGCACGACCAGGATACATACATGACTTTCCAGCAGAATCAAAACCGTGCTATGTATGGGAAGAGATTTACCTTGAAATGGCACCAATAGTATTAAATAGAGCAGCATGATGTAGGAGTTGTTGCGAGCGAACCTCCAGATCATTTGATGACTTTCCTGTGTTGTATACAAATGATCAACATCTGAATTTTTCACTAATAACAAAAGTAAAGACATTTGAATAAAAAGAATAAGAAGAACCACAGGCATAGCTGCTCATCATTTACAAGTGGCGTTGTTTGCTGACCATGTGTATTGAAGGAGGATGTATTGTTCCTTAGGGAAAACACATTGACTTTGTTTTGTGCTATGCATTCCATTTCTCTAATTAACTCTGCCAATGCCGGTCCCAAGCCCAGATGAAAAAGGAGGAGGGTCTTACATCAAGTGTCAGCCGGCAAGGGAGAATTTAAAGATGATTTTGTTATTTCTTTCTTACAAATGAATATGCATTTGTATATTAGTTTGTGAGGAAGAAATGAAAATCATCTCCAGCTTCTTAAAATATGGCAACCCTTGCGTCAGGTGCCAGCTAGCAAGGGTGAAGCTGAAAATGATTTTGTTATTTTTTTTTTGCTTGCAAATGAATATGCATTTGTATATTAGTTTGTAAGGAAGAAATGAAAATCATCTTCAGCTTCTTAAAATTATGGCAACCCTAACATGACATGACTCTAAAACTGACATTCCCTCAAGCTAGGGTGTTCCCCATAAGCGACGCGCTGCATCGGATCCCGGGTGTGGCGAAAAAGAGGCAAGGGTTGCTAGGGTGTTCTTCTAGAAGCAACATGCTACATCGAATCTTAGGTGTAGTGAAAAATGGGCAAAGGCTACTAAAGCGTCCCCTCGGAAGCGATACGTTGCATCAAAACCCAAATACAGTGAAAAGTGGACATGGGTTCATGCCATGGAGGTCGAGAAAGGCGATAGTAAATAGGATATCTCCAGAGCATAAGATTCGTATTGCCACATGGAATATAGGGACATTGACAGGTAAGAGTTTGCAATTAGTAGACGCAATGAAACATAGGAGAGTCAACATCGCTTGCATCCAAGAAACGAAGAAACCAAGTGGAAAGGGGCTAAAGCTAGAGAAATAGATGGGTATAAATTATGGTATGTAGGAAAGGATAATAACAGAAATGGCGTAGGAATAATAGTGGATAAGAAATTAAAGGATAAAGTTGTGGACATTAAAAGAATCAGTGATAGAATTATAATAATAAAACTTGTTCTAGGAGAGTAGATTATAAATATTATAAGTGCATACGCACCACAAGTAGGGTTACAAGATATAATCAAGAGACAGTTTTGGGAAGATATGGAGGCAGTCATGCAAGAAATTCCCAACACTGAGGGAATATTTATAGGAGCAAACTTAAATGGTCATGTAGGAAAAGAAACGGAAGGATACGATAGAATATACGGAAGGTATGGTATAGGTGAACAAAATGAGATGGGGAAGAATATCCTCCATTTTGCTTTGTCATATAACCTGTCCATTGCAAATACACTCTTTAAGAAGAGGGATGAGCACTTAATAACCTTTAAAAGTGGACTTCATAAAAGCCAAATAAACTTTTTTCTACTTAGGAATAATGAACGATCTATGTGTAAGGATTGTAAGGTGATGCCTAGAGAGAGAGTTTAACCTCACAACATAGGTTAATGGTTATGCATATCTATATCAAAAGATGGAAGAAAGGAAATGAACTTAATAGGTATCCAAAAATTAAGTGGTGGAACTTAAAAGGAGAGAATATAACCTCATTCACAAATAAGTTGATGGTAAAAGGAAATTGGAACTATGAAACAGAAGTAAATATTATGTGGATTAATATTGCTGAATCCATTAAGAAAGTGGCAAAAGATGTCTTAGGAGTATCTAAAGGTAAAAGACAATTAGTAAAGGAAACATGGTGGTAGAGTAAAACAATGCAAAAAGTTATTAAAGTAGAATGGATGTGTTTTAAAGCATGGCAAAAGTCTAGAAATAATGAAAACTATGAACAATATAAGAATGCTAAAAAGGTTGCTAAGCGAATAGTAAGTGAGGCTAAACTTAAAGCATATGATAAGCTCTATAATAGACTAGGAACAAGAGAAGGTGAGAAAGATGTGTTCAAACTTGCAAAAGTAAGAGAACAGAAGGGTAAGGACTTAGATCATGTTAGGTGCATTAGAAGTGATGATCAAAGGATATTAGTCAAAGATGATAAGATCAAACAAATGTGGGAAACATAATGTCAAAAATTGTTAAATGACAATAGCTCGGAGAATATAAGGATTGAAAATCCTATAAATCTAAATAACGTTGGATATTATAGATATGAACGTATGATTAGAATACCTAAAGTGAAAGAGACCTTGAAAAAGATGAAATCAAGAAAGGCCATGGGGCTCCATGGTATACCAATAGAGGTTTGGAAGCATATAGGTGATATTGGGGTAGTTTGGTTGACCAAGTTAAGATTATAAAATCAAAGAAAATGCCCAATGAGTGGAGGAAAAGCTTTATACCAATTTATAAGAATAAAGGAGACATACAGAGCTGCACTAATCATCAAGGGATCAAACTTATGAGCCACACTATGAAACTTTTTGAAAGAGTAATTGCGAAGAGGCTACGACATGAAACAAGTGTATCGGAGAATCAATTTGGTTTCATGCCTGGGAGGTCTACCATAGAATCTTTTTTCTTACTAAGACAATAAGTAGAGAAATATTGGGAGAGGAGGAAAGACCTCCACATGGTCTTTAGCGACTTAGAGAAAGCTTATGATAAAGTCCCTAGAGAGTTAATATGGAGGGTGTTGGGCAATAAAGGGGTTTCGCAGGGTATATAGATGTAATTAAAGATATGTATAAGGAGCAGTAACAAATGTTAAGACCACTAGTGGCGAGACTGGTGATTTTCCTGTCACTATAGGATTGCACCAAGGATGGGCATTAAGCCCATACCTTTTCACATTGGTTATGGATGCGTTAACAAAACATCTACACGAAGAGATTCCCTGGTGCATGCTATTTGTAGATGATATAGTCTTACTTGATGAGACAAGGGAGGGGGTAAACATAAAGCTAGAGTTATGGAGAGAAGCATTAGAATCTAAAGGATGTAAAATGAGCCGAACTAAGACAAAATATATGGAATGCAATTTTAGTAAGGAGAGGTGTAGGAGTGGAACACCAGTCAAGATTGATAACCAAGAAGTCCCCGTAAAAGACTACTTTCGGTACTTAGGATCAATGATTCATGAGAGTGGAGAGATTGAGAGGGAGGCTACCTAGAGAATCCAAGCGAGTTAGAGCAAATGGAGATGTGCATCTGGAGTTTTGTGTGATCCGCGGGTGCCACTCAAACTAAAAAGAAAATTCTATAGGATGGCCATAAAGCCAGCCATGCTCTATGGATTAAGAGTGTTGGGCAGCTAAGAAACATCATGCTCATAGGATGAGCATCGCAGAAATGAGGATGTTGAGATGGATGAGTGGTAAGACAAGAAAGGATAGAATTAGAAATGAAAATATTAGAGGAAATTTAGGGGTAGCACCAATAGGTAACAAGATGAGGGATATTAGACTTAGATGGTTTGGACATGTTCAAAGGAGACCAACAACGGCACTGGTTAGAAGGATTGAGGCAATACAAGTAGAAGGTTCTAAAAGGGCAAAGAGAATGATCAAAAGAATGTGGATAGAAGTGATGAAAAAAGATTTAAAAACTTTGGGACTAAATGAAACCATGGTACTTAATAGAGAGGAATGGAAGAATAAGATTCATGTGGCCGACCCCTAATTGGGATAAGGTCTTGATGATGATGATTCCATTTCTCCAATTCCTTTTCTTGTACTAGTGGATAAAGATTTGCAAGTTGATGGTTGATCCCATCACGCAGCCCACTAGGTCTGCTTTAATGAGTTGATCTACCTTGACCCAGCTCTGTCACCCCTGCACATAGGCCAAAAAGTTCAATAGAGAACCTTTTAGGGCTTGAAGGCCTCTGGTATTACCTTGGGGCAAGAAACGAAGAAGACCCGTTCGAGGTGATTCAGTTCTTCATTTTATCACCAAAAGCCTGAAAGAGTTTAAGAACAAAAATGAAAGTCTTCTATAGGACTTGGTAGGGAATTTCATCAATCTTAGCTAAATTACCATCCAAGGACTGAATTTATTTGAGCTGGTTCAAGCCATTGATGGTGTAATTATGATTGATGCCTGGCTGGTCACATCACTTGTCCATTGACGTTGGGAGAGGACTGATCAATCAGAGAGGACTTGGCTCTCCCAATTTTGTTACCCTGTCATTTTATCTGATCTTCAAATTCATGCAAAAAATCTTCTGCAAGGCATGTGATTTTCCTTTAATGCATAAATTTGCATGTAAATCACGTGCAATATAACATGGTAGAGTCCTAGTAGGACACTTCTAAGCGCTTGAAAGAAGTCAGCTCCCTGTTTCTATTGCACTGTGAAATTGGTTTGGAGATCTATGCTGCACATCACGTTGACTGTAACTTAGATAGGCTACAGACAAATTGCATGCCCATTGGATGCTTCTAGCATACTTCTTTTGAGTTGCAAATCACCCCTATCTATTTTGTATTAAATTTTTTCATTTGCCCTAGACAAGTGGTTAAGATGATCCAAATGCATTGATTTCTTGCAGATTACCTATTTTTTATATGCCAAACATGATGAACAACTTAGATCTAGAAGCCCATTTCACCATGCATCAGCAAAAAGGTGCCCGCAGAATTCAAACACTTAAAAGCGCCCAAGTCCTACAGGGACTTTAACATGGTTATTGAATGAAAACTTTTCTAAAAGAGCATTTATAATGCTATTACTGCGATATGTTCCTTCCATACTGGGTTTCTTTGGTTTATATAAACATAGAGGAAGTGCAAATATCAGAAACAAAATGTCCAAGTTGGGAAGATCACTGATAGTGAGATCAAAATCATCTGTAAGCGTTCATTCCAAGTTTGTCATTATGTCACCGTAAGGGAAAGACCTCAATCTCAAAATGCTTTCAATATAACATGGTACAATATAGACTGTTGGCTGTCTTCTCTAAATCTCAGATTGCATTTCATATGGTGCAAAAGCATACTTATCCTAAGATCTAGTCCTGAGCTGTTGGTCTGATCCACAACAAACTCATAAGTGGCACCAAACTGATGTTTGAAGGAAGAGAAACTCCACAATGCCAATAGCCATGCAGCTGTCTTCATTCAACTTTTTATGGTACTTGTGCAATTTTGACCCTTGGAATTTTGCAAAATTAAAGCAGGGGATTTTAGTTAAAACAGCATGTGATAATAGTATGATGAAAGGAGATTATGATCCTTTGAGTTAGTAAGGGTTTTTTTTTTACAGCTAGGTAGCATTTCCATGAGGAATTTGATTGCCGTTTATCTTTAAGTGGCAAGTATCATATTCTTCTGTTTGATTGCTTTACTGTCCAGAACCTGTAGCGTACAAATAATTTTACATTCATGTGTTGGCGTGAGATGACTCATAACATGTTGCTTTGATCATATTCAACATACTAATGCCCCTGGAAATGTTCTGGAAAAGAATCACTCGTGCAATTTTCATTATTTTGGTTTAATCAAAGCATGTATTTCGCATAGTATTTTTGCATTTTTGAACCTGTTTTACACTTTTGTTCCTGCATGCTGATCTCCAACAAGTCTGAACAGTGTCTACATCATTGTCACCCTTTTGTGATTGATCCGTGTAAAAATAGAAAAAGGGCTGATATTTTTTAAAGTCAGATCATCCTCTCATTAACATGTTGGTTAGTTGTGCAGATTGATTATAATGTGGAAGAACATGGTCAAATGCCACCAAAAGCAGTTCCAAGTTATGGTTGAAAGCAAAACCAACAATCTCATAGGAAAAATTGAGATCAGGAGAGATTCAAGCATGAGGGCTACCTTGGAATTGGAAGTGGAGCTGCGACGCAGGTGTACTTCTTTTAACAACTGGATCAGCACCCAGAAAGCTTATCTTGAAGCCCTCAATGGATGGCTGCTGAACTGCCTACTTAAAGAACCAGAAGAAACACCAGACGGATTTGTACCTTTTTCCCCAAGCAGAGTTGGGGCTCCCCGTGTTTTTATAATATGCAATGATTGGTATCATGCATTGGAGAGGATTTCAGAGATCGAAGTAACAAGGGCAATGGTTACTTTTGCTGAAAGTGTACACAGCCTATGGGAAAGGCAAGATGCGGTGCAACACCAGAAACTGAAGGCTGAATATATGTCCAGAGATTTTGAGAGATGGCTTAGATCTTTGAGGAAGGAGGACGTTAAGATCCAAGGGAATGTAAATGGATTGGAGAAGACAGCAGTGTCACTCTTCAATAAAAATACTGGAAGTCCACTGGAAGATGATCACAAAGCTGCTTTTGACTTCATGAGGAAAAGGTTAAGAGGAAGAGAGCAAAGCACCAGAAAACCATAAAACAGGGGCACGAGGCAGCTTATGTCAGTTTAGAAATGGGTTTGGTACCCATTTTTGAGTCCATTGAGAATTTTACTTGCCAGACATTGAAAGCTCAGGAGATGGGCAGAATCCAAAGTGTGGAAGGCACCTAAGCACAGTAGGTTTTTAAATTATGCAGTTTAACTTGAGAGGACATTATCACACTGTTCACTGAAGCAACTTGAGACAAGAAAAAGGTCTCGTGAATATTTCTTGTTGTTGAAATGCAATAGAGAGCATGCGAACTGAGGGACATTAAACAAGAAAACAATGTCATTGAATACTAGGAAGTTCGTTATATTTTATAGCTTAAGAAGAGCTGAGAGTGCAGTATTTTTCACAAGAGAACTGAGATTGGACGCTCAGGAAGTCCAGCAAGATTCATAGCTGAAGAAGATGAAGAAAAAAATATAGTTGAACAATCATAACATAAAATGTGTACAGAATTCGTTCATTGGTTGATTGGTTGGAGGTCGTATGGTCAATTGATTGGTGTGTTGATTAGTCATGCAGGGACAGAAAGAAACAGCAGAGAAAGGATTACAAAATGTTTAGACATGTAAAATTTGATGCGCTAATCTATCGATCATTCTACAAGAGATGCAATGTGTTCCAACAGAAATTTTGAAAAAAGAGAATATTTAAACAGGCACCTGTATCATCTATGCAATACTGAAATTAAAGGATAGATGATTGATCAATCCACTCTTCTTTATCTTGTTTGGATACTTGGATTCCATTATTTATTCATACAATTTTTTTAGGAACTTGCAGAGATTTTGTCTATTCACAAGGATCTGAGGGTCCGGTGAAGCTTACCAAACCAGGTACTTTACCATCTCCAGCAAAGGTATGCAATATTCAAGTGTGTGTATGTGTGTGTATTTTTCTTTTCAAGTTAGACTCCCATGTACACACCCATGCACAGCCTCGAAACCTGGTCACCCAGGTGAGAGACACTTCTTACGCAACTGCACTAGAAAGCCTTGGTGCACGATACTCATTTTCTTTTCTTTTTTTTCTTTTTCAAGTTAGACACGCACACACCCATGCACAGCCACAAAACCTAGTCACCCATGGGAGAGACGACTCCATGCACAACTGAGCTAGAAGGCCTTGATGCACAATACTCAAGTTTCAGTTGTCAATTTAGATGAAATTTGAACAATCCTGCCATTTAAAACTGAACTTTTGATAATCTATATTGCATTTCGTCCAGCATATGCTTGTTGGTCCAAATTCCTATGGAGGTAGTCTTGGATTTGTTTGCTCCGGAAAAGTGCAATTGAGCTGGTGAAATGAACTTATGGAGCAGAGTTTGAATCTGTTGACAAGAATTCTAGATTTTATAGAACTTCTGGAAATCAAGCTAATCTACAGCTTTCATCGTCTGCCTGGGTCTAACAAAAGACTTCATAGTTTTACTGAAAATTCTATGATAAATTACAAAAACTACAGCCAGGAACTGAAGTCCACTGTTGAAGTTGTTGCTCTTCCGCCGCCCTTGGAGATTCTAGATATTCATAAGAAGACCCAAGACAACTCATCATAGAAAATCACCAATGCGGCATTTTTTGCAGGTTAAAGGGCAGCCCCAATGCATGAAATGCCTGCATATGCAGGGTTCGGAGAAGGGGCGGACTGCAAGGATCAACAGTACAAAGCCTTAACTTGTATTTTGCAAGACGTTGTTTTCATGCTTTGAACCCGTGACCCATTGGGGAAAGGGTGGACTGCAAGGGTCAATAGTAAGCAGTGTTACCTTGCAATTTGCAAGAAGTTATTTTCATGCCTTGAACCCATGACCTCAAGGTCACATGATGACAATTCTACTGTTGAGCCAAGGCTCCCCTTCTACAGTTTGACTAACATGTTGTGGAAACGTATGCGCAACACATCGCTCATCTTTATTAAAAATTGTTTGCTGGAGTGATCAGCATCTTGAGCAAAGGGAGATGAGAAAATTCTTAAATGTGAAGAGGGCTAATATCATCAACACAGAAGATTTGGAGTAATGAGAGTTGAAATATGGCTTACAAGATGAACAGGCTCGCATCACCAGTCAGACACTTGACAAAGACTCAAAAGAAATGAGAGAAATGGACTCAGTCCAGTGGAGCCACTCAAACTCAAGTGCTCGGACTTTTCTCCTCCTCCTCTACGAGCAGCCTGTAAATGGAGCCCATTTGTGACTTTTCCGGTCGTTGGAGAACGTTACCAGTGGCTTTCCTTTATACAATGCCTAGACTTTTCTTCCTTACTACCAACAAAAGTTCGCATTCCTCCCTAGTAGAGACTGACAAAAGTATTAAAAATATTCTGAACTTTTTCCATTTAGAATAAGAAACGAGATGGTCAAATCAAAACTTTATTAGAAAATTCCGAGATATTTTATTTTTCCTTGTAAACTCGCCTGCCGGTTAAAGTTGTTGACTCCGTTATTCATATTGGACGTCGCATGTCTGCATGACCATTTACTTAGTAACATGTCATTTTCGGTGAAGGGAAGCCCTGGCGCCATTTGGACGTTGGCGTGTGACTTAGACATCATGGCTTCGAGGCGTAGCTTCTTGCAGAAATGGAAGTTAAGGTTTTATACTATAGATTTTTTATCGTCTGTCCCTTCTCTAGACCTAGATCCTACATACGCATGAACTCCGTGCACTGGGCTGCCTTTATGTCATTTAACATGCTGATGTACCAAAAGAATTAACGGTATAAGTTATCGTCATGTGACCTTGAGGTCACGGGTTCAAGGCGTGGAATCAGCCTCTTGCAAAAATGCAAGGTAAGGCTGCCTACTTTAGGCCATTGTGGCCCGCCCCTTCCCCGGACCCCGCATAGGCGGGAGCTTTGTGCACCGGGGCTGCCCTTTATGTACCAAAAGAATTAAGATTAGTATTTGTAAATAATCTTATTTAGTATTTTTATGCACATCTACAAACCTAAAAACATAAAAGAAATTACTTGTAAGTTGTTCGATGAAATTTCTGAGAGGGATATCTATAGCAACCCAGAATGTAGGAGTAAAAGCACCTCACAGGGACAACTAGTTTGATGAGATGCATGAAATGGCTTGTCAATATTATTTCTTTTACATGAGCTACAACTATAAGAAAACCAAAATGTTCTGCCCATTAGCAAAGCCTAGAACTAGTTCTACCTCACAATTGTGATAGAATGGAAGTTTTTCTTGTTTAGCATTATGTTCTCGTTGCTTTTGGATCTTAGCAATAAATGTTGATTTCATTATGTAGGCACTTGGTACAGTAAAGAAAGCTCAAGTTCTAAAGAGCAATTGTAGGCACTCAAATTTGTCCAAAGCCAATCTAATGAGGGCCAAGTTTGTTTTACTTTGATTTAGCTAATCAGAGAAACTTAAGAGGAAGTGAAAACACTCCTTACAAAAATAGTTGTACCAGCATTACAAGGTATTTAGTAGCATTGTGCACCTTTAAACCTTTACTTTTGTGTTGTACAACATATCACTTTGGTGACATCAAGAAACACGACCAGAACTTGTTCTGACCCTTGTACCCTTTTTAAATAAGAAACTTAGTCACATCAACCTAACATCCTGAACTCCTTGATTAAAGAGGGCAGCTCCGGTGAACGAAGCTCCTGCCTATACGGGGTCTGGGAAAGGGGCAGACCACAAGGGCTTATAGTAGGTAGCCTTATCTTGCATTTTGCAATAAGCTGATTCCATGCCTTGAACCCATGACCTCAAGGTCACATGATGACAACTCCTTGATTCTTAAGAATATTAAAGGAAAGTACTTGACAACAAGCAAAGAAGGAAGAAAAGAGTTAGAACTCAACTAGTTCAACCACTTTATATAGAGTCGTTAACTCTTTCTTGAGTTGTAATTGGCTGATTAAGTATCCAGACATCTCAGAAAACTCCTAGAGCTTGGAAAAACTGAAAGAGGGATTTCAACTAAGGGCAAGAGTTGAAAGCAACTCCTGACATAATTATTTTATCTTTTAGTTTTTGTTTAGTTGTTGTCATGTGACCTTGAGGTCACGGGTTCAAGGCGTGGAATCAGCCTCTTGCAAAATACAAGGTAAGGCTGCCTACTTTAGGCTATTGTGGCCCACCCCTTCCCTGGACCCCGCATAGGCGGGAGCTTCGTGCACCAGAGCTGCCTTTTTTGTTTAGTTCAATCTAGTTTCAATTTGGTTTAGTTCTCTTTATTTTGTTCAGTTCAAATTTCTTTTAGACTAGTTTAGTGATAGGAACTTATCTATATGTCATTATTAGGAGAAGTTGTTAAATATGAGTCTTAGTCTTCCATTCAAGTTATTACTTATTAAGATAGTTTCTTATTAGTTGTTTTAAGGCTATTGGCATATGTGCCCCATGCTTTTCTTTATGAGCCCCTTAATAAATAATTCAAATGGCTACCACTTCATGTTAGGCTCAAATTTTGAAGATCAGAACCCATCACAATGTTTTCATCTGCTTAAATGGCTCAATACTCCAAATTTCTCATCCACCCGATGATCCTAACTGCTAACCTTCCTGAGTTGAAATATGAATCTTAGGATGTTAGACAGTCCCTCTTATTGTTAAGTGCACCCCCATGGTCCATTCCCTAATAGACCATCAGTTTTGCAGCCAAGACGTATCATGAGTTTGGCACGTGACTTTTTCAGAGGGCAAAAAAGCTATTTTGTAAAAATGTCTAATGGTAAGAAAATTGGGTTTTTTATATCGTCTTCTCCCTCCACAGATCACAATTGCAGAGAGAATAGAGGAGCCATTTTACACCCCAATCCATCGACAACTACAATTTGAGACTTTGAGAAGCAAACTTTCAGCATCCCAAACACCCCCCAATGGGCCAACTGCGACAAATTTGTTAATTTCAAGATCTGAATGAAAGAGACAACTCTTTTCTGATTCTCTTTTAGAACGCACTCACAGAGAGCCCTCCCTCACCTTGATGTTTACATTTTAAGTCCCAGAATTTAATAGATGATGAAGCAGTAGTAGCAGCATATGTAGTAGATAAAGGGAAACAAATAAAATAAAAAAGAATCTCCACCAATTCTGTACATAAATTCAAACAGAGATAACATTAAAATTAACTTAGGTTAGAAAATTGAAGAAAAAAAGGCCAAAGATTCCAATTCAAAAAAGGGCAAGAGATAATAACCGGTGTTTCAAATACTAAGAAGATCAGGTTGTGGTGATTGTCCCGTTGTTGTTGCTGCTGGGTAGTTCCAATGTTTTAGAAACAAAAAATAAACCCCGAAAGTCCTCCCAATAGTGAAGAAACCTTCCATTTTGAAGTCTACTATTAGAGGGTTATGAAATGACCATCATGCCCTCTAAGAATGCAAGTAAAAATAATGTGAGTGTGCTTCATATAAAAAATTGATGGTCCGTTAGGGGGTGCACTTAAAATTAGGTGAGGCCCTTAAGTGAAACTTTTGAAACATTGTATACTCATGTGACATTTCTGAACAGATTCAGGTGGTGAAATAAAAATTTTCCTCCCCTTGAGCAATCTTAGGCTAGCTCATGTGAATAAAGATAAGTTAGATGTCTAGGTATGGTTTATTACCTACATTGCAAAACAATGTCTGTGAGAATTATTTGTTCGGCAAGATGGCAAGGATTCCTTTTGATAAAGGAAAGAGATCTTAAGAACCACTTGAAGTCATCCACTTTGATGTCTATGAGCATGGGTGTAAAAGGTCCGGTTCTGGTTCGATTCTATGATAAATCAAAATGGTACCATTAAGTTTTTGTATTTCTAGGTACCATTTCAATTCCTAAGAACGATCCAATTCTGAGATATTTAATGATTGTAACACATAAAGGACCCACAAACTCTCGCTTGGTAATTTCTCATTTCAGGATCCGACCCATTTATGTGGAAGTCATGCCACATATAGGTCATACATATTAATGCTAGGGTGCTTTTCTTTGTCTACGGTCTAATGACCAGATAGAAAGCACTCTGCTATTCTGTTTCTATTCTTTTGTTTTTGTTTTTGTTTTTTTTTTTTTTTTTTTTTAATCTTGAAAACGACAACGTGCCATCCAGAAGAGAGAATTTGCGAAATTCAAGATAGAGAAGATGTCGAATCAAGAATAAGACGTGTGGACTCTTCCTTCAGATAAATTTATGATCACAACCAATAATATCCTGCAAGATTTGCTTGCCCTTATTTTCCTTTGGGACTGTTTGGGCACGGTATATCAACACTGCTCTCTAAGTTTACGTCTCAGACCATAAACATCTCGCGGCAATCATGGACGACAGATCTCGTGGTGGCAGCAAAGCAGAAATCTCCAACTTTTTTCCTTTACTGTAGCAAAGCTACGCTAATAATCTCTTATTTTTATATAGAAGTTCCAGCAAATAGACAACTACTAGCAAATATCTAGCACAGTTGGTTGCAAATAACTCTACATCTCCACAAAAATATGTTCTTTTGCCAGAGATTAAATTTAGGAATGTATGCGCGTTTGAGTGATTAGCTTTGTAATTCTTTGCTTGTAACAAAAAAGGTAAAAACATGCATGGCAACTTCCCATATTTCTTCTTCTTTTGTCAACTACTTTTTATGCAATATAAATTTCTTCTTCTTTTCTCGATTACCAAACACTGACATAATCATCATCAAGATCTTATCCCAATTAGGAGTCAGCCACATAATCTTATTCCTCCATTCCACTCTATTAAATATCATGGCTTCATTTAGTCCCAGTGTTTTTAAATCTTTCCTCACCACTTCTATCCACGTTCTTTTGGGCATTCCCCATGCCCTTTTAGAACCTTCTACTTGTATTGCCTCACTTCTTCTAACCAGTGCCGTTGTTGATCTCCTTTGAACATGTCCAAACCATCTAAGTCTAGTCTCCCTCATCTTATTACCCATTGGTGCTATCCCTAAATTTCCTCAAATATTTTCATTTCTAATTCTATCCTTTCTTGTCTTACCACTCATCCATCTCAACATCCTCATTTCTGCTACAGTCATCCTATGAGTATGATGTTCCTTAACTGTCCAACACTCTAATCCATAGAGCATGACCGGCCTTATTGCCATACTATAGAATTTTTCTTTTAATTTGAGTGGCACCCGTTAATCACACAATTCCATATGCACATCTCCATTTGTTGCAACCCGTTTAGATTCTCTGGATAACCTCCGTCTCAATCTCTCCACTCTCACAGATCATTGATCCTAAGTACCGAAAGTGGTCTTTAACGGGAACTTCTTGATTATCAATCTTGACTAGTGTTCTACTCCTACTCTCCTTGCTAAAATTACATTCCACATATTCTATCTTAGTTCGGCTAATTTTAAATCCTTCAGATTCTAATGCTCCATTCCATAACTCTAGCTTTATGTTTACACTCACCCGTGTCTCATCAAGACTATATCATCTGCAAATAGCATGCACCAAGGAATCTCCTCTTGCAAATGTTTTGTTAGCTCATCCATAACCAATGTGAAAAAGGTATGGACTCAATGTCGATCCTTGGTGTAATCCTATAGTAACGGAAAAATCACCAGTCACGCCACTAGTGGTCTTAACATTTGTTACTGTTCCTTCATACATATCTTTAATTATATCTATACATAAACTAGGTGCATATTTAAAAATAAAATTTGCTGATAACACTGTACCGTAATTCTACATAGGATAGAGGACCAAAAAGGCCACCGAAAACTAAAACATAAATAAAAGAAGGGAGGAAAGAAACCTATGCCCTCACTTTTCTTCTTGATCGTCAGTATCAGAATCCCGCCAAACATTTCTCTCATTTCTCTCAGTTCTTTTTCTGTACTAATCTTCCAGAAACAGTCAGTCTGCCTGTGGCAACAAACGAGAGGGCAAATCTACGTTAATTTCAAATTGAAAACATAGTCATTCAGTACCATAGGCCCTTTGTGCTCCATCCCTTCCCCAAACTCTACATATGTGGCAGCTTTGGGCAATGGGTTGCTTTTTTGTAGGATGCAATCACACTGGCACTAATGCACAAGATCCCATCAGAACTTCACAGTTACATTTGTAAAGAAAGTCAAGTCAGATCAGTTGATAAAGAATTAATCGTATTACCTTTGATAACAAAACACCAAGGAGATGAGTTTGACAACTAGCCACATCACAGCTCATCTTTCACTGAGTCAGGTTGTACAGCTGCAGCAGCGTCACGGTTCTTCTGAATAAACTCGACCATGTCCTCCTTTGACCTATTCCCATCATATTGCACGAGGTTGCCTTTTGCAGAAGAAAAGTACAGAGTTGGATAACCTTGAACTTCAAAAATATCACTTGGGACATCATTCGCCGTGGCATCCTACGAGATGATTATAACATTAAACCATGTCAGAATCAAACTTTTTGAGAAGAAACAATAAGGCAATTATTTCCAAAACAGTCTGTAAACTCAGTGGAAGTATAGGGAGAGGAATCTAATTGAAGACAAAACTACAATAAGATGTAAAGGCAAGATCGTTAAAAGGAAAACTAGCATATTTACTAGGGACAGAGAAAATATCCAATATGGACGAATTCAAATATTTATGAAGTTTTTTTGTTTCTTTCATGCACAACCTTACCGTGACTGCCCATACAACAATAAGCTCAGCAACTGCATAAAGTTGGCCTGCGTCACTTAACTGAACATTCGGACTGATGCATTGACACTTGCTTGCCCAAATTACAGTTGGTCCTAGCACCTACGGTCAACATACCTAATTCATATTTTTTTGGTCCTGGACTCCTGGGACATGGATATTCCAGATACCCAATCCAATCTTGATTATGAATTGCCAAACCAAGGTAGCGACATTAAACACATTTCTTGATGAAACTGATCGTGCTGATTTTAGATGATTTGAGTAATAGACACCAACATAACACATCATTCTATAACTTGACATTGTTGGCATGGCACTTAATAAATTTTTGTATCTCTGTTGTTACCAACAGAACCCATTTCCCAATCCAATCCTGACTATGAATTGCCAAACCAAGGTAGTATCATGAACCACATTTCCTAATGAAGCTGACAGTGTAGATTATTTAGATTATCTGATTATTATGTACCAACATAACACATCATTCTTTAACTTGTCATTTTTGGCATGGCACTTAGCTTTTGAAACTCTATTGCCACCAACATAACCTATTTCCTAATCTATATTAAGCAATGAGCAATAAATCTAGTGGTTAGATGCACTCTTTTCCCAACCAAAATACAGGATCAAGTCAACTCACCACATCAACTTTCAAAAGAGTATAAAGCTAACAAAACCTAGGAAACAACTTGCTGTTGGGAACTTCATCAATTTTCTAGATATTCCAAGGACACGACAGAAATGCACTTGAAACAACAGAACCTACCAGCGACACAATAATAAAGCAGAAAATACTCTCCATCAAACAGTCAAAAAGCACTGCCATAAGCACAGAGTAGAAACTAGAAAACAGTTGCAGCATAACAAATGAAAAACATAATTGTTTGACCATTCACCTACCATTAACGATATATGAATGTCATTTTTTGGTTCGAAAGATAATACAAATAAAACTATCATTAATAAAATTTGAGATAAAACCAGCACACGACTTTAACCAGCGCACATTAGAAGTCGCAACAAATATTAAGAAAGCCCACTCATAATAAACAGTATCATATAAGTTGTAGTCACAGAAAACCTCAGCCAAGGGAAAATGATTGACTTCCAATAATCCATTGATCTGGAGAGTAAAATATTTTCTTCCCAGAACCCTTAGGCTAAATTCTATTGATCATGTCAATTATGAGATATGCAGAATTGCAGCAGTAAATCTAAATGCCAACTCAAAACTATCCTAATCCAACCAATGCCAGAGCAGAAACACCACCATAGAGGAATTCCAACAGCAAACAGCATCCCTTTATGTGAGAGGAAAAGCATAGCAAATAGATCCTAGGGCTTGAACTTGCATAACAATAAGAAAATTAAGTAGCAGCTTAAATTATGCAGTTCATAAACTAACAAATCAACTATCAGCTACCCTTGCTGGTAGATATAGAATAATATCACCACTACAAAGAATAATGAAGAGCAAAGCACATCACTGCAAATAGGTAGCAAATAGATAAAAGATAAAGCTTACCATCTTTGCAATGGCAACATCCTCATCCCCTTCAAATGAGACAGCTACTTCATCCAAAATAGGAGCTAGCCTCTTGCAGTGTCCACACCAAGGCGCATAGAACTCTAGCAAAACTGGAGAACCAGATCCATGTCAAACTACTAGCTTCCTTCATGGGTTTTTTAGAAAGAAGCAAGAAGAGGGGAAGTATCCAAAAAGACCAACATCCGGCATTTGACAGGGATTGTTGAAGTATTTAGGGCTACTGTTGAAACCTGTTAACTCAGACATTGAAAAGGAAAAAATAAACATGACCCTTGAAGTGCTCATTATCGAATAACTTCCAACACATTCAATCATTAACTATGCTGGAATCATTGCGTTTTAAATTTTAAGAAACCTCAACAATTGGTTACTTATCTCCTCAGTAACATTGGTTTATTCAAGAAGATTAGAGAACATAAGATACAAAAATCAGAAGGCAAAACATCAAAACGAAACGACTTCTGGAACAGGTGAAACTTGATTAACCAAGCAATCTATTAAAAGACCAAGATTGGTTATTTTATCTTCTTGGTAACAATAGCTTATTGAAGAGTTTCAAGAATAAAAACAAAATTGAGAATCAGTTTATTGAAGAACAAGGAAGAGAATACAAAATAGAATAATCAAACAGCAAGAAAACACGAGTGAGAATGTCAGAGAAGGTCTAGGGTTCAATATGCTCAATGACGGCTCATGATTCTACTCATCTAGTCAGCTCGGTCATTCTCCTTCCAAATGGTACGAGAGCAAAATTAGCAACGGCCATGAATACCATCACCTTCAGTAATTCCACCATCAACTCCTTGCAACTCCTAACCTTGCTTTATTAATAAAATAACATTCTGCAATTAAAAGATCCAAAGAAAGGTTTGGGCAACAATTTGAGGCTTTTAATTAGATAATGTGCCTAGACTTCAATAACCTTACAGGGTAGGGTGTTAGAGGTGCTTGAAATGAGATGACACAGACCATATAACTGTTAGTGCTGCCTGAGAAGAGTTACTTTGCAGAGTGATTTCTGTAGACTTCAAACTAAGCCAATCGACCAGATCTGAGTGCTTTGACATCTATGGTTCTTCAACCTTTATATTTCTTCCTTTCTTGCTTTTCAATGATAAAAAATTTATTCAAGCAAAGGTAAAAGATACAAGAGACTGCATTCTAGTCTAAAACCAGGTGGTCTTAAACTAGATTAGGCAAGGGTTTTTTATTTGTTACTCCAACTGTCCCACCTACCTTTCCTAAAGAAAAATTAAATAATTAGCCAAGCAAGAACCATCTAACAGGTGCCCCCATTATGCAAGTATGGGAAGGGCTCAAAAGATATAATGACAATAAAGATGTATATTAAAAGAAAAAGTACCCCAAAAGAAATATTGTTTACACACCATTTTTTCCAGAGTTGATGACCATATCGTGGAGGTTGTCAGCAACAACAACCTTGACAGGTTCATTGTTAACTTCAGGAATAGGTTCTGACTTCTTGAATGGCTTTAAGCTGACATCCTGCATTGCATAAAGTATAGACAAGAAATGCATGAATCATGCTGTAAGAGAACTACGATGCTGTAACTATGATTGGTTAATGCTCGTGTACTGGAAACAGTTAGAAAAGCCAAATCGCCAAGTGGAGAAGCAGAGCATGTAAACTATATGAACCTCATTGTATAATGCAAACAGCAGGGGCCAAAAGAAGCAGAATACAGACCATGTATTCCTTCAACCAAGGTGCAATTTGTTCCAGCTTCAAATTTTGTGTAAGGAATTTCTGGCCATCATTATGTTGTATGATGATGAGGGGCACCTGATCTTCTTTAAGGCCAAAGTACTGTTCAGACAAGCCACGTAAATATTAGGAAGTGTGACAGAGATGTGAACCTGGTAAATGAGCAGAAAGAATTTGGGTCAAGCTTCTAACCTGAAAGGCACCTTGACTGGCCTCAACATCACCCAATAGAAAGCTTATGCTCTGTCCTTTGTAGCTCTCAGCAGCATCATGATACTTTGACTTAAAAGACTCAAAGTGCTCATCACTGAAGTTCATGAAGAGCATAGCCTAATCATTTAAGAATTGCCAGAGGAAAAAAAAATCAATAGGGATTCAAGAAGAAATGTAAGCAGATAATAACATAATGCAGGAACTATATGGGCTATTAGCTGCATCAACTAAAGATATTAATGATGCC
Organism: Warburgia ugandensis; assembly: GCA_035236585.1. Lineage (NCBI taxonomy): Eukaryota > Viridiplantae > Streptophyta > Magnoliopsida > Canellales > Canellaceae > Warburgia > Warburgia ugandensis. The sequence goes on along the minus strand of CP141129.1, from coordinate 72,367,519 downwards.
TGTGGATTGAGAAATACAACAATTTTTTATTGAGGCATATCAGAATATTACAGCACTAAATCTCTAATAAACCTCAGAAACCATGCAAGTCATTGTTAGTATCACAAGAGAGTTCTACTCATTCATAAAGACAAAATAAATAGAGGAAACAAGGGTGAAAGCAAAGGAACAAAAGACTCAGCCAACATGCCAAACACAGTGAAACCACTAAAAGAAAGAACATCAGGGAACTCAGGTCAGCATATTTTTCTAGCCCCCATTTGTATAGCATGTGTACGTTTATTGTCGAAGCATGTTTAGGTTGTATGAAGAAATAATGAATCACTTTCATTTCCCTTTTGCAGGCCAGCTAATTGGATTCTTCTCTTTCTTGGTTCGGTTGGAAGTGGGCTTTGTCCACAGAAGGCATAGCATCTCATAATTATATTATTAGCTTGATCTCTAGGAGTTCTTTTGACCAACCTTAATTGGGATAAGGTCTTAATGATGATGATCTCCAGGAGCTCTTTTAGTGACTCTGCTTGTGGAGGAGCTCATGGATTCGTAGAACAAAAAAACAAGAAGCTCAATGTTCAGAAGATTGCAATTCAATGCCTTGATAGTAACTGAAAGCATTACAACATCTATTGTCACTCTTATTCAAAACAGGTGCTGGATCAAACAACAAAAATCAATTAATAACAAAGAGAAGATTGTCATTGCAACAATGACAAAAGCGTTGTAGAGTCCTCGTAGAAAATGGATATTACTGGAACCTCTTTTGTAGTTGGAAATAAATTCCTAGTCTGCCCATGTCGTTTCTTCCGTTGCCATTCTAGTCATTTTCTATTTCTGGTAACTTTGTTAACTAAAGAATTGTTTAGAATTTCAAGGTGCTTGCATTTGAAGCTCCACTATTGCAATGTTGAGCTGTATATCAAAGATATATGTCATTGTGAAGCTGTGTGATCAAGAGTCACAGAGAAACAATTCACGAGTTACTCCTTTCAATCATCTCCGTCATTCCCCAACAAAATCTGGCAATGAAATCCAATTCGAGGTCCCTAGGAAGCTTAACCAAATTGCTATAGCAGTACGAGCATTCTAAGAAATAGAAAACTGTTCTGCCTTTTTTCAGGACTTAAAGTAGTATAACTTCTTTACTGATAACTCGTGATAGGAACTTACATACACGACAAATCAGCATCTTTCTTATACCTCTTCTTGCTTTCCTTGAGCCTGTGTATATAACTCATGAATGCTTACATAACCTAACCTCAAATGATATATCCTAACAAAATTTGTGGAATAAATCAGGGAATAACTTACCCTAGAAACTGCAATATGGTAATCAACTTTATCAACAGAGTTTTGTCTAGAAGAATTAGCAAGTTTAACATTATTCAAGCAAGAAACATTGTGACCTGAACTTAAATGGTGTATCTTTGCCTGCTGCATTGATGGAACTATTGACAACAACCTTTGAATAAATAAACAAAGCTTCATACAATCTAAAGGATTCAATAAATAACTCCACTTCGGTCACAATCTTGGAGTAGCTAGCGCTAGAAACTGCAACATAGTATTCAATTTTATCAACAGAATTTCTCTATAAGTAACTAGCAATATTATTCAACCTCAGAATCTCATGTAAAGTATATAAAGAGACAGGGCGGGCCACCTTGAAAAATCCATTCACCACTCGCAAGTATTGGATCATTACTTTGAGGAGTTCATATAAGACCTAACAATATGTCCACCGTAGAAGGTACCAAGGAAAAGAATGCATAGATGTGTTCAACCCAGTCAGCATTTCTCTAGCAGCCAATTGTGACTTTGCTTGACAAATCTCCCAAAGTGATCAATTTATTTAATAATAACAGTCTTTCACCAAGGCCAGAGCCTTTTAGAGCCACTAAATGCCCTCTAATTACTTAAGCCTCCTGCAAACTAATTTGGATAGCAAGAGGTCTTTCTTTCATTCAACAACTATTGGGAAGTAAGCAATTTGGATACTTCTTTTAGTTCTACTTAACAGCAAACATCTAAGCTCAAAGATGGGAGTCAATTACAACTACTAAAAGCATTGACAAACATGTTTTATGCTCTGAAGGGATGCCTTGGCACAACGGTAAAAGTTGTCGTCATGTAACCTTGAGGTCACGGGTTCAAGGCATGGAAACAGCCTCTTGTAAAAATACAAGGTAAGACTGCCTACTATAGGCCCTTGTGGTCTGCCCCTTCCCTGGACCCCGCATAGGTGGGAGCTTCGTGCAGGCCTGGCAATTCAGGTTGGCGGGTTGTGTTTGTGTTCACATGAACACGACAGGCTTCGAGTTTAAGTCGACACGAACACGACCCGTATAATAATCGTGTCAAAAATCCGTAACCCGAACACGACACGATTATTAAACAAGTCGACACGACACAACTTGTATAACACGATTAAATAAATAATATAATAATATAGGACGGTTTTAGAAGAACCGTCCTATATTACTGCTCTAATATAAAAATTATGGCGCGACAAAAGATAAATTCAGACAACACAAGTCTATTATTGCAGGGACACTTGATTAGGCGGAGGTATACTGACTTCATATAAAAGATATTGAGAAGGAACCGGAAGATCTGGTTGGCTGCGCAAAGGCCCCAAGCCCGTCCAATTGCCGTCACCTCACTTAAACAACCCAAAACCTTTGCTATTCGGTAGCTGTTTGGATATGGAAAGGTTCATAATGCAGCTGGAGCACCGCCTGTACTGCTGCTATCATATCGGCGAATTTGGCTGCCTATTTGTTCTTTTTGGCACACCGCCTGTACTACTAATAGCTGTACTACTACTATCAGCTAGAAAGGTTCATAATACAGCTGGAGCATCGCAGGAACCGGAAGATCTAGTTGGCTGCACAAAGGCCCCAAGCCCGTCCAATCGCCGTCACCAAGTCCCAAGCTGTACTACTGCTCCAGCTGCATTATGAACCTTTCCATATCCAAATAGCTACATGGCGAATTTGGCTGCCTATTTGTTCTTTTCGGCGAGCCATATCATTCCTAGCTTTACTAGTTCATTGCCTTTTGTTGGTATAATATAAGATGGTTGTAATATTACAATATAGGAGTTACAATATAGGATGGTTCCAAAGGAACCGTCCTATATTACATGTTACAATATAGGAGTTACAATATAAGAGTTACAATATAGGAGTTACAATATAGGTCGGTCCCAGAGGAACCGTCCTCTATTACATATCATGTTGTAATATAAGACGGTTCCAAATGAACCGTCCTATATTACTGTTAGTTTACGATAAATAAATTGGTCGCGTCTCAAACAGGTCAACACGATGGGTCACGTTGATTGACCCGAACACGACACGATTTTTGGCGTGTCGTTTTCGGGTTGACCCGAAAATGACACGAACACGATAAGACTCGACCCGAATCTGCTAAATTCGTGTCGGGTTCGTGTCGTGTTATTGTGTCGTATCATATTTCGCCACCCCTAGCTTCGTGCACCTGGGCTGCCCTTTACTTATAGTACATGCAAAGAAGTCAACTTGGAATGTCACTTTTGATTTATAGCAAACAAGCGGATTCTTCTTCTTGGCCAATATAGGGAACAGAATCCAAGCCTCTACCATGTAGTTTCCTCTAATTCTAACCAAACTACCGAGGCTGGATTTTAGCATTGCCTGCGACATACCTTCTAATAATTGTGGGGAAGTCACAACCTGTGTGCAAATTTTCGAATTGGACTTCATTACTTCATCCATCTCCAAAAGCATCTATTTATCTTGTCAAGTACTGAACTGCACTCACGTAATGCCTAACATTCCCCCTTACCCACAATGATCTTTATGGCACTAGTTCTCCCATGGACATAATAACTAGAACCAAGCTATTGCTTCCTTTTAGCTTTTTTTCATTTTTATTTTTTTTGTCATTTTTCTTTTTGGTGTAAACGGGGAAACTTAACCCTAACCTCAAGGCTGGCACCAAGCACTAGAACCGAGTCTAATGACCAATCTTGTTTTCATAATAGGTTCTGTGGCTGATAGGAGAATCACATAGAAATCATTTAAATCCAGACTCAAATGAAAATAGTAGATCCATGAGAATGAGCACATATGAGAGCATTTGCTGATTACAACAGCAAAATCAACAAAAAGGAAGAAGGGATCAGAATGAAACATTTAGAATTTGCAATAAAATACAACAATATAGCTCTAAATGGCCATCTACAAGGTAAAATCCACAAACCAAGAAATATGTTTCCCTACTGACCAATAAAGAAAAGGAAATATATTTCCCTCAAACTAAAAAATTCCCACTTTAGATTTTGGAACACCTTCAAAATGATTTTGGTTCATTTTTCCTACCACAAACAAGAAACACATTTTTAAGCAGCGAGTTTGAGAAAAGTCTAACACAATTTATCAATCTTGCAACTAGCATACAAGTCACTATAACTCTCCCAAGTTTCCAGCTTCATGTACACAAACTGGAGAAGAAATAAGAACCCAAGATACAATAACTAAAAAATATAGGAATAAATAATGAGAACCATTACCTTAGCATGTGGATTGTTGAAGAATTTTATAACATAGGGGTGATTGCTTGGGTCTTTGTTAAAGACAGTTACCAAAGGCACACTGGCTACTTCAATAAATTTCTCCATGGCATCCACATGAAAATCCTGATTATAGGGACGCAAGAGTTTAGCAGTTTATAGTATAAAAAAGAGTTGCAAAAGGCCTCATGTGTAGAAAAAAATGGAAAGATAAAACTTCCAGACAATGAGACTAACAAACCTTGAAATCAACAACAAGCTCATCAAATGGCTTGAATAACCTAATTATGGGTTGTTTTACTGATGATTCTCCTCGTGGAAGAACTCCAATATCCAAGGTATGCCCAAAATTATAATCAGAACGGAATTTCTCAGCTAAGGTAAAAAAGTTCTCAAATTCCTCCCCAGAAAATTTGGAGAACACCCCAACCTATAAAGGTTGAACCAAATTAGCAATGCAAAAAGTTTCAAGAAATAAAAAAAAAATATTTAAAAGATATTAAGATGGAGAACTTACTACAAAGACCTTGTCATTGATAAGAGAAGTAGCCTCTTCTGCAGATTTAATCTCAAAGGATGCAGGACCAACTTGCTTCTTCAAATATTCTACTATGCCCTCAGCATCACGAGGCCCTTTGTATTCTTGAATACTTTTTCCTGAATTTCTTAGAATCTTAAGGGTGGGAAAACCTTTCACATCATACTCAGTTGCAAGGTCTTTGTTCACTTCATCATTGGCATCAACCTTAGCAAGAACCACTCGAGGGTCATGTTTACTTAGTATAGATGCAGCCTTCTCATACTGCAACAACAAGAACAAACTGAAGGCTAAGAAAAGAAGGTCAAAGAAACTACACTGATAGATAATCATCTCAATTCACCAACTGAAAAAGCAAGGGAACTCAAAATTAAAATAGATCATAGGAAGATCTTGCCAGGAACTATTACCTCCGGAGCAAGGTTCTTACAGTGCCCACACCTGACATTGGGAAAGAAATACATAATCAGTAACAAATTATAACTTCACATTTTCAGAGCAGCAGAAGTTTCTACAGGTGTAGCATTAAAATTAAAACCCACAAAGAGATTATAAGTAGAAACAACAACACACAAGATCAAGTGGCAAATATGAGATAAAACATAAATCAAAGATGATCCATTACTCTATTATTAATCTTTAAAACTTGATAGTCTCTATATACACCTGTCTCTGATCCAATCAGAAATTAGAATGAGCAAATGTCATTCTCCACCTAAAGAGTATAATTAATAGTCTCTGGCTTGAAACTTAGCTGGCTATTTTCCGCCAGAGAACGCTCATAACTTGCAGCTCCGGTTTCACTTTCTTATCAAATGAAAGAAAACTTCTTTTTGCTAATCAAGTGAAAGAGAGGTTACTCCCAATAAAAATTTAGAACTCCCAGGTAGAAAAATCATTAGGAGTGAAAGTCAGGCATAATTTGCTCAAGTAAGAAATATGGTTCCAGTACACATATTGAAAGAGTTCAAAGACCAGTAAAAATTAAATAATTCCCAAGTTGAAAAATCATTAAGAGTTCAACAAAGGCATAACTTGAGAATCCAATAAAATTCGCACAAGAAAATAAAGAGGGTGGGACTGGCAGGAAATGACAAGAACCCTACTGCCTCAGAACCGTTGAAATATATTTTGGGAACAGATGCTCCCAATCACTAAAAAAAAATAAACTACATCATGAAACACAAGACAACAGCTAATTGTTTTTCTATACTATATAAAATAAGATTAAAATAAGGCCTCCATGTCGACCAAACATTGAGCAATTAACGAACTTTGGGGCATCATATCAATATATTAGTATGGCTTACACATATGATATATATGATGCATGGAAGCATTGGTTATGGATGCACATGTATCACATGCCAGCTCATTGACCATATATCTCTTTCCTCATTTATTAGTTAGTAATTTGACTTCTTGAGAAAAGTGGCTTAAGCCCTAATGCATGCATGCACATATACTACCCTGGTTTTAGGTGGCGTTTAGAAAAATATGGCTCAGAAAACTTAAGGCAATGAAAGAATACATATGGTTTAGAACAATGGACAAGTAGTTATAACCATATTCCTCAACCTGGGTGGAAGAATTTGTATATCAGATCTATCAGTGTACTCTCTGAGTAAACTATATAAAAAAATGACTCCTTCCAAAGTCTAAATAAATATTTCAATTTACAAAACAGACTATCAGTTTCCTCCGAGGCACTACCTAAACAGAAGAAGACGTAGTGGTAGAGCCCAAATAAACAGTTGGCCACCAAAACCAAGTGAATGGCTACAATACTCGGAGGCACCCCAAGAGATCCATCATGCGTATTCAACAAGAAAGTAACCCACAGGACAAAAAATTTGTAAGCTTCACAAAGACATCATTTTTGTCACTGTAATCTAGAGAAGTTAGAGGGCAGAGAAATCATTTTTGCAATAGGTACTAGTAAGCACGCGCAATATTTAAATAGATAAATTAATTAATTAAAACAGAAATTTTCCCCTCTACTCACTGCGTGAACAATCCAAGCAAAAGGCACAATCGGACATACTCATTAACAACAACAAGGAACAAACTAAACCAATCAAAGTGAATTGAAGTCATCCAGATCCAAACAGTAGAAAAAGAAGTTGATAGTCCAGAAAAATAAAATCCCTGGGCAGCGTAACCAAACGCTGATCAGAAACTGAAATAGGTAACCTTCATAAAGGGGAAAAAAGAAAGGAAAAAAAAAAAACAATTTTTTGCAAATATAAACTAATTCACCTGTACGCAATAAAAAACAAAAGTGGTTCTACTATGCATATATTCAAGCCCTAACAAATCGGCAAACAAATAAATATAAAAACTGTGCCGAAGAGTTATTGCAGTAAATCATTTTGGCAAAAAGACTACAGAACATAAAAGATCCACATGAGCAAAAAAAATCACAAACAACAAATTACTAATCAATAAATGGAACTAATTCATTCAACATCCAAAAAGAAGAATGAACTTATAAACAACTAAAAACGCTTAATCTTGAAAGGAAATTCAATTACCAAGGGACGGAAGAAAGAAGAGAAATCGGTCAGCTCAACTAAAGCAACAAAAAACAAACATTTTTACAATACACAGACACACGACAGTAGTTACGCCTATCTGCAACAAAATTTTCCACAAGAAAATGAAAATTTACAAACAGTTCTAAATTTGCATCTAGTCAAAATCCAGTAAGTAAATCATACTCCCCAGCGAGAAAATAGCACGAACGTATCGACATAACGAACAGATGAATGAACAAAATCAAAACAGAAACGACCTAGTAAGAAGACACTGAATTACCAAGGAGCGTAAAACTCGACTACGACGAAAGGATGTCTGCTGACAGTGTCGGAGAAATTAGAAGAATCGAGAGTAACAACAAATTCTCCAGCAGCAGATTCCTGTTTCGACACTTCCGCAAACGATGAGATCACAAGAAACAAGAAGTAGAGGCATCCGATCCAAACCCTAGCCATGTTTTCTGCGCCTTTTGCTACTTCTGAAACTAGAAGAAGTTGAAGATGCGGGGAAATATAAATAGAGGAAACTCGCGAGATCTACCAGGAATCCTCCGAAATCCACGTCAGCTGCATTGGCTGAAGATTATAGACGGATATTTTGGATTCAGTACTAGTTTTAGTTGGTAGGCAATGCGGAGAGGGAGGCTTCCCTTTTATATATTTTAATTTTATTTATTTCATTTTTAATTGATTATTTCCGTTTTATGTTTCATCGGCTCGGCTTTCTGATGCGTTGACAAAAACGCTTGCTTGGCTTCAAGACAACGTTTCTTCTTAGAAAGCTGATGTGACGGTGCCTGTTACGTTCTAGTCAAACGGGCACGTTTGTGGGACCATTGATTGATTTTATGGCGATCCGGCGATAGTTGACCAAGTTCTGGTTTTTCTTTAAAAAAAAAAAACTACAATAACTAGCGACCAAGCTTGAGATGGAGTGAACTGGCTTGAGATAAGAGGATATTTGGCTTGAGCTACCCTGTATTTATTATGAGATAAAAGTGAGATGACTGAAAATATCATTAAGCTGAGATGTTTTTCATCCCAATCCAATTGAAGCACTACCACTAACACTAATATGGACATCTCATCTCTTCTCAAGTTACCTCATTCCCATCTCAACTGTACATTGATCCCTGATGATCTGCACATTCTGAAGGTCTCTATGGGGGCATACTTTTTAACAGCAAGTTTATTCCCATTGTAGTTGTCATTAGGCCCTCCATGCATAAACCCTTGAATACGCTTCTGACACCAAATGTAGAACATTGGTCTTAATTCATTACCTTGTGGATGCAAGACTTGCGTAGCTTGGTAAGAGAACCACAGAGTGGGTTTTTCTATATAAAAGGCAGTTCCAGTGCACGAAGCTCCTGCCTATGCAGGATCCAAGAAAGGAAGGGACAGACTACAAAGGCTTAAAGGTTGAGCATCAGGCTAGATCCTAAAAATACCGACTAGCATCGTAAGTCAACTGTATGTTTTTGAGTCAATTTCACAAATGATCTTTATTCTATGTCTAGATTCCTTCTCTTGGCTGTTATAAATCTGAGACATAAAAAAAAAAAGGTAGCCCAGTGCAGCTATAATAAAAGTAAATCTACGGTTCTAAAGAATCTAGATAACTTCCGTAAACTAATATACATGGGATGCTTGTCATTTTCATTAATTTAGTGGGCTTTTGTGTCCTTTTACTCTTTTCTAAATGGTATGCCTTTTATATTTCTTGTGTCAATCCTCTCTTGACTTTCTCTTCCTATTTTTCCTCTTACCTTTCTAATTTTTTCTAAAATAGTATAAATCTCCCCTTTGTAATTTTCACTATAATAGGTAATTAATTATCTCTCCTTTCTAGTTCTCTCCAACAGAATGTGCATCACCGACCTCTTTGTCTCCCTCTAAAAACAGTCCTCAAACTTGAGAGAATTAATTTATCAAATAAGCCCTTAAGAAAATCCTAAAAAATCATTATCTTATTAGACTTATGAATATATTAATTTATCACTTTGATCCAAGTTAGGATCAAACACTTCTTATTAGCTTATCAAAATAATTAATTTAAAGAAGCTTTACTGTACATAATCACAAAGCAAATCATTCGCACACTCTCCTGCATCTAGTCACCCACCTAAGAAAAATGAACAGCAGTTCTAGTCGTTGGCACCACTCTCTACATTTGCTCAGTATCACGGCGAACTCCCTTGAATCTTCATTCCAACTTTTTGGGGTGCATCTTGACCATCAGAGAAGGGGAGCTTTAGCACAACAGTAAAAGTTATCATCATGCGACCTTGAGACCAAGGCATGGAAACACTCTTGTAAAAATACAAATATTGCATACTAGAAGCCCTTGTGGTCCACCCCTTCCGCAGACCCTACATAGGTGGGAGCTTCATGTACTGCGGCAGCCCTTTATCTTGACCATCAGAGGGCTAAGATTGCCTGATGTATCAGAGTGACGGGTATTCGTCAACATTAGATACGGGTCACAGATGAATGAAGCGGATCACCCAAAGCATGGCTGTACATGTCCTTGGGTTCATAAATTTACACATACGTTATATGATCTTTACTTTAGTAGACCTCTGAAGACTAACTGAACTAGTGAAATCATAAAGTGGAGCCAGAGCTGTCAACTGGTTCAGACTGCGACGTCCATTTTGTTTTCATTAAAGAGAAAATATGCGTTCAATGATCAATATCATTGATCTATTGAATCTTGCTGTGGGTCATACAACGAAATTCTCCCTGGACAAATCTAAGCCCTTTAAATTATAGAAGCGTTGTGCATTCTGATAAACGTAACTAGCATTGCTAAGACTCCGGGTTCTTGCTCGGCCCCACAAACTCCTGCCGGCACACATTCTCCTAGGCACTGTCTACCAGTCTACTACAGCGAGCATAAGTAATGATCCAAATCAATACACGTCTGCAATTGTACTTGCATTTTCAGCATCTGCTCAATCTCTTCAGTGTGTCCACCGGACAAATCATTTCCCTAGATGATAATAGGCCAGAGGAATAAGATTCAGCTACTTAATAGCTGCAAATTGAAGAAGCATGAGTTATGGTGGGCAACAGCGAAATCAAATGGATATTGGCTCATACTTCATACTTACATCATGGGTGGTGGAAGAGTTTCCACCTATAGCTGGAAGTGCAATAAACAACCTTTGGTTACCCACTGTATTTTTCAAACATTGGCCAAGAAAAGTGGTAGAATTTAGCATACACTGTTGGGATTGGAAGGAGAATTTCCTCCTTTTTAGATGTAAAAGATATATCTTTATGGGTTTGAGCAGCTTCAGCAGGTCATACAGGTACAGGCCCCTAAAGAAAAAATGTCGGCTTTTTCTACTGAAGCAACCAGACAGTACTTGCATGAAAGTTTCAGTTTTAACACTGCAAATAAATCAATGGGCTCTCTTCACGTCCAGAGATATCTTAATTAACCACCACTCATTTATCTTCAACCACATTAGAGCCTTTGAAGCCTCGAAGTGACCTCATTCAAGTGAATGACTTTTTTTTCCCTACTATCTAACTGGTTTATCTCATCAAGATGTGAAGTCAGTTCCAGTATCTGTTTTCTGATTTTCTCTCCCTTATCCGGTAACAAAGAGACCATGCCCTGAAAGGCAAATCTTTTAAATAAGCAGCTTACCACCTATGATGATGTAAAATAAAGAGTACTCCAAATAGTAAGGTGGTTGTAGGTTTACTATAACTTTACCTTGTTTTCCAAAGTTTGATGTAGCCGCTCAATTTTCTTCTTGATCTCCACCTCTTTTGATTCATTTGTAGCAGCAAGTGTATTTCTTTCCCAGTGTTCCTTATCATTCGGATTGAATGCAAATACAGCTCTGTGAACACAGAAGTCAGTTATCCGTCTTGCAATGTAATTTTACCCAAAGATTTCCAAAAGAGCAGAAGGTTGCCAAAGTCATACCCATCAACACCTTGTTCAAAGGAACTTGATGTTGAGCTCCCCATGATTATAGCTTTTCTTTCACTGCAGTGTCAATAAGTGAACACAGAGAAAGAACTAATAATTTCACAATTGTGGTATACAGGACATCCACAGAGCATTCCAATAGATTTTTATATGATATTGCTCACCACCATCATACCCAGGAACTTCCCATGACATGAGCACATTTGTTCTGTTTATATTGTTGCTTTTAAGAAAAAATGCCTTGCAAAATGGAAACAAACACTTGAGCCACCTTCCAAGTATCTATGAAAAGAATAAGTGGAGCATGCTTTGCATTTCTAATCAAATTGAAGCATACAAGCACCCCTACAGCATGTGGCTACTGACCTTAACTTCATTATGCAAGATAAACACTGACATCTTTTTATGAGTTTTTTCTGTGGTGATTGAATGACCAAAAGGTACAAATTAACTGTTGCAGCTCAAAGGACTCAAGCCGAGCTGCTTTTGTTCCCATGATCTCCATCTAAGATAGGTCATGCCCTAACAACCATTTCCACTGGAGGATCACAAACTCTGTTGTTCTAGAGTGTAATGGATGGTTTAAAAAGTCCGACTTACAGATTGAGTGATCTTCAGCTATTCCAGCATTAGGACTATATCATGCCAGACTGGTGCCGCAGGGTTTACTAAGACCTTGGGGTCAGATTATCAAGATATACATTTCTTCATGTGGATCTTCAATAGGAAGTGTACATGAGACTGCCTTCAGGATTTACCTATTGGACATGTCCAAAGGAGACCCATAATGGCACCAGTTAAAAGGAGTGAGGCAATGCAAGCAGAAGGTACTAAAAGGGCAAGGGGAAGGCCCAAAAGAATGTGGATAGAAATGGTGAGAAAAGATTTTAAAACGTTGAGACTAAATGAAGCCATCATACTTAATAGAGCGGAATGGAGGAACAAGATTCATGTGGCTGACCCCTAATTGGTATAAGGTCTTCATGATGATCATGATGATGAATGACAAAAGATAAATTCCATGCTAAGGAACATGTAACAACCAACAAAAACATGGTTTGAAAGATTTAGCAGGACACAGAAGAAAATGGATACATTCAATGTCAAGTTGATCACAGCTTGCCTGTGAACTTGCTCAAGGCCATGAAACAGCTTTGACATTTTGCATTGAAGATATAGGTGTCATAAGAAATTCTACTAGGGACCTATGTTTGTATAAAGAAGTATAAGGAGTTTGAAATGGAAGATTTGGAGCCATTTAAGTACAATTCCTTGGAACTGAAGTAACCAGATCACATCTTGTTAGTGACCTTGGTCAAGGCCATGAAACAACTTGGTCTTTTTACGTTGAAGACATGGCTGTCTTAGGTAATTCTCCTAGGGAGAAGTATCCCTAAAGTAGTACAAGGAGTTTGAAAGGAAAGATTTGGAACCATTGAAGTACGTCCTCACAAAAAGGCATCTTCATTTCACAACGAAAGTATATTATGAATCTTCTAAAAGAAACAGGAAATTTGAGTTCTTAGCTAGTTAGATTGCCCAATTGAATAAAATGTAATTTGTGGAACTTGAAAGGGACAATTGATTTACACAGGTAACTTTCAGCATTCAGTAGGCAGTTGATTTTTCTGACACTCAGCCGTCACATTGCCAATGCGATTCATGTTAGCAGTCAAATTCATTAACACTCCAAAGACTGCACACCAGGAAGTTGCACACTATATAAATGTTAAAGTAGAGCCAAGAGAGAGATAGAGAGAAACCCTTAGAATGGGTGAATGTGTGTTGGTGATTTTGCACCTCACACTTAACACATACATGTACTAAACAAGGATAGTTACATGCTCCTAACTGTACAATGTGGGACTAAAAATAAAACAAAACTAAGACTGAGGCTAAGTAAAGCTATACAATACTATGCTATATTTAACAATAAATATATTATGGATCTCCCAAAAGGAAAATTAAGTTTCCCACATGTTTACATGAACTAGTGCTTTTGTCACTTTTTTTGCTATGTAGCTTTTCATTAAGAGTATGCTAGTCTTTGTGTTGTTTTCATTAAGAATAAAGACTAAATACCAGGTGCCTAGTACACCCGGACCAATAATAGCTCATTGTTTCTGCCTTGTCTTTCATTTTCTTCTCTTTATCGTCCCAGACTATATTTCTTCTCTTGCATTGTTGGTTATTTCTAGAGGTCAGCAAACAACACTGGCAGATTCAGACTGAGCAGAAATTTATCTCAGATGTCTCGAAATAGTGTAGCAACCATAAGAAACTTATGGCTGCAAACAACAATAGCTGCCTTGTGTTGTGTGTCATTGTGACTTCCTATTAAATAGAACAAAAATGGGCAAGCACATGAATGTGTTGAAGAACATTTAAATATTTCACGGATTGTAGCTTGTTTAACTTGAATTCCTCTCAAACATTTGTGTTCTTCTCCTGTAGTAAATTCACCTCCACAATTTGTTTCCAAGAACACAGGTCACTCTTGCACCACATTTCATAGTATCAACAACTGAAGGACATGCTTGAGTAACAACGCTTGGCAAATTGACAAATCATGAAGGATAAAGAACTCAAACTAAATAACAGGAAAGAAAAATATCATTATAAACGTGTGGTTTGATAGCCAAGGGTTGGAAAGGAAGGGACAGAAATTGGACAACCACAGAAGCAAGAACAAAATGAGTTTTCCCAGTTAGTATTATGGAAACATGGTCTGGTGATCTTCATTGACAACTGCAAGTCAACATGAGCATACTTTCTCACCTTAGCACTCTTTCAGCCTCTCTTGTTAATGGTACAGGTGCAGTCTTAGAGAAGAGTAAACTGTGATGGCTAACCCCGGCTATGCCTTGACTTTCCAGAAAAGCTATATGGTCCTTCAAATACTCATCCCTATTGAAAAAAGAGAAGTCAGGAACCCCACTGACATTGTGAAATGTAAACCTTTCACAAGAGTGGTGATCGCGAATGCACAAGTTAACATAAATACAATAGAAATTTGCATGCACATCAGGCAACTTGTAACTGGTAATTACTCTATTTGCATCACATGGTTCAACGAATTGGCCTCGACAGGGCACAAAGGTCAGAATTTTAATTTGCCAAAGTGAATTATCATACATGAACAATGAATTATTTAGGGTTGTCTATGAAACAAAAGATATGGATAAAAAATACAGCCAATGAATGATCACCTTCTAAGTAACAAAGTAACAACATAAATCTACATTTAAAGTACAGATGTCACCATACACATAATAATGGATCCATTTGGTGCTCCTTGAATGTGGTCAATTGTATAGTTGCGGTCATGTCATATCTCCCATAATCTAGCAGAAAATTATAGCAAACTCAGAAGAAATACAACCAACGGTTGCACTGCAACAGAAAAGGATCAGAACAGACTTGGATTTACCAGATTGATAGAGTTACATAAGCAGCTCGCTGGAAGATGGATATATAGGTTAAGAGAATTTTGAAATCAAGGTAGTTTGCAAGCCACAAGGAGAGAGAACACAAGAGTAAAAGAGATCATGTTTTCCTATTATATGGCCAAGGACAATTACTATATTTGAAGTGAGTTTGGAGGAAAATTACAATGGGGTAGCCTGTTTTCCTATTGGGAAGATAATACTCAAAAGAGTTTACCAAATTTCAAACACACTTGCAAGATACTAGACATGCTTTTTCCTCATTCATCTTATGCTGCCAAATATCGTAGGCTCCATGAACATGAATCTCGTTAAGTGATCAAGTAGCTTGGTCAATTCTTTTGATATTATCAGAATGTCATGCATCCATCAAACAAGCATGCAACAGTCTCGTGTATGATCAAATAGCTTGGCTGATTAATCTTTGAGGTTTATATTGGAAGTTACACGAAATGCATTTTTCTAATGAAGTTCTCGTCCAAGCTTTAAACAGCACGGTAGTGGCAAGCACCAACAAGTTGTGACCGGCAATACTACTTAAAGAGGAATACTAAATCAAAGCTCTTGTAAGCGCTTTGTGTCGAGGCTCCCACTTTTTGCAAAGGTGGGTCCACCAATAGAGGATCTACCTAGTTCATCTGATTCCCTTGGTTTTGGATATCTCCTAGTCCAAAAACCAAGCAGATTGGAATGTTACAAGACTGTTTTTCATTTTTTGTATTTCGACCATTGTTTAGAAGGGTGCCTTCACACAATGGTAGAGTTATCATCGTGGGACATAAAGGTCACGAGTTCAAGATGTGGAAACAGCCCCTTGCAAATATGCAAGGCAAGGCTGCGTACTATAAACCCTTCGTGGTTCGCCCCTTCCACAAAGACGCAAAAGCTTCATGCACCAGGCTGCCCTTTGTTATGACTAGAAAGTTTCTAGTCATCCATGAAAAGAAAATTTCTTTAGACATTAGAATCGTGCCATTTCCATGATTGTTGCACTAAGAGACATCCGAGGCCAAAGGAATTAGATGGATTAGGTAGATCATCTAAAGATGGACCTCATCATGCAAAAAGTAGTAGCACTTTGATACAAAGCACTTACAAGTGCTTTGATATAGCATTCTTCTTACTTAAAACTTATGACCATGCACTGATCAGTCTTGTTCTTTCAAATTTATTTTCCACCTTATACTATTACAACCACAGTCAACTTGAAATCTTTTTCCCGTGTAGTAAGGAAAATATGTAGGCATGACCCATGACTCTAGACTCCAGCAAGAAAATATGTCCCAGTAGCAGTGGATTGTTCCCCATCCTATTTCTTATTGTTTCCAGTTTTATTTAGTTCAGGACACGCAGCCCTTTCTTGGGTTTGAATTGATTTGCCTAAGTGAGAAGGATATCAAACCTTTCATTGTCAATCATTGTAAGACCAAACTCTTTATTACTGAAGACTGATTTTTCCTATTTGGCTAACTTAAACCTCAAGAAGGTTCTTCCCAAATGGAACAAAGAAACTTAGTGACCTGATGATGAGAATAAACCAAATAAGAAATTGATTTCATTGGAAGGGAGGATAATTCCGCTTATCTCTAAAAAATGAAACTTGCCTCAAAAGACAGAAGACTGAGATCAATAAGAAATGCTAGGTCTTCTAAAAGTACCATTCAAAGGTTTCTTTCCTGGCATGAACCATGCCAAAATAAGTTAATTCAAAATTGGAGTTGATGTTACTCTCTTCAGCGTGAGAAAAGGACAGAGACACTATCATATGACACTTTTTGTGTTATTTCTTATCAGACTGAAAATCACATCCCCATATCCATGGCACATTTTCAGTACTCCAGAGATAGGATGGACTGGACTCTGAGGTTCCTTTGAGGAAGGAAAAAACTGGAAGACCTATCTTAAGCTCTAAATAAGAAGATCTTAGGCATGAGGTTTCCCATGGTTCTCTTTATGAAATTTTGGACTAGTGGAAGATGTCGTGCTGGTGAGGAAGGAATTTTTGTCGTTCATTTATCAGGTCTTGTTTCTATGCCGCTTTCATTGCTCTACTTCCCAAGGTTAAAGAAGGAAGCACAAGGGTTGTCTTCCACAGTGATAGTGGTCCATGGATAAGCTTTTTCCTAGATTGCCTTATCTAGGACAGGACCTTTTCTACACAGTGGCCACAATTTTATATTCTATCCATGTTTTGTTATATGGATTAGTGAACAATAGGATATTATCCATGGAAAAGCATAATCATGGAAGGTTTTCCCCATGCCCAGACAATTTCATAAAGAAGTTCCACTATCTGTTCAAGGATTAAAAAGTTTGATTTCTTCAGTTGGTTCTCCCGAGCATACTAGTTTTGAAAGCTGAAGGGAACTCAGAGATTTTTTGTTCTTGCAAATAAAGAGTGACCTGCTGAGCAAGGACAATTTCTAGAGCGTGCCAATGGAATTGAACTTTAGGAAGGCCTGGTAATGCTTAAATGGGTCCTTCCATTGCATATCCTAGGGAGGAAGGAGCTTTGGTTTAAACTGGATAAAGTGATGTTGGTGGTATACTTGCAAATTCCATTTGCTGCCTCATCTACCTAGGATCTATAGCCTTCAAGAGTCAACTCATAACAAATGTCCTTCACACCATTCGTAAATCACATGTTCTAGTTAACTAATCACTTGATAGATCAGATGATCCTATAACAATAGATGACAGCTCAAGTGATGATAACCGTTAGCCATAATCAGTCCAAACTTCCTGATACTCAAACCCATCTATACTAATTAGATGATGTTCCATTGTAGAATTTTTTTACACATCCAATCATAAGGAGTATTAACAACTCCAACATAAGCAATGTGGATGAATTCAAATATGAAGAAGGAAAAAGTGTTTTCTTGGCAAACCATGAACCTCACCCCTCCAGAGTCAAGAATATACATTTTATAGTCAGAAACAAAACATAACATGTGCAGCATATGCAGTTTTATGTATCACTGGGCACATGTAAGTCTTCCTATGATCATTTTGAGAAGGTTCATGTGTTTATATAATTCTGCATAGGAAGCCAGGGTATTTAAGGTCACATAACATGCAGCTCTAGGTTTCTTTGGATACAGTGAGCAAGTACATGGATGTAGACATCTTATTTAAGTGCAGCAGTTACATTATCTTCCTCAGAAAAGAGATGCCATTTGGATGCTGATTGGAGCTTAAGTGCAGATGTAGCGGGAATGGCATCTTTTACAAAGGATGCTGATAGAAATATTTGGCTTATGAATGCAAACTGTAAAAGAAATGACAATGATGTTTGAGAAACATGTCTACACCATTAGTCATTAAGTTCATACTAAAGCCTTTTGGTATATTTTACAGATGAGATAATGAACATTATGGTTCATAATTTCTAATTGCATTTCAGTACAAAAGCGCAATCACTGAAATATATAAAAGACAAAAAGTAAGCTTAGGAGTGGTAATATAATTACATTTCGTGCTGTCGATCATGCTCTTCATGCAACTGCTGTTGAGTAAGTGAAACATCAAATCCCTGTTTTGGGAGAGAGAAAAGCTCCCGAAGATCCTGACAGCATCAAGCAAATTAACTAAGAAGCAAAGTCACTAATAACTTGAAATTAACTATCAGAAAGCAAACTTATAAGAGCAAGGCACTCCACTTAAAGAAAATGAGAGAGATGTTGTTCCAGTGATATACTTTCTGGCTGAAATACCGTGTCTGTTCTTTGTGTTCAGTTGCAGACTTAAACAAGGACCCCTTGAAAACCTAGAAGCAAATCATTAACATCAGTATACTCACTTCTCCAACATTAAGTTAACAGGAAAAATTACTATGTCCAATTTAAAAGAAAAGAATAGAAAATCGCCATTTAATAGCATGCATATTTAGGACACAATTGGTACTTCCAATAGCATGGATCAGCATACAAACAAATAGTGATGTGAAGACAAGAAAACTTATAATAAATAAAGAAACATGGTAGATTGTGATTCTATGCCAAATTTTACCCCTAGAACAGCTAAAAGCCTAAAAATGTACTTCACAAAAAATACAGACCTGCATTTTGTATATTTTTTCTTCAATGGTGCCACACGACATTAAACGGTACACAATGACATCTTTATTCTGCCCAATGCGGTATGCACGATCAACACTCTGGTTGTCCGTACTGCACAGATAGCAAACAACAGATCAGCAGCTCATTTCCAGCATAAAACCCATAGTCTAAATATCAACGCTCTGGTTGTCCATACACACAATCAACAAATCGGTGCTCACTCAACTTATAGCAATGTTGTTACAGGCTTACAGCTTATGTTCAATCAATACCATATTCTTGCATCCCAAGTACTTGTGTTAAGTCAGTAAAGCAAATAAATCTAGCCATAAAGAAGGTTAATGTAAATTGGACTTAGGTAGCAGGTGAGTTTTAGTTGAGCCACGTTCAAGGCAGTGGATTAGACCAAGTTGACCAGAGCTTAACTAATCTGTAAAGCATATAATTCCACAGAAATCTCTGCATATCATAGAATATATTAACCTTGTAAAAGAAGGGTTTTTAAGTGTGGTATCCTTTGGTAAGTATGATTGATAGAAATCAACCAAGACAAGCACAAATGTGATGAATTCCAATGGGCAAGGCCCAGTGTCAGAGATCAGATTTACAGAAAGTAGGCTGACAGATTCAGCCTCTACGATGAATACAAGTAATGGTTTATCCACAAATTCAAGATGAAGAACACTTCTAGCTTTCAAGGAGCTAGATCCTCCCACTAATTCTCTTTCTAACTCAGTTCTTGGATCTTTTCTAACTGTTTTCCCTTCCTCTTTTATTCCCCATCTGCCAGTTGTCCTTGTTCTTCCCAGTAACCGAATTCTCTATTTCTTTTTGTTATTTCTATCAGTAACCTTTACCTTTTGTTACTATGTCAGTGATCTTGTGGATCAGCCTCTTCTTGCATAGATCTTCCCAAATCTACCCCGAGGTGCATCAAATGTAACAATAACAACCCCCCCCCCAAACCCTTGTCCTCAAGGTGAAAGTCAGGGAACTACATCTTAATGACACATCCAGTAGTTCCCATGTGTTGTCATGTTCAGTAAGATCCTGCCATTGTATGAGAACCTCTAATTGTCCAGTATGAGACTGCCTAATGTCCTTGATTGCCGCAGGGTATACCTTAAGTTCCAGATCTTCGGATAGGCAAGCTTGTATCGGTTGAGGTATCAGGGTAAGGGCAGTGGCAGTGGCAGTGGCAGTGGCAGTGGCAGTGGCGGGTTTGAGCTGGGAGACGTGGAAGACCGGGTACAATTTAGCATGATGTGGTAGCTCTAGTCGATAAGCCACCTATCAAATCCTCTCAAGTATGGTATATGGCCCATAATAACGAGGTCGCAATTTCTCATTGAGCTGTGTTAACAAGGACTTGAGGCGATAGGGTTGAAGCTTCAAATAGACATAATCCCCCGGCTGAAAAGTGAGATTAAGACGGTGTGAATCCACCTGATTCTTCATACGAGTTTGGGCTGCTTCCAAGTTCTGTTTTTAGTTCTGCTAGAACTAAATCACGAGCAGCTACTTGTTGGTTAACCTCTTCCACCATGGATTCCCCACTAGTAATGTCATTAGGGTGGGAGGTTCTCGTCCATATAAGGCCTTGAAGGGTGTCATCCCTGCAAGGCTCTAGTATGTAGTGTTATACCAGTATTCTGCCCAGCATATCCAAGTGGGCCAAGATTTTAACTGGTTGTCAATGAAACAGCGTAGATACATTTCCAAACAGCAGTTGACCACCTCCGTCTGCCCATCTATTTGATAATGATAAGCTGAATGAAGTTCCTGCTTGTTTAAACAGTACAAACCAAAAGTGGCTAATGAAGACACAATCTCTATCTGAGACAATTGACTGGGGATACCAATGTAGTTGGATAATTTCCTTGATAAAGGTATGTGCCACATTCTAGGTTGTGTAGGGGTGGCTGAGAAGGAGAAAGTGACTGAATTTGGTGAAGCGATCGACGACTACTACTAATAATGTGTCAAATCCATGTGCTTTAGGCAGGCCACTAATGAAATCCAAGGACAAATCATTCCAAACCATCTTAGGAATGGGAAGAGGCTGAAAGGACCAGCCTGCTTGTTAAGGGCATGCTTATTTCTTTGACAAATGTCACAAGTAGAAACAAATTTTTGAATATTGTGGCACATCCCTTCCCAATGGAGTCCCCTAGAGGTGCGTTTATAAGTGAGTGTGAAACCAAATTGTCCCCCTCCTAGTGTGGAGTGGAACTCATGTAGGAATGCTACAATGCGAGGTGAAGACTTTCGAATGACCAATCTTCCATGGAATAGTAAGAGACCATGCTTAAGTGTGTACCCTATGTGACTATCTTGATTTACCAAGAGTACCTAAATAATACTACCAAGTTGAGGGTCCTTTGTATCTCATCTGTTAGGGAATCCAAATCAGCACATCGAACAACTGAGATAGTGATACATCAAATGAGGCTAAAGAAGGAAGATTTGGCAAGTATTATACAAGAAGAAGTAAAGACAAAGAATAAACAGAATTTAGTAAGTCTATTACTTCGGTTAGAGGAGGTTACATCTGTTAGATATGTCAAAAAGACAGTTATGGAAGGGGATAAAGGAGGAGGAGAAAAGGAGAAAGGGAGGGAGAAAAGATTAGAGGAAGAGAATTGGAGGTTCCAGCTCCTCAAAAGCCGGAGAATGTAACCTCGAATAAGGAAACACATACAGAATAGAACCAAGAGAGTTCTACATTTGTTACTGATTGTAATTTTACACTCTGTATCAGAATTCTAGTTGAATTAGAAATCTATTGGATCATCCATCAGATAGCAAGGTGTTGGAGTAATGGGTCGTGCTCCTCTATGGGCTAGGGTGAAGGATCTGTTGGAGGGACGCCATTTGCATGATCGTTTTTGGAGTTGCGGATATGGGACTCCTAATGCCTAGACAAAGCATCTACCACTCTATTTTCAGAACCTAGCTTATATTGGATGGCTCTTTATTAAACAACTGTTGTTCCATCAAAAATCTTAGGCTTTTCTAATCAATGTGGATGATAAAATGTAGCCCTAGGAAGTAATGTCGCCACTTGTGTACTACAACGACTATGGCCATGAGCTCCCTTTCATAAATTGACTTAGATTGGGATCAAAGGGAGAGAGATTGGCTAAAAAAGGCCATTAGTCAACCTTCTTGCATGAGGACAGCACCAATTCCTTTGCCTGATGCATCAATTTCCAACACAAATGCTTTGGAAAAATCAGGTATGACCAAGATAGGAACGGTTGTCATGGCTTGTTTCAATGCATCGAATGAGTTCTGAGCTTCCATTGTCCATATGAACCCATCCTTCTTGAGTAATTTGGTTAAGGGAGCAACAATGAAGCCATAGTTCCTAACGAATCTTTTGTAATAACCGATAAGACCCAAAAAGCCTCGAAGTGCCTTGGTGTCGTTAGGAATGGGCTAGGAAAGCATGCAATCTATCTTGGAAGTATCCGCTGCTACTCCATCTACAAAAATAACATGACCCAAGTATTCCAATGAAGGTTGTGCAAATAAGCACTTCTTGTTTGCAATCAACTGGTGTTCCCCAAGTATTTGTAGGACAATGGTGATGTGCTCGAGGTGCAAAGGGAAGTTACTACTATAAACCAAGATATCATCAAAGTAGACGAGGATAAACGTAGATGGGGTCGAAATATCTCATTCATGAGTGCCTGAAACATTGTTGAGGCGTTGGTTAAGCCAAAAGGAATAACCAAAAATTTGTAGCATTCTTCATGAGTTCTGAAGGCAATCTTTGCTATGTCCTCTTCCTTAATGCTAATTTGATAGTAACAGGTGCTCCTCCCAATTCATCTAAAGGTTCGTCGATAGTAGGAATGGGAAACTTGTTAGGCATGGTCACCTTGTTCAATGCACGATAACCTACACAAAACCTCCATTCACCGTCCTTCTTTTTAACCAATAACACTGGGCTAGAAAAAGGGCTCTTACTTGGTCGAATAATTCCCAAATTCAACATTTCCCTAATGATTTTCTCGATCTCATCTTTCTAGGAATGTAGATAGCAATATGGCCTGTTGTGTGGGAGCTATGTTCCCTCTACCAATTTGATGGCGTGGTCATGGGAACGAGCGACTGGCAATCCCAAAGGCTGATAAAAAATGGGTGAAAATCTTTGCAAAAGAGAATCTATTGCTGGTTGATAGCCCTCTGGAGGTTGAAATGAGCTGGCTTCCATACCCTGCAATTCAACCATATAGCTGAAATCAGCTTTAGGGATAACTCCAAGAATGGATTTAAGGAAAACAAGAGAACAAGAGAGGGTTGGATCTCACTTAAGAATGATTTGATGCCATTCAACCATGAATCGCATCGTAATATCACGAAAATTGGCTGCAATCTCACCCAAAGTTTTCAGCCATGCCACCCCTAACAAGCTTACCCTGATTTGCCAACATACACCCTCTCCCGTGATGAAGTGACCATCCCCGACCTGTACCCCAAATCATCGAGAACCATCCACAGTTAACTAGAGTTTGGTGACTAAGTGTCTGGCGATGAAGTTGTGGGAAGCCCCACTGCCGATCAACATGATAACCTCCCGGATTCCAACCAACCCTATTAATTTCATGGTGTAGCTGGTCGTGAATCCAGAAATAGAGTTTAGGGAAAACTCCAGAGGTTGGTTATTCCCATCCTAGTGGTCGCCCACGTCTGACGAAAGATTTAGTGTCGTTTTTGTCTCATCTTCATCCTCATCAACGAATAGCAGCACCTGAAGCTATGGGTTTTTGCATCGATGCCCAAGGTGATATTTCTCATCGCACCTATAGCATAAGCCCTGAGCACACCATTGTTGTAGTTTGGCGTTAGTGAGTCTCCACAAAGATTCCTTCGTCCAGTGGCTTGGTCGTCGGTGCGTCCCTCTTGATCAGGTTATGTATGGAAACCCTTAGCCCGATCAGTGCTGTAGCAGGGGAAGATGGGCAAATTATGGTTTTGCCCTTCATACCCCCCTCCTGCCGACCAATTCTTCAAGTGAAACAAGCTAGGCACTGATATCCTTGGCCCATTATCAACCTTGTTTGGGCGGGCCTTTATTTGGTCCAAAGCAAGGTTCTTTTCTTCTATCTTGTAAGCTAATTCCATAAGCCTAGCTAATGATGCAGGCCTGAAAATCTTGATTTCGGCCTTTATCTACTCCCTAAGTCCATTCACGAAAGCCCTTTCCAAAAGCTCGTTAGAGAGATCAACGAGGGGACCTAACAACAGCTCCACCAACAGAAGTTAGTCAGAGATGCTACCTTGTTACCTCAAAGCCAACAAGGCTTCATAGTCGTCGTCCGATTGAGATGATCAAAATCACTAGAGTAGAGACGATCGGAAGGAAACCCACGATCGAAAGGGAGTCCGAGATTCTGCCCACAAAAACCAGTGGAGAGAATCTCCTTCCAAACAGACGGCCGCAATAGATATCTTCTCCTCCTCGATGATTTGGTTTACTTGGAAGCATCGATATGCTCAACAGAGCTATCCTTACCGTTGAATACTAGCAGGTCTAGTCTTCGGTGGTGCAGATCTTGATGGTTCTAGTCCGTAGACACGAACAGATTCCGTCTGCCCCCGCCTGAGGTCTCACCAATCTCAGTGTTCCGGTTACGCCTGCGATAGTCTTCTAGCATCTCTCTTTGTTTGATCCAGTCTCGTATTTCCACTAGGTATTCACCGAAGGCTGTGGCGTTAGTTTGCAACCTCACAATGTGCTCTTTCATGTCCACGATCTCCCTTCAAACTCCTTCGATCTCTTTCTCCAGTATCTTAGTTCTTTCCATCCTAGTTCTAACCATACCCCACGACCGAACTACTCTGATACCAATTGATAGAAATCAACCAATAGAAGCAAAAATGTGATGAATTCCAATGGGCAACGCCCAGTTACAGAGATCAGATTTACAGTAAGCTGACAGATTCAGCCTCTATAATGCATACAAGTAATGGTTTATCCAGAAATTCAAAAAGAAAACTTCTAGCTTTCGAGGAGCTAGATCCTCCCACGAATTCCCTTTCTAACTCAGTTCTTGGATCCCTTCTAACTGTTTTCCCTTCCTCTTTTATTCCCCCACTGCCAGTTGTCATTGTTCTTCCCCAGTAACCAAATTCTCTATTTCTTTCTGTTATTTCTGTCAATGACCTTTACCTTCTGTTACAATGTCAGTAATCTTGTGGATCAGCCTCTTCTTGCATAGAACTTCCCGAATCTACCCTAAAGTGCATCAAATGTAACAATGACTCTCTCTAAGTTCATGTTATCTTTCTTGTTTATGTGAAGATCCTTTTACTTGCCCATATAAGGGGGAACAAAAGACCAATTTGCAACTATCTATTGATGGTTAACGTAGGATCATACTCATACATGATTTCACATAGAAGGGTGGGACTACCAACCAAAAAATTGGGCATGACACTTGCATTTGATTTTCCAACATTCCAAAAAATTAAAGCAAGTGAAGTTAAACTAGCATAGTGGCATATGCCTAATTTGGGGCTCCTGGTTGCTAACTCCACCCTAAGTGATGTTTCAGTGCATATCTAGAGGGGGAATCAAGCTGCTTTCACTTCCGGCCTTAGATTTTGATTCAAACTGCTTTCTTGTGAAAGATACCAAGAACTAGTCAACTATCTGCCTTAGCATTTGTTTCATGATGGAATGGACAGCAGTAAGCTCTCACAGTTATGAAACAAAACTGCATATAAAGCTAGATATTGCTCCTTAGTCTGGGTTATTTCTGTTTTCTGGGTCATAGCCTGTTTGGTGTGCTGCTATTTCTAGCCTGAATGTCTTACTTCAGTGTTTGGATTTAGTATTTCAAGCTCTTTAGATAGATTAGGTTCCAAATCAACTAGAAAGATCATAATCAAAATATTCTACCTAGAGACTACATCAGCTTCACCATAACTGAAGCAATTAGATCCAACAGGCTTTATGTTTGTTAATATATCCTGCAGGAGCTTATACTCCTCAATGAATTTCCTGTAAAAAATATGAAGAAACTAGAAGACAGCAGCAGAAGTGACAAGGAAAATTTCCAGTTCTTACATCAATGTAGAACTGCAATTGCTTGATATCTTGACTAAGGTGAAATTTAAAAAATTACAATTGAGCAAGGTGGATGTCTATGATCCACCTCAAGGCAGTCTTAAGATCAGTACACAGGTTAGGGACATTTCCCGGCATTTTGACGCTCTATTGGTTTCCTTTCCAGCATCATGTCTTTCCAACATATATGTTTCAGTGGACTGACCATGCTAGTTCAAATAATTAACATATTTCATAAATCAAACAGTCGAAAGGGTGATATGACACAACTCTAATCTCCAATCCTCATGTCTTAGTTTTTGAAGACTCTCAGTTCCAAACAAACTTGCCAACTTGAGTCAGGCACTAGAATATGCGTCAATTATGTTGCCATAAAGAAAGGCACAAGTCCTTTATTTCTAAACAAATATGCCAACTTAATTCCATTATTCTGCTCTTTCACTTTCTATCATGATAGTTCACGTACTCGTGACTGTATTCATTTCTGTGTACATAATCCAGAAATAACTGTTGACTCTAAATTTTACCATGGACGTTAGTAGAGAAAAGCAAAGAATCAGAACAAATTTAAAAAGTTTCAGGAAAAACATATGCAGACAAATACACACCAGAACTGAATGAACAATCAATTGCAAAAGTGTTTATGAGGCTTACATATTCCAAACAGGCATTTATTTGCAAAACTATGTTAATACTAAAAGAGGAAGCGAACAGAATAGGAAACTTAGCTATATATGCATAATTCTAAGGACCCAACCTGTAACAAAAAAATTTCCTAAAATAGCTAACTAATTATACACGGTTTTCCCACAGTCCCCCTCAAGCTAGAGAATAGGTATTCTCCATTCCCAGCTTGGATACAATAGTCTGAAAAATTGAACTACTCAACCCTTTGGTAAGAACATCAGCAAGTTGACCATGTGTAGACACATAAGGTGTACAAATCAATCCACTCTCCAACTTCTCTTTGATAAAATGTCTGTCGACTTCAATGTGCTTTGTCCAGTCATGCTGTACTGGGTTGTGAGCTATGCTAATCACAGATTTGTTGTTGCAATAGAGTCTCATCGGGCCATCCCACTTAATCTTCAAGGATGATCTTCAACCAAAGTAGTTCACACACTCCTTGAGCCATTGCCTGGCATTCAGCCTCTGTACTTGACTGAGCTACCACACTTTGTTTTTTACTTTTCCACGTCACAAGATTCCCACCTAGGAAGGTGCAATATCCTGAGGTTGATCTTCTATCAACAATTGATCTAGCATAATTGACATCAGTGTATGCCACAAGTACCAATCCTCCATTTCTTCTGAACAAGATACCTTTCCCTGGTGTTCTCTTGAAATACTGTAGTACTATATGAGCTGCTTGTAGATGAACTTCCTTCGGGCTATGCATAAACTGACTAATCACACTTACTGCATATGCTATATCTGGTCGTGTGTGAGACAGATAAATGAGTCTTCCTACCAGCTGTTGATATGTTTCTTTATCTACTGCAGTATCCTCCTCTGCTTTCCCAAGTTTAACATTAGGATCCATGGGAGTACTGGTTGGTTTGCATGCTGTCTTGCCAGTTTCCTTGAGAAGATCTGTAACATACTTCTATTGACAAATAAAAATTCCCTGCCTAAAGTGAGCCACCTCAATCCTGAGAAAATACTTCAATCTCCCTAACGCTTTAATCTCAAAACTCCTTAGCCAAATACTGGCTCACGACTTGTTTCTCCTTAACATCATCTCCGGTCATTATTATGTCATCAACATACACCTAAGTGCTGTAACTCCACCTGAAGGAGAGTGTTTAATGAACAATGTGTGATCCCCTTGACTTTGTTTGTATTCCATAGCCATCATAACTCTTGCAAATCTCTCATACCATACCCGTGGTGATTGTTTAAGGCCATACAATGCCTTTTTCAATCTACACACAGTATGAGCAGCCAAATTCTTCCCATATCCTGGTGGGACCTCCATATCAATCTCTTCATCTAGCTCTATGTAGTTAAAGGCGCGCGCCTAGGCGCTAGTCGACAATTAAGAGCCTGGGAGGGGGCCAGGCGCAGAGTAAATGAGGCACGCTTGAGCTAGGCGCCCCTTTCAGGCGCACCTCCGACTCCAAGTGCAGGCGACTTCACCCCGTAACTTATAAAACTCGTTTTTTTTTTCGTTTTTCACCTTCCAACCCTAATTTCAATCTCCCAACCTCCTGAGAAGGTGAAAACAACCATTCCTTTCCAATCTTTCACAGATCTAAACAGAAGAAGGTATGGATTTATGAATTTTACAATGTGTATACGATTTCTATAAAAAACATAAAACCAGTACCGTTTTTTCAAATTTTTTCTTTTTTGTTAACTATTTTCCATAGATCTTGATGGGTTTTAGTTCTATATGTATAAGAAAACATTCCATTTGAGTTTTATACTTCTTTGCTCTAGATTTGAGTTTGTTTTTAGGTTTTTTATTGTTTTCCCAAAAAATTCAGTTACAGAAATAAAAAAGGCCTTCGTTTTTTTGTATTTCTTCATTGAAACATATTTCTATCCACATATATAGCTTTCCCATGCTTGTGTCTTTGTGTGTGATAATTTTTTCATCTTTTTTTTGTAATTTAGGGTTATTTTTTTAATTTTTCCAAAAAAAAAAGTTGCAAAAATTAGGAAAAAATTGTTCTTTTTTATATTTATTAGTTAATACCTATTCTTATCCACATATATAGCTTACTCATGCTTGTATCTTCATGTACGATGTACTTTTCATGCTTTTTTTGCATTTTAGTGTTATCTTGTTCAATTTTTCCGAAAATAAAACTTACAAAAATTAGAAAAATATATTGTTTTATTTATATTTATTAGTTAATACCTATTCTTATCCACATATATAGCTTTCCCATGCTTGTGTCTTCATGTATGCTGTATTTTTCATGCTTTTTTTGTATTGTAGTGTTATTTTGTTCAATTTTTCCAAAAAAAAAAACTTACAAAAATTAGAAAAAAAAAATTGTTTTATTTATATTTATTAGTTAATACCTATTCTTATATACATATATACTTTCCCATGCTTGTGTCTTCATGTATGCTGCATTTTTCATGCTTTTTTTGTATTTTAGTGTTATTTTTTTCAATTTTTCCGAAAATAACAGTTACAGAAATTGGGAAAAAATTATTTTTTTATATTTATTAATTAAAACGTATTCCTATTTACATATATAGCTTTTCCATGCTTGTGTCTTCATGTGTGATATATTTTTCATGCTGTTTCTATTTTGGAGTTATTTTTTCCAAATTTTACAAAATAACAATACTCACTCTTTTATGCTTTTTATATTTTAGACATAAAATTTAAAGATGTCATCATCAAGGTGTTCAACTTCAAATACTTCAGCTATTTCTAGATCTACAAACCCAAGGTGGGAGTATGGAGACTGGAGAATTCCAAGTGATAAGAATTTAGTTTGGTGCAAATTGTGCGGAAACAAATACAATAGTGGAATTTATAGGCTAAAACAACATTTAGTTGGAGGGCATAGGAATGCTAAAAATTGTAGCAAGGTGACTCCTGATATATAAAAAAAAATAAGTGATTATATGAATGAGTCAAAAAAGAAGAAGGATGAAAGGGAGAGAATCATTATGGAGCAAACACGACCAGAAAATTTGTTTGGTATTCATGATGATCTTGAAGTTGTTGAGGGAGATGTGGATGATAGAGGGAGACAGGCTGGTGGTAGTAGTGGCCCAGGCTCTAGTGGATTTGGCATAGGGAGCAGCAAGAGGTCTAGGAGTGGAATAAAGGGACCTCTTGATATTCATTTTGCCCTTGATCCTGAGAAGGCTCCTTTGCATCAAACAACAATAAATAATGCATATAAAAAGGAACTTAGAATCAGAGCATGTGATTACATTGCAAGCTGGTTTTATGAGAATGGCATTGCCTTCAATACCGCTCGGTGTCAGTCTTTTCAAACCATAATTGAGGACGCTACACAACATGGACCAGGTAAATGGTTTTCTTTTGTTTTTCTTTATAAACTAGTACTTTTTATGCAAATTTTTAAGTTAAAGAGTATTTAACTTATGTTTTCTTTCTTTCTTTCTTAGGGTTTCAAGGCACCCTCTTACCATGAGTTGAGGGTGCCTCTTCTCAAAAAACAAGTTGAAAGGATGAATGAATCTGTACAAGGATGTAGAAAAGATTGGGCAAGATATGGGTGCTCCATAATGTCAAATTGGTGGACCGATGGCAAGGGTCGCACCTTCATCAATTCTTTGGTAAACTGTCCAACTGGGATAGTTTTTCTAAAATCAATTGATGGATTTGAGCATGTAAAGAGCTCAGTTTGATTGTTAAAATGTTGGATATCGTCATAGATGACGTTGGAGAGGAAAACATTGCCCAGGTAATCCCCACTCTTAATTTTAGTTAAGTTTTTTATCAAGAAATTTAATGTTTAAAAGTTTTAATATTTACTTATGAATTTCATTGCCTATTACAGATCATCACGGACAATGCGTCAAATTATGTAGCTGCAGGAAGACACTTGCAAATAAGAAGAAAGCATCTATTTTGGTCACCCTGTGCAGTTCATTGTGTTGACTTGATGTTGGAAAATATTGGCAAATTGCCAAAAGTGGAGCATGTCATGAAACAAGCGAAGGCAATGACTGTTTTCATATACAGTCACACTCATGTCCTTCATCTGATGAGGAAGATGACTAAGCAAAGAGAATTGATCAAGCCTACAGTCACTCGTTTCGCCACTAACTCTTTGAGTTTAGAGAATATTTACAATGTTAGGGTGGAATTGAGGGAGATGTTCCACTGTCAAGCATGGAGAACAGGAAATGGTGCAATACCCTAGTTGGAAAAAGAGTACAGAATATTGTTAGTCACAGCTCCTTTTGGAATAATATTTTATTTTGCTTGAAGATAATGGCACCACTTATGGAGGTGTTGAGGCTTATGAATATTGAAGAGAAGCCTGCAATGGGTTATATATACGAGGCCATCACAAGAGCCAAGGAAAAGATTATGGCAAATCTTAAAGATAATAAGCGACAGGCCGCCCATATTTGTGGCATTGTTGATAGTAAATGGACAAATCAGCTTTGTCAACCTTTGCATGCAGTTGGTTATTATCTTAACCCTGCATTTTATTATGATAGGCAAGAAGATATTGAGGCCGATAGATTTATCAAGCAAGGCCTATTTGAAACTATCAATACCTTATCTGCAAATCAAGATGATGCAAGCAAGGTGATTGACAAGCTAGGCCCATATAAACGTGCGGCAGGCCTGTTTGCAAATGACCTGGCTAAATTGAAAAGGAAGACAATGGCTCCTTATAAGTCTTACAATTTTAAATCTTATTTGTCTTAAAAAAATTTAATTTATGTTTTAAATTTATTGTTATTCAACTCTTCTAGGTGAGTGGTGGGTTACTTTTGGAGCTGAATGCCCAATTCTCCAAAAATTTGCTATCAAAGTCCTCTCTCAGACCTGTAGTGCATCTCCTTGTGAGCGGAACTAGAGTGCTTTTGAGAGTGTAAGTATTACTTACTTCACTAATTTATAGATCATTCAACAATATAATTTAAATTTACAATCAACCTTATAAAATTTGATATTTTATTGCAGCTTCACACAAAGAAGAGAAATTGATTATACGCAAAAACATTGAACGATCTGGTATTCGTTCAATATAATCAACGTCTCCACCATCGACATGAAGATCGTTTGAGATCTCAGACATACACAGATCCCATTGTATTGAGAGAGGTTGATGAGAGTGACGAGTGGATCATTGAAGCAGATGCTGAGGATGACCTCGTCCATCCAGATGATAGCCTCACATGGGGTGACGTTGAGCATGCTATGGGATCTAATTCACATGTTGCTCCTTCCACTAGGCAGTACCAGAGGCAAAGGAGGCAAGGGAACATGTCTTAGGTACTTGCAGAACCAGAGAAGGAAACTAGTTCTGAGGAGGACATTGAGGAATTGCAAGGTCGGGGTAGTGGTCTTCCTGAATATGTCGAGGAGGATTATGATAGCTCTAATGATAATTTAAACCCTAGGCCTGAAGATCTCTCTAGAGATGATTGAAGTGAGTAATCTTGATTCTTAAACTCTTAAAAGTTATTTTATTTGATTGATTATGCTTATATTATTTTGTTCATAAAAAAATTACATGTTTAGATAATATTTCATATTAGAATTATGTTTTTATGTTTTAATGCTTTCTAAGAATTTATTAATGATTTTTAGCTAATTTTTAATTATAAAAAATATAATTTTGAGCCTCAGGCTCCAGGCGCACCCTTGCGCCTCGGTGCGCCTCGCGCCTTTAACTACATAGATCTAGCTCCCCATGTAAGAAAGCATTCTTGACATCAAACTACTGCAACTCCCAACCATAAATAGCTACTAATGATAACAACACTCTAATTGTGTTCATCTTTGCGACAGGGCAAAAGTCTCTAGATAATCAATTCCATAGGTTTGAGTATACCTCTTGGCTACCAACCACGCCTTGTATCTATCAATCAACCCATCTACTCTATACTTCACCGTATACACCCACTTACAGCCCACTGATTTCTTTCTTGCTGGTAACTTCACCAACTCCCAAGTCTTGTTCTTTTCTAACGCCTCCATCTCCACATTCATAGCTTGTTTCCATTTTTCATTGGACAAAGCCTCAGATAAGGTGGTAGGAATGGTGATGGTATTTAGGCTTACAAAAAAGGTTCTATGAGATGGTGAAAATTTCTTAAAAGAAAAAAATGTGTAAGATGGTATAAATAGTTGCTTTGTGCATTTTCTGGTTCCTTTCCTAATGGCAATTGGAAGGTCCTAGTCATCATTATCCACAAGAAATTCAATTTCATCTTGTAATGGATGGCTAGAAATTGTTACCTCATTCAAAGGATCTGAGTCGGATTCTCAAACATGCATAGGTTCAGGAACAGCCATCTTCCTTCTTATAAACACCTTGCCTTTGCCAAATCTCACATTTCCCAAAGCAAAATCTGTCTTTTCTTGTGGTTCATTTGGTGTTTCAGGTATAGGTTCAAGTCTGAGTATGGGTTCAGGCACATGACTGGAACAAGATGAAAAAGGAGGTGCAGGTGAAAGATCCGAGGTTTTAGACATAGGAATTGATGATAAATCAAGCAAAAAATCTTCCTTATCTTCCCTAGTTGAATTCTCCCCCTAAAGATAAGGATTAGTGAAATAAGATTCTTGTTCATTGAATGTAACATCTACTAAGACATAGAATTTCTTTGACAAAGTGTGGTAACACTTATACCCTTTCTGAGTAGAAGAATAGCCCACAAAGATACATTTTAGAGCCCTTCGATCTAATTACCCCTTTTTTTTCCTATGAACATGGACAAATGACACGCACCCAAAAATCCTAGGAACAAGGTTGTTTGTAGTGTTTAGGTTCAAGTAAAATGTTGAAAGTATGTCCATAGAACTGTTAAAACCCAGGACCCTTGAAGGCAAACAATTTATTAGATGAGTGACTGTAAGAACTGCTTCCCTGCAAAAGACCTTAGACACATTTTTTTTGAAACAACTAGGCTCAGGTTTTTTCAAGGAGATCACCATTTTTCCTCTCTGCTACCCTGTTTTACTATGGGGTATTGACACAAGATGACTCATGTACTATTCCTTCTTTCTAAAAATATGGGGTAAGAATTTGATTGAAATAATCCCTAGCATTATCTAACCTAAACCTTTTGATATTGACCCTAAATTGATTTTTAATCATGGAACAAAAATGTGGGAGCGCAATACTAACATCAAACTTATGTTTAAGCAGAAATATCCAGGTAACGCGAGCACAATCATCAATGAAAGAAACAAACCATCTTGCCCCAAAAACATTAAAAACAGTAGATGGACCCCATCACTGTGAATAAGATAGAAAGGAAATAAACTTCTTTTATTACTAATTGGAAAGGGTACTCGCTTGTGTTTAGCAAGTTCACACGCCTCACACTGAAAATTTCCAACATCTAAATCTCTAAACAAAGAGGGAAACATAATTTTAATAACCCTCAACGATAGATGTCCAAGACGGCAATGGGGAAGTCAAATTGTTTCTTTATTGGATAAGACACATCCTAATATGAAGACAGAGGGAAGTCTGCCCTTGGTCATGTTCAACTAACTTAGTGCTTCAAGGTAGTAGAGGTCATTCCTTTCTCTAGCACGTTCAATCATCCTCCTTGAATCCTTGTCCTAAAATATACAATAACTACTATGAAAAATCACATTACAATATAAATCTTGAGTGAGTTTTTGTATAGAAACTAGGTTTGTAGACAATTTAGGAACATGAAGGACATTTTTTAAAGTCACTAATGGGATTATTTTGACATCCCCTAAACCTACTACAGTGGTCAAGGATCCATCGACTGTGGCTATTTTCCTATTGCTTGGACATGGATAGTAGGTTGAAAAAATATTGGATGAATGGGTCATATGATCTATTGCTCCTAAGTCCATGACCTAGGAGTTGGTGAAGAGTGTGCCCGAGATTAATCCAATGGAAGATGGAAACTCACCTAAATATGCCAAAGAACAAGTACCTGGAGGTCCTTTAGGTTTTCCAAGACTGTTGATAAGTGATCTCACCCTCTCAATCTCTTCTTGGTTGAGGCTACTTAGCTCCTGTGATGTCAAATAACCTTGTAGTACTACAGCAATGTGGACTCGTCGATTGGTCTGTGGCTGACCTCCTTTCTGGCCCCATTCTCAGCTTGGAGGCTTTCCATGAAGTTTCCAGCATTTTTCACAAGTGTGGCAAGACTTTTTGCAGTAAGTGCACCATAATCCGTCACAATGTTGGTTTTCGGCTAGCCACCTTTTTCTCCTTCAATTGTTGTTTCTTTCTCCATGTCCATGACTGATTTGTTGTTACCATTAGCCACCATAGCCAAACTATCAATGGTTTGTGGTTCAAGCATCAACCCTCTTCTACTCTCTTCACCTCAGATTAGAGCCACTACTTCGTTAAAACATGGAACCTCCTACTTCCCAAGAATCTGTATCCATACTTGATCAAATTCTGGATCAAGTCCAACCAAAAAATCATAAACCTTGTCTTGTTCAATAAAGTTTTTTAGGACTGCTGCATCATCAGGGTAGTGATCCAATTCCATCCATAAGGATATCAGTTGATTTGCATATTCAGTTACCGTCTTATTCCCTTGTTTTGCAGCCACAGTTTTCACATTGACCTCGTACACTTGAGCCGCATCTCTAGCTTTAGAGTCGGTTTGCTGAATTGCATCCCATGTCCTTGGCAGTAGCCAAAAACATGATGTGTCACTTGTTTCCACAACCATAGAATTCCACAATCATGCCATAATCATAGAGTCTTCTTCATCCCATGCTTCAAACTTCCTATCCCCTGGTTTAGGACCCGTACCCATAAGATGACTAATTTTTTCCTTTCCTTTCAACATCGTACGGATGAGTTGAGACCACAAGGTAGTTTTTCCCATCTAACCTATAAGAGGGCTGAATACTCTGGAATTCTCCCAGTTGTTGGGGTTGGATTACCTCTTCTGATCGGGCTGTAGTAGTAGTTTTCCTGATCTCTAACATTTTGAACGACAACAAGACAATGATGATGTTGGCCAAAAGCAACGACATTGGCCAGAGAAAGAAGGCTAGACCAGTTGCTCTATTTTGGGGATGAAAAACAGAGTAAAACAGAGGGTGAAAAACAAGAAACAAGAGCTTCAAGTCGGCAACGAAGACCTCAACAATAAAAGTAGATAATGAAGGTCAATGATGCTTTTGAATTTCGGCAATGAAGGCCGAAAAAAAAAAAAGAAAACTTTCCCAGATTTGAGCCTAAAGCTCTGATACCTTGTTGAAACTTTGAAAAGAGGAATGATATTTTATTTTTATTACAGTCAAATATATACAGCAACCCTAGCACCCAAAACCGTAAGTTACTAAATCAGATCCCATATTTGTGGGATATCCTAACAGAAAATAGGATACTAACAGAATAGGAAACTTAGTTATATATGCCTAATTCTAAGGACACAATCTGTAACAAAAGATTTTCCTAAAATAGCTAACTAATTATACACAGTTTTCCCACAAACTTCTTTAGGGAACATAGAGCCAACCACCAGTTTTTTCAACATTAATTATTTTATGAATTTATATGATTGTGATATGGAGTTACCTAGGATTCCATGCCGGATCGACCACAATCACACGGTCTGCTTTTGTAAGTGTAAGACCAAGACCACCAACTTGAGATGTCAAAAGAAAAATAGGAGCTCCCTGACCCTCTTGGAAATCCTGAAACAAGAAATATGGTGTTTGGTTGTGCAAGTTAACAAAACAAAAGAAATAAGTGATAGCTTTACAAGTGGAAGGCTCTACATTGACAATCTTCTCCCTATCACAAGCTTTTGTGCTACCATCAATTCGTAAGAACGTATAACCCTTTGATATGATTGTATCCTGCAAAAACAGATATAAAATTCCACAAAATAGAAGTATTATATGTAACAAGTTGAAAACAAACAAAAAGAAGTATTTTGAACTTGTAAGCATTAACATTAGTCAACTTCTGATGACATAGTGGAATTTGCTCATCTAAAATTCAATTATTAATTGTCAACTAAAAAACATTAGAAAGTTGTGGGCAAGAAACTAACTGTTTTATGGGTAGGATATTGACAGAAAGGAAAGGCAAGTGTCAGTTTGCAAACAACACTTCACCACGACCTCTCTCATTAAAAAAATCAAGAAACTTCCTAAACTGTGTTGGAGATAAAAATCCTACAGATAAGTAGGAGTCAGTAAGACAATTATTTCCAAAAGAAACACAATGACAAAATCATATCAAAACTCGCTGAGTCAATGCAGAACTCAGCTGAGATATGTGGTTTCAGATTTTCTTCGTTCTTCTTGAACTCATGGAGTTTTGCTGAATCCAAGAAAAGAGCTTTGTGGTGGTAAATATATGTCAGTACAACTGCTACTAAAACATGAGAGAAAATGTCACTGCTTTATGTCTGCGTCAACCAAATACTCGACCACATAGGCCACATCTTCTCATTTGGGTAAATTCTGCATTGTGTTTGTAGGTTTAGTTTTCACACCATGGATAAGATTGACATTTAAGTAGATTAATTACAGCAGCTCCCATCAAGATGAGTTGACTAACTAAACAGAGCAAATTGAGTTTGAGAAACCAATGAAATAGAGAGCTAACAAAGTCGGCAAAAGGAAAAGAGCTTCCAGCCCATTGAAGAAGACATGCTAACATAGCCTTGCTACAAATTCATTGCAGTAAACTGTGAACAAAAGTTTAAAGCTTTTTCAGGATTATCAGGTGGCAAAGTCAAGTTAACCAAAAAATGAGAACAGGCCTAATGAGGTTACCTAAGGAAGAGCTTTTGAATATTTTCTGCACAAAAAAATGATTAAAAGATTGCAACAGTAAGGACAAAATATTTGATTGGATGGCAGCAAGAGTTTGACGTTGAAGAGGTTTCTCAATTTTCAAGCAAATCCTAACAAACAGTATCCATATGGTTGATTATGGCAAGCCACCAAAATATGCTTACCATTAAAAGGGTGTACCAATATAACATGAGTATGAAGAACTTTATATTTTTTCTACCTTATCTTTATGTCCGTCTTTTTCTAAATTTTCCTTTCTCAGGAGATAATTTCAATCCAAATTATTCAATGTATTGTTTATTCTTGATTTCATATATGTTTTTTGTTTCCTGCCCAAAAGTAACAGAACCGAGTATTGTCACCAACATTCACACATATTTTCTAACCGTACGAGAAAACCTATATATGGCACCAGAGTTCTTGGATCCGACTAAGGAAGAAGGAAAGGAACTCCACAACTGGAATCAAGGTTTTAGCAAAAATGAGGGTTCAAATCCAGAAGGTCCAGACTTTATATTCCAAAAGGGAAATAAACAACAGTAAGCGGGACACAAACAGATTGGTCACTTTAGGCATACAAAGTGGGATAGGACCCACTATTGGCATCAGTGAGGCAGAAAAGATGTAATCGTGACAGCATCAAGAGACCTAGCAAATGCTTCTTCAATGTCCCTCACCCATATCATCATTAGGCAAAGTATAAACCCAATTGTGAGCATCGACAACTGGTTTATTGATATTTCTAAAATAATTCAGAAGTCTAAGTTTAGTTTAAATACTTGCAAACATGCACAGAAAGGTTAAGAAGCAACCTGAATAAGATTCAACATTTTGCGAGTTTGGGAAAATATCAATACATTATGGCCTCTTGTAACAAGATTTTCCTGTCATGTCCAACATCAGTTGTGTCACAATAAATCATTTGGGGGGAAATTCAAAGGAAGTTATGTACCAACAGAAGTGTAGAGGTCTAACCAATAAAGAAACAATAAAAGATATCTTGCAGGACACATTGGCATGTGCTTCTTGAGAATCTACAGGATTTGTCATATTTGCCAATCTTGATGCCATTTCTTCCACCATTCCAAGCTCTGTGCGGTTCAGCATCGAATCCATCCCTTCTAGTACACCTTCAGCAGCTTTTTTTGTTAAAAGAAATGGATGATCACATATTTTTTTTAGAACCTGTTGCAGAGCAGCTATGTTATTAAAGACCACCCAAAACAAAAAAAAACCTCAATATCAAAATTAAGGCCAGTAAATTATAATCTAACCAACAGTAATGACCGAAGTCGAGTAACAACCCATGGAGCAGATCCAGTATCATCAAATAGGAATGCTGATACTGAAACATGACGCAGCAATGTGTCATGCACAGACACAGTTTTTTGAGACACTAAAGACGTACACCTTCAAGCATGCATCAGGCGAGGCAAAAATGAAACGGTTTGTCTCCACTCTCCAGAAGATGCATCTTCTGGCACTGAAAATAAAAGCAGGAGCTAGATACATTTCTCTCCACAAGATGCTTGTCTCAGATGCCATGCAATTACTAGTTATATGACACATCAGATAAACACAATGGAGGCTAAGAAAATACTGTTGGATAGTTGCTTTTGGTTCAACTGTCAAATAATTTAGAATATTAATAGCCTTCAACTAGAGTGGTGGGTTTGCTTCACTTAGTTGCCATATAAAAGGCAAAGGAAGCCATAATGGAAAGTTTGAAAAGACAGAAGTCCAACAACAAGCCCATACGTTGGTTGTTGATAAATATGGGAATAAAGTTCACTGCTTCCTGCATACAGGAGGTTGTTTCCTTATCCAATGGCCAACCTTAGCTTTATACCACTTGCTATGTGATGAGCAAAAAGACAGCAAAGGGCTTACTGGCTGCATGAGTAGACTGATACAAGATCTTGACACACAAGATTATATCAATTCTCAAATTAAAGAGTACCTGTCCGCACCAAGTGACTTTACTCTAAGACCATCCAGAACTATGACAGAGCCCATGTTGATTTTACTTGTTAGCAGTTACTCTTTTTCCTTTGATTCAATCTTATTTTGGAATTTTTCTTTAAAATATTTAATTAAATGGGAACTGAACCCCTTCTTTTCCTACTACCTGTCCCCTGCCAATGGTAACATCACAACATGGCCCCACACATCAACATCAAAAAACTAGCTTCTTGCCTTCTTTCTAACTGAAGGTGGCTGGACTGCTCTCATGGGAGACAAGGCTAGCCAGAGCATGAGTACTTGAAGAAAGCCTCGTTGGTGGAACTCTACTAGCAGTCTTGTTTACCACTTCTCTTCATCTCTATTTATTCTGCCATTTCCTACAAAGATCTGCTGCACAGGAAGCAAAAAGAGGCAGAAAATCCAAACAGACGAGATCTAAAATTGAGAAAAACGTCAGCCCAATATAAGACAATTTCCAATGCTACAGACCTTGGATTTCAGTGCCTATGGTTTTGAACCCTTAATTTGATTATTTTCAGGGCCACAAAGGAGAGAGGATTTCTCATCAATGCTCTGCATTTCAAATTAAAACTCATTCCATATGGATATTTCAAAAATGAACAAGAGTAAGAAATGATGGAGATACACCTTTTGTTGTGGAAACAGAGAAGAAGCCCATTAAATCTTCCTTAGAATCCACCAGTGTTGTAGTCTTAAACAGCAATTCTTGGACCAGTTTAGATAGAGAACATGGGCACACAAACCTTGAGGTAAAGAGACAAGCTTGGTCCCACTTGCTGCAACTTTGACACCTATTAGGATCCTAATTTCAACTAGCATACTGGCATACCTTACCTTCTCTCAGGATCCTAATTTCATTTAGCATCAGTTATAGACTGCTTCATGGTTTTGAGGGTTTCTTGTGTTCATATACTTCCCTCCTTGTTGTGTTTGAAAATGAAACTTTTTTATTTTACTTTTTTTGCAAAGGAAAATGTGAAAAACTAAAAGAGAAAATGTGTTTCTGCAAGCTGTTTCAAGTTCAGATGGGCTTTGGAAATGTCAGAGCGCTTAAGAATACAAGAGCTGCAGCCACTTCAGTGACTAAGGAAGAGCAAGAGCAACCCCCAATCTTAGTCAAACAATTAAAAAGCATGGGGAAGATACCTTCTTCCTGATTAAATTTACATTGTTAGTTATCTGGTGGTTGTAATTGGAAATAATTGAAAACCTTTGCCATTCCTGTCCAAGCTCATGTTGCAGTTAGATGGGATTAGAAAGAAATTGGTTTATGTCCAAGCATATCCATTTTGAAAAACAGGCTAGATCATAGGTGGTGGTCTAACAATTTAGTCTCCTCTACTACAGCCTGAAATTTCTAGACACGTATTTTTCCCTGATGAAAGTCTTTTATTTAGTTTTTCTCTTTAGTATTTAGAACATGGTGTTTGCATCGTGCTGAAGTTGGGGATATAAGAAACAGGAGATTGAATACCACTGCCTCCGGCCTTACCTGAACGAATTGGTGTCATTTAGGTGTGGATAACAGAAAGCTGCATTTTCATAAGGATGACCTTGGCTGGCAATTCAATGAACAAACAAGTGCTGCTGCTTCAGATGATGGAGCGTATACGAGTCCATGATGACCCAGAAGAGGGTGGAACTGGAGATGAAATAACAACGATGATGTGAAGAACCACAGCTAGTGGGGTGCAATACTTGAGAATTTCACTTGAAACATTCTAAGACATTAACTTATGACTTCACTTAACTTCTGCCCAACAAATATCTGGTATTAGGCTATGTGTAGGATTCAGGTTGTCTTTCATTTCATACTTATTTGGGAATGTGATAATGGTTTGTACTCGTCAAGGATTAATTCAGTTTTTTTTTTTGCAAGTTGGAAATATTATATAAAATAAATGTGTCTTTTTACAACATTTGTTGTTCTAATTGTTCTCTAATTTACTCTATATATTCTCCATTTGGCTGTTTCTGATATTTTTCAAATTTTGCATCTCGGTTTAGTGTTTTTTCCAAAAACCCCAAACAGTCAAAACTATTCATTCTAGCAGAAGAATAGAATTGCCCACTAGAAAGGATTGACAGCTAAGATTTAGAGCGAAAACACCTCATGAAAGCCTCAGTAGTTTCGCCATACGTCTTCAAAGCTAGCAGAAAAGATATATACCAATTATATGGCAAAGATTTCCGATAGAGAGCACTTCATTAATACCTAAAATATTACAACACTAAGATGTCTACAGTAATAGCTTATGAAAGATTCAATACTTAAGGAGAAAGAATACAAGAAAGTGCAGAACATGTTACGCAATTCATTCCCACTT
Organism: Warburgia ugandensis; assembly: GCA_035236585.1. Taxonomy (NCBI): domain Eukaryota; kingdom Viridiplantae; phylum Streptophyta; class Magnoliopsida; order Canellales; family Canellaceae; genus Warburgia; species Warburgia ugandensis. Next base: position 72,325,584 of record CP141129.1, on the reverse strand, counting down.
TAACTTACAAATGCAAGACAATCAGATTATTGGGGCTCCACATTTAATGGTAAATAAACGAAGAGAATCATTACCGTCAATGCAGCTAATGGGGATCCATCAAAGGATGAAAGAACCAGCTCACTATTGAGAAAAGCTTCATACAATTGCCTCTGCACCATTAGAATATCTTGTTAGATAAACAACAGAGGACCATACATGCAGAAAGAAGCCGTGAGAATATGTTACATATTAGGCAAAGACCAATGGATAAACACATCTGTATAAGAATGCAGTGTGCATATAAGAAGGGATAGGCTGGATAAATCTATCTCTGTCCTTTTAGGCCCATCCAATCTTAACATATTTTGTAAAGGGCTTTTTAAATTTTGCAATCAATACGAATGGTTGTGTTCTCCTTTGATAATCAGTTTGATTAATGTCTTGTTTTATTAATAATATATCACCATTCAAAAATATGTACACAGCAAAAAAAGGGCAGCCCGGTGCACGAAACTCCCACATATGCGTGGCCCAGGGAAGGGGTGGACCACAAGAGTCTGTAGTAGGTGGCCTTACCTTGCATTTATGAAAGAGGGTGTTTCCACGCCTTGAACCCATGACCTCAAGGTCACACAACAAATAACTATGCATACATACAGACCCACACACATGCACACAGAGGGAACCATATGCATACTTAAATAGAAAGATAGATAAACATACCTGGCACTGCGTCAGTCGTAGCCAAACAATAAGCTCATGTTTTTTAGAAAGCTTTGCACCCTTCGTTTCATCACCTTCAAGAAATACTTCATTTTTTAAGCGACGCAAAAAGTATGGCTTAATACGTTCTCTTAACTCCTACAAGGGGAACAGAATGATTAGCACACACCATTGCTTTAGATCTGAGGATTATAAGCATGAATCAAAATTACAAAATAATGTCAACATATGACTCAAAAATTTGCATATGGCAAGCTGTAAAACTAAATGGGTTACCAAGTGATATAATCTTAACAAAAAGTACAGTAAAAGGTAATTGAGTTGTGACTATAATTTGGAACAAAGATCCAGCTTAGTTCTTCCCTTCAAAAATCAGCACAGTAAGGCAGTAATCAAAAATAGCAGGGCTCGTGAATGTAGCTTAGAGGTCTAAGGATCCACCCTTTAGTTTTATCATCCAACCATCATAGAAGGATCTGAAAGAGTGCTCCCTGCTCCCTCCACCCATATCAATAGGGCTTCATATTCCTGGACAGACCTATGTCTTACTTGGTCTCCTTGTACATTTTCTCAATCACACCAGTAAATTTATGATTTCAGCATGTACTATTATGGTTAATCATCCTCCCCTTGAAATATTTAAGGTGACTAACGAGATAGCAGATTACAGCAAATGATTAAACACAAATATACTGGGTTACACAGTTGTGAATCATGTCAATGTGGATATGGAAAGGATAAAGATCTGGACAGTTTTCTATCCAAAAATTAAATCTATACTGGCACAAAAAACCGTCCAATCTATAGGACAGCCTGGTGCACGAAGCTCCTGCATATGCAGGGTCCAGGGAAGGGTCTATAGGACACAGCCTCTTACATTTTTGTAAGAGGCTGTTTTCATGCCCCGAACCCATGACCTCTAGGTCACACAATGACAACTCTACCATTGTGCTAAGGCTTCCCTTCAAATAACTGTCCAATCTGACCAGCAGAATTGATTATAAACCACCAAACTGACAAACCAGCACTTGAAACGTGGCTGGGCTGTTGCAATAAGGGCTCATATAATAAAGCGTTGTTTGGACAATCAAACTCTTATGAGCAGTCTTAACATATTGAATATAAGGCCATAGTAAGATTACAGAAAATCAATGATTTGTGGGCACATCAGAAATCTTGCTGACATACGTGTTGACACAGATGCACATGTTAACATGTGTAAATATGTGTTTGGACACATCCCAGAACTGGTGACAAATATCTGAGAAAATAATGACATGTCGTTTGTAGCTCTGCAAGTTTTGCCTTTCTCTTTCCATTTTTAAACTAAAGTTTGGATGCTTTAGCGACATTTCTCATTTCATACCACTGTTGAAAGCAATTCTGCTGCCTTCCTATAAGAAAATTTTCCCTTTCAAGTGATAAAAGTTTTGATGTTATACTTGTTGACTTTTCTTTTCTCTACTTTTTCTGTAGAAAGTGAAACTTTCCTGGTTTTTACAAGAGAAACTTGGTTCCTGCTGCTTAGTTTTCAAAAATGTAATGTCTGGAACAACTAGTATATATAAAAAAATATATAGTGTTTTCTCTAGAACTTCTTTCGTAGTATTAACTGACATATATTGAAGAAAAATGGGGTTTGGGACTACTTTTTTTATTTTTTCATCGATCTAAGATGTTCATAGGATTCTGCTTCAATCAAATGTCCTTAGTACCAAACTCATACTTATCTGAAATTTCTAAGGTCTTCATTCTTGGCCTTTTATGGATGTAAACTAGATGGTAAGAGGGTTTTTAGTTTTACACCATCCATTATATGACCATAAGAGGCCCAGAGATGAAGGGCTTAGATATTCTCATTGGGAATGAGTTTTGGTACCAAGAACATCTGACTGAGGCCAAATCAGATGAAGCTCTTGATCTTGGATTGGTGAAAAATGTAAAAACATAGGCCCAAACCCCATTTTTCTTCAATACGTATCATACATATGTATGTATGGAAGAAATTTCCATGTTTTACTAAGAATAGCTGCTGACTGTTACAACTTTAACTGATTAATGTAAGTGATGTAAAGTAGACTTACATAAACTGCCAACTGTTAGACTAAAAATTCACAACTAGGACAACACTACTACCAATAGACTGATTGATGTAAGTTCTATACAGTAGATTTAGATACACTGCCAACTTTACAGTAGTTAATGCAAGTTCTGTAGACCAGATATATACACGGCCTCCACTTTGAGAAATGATGTATCCATAAAACTAGTAGATATTGAAACAAACTTCACTTCCAAGAAAAAATATATACACAAAAGTGTTATAATATTTATTAATTAATATTCTATTACGCAGTACATTGTGTTTATTATTGTATATAGACATGTCCTCCAGTCAGGTACTTTAGATGTTGCAATGTCAGACACATGTATCCATGTTGACACCTGACATCTGTGTCTGTAACCACGGATGATGGCAAGAAACAACAGAACAGGAGTTTCCAAGACTCATGCCAACTATCAAGAAAGATGAAGAAGGATATGAGCCCCAGTCAATGAGATATTTTATTCTTGTAGGGATTCAGAAGAAATTCATAAAACACATCACTAGACAAAAAAGAAAGTTGTGTCCTTCTTTATACTATTGAATATTATTGCTTTCTAGAGATCTTGATTTTCACCTAGACACTAATATTATAATAAGATAGTAAATACCTTAAACTAATTTTTTGTTAATTATCAATGTAGAGAAAAGTTGTACTCCACTAAGAATTGAATTTCATGTGAAAAGCCAATCTGTGCAAAGATCTTATTCAATTCTATTAACATCTTTTATTAGAAAATCCAGAAGAAGACAATGATCAACAGTTTAATGAAAACAATTATCTGTTGACTTAAGCTTCCAATCATTCTTTCAAATCAGATGGAAGAAGCAACTATGAAGGAATAAATCAATACCTTGGCAACCATCGAGCCAATGTGTTTTTCCCTTTCAGAAGCATTTTTGTCATTTCCATGAAGAATTGGATTCTCGTATCTCTCCTTGAATCTGACAAGATCTCAAAGTTATACCAAGAAAGAAACAATGTGTACAAAAGGAAAAGTTGTGCATGGTAATCGATTAATACTCCTTCTTGTCACCCAAAATTTCTGGGCAACAAAAGTTGAACAAGGCCCACAGTTCCTAATAAAAGGAAAAGGCAACTGTCAGTGACTTTAGAAAACTACACACATCAAGGTGGAGATCATTTCATGGTAATACTAGTAGAAACAAAATACACCAGTAATAACAGAAATGGTGAAGTTCCAAATACATCACCTTTAGATTGTTTTGTATTGGTGTTCCACTTATAATAATTCGATGAGAACTAGGTATCTCAAGCAAACTTTTGGCTCTTTGAGTATTAGGATTCTTTATGATATGCCCCTGAAGTAAATGAAGAAATCGCGGAAACAGTGAATCCAAGCAAAGAATAAGAAGAATATCAAGTTGCAAAATAGATAAAATCAAAAACTATGCTGGAGAGGAAATTTCTATTAAGGAATCAAGCTAAACACAACAAAGCTTACCAACAATTTCATACATCAAAATGCATCACAACTTGTTCAAGTCATAGGATGTTTACTAACATCCACGTGCGCAAACAATGACATGGAACGTGCAACCTCACATTGCACAATAGTCAGGAATGCAAGAAATGGTGAGTCGCAAATCAAGAGAGATGAGGGAACATAGGGTTGGGAGGAAGAGCATAGGTATGAATGTTTTCAACCCTTAACATGACTCACAATCCAACTTCTGCGATCAAACCACCCCCATGGAGATGCACAAATCAATAGATTTGGAATAGCAAATTCTAGTCTTTGAGACCATAAAAGTAAGAAAATGATTGACCGAACGCAACATGAAGTACAATAAAGAAAGCTTGTTGATCACATAACAGTTCTTCAAGAATTTGAAAATTTTACATTGTGGTTCCCCATAACACGAACTGTAAAACATGACAATGTATATTAAAACAAGAGAGGTTGCCACTATTTCATTTTGTTGGATCAAGTGGACAAGAAAGCACGTCGATGTACTAACTGGAAGACTAATCAGATAGAACCAACTATATTCAGTGAACCTTAGACAACGGAAGCATAGGCACAAGTAGGACATTATTAAATCTTTCACTACCATGGGAACAAACATACCCAAAGAAACTGTACATAAAATAAAATAAAAAAAGAATAATCAAAAGGAAGAAACATAGACTGCAGGAGTTTATTAGGCACAAAACAACTGGTAACTTCTGCAGAGTTTTAAAGTATGAAACAGTTAATATGGTAGATGTGAAATTAGTAAAGTAACATAGATTATTAGAACTAGAATAACGAACTAACCTCGTCGAGTATGACATAATCCCATGTGATACAATCATCAGTTGTATCATCATGAATGTAAAATTCACCTCTCAATGACTTTGAATTGTTCCTTACGATATCATATGTGGTGAGAAGAAGACCTTTGTCCTATGAAAGAGGCAAGAATATATAAATATATAAGATTATGGATAAAGATGAGAAGCATGGACAAAGGGATTCATACAAATAATATATAAGATTTCTTATAAGCATGCCTAATGGCTAAAGTTTTTTTATTGAATAAATAAAGATGTAAGAACCTGAAGTATATACTGAAGCTCATATTGACGTAATTTTACACAAGTCCCGAAGTATCTGAATATAAAAGTACACAATTAATTAATAATCCAAGATAGACAACACATTCAAATGCTAAGACGTAAGGATAAGTTCATGATCAGACAAAAAGGAACTAAAAAAACTCACTCCCTGGTCTTTTCAGAGAGGCCTACAACTGACAGCTCTTTGATCCAGTGACTAAGAAGTGTTTTTGGGGCTACAATTAGCGCCCTCTTAATCAAAGAGGAATGGAAGAGCCCTGCCAAGAATGCAGATACCTGAAAAGTTCCAACTAGTTGTCATGGAAAAAGAAGACTTTGCATTTAATAGTACAAAACAATGAAAGAAAATATATATTCATAATTTAGCTATTTGATATCAAAAGGAAAACTCATTCTCTTTAGGTTAACATGGTTAAGTATGATTCCATTAAAGCCTAAGACTCAGCCAAATAACTTTAAGCATCAATAGTTCCTTAAACAAAAAAGAAGGGGAGCCTTGGCGCAATGGTAAAAGCTGTCGTCATGTGACCTTGAGGTCACGGGTTCAAGGCGTGGAATCAGCCTCTTGCAAAATGCAAGTTAAGGCTGCCTACTATAGGCCCTTGCGGTCCACCCCTTCCCCGGACCCCGTATAGGCGGGAGCTTTGTGTACCGGGGCTGCCCTTTTTAGTTCCTTAAACAAAAAACCAAACTATAACAGCCCACGTACATGGCAACAAACAGCAAATGAGAAAACTAGATGAAGACAAACATAAAAATTAGAATCTAAAATGTGTTATTCAGGTCCAGAATAATTTTAACTTAATTCAATAAAACCTTTTAAGTAACCCAACTCAACATTGCCATCTAAGAATAAATCTAGGGATGAATGGAATCTTAATTTATTCGACAAAATCAACAAGCTGCATACCATTCAGCATTATCATACATAGAAGAAAATTCTAGTTAAATATCTCAGCCTCCCAAGAATGAAAATGACTCTTCCTAATTCTAACAACATTGGAAGGCAGTCCATGGATGTTGTGGTGAAGTGTGTTAAAGTAGAGCCAAGAGAGAGAGAGAGAGAGAGAGAGAGAGAGAAACCCTTAGAATGGGTGAATGCGTGTTGGTGATTTTGCACCTCACACTTAACACATATATATACTAAACAAGGATAGTTACATGCCCCTAACTGTACAATGTGGGACTAAAAATAAAACAAAACTAAGACTAAGGCTAAGTCAAGCTATACAATACTATGCTATATTCAACATTCCCCCTCAAGCTGGAGCATATAAGTCATATGCACCAAGCTTGTTACAAATGTATTTAATTCGAGGTCCTCTGAGAGATTTTGTGAAGATGTCTGCTAGTTGATCATTTGAATTGACGAAGCTAGTAGCAATACATCCCAACAAGATCTTTTCTCTAATAAAATGACAATCCACTTCTATGTGTTTGGTCCTTTCATGGAAAACGGGATTAGATGCAATATGTAAGGCTGCTTGATTATCACATATTAGCTTCATACTTCCATCCTCTCCGAATTTCATCTCCTAGAGTAGTTGTTTCAGTCAAATAAGTTCACATGTTGCCATAGCCATGGCTCTGATACCATGTTAAAGTAGAGCCAAGAGAGAGAGAGAGAGAGAAACCCTTAGAATGGGTGAATGCGTGTTGGTGATTTTGCACCTCACACTTAACACATATATATACTAAACAAGGATAGTTACATGCTCCTAACTGTACAATGTGGGACTAAAAATAAAATAAAACTAAGACTAAGGCTAAGTAAAGTTATACAATACTATGCTATATTCAACAAAGTGGATACAAGAAAGTTGTCTAATCTACTGTAAGTGGAGAAATTATATTGTGCATGTGCAATATACTTGCAAGTAATTGCACATGTGCAAACAAATGATTGGTGACCAAACCATTTATAGAAAACCAATGCAATAAAAGCCGTTCACTGAATGATTTTAACCTTCTAAATGGTTAGGATTTAACTAGGTAATACCATACTAGTGGTTCGGATCATCTAATAGAGAAGATTTTTGGTGCATGGCTATCTACGATGCTGTCTTAAGGATAAGTGGTTTCGATCACCAAAAATATGGGCTATGCATGCACTTTAACAACATGTGACTGCATGATCTAATATGCATGGATTCTTAGTTACTCATATGTGATTGACTTTCTTGATCTTAGACAGATGATTTTTGTGACATTCTAATTTTGTTTGGGAGCTATTGAGCAGACATTCCACGTGGGAAAGCTACCAAATACTGCCTATTGCAGTACATCAGACTGTGCTATGGGTCTTGTCTCCACCTATGTGGGTTCCATAATTGCTGCAGATGTGATAAGCAGTCCCCAGGAGTATTTCCATGGGGAGTGCCTTCTGTTTTCCATGTTGGATACCACTTTGTGTTAAACCCATTCTTTACAATTTTCAAAGTAATTTATTTGGTGGATTGTTGTATGTTTCAATTTGGTATGTTTTCCTGACATGCTTTAATTAAACATCTCGTAAGGTGGGAAGCAAACACCAACTATGAAAACCAACAGAATTGAAATATGAATCTATGAAAGTCAAGAGGAGCCATTCATGTTCAAAATAACTGCAGTCAGTTCAAATAAACATTAACTAGCGTGAAGCAATATAATTTTCCCCTATATCTCTGAAGACATCCTTCCTTTACCAAGTAGAAACATCAATTAACTCCATGTAATAAAGCTCCTCAGATAGAAATAGCAGCAAATATCTTACATCTTATATCTTGTCTTCGTTTTTTAACCTTGAAAGGTAGATATATTAATCAAAAGGAACTAAAAGGGAGAAGAGAATTGACCCACATACATCTTATCAGACCAAAGCCCATAGCTAAAGAGTTGGTTATATTGTTAAACAGGCCACTCCTTTTCTTTCCTTTCGAATTGTTAACAAATCATTTGGAATGGAATTCATGGTAAAATGGAAATTTAGTTGCATGCTGTGAGTGATGCATATAAGATACATTTCTAAGTATATAGAAACTGAAGCAAAAAACTAAAACTTAGCTAAGATAAAATGGTTCCCCAAGTGAATTGACTGGCACAGTCGTGTTCATCGAATCATGGACTAAGAAAGTTTCACATACTTGGTTGGGCAAAACTCCAATTTTGGTGACAATAATAACTCAACCAAGGCAAAACGGTGTAGGCTTGGGGGGACAAACATTAACATGAGGAGATTCTAACCAATTCTATGCTAAATCAATGTCTTTTGCTTGATTTAATTTAATTGATATCTAAGATTGAGTCTTTTGAAATGTTTACAGTGATTGGCTAAAAAAATAGCTACAGATTGCAGTGCAATGAATATCTAAACCAGATCTTTTAAACTGATTTAATTCTATTGAGATTGAACATTTGATCATGATTTGGAGTTCCTATATTATTTATTATCTTGTATCTAATTAGTCTGAAATGATATAGTTGTTTGTTGGGAAAATCGTCCACAAATTTTGTCTAGTGCATTTATTTTGATGTCATGAATGACTAAGAGTACATGTTGATCGCAGTGTGCATACTTTTGTTAGTTCTCTCGTCAGATGCTTTCTAATAACGTTTTTTATGATAGCTGATAAGATCTCAAATTCAAGTAATTAACAAATTCAAGAATATTATTTGAAAAAGAAACAATCCTACTAACAATCTTGACTGCAAAATCACCACCTAAAAATCAGATTACCTAATTACTCAAATACTATCAACCCAACTGCATGTTCATTAATAAGATTGCAGGAAACATATATACTATTATACTAAGAAAACAAACAGCCCCTCCTACTTCTAAGCGAGGGGCATTGAATTCATTGAGACGATTTCCTAAGATTTAATTTTATTAAAAAAATATAGAAATAAAGATAACTGTAACTGCTTCCTAAGATTTGAGTTTCTATTATTAACATCATCTCTATATTATCCTCTCCTAAACCAATAGTATTAGCAAATAAAAAAAAACTTTAGCAAATTAACCTCATTTAAACTTTTGATGGTTGAACAAAGTTGTAGACATGGAACAGAACATGCTTTTAGCCTTCCGTTTTCAAATATAAAACAAAAGAAAACAAGAACCATAACTGCATAATCCTCCATGGAAGCCAAAAAAGCGCAAGCAAAGCTTTGTTGATAACCGTATCCAAAAGATAGTAAGGAAAACAAGTACACGTGTGTTCCTATTTACATGTATTATGCACTTGCTATTTTTCATGTCTTTACATGTTCCTAAGAGCTTATACCTATTCATTAGATCTTCTTTCCCAGGAATATAAAAACTTGCAAGCAAATTACTGTTATCAAAGGTTTTGCTCAATTGCTTTGTATTAATAGATACAGGTGGGTTAGTTATGTCTAACATGCCAATCAAAATATCCCATTCATCTATTTTCCAGATGTCTGCAAATATTAATTACAACAGAGAGGAAAGTCTACTTTCTGCTATTATTATTCTATTCTAAGTGCTTTCATTTACTTTGCATTTTATCAATTTTCTTTTAGGCATACCATATTTTTCAAATTTTCATACCATTAATTTAAAAGGATAATTTTAAAAGCACATACCTAAATATGGTTTAACTTACCATGTTCTTATTTAAAATTAAAAGACAAAAGTATATCTCTCTGTTGGTATTTGAACTCCCATATTCAAATACACCCATTTCTTTCCAAAACAGGAAAAAAATGTACCGTCTTTTGATAAGTTTGCTGATCTCCCATCTATTTTCCCACATATCTTTCTGGATATGTGGAGAAAACACTATTCTGCATCCACTACAACCAGAAGTTTTGAGATGTATACTTTTCTAATGCATTTTCCATCAGTTGTGTGCTTTTAAGTTTACAAGTTGGACTTTTTCATGTTGCAAAAGGGAAAAAGAGAAATGATCAAATAACAGAAACCTTAAGGATGAACTTGGTTGGCAATTTATGGAACAACCAGGTCTCATGGACAAAGACAAGGGAGAAAATATGGATCTTGGTGATGACGGCATTGGAGAGGACAGAGTGGGAAAAGATGCTGTTGATTCCACAAAGAAAGAGTTTACAGCAATGAAATCATGAGAAACTTTACTGCACAAAATTTTTGAACACACATACGCTTGGTAACTGGAAAAATTACTCTAGGATTTCAGTTTCTCTTCCACTTTTGTATTTACAAGTTTGGATGGTTTAGCTTCATCAACAATCAAGTTAATGTTTCTTATATGTTTATGACGTGAATGATTTAATTGGTAAAAGTTTTTACAAACACCCTTTTGAGAAGCTCTTTTGGATTGGAACACACACGTTCCCATCTAATTGAAAGGCAGAGTTGTTACTGACAGAACAGATAAGTAACATCAAATCTTTCTGAATTGAAACTATGCATGCATTTAGTTGGAACTTTTGAACAAAAGGGAGTCAGAACTAACCTTTTCATAGACTTAAATTACTTGCTTAGCTACTAATGGTCATTTCTACAAGTGGTATTCCCTGTTCGTGTCATTGTTATTATCTCTGAGATTCTTGACTAGATGATCTGTTGATAATCTAGATTACATAAGTAAGTTTCACTATGAGAGACAAATCTATAAGAGTAAATACTTAGGCTATTTTAACATTGGTTTTATTCCTCTGATTTACTTATTCTCAACTAGTCATTCTAGACTTAGGGCATCACTCTAGTCATATACTAGTATAGTTTTATCTTACTTTAGTGTTCTTCAGGAGGCATCACAGCATCTGTTGTGTTTAACTTGGTTTTACTTGTAATAAATCTTCTCATTTATGGTGAAGAAATAGATACATTTAATACCTATCTGTGTAAGTGTTAATTTCTTCCCTTAATGAAATATGGAAAAATAAAAAAAAAAAAGAGAAAGGAATATAACAGAGCATCAGATACAATTGCCTGAATCCATGGCACATAAAGAGAATGTTAGCGTGTGTCTAATACATGACCTATGTGGCTGATTGATATTATTAATTGTAAAGGATAGTCATCCCATATTTACATCCAAGAAAATTGAGACCATTTTGCAGTAAAGCTATTACTCCTCTACCTGCATTGTTTTCCCCAACCCCATATCATCTCCGAGAATTCCCCCGGCATGCCTACAATGAAGATTCCACAACCATCACGCTGATGCGGATACAACATCTTAGCAATTTTACCTGGAAGAATGTACGTTGACTTTGTCCCACTAAGTGTAATTGCACCATCATCCTCAATATCTGAAACACCCTCACAATCATCGATATAAATAGGAATAGTTGTCTTACTCTCTTTCTTCTTTGCTACTTTTCTGGGAAGGACGTGGGTCAATGTTGTCCTACTTTGTGAGGTAGTACTCTCGCCCTCAAAATCTGAAACACCATCAGAATCTTCGACATCAACAAAAGTACTTATCTTACTCTCTTCCTTCCTAGGGCTAAGGAGGGTTTCTCCACTTCCCTTTTCACTGCCTGAAATCACACGCACTTCATCCTCCAAGTCAAAACTCGCTTTTTGTTTTTCCTCGTTGCTGGGTTTAGTATCAGAACTTGTTGATCCCAATGCTTCTCCACTTACAATTTTGTTGCTTAAAATCAAAGACCCTTCATCCTCAAAATCAAATTTTGACTTCTCTTTGTCCTTGCTGGCGGGTTTATTATCCAAACTTGATGATCCCAATTCAGACTGAGCACTGAGATAACTATCCCCCACCTCATCATTTGCAGCATAGGGGACACTTTGCGGTTCTGGGGCAGCAGCTACAGTCGGCTCACCCACTTCATCGTTTGCAACAGCGTGCAGAGATTTTGGTTCTAGGACAGGAGTTACTTTCTGTGGAGAAGAATCAGATAAATCCGAATCGAAAACAAGAGAGAGAGAGGGTATTTGAGTAGTTTCATCAATTCTTTTCTTCGACTTCTCGATGGTGAGAGAATCCAATTTGGAGGTTAAATTGTCAAGGATATCTCTAATCTGAGGGATATTATCGATTTGGGAATTATCTTCAGACGGCGGAGATGAGAATTTGCAGAGGCGGCGTCTCCCTTGGAGCTTAACCTTAAGGGGGTTTTCTTCTGCAGAAACACAGAGGGAAGGGTTTTGCATGTATAAATAACAGGAAAGGTTTAGAGAGAGAAGAGAACAAAAGTGAGGAATATGTTACCTGGAGGTTGTGGATGGAGCGGAGGAGCAGCTGACTTGGTGGACGTGCTTTTCTGAGATGATAAGTCTTCGAGGAGGCGATCATTGAGACTGAGAGGTTTCCAGGGTTTCATGGCGGAAAGCACGAGTTGCAGACGAGAGAGAGATAAAATGAAATGAAATTCCTTGCCTGTTAAGAGAAGGTGGAAGTTGTAAATCCCTTTCCCGCCTTCGTTGTTTTCGAATCTTTGTAATTTACAGCTCCACTAGACCGAAATTGTTCATTTGGGACCCCCCTTTGGTAATCAAAATATCTTATTATCGACTTCACACTGGTGGGCCATCCATCAAAAAAGGATCTAAGCCGTATAATCCTGACCACCATGTCCATTATAATGAAAAATGGACCCCCAGAAAAGAAAGGAGAACAAACAGAAAAAAGCATATATTTGCATGAATGATGGATAGCTTTGAAAGGAGGAAGAATTTTCATAAAATCTCAAGATTGAGTGGGTGAGAAAAAGATAAGTATAAGATTAAAACATGGAGACATATTAAGGAATTAATATCATTTAAATGATTTGCACACATCATTCTTACTATACTCTTAGAAGGGACCTTCGCACAATGGTAAAAGTTGTTGTCGTGTGACCTTAAGGTCATGGGTTCAAGTCGTGGAAACAACCTCTTGCAAATGCTTGGTAAGGCTATGTACTTTAAGCCCTTGTGGTCCACCCCTTCCCCAGACCCTGCATAGGCGGGAGCTTTGTGCACTGGGGCTGCCTGCCTATTCTTGCTGTGCTCTTAACTCATGTCCTAAATCGGAGAATCTTTTATGAAATTGTTTTGCTGTTATATTTCTCTCTTTGATTTAATGTTTTTACTTTACTAACTTTCTTAGGTGCAAGAAAATGGTGTTAGAGCCCGTACTCGTCTAGGAAGGAGTGCAAGAACGACTAGATCAAGGACTTTCATGCCCAAGAAAGTCTCTAAGGTTCTTTGGTTTCCACATAAGGAAAATGATATTCCGAAATGTGCTAACTACACCTCATAGCAAGGCGGTCCTTCTGCCTACAACGTGTCTCCTTAACCAATATATAGTTAAATCTCGTTGACTAGCCAAATAAATTGATAACTCTTGCAAAACAAAAAGAAAATAGAAATTGGAAGCTTTTCGGTTTTGTCCCCATTATTGAGAAAGATAAATGGATAGAGAGGATAGAAATTTTTTCTTACTCTCCTCTAGGGATCAAGAGCCTTTTTTTCTTTTTCTTTTTCTTTTTCTTTTTTGTAATATATAAGGAGATGATCTCCTCTCCCGACTAGAATCTATGCATTGAGAATGTTTCACCCCTATTCAACTTCTTCTCCCTGAATGTACTTATGCTATAAATTATAACTCCAAGAATAGAGCAACAGTTTGGGATTAGATTGATGTGCAAAATTTGTTCAATATAGCACCGTCATAAGATGCACATCTTGTTATCATTTTACCAAACAACAATAAATTTGTAATAATTATGACATTGAAAACAAGCAATGCAAGAAGTTGAACTGGGAAAGTGAAGTAAACAGAATCATATGCACATGTGAACAAAATCAACAACATTATCATGTCCACGTGGGATAGAGAATAAGTTAATATCAAATTAACAAAATAGAGCAAAAATGAGACATTCCCTACAAAAATAGAACACAAAAGAAAATCACACAACCAAAATACTAAATTTTCATATCAAAACATGAGAAAAGTGTACAACCATAACCCCGAATTTCCAATTGCATAGAAAAACAACTCCATAAGAAACTTTAAAAAAAAAAATCCTAAACACAATACTCTAGAAATAAAGAATTATGAAACCCATCACCAAATCCTAAGAGAACTAAATCTTCAAATGTTTGAATACTCAGGTAAAGATTATCTATAAAAAAAACTTGATTGAGCTTCAAACAGGAGCAGTCTTTGATGAGCTTCTTTGCCTCCCCAACAATGAAGTACACTAACAGAGCAAAGCAAGACAAAATACCTTGGCAAATGGTTTTCATCAACTTCATTGTTTAGAATTCACTTTGTGCTGCAAACTCAAGAGTGGAAAATTTTAGAATAAGATTGAGGAATAGAAAGAAGATAGGAGAGGAAAGGGAATCGTGGGTTTCACTACAAGGGCAGAAAATTTCCTCTTTTTTCTTTTACAAGGTTATCTTATAGGTTTTTTCTTTGGTCAAGGGGCATTTAACCAAAATGGTTTTACTATAGTAGAGTGGGAAACAAGGTGGGATGCAATAGCATCTCATTCTGAGATGCAATTAACACAACTTGGAATATCAATTCCCTCCACAGAAAAAGAAAAAAGTTGTTGATTTTTTTGTAGGCAATTGAAAGAACAACTATTAGCTCTACCAAGTTTTTTCCAAATAAAACTCTTTAAAAAGTTATTTTAAAATGAGTTTCATAATTTTTCATGTGATGATAATGAAGGATCATTGTCTGCAAAGTTTGATGTGGAACTCTGCGCGAAAAGATTATTTTACTGTAAAAGATGTTGCAAATATATGCTCAAACTCTAGAGACCATACAAAAGTCAAAGCATTGCTTGAAATCAATTAATTTTTACAATGTTTAAAATTGGTAGAGCACCATAAGGTCATGGAGTAGACATCTTGGTTGAATAAGAGATGCTAGTGCAAGGCAAACTATCATTCTAGGTTGATCATCAAGATAGCTACGACAAAAGCCATAGTGGAGATTGTTGCATCTGGTGTCTTTTGTCATAGTTGTTAGATAGGGATTTTACTCTGTGGTTCAAAGATGACTTATGTTATGAGGTTTTAATTAATGAAATACCATCATCATAATCAAAGCATTGTCCATATTAAGGGTCAGCTACATGAATGTTATTCCTCTATTCCCCTCTATCAATATGTAGGTATGCATTGAAAGAAGGTAGATTGATCTTCATCTTAAAGTCTTATGCATCATAATCTTGTCAATTTTAATTGCACCGAGCACCATTGTTCCTCCTAGAAGAATATCATTAAGTTCTTCATCATTAGACCCTTCGATATGGGCTCGAGGTTTACTTAGTGAGGTCTTCACAGCTAACATGAAAAGTAGGATCATAAGCCTTTTTGTCTATCGAAACCATGTTATTGTTAAGAACCTGATTATGCTCAAAAGCTTTTGGCAATAGTGTATGTGTTGCTTGCATCTTTTCCACTGGTTGTTAATTTGTTTATTGAGAAGTGCTCAAATGCCACCGTGATCATAGCTTGGTCTCTACCAACACCGTCACCAAAACTATCGCTTTACAATTGATTTAGTTATAGACTCGCAGAGAGATAAGGACCTAAACACCAAATTACGTATTAGAAACACAAAAAAAACTGACATAAAAAAGAAAGAGTCATAAAACACCATCTTTAAGCTCCAAATGTTATTTAACCCACCATGAGCAAAGATTGTTTCTTGAATTCATAAGAACATAAAGTTTTCTTGCAAGCTAACAAAAGTCATTCTTTTATAAGGTATGTATGTGTATATGTGGTGGGTGGGTGAGGAATGACAAATATAAGATCACCCTTATACTATATAAATATAAGGGCTATAGTGTATCCACCACATCATATGAAACCGACCTAACCTCCTTGCCTGGTTACCTACTTTCCTTTTAAGATAAATACATTGAAGAAGTCAAACAGGAAAAAAAAAAAGATAATGGTTGTAGCTATTTTTTACGACATTAAAAAGGAAGAAAGCAAAGTGGGAAGCTCTCTCTCTCTCTCTCTCTCTCTCTCTCTCTCTCTCTCTCTCTCTCTCTCTCTCTCTCTCTCTCTCTCTCTCAGCCATACCTTTTGCTTGGAAGAAAAAAAATGATCATTTTATCTTGCTACAACTTTAAAGAAAATTTTGGCATTATAACCTTATACATACCATTTAAGACTTTCTCCATCAATCTTTTTTTCAAGTGGTTTTCATGGTTATAAACATTAGAAAATATTGTAACACATCCAATTATATTTCATCTTAGTTTAAAAAAATAAGAAACCACAAATTTATTGCAATAAAGTGTCATAGTTCTCTTTAAACTTCCATATTAACACTTTGGTTTGTATAATTTGGGTTTCAACCCATACTCATGCCAAGCTTATCTATCATGGAAGGATCTCTAAGAATATATGCCAAGTTCTAGATCTTATTATTGCAAATTTGTCATATATTCACATCTATATAAACCCTTGTTTTGATATTGGCAATGTGACAACCCGAGTTTTTAAAACACATTTTCATAAATATTTGCAAAGGTAGGCCTTGATTTTGATTTTTTTTTAAATACAAACAGCGAAAACATATTTTATTTGAAATTGATTTGTCAAAAACCCAGAGTGCCACCTCAAATTACTTATCATACATAGATTTTTGTATAAAATAAAATTTCTATTAAATATCAATAGAAATACTTTTATTAAAATCAGGATCAATCCAGTGGTTCACATACACAGCCCTAGTAGTCATTACATACCTTGTCCAAATATTACAATCATAATTATAAAACAATCAATACTATCTTTCTCAAATTAAATATGCTGAGCAATAGTTCAATAATCATTATCCTTAAGTCCTGAGCTTTCAATTTTTCTTAACTGTATCTGAGATATTGTAACATTCAAACATTTTCAATATCTCAACAAGCTATGCTTGGTAGGGGATTTAAGAAATATATTCAATATATCTCAAAATCAACAATTATTTATATCCACAATATAAATCAATTTATACATTGAATAAATTTTTTATCCTGCATCCATCATATTAATTATATGTATATACTACATATAAATAAAGCCACTAAAAATCACAAATATAGTCAATATCATCAATAATATCTCATTTCCAAATTGATTTCAATATTAACACTAGATGTTAATATATAGTTATACCGTATTGGGAATCATTCTCCAATACAACATCAGTAATAACTTTTATCGGGCATCTCATCGTGCCATAAAATAAGGCATCTCGTCATGTCATATCTCAATTGCATCATAATGCACAATAATCAAAGGACTACCATGCTTGCAGTCTCAATCCGTATAGTGCCTAGATAACTGATTAATACTCCACTGATATACCATGGTAGAAAATACAGATCCATTTTCATATAAGGGAACCAGGGCTATCACAGTGGCGGCCTTCCCATAATTGCCCTGCCCAACATTTTTCCTCTCTTTAGGCATTGTATCATCATCACAATTAGTTTTGGAGAGCGAGTGGCCAAACCCTCATAACTCTCATAGCATTGACATCCCCAGGCATAAACATGTCTTAAAACAAAACCACAAGCCTCTATGCTTGTATGGAAAATAATATTTCATACTTACAAATTGCGTGTCTGGTTATAATAGGACACGCCTATAACTCATTTCCTTAAGATTTGGGGGTCCACTTATATAGTTCAAATCTTCTCATTCTACCCATTAAGTAATTTCATAATTACTTAATCAATTCCTTTGTATTCATTTTCACATCAATTTTTGCCTTAAGTAATTTCATAATTACTTAATCAATCACTTTGTATTCATTTCAACATCATTTGTTAATTCATACAAAATTCTAAGACAATTATAATCAGTCTATAATTATCAGGATAAGATCAAGTGTAAAATACATATATATTCTATATTGAATATATTCTTAAGATCCACCTACCTTTACTTTTAACAATCCATCATCCCATTGATCTTGATCATCATATCCTTCATGTATCTGTTAAATCATATATATACAGTCATTCCTCAACTCATTTATATTTCCTAATTGTTTTTTTTATCATCCTTACATAGGATGATTTGGATCTTTTTCCTTAGATCATATTGATCAAGGTCTAATCTATTGTTTTATATTTAAATCTCACATTCATACTAATTAAAAAACATACATACTAACGCAATATTATGTTTCTTATTATTCTTGATCATTCAAGATCTCCCTATGGATCTTATTTGATATTTGATTATCTTAATTATCATTTTTATTAGGATTAGATAGTTTACTATCCTTTTATGATCTTATTATTATTCAACTATTTAAGATCTTACTAGTTTGAGATAGTTTATTTCTTTCCTAACACTAGACAGCTCATACTTATTTTAGAATTGACTAAGGCTTACCGTGTAAAAGTTGCTCACAGAGTGGTTAATTCAATCCTCATGTAAGAAGGCATTTATACCTCAAAACGTTGGCAAAAGGTGCGAGAAGAGCGAGGCTCTATTAGAGAACCCTCTTAACCACCATGTTCAGCATTTACTGGAGTAACCTTAGCTCAGCCTTGATAAGGTTCCTATGAGCATTAAACCCCAAATACTTTTGCTATTTGATTTTAATTAAATCCATGAACATTTAAAATGTCATTCATGGGGTTTATTATTCTCCTAATTTGGGCCAAGAAAATGATATTCCTTATATTGTCCTACTAACTATAGCCCTTACTATCATTAAGTCCATGTCCATATTCATTATAAATGTTCATCAATATCTATTTTCATTTAATTACATTTTTCTTGTAACTTACATAACATGAACAATTAAAGAGTAAATAAATAAATCTACTAAGCAAATAAAAGAATGTTTACAATAATTCACGTGCTCATTTGAATACATTATATTTATTCATTTTGATTAAATGATCATATTTTGATTTCTATTCAGTTTAGATCTTGATCTTTCATTTTTATTCAGATCTATCACATTATCTTAATGTGATATCATCACTAAATTATTGATTCATCTCATCCAATGATCTGATCTTTCTTGATTCAACCGATCAATAAGATCTTAAGCCATTTTATCAAAATTAAGAGCTTAGATCTAAATATATCCCAAATTAGCCACATCAGGCCATTCATTTCTCATGATCTTATCATTAGATCATCATTCAAATTGATTTTAATGGTCTGATCATGCTTGATTACTCAGATCAAGTAAATCCATGATCATTTTTAAGATTTCTCTTCCATTAAGGTTAAATTTCTTAATTCATCCTACATTAGTCACATCCACTCTTAATCTTATGTTCCCTCATCATTAGATCACTGATGGATCAGAAATCCAAGGTCTGATCATGTCGGTTGAAAATTAGTACCACCTTTTGTAATTTATAGAATTTTATAGTGAATAAAACTTAAAATTTATATTTTTCATTAGATTTTACTCTTTACTAGGAATCTAGAGCTTCTTTCTGAACTTGATTTAGAGTTAAAATGAGTTTTGAATTAAAATTTTAAGTTTTCATATCAAAATAAGGGCCTAGATTCAATCTGGATCGTCAGATCAGCTCTTCCCCATATCTCCCAGATCTGACCACATTAAGGGCCCAAATTTCACACCTTGGGGTTTTGGGACCCTCTGAACTGATCCAAAGGTTCAAATTTCTCAAATCTGATCAATTTGGTGTTGATTTCTACCTAGGTCACAAGATTTATTTCATTGGTGAATCAGTCACTGATGGAACAGATTCAATGGTGATTCTTACTTGTTTTAGCCAAAAAACATGGGGGAATGGAAGAAGGACCTACCTAGACGCAATCTGGTGTAGACAAAAGAGCCAGAAAGTATGGTTTCTTATTGGATTTTGAAGCCCTAGCCGGATGGCTAGGGTTTCTAAATTTTTTTTTGCTGTCAGGGTGCTTGCCGGTGCCTTGGAAGAGAAATGGGAGAGGTTTTGAAGAGGGGAGTGAGAGGAACCTGATTTTGGGTTCAGGTCCTATATTTTGGCTAGAGAAAGTGGATTTGGGAGATGACTTTGCCGGCTTGAGGAAAACCCTAGCCAGCAAGGTAGTCGCCTCTGCCAGGTGGAAGGCATGTCTCGAGACACGCCAGCTTGGCACAAGCTAGTTCCTGTGTGGTACACATGTGGGGACCGCTGCTACAATTGGAAAGAGAGGAGAGAGAAAAGAAAAGGAGAGAGAGAGAGAGTCTAGGGATTTGGAATTTTGTATGGATAGTGGGAGGGGTATTTATATGGCTATTTTTAAATTATTTTAATTATAAATAATTTTTACTTTTCTTATAAAATTAAAAGCATATTCCTCATTATTGATATTCCCTGAGCTAGCTGTCCACCAGCTCACCCAACTTTTGTAGACCCCACAGAAAAGTGAATTGACCATTTTACCCCTACAGGTAAATATAAATTCACAAAAATTACAAAGAATAAGGATTTTTCACCTGAGCTCATATTTCAACGTGCTTACAGTTATTTTGACCAATTTCTCATGAATGATTCCAAATATCTATGTTTCAAGACCTAATTCTTTTTCTAAAAATTAATATTATATTAAATATAATATTTTACCTTGATTTTCGTAAAAAAAATCTATTTAATTCCAAATAATTCTAGAAAACTTGGTGTTTTCACAGGCAACTCCCTCCTTAAATTTTCATTATGTAGACATTGAGTTAGAAAATGCTAGGGCGTGATCCATGGAAGATCATAGTAGCATTCTCTCATTTTGATATTGACATTCCATTCTACTCAAAATATACATTACATTTGTGTTTGGATAGACCCTTTTTTATATTAGAAAGTCTATAAATTTAAAGTTTATATTACATTGAAGCTGAGAGCATAGTGCTTGGCAAAGTTGTCTTCTATAAAGTTATACAAAGAGAAAATAGCTCTTCTTCTTTTCTTAGCAAAAGAATGCTGTTTGAGAGAGACAGAGAGAGAGCAACTTGCACTTTTATTTATTCATTCTAAGAATCCTAAAATTAGGTACTACCTTTATGTAGGTATGTATGTATGTATGTATGTATGTACATGTTGTCTTATATACTTTTATTTTAAAAAGTAAAGAGATAAATGCCATAAAAAAGGAAAGGGATACTCAAAAGGTGGATAACTAGGAAAAAGGGGATGAGGCTTACTTTGTATGATAAGATGGACATTGTACAACACTCATCTTTAAAAAGTACTAGGGCGCTCTTATATTTAGCATTTCTTTTATCTATGTTTGTATATGCATGTATATATGTATGTATGTTATCAACCTAATAGAATTTCCTTAACCAAAAATTCCCTTGATATATAAGTAAGGTTATCACTTAGGGGGAGACACTTTGGTCTTTTTCATCTTCTATAATCATTTAACAAAAAGCCCTTACTTTTCAATTTCCAAACTATCCTCCTTTAAAACAACTTTACTATCTCATCTCTCCATTTTTTCTCATTTACTCCTCTCTTCGTCCCCCTTATTTCTCATTTCCCTTGGACAACCCATATGCAAAGAGGAGTAAAAAGTGACCAGTATGCAAAGGAGAGGGACCCCTGTATAAAGGGGATGTCCCTTTAAGAGTTTTGTGAAGGTGCTCTATTTGGTTTTCTAGGGATCAAGTTTCATCATCTTTGGATTTATGAAGTCAGAGACTTTTGAGATTTTTTTATTGGGTCATTTGCAGCTTTATTTTGTAGCTTTGGTTTCCATTAGGCACTCTTGTAAGTGCTAGTACTCTACAAAGATCTCTTTCTTGTTGGCTTTCAAGGCCTTTGAATATTGTCATGATTGTTAGATCGAGACCTCTGAATACTATCTTCATTGTTTGACTAAGATCTCTTTTCTTATTAGCTTTTAAGACATCTGAATGTTGTCTTGATTGTTTGATTGAGATCTCTTCTCTTATCAACTTCTAATATTTCTATTATTGACTATCTAACTTTGCAAATAATTTATTGTTTCTAAGTTTTTTTCCTAAGGTATCCAATGTTTGCTAAAGGTATTTATTAGAGAAGACAGTGTATGATCTACATTGAGAGTGCATATTATTGTGGATAAAGATTGACCTTAGCTTGGTTTAATCGAGAAGATAGAGCTGTCAATAATCTCTTGTACTGGGAGGCTTCAACTATCTTTAAGAAGCTACTTTACAAGGTGCACCTCTAAGCCAATATTCAAATAATTCATTGTGGTGCAAGTTTTATTTATGGATATTGTTAACAATTTGAAGATACGGGTCTCTCTCCATATATACTGCAAATTGAGGTTCTACACAAATATACATGGTTAATAGATTTAATGAAATAAATTTTTTAAGAAAATTTATTATAAATTGATTTGTAAGGAACTTTGAAAAACATTTAGGGTGAGATTTACATGTGATTATTGAACCATCTTTTGTTAAGGCGGCGGCGGAAAATCAATAGAGACAATTAACGGTGACACATAAGTTAGAAATGATATATGGGCTCCATATTTACCAAGTTAGAAAAGGAGTTGTGTGCCACTCTAAATGAAGATCTCTACATAAAAGAAAGACTCAAAAGAAAGTTCTAGCAAGGCAAACTTGAATAATTGGTAGACTCTTTAGTAAAAGAAAGGAAAAGCATAATTACATATTTCCATGTAAATGAAGTGATAAAATAAAAAATGATCCTAAGAACATTTTTAAGGAATACCACAATGGTGATAGATTTATTTTCCAATTCAAAAATGTGGAACGTGTTAGTATGAAATTGGTTGATAATTCATTTCCTTCAACTCATAAGTCTACCATACAAGGAAAAAAAATGTTGGACTAAATTGCTTAATTGAAGGTGAATATATTAAATGCTAATATGATTCCTCAATGCATTTCATAGGAATAATTGGTGGATCAAGATTGGTGTATAAGGTGACTTATTGAGATTGCAAGTAGAGAACTACTCAAAATTTGCAAAGTATTGGGGGTTGTTATCTAAAGTCACGAGGAACATGCTTATTCTATGATGGATGGTCGAGGAGATAACAATCCTACGTTCACTTTTCAAAGATCAACGACCTTGAAATTGTGAAAATACACGTGTTGATTATAAGTTTTTGGCAACTAGAATTATCTTCAACACTCATGAGGTTCAAAATGATGTTTAGATCTAAAAAATGATGGGAAAGTTGTAATAAGATTCCAAAGTAGGGCAGGTAAGGGTGGAAAGGAAATTGTGCAACTATTAGAAGGGAAGGTTAATCAACATAAGCTAGAAAAATGGTTGGCTTAGAGGAGCACTGATAGTAGTCTATCTAATTTACATAGTAAATGGCTCTCTAAGATGTGATGTAATTTGCCTTAAGTTTGGAACTAACCCAAGGCTCAAGCTATGAGAGTGTGATGATAGACAAGTGGGGTCTGCAATATTATAAGAGGAAGTGTTAGTACTTGTAAGTTCAAATCATACTCTTTATAAGAAGTTGAGTATATAAACTTGAAATGGGATGAACAAAGACAATATAAATCTTATCCAACTTCAAAGCCACAACTAAAATATGGTTTCGTGAGTTTAGCTGTGATACTATAAACTTTGGTTTCATGAGTTGGAACAGTGACATCTTACAAAGGTGTATACGGTGGAAATTTGAATTACTTCAAAACTACAAATTGCAATTAAAATACTAAGAATGTGGTTAACCAATATATTGCAACCTCATCAACTGATGACTAAGATGCTAAAGTCTAATAAATGATTAGTCACACCCATAAAGTCTAACTTTGGAATTTTGAAAATATGGAGGTAATTGGCATATATACTATTATTGGTATAAGAAAATGCATAAGTATGATGTCAACTAACCAATTCCAAGGCCCATCGATTCTAACTTTGGAAATTCCACGTCTAGACAAAGTTGTGGAAATAGTGAAGGTTGTACGCAAATGAAGAAATTTCCAAGACAAATTGATTTACTAAAAATAAATAAGTTTAAAACCTTGAAGGAAGAGTACTTAAGGCCCTGAGTGTGAATTGTTAAAGATAATTTGTTGCACATGACACTACTTATTTTTTCTATGAGTGAGTAATGACTTGGGTGAAAGTCGGTACTTCTTAAGGAAGATGACAATTGGTACTATTAATAACTATATAACAGGAATGATGAATGCTGATATCAAATAAGAAATTCGATTACCGAGTGTATCTAAAGGTTATTGATTGTGAGTAGTTGGTCAATATAGTTGTACATACTACACTCCTACATGGAGAGAAGATTTAATATTCTAATCATCAGAATCTTCAAGCAATATTTGATGGTTGTTCAAGCAAAATCTATGACCAAAATTTGGAAAGACATTTACATGGTTTAACTTGGGAATTATGGCATACCAAGAAGAGAGTGCAATTGTGTGGACTAATTAGGCCATTATATGAGTTGAAACATGCCTCAAAGTCGTGATTTGGGAAGTTGAAAAAAGTGGTAGTATCCAATGAGATGTACCAATTGATGGAGATTATTTGTGTCTACAATAGGTTCATAAAAATGCATGAGATGACATGATGATCTATGGATGGATTAGCAACATTCAAGTGTAGTTGATATGATTATGGGAACTGTAATGAAAGACAATGAGCTAGTTCTCACATAAAGTAGCTACTCTGAAAGATTTTGGTCAATTAACTTATTTTGACACCCTAACTAATTTAAGCATGATGTTTTGCAACATGATTGTTCAGCTTAAAATACCCGGGATACTTTGTAGTTTAGTTTGAGACAAAATATTGCAGTTAAAATTGGAGGCTAAAACAATAATCTTTATAATGCATAATGGACTGATTTGGTGAGAATAAGGCATTATCTTAAGATGAATCTGCAGTTCTGGCTGATTATATTGCAGTCAATGACTATTATGATGAGACAACAAGCGACCTTAAGTCATTTGACCCTGGAGTGGTGGAGTCATTTGTGGCAATAAATGATATGAATATGTTTCGGTGGATAGAGGGTGTTGTTCAATGGTAAACTTCTGATGAGCGAATCATAGAACTTCATCTATACGAGAAGACTTTTAATGGGAGCAGCATGCTCTACTCTATCCACAGAACAGTGGCCATAACCCCTTCATTAGACATACTAACCGGGTGATGCCAAAGACTTTAGAACATTGTTGCCTTTAAGGAGTGACATGAATAGGAATGAGGATAAAACATATTTAGATTGCAAATAGTGACAACCCTACCTTGTGTCATTGACCACTTTCAAAGGGAAGAACAAATTATTTGGCAATTGCGAGTTTACTACATACTTAGCTCATTTATTCCTAAGGTGTGGTAGTATGACTTGCTGTAGCAAGAGATCAACATTTGGTCTTGATAGGTTTACAAGTCTTCAAACTATGGTATAGGCAGGTGCATAATTAATAGATCTACCTATTCCAAGAGTGGAGGTGAGAGTGCCTCATAAGAGATTTAAGGTTTTGTGTCTAGAGCACTTGGAGAAATGGGCTTTTATATACATTGGCCATCATAAAAGCACCAAGCTTAAATACATCTGTCTCCTTAAGAGAACACATGTTGTAGTTTTTATTTATCAATAAGGGTAGTAGTTGAAGACTTTGTTCACTAGTTGCCTTGATATTCATTGAGTTGTATACACTAGGAGGGAGTTTGTGTTCACTTTATTTAATGCACTAATATTGTTGAATACTTAAGTTAATTATTGTATATATATTCCTAACCATTTTATTATTTGAGAAAATAGAAGGAATGTTTTAATTCTTTATTATTTCTTATTTTATAAATATCGAGTTTTGTCTTGGATAAGGCCCATCAAATTGGATGGCCTCAATTGGATGGAGGTATGTATTTGTGATTTAGGCTACCAATGGATTGGACATGGATCATATACCATCAATTTGTTCCCATTCCAATGATTTTCATTGAATCAAATATAGATTAAGATAGTAGTATAGATATTCTCATGCAATTCAGTATCCATTCTATTTAGTTCGATTTAGATAGCAAATTATTTATACCGTTTGGAAGCAAATTATATGTACCTTTCAAAAAGTAAATAGTATAGAAAAGCAAACCAAAAAACAACACAAGATGTTCAAGAAAAGCTAATCCTTCCACAAATTAGTAATTGAGCTATGGTTTGGGTCTATTTTAGGCTATTGATTTGTATAAATAGTCGTTCTTGACATGATAATGTAAGTTTCTACTTTTTACATTCACATGACAAACATTGAGCTCCTACTTTCTAGCATTCATATGATATTATTTTGTATTTTCTAGCCAATATAATACGAGTTAGTAGAAGAGCAAAATGTGTTAAGGTGATGAAGGAAAGAGAGGAAAATTACGTGAGCTTGTAGGAGTAAGAGCTCCACCTCCAATGATCATAGAAATACCAAATAAAACCTTAAAGGCAAGACTCTCCTAAGCTCTTGTACTTTTCTCTAAGAACAACTTGGCCTTGAATCATATGGTGGTTCCCTTCCTATGAAACTTGTAATTAAGGCTAGAATCAAGCATGGGCATCTTATTTTGGAAATTTACATGCTGACAGAACAACGAATACGATGCTAATGTATAGTAGCTAAAGCAAGAAGGAAAAGTTTAGATCTATAAGTGACAATGAGAAAACATAATGAAGAAATTTCCATTCCTACCTTCCCCATATATTCGCATAGACTACTCCAAGAGACTGGTAAGCCAGCTAGAACCTTTGTAGCACTAAAATTCCCACATAAACTCATTGACAGTTCATGAAGACTAGAGTCTCAATATAAGTCATTCCCACCTTCCCACTTACACTAATTAACTACAATCCTAAATTTAATCATTTTATATCTTACTAGATAACTCAACAGGAAACAATTAATGTAGAAGAAGAAGAAAATAAAACTCAATCAAGTTATCATCTTCCATAAGCACTTAAACGTCATCCATGAAATATCATTTCTATCATATTTTTAGTTTGGTCTCCCCATGACACTAGTGTACTAGCATTGGATAGCACTCCAAAATCATATATGAAATAGCATTGATTCTGTCATTTCTAATTAGCAAAAGTAAACCATTAAAAAAATTAACATGTTAGCAAGGGTCGATCGGGTATATGATTTTGTTTTCTTCCTCTACTTTATGACTTTTAGCTTTGTTATGTAGATGTTGATGGAAATGAAACTGACAAACGTTACCATAATGAAAGATAGTATATATGTGGCAACGTGAGAGAGAGAGAGAGAGAGAGAGAGAGAGAGAGAGAGAGAGAGAGAGAGAGAGAGAGAGAGAGAGAGAGAGATTACTTGTTGGTAAACTGTGCTCTAGCCGATCTTCAAGATTGTCATTTATTATGATCTTCTTCTTCCTGCTCTCAAATCTTCAGCTTGTCTCAACTTCATTTTCTAATAGGTATAATTTTTTGCAAAGAGAAATAGACAAAGCCCTAAATCGACTTTCTTTTTAGTTATCCCATTATTTGTCTATTCCAAATATATTTTATTTTGATACAAATTATAGAGTATAGGTTGTATAGTTAACACTTAAAAACTCATATTAAATTTCGAAATAGTTAATATATACATTTGATCTATTTTTATAATATAAATAGTTAACATATTTAAATTGACTACCACGACTCTTATTAATAATGTAATTTAATAAATGTTTAAGGGTATTTTAGTCCTATAAAACTTTGATTTAGATTGAATAATCGCAAATGGTAGCCCTTATTATGCACCCATTCCAAAACAAAGTGGATGTTAGAAATCAATTTTGTATCCATCCTGAATAGAAATTTTCATTCTATTTCTTATTTGTACGGATGGTTCGGTTCGAATAGTGGATAATTCCAATTAGTAGACTATTTATGCTAGGTCCATGGAGGAAGCATGGAAGGTTGGGCTGGTCACCACAAAGACAACCCAACTCTTCTAGGTCTATTTCACCATGTGAGGTCTATCACGAGTAAGAGAGAGTAGGTAGGGCAGCTCCTCAAGGTTTACTACTCACGATACTTGTCTTGTTATGAAAAATATTCTCTTTTTTATGTTTAATTTGTTTACTCGTTATTTTAAATTAAAACAAGTGGGAGAATGTTATTTTGACTTGGTTTAATTTAAAAAAACAAAAAAACAAAAACAAAGGTGAGGGATTGGTGGCCTTGTTTTTTAAGTTAAAGGTAAAAATAGTCCTACGTCATCATTTTCATAAGAGATGTACAAAGACTTTTCCATGGAAGGGGATAGAGACTAATAGCCCCAAATTGATTGTGATTGAGAAACTAAAAGAAAGGAATCCCTCATATAAAATGAATGTTCTCCTAAGCTTTATTAATTTAACTTTTAAATACTTTAGAGTTCTATGAAGGTGCTCTGCTAGGGTTTTTAAGAATACTCTACTTGGGTTTTCATAGGTCAAAAGTCTTCTCTAGGCTTTTGAAGTTAAAAGTTCTATGGGATCTTCTGAGTGTACCATTGGCTATTATATTATATGATTTTGGTTTCTATTGAGGTCCTCTTGGAAGTGCAAGTACTCAATTGAGATCTCTCTTTCTCGTCAGCTTTCAATACCTTTGAATATTGTCTTGATTGTTTAACTGAGATCTCTTTTTTGTACTCTTGCAAGATCTCTCAATATTGTCCTGATTGTTTGATTGAGATATATTCTTATCAACTTTCAAGATCTATATTTAAATTGTTTGACTTTGTAAATATTTTATTGTTCCTAAGTTTTTTTTTAGGTATTCAATATTTTCTCAAGGCATTCATCAAAGGAGTTAAGTGTATAACCAACATTGAGAGTGTAGACCATTATGGATAAACATGGAGCTTGACTTGATCCAATCTTGAAGATAGAGCCACCAATAATCCCTTGCATTACGAGGCTTCAACTGTCTTCAAGAAGCTACTTTACTTAGCGCATCTCTAAGCTAAGGTTAAAAAATTCATTATAGTGCAAGCATTATTTATGGGGTATATATTATTAACAAAATTAACACTATCACACTTGAATTTATAAGTAAGACACTCAGAGAACTTACAATTTATATTTAGTAAATTAGTTGTTTACTTTATTGGAAACTCTGTGTATTAGACTATATAATAGTTTGCTTCCTTTGAAAGGCTTTTTATATGATAGTTTCTTACTTTTAATTAGTTTGTAATTTTCATGTTAGAAAATTATTTATATATTAATTAAATATCAAAGAAGAAAGGCAAAAAAAGCAATTTACATAAAAAACATAAGTTTTAGGAATTTTCTAGTTCCTTTAAATTGAATCAAGGCTTTAGAATTTTTTTTTATTTTCTTGAGTTTGATACAGGGCTATTTTCTTTAACGACTAATCAATGTGTTAGGAAAGCCGATTTTTGAGTAGTCTAAAGCAAGCATTCATCTTTTAATGTTTAAATAAGTTAAACCAAAACTTATCCATTTAGTGAGTATCATTTTTTTCCTACTTATTTGAGTTTTGAATGGAAAGCAAAGAAATATATTAGATTTTTGAGAGCTCATAGAGTTTCAATCATGCAAGCCAAGATACTAATGAGGGTGTGAGTGTGAGTTGCATATCTACCATTAAAAGAAATCTAAGTCTATAAGACAGAACCGAGAAGATGAATGGTTTAGATCACCTGGAATCTAGACCCAATTATACTTTTTAGGGTTTTTTGCCAAAATGCCATTAGATTGTGCCATTTTTGCAAAAAAAGTCCAATATTTTTTGAGTTTTGCAAATTTGCCATTAGGTTTTCATGACCTTTGCAAAATTGCCATCCTATTATTTTTCTATCCTCCTTTCTTATTAGTTTTTTTTTTCCAAAATTTAATATTACCCTTCTATATTTGTAATAGCCTGGTGGCTCCCACATACAACAATATAGTCCGCTCTGAGAAACTAGCCGCCCAAACAACCAGCCCCATCACGGTTTTGTTATTCCCCGATTTTCTAAGGAAAAGGCCTTGTTATAAGGAGAGTCACACACTACTCTTATTAATAGCCCAGCAACTTTTCCTTTAGCGATATGAAACTAACTCTCTGTCCCTGGGCTATCTCCCATCTACAGGGCACCTAGGCCTTCACATCTTCCCTCCTTAGGGAACACGCATCCCCGCGTGTTAACCACGAAACCAGGTGCCTGCGTGCAGCTAGCCACACACCGGGTTAGAGGTTAGCTTTGATACCATCTATAACAACCCGGTGGCTCCCACATACAACAATATTGCCCACTTTGGGAAACTGGCTGGCCATACAACCAGCTCTCTTACGGTTTTGTTCTTCCCTAGTTTCCCAAGGAAAGGGCATTGTTGTAAGGAAAGTCACACACCACTCTTATTAATAGCCCAACAACTTTTTTCTTAGCGATGTGGAACTAACTCTTTGTCCCTGAGTTGTCTCCCATCTACGGGGTGCATAGGCCTTCACATACTGTGACACCTTGGGTTTTTATAAACCTTTTTCCCAAAATAATAATAATAATATGTTTTAAGAAAAATAGACGAGATCCCTGAAAATGAAAACTCAAAATCTATAAATTTTACATAGTGTTAAAAGAATTAACTAGAAACGAAAACCTTGGGGGTCAACCACATTCCAAAACTACAACAATAAATAAAATTAAATCTGGATACTCTGAGCATGCTCCATTTAAAACCACAATAAATACACAAGCTGAGTAAAGACAATAATAAATCATGTCAAAAAGCCACTAGGTTCCATCTATGATCACCACAACAACTACATCTGTAATTAAACGTTCACTACACCATGGTATAGGTCCAATATATCCAAATATGTAAACATCCAAGTAAAGTCCCAAAGGTTTAATACAAGTCTAACAGACATATACTAATCTGTCTCCGAATACAAAAAGTGGATAGTCCTCAAGTCCTCGCCCAAATCAATGCTACTCCACCAGCTTTCCTTTTTGGTTATCATGCTCCAAATCTGAGGCATTGCAAAATAAAGCAATGCCTCAGCAAGCTATGCTTGTGTAGGTGATCACATTCAATTAAAGCTTAATAAACTCACGTGGTGAAACTCATGTAATAATCATATATAAGGCACGCCAAATAATCGAACGCTCATAATGGAGTAACATATGAAAACCATAAATCTTCACAAATAGATATCAAGTCAAATCATGATGGCATGCAAGGCATGATAAAAACACAGATGTGCATCCATCAAAACAATAAGAGTCCATGTCCACAGAATAATATGCATGCAAGTTATGATGAATAGGGCATTGTATCAAAAACAACCCCAAGAGTGTCCCACGACTCTCAATCATTAGTAATGAGTACTCATACCAACCCTGGGTCCCTCCTGTGTAGCCCGCATTAGCCCCCAAAGTCCCTCACGGCATAGGCTCGGCTTGCCCCGGTTCACCCCACATATAAATTGACATGAGCATACAAAATAACAGTATGGGCTACTATGCTGCGGTGGCACCCCCATCAAGATCTGAACCATTGCTGCTCCCCGTCGACACCCATACGGGAGACTTTCTCCGTCCCCATGGGAAGGAACAGACCCGTAAGGGGGACTAGCCATGATACCACCACCTACGTACCTGGCACTGTACCACTCAAGGGCAGTGTCTAATCATCATCATCACAAAGTTAGAGGGCTGATGGCCAACCCTACAACCCTCTTAGCATAGTACCCACCGAGTGGAAGCACCCATCATAAATCAACAACAAGTCGTAAATCATGGAAAGACTCCATAAAATAATCTCAATAAGTACGATCAAAGCTTATGATAAATATAGTACATCACGTGTAAAACATGGTTATTCGCAAAAATGGAATGTCATACTGCCAGTAAGAAGTAGGAACACATTTATGTGATCATGAGAAGACACAGAAACACATGCCTCAAGAAATTTAGAAAATAGGTAATGGTTACTAAAATCACGGAGAAACTTCAAATGAAATCACCTACCTTGATAAATGTGTTACTCTAATCAGGCATATAAGCTATATCACGTTGTGCCCCCTGACGTACCTGTCACATCATAAGTCATCTATTACTTGATGTTCTCACCTCTCAATTAAACAACTCCAAGCGATAACCTTCCTAATCTAGTAGTTAATCCTAGACTAATGGCCCAGATCATCTGATTAACCCTCCATTAGGGCAATCCTGAGCTAGATATTTGTCTTCCTAACATCTTGACCGTCATATGCCAATTTTTATTTCAATCCTACTCATTTTCATCATCATCATCATCATCAAGACCTTATCCCAATTAGGGGTCGGCCACATGAATCTTATTCCTCCATTCCACTCTATTAAATACCATGGCTTCATTTAGTCCCAAAGTTTTTAAATCTTTCCTCACCACTTCTATCCACGTTCTTTTGGGCCTTCCCCTTGCCCTTTTAGAACCTTCACACGTATTTGATGTATACTATCAAGGTCTAAGGCCTGATCATACATTGGTCAGCCTAATCTAGGTTATATAATAGTATTTAATAGTTTAACCATTTAAAAGGTACTCAAAGATAGGTTTTATCTTAAATTTAGTTTCGCGTCATCAAGACGGTCGTAACGCCTCTTTCAGATTGTGATTTGGACCTTTGTAGCTCCTAAAATCACATTTTTTGTGAATGCATAGCTTAGAAAGGAAAAAAAAAAAAAACTGCACCACATGTGATGCGCATGTGCCGCCCGCGTGCTGTCATGTGTGCTTACCGTTTGATGCACCCACGTGCGTTGCCTGCCCAAGCATCGCCTACATGGCCATTTAGGTGCTACCACTGGGTGCCACGCCGAGAACAACGACTAGCTGGCTACTATTGCTGGAGTCGACGGCCAGACTTTGGTCGCCATCAGCGACTCTTAGGTGTCCAAATGGTGTGATTTTGCACCGTTTCACTCAGTTTTTCCCGTAGATCCCGTTTTTAAGCACCCTTTTAACAAATGATATCGTTATCTCATGTTTTTGCACAATTTTTATCACGTTCCTAAAAATCTCCTCATTAGTATTTTCTTATTTTTTTGCATTCCCAGCCGTCTAATTACCATGAAAATTCTTGGGTTTGTTCTTTGTTCCATTATAACAATATGAACGGTTCAGATCATTCATCTGATACCGTTTCATTAGGTTATTTTTGCAAAAATAGTAAAATCATGCAGTGACCAGAAAAACGACATTCCACGTCGTTTTCTAGCATTAAAAATGGTAAACTTAATGGAGATAAGTAGGAAATGGAGAGGGGAAAAGAGAATGAGGGTCTACCTCAGTCAGGTCAGCCGAACGAGAGGCTTCCCGTACATGTGCACCTGGGAGGGGCTATCCGCGTTGTTGTCGGCATTTGGTGTTGTTACCCTCGTTGGTGACACAGAAGCTGAGGGGGAAAGTTTTGGCTGGACAAGAAAATAGGGTAGGCTTTTAAAGCCTCATTCATGGGTTCCTGCGCCTATCCATGGGCCCCATATGTATTTATCGTTTTACCGTTGCAATTTAATTAATATAGAAATTAAATAAATTAGCTATCTTACCTCCGGTTTTCGATTTTAGCATTCTTAGTGGCATTGGATTCTATTTTTTGAGTACATTCCAATTATTAAGGTTTTAACTAGAGATTTCATCACCTATTTTCCCAAATCCTCAATTTCCTAATTTTCCAAAAAAAATTCCAAAATTCTACGAAATTATGTATTTTGCAAAATTAAATTTTTTTTGGGTTATTACAATATTTCTCTTTGTTAATACGTTACAATAGAACTACTATTGTGCATAATTTTTTTGCTTAGTTCATCAATGAAAATATCTGAAATTAATTGTTCCAGACAAAAGACATTGGGAAAAAGAACACCCAAGTCTTAAATTTCTAATTTTTATTAAAAAAGGCATCGAGTGAAGAACTTAAAGTCCATTATTTGTTGTTGTTTATGTGAATAGTAATAGCATTTTGCTTATATTAAACTTGAATTTTTTTAAATTTATTATATATATTTTTTATTGATCCAAAGATTAATTGTTTTGAATTTCAATGAAAAAGCCTAGCACGTATTGTCGTAGGTTGGTGAATCTGGTATGTTTGTGATTGAATATCTTACTATTTTTTTATTTTTTTTTAAATCTAACCATACCATTAGATTCTTTATTATCATATTGTATTAAATATCAAGTTTTATTGAAACTTCTTATCAGGAAGTCATTTTATTTTCTTTATTCTATTGCTTATATTTTTAAAATTGAATATGAAAAGAAAATTCATTAAAAAGGAGGGGCCGTTTTGATATCAATAGCCCTCCCCCTTAAAGGAATAAAAAACAAATCATGAGATCCGTTTCCAAACCCGACAAAAGAAAAGAAGAAGAAGAGGAAAACGAGGAATAAAGAAGGGCAAGAGGAGGAAGAAGCAGAAGATCCATCCCGCACAGGAGGAATTGATCATGATGGTGAGAAGGAGAATCGAGTGTAAGGGTTCACTGGAGAAGATGATGACTTAGATTGTTGATTTGAGCTGATCATTCTCTTCAACACAAGAGGACGAACAAAACCCCCTAGTTTATTGGTTGATTCATGCTAATCTTAATCATGTTAGATCCAAGTTTTATTGATGATTCAACCTTTGATTTCCTAATCCATGCTTAGACGAGTATAAAATAGGCTTGAAATATCTTAGTTATAGCTGAAATTATCAATCTAAACTAGAAACCGATTGGACAATCTCAGCCATCCGATCAGGCACTGTTGGAACAATGACTATTAGACATTTGATCAATGATCATATGCCACAGGACACATAGGTGCCATAGTCAAATAGTTTTAATTAAGAAGGTAAATCTTTATAGATATTAGCATTAGACCTCCTTTTCTTGTGCTTTACTAGTAGGGCTAATGAATGACTCTTTGATCTATGTCGTTCCCAGTTCAGCCAGGTCTGATTATAAATGCTTAATAAGCTAAATTCCTCTGAAAATTATTTGATTAGAATGTTAATCATTCGAAATCAACTGCAACTGAAAGGCCTACTGTTTCGATCAAGGACAGGAGAAAATAAAAAATTTGAATGATCCTACCATTAATTTCTTAATCCACATTTAGAAATGCATGAACACATACTTGGGATAACCTGAATATGATAGAAGATTGTTAATCCAAGCTTGAAACAGATAGGACAATCTTGATCGTCTAATTAGTCATTGTTGGAGTTTAGGCACTGCAACATTGGATCGATGACCAGATGTTGCCATTACATTTATTGACCTTTAAATTGTTTATAAATTAAGAAATATTTCATATTAGGATATTGATTTACTAGATCCAAATGTAATATAACACCTAATCATTAGATCATCAAATCGAAGATTTCTAATATCAATTAGAGATCAAAACGTGTATTCCAAGTACTTAGAAACTATAGATGTATAATTTAAAATAATCTATAGATTA
Source organism: Warburgia ugandensis (assembly GCA_035236585.1). Lineage (NCBI taxonomy): Eukaryota > Viridiplantae > Streptophyta > Magnoliopsida > Canellales > Canellaceae > Warburgia > Warburgia ugandensis. Next base: position 72,289,900 of record CP141129.1, on the reverse strand, counting down.
ATGATGCATTGAGAGCCATTCAACTATTAAATTTATAATCCGATGAATTGAAAAGAGTTAATTGATGAAGTTGAATGCATTATTTCCCAAGATTTATATGATAGAGGTCGAGGTCGACTGATTCTTTTGATTTTGGGATTGTGATTACATGTAGGTATTCTAGACATTACATGTGTTCTACTTAAATTGAAACTTTAAAGAATTATGTTCAAATAGATGAAATCCTAATTTGATTTATAAGAATTTTTCATTTGGAATTATTGTAATTATGGTCGGGATTTTCAAAACTTTATCTAAATAGTTAACTCTAAATTGTCTATAGTTTCAGTTCAACCTACTGTGTGTATTCAAATTATGAACTAAGTGAATTAGCATGATTATAAGTATTACTTTTTCATCAGATGGATTTAAGTATTTCGTGGTTTTATTTTAAAGATGCTTAGTATGTGACTAATGAGTCGCATTGAATAAAGAGGTACCAAATTTATCTCATTGTTTTTTAATAATTTATTTTAGATGGGGGCTTTTGCCCAGTGGATACTATGCTAAGAGAGTGTAGGGTAGGTCACCCACTTTTCGAAGTTTAGATACCTATTATAGGGGTGGCAAATCATGTCTGTGAGTCATGTTTGTGTCGTGTTAAGACTGACCCATTAGAGTATATGGGTAGACATGAACATGACCCGATTAATAATCGTGTTAATAACCTGTGACTCGAATATGATCTAATTATTAAACAAGTTGGCATGACATGACTTGTGTAACACGATGAGAAAGATGTACTAATCATGCTCTCTCTCTCTCTCTCTCTCTCTCTCTCTCTCTCTCTCTCTCTCTCTCTCTCTCTCTCTCTCTCTCTCTCTCTCTCTCTCTCTCTCTCTCTCTCTCTCTCTCTCTCTCTCTCTCTCTCTCTCTCTCTCTCAGCAGCATCCCTTCACCTCCTCACTGCTCTCCCTATTCTTCTCAACATCCTTATATGTCTACCCATACGGCACCATCCCAAGAGTGCTTGAGCTAGCCACTGTCATCTCTGTGGTGGGTTCCCTCCCCTCTCTTTGATCAACCCGAGTCGACAACATTGGCTATACCTTCTCTACAGTCACCCTGGACTTGATTCCCTCTCATGCTCTCTCATTGTCAGCTGGCATTGACAACTTAGTCGATCACCCTTGATTGCACTCTCCCACCGACAAACACCTCTCTCTATTTTCCAGATGCCGGCTTCTTCCTACTCCACGACAACACCCCTAGTCTTCGCTCTCCCTCTCTGTCTGCTAGACACCAACGTAGCCCACCTCCCATTTCCCTCTCTGCTCCATCGGAAACCAGCTGCCTCATCCTTTCTCTTTTGGATTTTTTTCGCCGGTTGACTATGTAAGAAATGTGAAAATAATAATAATAAATAAAAACTAAAAGGCTTAAAATAGAGGGGGCCTGTATTTGATACAAACACACCTCCCACTTAAGGAATTGATGAACACTGCTAGGTATGTTCTCAGCTCGATCGAGAGAGGGAGAGAGTGAAGAGGAGAGGGAGAAGAGAAGAGGGGAAAGAGGAAGAGAGAGTAGGAGAGAAGGAGAAGGGAGGTAGAAGAGGAGGATCCGGCCCATCCTCCTCCTTCCACGTAATCCACCGACAATAGGAGAAACAGATTGACGATGAGGGGTTTTGCGTCAGTCAATGGAAAAGATAGAGGGAATGGGGATAATGAACAACGATGGGAGCTGTTCACTGTCTTCCCCTAGCTACCACAAGCAAAACTCCTATGGTTGCATATTGATTGAGCAAGTTTTTGGTGGAGAAAAGGGGAAAAAACAGTACCGATGGTGGAGTTTGCCAGCGATGGTAATCTCCTTCTCCAACAACAATTGGAGGTTGAAGACACTCCTTAAAGGTAAGATCTAGGATACCCACCTCTTGAATCTTGGTATTTTACAAGATCTATGCCTTTTTGACCTAGATCTATAATTAGAGATGATCCAACCGTCCATTCCCTAATCTAAGCTTCGGGATGAGTAATGAAAGACATGATGTAGCTTAGATCACACTAGATTTACAAATCTAGGCTGAAAACTGATTATGCAATCTTAGCCGTCTGATCGGGTACTGTTTGCACAGTAAATTCTTGATGTTTGATTGATGATCAGATATCACAGATGAATCCTAGGACCTTAAATTAGTTAGGATGTGACAAAAAATTTTTTTGTGAAATTTGGATAAAAACATGATGGGAAACCTTGGTCGTCCGATCAAATAGGTGTGGAAGAGAAACTTAGCATCATCTAATCGACGATCAGATTCCACTATCATGTTCTCTAACTCTTAATCAATAAATACACTCTGAAAACATATAGTTAGGCTACAGACCATGAGAATGGATTGATGAACTGGCAATTGTGATTTGAAATGAGAAAATTTACTTGGAATTGTGAACATGTGGGTTGACATTGACAATGAATTCAAAAAAAATTTTGGTTAGGTGATCGATAAGTGATCGAAGGAGGGATATAGCAAAATTGTGAAGCATGATAAGGGAGGCAGGTAGTTTGGACATCAATATGCTTGCTTGAACTAGGACAAACCACTGATAACTATCCTATTGTGTTTAGAATTGCTTGAAACTTGAGATTTTAATCTTTTGGTTTATGTAGCTATCATAATTATATTTTCATACAATTTGTTTAAAATGGCTCATTATTTTAGTATCAAATTGAAAACTAGTATATGAAAATGTATTAAAAACTACATGTACTTCATGAGTCAAGAAATAACAAAAGAGGAAACCTCATCTCAACCCGAATTGTGGATTTCCATTACATTGTTATATCGTATTATGATGTTTAAATTTCATGAGTTAAAAGATGCATGGATTTTAGGGATTTTATTGGTTATGTCGACATGCGATGATGCCTATTATTACTATGTTATAATGGATATATTGGGGTGGTGGATGCTATGTTGGAAGATTGAGGATTGATCATCCTTTTTCTTCTGAAATTGTGTATGTGTGGTAGATATCTGGCCGGAGGGGTCAAATTCAAGCTCATGTCATCATGGACAGGTCATGGCTTGTGTATTGTGTTTTCCATGATCACAATGTAGGGAGTCTATCCGCTTGATATCTGCGAGATAGCGGTGGACTTAATTGGTTCATGCCTGTTGCACAGAGTCTATTATTTTTAGGTTCATATGTATATTGCGTAATAGCGCAGGTGCAATGAGTGCTCATGACCAATGGCAGGTGGCCGGATTTGAGTGTTTTTATACTTGTAAAATCTCTTGAGGAGATTTAGAATATGTGTGTGTGTGTGTGTGTGTGTACTTGTTGAAATACTTTATTTGCATTTAAGCATTTTACAGTTTAAATGCATTTCTCTATTGTTTTTTATGTATAAAAAGAGTCATGACTATCTTCCATATCATATAAATGCTTTGCAAAGGTTATTATCCTTATTTGGAAATAGCACGCATGGATGTTAAACTGATGATTTGAATTGATTGAACATGAAAATCATTTGAATTTGTATGGTAGGGATTTCGGAGCCTTGACTTGGGACCTACAGGGAAGCTATTTTGAGTTAAGGTGAGATATAGGCAAAGACTTCTAAAGATTCTTACAAATCTTATATAATTAAATTTGTTTCATGACTCTATTAGAAAAGGACATGTGGATGTGTATTTATTACCGTTTGAGAGAATGATTGTGACTGGAGTGATCTTGGGTACACAAGTCTAATTCCAAGCCTTTTTGGTATTACCAAAATATTTATTTTATTTAAATTAAATAGAAATGGGTGTGGTTGTGTTTGGAGGGAGACATAGTCTTTGTTATTGATTTTATATGTATATTGTGATTATCAGGTTGTTGCATTGCATGCGTTAAATGCACGGGGTCCAAAATACAAGAGAAACTCTCCTGTATTTTCTGTAGAAATGTGTTATTCATTTATCTGAAAATCTTTGCTTTTATAAAAAATAAAATGACACTTGGGATTTTTAATGTCTTCTTTTCAAACTTATTTTTCTGCTATTTGGTTTCTAAATAGTTTTTCAAACTCTGGGCTCCAAAAATAAAAAGATTTATGAAAAAGTGTTATAAAAACCTGGGATGTCACAAACTATGATAACCCGACAAGGCTATTAGGTGAAACCATATGAACGCCATCTCTCTCTATCTCTCATTTTTTACTGCTTCTTTAGTCACTGCACCCCTTTTCCCTCTCTTCCCTCTTCTTCTTCTCCACATCCCCTGCTTCATTGGCTCCCCTTTCACCATCTTCTTCGTCGGGTTTCTCTATATTTCTGCTAAGATAAGAATATTTTCCCCATTTTTACCCTTTACCCTTTAAATAAAATTCCTTGTGTTCCTAATTTAATTACATCTGTATCCTTTTCTTATCCAGTTTTGCTTTATCCTTATTCTGCTTATCCCAAAACTGTGTAATCTAAGGCTATTTATTAAAGCTCAAACCTAATCAATGGTTTAGCTTTAACAAACAAAATCACTTCAATTCCTAATATGTTTCTTATCATAATTCTAATTAATCTTTAGATCTTATTCTTAGGGCAATTCCTAGTTGCTTCAACAATTTTGATTTTAAATTTTAAATTTAGAAATTAGATCTAAGGCATCCAAAATCATTCTTTAGCCCAACTCATCTAAATTTTGAGAAATCTGCCTAATCCAGTCGTTAAATCTTTAATCAGTACCAATGAGAGATTAATGAAGGCCAATTAAAGTTTTTGATATCAGATTTGAAGAAATTTGTTATAATCAAGCTAGGTAAGTAGATTTTATTTGTTTTCTAGTTAAATTTTTGTCTTTTTGTAATTTTTATTAATTAAATAGATTTTAGTTTATAATTCATTGTTAGTTAATTTTTGTTATTTTTTAAAACTTTTAGACAAATAAATTTTATTTAAACTCTATCTTTTGAAGTCGAGTCTACGTGGAATTGACCTGTACTTGCATTAGCTACACTATAATAGTCCATGCACTTACTGTAAAACAATCAACAGAGGCTTACAGAGGAGAAAGTTTGACGATGACTAAGGTAATATAAGCTAGCTTTAGTAACGTATATTTTTAAACACCCTTTGAACTATGGGTTATGTTCAAACTATATAACTATTAAACTTTGAACTTTCCTTGGAGTAGATTTTGGATAAATGATTAGATATAAATCTTCTTGTGTTAAAATTTAGGTTTTCTTAAAATTTTTTGAAAGTCTGAGTGTATGGGTGTGGAGACAGAGTCTCCAAGTTTATTGATGATAATTGTGAATTTATCATAGAGGAAACTTTATTGGATTTTTGTTAGAAATAGAATGTTTATTTTTTGTGAAAGTTATAACACTTGGAGTTTTTCAAAATAAAAAACAAAACTATTTTCTTAAAGAAAATATGATATTATTTGTTTTTCACAAAAAAAATTTCATAACAAGGATTCCAACTTATTTAAAAATATATTTGAAAAAGGTTGTCATAGTGGACAACTTAATCACGTCTGTGTTTATAAGATAGCAAGTCTATTATTAAGAGAGTGAAATAGAGAAGGGTAATATTGAAATTTCAAAAACTAATAGGAAAGGAGGTGCAAATTACAATGGCAACTTTGCAAAGCTTGTAAAACTTAATCACAAACTTGCAAAACTCCAAAACCGTTGGACTTTTTCATTTTTGCAAAAACCCTACTTTTTACGTGCGCTCCATTTGCTCTGTATTCTTGGCAAGTAATGTTGTTAACTGTCTTTCAGAACCGGAAAGTTTCAGTCGAGCCAAGCTTCCTCGGCGGACGGCGGAACCTGGGGCTAACCCACCGATTCCACTACGATTAAGCCCGACAAGAACAGGAAGAAGAGTTTAGGGTTCTCTTCCTCTCTTCCCATTTCTTATTCTGAAAAGTAATCATTATATTCCGAAGTAGGGATCTTTGCTTGGGTGATTTTTCCCTTTCAGGTACTTTCCTGGGGATTCAGAGGCTCATTTCAATCTCTTCTTGTGATCTAGTTTTTGGTTTAATGGCTAGAGGATTGCTTAAGCAGCTAGCTTCTGGAACTATTTCCAACGCCGGAAAATGGCAGCAGCCGCCGCCGCTCCGCCGTCTCAATACCCGTGACTATCAGGTGGTTACTTTTTTTTTTTTTTTTTTTCTTGAGATACTTTTCTTAGCGATGTTTTTCCTTAGGGATCTATCTATATTTGTGGTACCGTGTAATCATCATTTATGGCAAAGAATTTCCAGTTCTTGTTAGGGAAGTAGAGAAGCGTTCTATACTGGATTAATCCCTTATCTCGGATTGGAGATATCACATGCATAATAGTTGGTTTTTCTGGGTAAAACTTTGAAATTTCTTCAGATCATTGAAACGCTGGGAACTTCCTTTGCTAATTATGGCATTGATAACAGTGTTCTACTTATGAATTATCATATTCGAGTTTGTTGTATGGAGCACCCATATTCAGTGTTTTGCGGATCGTTAAGTGGTTTGAGTCTAGTACTCATTATGTTGTTTTCTTTTGCATTTATCTGCATATATTCATGCTATTTGAGTAAACTGGCTAGATTCCTAGATCAAGTAAAATGTCATACATTGAACTGAATTTTGTTTTGGTGAATCTGGTGCAGTTGGTTTTTAAGAGCCAATTTCTTGCTGATGGGCGAGTGTTGGGAACCCTCCCAAGTGGATTTAAGGGTGGAGGGCATATTGTCAAAGTTGATGAGGTTGAAGCAGTATCTGGTATTTGGTTCTCTTAACAGTTCCTTTCTTTTTTCTCTTTTGCGTGTGGTTTGATTCAGGTTAAGCATTTGATATTACACTATGGCCATGTTCTCTGTATAATGAAGCTAAAGAAGTGATCATTTCTTTTCTGAAGATAAATCTGCTTATTTAGATTAAGAAAAAGTGAGGTTGTGATTTGCCTCTCATTAAAACAGTAGAGAGCTGAGTTCCCAGGATATGACATAAATTACATAGCTAAGGTATCCTGTAGCCAAGCATAAAGAATTTGGAATTTGGTCAAAAGTGGAGATAGAGAGAACAGAAGTACATGGACATACTAGCTATCTGAATGTTTACTAATGTCAATATCAGAGAACTCTGATAGTCAATGGTCTGGCTGCAAGAACTAAAAACTTGGTGCTGAAGAAGATGTAGCCTGCTTCCTCAATTCTTCCATTGTTCTTATTGTGAGGACTGCCCTAATTCATGAACTGTTAAAGCTTTGGCCATCTGGCTCTATGCCTTGGTACCTGTTTGATGACTCTTCTTCACCTTGAAATAATTCCTTGGTCATCTTAACTATCATCATCTCATCTTGAGTGACTGTTTCACTCTTTTCCTTCAGGAAGCAGGAAAATTTAAAGTTGTCTTTTCTTCTTGTGCCATTTATTCATGGAACATGACAGTAACTAGATACAGGTGTTTTTTTTGTGTCTGGTTTTCAGTAGCCCTCCTAAATCACCAAAAGTCTTTTGAAGATATATTACCCTTTTAACTGATAGTAACTACGTGTATGTCTCTTTTAATCAGTTAAGCAAGCTGAACATACAAACAATAAGTACATCACTGGAAGCAAAGGGCTTGAACATGGATGCTGAATATGTGTAATGATGATGGCAACAGGAAAATTGATTAACGGCCTGTTGGAAGACATCTATCTGAAGGTTCGAATGTCATTCTTCATTAGTTATACTGAACATACTAACTAGTTTTACGTATTGAATAATTAGCATCTAATTCCATTCCCAACTTAGAACAACAAATCGTTCTTTGTTGTTACAGTGTCCTCACTCCCTGATGCCACAAAATTCTGATGTTGAAATATTTACTTCAGACAGTGACTTCTCCATTTTATTTTATTTTGTTTTAGGTTAAAAGGTAACATTGCAGAAGCATTTCAGGTCCAGAGATATCTTAATCTGTCATGTGGTGTATGAACTTCTATATTCTGATACAATTAATTCTTAATCTGGTTTTAGTCTTCCATTTTCTTGTGCATTCTCCTTTTATTGACACTTATGGCACATAAACATTACCAATGCTTATCTTATTTTCTATATATTATTCTTGCACGTAAGATGCTGGGGTAAGATTTTTTATTATGTGTATTTGTTATTGTACTTTCTAACTCTTAACAGCAGCTGCCTTTTTTCTTCATTTGAATATCCTTTTTAACAAATCTTAAGGAGTCACGTGTTTGAAGTAAAACCAAAGTCAGAACAGATCATGTTTCTGTCTTTGACTATATAGCATAGGGTCTTGGTATCGTTCAACAAGTCCCTGTCCAACAAAAATTCCTGAAACTCACATTGGCAATACATAATTGTTGGAAGATCAGGACATCGCCAAGAAAAGCAGAAGAATTATTGCTTGGTATTTCTGTTAAGGCAGACAAATCTAGTGGAAACTGTCATTTGTTCTCTCTATATTGCATATGCGGTGCTCTATCCATTTCCAATATCCTTCACAATTTGTTGTCTCTTTCTTTAGTGGCGTTTGAGAAAGATAAACTTCTTTTAATTTTTATCTAACTTGATTACTACCTAGAACCAATAAGATTTCGGTCCTTCTCTTCCATTCAGTCCATAAGTTAATCAGTGGCATATGAAGAATCAGTAACGAAGTGTAGCACTTACCAAGTTAACCTGGCTCATGCCTCCTGCTGGTAAAGGCCTAGGTTCTGCACAAAATTTTCCATGCACTGGATTGAGTCCTTTTCTGTTTTCAATTAAGCATGCATTTAGTAAGTGCACGAGACAAAGAAGGGGACCCAGATCCATTTATGAGAGTGGATATATGTAGAGATTTGGGAGCAGTCATAATTTCTTCTTCTTAGAGGAGGTACTGCCATGTTGTTAAGTTGACGGTTTGTGATAGCATGTTTTTTGAAAGGACTAATAGATTCTTTGTTTTATTCTTTTTTACTTTATCCCCCCGTGCCTCTAGAACTATCTTGCCTTTTATAGTTGATGCATGTCAGAATTAATATATTTACCTTCATTTGAAACTTTTGTTTTGTGCACGTAGTTGTTTATATCTACCATAAATTTATTGTCTCTGGAATTGTTTATTTGCTCTTGCTCAAGCTTGGGCCTTATAAACGTCTTGCTATTAGATCAGCATGGTGAGACTATGTCTTGCATGTTTTTGTTCTTTTCTTGTTCAAGTTTCTTTGAATAGGAGAAAAGTTTACTTGTTAATTACATTTTTCATCTAGATTGAAACATTCTAGTGCCCAATTTGAAAAAGTGCCCATTTTTAAAAGTTTCAATGAGAGTTGATGCTTAAACCATGCATGTGGAAGTTGACACCATCCAAATGTGGTGTGTCTCAAGGTAACATATGCTTTGATAATTTGAAGGTCTAATTCCAATAACATGCTTTGGCTGTTTGCTTTAACAATGGGAGCTAATATCGGTAACTAGCTTCTGAAAACTTACCTATCCTCTGTAGGCCCGAGAAAACCCTTATTCTATGTCTACAATTGTTGAATCACATTCAGTGGGCCGAAATTTGGTGGTTCTTTTGATGCTTCTTAGATGTTTTCCATGCATTCAGTATCCAACCGAACCTATTATCATAACATGCATCATTTGGGAGGCTATTGTTTTTCTGAGAGGCACACTTTTTTGGCCTCTCATCATTAGTCTGACCAATAATACATCCAAAATTTCCCTCTTTTTTAATTTTAATTTTTAAAATTATAAATGTTCTTGGCACAACTGTAGAGTTGTCATCATGTGACTTTGAGGTCATGGGTTTATGGCGTGGAAACAGCCTCTTGCAAAATGCAAGGTAAGGCTGCATACTATTGACCCTTGTGGTCCACCCCTTCCCCAGAACCCGCATATGCTAGAGCTTCTTGCACTGGGCTGCCCTTTTATATATGTTCTTACAAAACTGGCCTGTTATAGCAGCACAAGCATTTTATAGGATAGATGGACCCTGGAGAAAGTTTTTTTTGTTGATGTGTTGAAGGGTATAATTGGTTTATTGCAGCTATAAAAATCACAGCATACAGTTAACTGTTAGTGATGACTTTTGTCAGGTATCCATGTTTTGTTTGGAAGGCAATCTAGACACCACATGCTTCCTTGTCATGTGAGAATGTTAGCATCCACTTCGGATTCACAGTCAACAGGAAGGACAGCACATGAGGTTTTACTACATGTAACTTCATTAGTTTTTTTCTTCTTTTTATTTAATGACAATAATACCATGTGTGCATTCTCTGTGGCGCGGCTCTCTATTTTTCTGCCATTCCATTTTGGTAGCTGCAAGATGTTCAAAAATCAATGTAGTTGTTAACAACTTAAACTTTCACAACTTATTTGAATATCAGGATATGCTTGTACATGTTCATCTTTAGTAGAAGATATGTTCTTTTGTTGAAAGGGAGACTAAAGTTTTCTTATGCTGTGTGGGCATTTCAGTCTGATTCTTTGCTCTAGGCTGCCCGCTTTCAATATTTGACCCTTTATCTACTTGTTGTTAGGTTTTTCACTTCACTTCAATTCACCTTCATTTCCTTTCTGCAGCAAAAGAAAAAAGATATATCTACAGTTGAGGATCCCTTTGATGCTCCTACGTACAACATTCCAGAGAAGCCAGTGACATTTACAGAAGGTGCTTCTTACAGTCTCATAATATTTGCAGGGCTGGGTGTTGCAGGGGCTGCCGCATATGCTGTTTTCAAGGAGCTCATCTTTCAACCAAAAGAGTAAGACTTAAATTAGCATTCCTTGTAATTAGTTCCTAAGTGACAGAAATAGGAACCCTAGTATTGCCTTTCTTTTCTCTTTTTAAGTCCTGTTAATCATTATTATTATTATAGAACACGAAGTATAAATCCTTCTGTATGATCTAAAGATAATGAAAGGCTCTACTATTTTCAGTGATAGCAATAATATCTTTGCTTGAAATAAGATGGAGCCCTTTGCTCTGTAGACATCCATAATTGTGTCAGGTGATTTAATAAACACACACCATGATAAACCATGTGAGCAATTGCATTGATGAGTCACAGACACGAAAGAAGGGCTTATGCCAATTTCACTAGAATCCAGAATACCGATAAAGTTTGAGGGGCAAAAAATTTGCAACCCGATCATTTGTGATTTCAATGTGGCTATGGAACCTGGAGTCATTGATGCCCATTTCCCCCCCCTTTTTTTTTTCTTATTTTGAGTCTATAAGACCAAAGAAAAACTATTATAAGATGGCATAGCTTTCTTACATAAAACTGCACTTCTAGGTTTGCCAAGGAATCAGCAACTGTTTTGCCTTTAATTTACACATGCCCAGAACAACAGTGTCTACTGCTGTAAAAATTGACCATCTTGTTAAGATGCAAGCCAGTGGTCTACCATCTCCTAGTCTTTTGTGTGGCCATCCTCTATTCAACCATTAAGCATACACGGCTCTCCTCTTATTTAAAGTCCTTGTACCCCGTGAACTAGAGAAGGACTTTAAAACCACCCATCCTGTCCCTGAATACTCCCATAACACTTGCTGGCCTTGGATTCCCCAATGAAACATCCATCAAAATCGGTTGATTTTGTCTGTATGGGATTGGATTTAGCTTCCCTTTCTTTCTCAGCAGCCTTCCTCTAGTAACATCCGACAGTTGATAAGAACAAACCATCCTCAGCTCTAACTTTTTCCTCCCTACTCCCTTCACTCAATCCCTAGAATGTTCCCCTCTAAGATCTGCTATGCCCAACTAACCAGGATCGCTTGATCTCCCAACTGTATGTAGCCCTCCCATTTTGGATTGTCTTTAAATAATCACCACACCCAACACCCCACCACCCAAAAAATAAAAAAAAACCCTCCCAACAACACACACAGACTTAGTGTTCCTCTGTATGCCCCTGCCCAATTTCCATTATTTTCTACAATTTATAGGAGGGCAATTCAGGTATTTCTGCATCTTCATCTCCTTAAAAGTAAAAAAATGCTGTTCTTGCTGAGAATATCCAAATACAGATTGTTCCTCTGAGCTAGCGCATCGTTGGGAGGTTGTTTTGTGGCTGAATTTTGCAGAAAATTTGAAGGGCTTTTCATCCTCTTCCCTAATTCTGTACTCTATGAATATGGAGGGGTTTCCTGGTAGGAGTTGTATGTTGATTATGAATAGCATATTCATGTCAACATTCAAAAGAAGAATCAAAAGAGGAAAGTCATACGAGCTGATACAACAATCGTTTTATTTTTTGACTTTTTCAAACAGAAACCAAAAGGTGCAAGTTACTGAAGATAATCCCTTATGTAAACCAAATTCTGGTAGCTGAATGATGCCATGAAGGTTGATTCATTCAAAGTCTGGAAGAAGGCCTTCTTATTTAGATTGGAAATGAGTTATGGAAAATGTATGATTTAAAGCTGCTACCTAGCCAGGTTGGCACATAAAACTAGTGCAAGAAAGTATAATTGACGAGAAGATGAGCAGAGAGCACAAATCAAAGACTAAAGCAACATGATGCACATCTTCTGCTGTATGGGCAATCTTTTCTGTCCTGCTTGGTGATATAAGCTAATAGTTCCTAAGTTGTTTTTACTGCATTAATTTCAGACCTATGCTGAATAAGCTACTCAGATGTGTTGGGGTTTGTTTAGAATCTAGATAAAGTTCCGATGCTCCTGGAGTAGCTAGAGCTGCTAATTGACCTTGCATTACAGTATCATTACAAAATTGCATGCTGCTTTACATGTGGTTGTTGATCTAGAGATGCTTGTTCATTTCTGATTTCATCATTTTGATGTATGGAAAGCATTGTTTGTATGAAGAAGATGTAGAGGCATTGTTTCACCATTATCACCAGACCAACATTGTTCCAGTAGCTGCCTTTCAAAAAAAATAAATTTCAATTCTATGCTTATGAAGTTAACTACTATTCAAGGGACTGCTATGCTCATAACTGGTATGCAAGGGACTGTTATGCTTTTGTTGCATTGCTGCATTGATCTCTAGCTTTTTGGCTGTTTTTCCCCTAATGGGAGAGACCCTTTTGGGTCTACGCGAGAAAACCGTGTAAAATTCAATGAAGATGGAGAAATACCCAAATTACCCTCTTCCAAATGGTTGAAAATAACGGTAACTGGGTTAGGGGCTCAAGAACGAACAATTTTCCCAGTAGGGGGGTTACTTATGGACGATTCAAAATGGGAGGGCTACATGCAGACGATGACCAAAATGCAGGGGCCAATGACAAACCAGTGCCTGCAAAGCTCTATTGATTTCGTCCTCCTAAATACAGCATATGTTTACAGGATTGAGGACCTGAAAAAGTAGGCCCTCTTTTTAAGATGAGAAATAACCGCCTGCTTAAAAGATCATGCATGTTATTGGGAACGTAAATATTCCTCTGGTGCAAAAACACTGATGAACTAAAAAAGACTATCTTTGTACCCCTTGAAATGCCTTCCATTTGCATGATAAAACCTTTTCTTCTGTAGGATGTTGCGCATATTTATCTGTCTCAAAAGCAAAACCAGGATCTTAATTCATTCTGTTGGCATATGTTGACACCTTTGAATCTAGTTTTCCTCTATCTTTTGTTGTAGTGGACGTAGAGGAATCTAATGGCTGCATCTGTACAACCTTTTATTTTTCTAACCCATAGTACTGTTTGAAAATAATATCCTCAAAATGTAGGTACAAAATTTTCGGGAAGGCTTTGGAAAGAGTTCAGAACGATAGTCAGGTTTGTAGAAAGCATCTGATCTGTCTTGTGCATTTTCAATTTTTCCAGATAGATGCTTCTTTTCTTCAGTTCCTTTGTTTCTCAACCCCTTTGTTACAGTCAATATTCATTTCTCTGGTGAATTTTGCGCACCTTGCTAGGTTAGAGTGAGAATAGGATCTCCTGTTACTGGCTATGGCCAAGAAAGTAGAAACCGTGCTGCTCGCCAACGCGTTCCCCATAGAACATGGACGGATGAGGATGGAATTGAGCATGTTGAGGTAGCATCCTACTAGAAATTTCTGAAGTACGTTTCCTCTTGCTTTCTTAGACAACAACACTTTTTAACATTTATCATTCAAAAGGAAAAAAGTTTTAGTTCCAAGTTTATCAAAATAAGTCCTGAATCATGTGAGATTCAGCAATCATGAACAATGGTAATTGGCATGTATAAACTTCACAGCTTTCTGGCGGAAAGTTTATTCTTGAAACTTCTTTTTCCTTCTTCTTCTTCTTCTTTTTTTTTTTATAGCAAATTTGATAAATTCTCTGGAAATAATATTGCTTCTGCTTTCAGAATTGAGGTCCTAAAAATGTAAATGTATAAAGCCAAATATTAGTTCTATGATTACAGCATCCGGTGTCGGTAATAAGCTCACGGTTAGCTCAATGTAATGAATTAAGCCTTGATTTGTCTTGTGCACAATAGTCCCAAAATCTGATCCATCTCTTCCTTAACTCTGTTGGTAAGGCTTGTTTCTTCCTTGTTGCCTCCAAGACTGACTGGCTGACTATCCAATTCATAGCTGATAAGTCACAATTGTAACTGCAAGGAGCTATTTGGCCTGCTCGTGAAAACCCACTTGAGTCTATAAGCAACACATGCAATATGCTTATCCGCTGCACCAAGTCTTAATTAGATGAAGTGAACACTTTTTTTCTCTGTTGACAGCCTGAGAAACATTTGCTCAGGCAGTTTTGTTGTGTTGAAGTTTTTACCTGTTTGATAATCGTGCAGATTAACTTCTATATACGTGGGCCGCATGGAGCAGGGAAAGTTTTCACTGAGATGTTCAAGGACAAGGTTGACACACAATGGAAGTACACCTACCTGATTGTTGAAATTAAATCACCCACGCCTGCACAACTGATGCTAGAGTCTTATGTCCCAGCTTAAGGGAGAGGAGATCATGTTGTCATGATCAGGCCACGGCTTCCTGTAGAAATAGAAAAGAGCCATAATCGACTAAGATAATTCCTGTTATACATGGGTACAACTGGAAAAGGTCAGTGGAAATGGCGACTATCATCTGCTTCCTCAAGATAGTTCTCCATAATTTTTTTATTACTGAAATGAGCCTGTTATAAATTAATTTAATTTTCTACAACTTGAATTGCTGAGGATGATGGGTTTGCAAGGTCGATTACCAAGTTGTCCTCTGAGGTTCATCTATGTGAGACCACAAGCCTTAGTTTTCATTTCTTATTTATTTTCCCTATTATCATCCAGCATCACACTATGCTTACATGCATAATTAAAATATATGGAAGGTATTATCTGATACTTGTTAAGAGATTAATCTCATATAATAACCTTTCATTGTCAAATTGAGAGGCTTTCTCCGCCGGGCCCGTATTACTCCCTGCAACATCTTTTTCATGTTTTAGAAGTTTCAATTATAGAGGAGTCGTCCACGCCTGAAGCTGTTTATCATTTCTTCTGTACCAAAAATAGACAACCCACTAGAAATTAATGCATTGGATGATTCTAACCACTTGTTTTGGGTCTTTGAAAAGATTAACCAAAATATATGGTCATAATTTTTTATTCAAACGAAACAGAGGCCAAACACATTGAATGGGTATGGAATTTGATCTCGAGCCCATGTAAGCCATTCAAACCATGATAAATTGCTTCTTTCTTTCAAAGATTTCAGTGTGCTTGAGGAATAGAGTTGTGGATTTTTTCCGCACTAAAGTCATGGACGCCTACCAGGACTCCACTGGCTAATGAGCAGGCAGAAACTCCAGTAATATATCCTGATAGCTCAAACTCTGTGGATTTGATATCCATTTAAATACTCCAAACTATAACCGGCCAGACACAAAAGATAAGTTGGAGGTTAGTAAGAAAAACTTTATGTAAAAGGTTTTTATCTTCAAGAAAAATATAAAGATGACTGGAGTATTTTAGGAAAGAAAATAATAATAAAAAACTTATAATGAAAATGAAAATAATTGGAAAAAGTTGGAAATTGTGAGGAAGAGAGGTATCTACCAGGATATTCTCTCTAAGTATATGTGTACTTGTTGGTGCATTTACTAGTTTAAATATGATATTCCCACCCCTTGTATTTCCCTTATCATCATTTTCCTATAGAAAAAATAATAAGGGTGAAAAAGAAAAATGTGGTATTGGTATCCATCTTAATATTTCCGCCTGCATTTACTATCCACTCTCTTTGTTGTCGTTATTTCTCTCTCCCTGAGACTTACCTACATTTATTTTCCCAAATGAGACTCTCTCTCTCTCTCTCTCTAGAATTTCTACCAATGGGTTATATTGAAGGAAAATGGGATGTGGGCTTATTTTTTCTTTTTCTTTCATAGATCGGAGATGTTCATCTAACTCGGCCTCAATCATGTGCTTTTGACATCAAAACTCACAGCTATTAAAAATCTCTAAGGTCCTTCATTTATGATCTGTTAGCTTGCGAATGATGGTGTAAAACAAAACGACCTTCATATTGTCCATTGGGCAAGCATAAAAAGGCAAGCAAAAAAGTGGGATGCACCCATTTATTTTTTTAATATAACCCATGCAAAGAGTTGTATGGTAGAAATTCCTCTCTCTCTCTCTCATGCACTCGGGCACGCAAAAAAGGAAAAGCAGGCTCAAAATTTTGGGGTTTTTCCATGATCAAAGTCATTCTTCAGATTCACCATCTCTCAAGATGAGAGGGTACCGAAAATGCCATCCAATGGGCATGTCTATAGTGGGTCCTCAATAGCTGAAAACACCCCCTGAGCCACTTAAAACTCGTCTGTTAGTGGCCACTTTGGATGGAGACATTAAGTGGGCGTTAAGTAAAAGGGTATTTTGGAAATTTCGATATCCCATTCTTTCATCTTGGCAGCCACGGCTCCAATTGAGGCTAAGAGCACAAGAACCATCTGAATCGTCTAGACGATTCCTGTCTACAAAGAAGCTGAAAATGCTAAATGAGGAAGCCTAAATAATTTGTTTCGTTCTTTCTATTCAGGCTGCAAGTCCACAAGATTTGAAAAGATGATTTGCTGCTCAAATTGGTGACAAAGTGACCATTTACTCTGTTTTACTTCCCTTGCTGCTTTATGTCAAATTCTGTTTTGTTCATTTTCCCTTCTTGAGGACTAATGCGCCATGTCTGCACGTCTAATTGCTGAAGAAGTCGTTGTCAGATTAGATGCTTCCTTTCAATTATAGCACCCCCCATATTAAGTTCCTCCCTTCGGCTAATTCAGCAGTTGACTTGATATCAGATCCTTTGGATAAGAAGATTTCGGTCTCAATTTGTTTTCAGACCTTTGGTGGGTTAATCATACTTTGGAATGCACAATCGAAACCACATGACCTATAATTCCATTGGTCCGGAGAAGGGATGGACTACAAGGGTCACTAGTACGCAGTCTAATTATGCATTTTGCAAGAGGCTGTTTCCATGTCTTGAACCTGTGATCTCAAGGTCACACAACCACAACTCTACCGCTGCGCCAAGGCTCCTCTTCATGATGGGACCTTGGTCAACAGAGAATATATCTTCCAGAATGCATGAAAGCATGTCTCATGGCTTTGTACAACACTATCAACAAGATAGCAAACAGTGTCCGCAGAGACCTTGGGTCCAGTATCATCGCCCATCTAAGAAGAACGATAATTTCACTGTTCTATATTGTTATCAATTCTTTCTTTCGTTGCACGCTGAGATAGAGAGATTTGATGTTGTTACAGTGGGTAGATTTATTTAAATACTTTATTCTTGAAGCTAAATTGTCTCATGAAGGACATATCCCAACCCCGAAAGAGTATCTAGCCAATGCAGTTATAAGTGGAGGAACTTAGGGTTTTTTTGGGAGTAATCATGGCATTAGTTCAAAGCCTCTGTCACTGGAAGAAAACTAGGAAGGAAGCCATAGGCTACATTAATCCTTATCCTAGGCTCTTCACTTGCTCCGGAACGATTCTTCTGACTCTCTGGGATGGCTTCGGCTTATGGAAGGTATGTTTTGTTTACGTCTGAGTGGTCAGCTTTTGTGTTCCAAAGTGAGGAACATCCCATTATTGGAAGACATGTTTACAGGAAGAACCGGAAGGAATAGCTGTATCTTCAAGCACAGAATGTTGTATGGGGAAACATGAAATTTCTCCAGAGAAAAAAGGTGCAAAAAAATCACACGAGGCAACTTGTTCTTCCCTAGCTTCTTTGGCCATTTCCATTACCTGCTTCCATCATCAAAGCTTCTCTTGACTTAGCAAGAGCAGCACAAATTATTTATGAACATGGGGATGATGACAGCGTTGCAAGGGGGTCGAAGATCATGTGCAGTCATTGCTCAAGAAACCCATCATCCACAATCGTGGGAGACTTCCAGAACTCAGCCCACCTTCTGCTCATGTTATTTAGTTGAGAGCAATTAACTATTCTGCTTGAAAATTGTTAAAGCAATGGAATTCGGTTGATTACAACAACTCGGTGTAGTATGGCATTTAACCTACCACTTGAATTTTCTTACTTGTATATGATGCTCTCTAGATAGATACCTTGTATTAAGGTTCTATTGCTAATGTTCAAGGCGAGGAAACAGCCTCTTGCAAAATACAAGGTAAGGCTGCGTATTATTGACCCTTGTGGTCCGCCCATTTCCCGGACCTTGCATACACGGGAGCTTCGTGCACTTGGACTGCCTTTTTTTGTTACATGAACACATTGAAGCTGTATGTGTTACATAATAAGCCCTATGGTTGAGGCTGCTCGTGGGTTTACCGTTTATGTGTCAACATTCTCTGAAAAAAGAAAAAAAGAGAAAAGGAAAAAAGGACCTACAAATGCTGGAAATATCAAATATCTAGATTAAGATTACAAGGTTTTTTCGTGGTTGTTCTTTGCACTTATAATTGCAGTAAAAGTACTACTATACCACTCACACTGACAGAAAAATCAATTTTACGCAGAGGTCATATACAACATGGGGTCTAAGCCACACAAATTGTAACCATTTCTCACGGTAATGAGGTTAAAGGGAATGCATTCTGCAGTTCACATGACAAACCAACTGGAACCTCTCTGAACTAAGGAAAGCACTCCATGAAGTTTGCTCTTTAAATCAATCAGTGGCATTAATCAAAACCATCTCATGGTCATTTTAAAATTAGTTGCGTGCATTTCAGACGTTTGAATAAATGATTTGTGCATTGGTTATGGGTTTTGCAGTGCTCTCTGTGTTGACAGATGAAGTCTACTCATTCTAGAGAAAGGACAGGGATCTGGCTAGTTACCAGAAAATTATTCAGTAAGATATTGGAGGATAAGGGAGAGATCGGTTAAAGAGGTGAAATTGTTTTACAAAATAAAAGTTTGTTGTTATAACAAAAAGAATGATAAAGAAATGCTAACAGCTAAAAAGCCACTGTATTCTTTATATAGAATAGAGGAGCAGTATATATCATCTGCTCCATGGTAATGATAGATAGAGAGATAGTATATCTAAGTGATATAATCTCCCCCCATGTTTTTATTCATTAGCTATGGATGGTTATAATTCCAGGAGGCTTAGATATATGAAGATTTGAATCGTTCATAATATTGTCCTTGACATAAATGTTTCGTGCTCTAAAATTCTCATCTATCGAATGATCCTAGCCACCGTAAATAGTGTAATGAAAAGTCAAAAGTTTGATCGTTTATTTTATGACTCACAACAGCAGTTGCTCTGTAGTTGCCCTCGTTAAACTATTTGTAAATGCTTATTCATAGACTCATGAGCAAGCTTGCCTTTTCATTTGATGGCCAGTTTGAAAAGTCTTCACTTAGGCTTGAGAGGCTGCTTGATGCTCGATAAAAATAAAAAATAAAAAATGGTCAGTAGGGCCATATGAACCAATATGCTTTAGCTTTTCGAGCTTTCTCCTCTAGCGGCTTATTCAACAAGGATATTACTGGCCTGCCATGGATTAAGATTTTCATAAATTCATAAAAGGATGCATAAAGTGTCAAATTCATGCCAATATGATTCATGCACCATCATCATCACTCCATCCTATGTCGTCTTTGATAGCTTTCATAGGGGAGAATAACTTTGGGAATTCAGATTATGGTGTGGTCATAATAGATGACAATGTTGCTGTCATGTGAAATTAAACTGGTCTCCTTTAGGTAAAACATTGCTTTTAAAAAGTAAGGTAGAGAGGGCAAAGAATACTTATCCTTCCATGGAGGAAAAAGAAAACTGGGCCGAACTTCTAAAAAGCAGCCTGCCTGCTTCCATAGAACAATGTCATGGCAACATAGACTCTTAGAACAATGGCAGATGATATACAAACAAAACACGGTACATGACATGAAATAAGTGCGTGATGTAAAGCCAATGATTTCGGGATTTCTTCAGTTAATCTGTTTCTTTTTTCCTTTTGGGCTTTGGTTCTTCAGAGTTGAAAAATGTTCCACACAGCAGTCAAGTACAAAGGCCCAACACCTTGTAGCAGCATGGTAACTTATACCAACACTGTTGTACTCCTAATAACTTAAAACAAGAATTCTAGATATCATTCCGGGTAATACTAAAATTCGAATCAACCAAAATCCTGATGGGGGGCACAGAACTTAACTGGCAGATTGATATTTACCTGACAGAATTCAGCATAGTGCTGGTGTATGTCACTGTTTTCATCTTGATCATACAGTGGTGTCCCGCCATACCAACCACTGGCTTCATTCACTGAGGTCATTGCAAGATGCCTGATAAACCATGCATTAGTCTGCAACACCTTAAATCAACCATAAGCACCACAAACATTCATGCTCTTGCCATTAATTTGTGTCCAATCATTAACCTATAATACAAAACTTCTCACTTTGAATCATTCTTGTACCCATATTAGCAGTCGAATTCTCAAAATGAGGATAAATCTTTGACAGAGACCAATAGCCCTTGATCCTCAAATCTCGTTTCCAGAGAAAAAGCTATGGGATGCATGTTTATAATGAACATGAAAGTTGAGTGGAATGTTGATGGTTTAGTAGATTAACTTGCTTCCATTACACAAAAAATGTCTAAATGTGGGCCTTTAACACCATCATTATCTACACTTCCCTTAGGGCCCAATTGGCATGGCTCATATGATCCGGTTTATAATATTATGCCAGGTTAGGGGCCTTCTCTGATCCAGTTCATTGGTCATACAGGATTATTCCATGTAAATCTATATGGGATAATCTGGGATATCCAATAAATCAAAGTATACAAATATATATAGGTGACATTTGATTGGCTGGAAAAAAGTAAAAAATAGAAAAGTTAAATAAAATGGCAGTTAGAAATTTTTTTTTGGCCAATCAAATGTCATATGCACTTTACACCTGGAACTTCTTGCTGAAATTACTACTCCCCACGTAGACAGACAGACAGACAGACAGACACACACACACACACACACACACACACACACACACACACACACACACACACACACACACACACACACTATATGAGTGTATTAATTTTATTTATTTTATGTAAGTGCAAGAAGCATGTGACATTTGATTGACTGAAAAAAAATAAAAAACAGAAAAGTTAGAGGAAATGGTGGTAAGAAACTTTTTCCTAGCCAATCAAATATTACCTACATTGTACACCTGCAACTCCTTGCTGAAATTACTGCTCCTCATATAGCCTTGCCGATTGGGTCCTTAACATAGAATAATATGGCATATTCTAATAAAGTGGATTATATAAGCCTCGTCATTTGGGTCCTTACCTGGAATGATCCTGCATAATCCTGTAAGTAGGAGTGTATGTAAGCTTTGTCAATCGGGCCCATAAGGTCTGAGGATCAATTGGGTCCTTACATTGAATAATCCTGCATAATCCGATATATAGGATTATATAAAGCTTCGTCAATCGGACCCTTAAGGACTGAAGATCAATTCGGCAAGTGTCCCTTTGACTCTGTTTTTAGTCCAGGGAACTATATGTACAGAAGCCTACCCAAATGGCAGTCAAACTATCCGGATACCCATTACCACTACATTAACAATATAGATATCTGGATAACCTGGTATACGTAGGGGTTCGTTGTGACTAATTTTGCATTTCTGAATGAGTTGAATAAGGATTTTACAGCAGGAGAAAAAGGGATAGTGGTCATGGAAAACCTATAAACAAAGGTTAGAATCTAACTGATCGATTAGGGACTCAACTGGGTTGTGTTCATCTTGCATTTACTGGTGAAATGATCTTACCAAATTCCAGTTATTCTTTGAGTCAATTAACTCAGTGACTGTGTGTTCCTAATCAACTTGCATTGTTCTAAGATAGCTATCAAAAATTTGGATACAGCGTAGTTGGTCATAGACAACAAGGTGCCTCTCCTTTTACACTTGGTTAGAGGTTAGAGGTTTCACTTTTTCCTTTGTTAGGAGATTTCAAGCAGATTTAGAAACTAGGATAATAGGTTATCAGTAGTTTGCTTCCTAATTCTTTGCTTAAAAAATGCAAAGTATGACAATTAAGAGAAGAAGTCTTGCATTGTATCTTCTTCCACAAATGAACAGGGTTTGGGACTTGAGAGTTGGTTGTAGATGAATAAATATTTTATCTAATTTTATTTTGGGTTGTTTTTGTAGGTAATAATCAATATTTTATTGTTACCTAGCCTACTGGCTGGATGTACAGAGTCAGGTTGCCCAAGTGAGTCAAATCCCCACTCAGGTGTTGGTTTTCTTGTACTATGACAAGATGGTTAATGATTTGACTGTGCCATGAAACAAAGAGCAATTGAACCAACCAGTTTCCTAGTTTCCTTAGTGCACGGTGAAGTTGAAATAGCACGAGTTGCCACTGGAGTACTGGATCTATCTGAGCGCACACACTGGTCATGATGTCATTGGTTGTCATAGTGATATCATCACTTAGAGACACTAGAAACCACGATAGTCCTTGTTCTGTCCTTCCTGTTGATGTAGCTCTCTTCCACAAGATCTTGTCCTATATCATAACTACAGTGCAATCCAGCTGCATTATCCGACGGTTCATTTATAGGGGCAGTCTTAGTGCCCGAAGCTCTCGTGTATGTAGGGTTCAAAAAAGGCCCAACAACAAGAGTCAATAATATGCAGTTTTATCTTGTATTTTGTAAGAGGCTGTTTTCACACTTTGAACTTGTGACTTTAAAGTCATACGATGACAATTTTACTATTAAGCCAAGGCTCTCTTTGATTTGACAGTTCATCTAAAACTATCAAATTTAACATATAGCAGCTCCAAGATCCTAGCCGTCAAGTTACCTTCAATCTGTCAAAGGAATGCCTCAATATATGACCTTTTGTCCTTTCAGGTGATGAAGGCTTGTGATTGATTCACTGCAGTCGGCAGGGCCCGTTGCATATGACTAGCTCAGATGGGACATAGCATGATGTTGCACGTAGCCCAAGTTGAACAAGCATTCAGTAGAGTCCAAGAT
The DNA here is from genome assembly GCA_035236585.1 of Warburgia ugandensis. NCBI lineage: Eukaryota > Viridiplantae > Streptophyta > Magnoliopsida > Canellales > Canellaceae > Warburgia > Warburgia ugandensis. The sequence goes on along the minus strand of CP141129.1, from coordinate 72,266,494 downwards.
CCCGAAGGTGTTATTTTGGAAGGGACAAAACCTAATCAGAACATCCGAGAGGATACCTGCAAACAAGCATCCAACACGAAATAGGTCATCTTGCTTTGATTATACTGTTAAAGTGGTTTTGAGTCGAGAAAAAGAGCATCAAATGACATGATCATATACCTAAAGTTAACAGACACCCTAAAGTGGTCCTTACACCAAGTGCCAAATACTACAAAGACCTTGACTTTTTCATTGATTTCCTTCCAAGGTTAATTACTTCCATGAAAATGCTAGATCTCTTCTTGAGAGGGCACTTGGATAGGTCACAAAGTGATTTACTGAAAATATTTCACGACAAAAGTCTAAGTTAAATCTTCTTCTTCTTTTTTTTTTCCTTATTTTAGATGTGTACTGTAAGGAAAGCCTTGGCATAACGGTAGTGCTGTCGTCGTGTGACCTTGAGGTCATGGGTTCAAAGCGTGAAAACAGTCTCTTGCAAAATGCAAGGTAAGACTGTATACTATTGACCCTTGTGGTCCATCCTTTCTTCGGACCCCACATAAGTAGGAGCTTCGTGCAATGGGGCTGCCCTGTTTCTAGATGTCCACTGCACAAGCACCCATTAGCAGCGTCCAACCCTGATTACCCATGAGAGAGGCTTTTTCTTGCCCCACTTCGCTGAGGACTTTGCTCCGAAGTCATTTCTTTTCAATCAGTGTACTAACATGGGTGAGATAGGAACTGCTTAAGTCCCATTACCATCTCATGGCTAGTCATGGCATCGCTCAGACCCTGGTCGAATGCTGTTTCTCTTTTATTTTCTATGTACTTTTCATCGTCTCCACTTTCATGATTTACTTTTAAGTAGTAGCAGTGGCTCTCTCCTTTTCAACATATAATTCTTTGAGAATCAGTATACTTGGAATCCTACAAACCATCTCCAGTCCTAGCTTATGTAAACATAGTGGTGATGATTCCATGCCTTCTCGTGAAGACCTCGTTTGACTGGTCATTCATACAAGTTACACGAACTCTTGCATAGAAGGGCACATTTTTACTGCATGGACATTCCTCTTGATTTGGTTATTTATTTTTCCCACTTTCTAGCCCATCCTGTGGAGAAGTCTTTTGGGATGTAGCCACTTAAGATGGGCCTACAACATGAAAAGTTCAGAAAAAAACAGATCACTAACAGACAGATGTAACACAACCTCCATATATGAAAGCTTGGATTCTATAGAAACGACTCAAAACTCTGTATGAAACGATGTCTTTTTCCTCGTCCTTTTCTTTCTCCTTTCTTTTTTTCTAGTTACAAAATGTTAAATAGGTTCATTATACCATAAAATGGGGAAGTTTCATTATACCATAAAAGGGTAAAAGCTCCAAGTTCATGTGTGTCTCAAGTCTTGGAATGATCCTTCATTTCTTCTAATCGGTACATATGGTGGGTCCCCTGGAAAAAACAAGGGGCTTGCTCTATGTCCTATCAAGTAGGTCCCACCACTCACCTATGAAAAGGACATGAAGGATGTCCTGAAATGCTTTCCAGCCCCTTCCTATTAGTGCATATAGGATAAAACCTATGAGAAAACAAGGCAGTGGCACCATATCTTGTCAGGGTGGTGTATGTCCTCTACCCTACTTTTCCCCAATAAAAACATAGCTAAATCCAATCAGAGTTCTCATGATTCTTTCGTCTTCAGCCTTTCCTGATCTCTAGGTTAGCTAGCATTGAGTAACAGATGGAAGTGACCAAAAGAAATACTGGGGAAGCAAATACTTGGTGCAACAGAAACTATATGGTGGTCCTCCACAATAACAAACCATGGACAACCTTATTGACGGATGTGAATTACCTTCCTACTAGGAGACTAAAATACAATAAAGATAAGACAGCTTTAACTAAAACATAGGGTAATTCTTTAGTGCCTGTTGGGTTGGCAGGAAATGAATTGAAATTGATTTCCATGGGAAAATGAATTCTCCATTAAAGGTGTTTCACGGCTCGAAATAGAATTGTACCAAAGGCCCAAAAGTTTTAAGCCATGAAAGATTTTTGGGTTCATCATCATCAAGATCTTATCCTAATTAGGGGCCGGCTACATGAATCTTATTCCTCCATTCCTCTTTATTAAGTACCGTGGCTTTATTTAGTCCCAAAGTTTTTAAATCTTTCCTCACCACTTCTATCAACGTTTTTTTGGGCCTTCTCCTTGCCCTTTTAGAATCTTCTACTTGCATTGCCTCACTCCTTCTAACCAGTGCCGTTTTCGGTCTCCTTTGGACTTGTCCAAACCATCTAAGTCTAATCTCTCTCATCTTATTACTTATTAGTGTACCATTAAATTTTCTCTAATATTTTTATTCCTAATTCTATCTTTTCTTGTCTTACCACTCATCCATCTCAACATCCTCATTTCTGCAATGCTCATCCTATGGGTATGATGTTCCTTAACTGCTCAACACTCTGATCTATAGAGCATGGCTGGCCTTATGGTCATCCTGTAGAATTTTCGTTTTAGTTTGAGTGGTACTCGCCAATCACACAAAACTCCAGATGCACATATCCATTTGTTCTAACACGCTTGAATTCTCTGGGTTATTAGCATAATTTCATTTTAAGCCACAAAACACTTTCACGAGGATCCTTTTCTTGTTTCTGTAACAAAAATAATGTTCTTTCTACGCTTCTGGCTGTAAATAACAGGAGAGAAAATCGCTATCCATGAAAAAATTAATCTACTGATTGCAATTTCTAGTGCTTGACCAAAATCTTAGATAGGCTACTATACCAAATTCTCATATTATCATATCACCGTAGCCCTTGGATTGGCGAGATCCTTATACAAATTTTCATTTTTTGAATTTAACAAAAGCTGTCTTTACGCTTTCCTATTTTTATTTTTTCTTGGAACAGTGACGTTCCAGTAGTAGAATAACCAGGCTGAGACTGAAGAACAAAGAAAGAGCTAACAATTGATGTGAGCTGTCTTTAGACGTTAGAAGAACAAGGCTAAGGTTATCCAGAGAGAAGATTTTTGTTCTTTTCTTGAATGGTACGCAATTGATTTGATCACACAATGGAGAAGATGTTCGACATGGCCTATCCTAGACGGACACAGAAGATGAATTATTTGTCTCATGAAAAATCTGAGCCCCACTCATACTTTTAGACCCTGTCATATGGAAAGCTCCACTTACAACCATGAAATGACCAACATCTTTGTGACATTGCTTGCGAGTAGAAAATTTACTCTCTTTATATTGATATTGACCCATGTCTAGACTTTATCTAGGCTTTTATAAGTGACACTCATGTATAGGCTTCATTAAATATTTTATTTATTTATTTTAATTGTGAAGAATTCAAAGATATGTCATAAACTTAGAATTATATATGATTATAAAATTTCCACAATAACTTAAAAGATCACAAACTTGTCTTTGCCAACTTTATGTCATAAATTCGAAGTTAAAAGCAAAATTAAAATACTTCACAACTTATTTATATCAAAGGGCAGCCCTAGTGCACGAAGCGTCCCCCCTATGCGGGGTCTGGGGAAGAAGGGCCTATCGTATGCAGTCTTACCTTGTATTTTTGCAAAAAGCTATTTCCATGTCTTGAACCTATGACCTCAAGGTTACATGACTACTACTTTTACCATTGTGCCAAGATTCCCCTTCTTCACAACTTATTTACATAAAACTTATACATTTTAAGTTACAACTTAACTAAAAGATCAAACTTCCGTACCACCGTTCCATTTGTACCTTAACTTTGAGCAAAGAGCACATATCTGGCTGGTGAGGGTGGAAAAGCTGTTTCTGGGTCTGATGAAACGTTAAGAACTGGTTTGATATAGTTTTGTTACTAAGTGCTTTCATCTTAAAGTGATTATTTTTTAACACTAGCTAGAGGCAGAAATGAAAGTAAAGAAAAAGAGAAAGAAGGAATGACATTTTTGGTCTTGCCTCACTTACTATCTCACAATATGCAAGATAAGGCTGCATACTATTGATCCTTATGGTACGTCCCTTCCTCGGACCTATTTCGTGCACCGGGACTGCCCCACTGACTTGGCTATCTTAGTGCATGTTTGGAAAACTTGTTTTTTTGTTGAATCTTTTTATTTCAAAGCAAAAAATTAAAAACTGATTTTCTAATGTGAAATGAAAAAAATACAACGAAAAAGTTTCCAAACCTGCACTTAGAATTTGGATCTGAGACTGGCCCTATCTGTCAAATCCATTAGGAATTTAAGTTGGGACTCCATGGAAGCATGATTTGGAATAGGCCTACTTAGGGAAACTACGTGCAGCAGTCGTGTATACTCTGGAAGTGCGTGAGGAAGTGGTGAGTGATTGACGGACCTGCCCAAGGTATGAAATTAGTAGAAAAAAACATAAATTAGATAATGTGGACAAAGGAAGTAGAGGCCCCAAGCCGAAAGTCCTCTTAAGGCTGCCCCATGAAGGAATAATATCTGTCTTGGCTAAGAGACCATCATTCCACGTGAACATGTCTGTCTTTTATGTTTCTTGGACAAGGGAACTTGTAGAGGAGATAATAGGAAACCATATCTGCGTAAGACAACATCCATTTCAGACTTCCACATATCGTCTTCTACGGTGATTTTGGGCAACAATTGGCCCACTATCCTTAGAAAGAGACTTTTCTGTCTCTCTGTTTGTGAGAAGCATACAAACCACTCACCACACATCCTAATGACCTCCAAATTCCACATTTTCGTGGACAAAAACACCACAAGGAAAGGGACCACCACGCTAGGAAAAGTAGTACTGGATGGCTTATTATATGTTTGTTTATACTAGTGTCGAAGATGATCTTGTCTGCTTTTGGTTTGGTAGAATGACTTGAAAATCTTGCATGCTTACCAATGAAAGAGGAGAGAAGAAAAATGAAAAAATTATGTGGCAGAAAGTTTACAATTAAAAGATGTTACCAAGTGCAAATAGAGAGGTAAATATCAATCTTGGGTTGATTCTACGAAAAAGAAGGGTTTCTTGACTCTAAATCCCTAATTTACAATCTATACACTTCAAATATCCAGAAAGTTCTTACGTTGAAGAGACTTAAAACAGGTACCAAATACTATAGCAAACCCTTCTTTTTTTTTTTTAATAATGAAAATACCCTCTAAATAATTATAATTTTTTGATAGTTTTTTCCTTTTTCATTTTTAGGAAAAGATTCATGTCAACCAGTCAAATTTGCCATAGGAATTTAGAGTGGCTTAAGGGGTAGTTTTTTTCAAAAGAAAAAAAAGAAAAGAAAACCCTTCTTAATTTGACCTTCAAAGGCATAAGTGGTGTTTAGCCTCATTAGAAATATTCATAACCAACTAAGATCCTCAATACATTATAATAATATATACTATACTAAAAAGGGCAACCTAGTGCACGGAGCTCTTGCTTATGTGAGGTTTGGAGAAGGGGCTGACTACAATGGGTATATAGTACATAGCTTTACCTTATATTTTTCTAAGAGACTATTTTCACGCTTCAAACCCATGGCCTTCAGCTTACACTATGAAAACTCTACCGTTGTGCCAAAGCTCTCCTTTAACATATATCTATCTATCTATGCTATATATATTAAATAAAGTCTCCTTCTTTCTTTAAGGGGTAAAAGCTATATGCATGTATACATACATGCATACATGTATAATGAAAATACTTGGAGTATGAGCAATTTACAAAATGACCAATTTATGATATAATAATATATGATATTACATGATTCTATATTTTATGTAGAAGAAATTCATGAAAGGGTATTTCAGGATAGGGAGGAGGACATTCTAGAAAAATAGGTAGAAGAAATTGGATTTTTACCAGCAAAAAATTGCTACTACTAAAAGTAAAAATGCTGTTTTGCCATCAAATATATATCCCTCTAATAGATAACCAACGTTACATGGCCGCCATTAAAAATTGAAAATACCGTTGTTTTTCTAATCTCATACATGCATATTCACGTGCTTTGTCTAGTATATATATCACTAGGAAATAATCATCTACGCAGAGCTTTTAATGTATAGCCAACTTAAACAACCACTTACCAGTTAGTCATCTCCACCAACAAAAAGGATTTGCAGTGTGGCAGCTTCTTGCGTAGGATTAATGGTTTTTCACAGTCACTAATTAAACAATACTAATTTAATTCATTGTTAAAAGACATATACTGTAACCAATCTTCAAAAGCATGTCTTCTGCAGTCACCAACTCTCCATACCGACTCAATCGACATGTTTCAGTGCGATGTAAGAAATACAATATCCAGTGACCATTGCTGTTTTACCTTTCCTTTTGAAAGTTCCACGCTTAAACTATGGAGTTTCTACCGATGGAATCCGATGCATTAGTGTTGGCCCGATTGCACCCATGCATATCCAGAGTTAGTTCTTATAAAAATGCTTATAGGTTGGTTTGTTTTGCAGTACTTTTTCTCTTCTATCAAGGACCCCTCCAAAATTCCAAAGGCTGGCGGTCACTAATTATAGTGTCAGTATAAAAACAAGGGGCAGTGATATAAAATGGTAATGGGCTGATTTTTCGTCTTATCTACCACATTGTTTGTCCATCATGCATGCATATGGTAAGGAGTGAAGATAAATGTATATATCCTCCTCTTTTTAACTGCGGGTAGCCTCCTAAAAATGGTCTTTTGTCTATCGAACCCGTTTGTCCTCAGCTGTCAACCCACTAAAAGAGATGTTCCTACTAAACAAGGAGTTCACTTATGATTCTCCTTTGTAAGAATTATATTTCTACTGTTTTGTTATCAACATATAATCCTCCAACCAATACCAATGCGACAATAAGCACATGAAAAATTGCAGATATAGAGTTCTCTTAACAGGGTAAGTTGTGTTTCTCGACTAATGTACCACCATAGCTGTCAATTTTGTTCCGGTGGCCATTTTGTTTTGGTTACTAAGGGCAGTTCCGGTGCACGAATCTCCCACATATGCAGGGTTCGGGGATGCAGCCTTACCTTGCATTTTGCAAGAGTCTGTTTCCACGTCTTGAATCCGTGACCTCAAGGCCACACAACAACAACTCTACATTTAAGCCAAGGCTCCCCTTCCTGTTTTGGCTACAGCAACAAAAAATTACAGATTTTGCTAATTCTGGAACAGAATTTCCGAAATATTTTTTCAGAGAAAAGTTAACTTGTTTAAGATGAGCAACTCAGAATTTACCAAAAAATTAACAGCAATAGGCCGAAATCCATCCACTAAAATAGCCGGAATTAAACAAAACAAACCAGAATATTGATTGAAACAAAATATATGCTTTTTGCATCAATTTTCGGCTGAAACAAAATAATCCAGCAATTCTGGCCAGAATTGATAGCTACATGTACTACTTCAAGAACAAAAACCCAGTGGGCTCATTTGCATATGTGACTAATGCTAAACAGACCACACTATAGGTGCGGTCTGACGACCACATTTCATGGAGCCCACCTCTAAATGATCCGACTTGTTTATCTAGTTACTTTATATCTATATGTCTTACTGATAAAAAAAGTCATATGATTTGGACGTCCCTAGCATCTAAAAAGCATATTAAATATTATGCTTAGAAAATGTGCACAATTTTGTAGCAGTTAGAATCATCCAAACCACATACTTTTTGATCTAGAAGACATCTAAATCTAGAGCAATTCAAATCACACATAAGTTGGCCCTATAAATTGTAGTCGTTAGACCGCAACTCATAGTACGGCCAGTTTAGCATTCCTCGGCGTATATATAGTAAATGGCATACTATTTCAGATGAGGTGGGGGATGGAAATCAAAACTAGCCTTCACCAACATTTGAGCACGGTTATCCGATCATCACTGTGGTGTGCGTATTGCACTCAACTTCAAGGTCATGGAGGGATGGTTTGAGTTTCGCAGGGTAATTTGGTTGTTTACCTCAGTTTTACTTTCTTCTAGTTCTAGCTTATATTCTGTCAGCTTTTACTTCTTCTGGGGTTTAATTACATGCCATACTCGACTACATAAGAGAGTAGGGGAGTCTTGGCGTAATGGTAGAGGTCTTGTCGTGTGATCTTGGGGTCATGAGTTCAAGGTATAGAAACAATCTCTTGCAAAATGCAAGATAAAGTAGCTTACTATTGACCATTGTGGTCCGCCCCTTCCCTAGACCCCGCATATGCAGGAGCTTCGTGCACCGGGGGCTCCACTCAACTATGTAAGATGATTTCCACCGTAAGAATAAAGTGAAGCAGATCTGGTGCTCATCTTTCAGACAACATTTTACATACACTACTAAGTTTAAAAGGACAAGTACATGTTTTTATACGACTAGGTTGATCAAATAAAGGGTACTTTTCCATCATTCATGAAATACTAGCCAAATGGGGAAACAACTGAGACAAAAATGTGCCATTGTTGCAGAGGTCACATGGTTATTGTACAATTTGTCTTTAGTTGCTACTACTAGTATAAGAGTATTACTGATTATTTGTTGGGAAGGCAGCGTGAGGTTGGAAACAGGGAGCAAGCCCCATTAGGCAGCTTTTCCTGTGTCAATTTCCAATACTTGGCCAAGCAAGGAAATGTATACAGATCAATAACTAGGGAAATCTCATTTCTTTTCTTTTGTTTTGATCATGCCGCTAATCTTGACTTTATTCACCACTTTTTGCTTCACTATTTGGAACATCTTGGGAATGAAACCTGCAAAGACCCCTGCGTCCCGAACGCAGCTGATGCTAATGTGTCAATGGAGGATGAATTCACTTTCAGAAAAAGTCAAGTGAGGTAAAATGTCTAAATTAATAATCCCCCAAAATATGACAAACAAAATTACATAAAATAAAATAAAGGGGTGGGTACGTGCTTTTTCCTATCATTTTTCTTTTGGAAATGGATCGGAAAAGTACAAAGTAAAGATCCAAACATGGTCTCTCACTCTCATCTGTGTGTGTGTGAGAGAAATGCTAAACTGACTACATAATAGGTGTAATTTAGTGACTACGTTTTCTAGAACCTATCTTTAATGATTCAATCTGTTTATCTCATTGTTCCTGATTTTGACATCCTATGGTTTAAAAAACATGCAATTTGGATTATTTCGGCTTTTAGAATATGTATGATAAAGTGTACTTAGAAACGAATAGTCTTGGAACTTTGCAAACAACGCACAGTTTCTTATAAAGCTAGAATCATCCATACCATATTATTATTGATCTATAAGAAAACTAAAGTGAGAGCAGTTAGATAAACGATTCCCATCATGCAAAGTTGGGCTTCACAAAACGTGGTAGCAAGACTGTTAATTTAGCATTCCCCCACTCTTCTCTTAGATTTTCTCAATTGGCTGGAGGAAGCTACAAACTATCAATCACACTTTCAAGATTAATAACCATTGGTCCTTTGTATTGGATTATCTAATGACTGAAAGACAAGGGACAGCTTATGATGGTCGACAAGATTCATGGACCTGATCACAGAGGGCAAGATGATTCCCTCTATTATCCGATAACATTTTCCTTGATTATCATCTGTTTTAGAAGTACTAAGAGTACATGTGGGCTCAATTAATGACCCAAGTCCAAGCCTTCCATCAAAAGCTTTTAGCTGTTTTGGGGTGTCAAATAGATTTGGAAAATGAAAAAAAACAACAGTGAAATAGTCATCCATCTTTTCTTAATGAAAAAAATAAAATAAAAATCTTTACCCATCCTAGGATTACTGACCATGGTGTATTTAAGATGGTTCAACTAGATGAACTAATTGGATCATCAAATATCGGCCGTGCATGAACGCATGGGCTTATAACTCGCATGCAAACCCTTGGATTTACGTGCACAAACACCATAAAATTCTCCACAGTAGATTCTCACATGAGGGCTTGGGGATATTTGTAAGCACTCCAAGGAATTGGCCGGAGAGCGCTACAAATTTTACATGGAAGTTTGGGGATTTTGGTAGGTATGTCATGAAACGGAACCTAATAAAAAATATTAGTTTGGAATGGACCCTTCCCATCAATCCAAAGGAGATTTGAAAGGATATGGTAAACATAAATTTAAATTGTTGGGGTTCAGATGCGATTTCATTTGCTAATAGGACAAGGTAGCAAATACACAGAGAGAGAGAGAGAGAGAGAGAGAGAGAGAGAGAGAGAGAGAGAGAGAGAGAGAGAGAGAGAGAGAGAGAGAGATTTACTGCTGAGGAATAAGGCAAAGGTGCCAGTAAGAAACCACTCAATCATTAATCTGCTCAATTTATTATCTGGATCAAACAATTCTCACCCTCCATTTCTGGCCTTCCAAAGAAATCAGTTACAAAATAATGAAGCATTTGTTGATACCACCCATCAGCAGAGTCCGTAGGCTTAGATTGCTGAACACGACGCCAGTACATACACTTTAACCGCTTAGTTATGGTCTTCAACATAAGTATTCGCATACATCGTACAACGACCAGAGACAAATATAGAGAGAGGAGAAATTACAGGACTGCAAATTGCAAGTTACAAGTCTGGAGCCAGCCGAGTTTTGGTGATCCAAATCATTCATCTTCTTGGTCTTCTCTTAAATAGACCATGCCCCAAAAATCTCACCATCTGGATGACCCTAGCCTGTCATAGAATTGTATGGAGCGTGCTATCTTGGCCGCAGACGTACTTTCAGTTGCACATGTAAATGATATATTGTACTATCCTACCCGTATACACAGAGAGAGAGAGAGAGAGAGAGAGAGAGAGAGAGAGAGAGAGAGAGAGAGAGAGAGAGAGAGAGAGAGAGAGAGAGAGGTTGCATGGGATGGTTGATTTCGGTAGAAGGACCACGGGGTTAAAAGGGCGTCTCTCGTCTCTGTTGTTGGCTGCTCTTAACAAGATTCCAACCTTCGCTTCGATCTCCCCAATGGGCGGCCTTTGGCCTCTTCCTATCTCATTCCCTCTCCCTCTCTCTCTCCCTCATTTACTCCTATATCTTCACACCAAGACCCCACCTCTTCTTTTGTTTTCTATCTGGTTGCTTTTCAATCCTATATATACTCTACCTTAGTCCCATCTCCTCTCTATTGTGTCTCTCCCAATGGACTCGGCTGCCACCACCCTCCTCTCCCCACCACTTTCCTTAGACCTAAGGCCCCAAAGGGACAATGGACTGTTCCTCTTTGATTCCTCTTTGATGCCAAAACAATCCAATATACCTGGACAGTTCATTTGGCCAATGGTTGATAGAGTACACACTCTAAGTGAGCTCAACGAACCTTTGGTGGACCTCCAAGGCTTCATTAAAGGCAACCAGGCAGCGACTGTGCATACTGTGGAGCTTGTTAGAGAGGCTTGTCAATCCCATGGATTCTTCCAATTGATCAATCATGGTGTTGATGCGTCTCTAATTCAATCTGCACGCCAACATATTGATACCTTCTTCAAGCTGCCCATTAGGCATAAGCTTCGTGCTGTTAGAAAGCCCGATAGTATGTGGGGTTATGCTGGGGGACACGCCGATCGATTCTCATCCAAATTGCCTTGGAAGGAGACTCTCTCTTTCGGTTATCACGATGATGGTTCCCAACTTGTAGTTGCCGATTACTTCAAGTCGGTCCTAGGGAAAGAATTCGAGCAAACTGGGTATGCATTATTCTCTTGATTTCTTTTTCATCCTTGAATATGTTATACTCTTATTCTAATAAAAAGGAAAGGAAAAGAAAAGAAAAGAAAATTAACATTATTTGCGCTTGCTTTTGAAGATTGGTTTATCAAAGATATTGCGAGGCAATGAAAGAGCTAGCTCTAGTTATTATGGAGCTATTGGCGATAAGTTTGGGGGTAGATAGGCTACACTTCAGGAGATTTTTCCAAGACAGTTCCTCGATCATGAGATGCAATTACTACCCTCCCTGCCAAGAACCAAGTCTCACCCTTGGAACAGGTCCCCACTGTGACCCTACTTCCTTAACCATACTTCATCAAGACGAAGTTGAGGGCCTTCAAGTTTTCTCCAACAATAGATGGCATTCTATCAGACCGAGACCTGACGCTTTAGTCATCAACATTGGCGACACATTCATGGTAATTCTACGAACCCACTTTGTTCTTTCCCTGCTGTTTTCGGGACAAACCATCATTACTAAGCACCTCTAAATTGATACACATACTATAACTAGCAGGTTTACTGACAAGAACTAAACTACTATAGAGTTAGCTAAATCAATATTGCCAAGACTAAAGAGAGACAGTTCTTATGGTGCAACGAAAAGATGTGGAGTTCTGATAAGTTCGTTTTATTGCCCATATGAATTTTGTGCTCTAAAGTAATAGGATTAGAAACATAATAATCAAATTATTGATAAAGATCTTGTCAGTGGGAAACAAATACATTAAGAAGAGAATATATGTAGTTGAAGTAGACTAAATCTGTTGTTTTGTTTCTGTAGGCTTTGTCAAATGGAAGATACAGGAGCTGTTTGCATAGGTCCGTGGTTAACAGACGCAAAGAGAGGCTATCTCTAGCTTTCTTCCTATGCCCAAAAGAGGACAAGGTGGTGAGCCCCCCACAGGATCTTGTTGGCAGAGATGGTCCAAGGAAGTACCCGGATTTCACATGGTCCTCATTGCTAGAGTTCACACAGAAGCACTACAGAGCGGACATAAGAACCCTCCAAAGCTTTACCAAATGGCTTCTATCCCCATCAACCTAACCAGGGCCCTCTTTGGATGCTTGTGATCATTGCTTTAATTTAGTAGTTATTTATTTCCTCCTTGTAGAGTCTCTAGTGGGGTGTGATTTAGATAGATGAATCACAAGATGCACTTTTATTTGTTTAATGAGCTCTTCTTCATCAAATGAATGACAAACTCATGGTTTGGACACTAATTTAGTGCCCAAATGAGAAGGAAATCTGATTGTCACACGAATTTAGGAGGTCCCTCCATGGAAGTTTCACCTATTTGATCTTGGTTTTGTATTTTTCTGTTTGTGAGACAAAGTGACATAGGTGGTCAGTGCGTAACTGTAAAGGTGGCATTCTCAATCCCCTCCTGAAGTATGCTCATTCTCGTAGGATGTGAAGGAATATGTAAAATAATGCAAAAGCTACAGTTGAGAATGTGATAATTGCTCGGTACCGCAATTTGCATTCTTACTCTATGGGTGCACATGGCATGTCGATTTGGTAATAAAGGCCGTTGATATGTTGGGCCCTAATTAACTATATTTATAGGTGGGATCTGTCCAACAGCCAAATGAACGACCTTGCCCATTTAAACGTCAAACCCATGGATTTCATGGTTGAAGTTATGCAACACTTCAATTATGGAAAAGAAAGACAGCTCTCTCCTTTTAAGTCACAGTGCAACAAAATTTTGATTTGGTAACATGTTCAGCATTTTACAGCTTTGATGAGTGTTCAACTTGGGGGACCAAGCCTCTCTTATTTTGGGCCGTAAGGTGCATAAATTTTTTTTTCTGAAAATTTTATATTATCTTGTCCTTATTCTCATCAATAGAGATCCTCATTTTTTCCGTACCTCATTTGAATTTTCTTGTTTTGACATATTCTCAACATGTCGTCTATTAGAGGTTTAAAAACTCAAAAAATTCAACTTGATTGAAAAGTGCAAAGAGTTAACTTGAACTGACTCGTGCGTATCTAAAAACATACCCAAATGAATTTTGTTTTAATAATATATTTATTTATTCTAAGTAACATTTAATAGTTTCACTATTGCATGCACATTTAATTAGTGTGTGAGCTAGTTAAAATATGGTATTATTATTTTGGAGGTTGTGGGTTCAAATCGCAGAGCAAATAAAATATCTTTTTGTTATATAACGAGTCGACTTAACTAGTTCTTGGACAAGTTTTCTGAATTGAATTATGTTTTAGAAGTATGTCCTCAATGTCCCTTACCACTTGTAGTCCAATAAAGTGACTATATTGTGAATTGAGTTGAATCTAACAAGTCACTTTAGACTTGTTACACCTGAGGCTAATCTTCTAACAACAAAAGCATTGTTTATATCAGTTGAGGTGCTAATCACGAACACACAGATAATATCATGTTTAGTGTGGCTTTTTACTATAATGTGGCCATTTATTTAAAATTTACACAAATTGCAATTAACTTCCTAGTCATTAGGCGAAGGTCCTATAGCTCAATCTTCGAGATACAAAAAAAAACTAACCTTGAGGTTGTAGGTCCAATCCAACTTCCCTATAAATAAAAAAGAACTTTCTAGTGAGTAAATTCATGTCTTCTTGGAGTCTAATCATTCATACAATATTCAAGTTGATAGAATGAAATTTACATGATCATAAAGCTTTACAACTGTTTGATTCAACTCCAACTCACTCTAGTTAACTCCAATTGTTAGGAAAATGTTATCGAAAAGCTAGATAACCATGAAATGGTCTCACAAAAAGAATATGAACATTGAACTCAAACTTTAGGAACATACATCCTTGGCAAGTAGACCCCTTTACATATGGAATAGTAATAGAATTAAAACATCCTTGGTCAAGTTAGCTTGGGTTTTTAAGGTTTTGAAAAATTCTTCACAATGTTAATGCCTTGAAATTTGAATTGGTCACTTCTTTTCCCAATCCTAACCCCCTATTGAGTATTGAGTATCTTGCATCCTTTACTCAATGTTTTGTAGGTGTACATTGCATCATAAAGAGGCCTACAACTAAAGCCAAGGGAGAGAGAGAGAGACTTTAAGTTGCTTTCTTATAAGGGGTTTTAGAGTGGGACACGAAGGTGTGCTTCTTTTGTGGTTTTTTTTTTTAAATTATTTTTTTTGAAGGTTTTTTCTTATAAATGTAGAAAAAAGGGAGAACAAGAAGAGGTCTTCAAAATGTGCTCTTGGGTTTTGGAGAAGATAAAAGGGGAAGAAGAAATAGGTTAGGCTCAAACTTGTAAAGCTATTCTCTCATAGTGGATTTCTCCTTTTACTATCCTCATGGATGTAGCCAGTTTTATCAAACCATGTGCATTTTTTATGTATTAATTTGTCTTTGTGTTTCTTTGTATGTACTTTGTTGTTCTTCGATTTTGTGGTTTTGGATACATCCTTGTATGGTATCAAAGCATCGGGTTATGCATAGAAGATGTTCGATTAAATTCCAATAAGAGATTCAAGCTACTAATTGAAGAAATATGCCTAAGGTCTCAAAAGCTAAGTTTGAGGTGAAAATTTTTGGCCTATAGCAAACAAGAGTAAAAGCCTTTTAGTTCAATAAAGACTTCATAAGGCCTTACACAACAAGACAAAGAAACGAGTAATAATGAGTGATGAAGAATGGGACGATTTTGAACTACAAGTGGTAAGTACAATACAATTGTGCTTGGGAGATGAAGTTATGTATAATGTTTTGGATGAGGATTTGGGTTTGATTTATGGTTAAAATTGGAGAAGTTATACATGACAAAGAGGTTGAAAAATAAGTTATACTTGAAGAAAATATTATATGGGCTACAAATGGGGGAAGACACATTTGTCAATGAGCTTCTTAGTATTGAGGCGAAGTTGAATGAAAAGAATAAGGCACTGCTCCTACTCACATCACTTCTACCATCTTACAAACATCTAAAAGCTACTATCTTGCATGGAAAAGACACTTTGGACATGGAAGAGGTTACATCAACTTTCCTCTCTAATGAGATAATGAGAAAACCAAATAAGGAGGAAAGTAGTGAAGGCTTATATGCAATTTAGTTCAGAAAAAGGAGGGGAAAGATAAAAAAAAAATGTGGTCAAGAAGAAGAAATTTTTAGTCACAAGTTCAAAAGTAAGAAAGTGTGATGTGTTCTTTCTTTCTTTTTCTTTTTTTTAGAAAGAAGGTCACATGAAGAGAGATTGTAATAAAAGAAAGCAGTTGCCAAAGAAGCATGTAGACAAATTTGAAAAAGTAAGAGTAGTATCAGACACCAAAGATGAAGGAGATGTTCTCACCATCTCCTCAGGTATTTCTTCTCCCTATAGTTAGCTTCTTGCATCTTAGTGTTTGTACAACATGAATTTAAATGAAATTTTGTTTGTTTCATGCAATACTTGTGATGGTGGAAATGTGCTAATGGGTAACAATTCTACATTTAAGACCATATGAGTGGGATTGGTAAAAATAAAGATATTTGATAGAATTATGAGAACTTTAAAGAATGTCAGGCATGTTCTAGGATTAAGAACAAATTAGATATCATTGGGTGCGTTGGATTCTATATGTTGTACTATTGGCATAAATGATGAAATCATAAGGTAAAAAGATTGTAATGGTAGTTATGAAAGGAGAGAAGAAAGAAAATTTGTATCAATTGAGTGGTGAAATAGTTACATGAAATATAGTAGTCATATCTTCTCATGACAATGGCGTAGATGATATAACCCTATGGCACATGAGGTTGGCCCATATGAGTGAAGAGGGGATACTGGAGTTGTGTAATAGAGGTGTACTCAAGGGGTTAAACACTTGCATATAATGCAAGGTGTGGTTCAAGGCCTCTGCTCATAAGAGTAAGGGATTACTTGAATATATTCATGCTAATGTGTGGGCACCATCCCTAATGGATTCTAAAGGTAGTACAATTGGTACTTGTCTCCTTTATAGATGATTTCTAAAATAAAATTTGGGTTTACTTCATGAAAGAAAACTCAGAAGCATTCACAAACTTTAAATTTTGGAAGTAGGAGATGGAAAACAAAAAGGAAAGCAAGTGAAGGTTTTAAGGTTCGATAATGTTGGTGAATTCATGTTACATAAAATTCAAAGAATTCTAGAAAGAAGAAAGGATTGTTTGACACTTCATTACCTAAATGTCGCACAACAAAATGGGGTAGTTAAAAGGACCAACATGACACTTTTAGAAAGGGCAAGATGATTATTTAAGATACATGAGGAAGTTTAGATAGGAAAACCAATTGATTATTCTTCATTGTGAATATTTGGTTATCTTGCATATGTTCATATAAAAGAGGGACAATGCACCAAACTAGATCTAAGATCAACATTTTGCATATTTCTTGGGTATAAAATAGGGCGTTAAAGTGTATAAGTGATGGGACCCAACTTTTGAAAAAGTATTATCATCAAGCTATGTTCATAAAATCTCACCAAGGCACTCATGAGGAAGGATATAAGAAGACTACTACCTTTGAGGTGGAGGCATGTGGAGATGAGAAGAAATTAGCTATAGAGTCTCATCATAAAGGATTTGTTGATATTCCACGTGATTCAATGTAGGAAGGTACTTCAAAAGAACCATATTCTATTATCAAACGAGAGGGAAAAAATTGGAAATAGTTACCATTTAGGTATCAAGATGATCATATAATTTCCTATGCTCTGACAATATGTGTGGCAATTCCATGATCATATGAGGAGGCAATTAGAGCTAAAGAAAATGATGATTGGAAAAAAGGAATATAAGAAAAGTATCTATGAAGGAAATTGCAAGGGGCATTTTGTCTAAGTTGGTTAAAGTAGACAAGTTTATGCATTGCCTAGACTTGGCAATACTTGACATTGTTAGTGTTTAAAGGCCCTTGGAAGTGGGGGTGGTGAGTAAATGTTAAGTGTTCAATTTTGGTCAAAATACCCCTAATTTAGTGTTCAATTAGAGCATCTAGGCCATTAATTTTAAGATTTTACATAAAATATTTCATTTTAGCTTTAATTGGCCATCAACCATTGAATTGAAAGATTTAGTGGTCAGATGATCATTAAAGCTAATCAGAGGAATACTGAATGGTTCAGATGATTCTAATTGGGTCCTGTGCATTGTAGATTAATCGACTTAGGCGTGGACGCTCCAGATCGAATCAAGGATATCAGATGAGGATGACAAAGTTTTATGGAAAAAGAAGACTTTGAAGAGTCCAAGGACAGGACAAAGTTGAAGCTAGAGTTCTAGCAAGACCAGGAAGCTAGTGGACCCCACTCTCTCTCTTATCTCTTTTTTCCCTCTATCTTCTCTTTCTTTTCTCTTATCTTTCTCCTCACTTCTCTCTCTCTCTCTCTCTCTCTCTCTCTCTCTCTCTCTCTCTCTCTCTCTCTCTCTCTCTTAAGCACCCTTCTTCCCTCCTGAAAGGGACGTTTTTTCTTTTTCTCTTTAGGGGCTGGCCACTCTCGTCTCTCTCTATTGGGGACATAGGGGGCTCTGCTAGTATCTCTCTATTCCCATTTCCCATCCCAAACCATCCCACTGTTCTCGTTTATTATCCTCACTAGTAGTCCCCAGCCATCTCTGCTAGTCTCCTAGCCCATCATCTCCTTCATTTTTTTGTCTGCCCACCAACCACCTTCACCTACAATCTTCCCATCTTTTTCTGCGTCACCGGACAGCCACCCCCAAATTCTCCAATGTCTTCTTCTGTTCTCCAACCTCGGTCCCTTTCTCTCTCTCTCTCTCTCTCTCTCTCTCTCTCTCTCTCTCTCTCTCTCTCTCTCTCTCTCTCTCTCATATCCCTCTTCAATTCTCATATTCTCGCCTTATATCTCTCTCTCTTCTCTCTCCATCCTCTTTCTTTCTCTCAATCTCTCTCCCATTTTATCTTCTCCGGTCCTCCTCTTCTTCCACTTGCTTCTCTCTCCTTTGATTCCCATCAGACCCAAAGCCAGGCTGGCCATAGGTGCGTGACATGCCAAGCAGGCCTGGCATCATACCCGTACCTCTCTCTCTCTCTCTCTCTCTCTCTCTCTCTCTCTCTCTCTCTCTCTCTCTCTCTCTCTCTCTCTCTCTCTCTCTCTTGCGTTTTCTGGAAATACCATCACCGCCTAGACCAATCCGGGTGGCCTAAACTAGTTTCCCCTTTCTTTCTCTTGCTCTCTTCGGCTCTTCATCCCTATCTCTCTTTCTCAATCCCGTCTCTGCTTCCCTGCCAAGCATCGGCTGGCCAAGGAAAGGAAACCCAAGTCAGGTTTCCTCCTGTGTTCCCACTTCTCTCTTCCTTCTTCTTCTTCTCCTTCTCCCTTCTTCCCCATCTCCTCTGGTTTTCCCCTCAACGTGTTTTCCTGGTTTTTCGTTAAAAACCAGAACTCTGATAAAATTACAAGTCTACCCCAGTCATATCTGAGTTATTCCAAATATGTCCCTGTTTTAATTCCATCTGTGTCCCTGAACATCCTAGTTTTAACTTATCCTCATTCTAATTATCCAGAGACAGGCTTATCAAGGACAGCTTATTTAGTTGCATTTTTTGTTTTCTTTTGAATAAATAATTGTGTAAATTGAAACAATTGAATAAATCTGGGTATTAGTTTATTGTTAGTTTATTTATGGTATGCTCTTTATTTTTATTCTTTTATTAATTGAATTTTATTGAAAACTCCATCATTTTAAATCAAGTCTCTGTGGGATCAACCCTACTTGTATAAGCTACATTACAATAGCCCGTGCACTTGCGGTTAAACAATCAAACAGTAAAGAAACTCTCAATCAGGTAGAAAATGTTTTTGTTGCTTGAAAGGATCTAAGATTAGGTGAAGAATGTTGAATATTAGGTGTCTTGCTTAGTATTTTATAAGTGAGCTCAACATCATAAAGAGGCCCCACAGCCCAAGCCAAGGGAGAGGTAGACTATAAGTTGCTTTCTTATAAAGGGTTTTTGAGTGGGATAGAGAGGTGTATTGGGTATCTTTCTTTTGGGGTTTCTCTTGTAAGGGTTTTTCTCTTATAAAGGTATAAAAGAGGAAAAATAAGAAGAGGGCTTTAAGGTGTGCTCTTGGGTTTTGGAGAAGACAAGAGATGAAGTAGAACTAGGTTAGGTTCATACTTTTAAAGTTGTTCTCTCATAGTGGATTTCTCTTTTACTCTCCCTGTGAATGTAGGTGGTTTTGTCGAACTACATATATGCTTGTGTCTGTATTTGTCTATGTTTCCTTGCATTTAGTTTATTGTTCTTCTATTTGATGGTTTTGGTTACATCCTATTATACACTTAAGGTGATCCATTAAGGACTTTGCTTGGCTCAAAGTTCTAGACCCCCCTCTCTATCAATCATCCAATTGAAGATTATGTCATTGGTTACTTAGCTCTATTAGAGGTTGACCTTGAAGCCCATGAGAGATGATAAATCTCAAGGTAGAGTAGATCAATGTGATATTAATCTAATCATCATAAAAGTTTATAGAAAATGCAATCTAGATCAAACTAAAGACTAATATCCATGGTTTTCATAAGAGGTGGCTACAGTTCTAGAGGTTAATTAGTTGTGCATAAATTTAGCTATGCCTTGTCATCAACATTACAAATGGACATCTTCTACGTATGATATAAGACGTCTACCCCAAATCATTGCATGGTAGGTGTTGATTGTTTTACCGCAAGTGCACGAGCTATTATAGTGTAGCTAATGCAAGTACGTTTGGATCCCACAGAGACTTGACTTAAAATGATGGAGTTTAAATAAAATTTAATTATTTAAAAATTAAAAGAAATGATAGAAATTAAATAATAATAATAATGAATTGTAAACAAAAATCTATTTAACTAATGAAAATTACAGAAATTCAAGTTTAAAAAGACAAAAAATTAACTAACAAAACAAATAAAATCTACTTCCTAAGCCTGATATCATCAACGTCGATTGGCCTTCATCAATCTCTCACTCATACTTACTGATTAAAGATCCAATAGCTGGATTGTTCAGATTTCTCAAAAACTTGATGATCTAGGCTTAACAATGATTTTGGGTTTTGGATGGCTTAGATCAAATCTCTAGTTTTCAAATTGAAGATTAGGGATGTTGGATAAGCTAGGAATTGTCCTAAGAACAACTTCTAGCAATTGATTGAAAATTTGACCTGAAAAATATTAAGAAATAAAGAAATACTATTTATTAAAGCTAGACCATTGATTTGGTTAAGCTTGAATAAAACATGTTTGGATAACACATTTTTTGGATTAAGTTGAGAATACCACAGAACCTGGATAGCAAAATAGGAATAGGAAAATTTGGAATAAGCTGAAAAAGGATGAAAATGAAATTTAAATTAATGATTAAGGGAAAATTTGAAATTTTTAGAGTTATGATTTTAACCAAAAACTAGAGAAATTTTCCCAACGAGGAAGACGGTGATAGAGGGAGTTTGAGGTGGGAAGAAGAAGAGGGTGAGGAAAATAGGGAAAAGGTGTGCTACCAACCTGCTCAGGTGGTCAATCCTTGTCATGCCAATGGAGTGGAACAGGAAGAAGGGAGTTGGGTTGGGACGTGATTGGTTTAGGTGGAGGGCAATGCTGTGCAACGTTGGCTAGACAGAAGAGAGGAGGGGATGAGAGGAAGCAGAGCGGGGAAGTGTAGGTGAGAGGGAAGAGTAGGAGGAATAGGAACAAAGGTAGCCAGAGAAGGGGAATTGTAGGCTTCCTTTGGCTGTCCTTAGTGTCTTGCCGGCATAACAGAGGGGACGAGAGAGACAAAAAATGAGAGAAAGAAGGTGCGACAGTGAGGAAGACAGAGAAAGAAAAGAAATAACAAAGAGGGAGAAAGTGTGTGTGTGTGTGTGTGTGTGAGAGAGAGAGAGAGAGAGAGAGAGAGAGAGAGAGAGAGAGAGAGAGAGAGAGAGAGAGAGAGAGAGAGAGAGAGAGAGAGAGAGAGAGAGAGAGAGACTCACCACTTCAAGCCTTCCTCTTCAACTCTCCTACCTTTTCTTTATATAGATTTTCCCAGAAGATTTTGATTTTGATTCAAACTCCATTTCTTCTCTCTTATGCAAAATTTGTATTTTGTTTCCTGATTATCTTCAATTTCTTCTTTTTCCAAGTAGTTTTTTCCTTCTTGATCTAATCCATTTACTTTGATCTGGACCATCCAATTCCAATTTGGTTGATCTGCAAAATATAGGACTAAATTAGAATAATCTAAACCGTACATTATGCTAGCTCTGATGAATATCTGACCATTAAATTAATGGTTGGATAATCAAGATAAAATACAAAATTTAATTCTAAATTTCAAAATTAATAGATGAGATGACCTAATATGATGCTAGATTAAGGGTATTGTGGCTAAAATTGAATACTTAACCACTCATGGCAAAGAGTTCAATCTATTTGAACACCGAAGACAACATTGGCACAAAACAATTATAGGCTTTAAAGGTGCTAGCTCAATTAGGAGAGTGAAGATGACCAATTGTCAGCTCTCTTTTTGAAAAGAATTTCATTAGCTTTAACTCTTCATGAGATAGATTTTAATAAATGATTCGTTAGGCTAGATTTTGATAAATGATTTGTTAGGCTCATCGAAAAGAGTTAAAACTCTTTGAGCATGGATAATTACTAAAGGCACCAAACCAACTTGTCAGTTCAAAGATGCTAGCTCAACTAAACAATATTAATTCTCCTAAGGGTGTATTATATTGATTAAATTGTCTTTCTTCGAGAGAGTTATGTCTCTTTTAAAGGAACATTCCCATAACAATTGGACCTAGAGTAGATGAATTTGGACAAAATTGAGTGTAGAAGTGAGTTTGGCAGCAAACTATGGTCTTATAAAAGTGAGTGGAAAACTGAGCATGTTTATGATTTTGTGGTCTTTAAGTCATTTAGCATGATCAATACATACATACATACATACATACATACATACATACATACATACATACATACATACATACATACATACATATAGCTTTACTGCAATGGTAGAGTTGTTGTCGTGTGACCTTGAGGTCACAGATTCAAGGTGTGGAATTGGCCTCTTGCAAAATGCAAGGTAAGGCTGCGTACTATTGACCCTTGTGGTCTACCTCTTCCTCGGACCCCGCATACACGGGAGCTTGGTATATATATAAAAGATAGGACCTAGTTTAGTGTCTACTTTTGAACAACGTTGATGGTTCCAAGAAATCTCTAGCCACCATCACATGTAAGATAGGCCACAAAGAAGGCAACTAATCACCATTTAATAGTACACAAAATCAGCCTATAAAACACAAAATAATGGAGATTTAGGTATATGCAAATCGTACCTTCGCTGACCTATGGATTTTACTTAAAAACTCTTTCCTTCAATCAACAATCTGTAACATCAGCCTAGATATTAGAGCTTAGGAAAGAGAGAAATAACTTCCCTTTCGATCAATTGCTTAAGCATGCATTAGGATCATTGAACTCTACACTAGGTTGGATCAATCAAGGTTGATCATACAACTCTCCCAGAACTGCACAAGTGAAGAGAGAAATAAAATGATCAATTTTTCTATTTCTTCTTTTTCTCTATGTAGCCTACAGTTTTAATACTACTAATTAGAAAATGTTTCTAACGAGGTTGATTATCAGGCAACCTTATGGGACTTGATCCTCTCCCTCCAATTCTATTAGTCAATCTAAAGGTCCTAATTAAAGAGCCCATTCATAAATCAACTTGAATGTGTTCCCTTTAATCTCATTTGTCCAAAACATCTAATGCGTTGATCAAGCTAACTAAATGATCAGATACTTCTAGCTTATTTACCCAAGCTAAAAATAGAATCTATAGTTTAATTGACCACTAGGACTAACAAATATTACATCTATAAGAGGGGAGCTTGCTTAAAGGACAAGTCCAATACTTTATTGTATATTTTTAGATTGTGCATGGGTGTGTCTGTCTAGCTTCCAAAAAAAAGTTTGTTGTGCTTTGTTCCAAGGCACTAAAAGAAACAAACTATAGTATGACATATTGGGAATATCAAATAAATGATAATTTTGCATGACAAGAAAAGATCTATGTTTCACCTACCACCACACCAAATCCAATAGCTAGTTTAATCTATAAGAACTAAATATCATCCTTATTATGTTCCTTGATAACAATGTAGTTTTTGATACACAAAGACTTATTTTTAAGCCTCTTTTGGGAGGTGGACTAGATAATATAAAGAAGTTTTCTTTTCTGGATATTGAAATTATCTTCAAACCTAAAATGTATCCAGGCTTCATTGAATCTAGAGAGCGAGAGTTGCAAATAGTCCCTTGCACAATCAGCAAATAGCTTGCATAAATTTTGATACCTTACCCTTACCAATGATAGGTAAAATAGATAGAGTGCTACCTCAAGCAATTAAAGATTTGCAATGGAAGGAATGCTCTTAGCATGTTGGCATGATCATAGTTTCACCTGCAAGTTCTCATCCAACATTTAATAATGCTTCAACTAGTGATGGTCATGCAATAAAGCCCATCAAGGTAGAATCGAGAATGGGATGAAATTATACTACAAATTTCTTCCCACTATCCTTATTTCTTTTAGTGATAAGTTGATGATGCTTATGATTTATATGAACCGGCTTGTGTGTGTGTGTGTGTGTGTGTGTGTGTGTGTGTGTGTTTGTTTGTATAATTCCATTTATGTTATTATGTAAGAAGAATTGTTTGGAAAGTTGATAAGAGATTAGTTGGCTCCATGCTTGGGGAGGGTTTGAAGGGCACCCCCAAGTACTAAGTTTTGGAATTTTAATTTGGAAAATAACTTTTACAGGTTTTTCTTTATATTGTTACTCTTATAAATAATGATAGAGATTTTGGATTGAGAAAATATCTTGAGCTCTGGGCTAGAGTTTAGGATTTTGTTATACTCTCTCTTACTCATGTGAATAACGATAGAGATTTTGGACCGAGAAGATATAACTTGAGTAGTGGGCTAGAGTTTGGGAAATTTTTGTACTCTCTATCTTTCTCTCTCTTGCAAGGTTATTTTTAGCTTCATCCTCTTTGTTGTTTGTCATAACAAAAATTCTTAGGTCCAATATTGAACTTTCTCATACTTAGAGGAGATCCATAACTGTTCTATCATAGTTCTTAGTAGAGACCCACCCAATTATGGTTCAATATTACATGCCAACAGGGCACTCTATGTATCAACATGTGCAATGCTGTAGCTAATACGTTGAATATCCGCCCGTGGGCTTACCAGATAGGAAAGCTACTTTAGGTCTTAAAATATTAGATGGTGCTTAGTTTCATTGGATATACACATAACATCAATGCGTATAGATCAGTGGTGTTATTATAGAATTAATGCCACAAAAGCTAAGACCAAAATAGAGTAAAAAGAAGATGACTTCTCTAAGAGAATCTCCTTATTAATGAAAATTCATTAAGTTTAAATCTTTAGGTCAACCAAGGTTCGTTGTACAGGTTGATTAATTCATGGTGGAAATAACAGGAACCGAGAAGAACAATAGAGGTAGAATAGAAACTAGTTTTGGTTCTGTCATTTATTCATGGCCCTTTTACATGCAACTGAAAAGCAAAAATAAGCGAATGAAGTAAACTCTTTTTAAATTAAGAGTGGATCTTCAGTCTAGAAATAAGCTATACCACTAAGTAGATCCCTAAGGAAATATTTAGGAATCTGTATATGAAAATACATAGATAGCTTTCCAAAAAAATTCACACAAAAAGATTGGTTTCTTCCATATCTCTTTCCTTTTAACACAAATCTTCACCATCAATTGTATTCCGATACCTATCGCTACTACTTATATAACTTTGTATCTCACTCTTTCTCGGTGCTTACTGACCCTCCAAAGACTAATATTTTAACGCTGAAAATAACAGCTAAAAAAAAAAAACCCTTAAATTACCATTCACACACTCATAATAATTATAATAATGGAAAATTCTAAGATGAATCAACCATTCTCTACTTAGACCTTATAATTGATAAGATGGAATTATGGTAGTTGGCTAATAGTGAAAGCTGTTTGGAATTATAGTAACATCTAGCTCTAGCAAAATAATTAGAAGGGCATAGATTAAGGGTTGTGTCCTTATTAAAGGAAATAGTAAAAGTTATCATTTTCATGACATCCACAAAATTTCCCATGGCAACATCCCGAGAGTACGAGTGGTGAGCTCTATATGATTCTCCATCTGGTGCCCAATGCGAAGAACATAATGCTGGTGGCCCATATGGAAGGTAGACTTTATGGCTAATAATTTGGCTTCTAGCTAGGCTCCAGGACTAATAATTTGGTCTCTAGCTCTTTCTTCCAATTGGAAAGAGAACCCCTAATTAATCATTAAGAAGTATTGTCTCTCCTGTTGTTGGCCTTGATGGAACTCGGGAAAGTGGGTAATGCTCCTTGGCCCCCATAACACAGAGCAAGGGCCTTTATTTGATGTATCATTTATCGGACACGGCACATACAAGGAGACATGTATGGGGACCTCTATATATCCACATGGATACACACATGGTCAAACATGTGAACAGGTGTCAATATTGGATTCAGTGCTAAAAAATATAACTAGGATATGCCATAGAAAATCAATATGGCCCATTGCTTCTGCAAAGCCTAATGTTGCTATTATCTATATAGCTCTATATTATTAGGAGGAATTTTTGCCAGAAGGTCCATGATTTGGATAATTATGTATGATTAGACATTGAGAATCCTTTAATTGCCTAAAAAGTTAAGATATTAAATTATGGTTTTATCCTAATGTAAATCACTTTATTCATGTGCTCGATATAAGATCACAATGTGTTACACTGTGTGTTTTGATGGCAGTGTGTGAAATAAGAGAAGAATTCTCCCCCAGTGTCATGTCTAGTTGAATAGCTCCACTTAGTCAACTAGACTGTTCTCACAAAAATTAAAGCTTTGGCTAATGCTTGAGTCAAATCATTCTGATCTATGATAGAATGGATCCAACATTTTAGTGGGCCTAAAAGAACAATTATCTTGTCAATAGATTGAAGTAATTGAAGTTTTCACAAGAAAGATAAAAGTGCCAAGTTTACTGATTACTGAATCTAATGTTTTAAATGTGGTTAAGATTGTCATTTTCACGAAGTTCTCAAGTGGCATTTAATGGTGGTTTGTTTTAGGGATTTATTAGCAATTACTTCTAGTATTCTTAGTGACTAGTCAGGCATTATTAACCAAATTAGGGATTTTTTAGTAAAAATACCTTGCTACAAAGACAAAAGAGACTCCTCTGGAAATAATTCTTTTGTGATATTTACATTCCTATTCTACTACAACAGCCTTATGGAATAATGGCCACAAAAAAACAAAAAAAAAATGTTAAGCTGCACGTTCAAGTCGTTTGCAATAAGAATATCATTTGAATTTTACTAAAAAGTGCAGTTCCTATGCACAAATCTCCTGCATATGCAGAGTCTTGGAAAGGGGCGGACTACAAAGGTCAATAGTACGCAGCTTTTACCTTACATTTTGCAAGAGGCTATTTCGAGGCCTTGAACCCATGATCTCATTTGAATTTTGCTGCATATTCAAAATAATGGCTGTGTTTATTAGAAACAGAAGCTGATGGTGATAATAATTTGTCTTTGCCATTTTTTTTTTCTGAAAGAAGGTAAGAGTTTTATTTGCATGAGAGGAAAATACCCCTCCCCTTGGCAGCATATCAGATCGAGATGAACCATTTGTCTACCAAAATAATAAGAAAAAGAAAAGGGAAGATACTGAGGAGTCAGCTATAGTCCACCCAAATACAAGTAGCAATAGTTTAATGTATACGAGTGCATTAGTTGAGAAAAGATTGATAATTAGAACTTTTCTAAGTCACCACTACAACTAATTCCCAACAAAGTTCTCATTTTGTTTAGTTCAAGGTATAGCAGTAAATTCTATTGCAACTTCCCCTCCATTTTGGATATTGGAAAGGAAAGTTATGGATTTCACTAATTTTTGTTGTTAATTTTTTAGAACAATTTTCCAATAAAAGAAAATTTAAATGAAATCAGGGAAAAGATTGGAGCAAAATGACCAAAATTTTCCAGAAAAGACTGGAATGAAATACATGCTTTTGTGTTTCGTTTTTCTGACTATAATGGAATAATTTAAAGTTGTTGATGGGGAGAAGATGGAATTGGTAGGTATGGTTCAAGAGGAAGAAAAGGGAAGTTTTCTTCCTTGTTTTTTGCTTATTTTATTTATTGGATGGTATGTCTAAGAGGAAGTTACCAAATTAAACACAAAATTTCCTTATTAAATAAAAATTTGAAAACATTTCTCGAATTCTCAATCATTATTGTAAATAATCATTTCCCTAACTCATTTTTTTGGAAATTTCCAAACATTTGCATTGCCGTTCATTCATGGCTAGCGCGACTATTGGGTGTGTACCACCTATGGGTCCCTGACAAGTCTCGCAATTGAAAGCTTTTAACTGTGAATCATGTCCATATCTATTTCAATTGTCCATTTGCAGAAGAGATCCATGATGGTGGGACTGACAGGATGAAAACTAATGAGCTACTACATGATGAGTAACATTTTGCTTATAATGAGTTATTATGCAAATTAATTACGGGATTTAATAAACAACATAAAAATTTAAATGGGTACCTAGGGATTCAGGAAAATAAGATGTTTTGATGGCTAAAATTAAAGCACAAAGTTAAAGAAAAACCAATTTTAAGATTTCGTTAGAACAGTCAACAAATTTAAGCAATAGAAAGCTACTGAAAACATAACTTTTATATAAAAAAACAACAAAGATCTCAAGTACTTTCATAAAAGAAACATTCCATAATAAAAAATCCCAAACCATAAGAACAAGCTTCATAGCTTGCTTTAACCCACAAACAATCGCAATGTTTAGGCTCACATTTCCAAAGCCTCGATGGACAAGCCCCTCTAAATGTAGAGAGAAGGCAAAAATACACTGTTCATGGTTATGGTGGCTAGGGCCGGAAAGCTGTGCAACATATGCAGTTGCAACCCTCGTGCAATTTCTAGCCTTTTTCGTTCTCATCACATGCCAGGGTGTGTGCGAGGAGGATGTTGGGTAGAGATTCTAGTAATATGGCCTTCTCTGGTATTGGAAGCTGGCCAAAGTCTAGTTTGTACGCACATAAGGCTGAGCTTCCACTCTCTTGTCCATATTCGTAATGTTGGTTGGGGTTTGGTATGTCCATGCATAACGAGTGTATGGCAAGTGCCGTGTGGAGAGGGATTGGGTGGGATCCACTCAAGTTTGGGTCAGGATTTGATTAAGACAACATGATGAGCAATTGGTTCCAGTCATATCTAAATAATTTGATTGGATCTTGACACAATTTCAAGTTGGGCATTTTTGTAGAAAGATGAGGATCCAATTGACGTTCTAATAAAAGAGAAAGAGTATAAGTATGTAGACAATGTTTTCTTTCTAAGTTTTTGATAGAAACATAAGATTTCTAAAATTAGTGCTTTCTTTTTCTCAGTGCTAGTTTGGATGAGAAATGAGAAAAGAGAAAGTTATACTTAACTTGCGGGCAGCAAAGGTTGATATGGTGGATACAATTACATGTTTTCAGTTGAAAATATGCGTGTTTGAAAACTTATTTTTATCGGTTTTATTGTATTTTCCTGTTTTGCAGCACAAAATCTACTGTGAAACAGGAAGTATAAAATAAAAACAAATGATGGGAGCCTCGAACCTGTGATCTAAGCACACGAATGACTCTTACAATGCCACTGCGGTGGAAGGCCTTAGCTTAGACGTCTGGAATTTTCAAAGCATGCAAGTTAAAAAAAGGCAGCCTAGTGAACGAAGTTTTTGCCTACGCGGAGTTCGGGGAAGGGAGGGACCACAAAGGACTATAGTAGACAGCCTTACCTTATATTTTTGCAAGAGGCTATTTTCACGCCTTGAACCTATGACCTTAAGGTCACACGATGACAACTTTTACCGTTGCGCCAAGACTCCATATTTAAGACAATGATTTTTTTATTTGAAAGCAATTATCCAATGGAAAGCAATAATCCCCTGGATAACATTACATTATTGAGTCATGGCCTATCTACTGCGGTTGTGCAAGAAAGGACTTTCGTGTGCTTTAGTCATGGGCTCGTGTCAAAGAAAAAAAATGAAAAAATGGCACATCATAGGCTAGTATAATCTAGGATGGCAGAAACCTTGCTTGTAGGTCTTTGAATAGAATTAATTACTCCAATGAGATAAAATAGATATAATAACAAGTTTAGATTTTTCACGATTGATCATTTAATGGTAGTAGTTGCTTTTAATGATTGAGCTTGGTGAGGACTATATGTGCTTTATGGCTGTCTGCTTTTTTATCTCCTTAGTAAAACTCTCAGAATAATCCAGGGGGCTCCGACAGTAAGCAAAGGGCAACAAGTTATGGATGATTAGATAAAACAGAAGTGTAACGACTGACAGCTGCTGGTAACAGTGGAATGATACTGATGGAACGCCAATATCCTTCTGAGTAATTCTGAAGGTAAGAAATACATAGAATTTCTTTAAAGGTCTTCACGATGTGGAGAAGGCTGTTATTCGTGCCATATTCAGACAAGGATTCAAATTGGAGATTTGTTCCTCTACAGACTATTTGAAGTGACTAAAAGACTAAGACACTTCTAATTCTACATTGTTTATATGGTAGGGATTATCTTGATGCCTTCCAAGTGTGAAGGGGCTAGTGGATCTATAACTTGATGGAGAAGCGGCCTAATAAGTACGTGCAGAGCGAGTGTTGTGAAATCTGGGCCTATGTTTTAGGTAGTCAAGTCTATTTGATATATTCGCGTGTTGGCGTGTTCTCTAGCCGGCTAGGCAATAGATTGGACCAACAGTAAACAGACCAAACAGAGAATGACCCACATACAAGGACTCTGCAATACTGCATAGAGAAAGGGCTTAGACCCGATAAGGAGCTTGCGAAGGCCTTATAGGTGGCCTCAATACCAATGGGCCTAGGCGAACAATGCGGAGAAATGGGCTTAGTCAATTGAACGGGCTTGTTGCCCTTCAATTTTCAAAACCCATTTTGAAGGAAAAATGGTGTGCAAATGATTAAAATAATATTTTAAGTGGGTTCAATTTTCAAATTATGGCCCTTTTAGCCCTCTTTTTCCTCCAATGGTCAAGACAAACGCCACCATAGCTTTTATTGCCTTTGTAATTACTATCATAATAGACATCATACAAGCCAAAACGGTTCATTCATTCCTGATTATTTCAAAGTTAGATTTACACACATGCATAGCCTCAGAACCCTAACCAACTAGTGAAAGACTCCTTATTGGGCCACTGCACTACAAGGTTTTGATGTGGACCTCATTTCATTATGCATCTCCACATTTAGAGTTGTATTCTTTCTCCCTATATTTCTTCTTAAGAAATAAGCACAATTCTTTTCTTCAATTCATTCATCTATTCCATTTTTTAGTTTTCTCACAAAAACTTACCTGAATTTTTCTTTCATAACAAATTATCTCTTGTACATATGCGAACTAAACCTTTGTAGACTTTGCTCCTATGACTTATCCAAATAAATATTATTCAGTTTCAAGGTAATACACTACAAAATATCACTTCTTACATACCTAAATTTTAAAGTTAGATTGATCAAAATAATTGGATCATAGTCCTTAGAATGTTGAATGAAGAATTAAGGTTGTATTGATTTTGATCTTTGATCTTAGTTCTTGATCAGTAAGACTATTAGATCTTAGTCTTAAGTCTAACCAAAGGCAATGAAGAACCATATGAGAGAGGAGAATTTCTTTCATACATATGTATAGATATTTGTGAAAATGACACCAATTTCAATAGTTTATCCTACATTTAGTATTCTGATATTCACCTTCGCTGACATGGCAAAAATAGCCTATAAAAAGTCAACAAATCAATAAAATAACATATTTTTATTATTTTAATCTTTTTAAATTGTAATATGTGTGGTTCTTTTTTTTCTCTCTCTTTCATAAGTGAAAACGGATTACAACTCTCTCTCTCTCTCTCTCTCTCTCTCTCTCTCTCTCTCTCTCTCTCTCTCTCTCTCTCTCTCTCTCTCTCTCTCTCTCTCTCTCTCGTGTTTGAGGAGGATGAAATGGGGGTACAAAATCCATCATGAAGAAGATGAAATAGGGTTAGTTAACTACGATTGTTTGCTTCTAGGATTCTTGATCGAATTGAAATATGGCTAATGAAAGGAAAATCCACTAAAGAATATGAAATTCACTTTTCATTATATGCTTTATTTGAAGAAGAATTCTAGAGCTCTGAGGAAATGCTAAATCCCTCTCTTACTTGGCTTACACACTACTTCACATGAACCTTCTTCTTCGCTCTCATAGAAGAAAGCTTCTCTACATGAATAAGGTCAGTGTTCTTTTTTCTCTGACTCTTTTTTTATGTTTTTTCATTATGCTGTTGGTGGCTATATCATCTAATATTTTTTGCTGATTTTTGACGTTGGATCTCATTTCTCCTTGTGGAACTAGTTGCATGTATTGGTGGACAATGGTGCATTATTTTTGTATGTTTGATTTCCTTAATTTTCTTCATTGTTTTGGATTTTTGTATAAAAATTGAGAGTGTAGTCTCTTCTAAATGGAGGTGTTAATGATATTATTGCAATGCTTGATCATTGTAACTCTTTATAGTGGTTTTGTTCATGATTATATTTTAGCAAAATTTGAATTTCCTCATGTTGTGCAAATACAAGAGAAAAGTTTTTGGACTATTTAAATATTTATATTGATCTACAATAAAATTTGGTGTATAACCCCTATCTAGGCCATGCCTACTAGTGTGCCTATTAGATGAATTAAAAGGTGGTTGAATTATGTTATTGAATGCAATTATTATATTTTTAATAAAAGTACACTTTAGTCCCTATAACTATTCACTTGTGACAATGTAGTTCTTAAATTTTTAGAAAACAATTTAGTCCCTGAAACTATTGGTTTGGGTTGCACTTTACTCCTGTTAAGTTTTTGTGACCAGAACTAATGGTTGGGCCCCACATATGATAGTTTATTATTTTCTCAAAAAGAGAAAAATACACTTTAGTCCGTGGAACTATTCACTTTTGACACTTTAGTCCTTAAATTTCTATAAAAATATTTTAGTTCTAGGGCTAAACTATTGCTTGTAGGGCCCAATTTTTAGTTCTATTAATGAAAAGTTAATAAAAGGACTAAAGTGCAATTGTTAGTTCTAATGATAGAAAGTTAGCAAAAGGACTAAAGTGCAACCTAAACCAATAGTTCTAGAGAATAAACTACTTTAATGGAACTTTAAGGACTAAAGTATCATAAGTGAATAGTTCCAAGGACTAAAGTGTACTTTTTAAATTTCTTATACAAGATTATATTTAAAATAAGAAAGTGTAAAGAATCATATGTTTACTTTTTTATGCTTTTATTAGACTTGAAGTAGTTGGAAGTTGCTTGGAAAGTGATAAAATAGAATTTGATCAAATCGCTACACCCACTGAGTTTGTTGGATCTAGTGTTGAAGAACCCTATGGCAAGGCAACAACTTCAGTATTGTTATAGAGTTGAAGGAGAAAAATACAAAGGGTGTTCAAGTAGAGAGGAACATGGTTTGTTGTAAAGAGGGATATTGTAAAAGGAAGTAAAGAATTTGCCATAATAAAAAAATTATGGAAGCCAGATAAAACAAGTTGCACTTGCAAAAAAACAAAAATTAAGAGGGTACAATGTTAGGTGGAGAGATGGGTGGTCAGCAGGTTTGAGAAAGAAGATGCCTGTGGGCTGATGTCCTAACCAAAACTTATAGACTTCCATGTTCTAGAGTAATGCCTAGGATCATAAATGCATAAATTGTAATCTATTGCTCCTTCATCTACTATCTTTGAGGTTGTCCAAAATAGTGTTTAAACCATTATACATAAAATAATAATAAAAATAAAAATAATAAATAAAAATAAAATCAATAAGAAAGATTTGTACAATTAATATTAACACTAAGCATCAGCTAAAACTGGATGGGAATGGAGAAGTCATGTGGTATTAAGAAGATGCTATAATAGTCATGGAGTACATCATGGGTATGCAAAAAAAGAAACCCCAACATTTTTCCCGCATGGTCAATACATGTAAAATCAATAAAAATCTAGAGTTTATTCTGAATACAAAAATTAATATTTTAAAAAATCAAACAATTTGACAATGAGAAGAGTCACAGCTTAGGAAGTAAGAAGCCTAGGATATATGGGTTAATAACTAATTAGAAGGAGATCAAAATTAAAAGAGAAATAAATTAAGAAAGGATCTCATTCAAGAGAGAAACAAACCAAGATGTCTAATAGATTGGGACATGTTGGGTTGGGGAAAGAAGGAGAGAAAGAAAGAGAGAAAGAGAAGATGCCTTCACCCCCTTAACAAATTGGAAGAGTGATTCAAGATGTTGAAAAGCATGAAAAATGAATGAGGGCAAAGCTAGCAAGGAAACATAGTAGATCCATCAACGATGTAGGTAGATCTAACTGCAAAGCTTTCAATGTTTTGGAAAACTTAAACCTTAGTTTAGCACTATGTATTGAAATTTTAGATGTGATAAATCTCTAGCATTCATTGATCATTGTTGAGTTTCTATATAAATACTATAATGGGACTGGTTTTAATGCCTAATATGCTTGTGTCAACTCAAGTTTTGGGTTATGGATGACCTTGTTTTCAATGCCTGATATGCACATTCTTAGAGCATGTATTTTGTCTATGTATAATTTTGTTCCCAAGTTTGATTTCAATCTCTAGATAATGGTCATCTATTGGCTCATGATTGATGTTGTAACATGACTTGTTATTGCAACTTGTGGTAAGAGTTCTAATAATTTGAGCATAGTTGATATCGTAATTACAAGTATAACATGTTCTATTTTGAACCATGTGCTAAAGATCTTGAAAGAATTTATGATTAGACATGGAAAGAGCGCATGGTAGGTGGGTTCTTTTCCAAATGCAATTCCATGAATGGGTGCACGTGATGGAGCCTATGTACAACACCCATGGATGACTCTATCTTGTTAAATGGGTTGTTTTGTTTTTTTGTTTTTTTATCATGAATGACACATGAGCCTATTTATACAAAATAGAATAGAAAGTTTATTTCCTATGCTAAGAACCATGTGTACACACTATTTAATTTGAAGTATTTCAAAATGAATCACATGAAATGAATCATAGTCATCATCTAGTAGCACAAATTAATATGTTAGATAGACTGAATCAATATATGAAAACTATATGAATGGACTTGTGTGCCTCATCTATGAATTCTAGTAGCTTATTAGATAAGTTATTTTAAACTTGAATTGACATATTGCTCTTTTGAAATGGACGATTGAAAATTAACGCCTTTAAAAACTGATCTGTAGATTAAGTGGTTGCCCAGATAATAGGCCATGAGTGTGACATTTTTAGAGATTGATTTATATATTCAATTATATAGATTGATTTATATCTTTAAGTAATGGGTTATCAAGGATCCTGAGTGTTAGTTCCTCAGATGAGTTCATATCTCGATGTGATGAGATAATTTTCTAGTATGAGGATTGCTAGAAGAGAGTGATTTATGTTTTCAAAAACTCTGCACTATGGCTAATAGTTTTAGTATAAGCTATGTTTAGAATTTCATCATCTGCATAAAAGTGATGCTTTATCTATTTGTATGTGCATAGAAAATATAAGTTTTAGCTTTCCAAAGGATGGATTGAAAAACTATGTTTTTACCTGCTAAACTTGCTTTCGAAAGTAAAGATTTTTCTATATTTTCAAAAACATATGAAAATTTAGATTTGATAACATGAATTGATTGAGTAAAATGTGCACGTGACTATAGTTCTGTTGGTCAAGATTTCATGCATACAGTTTACGACTTTTAGCAAGTTAAATGTACTTGTAAGCATGGCATTTGGAATCTCTAAAATGAGATGTTTTTACAAAAGCACTTTTGAAAATTTTTATATACCGAATAATATGGTAGGATTTCATTTCTTGAAAAAATAATAATTTTAATTCATATATTTGTTGAGATTCTGAGCCATGAGATATTGGGTATAGTAATACACTAGATAAAAATCCTGGACAAACTAAAATGCTTAGCAAGAACTATGCTAAGGGGTTGTTGCAAGTTTGCCTCCTAGCCTCTAACCATTAAAGGATGGAATGGCATACTGTGACGACTCGGGTTTTCACATGCATTTTTATAATGCAAACCTAACTCCTAATGCGGGATGCATCCCTATTTGAAAACAATTTTATAAAAATAATGCAATGCAGCGGAAAAATCTTTTGTTTTAAATTCATTTTGAAAACCCCGAGTGTCAATTGCTTTCACAATAAACAAAGTAGTTTTGAAAATTACTGTAATCATAAATGTCTTCCCAGGTTTATCTAGTCACAACTCACTGCCCAACTGTAGTAAATACAAGTACATGTCCAAAGGGGTAGAGAGTTTACTTTCATTCATACTTGTCTCTTCTTCATTTACTTGATCGTATCTCCAACATCTCCTGGAGTTTCTCCTAATGCTTTTTGGCCTTTTTGGACTAATATGTAAAAATAATATATTTGGGTGAGTATTCCTCATACTCAGTAGGTGATCTGATACTACTATTTTGAAAACACGGCATACAACATACATGGTTTTAGAAGAGGCTTTCCACGAAAAACATTGTGCACTTTCCTTTTTGTGTAAACATGCATTTTTATGCATAAATCATAAGCTTGTTTACACATTTTCAGTTATGGAAGCTTTTTCCAAAATCTAATGTTCAATGATATCAATATGACTAAAATCATAAAGTAGAAGTCATTAAATCTAAGTAGTAAGATCTCGGCAACCACATCAAACCAATGAGTAAAATATAATAATCATGAAACTCTTAAAATAGTTATAATTCAAAACAGATGATGGCATCTCTATAAGTATCATGCACAAGGATCTCTCAGCGAATACATCATATCGACTAGTCACGAGTACTCGCATACGACCACATCTCAATGCTATATGCATATCGATAACACTGAAATCATAGAGTCACTATGCTCACAATCAACACACAATTGGAATCATGTGGCTCCAATATCTGGAGACCAACCCACCATAGCCTCCACCACGACTATGGATGTCCTTGAAATGGTGCCGTGAACACCTCTAGTGGTCGTCCTTGTTTACCACAGTAGTCAGGGAAGGGACAATGCCTTTTTGGCAGCGATACCATCCACCCTTTGGTGGTAGAGGCCGGGAGGCCAACCCCGTACATAAACAACCTCTCAGCATAGTGCCCACTAGGCTCATTAGCTGAAAAAATATAAAAATAATGTCCTCTTTGGGTCCCTCACACTGTCTGGCCCTCACAACTGCCTAACCAGCATCTTTTGGTAACTCTCAAGGTTATACATCATGTGATGGCATTATGAGATGATTTATATGACATGGCAATCCTCAATCTCACTCATCATAAATCAGGCAATTGAAGTACTCATTTTCAAAACATACGAGCAATCTCTAAAATATCGTAAATTATGCAATTTGTGTGAGGATTTTCAAAACATGCAACAATGCATATAAATCCGTTTATGCCAGTAACAGCATTTAAGTCCATAATTCATAAAGACAATTCCACTAAGAGCATCATATCTAAAAAAAGCATACTAAATATGATAATAATGGCAAGTAAATCATTTAGAGTTTGGCATGCATTTAAAAAAAACTTAGTAGTATCAGACTACTTACCTCGATGTCTCTGGAGTCGCATCCCTCACTTCTTGACCCTGGATCACTTTTGCGAAACTGAGGATATTAATGGATAACAAGGATTCAAATATTATTTTCTATCCACTAATTGGAATTATAGCTTAATGGCTAGATCTACCTTTTAGGTCATTGCTTAGTGCATCTCTAGGTTAGATCTTATGTATAGTATTAACATCTAATAATTAGATTGCCTTTAATCTCTTTCATATCATCAATATTGTGTACTTGAATGGTCAGATCTCCAGGTTACCTGCCCTGATGCTTAGAACAGGTCTGTACTTAATTTTGACATTTAGATCTATAAGTTGAAGGTGGTTGTGTGTAACTTAGACTAGATCTAGGCACATTGGTCTCTTAATAGACCCAACAAATCAATCTATGAAGTTTGATCATCTTTGATCTTGTAGATCTATGCGATCTCTATAGTTTTTAGGCTATAGTCATACTAAATAGTCCTCTAATCCTAACTTTTATAGTCTCATTAGGTCTGCATCATCAATATGATCGCAACGGTTCTTTCGGATCATCAATCGAAGTTGTATAGCCTCCGCAATCGTAGTTTTAGTGTTGCTAACCCACGGACAAGCAAGATTCGTCCATAACGAGCCCGCGCGTTATGGTTCCTAGGACTCGTGCATGTCCCAGTATAATCGAGATCAAGTTTGCATGTGTGGGCGCGTCTGAATGGCTCGTCAAGGTTCGTATCTTGGACGGCGTTGCGCGGACGCGTCTTAGGCGTGGTTGTGCCCACGTCTTGGTTCCTGGGACGCTGGTGCGTCTCGGTTGAGTAGGGCATCTGTCCGCATGTGGCACCCTTGTGACTGTCGCCCCAGGGAGCTTGGCAAGGAAGCATGTCACCCCCATTCGCCCTTGGTATGTGTTGCCTTCGACATGTTTTCACTCGTTTGGTTCCTTTCACAGAAAGCCGGTGATTTTCGGCTGAAAAACCAACCAGATCTGGTCAGGATCTGGGGAAAAAGGGCGAGGGGAGAGAAAGGAGTCAGTTGGGGAGGAGAATCGTACCTGAGATGGTGCCCTTCGTTGGTGTGATTCCTCCTATGCCCACTTGAACCCCAGGTTCTGGAAAACACAAAGAAGAAGAAAACCCTAGTTTCCAGCGAGACCAAAGGGAAAATGGGGAAGAAGAGAGAAAAGAGGAATGGCCGGCCCGAAGGAAAGACCCGGGCCGGTGCCGAAAATTGTAGAAGACATGTGAGGAAGGGTTTCCTGATGAAAGCTTTGCCGGACCTTAGGCCGAAGCAGCTGAAAAAAAGAGATGCTCATAGAGAAGGGGGGGAGAGGGCTTTTATAGGAGGGAGAAGGCAATGCTGCCCAATGGTGGTGCTGCCATTTTTTCGATGCTACCTTACAGAGGTGGTGCTGTGTAGGTCAGTGGCTGGAGGTAAGGGACGACCTGGGGGAGTGTCGTTATCAAAACAACCCCCTACTATTTTTAGTCTTTCTAGTTTTTAAGTTCAAATTACAAAACTACCCTTGATCTTTAAACATCCATAACTTTGTCATACGAGCTCCGTTTTCAATGTTCTTTGAGGTGTTAGATTCCATTTTGAGTGTAGAATCTAATGATGCTAAATTTTCTCTCAAATTCCTTTTTTTCATATTTTAATTAAAATAAAACATTTAAGATGATTAAGTCTAGATATAAATTTTCAAATTTTCAAATTTCTATTCAATTTAGTAAAAATAACATAAATTGTTTGGATCATTACACATCCAATGACAAAAAGTGACACATTTCTCAATTGTTGGTAAAAACCACAATAGTTGACTCACGACACCATTTCTAGACAGACCGTAAGCCTCATGAGGATGCAATCAAAGTCAACCTAGGATACTAGTAGGCATACGATTTAGTGAGCTAGTCATGAGTATAGTGAGTCCCACAAATTTTTGTTTTGGCTCCTAGGGAGTTAGATGATGTTTCTATGTGAGATGAACATGAGGTGGTGGCTAGATGAGTACTCTGACCAATTGGCAAACATATTTG
Organism: Warburgia ugandensis; assembly: GCA_035236585.1. Lineage (NCBI taxonomy): Eukaryota > Viridiplantae > Streptophyta > Magnoliopsida > Canellales > Canellaceae > Warburgia > Warburgia ugandensis. Next base: position 72,227,025 of record CP141129.1, on the reverse strand, counting down.
CAAGATGCTAAGACATACAAGATATTTTATTGGCCAGATTGTCGATGTCATGGTTTTATCGAGTGATTATTTTAAGATTTTTATTATTTTAATTTACATGACTTATGTAAATGTGATTGTCTGTTCACATGAATTGATGACGTATAAATATTTGTGAATATGTGTAAATGCACAACATGAAATGACTAAGATAAGATAATCATGTGACTTTATTATATTGAAAAACATGATTTAAAAGCATATGTGTGCTAGATGTTGTGGTTTTTGAGTTTGTAAATGATGTTTATCTACTAGGAATGGTATATACTCAACCTACAACAAAATTGCAGATTTATTACGAAAATCCTAGGTGTGAAAAGAGATGACTTCGTCTATACATTTAGAAGACAAAGTGAGGAGATGTCAATTTTAGAATTTTTTTCTATTTCTAAGAAGATTATTCATGTATTAAGGCACAAAATGTTAAACCCTTATTTACAATGAAAATTACATTTGTAATAGGATTTGTGAATGATTCATCTTGGACAACTATATTATTTGATCTTGTAATAGACATTAAATGGCTTAGAAGTGGGCCAACTTTTGAAGAAGGTAAATATTTTGAAAGAAATGCAATCGGGGTTTTTGTAGAAAAAATAAATTTTTATGAAAAATATTTTTTAATGTGATTTTAAAAATAGGGATCAATCATGCCTTTGAAAAAAATATTTTTGAGAAAATTGTGATCTAAAAACCTAGGTTGCCACAATAAAACAATACTTGTACATTGGAAAAGTTATGAGATTTGACATAATATATAGAACAAACATGTAAAACATGCCCTTCTTGGCATATTAACATATCTAAACTATCATCTTCAGAAAGTTATATTTGATATAGCATTGCTCATTAACAAGATGACTTATTTTGTTAATTTTTTTATAACTTTCTACAAGCTATGAAAAGAAAGGCCCCGTGGTAATTGTTACAAATTATGATCAGGCAATGGCTACTACCATTGGTAGGGTTTTTCCAGAGATTGTAAACCATCTATGTAGTTGGTGCATCTTAAAGAAGGTGGTAGAAAGATGGATTATGGCCTTCTTGAGCAAACAAAATTTTGAAATATTTTTGGGGATGTCACTAGCATATTAAAATTATTATAGAGTTGAGGTGGATTGCAAAATCTCATAACCAATACAACCTTAAAGAGCATGTTGGGTTGAATATTTTGTACTAGGTCCGGCATCAATGGGTGAAGGATTACATTAAGAGATTATTAACTAGTGGCATATCTACAACTCAATGAAGTGAGAATTAGGAATTTTTTCTTTTTGGTAACAAAGATGATCATAAGGTAGTTTGTTAAAGGATATGACATAGTGCTAGATTTTAGATACAACTATGAGGTTGGTATCAATTTGACATGCTCGAATAAGAGAGTCTCAATTTTATGCTTTAAGGCCAAACCTTAGGCTAATTTGAAATGTTTGAATGGGAGAGCGCCAGTTTTGTGCTTTGAGCATATGCTTCAAAGTGTTTTCACTGTGTGCACAACAAAAACTTATTACCTTTTTTGCAAAAGAATATGAGTGGTACCAATTTATATGTCATGAAAGCAAGTGATGATAGGTCATGCACCCTTTAAAATGTTGAAAGACAAGATAACCCATGACAAAACATATCTTCCACCTTGTGTAGTAAGTTATGATCCACTGAATGCAACTACAACTTGTTCTACCTTCATTTTGAGTCAGGAGTTAACAAACACATCCTCAAATTCTGTATCAAAAATGGTATCTTAACACTTCCTTGCCAATATGTTTAAGAGACGTAGATGATGAATGCAAAGTAAGAAACTAATTATGGAGAGAGTGATATTGAGCTGAAGGATGATTGAAAAGAGTATAAGACAATGCAGTATGATAACTTGGCACTTCATGCTCAACTTTGTGTTGAGGAAGGGATACCAGTTCTTGATATATATGCTACAATTTGCAGATATCAATAACTGCAAGACAAAATTAAGAAGGCTAGGGGTCCTACATTGAGACATGCAAATTACAAGCTATTATTATAAATGGAAGTGCTAAGAGAACAATGAGGGAGTTGCAAATTATGAGAGTATATTAGAGGAAATGAAGGATGCATGTATTAGAATAAGCATATGAGACCCTCCCCAATCAAATAAAAGGGATAGTGAAAGGAAAAGAGGAAGCAGGGAAGTCTAGAAAAGGGTAAGAGACACCACTTTAACCATACAGAAGATGTTATTGTATCACTTACCAATAGAAAAGGCATGTATTCTTTTCCATTGTTTTGAAAGTTTAATATTTTTGGCATTTTACTTATGTCTTCTCATGGCAAGATTCTCAATGGATGATCCTGCGATGTCAAGATGGATGGTGGTATCTTGATGCTCTGCTATTTTTGGATGATGATTTATATGGTTTTACCTTGTGATTCTTATACGGGATAGCCTTTGTTGTTATACTTGTCATTCAACTATGAAGAAAAAGTTATACTTGTACACAATAGTTTGTTGTTATATTTGGACATGAATTTTTCCAAAAGAGTGAATTTTTTATTTAGTCTCATTCTAGAGTTTAGTTTCTTTATTATCTTAACACCAATTTGGTATTTGGAGCTATTAATTGTTTATGAAACTGGATTTTGCTAAATATCTTGTTTAGAGCTTACTCATGTCTTGTAGTAATTGTATGACATGCAAAACTTTTAGTGGTAATATAAACTAGTAGATATATCATCCTGGAACTAAGATTAATACCAAGCCTCAATTTCTACCAAATTGTGGTTATGATGGAATATAAACATTGAGACAATAGTAGCTTTGATTGTCGTATACAAGTTTTATATGCATTTATTAGCATGAGCACAAAATTTTCTATCCATTTTCAATATTAATCCTTTGTATTTTTTTGAGGTTTTGTTGTGAGCATGGATTTCTTTACAATTCGCATTTTCTCTTGACTTTTACACATGGTTCATATCTATAGACACCTAATTTTGTACCAGTTAATAATTTTCAAAGGTTTGCACTTCAAAGATGAGAATGACACTGGTAAATGAGTGCACTTTTCAAAAGGATTTCAAAACAAATAAAATATACCCAAATTTTGCATTCAGACCACAAAAATCTAAATTTTCTAGCAAAATTAAAGATTTTAATTGCTTTCTCACATATTCTTTTAGAAAGTTTGAAAAAAATATCTTTGGAATTGAACTCCAAGGATAAAAAATTACATGATCTTGTGGTTTATTGTCTTGCGGTAGCCACCACATGACAACTCTTCATGATTAGGTTAGATTAATTTTTGAGGGACAACTACACTCTAGGTACTCTCCTTTTCTTCTCTTGCATCATCTTCTCATTCACTCCTCCTCTTATTCCATTTTTGGTTTCCTTTTGCATTTATGATCTCCATTTTGAAGGAATATCTAGTGAAATTTCTAAGGATTCCCTCAAATGAAGAAACCTAACATGTGTTGGAAAAATAATAATTGAATTCTCCAAAGAGAGTAGTGGAATTGCTAGTCCTCCTTTGTGGAATTCAATTCTCAACCCTAAAGAAGAAGACCCTCCTTTTCTGTTTACTTTCTCTCTCTAACTTAGAAAGGAAAATGGGAGTTCTCAATTAGGATTCTTCCCTAGTGGAATTTCTAGGGAGCTTGTAATGAATTTCTCATTCTTGTTTCTAAATTGGGCATGAAAAGCTCCATTTCATTCACAAAAAAAAAGAAAAAAAAAGAACCTGGTGGAATCTCTAACTTCCTTTGAATAAAGAAGGGTCTTTCAACCTCAGATAAAAGAGATTGATTTCTCAATCATAGTTTGATGAGTGTTTTCTTCAATTTTCATGGTCTTATTTTCTATTTATTAGCACTTTCTTTGTCTTGAAATATGAAATCTAAATCCTATGATGAGGAACTCTAAAATCCATAGATGATTTCTTTGGTATATCCAATAGCTTTCGGTTTACATTATTTTAACAATTTTCAAGATAATTCCAGTAAAAGAGATTCAAACACTATGAATCCTCTCTTGAAAGAAACTCTCAAATTAATGAAACTTTAAAAAAGAACTTGAAGTGATTTATATAATAGCTCTCATTTCAAAGAATACATTTCATCTTTTACAATTCTTTATTTTCTAATGTTCAAGGAAGAAAGAAACCTCTTCCATCAACACTGGTATAAAGGCATCAATGCCTTCTAGTATAGTATACTGTATCTAATGCATTCAAACTAGTTTTCCAATTCATGTTATGTTGCAAGTATTTTATTTAATGTTTCCCAATCCATGTTTAGGAAGAGTATAGCTTACTACCCTAAACTTTCATTTTCTTACTTTAGTCCCCAAACTATTATTTTTGTAGATTAGTCCTTGTACCATTAAAAAATTTAGCATCATAAGTCCTTTCTTCCAAAGTGAAAAAATAATTATTTAGGGACAAAACTGTTATTTGTGAGTAGTTTTGTATCTTGTCAAAGAAGATGACTAGAGCTTTTGTCCCACAAGATTTAAAAGCCATATAACACTCTTTCTATTGGAGTTTTAAAGATTAGTTTTCAGACATGGAATTAATCTACAAATCCTTAAAGTTTGGGTGATTTCTAGTGAAAATTGGACTCAAATCATGGCATTCATAAGTGGGCGATGTGTTTAATAGTTGACCTATCATAATAGGCAACTATCTATTAGAATAATGAAAGACCTTGGGATCTAGGTTAGCTTTTATGTAAGGCCATTATTAGAAGTTGATTTATAGCTATAAATACATATTAATGAGAGTTGGAGAGAGAAGGAATCAAAGAAAAATGTCCTTTGTTCTTTCTTACTTTCTCTCTAGCATTCAAGATTTTTGAAGAAAAAGTTAGAATCTTCAAAAAAGTCATATCCTCCTACTTGGTGCAACTCTTTCTGGTTATATTGAAACTCTTATACACAACTTATCTTAGCGAGTTCAAAAGTTTGGAGAAGAGATCCTTGGTAGGATCTTATAACAACCCTAATTTCTAAATTCCATTTCATATAATTTGTCAATTACATTTTGAATGAAATATGAATTTGAAATTTTGTATTTTGAGCTCCGTGCAATTGACTTTTTGCAAGATACTTAATTAACCCTTAAAACCTCAATATTTGGAATGTAAATGTTGAGATGACTCTAATGAAATTAATTTTAAATGGAGTTTGGGGTAAAAAAAATCCCAAATTTTCACAAATTTGATGGGGTCAAAATTGATTACAGCAACCCACCTTGTTTGAATTTTGACCCACAAATTGAGCCATTACAAAGCAGAGAGAGATGTTGTGCTTGATCTTATAGATTTTACTTCCAATAGTTAATCAATGGGCAAATTAGGGAAAAAGGGTCGGATTTCTCACTATTCTAGGAATTTGATGATAGTCTATGGTGGGATCAATGTGAATACTCAATGTGTGGGGCCAGATCAATCAGAGATTAAATGGCTTGGTGTTAATCTATGGCTAGATCCAATTGGAAGCTCAGATCGATCATGGATTTAGGTGCCAAATGGCTAATCAAAGAGATCATCTTAAAGTGGTAGATTGATTATAGATCTGGTATCTTGTCACCGATCAATGATTGGATCATGTATGATGAATGATCTTAATGCACTATAGGTTATAAATAAACTTGAATGATTGTGTTATACATAGAAAAGGATCCTTATGTGACTAAATATTCGTAAAATGACAATGGTATAGGATTGCTTGGATATATATGAAAGGATAAAGTATTTAAATTTTGACAAACTTTGAAATTCATATGATTTGTCAATTGATCTACTTTGAACATGTGAATTAATTTCATAGAATATATTATTTAAGAAGTTATGGTTTCAACTTGAGTGTATGTTCTAATAGATCATGATTTTGTTTAGATATGAATGATTGTTAAAATACACTAATGAAGTAAATCATGAAGCAAAATAATGACTTTTTTCACCTATACAAGTACAAGTTTGCTGAGACATTGTAATTTGTTTAACAATATCTCAAACTTGAAGAAATAGAATGAAAGGATGAATAGGTCGAATTGAGGACGTGAAAACAAACCGTGGAACTATAATGTTAGAAGATCGAGATTTCCAATAGCTGAAGTGTGAGTCTCACAGCTTGAGATTTGTTTTATGATCCATTAAAGGATGTGAATGCAAATTTACTTTGAAGTAGTGGACTCATTTTTTATTTAGTGGAGTGTGTTGTGAAATGGTTTTGACTGGAGGTTAAGGGATATGATGAGTTTTGGTCTTGTTTTAAAAGTAGTGAAAATGATTTGTATATATATATATATATATATATATATATATATATATATATATATCAGGTATTCCACATTGCATGTATCAAATGTGTATATGTTTGAAAAATAGAGAAAACTCTATCAAATTTTTGGCAAGATTGAGCATCTTACTATAAAATCCTTATACTTGTTAGAGAAATGACACTCAAGAAATGCTTTTCAAAGAAAAAATTATTATTATTTTGTTTTGAAAATGAATTTTGAAACAAAGGATATCCCAAATTTCAAAAAGGTATTTAAAAAGTATTATAAAAACCCAGTGTGTTATAGATCTGGTAGTTTTCTCTTATATTAGTAAGTTGTTCTAACTACTAATCTTGTCTCATGTATATTTGTTGAGATATTTCAGAGATGATTGACATGTGGAAACACCATGAGTATATGGAATAGAAGATCGTAACCTCTATTTCTATATGATTCTACATAAACATTGATGATTTTTTAAAAACATGTAAAACTTCTTACTGAGAAAAAATTGGCAATTGTGTTGGGGATCAAAATTAGATATTATGTGCACCACTGAGGGATTAGAAGCAATTTTTCTATAAGCTTGATTGTGTACACCACAAAAGATGTAAAGGGGTAATAAATTTTCATAGAAATAAAAGCTATTACATAGAGAAATACTAGAGATCATTTACATAGAGAAAACTCTATCTATTGTGGTAATAATCATTATAGAGTCACCACCTATGGAAAACGGCTCACAAGACCTAGCTTGTCAAATATTGACAACTAGATTTCTTGATTCTAATTCTCTTCATAATGAATTAGTCATGAAGGCCACCATATGAGTATTGAAAATCAAAGATAAAAGTTTGAGAAAAACTAAGAGAAATCATTTCTAAAAATCCATATACATTAGAGTAGTGCTAATTATCTCTGAGGATAATTATGCATGGGTAATAGTAGCCTAGAATCCAATATTCAAACATATGGAGGACATAAAAGAAATCATATTAACTACTCAAAACCAAATAGAAACATACTAAACTAGTTAAAGTAGACTACACTAAGCTAAAGTAAAGCAAATCAAACTAAAGTAACAAAAGAAAAATAAAAGTAATTAACTCTAAGATTGCTAATGAATCCCTACCTTCGGTTAAGATAGATCTTCAAGCTTTTCTCAAACTCTAGAAGATTCCTAAAGAAACTTAAAAATTCTTATCAGCCTATTAGAAACTATAATTGAAAGTTAACTACTTTTCATAAAGTAGTATAGCTAACTCTTTGAGATCATAATTTTTTCAAAGTAATTCATAGAAAGTAACATATTATTCTCTCTTTTTTTGTAGGGTACTTTCTTTTTGTAATTACTAAAATATCAAAGTTCTAATTTTGTCAAGTCAATATGAGACGAAATTCCCAAATGGGAAAGGACATGGATAGAAATAACTCTAATCTACTGACACCATCAAGTTACATAATACTTCAGCAATCAGGTGTGACTATAATAATTACACAATGCTATAAAAGTGTAATAGAACGATCATTTTGGCAAATGAGATGACTTTATGGATAGTAATTTACTTCTCTCAAATTTTTCATTGGATGACAATATTATAAGTTCTTACTCATCATTGGAAAAATATTTTAAAGAAGTAAAACAAGTGAAATAGATCAAAGGTATGGTAAAACAACTAATGATGAGTTGATCCTCATTTTGGTGGTCTTTGTAGAGAAAATTTGGGTGCCAACACATGGTGTTTAATATCCATTCAATCTCAAAGGTGAATCAATTTCATGTAATTTTTCATTGTCCGAAAAACTATCCTAAAGTTGAGGACTATTATGCTATTTTTTAGGCTGTTTTAATCTTGAGAAGAGGATTATTTCAGTAATGCTCTATTAGAGCTTTGGATCAGATTTTATGCTCACTTACATGCAGTTAATATCCACTTTATGCTTCCTTAATTCAAAGCTTAAATTAGTGGCTTAAGAGGTGATTTTTCTAAGCCCAAAAAAGTGATATTTCTAATCACTATTTAGCTGATTTATACACATGTTAAGTGGACCTTTAGGGGACATTTTGTTCCTTGATGTTCATGCTTTTTGTTATGATTGATATCAACATGTAAAATTTGACTAATTTTGTAGTTTAGTAATCCTTTCTCTTTCAATAAGCTAAGGTGGTGTGTATGTTATATCTTGCTTATATTTTATTAGGCTTGTAATTGGATTGTTATAACATCCAAAAATTCCTTTAAGTGCAAATGTTTACAAGCACTAATGTATGTGAGAATGTGGCTATAATTGAGCCCATTCAATTTAACTTTAAAAGCTTGTTTATGTTGATACATGGTTTGGTGCTACATTAGCTTATAACATGTGAATTTGTGATAATGTGTGATTATCATCTCAAGTATGTTCCAATGGTTTAATCTTGAGCTTTTGTTCATCTTTTAAGGTAGTAAATGCCTCTTGTAATAATTGAACATTACTAGCTAATAAATTAGGACATAGTTGTTCTATGTTAACGTCAACAAATTAGTTAATTGGTCCTAATTATACTAATTGTTAAGGAAAGATGCTTGTTTGTTAAATTATAAATTTTAGATCAAGATGGACTATGAGTTCAATTATATAAACCCTAGGGGAGTTGTTTTTCTCCCAGACATGGCTTTAGCTAAGAGTTTGTTAGGATGTTTTCCTTGAACAAACTTTTACTCCAATTTCTATGCATATTTTTACACATGTGAGATGACCTATTATTTCATGCCATTTGAATGGTTGTAACACTTTTCTCACTATGGTGCACATTAAATTTTAAACTATACTAGATTTTCTTAGTTTGGTTCTGTAATAAGGTTACATAATTGCTTCCAAACTTAGTAAAACTAAAAAACTAAATGGTAGCAATTACTTGATATAGAAGGGGCCAATTCACCACATTCTACTTCAAGACTCTGTCGAGTATTTGTTAGATGGTACAGTTGAGGAATCACTAGCTTGAGCCATTGTTGCCCGACAATGCACATGTGATAAATTCTTAGAGGATGATAAAAAGGAAAAGTAAATTGTCTTAATCGTTATGGAGCCAGACACAGAGATTCTGTTTGAGGACCAACCTGCTATCGCTACCTTGTATAATGCAATTGCAACTAAATGTAGGAAATACTTAGAATCTTATATCTCTCTTCTCATTGAAAAGTATAATGGCATGCGAATGAAAGAATCTAACAACGTGATTGTTAAGTGACTGTCATGTCTGTAGTGGCCATGGAGCTACTCAGTCTTAGAAACCCAATTCCTTGTAATGATGTGGTCTAAACGGTTCCCTATAGTTTGTCGGCTTTGTGGTACTTAATGGTTGTAGCACTTAAATTCTCAAGGGATAAGATAACAATGGAAACTCTTGTGTCTGTGCTAGGGGTAGAGACCCAGAGAGAGAGAGAGAGAGAGAGAGAGAGAGAGAGAGAGAGAGAGAGAGAGAGAGAGAGAGAGAGAGAGAGAGAGAGAGAGAGAGAGAGAGAGAGGATGTATGTAGTTCTTCTCATGTAAACCTATCTATAACTAAAGGACAATGATCTTCTAAGCCCAATTAGTTTCTTGTAAGAAACATTTTTGGGGGGGACTAATAAAGGGAAAAACATTGAGTCATACTAGGTTCGTGGGCTAGTGGGTCATGTGAAGGCCTATTGCACTATGAAAGGCAACGGTGGGGGCAAAGGTCCCAAAGATGATGTCAGGAGCAAGAGAGGAGACATTCTTTATACGATTGCTCAACAATTGTAAGTTAGATCAGATGAAGATTCTTGGTTGCTAGACTCTATAGCTACTTGTCACATAACAAAGGCCAAATAACTTTTTTCAAATTTCAAAGGGAAAAAGGTGGGAGAGCTGATATTTATTTTTCAAATCTAACCCTTGCAAGTATACAAGATGTATTATAGTGCAAGTTAAAAGGGCTTTACAACCTTTTTTTAAGGGATAAAATATAATTTCTAACAATTAAAGGAGTTTTTGTTTCTAAAATTAAAACAAAATTAAAGCTAGAATGAAAATAAATTATACAATAACTTAGATGATAGAGAGTAACTTAAGAATTAGGAATGCACCAATCAAATCTTGTTAATATATTCCCATTACTTAAAACCATGTACCTCTTCTAAAGAAGGAAAAAATACTCTAATGGCATGGCCTATTAGATTGACATGAATCATCTACAAACTATAGACATGATTCATCTAAGTCCAGCATAATCCATCCAAGAATGCATCCACTCACACATAAAAACACTTCATGAATATCTCATCTAAACTAAAATATTAGAATCAAAGTGAAATGAAAACGTCAAATCAATATTAAATGAACCTCTTATCATGAAATTGCTCATGCATTAATTTTCTAAAATATATATCTATAAAATTAAATGAGAAATAAAAACATTCTTCTTTTGGCTTCTCATAAATCCTAAACTTTAAGATTAGTTGCACTTGATGGACAATCCATGCACAATGGTTGATGAACTCTCCATCATTCTTCTTCTCCTCCTCCTCTAGGGCATTTTTTTCGCTCTTACATTGTTCTGGGAGAAACTAGAATCACCCTCAAAGTGGGGTATTTTTAGCATATATAAAGAGATTAGTTTCCTTGTATGACAAGCAAACTCAAGGAAAAGCTAGAAAGTCTCCCATTTGATTTGACTTGTATCGACCTAAGTTTTTATACAACTTATCTTTATTCTATTTTAAAACAAAACATCAAAAATACTTTTTTGTGAAAAGATTTTTCAAGAAATCTTGAGTCGTCTCTATCAGATAGAACACATTTTGGAAGTTTTGAAATTCCAAATGTTTATGTTTAAGCAATCCAAATCATATCTAAATGTTTTTTTATGATCTATCTAGTCACACCTGACAATCTAATTCTATAAATGTGTATACATGCATGTCCAAAAAGATCAATTAAAAGTTATGTACTTACATTGTCAATGTAGTTCTATTATGCACTAAATGTCTTCACTCAACTTTCTTGCCCTTTTTGTATCAATCTGCACTAATGTAGTAGATTAAATATACATTATACCTAGTAGATAGAAGCAAGACAGCAAAAATGAAATCAATGACATCCACACACATATGCATCCAATGATATCCATAGGTATTGCCTCTAAGGTTTTCTTACCAATAATACAAATATATTTTAATTAAAATTTGTGAATGCATTATAAACATACCATCCAAGCATCCAATCTAGGACTTCAAACTCATCGATGCATAACATAAGTATAAGTCAAAATCATATTATGTTGTGTGAAGGAAAATTCATGTCATTAAAATACTTAAATCAGTGATAAAGTGAGAAGACATTTAAATCACATCTCAACTCAATAACAAGCAAAACTATACCCAATCATCTTAGAGCATACCAGTTCATGAAGTAGGCAAATCCATGCTAAGTCAACTTAGAGTATATCAGCTCACTAATAGACTAATCCACGTTGAAAACCAAATCACAAATCAAATCATGCATGTAAAAATATTTCATAATTTATCTCAGCCAAAATCATGACTATACCGTGAAAACTTAGAAGCTTGCTACATAGAAGTCTACTACTTAAAAGCTTGTCACATAGAAGTCTACTACTTAGAAGCCTTCCAATGTCTTACCCCAGCCCTCATTGGCTACCCTCATCAGTTGCCCACAAGTATAAATCATGAATCAAACTCTGATAACATGTAAGAAGACAAATAATGCATTGGAATACAAATCATGCCTCAAAGCACAATTATTCATCAAATCCAAATGAGAAATCAAATTCACATAATGCATATATAAAGTACAGGCATTAGTTTGAAATGCATTCCATATTTCTATTGAAAATTTGGAAGAACCTCTATTTTCTAACATTACACATTTAACGAATGCGATATGATTCACCTGACAAACCATTATTTCACATTTCCAATACGAATTGGGACTTAGTCTCTTTACCATTGTAACTAATGAATTTCTCATAACATCCATGCACCATATTAATAATCCAATACCATCATCAAAAGATCATATACATTATCTATTTCATCTATAAAGAATGGTGCATTTCAAATTTATAAATATATCATTTATAAATCCATAAAAAATCCATCCATAACATGCATTTGACTAAATGAAACCAATAATCTATTCATAATTCAAACATACAAAAAACTTAGAGATCTTATAACTATCTACCTATTGTGACGATTCCTTAAATCCTACTGAGTCTTCCTTCAACTTTTTGATACTCGGATCACCAATCAAATCCAGATCATAGATCAACTCTCATTATGCTTCAAAACTTGGATAGTGCATCAAAATGCAATTGTAATTCCAAATCAAGATCACACATCCAAAATCCAAATAGCCCATTAACTCAAGCATCAACTCATATTATGCATCATATATTGCACATTCAGCCTAAAATCATGAATTTATTTAGAACACTTACTTGATGATCAAATGGTTTGAATGATCAATGAAAGGTCGTGATATCAAGTATATAATGTCATCGATCGACAGTTCAGATCTTCCCAAACCAATTAAGGATCAATATTAACCATAGATCTAAGTTCTATCATTGATTAGTGAATAGGATTTATGAGATCTAGCATCAAAATCATAGATCTGATATCTATTAGGGATAGATTAACTCTTGATGAGCTAGAAGTCACTGATTAGGCATTCTAGTAGTTTGCTGTTTTGATTGCTAATGCAAGACTAAGCCAAAAAGAAGTAGTAATTAAGGTTCTGATCTTGGATCATCAAGTAAATTGAGATAAACAGAATTATAAATAAGTGGTATATTTTCTTAATCATAGATAGATAAGTAGAGGGAAAATAGGTTGGAAAAGCTTAGGTTTAACTTGTTTCTTTTTTTTTGAAAATAGTGACTAATAGATTGAGATGAAGTGAAACAGATAAAATATTACTTTGTTTGTAGATCTGACCACCTATTGTTGTCAGAGAAGATGGATTGGGGAGTATTCCTTCTACAGATCGATGATCAAATAGAGATAGAGTGGTTAAGAAGCTTAGATCTAACCTTTCATCAACAAATTTAGCAAACAATTAGGGAGAGGGGTTTGAGATCATCGATCCCTGTTTTTTTACTATGACTCATTGGACAGAATAAGGGGATAGAATCAGAAATGGCTGGTTTGGTTCTCCAATTTGGGTTCTACCACCATCAATGAGTAAAATGGGTTTAGCAAGAGGACAAAGATACATATCTATTTTCCAGCCACCGATTGGGGAGCACGCCAAAAGAATCAAGGATCGGGACTCATGAATCTACTCTTTGCTCATTGATAAGGGCTTGTGGAGCTCAGAATCTCTTTTTACTCTTTGATCAAATGATTTTTGACTAATAAGCATTATTGCCGAAGAAGAAATAGATTTTTTGTTTTAGTTCTTTTCTTATTTTCTAGTAAGGCATGACGGTAATGGTGATAGATGAAACACCAAGCTGGTGCACATTGATCTAGATGTAGGAAGATCGAGAGAGAGAATATCGACGAGGGAGGAAGAGATCGAAGGCGGGTGTTAACTATTCTCCTTCTTTCTCTTCTTTGTTTTCTTCTTTTCTTCCATTACCCCTTATTAATATATTTTTTAATATCTTATTTTAATTGTTATGTTTCCTTGATTAAAAATATTACCATTTAGTTTCAGGGAACATCATAATTTGTCATGATTTGTTTACACCAAATTTGACTATATTTGATTTCAAGCCCCTATTTACGATATTCATATTTTCTGTTCGAACTCTAATTTCTACATTCTTAATGTCACTGGAAAGCTATTTTTTGAGTATATTCCATTTATTGAGGTTTCGATGATCAATTTTGTATTTCCCAAAAAGGTCATTTTGTCGCAATCCAGAAAGTGTAATTTTAAATTAAAATTTTTATTCTAATTAAAATTTGACAAAAATTACATGAAATGAAATTAGGCTATTACACAACTTGACCTAGAAGCATTATGTTCTTTCTTTATATTCTTCAAACTCTTCTTTTTCTTCTAAAAACACTCCATTAGAAAAAATCGATTAGAAACTTCTAGAAATGTCCAAGATTAGTAATTTTTTATTGGTCAAAGTTTCCTAATTTGGAAAAGAAATGTCCCATATTGGAAACCCTCTTAAATTAAGAAATATGAGACTTTTTTTCTCTTGAAATATCTATGACAATTTGATCTTCATCATCCATTTAGTCAACCATTTTGTATATTTGATCCTTTTGATCTACAAAGCTAAACCTTGATCCAATGGCTAAGACTTAATCATGTAATACAAACATATAAATTAGACATTTTAAAGCTAAAACTCAAATAGCTCATTCATAAATAAATTAGTTCTAATTTCTAATATACTAACCTATCTAAATTCCTAATCTAGACTAGCAAATAAAGCATAGAGGTATAAATTAATACATAAATAATATTCAGCACACCCCAAGGCTAGATTTTACTAATCCTTGAGCAAAACAAACTAAGAAAAAGAAAAGAAAAGAAAATTCCTAAATATAATATTTCCCTTAGAAACAAACTTCTATTTCTAAAATGGTAATCCTCTAATACTTGCAACAAATAAATAATTATTTTTTAATCACTCTCAAGTTACTAGTTTCCATTCTACCATTCATCATGGAATGTTTGCTCAAATCAATATAATTTTTAAAAGAATGAATTATAGACAGTTGTAGGTATAGAATCTGCATACTATGTACATGTCCATCCATGTGTGACCTATTAATTGGACCATTTAGATTACTAATGCAAACTAATACAATGGTATGCATTCATTTTTAGAAAGTCGTGGTAGAAAGCTTTGCAATGGCTATTTTCACTTCCACACTATTTAGGATATAAGTGCATGATGTGCTACTTTATTATTTTTATTTTTGTTATTGCATGACATGTGAAATGTCTAGCTCTCTTAAGCTTTGTACATGGTCCATTTAATAAGTGTTAGGCTAGTGACTCCTAATCTAGGTTGCTTAGGACAATAGATAAAGACATCCCCCAAGCTTAATAACTTGAACCAAATAAGCTACAGAACTAAACTAGTCATGTTAGTCATTTCTACCTTTTTACATGAATACTCCATGCTTCTTAAGGCACAAAAATCTAGTTACTTAGTAAAAAGACTATATTTTTCTTCTATGCTCATTATACTATCAACCTAAAATTTCTTAGCTAATAATCAAGCTTCACATTGTAATGATGAAAACTTAAGCACTAATAACATGCTAAGTTTTTAAAAGTTTGATTCAATAAAATATATCCCTCTAAGATTGTAAGTCATAGATCATAAAATTATATCACTACATTTATCTAGTGCATACAAGGTGGTTGGAAAATAGTGGCACAAAAATCCAAGATGATGAAATAGAATTATAATCGCTAAACTTAATTATTATCATCACTTGGTTAATTCACTTGCACTTTCTAAGTTAAATTGATCTTCCTAACAAAAGAAACATGTTTTCATGGGAATATTGCAAAAACTTAGAAAAGGCTTTTAATTTTTTTTTCAAAAATGAAAATGAAATAAAAAATCCTTTAAGCATTTTCCTCAATGTGCATAGAAAAAATAGAATATAATGACTAGAATAAGTAAATGAGGTTAAAGAAAGAGAGAACCTGCAAAGGAATAATCAAATATAAAAGAAAAATATTAGATTATTCTTTTTTTATCCATAGCAAATAGCTCCATTGATGTGTACTTTTGTCTATATGAGTTGTTGCTTTGGCTCCTGGTCTTGCATATTAATTTTTTTCTTAAATGTTATAATAAAAGGAAAAACTAAAAGGGAAGAAGTAAAATCCTAAAGTTTGGTTGCCTCCCAAAAAGTGCTACGTTTATCACTTTACTCAAACATCATTAAAGTACTCAAACTAGATCAATTAAATAAACAATCTTAACAATTTCTTTCTCATTCTCACCCATGTTCTTTATAACATTTGTCAACCTTTGATCATTCACCTTGAATGTTCAATTAGCACATGGGTTAAAAATCTCACCAGCACCATGAGAAAACTAGTATGACTATAAAAGGACTATCCCATTCAAATTTAAACTTACCTAGAAAGGAGCACCATTTGGAATTAAAGAGCTAAATTGTTTGATTAGCTTCAAAGGAATTTTTATGTATGTATGTATGTATGTATGTATGTATGTATGTATGTATGTATGTAAGCTTATCACGATTCATCTTAATCCTATTTTTATATAGTTTGGTACTCTCGTAAGTTACATCACACATTTCTTCTAATTCATTAAGTTAAAGTTTCTTATCATAACCCACATTTTTAAGTAATAAATAAATTTTATCAAACCAGATGCATTTTCATTCATCATCAAGCAATTGATTATAGTCATTAAAAGCATTAAGTTTAACTATCATATTTCTAGAGGATAGATCCATTACCCACATCCTACAATTGATGCTTCAAACTTCTACCCCTTTTATAGATCTTTCAGAGAAGTTTGATTTTGATTCAAAGCAATTTTCTTCTTTTTGATATTGTCTGTTTGATTTTCATTTGGTTGATCTACAAAATATAAGACTGGATTAAAGCCATCTAATCTCACATTACACTTCTAATTAGCTCTGATGATTATTTGCTTGTTAAATTTTGTAATTCAATAGTTGGATGGTCATTTAGAGCTAAAATGTATTATTTTATGCAATATTTCAAAATTGATTGATTAGATTATCTAATTAGATGCTAGATTAAGGGTATTTTGGCTAAAATTGAACACTTAACATTCCCCAACCAGCATTTTGCAAGTCCCTAGCAAAACATGCAAAAACACAGAATTTTAAAATTTTATTTTCAAGTCAATTTCACTTTTTCCTCAGAGAAGTACCTTTAATAAATCTATCAACTTTAGCATATTAATAAAAATGAATAAAGAAGCCCAAAACCCTACTCATATGCTAAAAGTATTCCATTTGAGGTCAAACCTCAGAGTGAATGTGTGTGTGTGTTAAGTGTTCAATTTTGATCAAATACCTCTAATTTACCGTTCAATTAGATCATCTAACCGTTCAATTTTGCAAAACTTAGCTTGATTTTGAATTTAACTCCAATTGACCATCCAAACTGTAATTTGTCAAAATCAACGGTCAGATGATCATTAGAGCTCATTAAATGACTAATGTATGGTTCAGATGATTCTAATTTAGTCTTTTCTTTTGCAAATCAACCAAAGGACGCATGGACGACTACGATTAAAAGTTAACGGTGCGGATCATCTTAAAAAGAATGGATGGGCTAGATCACCCATGAAGATGGATGTGATAGTTTCCTAGAAGATAATTGAGCTCAAGTGGAAATCATGGACAAAAAGGAAAACTTGCAAATCTGTAGGAGTTTCCAAAGTCAAGATAGGGGACCCAAATTAGCAAGGAGCAAAAGGCAACCCCTTCCCCCACTTCTTTCCTTCCTTTCCTTCTTTTTCCTTCTTTCCTTCCTTTTCTCTTTTCTTTCTTTTTCCTTCTTTCCTTCCTTTCCCTTTCCCTTTCTCTTTTCCTTTTCTTTTTCCCTTCCTCACTCTCATGTACCCACTTTCCTTACTCTCATTTTGGCCTTCCTTCTTAACGTTCCCAACTTCCCCATTTCTCTCACTTTCTCTCTATCCCCTCTTCTCTCCCAACGTTCTCCTCTCTTCCTCTTAGGCTGGGTTGAAAGGAGGAGCCGTGTTTCCCCCTTCTCCCACTTCTCTCTTCTCCTCTCGTTCTCTCTTCTCATCTTCCTCTCTACTCCCTTCTCTCACTCCCCAGCCTCCACTGCCCCAGCTCTCTTCTCCTCTCTCCCTCTCTCAGCTTTCTATTCTCACTTACCTAGTTCCACCCGATCCCAGTTCACCCCTTATCTCTCTTTCTCTTTATTTACTCCCATCACCAAGCGGTGACAGATCGGACCATCTAAACCAAACCAGGCGTCCTCTTCCTCTGCTTCCATTTCCATCTCCAGCGTTCTCAGCTGACTGGACTGCCAAGGCGTCATTGTCAAACGGTCCCGGACTGGAAACCCAAGTCGAGTTTTCCTTCCTCTCTTCTTCCTTCTCCTTCTTCCTCTTTCCTCTCCATCACCGTCTCCTCCTTCATCTGGTTTTTTCTTAAAAACTAGATTTTTTCTCAAAATTCCAGTTTTGCCCTTGTTTATTTACAGAAATTACAATTCTGTTCTTTCTCGTTTATTCCATCTGTGTCCCCAGTTTAATTCCATCTGTGTCCCAGTTATTCAGGTTTTGTTTTATCTGCATTTTCCTTATCTAGGAACTGCCTAATCTCTACCAGATCAATTAAGCCCTAACTCAATCAACGGGTTGGCCTTAATCAAACCAAATCTTCAATTTTTCCTTTGTTTCTCAACGGATTTCAAATTAATTTTGTAGAATCATTCTTAGGACATCCCTAGATCTACGTGACATTTCTGATCTTTGATCTGAAATTTATCAATCAATCTGAACCGTCCAAATCTTGAAATTACAAATTAGCCTAGATCTTGACCATTTTGAAGAATCTGTCAAATTCGACTGGTGGATCACTAATCAAGATCGTGTTGAAGATATTTGTAAAGGCGGATCAGTTTTTAGAAGACCAGAAGTGAAGATTTTGTTAAAAATTGATCTAGGGAATTAGTTTTATCTCATTATTTGATTTTATTTGTTTTATTTCGGAACTGGAAGTTCTGTATTTTTGAGAATTTGATTAGATCTGAACATTGATTCTCATTTCAATAATTCTAATAATATTGAGTGATTTATTTTTAATTTTACATAATTAAATTTTATTCAAACTCCATCATTTTAAATCAAGTCCTTGTGGGATCGACCCGTACTTGCATAAGCTACACTACAATAGCCCGTACACTTGCGATTAAACAATTAACAAGTTTTTGGCACCGTTGCCAGGGACTTGGAAAGGAGTTTTCATAATATTTAATTAAAAATCCAAAAAAATTCAAAAAATTAGAAAATTTCAAAAAAAATAAAAAATCGAGAAAAATAAAAAAGTTAGGAATTGCAATTTTTAGCATTTTAGGAAATTTTAGGTGCATTTTTCAATTTTTTCTAGTGCATAATCACCTTGTTTCTTGAATTTGGTACTAATTTCTAATTTGATTTTTGGAAAATTGGAAAGTGGAGGAATTTAACAAGTGGATCTTCACCAAAATGGAAACTTCCCTGCTTTCCTAGAATAGAACTTTCTTTTTTCTTTTGAGTGAATCTTGTAGTGAGGACCTGTGACGACCCGGGTTTTCTCATGCATTTTTAAATGAAAAATCTAAATTCCTAAGGCGGGATCCCTATATATATATAAAAAAAACAATACAGTGCAGTGGAAAAATCTTTTATTTGAAATTCAATTTAAAAACCCCGAGTGTCATTTGCTTTCACAACATCCAAGGTAGTTTTTGAAAAACTTCAGAAATCATAAATGTTTTTTCTCCTGGTCTATCCAGTCACAGCACACAGCCCAACTATAATTAAATACAAATACATGTGCATGTCTGAATACTCAAGTTCAATATCGATATAAGAATCCGTTATCAAACTGAAATACTAACGATTTAAAGGATCACATAATCCAAAATCGAAAGTATCATATGCATAAGATGCTTCATTGAATCCAACTCATGGATATCTAGTATGGTATGGTCGACCAACCTCATATCATGCCATATGCAATGCACATATATCCATAAAACCATAGGGTCCCACTATGCCTACGACCTCCTCACCGTGTAGTCCTTGGGTACTTGAGGACACTCGGTCATAGCCTCAACGGGGCCTATGACACGTATTCATCGTAAATCATGCAATTTATGCAATCAGTTGCAAAACATGCATACAATGCATAAAATCTGCTCATGCTAGTATTGCATTCAAAGTCATAACCCTGCCTAGAAGCACACTTGACCTAGAAGCCTTGTCAGCTCTCTCTGGCCCGCCCTCATCGGTCAAGGCTACACTTATCATGCAATCTATGCATGTAGCACATGTCTTGACAATACATGCACAATGTATTTTTCAAAACCTGTCCTCTTTGGGTCCCTCACAATTGCCTACCTAGCGTCTTTTGGGCACTCTAGCATCTTTTGGCAACCCTCAAGTACATGCAATCTTTGCAAGAACTTAATGCTCATAAATCATGCAATGTATGCAATAGTTTGCAAAACATATCTATGCATAATGTATATGCAATTATTTACAAAACATGTCTATGCATAAAGCATTTATCACATACAAGTCATATACTTAAAACATGTATTCACAAAACAATAATAGTTCTTTTAAAAGAATCTAGTAGCAATAGAACACCTACCTGGCTAGGTCGCGCTAACCCCTTGTCCTCGTATGCTCCTGAACATGGTTTGGGGAATCAAGATTAGTTTAGCCTATCTTTTATAGGTTTTAGAGTAGTTGGTCTTATTACTTAGGAATTAGGGGTCCATCCCTATGCCTATGGGTGTCCTAAGGTCCTAATTGGGCCTTGGTATCCTCAGTTTTCCAAAGGTCTAGCGCCCACGCGCCATCATCCTATTCTAAGGTTCATGCCCACCTTTTATTGGGCCTTGATCAGGGATTTTATAGTTTGGGTGTGTCTGCGTCGTCGACACAGACACAACACCTTTTGCGGTGTCTCAATTGGAGCTCTAGATCTCAAGTTATAAGCGTTTTAGTGTCACACGTACATAAAAGTCTCAAGAGTGAAAAGACGGAATGCTATGGCACTGCGCGTCAGCGAAATGCGCCCGCTTTTTCTAAAGAAAACGAAAAATCTTGGCTTGCTAGCGCACTGCGTGCCTGCGGCATGCGCCTTAGCGGGTGCGTCTACAGACGCGCCGGTTTTCCCGCCGTCTCTCTCTTTTGCGGGCGCATCCCTGGACGCGCCTGTTTGGTTTTTTCCAAACGAGATCGACGTGTGACGTTCTGACTGGAACGTCCTGTTTGTTGGGGAATTGGGGCATCCTCAGGACACCCTGGTTTGACCCTATCGAACCAGTGCAGCCCAGGGAACGTCCCTGGGTCCTTGGTGGCTCTCCAGGGCTCCATTTTGCATGATTTTTCATGCAAAAACCTAAGGAAATTGATCTTAGAACTACTGTGAAGATGGGTTTTGAGGGATCTTGGGCATACCTGGCTTGTTGTTGGGTTTTTCTCCTCATTTTCCCCTCTAGGTTGCTTCTCCTCAACAGGTTTTCTTCAAGCTTTTGGGCTGCCATTAGAGGCGCCAAAGAGTTATATTTATAGAGCTATAAGAGGGTTCTGGAGGGAGCTCTCACCGCCTTTGAATGGTAGTGATTTCTCCTCCAATCACCACCGTTCTAGAACCCTATAGGGGGTTGAAGATGAAGGGTGCCCGTATCAAAACGGGCCCCTGTGTTTTGCATGCCAAATTCGTTTTTTAATAAAAATTACATTTTTGCCCCTGAACTTCAAAGGGCCATAACTTGCGTATTTTAACTCCGTTTTAGGTGATTTTGGTCTTGTTGGATTCCTTTTTCCGAGACGCACCTAATGGTACCATTTTTAGGACCAAATTTCTAGGTTCAGTCAAGGTGGATAGTGAAATGACCAAAATGCCCTTATCTTCAAAGACTAAACTTTTCATTGCTAACTTGGGATTTTAATATTACAAAATTAGAGTCATTACAGGACTCTTTGTAAATTGCAATTACCATTTTAAATTTTAAAGGGTTGTATAATACAGGACAAGTGTGGGATAAGGTGGCCCACACTTGATCTTCATCAGAAACCCCACTGTGAGTTTCCTCACTCATTTATTTCCTAGATTAGGGTTTGCATTTAGAATAATTTTCATTGTTTGGTAGTGTAACTCATATAGTAGCATCTTTTATAATTGTTGCATTTAAGGATTTTGCATTAGTTTACTACTTTTAATTGCATTCTTAGGGCATGTTTAATGTTTTAAGGTGATTTATATGTTGATCGAATTGCCATGGTGTGTGAAAATTAATTAGTAAGGGCACCCTACCCCCATAAGATCAAGGGTGGATTTCATCACCACCGCTTGGCCCACTTAGGATAATCACCTCAAGCGCGCAAACCTTCCTTTCACATTAATTTAAAATCAATCAGAAGAGATCTATAGGGCCATCACATGCTCGTAGGACCCTCTTAATAGAACGCGATTTACTGTCAGTCCAGTGGCTTTTGATCACTGTGGTTATTGGGGGTTACTTAATAGAGCCTCGCTCTTCCCCCACCTCCTATTGACGTTTGTTGAGTTTTAAACACCTCCTTACACGAGGGTTGTATTAACCACCTTGGTTAGAACTTAATTGGTAAGCAGTAATCAACTCCTAAAGAGAGGAGGAGCACTAGTCTAGGCTAATAAAAGCATCGGCCCCCACAGAAAATCAAGAAAATCAAAATATTGCTGCTTATTAGCCTTAGAATTATTTGAGTGTGCCCTTGTGTTTGCTCATCATTCTAGAAGTTAGGTTGCATCATTTAGGTTAGTTTTCTCAAAGACAAAAAAACAAAAAGAAGCTTCCCTTGTATGCACTTTTGGAGACGTGACAAAACCGGAAGGTTAGTCAAGTATGACCAAAAAGACATACAACAAGATCAGGCCACATCTATGACTGATCAACGCTCCAAGGGTAATTCACCCCATGGAAGTCAAGGGTCTCCACTCATCATGAATGAGGACCCACCACCCTTGATGGATGATGAATATCAACCTCCACCAAGGAGGAATAATCATCAACCAAATAGAGATTGGAGAAGAAACAATAGGGAGTGGGACCAGCAAAGTGAACAAGGGGATGATAATATTGAGGGTCATCAAAACTTTCGTGGTAGAACTTTAAAAGACTACCTTCAGCCTACACATACCAACACACCATCCTATGTAATTCTTCCTCAAAATGCTGGTGCATTAGAATTAAAAACGGGAGTAATCTAATTACTTCCCAAATTCCATGGTTTAGATAGTGAGAGTCCTTACTTGCACCTTAAAGAATTTGATGCTTAAAATATAGGTCTAGATACTGTCAGGCTTAAACTTTTTCCTTTCTCTTTAAAGCAAAAGGCAAAAATGTGGTTTAATGCACTGCCATCAGGTTCCAAAAGAACTTGGAATGAAATGACTAGGGAATTCTTAAAGAAGTTTTTCCCTACCCATAAAACAAATACGCTTCGCCGCAAGATAATGAACTTTACCCAAGAGGATAAAGAATCATTCTATCAATGCTGGGAAAGGTTTAAAGAATTACAACTCACTTGCCCACATCATGGCTATGAACCATGGTGCATCATCAGCTTCTTTTATGAAGGACTAAATTTTGACACGCGCCAATTTGTAGAGATGATGTGTAATGACAACTTTCTCAACAAACAACTAGATGAGGCAGAAGAGTATTTGGAATGGCTAGCTGAAAGTGCATAAACTTGGGCTAATTCAGAAAGAATAGAACATACAGATAGACCTAAGCCCAATAACACCCAGGCTAGGGGGGGCATGTATGCTATGTCTGAAAAAGATGATATCAATGCCAAAGTAGCATCCCTAGCGAGAAAAGTAGAAGCCATAGAAATGGGAAAGAAAAACTCAAATAAAGAAGAACAAATGTGTAGCATTTGTGAGAGTACCACCCATCTTACTCAGGAATGTCCTACCATTCCAGCATTCCAAGATGTACTTCATGATTAGGCAAATGCAATTAACACATATAAAAGACCTTTCTCCCCATATTCAGACTTATAATCCCAACTGGAGAAACCATCCAAACTTTAGTTGGAAAAATGGACCTACTGCTAATGTTCCTCTACCAGGACAATATCAACCTCATCAACAAAACCAAGGACTTCTTACCTTACCTTATCAAACTCATCAACCTCATTCTCGTGGACCTTACTTGCCCCCACCTAAAAGGCATGTTGAGGATAATCAAAACGTTCAAAACCAGGAAAGGAAAATTTCTCAATTAGAAAGTCAAATAAAACAAACCAACTAGTCCATGAATGAATTAAAAAATATGATGAGTCAAATGATGCAAAGTATGGAAAAAGGAAAGTTCCCAGCTCAACCACAAGCAAACCCTAAGGAAGTGCATATGGTTAGCACTAATGCATCTGATGAAACATCTAGCTCTACCATGGAATAGACTAAGGCTGTTACCATTCTTAAGAGTGGTAAAAGAATTGAGAAAGATGAGCCTCAAAAGACTAAAAAGGTAGACAAATCCACGAAAGTTGAAGAAAACTCTAAACAAAAGGACCCTGTTTCACCTGTTGATCCATGTCCTATACCTGCTCCATTTCCTCAAAGGCTGCGTCAAGCCCCAAAGTCTGCTTCTAATGATGAGATTTTAGAGATTTTCAAGCAAGTCAAGATCAACATACCGATCTTGGACGCTATAAAACAAATCCCATCATATGCCAAATTCTTAAAAGACTTATGCACCATAAAGAGAAAATTGGATGTCCAGAAGAAGGCATTCTTGACTGAACAGGTTATTTCTATTCTTCAACACCATACACCACTAAAGTACAAAGATCCTGGTTGCCCCACTCTTACTTGCATTATTGGCAACTACAAAATTAACCAAGCTCTTCTTGATTTAGGATCTAGTGTAAATCTATTACCATACTCGGTATATGAACAGTTAGGTCTGGGTGAACTGAAACCTACATCTACTACGCTCCAGCTAGTTGATCGTTCTGTAAAAATACCGAGAGGGATAATAGAGGATGTGTTAGTCCAGATAGAACAATTTTGCTTCCCTGTAGATTTTCTAGTTCTAGATACACAACCGGTGATGAATGAGAAGAATGAAATACCAGTCATCTTGGGACGACCATTTTTTGCTACGTCCAATGTCTTAATCAACTGTAGAAATGGTCTCATGAAACTGTCCTTTGGCAATATGACATTAGAGCTAAACATCTTTAACATTTGTAAGCAACCTGGTGAAACTGCTGATGATTTGCACAGTATTAACATGATCAATTCAGTTGTGCAAGATCAGTTTCGGTCGTCTTCCTTGTCGAACTCACTCGAGACCTGTTTGGCCCATTTTAATGAGTTTAATGAGGATGCATTAATAGAGGAAGTTAATGCCCTCCTTGATTCTGTTCCTATCATGGATACAGAAAAATGGAAACCTCATTTTGAGGAGCTTCCATCAAGTGACTTCATTCCCCTCCCATCATTAGTAGAACCACTTACAGAGCCTAAAATTCCAAATAAGCCTTTTAATGTAGAATATGTACCTGATTGGGACCTACAGCCTTCATTTGAACAATCATTAAATAAGAAATTAGGCCTACCTGATTTGTTGCATGTGCCAATAGAATAGGAAAAGAAAGAGTCCATTGATATATTGTCCATACATCAACCAACTCTACAATACACACTAGATGATAATCAAGGTTTAAGCAAAACCATGCTTCCTCCTCTATTAATACAAGAACAACCTTTTGGGAAGTACATAGTCAGCTTATACATCAATTTCAGGAAACTGTAAAGGAAAAGGAGGACCATCCATATCTATATGGTCTAACAAAATTTAAATTCACGGTAGTTCACATTGTTCTAGAGATTCCACCACTCAAATTTTCAAGGTGGAGTTATATTGATTATCGTGAAATTTTGAAAATAGGAGATCATCAAAGTGGTCCCACTCAATTTACATTCGTGGTAGTCTACTGTGTCATAATGCTACAATCACCAAAAATTTCATAGTGGAGGAAAAGTATTGACTATCGCGAGATTTTGAAGTGGCATGAGAAATCTTGCCATTTCATTGTTGGGATCAGGAAAACTCAATACCAATTGGGTGTAGATTATGGTAAATTAGGATATGTCTGGCTGAATATGTTAAACTTAGAGCTCATAGGGAGGCAACCTAGTGTTTTTCCTTTTTGTTGTTTCCTACATCACCCATATTCATTTTAGGTCCTACTTTTTAAACATTGAGGACAATGTTTTCGTCAGGTTGGGGGGTGTAGAATTCTAGCAAATTCTAGTTTTTTTTATAGGATTTTTAAGTGTTTTTATTGGTTTTTCAAAAAAAAAATTCAAAAAATGAAAATTTTTAGGTCATTTCCTATACCATGATGAGAATTGGATTTTCTAAAGTATAATCTAGATAAATTTAGCTTATTAATGGAATTGAATATAATTAATTCATCATTTTACTCATTTTCTAAAGAATTCCATGAAAGCAAAGTCTCAGATCACATCCGTACACGCAGTTGCATATAGATAGTCTAGATTGATAAGTTGCTATAACTTAGAAATTCTGAAGAAATTCAGTGGAGATCTATAACCTAAGTGAGTTTTAGAGCCATTCATTTGTTTTGAGAGGTTATAAATGTTCTTAATTTTCTTCAGCGTGCTTAAAGAAAATTGATCCCAAACTCTTAATTTTGGCTAATTACCTGAATAATTAGAATATTATCTTTAAAATTCTAGAAGTTCATTGAATTTGATAGATTATAGGAAACCTAGAAAATTATTTAGGCCATCCTTGTTGTTAACCTAGAGACATAAAGCCTACTCATAAAGTATCGTTACCACTAGTTAGCCAACTTGAGCCTTTTATATAAAGCTTTTTCTTTTGCCAACCAAATTATCCTTTACCCATATTAACCTAATATAAATTATCCATTACCCATTTTCTTTGAAAAATAAGTTAGTGAGGAATGAAGAAATACCTTTTAGTTGCAATAAAAGTAGAAAAGTGGATATTAAGAAAAGAAGTATTTTTCAAAGTGATTCAAAAGTACTGAAGGGATCAAACAATTAAATTCCTTAGTAACTCTCGTTTTTCATGAGTATATGTGAGATACATTTGCTTTATTGACTCTTCTCACATAATTAAAAGAGAGATTTGATTTGAACCCTTTATCTGAAAGATGTTATTTCTGAGCATATGTCATTAGTGAGGATTAAGGTCAAAACATATTTCAGATGGAGCTCAAAAGTTAAGAAGTCTACTTAGAGAGAAAGATTATTCTATATGTAGACTGTACATGCACACACTCACTCTGAGATTTGAGCTTAATTGGAATTACTTTGGCATATGGGTAGGGTTTTGAATTTTTCAGTCATTTTTATTAGTATGCTAAAGTGATGTGATTCATTGAAGATGATTCTCTGAGGAAAAAAAGGAGTTGACTTAAAAATAAATCTTAAAATTTGGTTTTTCGCATGTTTTGCTCTGGACTAGCAAAATGCTGGTTGGGGTGTGTGTTAAGTGTTCAATTTTGGTCAAAATATCCCTAATTTAGCGTTAAATTAGATCATCTAACTGTTCAATTTTGCAAAACTTAGCTTGATTTTGAATTTAACTCCAATTGACCATCCAAACCGTAATTTGCCAAAATCAACGATCAGATGATCATTAGAGCTCATTAGATAACTAATGTATGGTTCAGATGATTCTAATTTAGTCTTTTCTTTTGCAGATCAACCAAAGGACGCATGGACGGCTACGATTAAAAGTTAACGGTGCAGATCATCTTAAAAAGAATGGATGGGCCAGATCACCCACGAAGATGGATGTGATAGTTTCCTAGAAGATAATTAAGCTCAAGTGGAAATCATGGACAAAAAGGGCAACTTGCAAATCTGTAGGAGTTTCCAAAGTCAAGAGAGAGGACCCAAATTAGCAAGGAGCAAAATGCAACCCTTTCCCCCACTTCTTTCCTTCCTTTCCTTCTTTTTCTTTTTCCTTTTTCCTTCCTTTTCTCTTTTCTTTCTTGTTCCTTCTTTCCTTCCTTTTCCTTCTTTCTTTCCTTTTCTTTTTCCCTTCCTCACTCTCACTCTCACTCTCACTCTCACTCTCACGTACCCACTTTCCTTACTCTCTTTTTGGCCTTCCTTCTTAACGTTCCCAACTTCCCCATTTCTCTCACTTTCTCTCTATCCCCTCTTCTCTCCCAATGTTCTCGTCTCTTCCTCTTAGGCTGGGTTGAAAGGAGGAACCGTGTTTCCCCCTTCTCCCCCTTCTCTCTTCTCATCTTGTTCTCTCTTCTCATCTTCCTCTATGCTCCCTTCTCTCACTCCCCAGCCTCCACTGCCCCAGCTCTCTTCTCCTCTCTCCCTCTCTCAGCTTTCTATTCTCACTTACCTAGTTCCACTCGATCCCAGTTCACCCCTTATCTCTCTTTCTCTTTATTTACTCCCATCACCAGGCGATGACAGATCGGGCCATCTAAACCAAACCAGGCGTCCTATTCCTCTGCTTCCATTTCCATCTCTAGTGTTCTCGGCTGACTGGACTGCTTAGGCGGCGTCGTCAGACGGTCCTGAACTGGAAACCCAAGTTGGGTTTTCCTTCCTCTCTTCTTCCTTCTCCTTCTTCCTTTTTCGTCTCCATCACCGTTTCCTCCTTAGTCTGGCTTTTTCTTAAAAACCAAAATTTCCTCAAAATTCCAGTTTTGCCCTTGTTTATTTACAGAAATTACAATTATGTGCTTTCTCGTTAATTCCATATGTGTCCCAAGTTTAATTCCATCTGTGTCCCAATTATTCTGGTTTTGTTTTATCTGTGTTTTTCTAATCCAGGAACTGCCTAATCTCTACCAGATCAATTAAGGCCTAACCCAATCAACGTGTTAGCCTTAATCAAACCAAATCTTCAATTTTTCCTTTGTTTCTCAACGGATTTCAAATTAATTTTGTAGAATCATTCTTAGGACATCCCTAGATCTAAGTGACATTTTTTTATCTTCGATCTGAAATTTATCAATCAATCTGAACCGTCCAAATATTGAAATTACAAATTAGCCTAGATCTTGACCATTTTGAAGAATCTGTCAAATTCGACCGGTGGATCACTAATCAAGAATGTGTTGAAGATATCTGTAAAGGCGGATTAGGTTTTAGAAGACCAGAAGTAAAGATTTTGATAAAAATTGATCTAGGGAAGTAGTTTTTTCTCATTGTTTGATTTTATTTGTTTTATTTCAGAATTGGAAATTCTGTATTTTTGAGAATTTGATTAGATCTGAATATTGATTCTGATTTCAATAATTCCAGTAATTTTGAGTGATTTATTTTTAATTTTACATAATTAAATTTTATTCAAACTCCATCATTTTAAATCAAGTCCTCGTGGGATCGACCCGTACTTGTATAAGCTACACTACAATAGCCCGTGCACTTGCGGTTAAACAATCAATAGTGTGTGTGTGTGTGTGTGTACAGTCTACATATAGAATAATGTTTAAGTAGACTTCTAACTTTTGAACTCCATTTAAAATATGTTTTGACCTCAATCCTCACTGATAAGCATACAATTAGAAATAGAGGCTCTCAGATTAAAGGTTCAAATCATATCTATCTTTTAAACAAGTGAGTGGAGTAAATAAAAGCAAATTTATCTCACATATGTTCATGAAGGAAAAGAGTTAGTAAGGAATGTAGTTTTGATCCCTTTACAATGGATGCCATTACCTTTGAATATTTAGAAATACTACTCTTTAAATCCTATTCATTTCATATTCTCATCAAGACTATATTCATCCTAAAATTAATAAGTCTTTAATTGGGATGAAACGTGGGCATAGGATAAGGTATAAAAGAAAAGGTGTACAGGGCATTCAAAGTTTCTTCAAAAATTAATAGAGGTCTTCTACTAATGTTGACAATTATTTTTCACTTCGTTTCCTGAAGTCAATATTTCTTCATTTTTTTCACCTTTTTTTTTGCATTCTTCAAACTTTTTTTTAGTACTTTTTTTAATACTTTTAAAGCTCTTTGAAGGGCATTTCTTTTCTTGATATTTACTTTTCTACTGCTATTACAACTAAAAAGTATATCCTCATTCATTTCTATCTTATCTTTTATAGAAAATAGGTAATGGACATTTTATACTGGGTTAATATGGGTAAAGGTTAATTTGGGTGACAAAAGAAAATACTTATATAAAAAGATCAAATTGGCTAACTAGTGGTCAAAATATTTTAGAATAGCCTTTATGTCTCTAGGTTAATAACAAGAATGACCTAAATCATTTTCTAGGTTTCCTATAATCTATCATATTCAATGAACTGCTAGAATTTTAAAGGCAATATTCTAATAATTTAGGTAATTAGCCAAATTTAAAAATTGATGGGATCAAATTTTAGTTTAAGCATGCTGAAGAAAAATTTGGAACATTTATAACCTCTCAAGAAAAATAAATGGCTCTAAAACTCGCGTAGGTTATAGGTCTCTATTGAATTTCTTCAAGATCTCAAGTTATAACTTAAACTATGTATATGTAGCTGTGTGTATAGATGTGATCTGAGTCTTTGCTAAAATGAGTTAAATAATGAGTTAATCATCTTCAATTCCATTAATAAACTAAAGTTATTTAGATTATACTTCAGAAAATTCAATTCTCATCATAGTGTAGGAATTGACTTAATTTTTTTTAATTTTTTTTTAATTTAAGAAAATCATCTAAAAACATAATAATAATAATAATAATAATAATAAAATTTTGCTAGATTTCTACACCCCCAACCTGCAAGAAACATTGTATTCAATGTTTAAAAAGTAGGACCTAAAATGAATATGGGTGATGTAGAACATTGAGACTTTCTAAAAAAAACTCTTTGTTGCCTCTTAGTGAGCACTAAGTTTAACACCTTTAGCCAGACATATCCTATTGTACCTTAAAGTAGACCTAACTGGTACTAAGTTTTCTTAATCCTAATAATTAAATGGCAAGATTTCTCACGCCACTTCAAAATCTCGCGATAGTCAATATTTTTACCCCACCATGAATTTTTGGTGATAGTAGCAATATGATATAGTAGACCACCACGATTGTAAATTGAGTGGGACCACTCTAATGATCCCCTATCTTTAAAATTCAAGGTAATCAATATAATTTCTCTACCTTGAAAATTTAGCCAGTGGTATAACAATGTGAACTACCACGAAGTTAAATTTTGTTGGACCATATGGAGATGGATAGTCCTTTTCTTGTCCAAATTTAGGAATATTGACCACTATATTTAATGTATCTTTTTCCTTACATTTTCTGAAATTGGGGTATAAGCTGACTCTGCAATTCCTTATAAGGTTGTTCTTGTTTTTCTAGAATTAGAGATGTGGTTTGACTTAATCCCTGATCATCTTTTAATGTGTTCCTTAGAGTTGGTTGATGTAGGGACATTACATCAATGAACTCTCTCTTCATATTCTATAAATATATGTAAGATTTCAGGTGGGCTTAAATTATTATCTAGTGGCTGTTGAAAGAAGGTTTGTAGGTCCTATTCAGGTACATATTCTACATTACAAGGCTCAATTGGAATATCAGGTTCTTTAAGCCATTCTACTCTAACTTGCATTGAGAAGTGTTCATTAATGGCACAACCTCCAACAATTCCTTCACCTCCTCAATGGATGTGTCTTCATTAATTTTATAAAAATAAGCAGGACATGAATTGAGTGGATTTGGGTTGGATGTTTCTACAGTTTCATTTCCTTCATCAATGGAAGTCTCCTTTTCTCCTAAATAAGCATATTTTAAATTTAATGGTATAGATTTCAATTCAAGTTTAGGAGGTTTTACTGGTGATGGAAGGGGAGTGGAATCTCTCGGTGGAAGTTTCTCAAAATCAGGTTTCCAATTTTTTGTATCCATGATAGGAATAGAATTAAAGAGGGCATTAACTTTCTTCTATTAATGCATCCTCATTAAAATCATTAAAGTGGGCCAAACAGGCCTCAAGTGGGTTTGACAAGGAAGATTATTGAAAATGATCTTGCACAACTAAATTTATCATGTTGACACTATGCAAGTCATTGGTGGTTTCACCAATTACTTACAAATGTTAAAGATGTTCAATTCTAGTGTCATGTTGCTAAATGAAAGCTTCATGACACCATTTCTATAGTTTATTAAAGCATTGGACATAGCCAAAAATAGATGTCCAAAGATGATAGGAATTTATTGCTGCTCATTTAGCACTGGTTGTGTTTCCAAAACTAAGAAGTTGACTGGGAAAAAGAATAGTTATATTTGGACTAACGCATCCTCTATTATGCCCCTAGGTATTACAATTGATCTATCAACTAGTTGGAGTGTAGTGGATATTGGCTTGAGGTCTCCTAGTCCTAGCTGAACATAAGTTGTGTATGATAACAAATTAACACTAGATCTAAGATTTAATAAGGCTTGGTTAATCTTGTGGTTACCAATGATGCAAGTGAGAGTGGGGCAACCTGGATCCTTGTATTTTTGGGGTGTGTGGTGCTGAAGAATTGAACTTACTTGTCCAGTCACAAATGCCTTCTTTTGTACATTCAATTTCTTTTTTATTGTGCATAAATCCTTTAAGAATTTGGCATATGATGGGATTTGCTTTATTATTTTTGATATCGGTGTGTTGATTTTGACTTGCTTGAATATCTCCACAATCTCATCATTAGTGGTATTCTTTGTGACTTAATACAACCTTTGAAGGAAAGGAGCAGGGATTAGATATGATTTAATAAGTGGGTGGGGTCCCTTTCTTTAGATTTTTCTTTATTTTAAGTGGATTTTTCTACCTTATCAGTCTTTTAGAGCTCATCTTTCTCAATTATTTTACCACTCCTATGAATGGTGACAGCCTTAATCTCTTCCAAGGTAGAGCTTGATGATGCATTAGGTGTATTATCGCTAATTGCATGCACACCCTTAGGGTTTGCTTGTGGTTGAGTTAGAAACTTCTTTTTTCCATATTTTGCATTCATCGACTCATTATATTTTTTATTTCATTCACAAATTGGTTGGTTTGTTTTAATTGAACTTATAAGTGAGATATTCTCTTCTCCTGGTTTTGACTGTGTTGATTGGTATTTTCCTTTGCAAGCCTTTTGGGTGGGGGCAAGTAAAGTTTAGAAGAAGGAGGTTGAAGAGTTCGGTGTGGGGGTGGAGCAAGTAGTCCTTGGTTTTGTTAATAAGGATGGTATGGGCCTGCTTGTGAGACATTAGCATTGGTCCATTTCTCCAACTGAAATTTGAATGGTTTTTCCAGTTGGGATTATATGTCTCTAAATGTGGGGAGAAAGGTCTTTTATAAGTGTTAAGTGCATACTGATCAAGAAGTACCTCTTTAAATGCTGGAATGGTAGAACATTCTGAGTAAGATGGGTAGTACTTTCATAAATGCTACACACTTGGTCATCCTTATTTGAGTTTTTCTTTTCCATTTCTATATGTGGCTTCTACTTTTCTAGTTAGGGTTGCTACTTTGGCATTAAGTCCATCCTTTTCAGACATGGCTCCCCTACTAGATGTAGTAGTGGGCTTGGGTCTATCTGGATGTTCTACCCTTTCTAAATTAGCTCAGGTCTATGCACTTTCAGCTAACCATTCCAAATACTCCCCTGCCTCATCTGGTTGTTTATTTAGAAAGTTGACATTGCACATCATCTACACAAACTAGAGCATGTCAAAATTAAGTCCATAAAAGAAGCTGATAATATGTCATGGTTCATAGCCATGATGTGGGCATGTAAGTAATAGCTCTTTAAACCTTTCCCAGCATTGGTGGAATGATTCTTTATCCTTTTGGGTAAATTTCATTATCTTACAGTGAAGTGTATTTGTTTTATGTGTAAGGAAAAACATTTTTAAGAATTCCCTAGTTGTCTCATTCTATGTCCTTATGGAACCTACTGGCAGTGCATTAAACTAAATTTTTGCCTTTTCCTTTAAAGAGAAAGGAAATAGCTTAAGCTTGACAGTATTTAGACCAATGTTTTGTATTCGTTGGGTACTACATGCCTCATCATGTTCTTTAAGATGTAAATAAGGACTCTCATTGTCTAACTTATGGAATTTGGGAAGTAATTAGATTAATCTCGTTTATAATTCTAAAGCACCAGCATTCTGAGGAAGAATGACATAAGATGGTGTACTAGTGCATGTAGGCTGAAGGTAGTCTCTTAAAGTTCTTCCATGAGGATTTTGATAGACATCATTGTCTCGATGGTCACTATGTTGGTCTTTATTCCTTGTTTCTTTACGGATGATTATTCCTCCTTGGTGGAGGTTGATATTCATCATTAATTAGAGGTGGTGGGTCCTCATTCATGATGAGTGGAAGGCCTTGGTCACCTCTAATACTACCACAGGGTGAGTTACCCCATGATTGTTGATCAGTCATTAGTGGTAACTGATATGATTGTATGTCTTTTTGGTCGTACTTAGCTAACCTATCGAATTTATCGCATATCCAAAAGTTTATACAATGAAAGATATTTTATTTATTTATTTTTAGAAAAAGACAATCCTAAATGATGCAACCTAAATGCCTAGGATGATGCACAATCAAACAATCTCCTAAGGGTAACAAGCACAAATATTTTGATTTTCTTGAATTTGTGTGGGGCCAATGCTTTTAGATTAGCCTAATCTAATGATCCTCCTCTCTTTCAAATTTGACTACTACTTACTAGTTGGATTTTGCTCTAAAGTGGTTAATACAATCCTCGTGTTAAGAGGCTTTTAGACCTCAACAGACGTCAACGAAATGTGTAGGAAAATCACTTGGATTTTAAGACATCTACTATAACTACAATGCTTAGAAGCCACTGGAGTGACAATAGTTAATATCCTATTAAGAGGGTTCTACGAGCAAGTGATGACCTTATAAGTCTCTTCTAATTAATTTTAAATTGATTTGAATGATTGGGTTACGTGCTTGTGGTGATTATCCTAAGGGGCCCAAGAGGTGGTGATGAAATCCACCCTTGATCTTGTGGGGTCAGGTGCCTTACTAGTTATTTTTCACACTCCATGATAGTTCAATCAATATATAAATCACCTTAAAGCGATCAACGTACCCTAAAAATGCAATTAGAAAAATAAACTAATGCCAACAATTATAAGATATGCTTTTCATATGCAATTATACTACCAAACAATGCAAAATTATTCTAAATGCAATTATACTAAGAAAATAAAAAGAGTGAGGGAAACTTACAGTGGGGGTTCTGATGATGATCAAGTATAGGCTACCTTATCCCACACTTACCCTGTTTTAATACAACCCTTTTAAAATTGGAATTAAAATTGCAAGTTACAATGCGCCTCGCTACAAGATTCAATTAAAAAAGGAAGAGAAAAAGTACTATTTTAGCAAAGTAGGAAAATTCTATTTATTTGATGAAGCTCTACTTGTCAATTTCTCCACTTTCAAATTTCCTGAAAAATAAAAATAGCAATTAGTACCAAATTCAAGAAATAAAATGATTATGGCTAAGAAAAATTGAAAAATGTACCTAAAAATGCATAGAATGCTAAAATAATGAAATTCTTAAAAAAAAATTAATTTTTTGGATTTTTAATTTTTTACTAAATTTTATGAAAACTCAATTGTGAGTCCCTGAAAACGACTTCAAAAATTTATTGATTGTTTTATTGCAAGTGCATGACCAATTGTAGTGTAGCTGATGCAAGTAGGGGTCGATCCCACAGGGAATCGACTTAAAAAGATGGAAATTAAATAAAATCTATTTAACCAATGAAAAATCCAAATTCAAAATGATGAAATTTTAACTAGAAAACACATAAAATCTACTTTCCTAGCTTGATTATGACAGAATTCTTCAAATTTGATATAAAAAACATCAATCTATCAATCACTCATTGGTACTTCTGATTAAAGATCTGATGGTTGAATTGAGTAGATTCTCTAAAATTTAGATGATTTGGGCTAAAGAATGATTTTGGGTTTTGGACGACTTAGATCTAATTTCTAATTTTTAGATTGAATTTTAGAATTGTTGAATTAGTTAGGAGATGTCCTAAGAAAAAAATCTAAAGATTAATTGAAAATTTGGTGAAAAACAGATTAGGAAATAGAGAAATCCTATTTGTTAAGCCTAATAGTTGATTAGATTAAGCTTAATCAAAATGAATTTGGATTATGCAATTCTTGGATAAGCAAAACATGGATAAGAATAGGGACATAGATAGAATTAAAATGGAGACATAAATGAAATTAAATTTAAAGTGTAAATGGTAAAAATGGATTTTTTTTTTTTTTCTGAATTTAACAAAAAACAAAGGGATGTGATAGAGAAGACGGTGAATTAGGGAAAAGCTGGTGAAGCAGGGGAGAAAAGAAAGGTGCAGGGAACAAGAGGGGAGAGAGGTATTGCCGATTCTAATAAGGAGGGTTGGTCAGAGTCGGGAGATCTTGTGTGGTGAAGAAAGAGGTGCCAATGTCTCGTTAGGTGGAACAGGAGAAAGAAGAGGAGCAGAGGCTGGTGCTGATAGGGTAGATAGGAGAGAGTAGTGAACAGGGAACATGAAGAGAAGTCATGTTGTGCGCGATGGAGAAGTAGTGCCGGCAGTTCTATGAGGTGCTGCTTCGTTGATTGGAGTTCAGGCAGTGCCGATCGGTGCTGTTGGACCAGCCGACATAAAGAGAAGGGAACAAAGGCGAGGGGTTTCTAGTGTGGTGCACAGGTGGCTCAGGTTGGTCAAGGCGGTGATGCTTGCGAAGCATGGTGAAGAAGGGAAGAGAGGAAGAGAAGGTGAGGCATTGGGCTGTGTCGAGTGGTGACTATCTTAGGTGGCATGGTTGATGCCATGGAGCACTGAAGAGAGAGAGAGAGAGAGAGAGAGAGAGAGAGAGAGAGAGAGAGAGAGAGAGAGAGAGAGAGAGAGAGAGAGAGAGAGAGGACAACTGTGCAACATAGAAGAAGGGGAGGAGAACGGTGAAGTGTGGTGCTATCTAGTACTAGATAGTGCTGTGCATTGGGTCCTCTTGGCAATTGAGCTGGAGAGTAGGCCTGGCAATTTGGGTTGGCGGGTCGTGTTTGTGTCAACACGAACACGACAAATTAGAGTTATGGGTCGACACCAACACGACCCACTTAATGATCATGACAAGAATTTGTGACTCGAACACGGCACGATTATTAAACGAGTTGACATGACACGACTCGTATAACACGATTAAGTAAATATAAAATAAATAATAGAGGACAGTTTCAGAATAACCGTCCTATATTAGTCTTGTAATATAGGACGGTTCATCTGGAACTGTCTTATATTACATATGTAAATGTAATATAGGACGGTTCCAAATGAATTGTCTTATATTACACTTACATTACTATTGTAATATAAAATCATGTTACCATCCTATATAATTAAAATATAGGACGGTTATAAGTAACTGTACTATATTACATTTGATAGAAGTCCTCCAATGATTCAATGAATCATCCTTCCAAATAAAGATGAAAAAAACAAAAGAGCCAACATAGATGATTAATTAAACCATTACATGGACGATTATTCAGACTTCTGTAGATCCAAATCCTCCAATGCCTCTCGTTGTAGCATCAAGATCTTCAACTTCCATAACCTCAGGCGTCATTATCTTCTCAATGATCAACTAAGCAATCCGATCTCCTTGCTTCACTTCAAAATCAACATCAGAATGGTTGAACAAAATCACGCCGACTGAACCTCTGTAATCGGCGTCAATCATGCTTGCACACACGTTGATCAAATGCTTCCAAGCCAAACCAGATCTTGGCGCTGCAAATAACAAGGCCGTCCATGAGTATATCATCAAACACATCAAAAGGTTTTCTATTTCAAGCACATGCCTATGCGAGCATAGGTTCCTTCGGGTATTCCTATGCTTAAATCGGTAGGAACAAGGGATTTTCCTCTGGCGGGAACGGTTGTTGACGTAGAACTGGAAAATAAACAAACGATGGAAGATTGAGATGGGCATTGCTCAAAATCACTGATACCCAGATGGATTGAAGCATACATTACCTTGAAAGATCATATCCTGTTGAGAGAGGAGAACCTTTTGAAGGCAAACTGGCATTCTCATAGAGCCTTTTTACCCTCAAAAGAAAGAGAAGGTTTGGAGAACCTGTGGATACGCTATTTCGGTTGGTTTTATGAAGTTTTGGGAGGGGTTCGTTGGTTTCAGGGCTTGTGATTTGATCTTGTTTTCCCATTTTTGATTGAAAGCACTGAGAATTCAGGGAAAGAAGGGGACGAGTAGAAAATGAAGGCAAGAAGAGAGCCTTTAATAGAGGGAAAATGCGTTGAAGAGGTTGCCAAAATTTGGGCGCCATTTCTTCCCGCAATATTTAGAACGTTTTTCATTTGAAAGGGGGAGGAAGTGAATCCACTACAAGGACGGGTAGGCATTTTGAAGTGAATCCACTTCAGTAGAAAGTAACATGTAATATTACAGGACTAAATGTAATATAGGACGGTTCTAGATGAATCGTCCTATATTTTAATATAAGACGGTTTTTGAAGAACCGTCTTATAGTTTCAACCACAGGTTAGATGGGTCAACGCGATGAATAAATAGGCCATGTGTCAAACAGGTCGACATGACGGGTCACATTAATTGGCCCGAACACGGCATGATTTTTGGCTTGTCATTTTTAGGTTAACCCGAAAATGACACGAACATGATAAGACTCGACCCAAACCCGCTAAATTCGTGTCGGGTTCGGGTCATGTTATCGTGTCGTGTCATATTTTGCCACCCCTACTAGAGAGGCAGCCGAGAGGGGAAGAGCATGGAGCAGAAGGGGTGTGGTGCAGGGGAAAGAATGAGAAGGGAGAGTGAGAGAAAAAGAGAAAGAGAAGAGAGAGAAAGGTGATAGAGGGCTTGCAGATGAAAAAAGGAGAAAGATAGAGAAAACAAGAAAGAGAAGAGAGAGAAAAAGAGAGTAGAGAGGAGAAGTGCAGGTGAGAGAGGGAATGAGAGAGATAGAGAGAGAAGATGGAGAGTTCACCACTAGCCTTTTTGCTTTTTCAAACTTCTACCCCTTTTATAAATCTTTCAAAGGAGTTTGATTTTGATTCAATCTCTTCTTGTTCTTTCTTATCTAGCTTTTATTTCTTGATTATTTCCAACTTCTTTTCTTTCAAAGCAATTTTCTTCCTTTCGATCTAGTCAATTTGATTTCAATTTAGTTGATCTACAATATATAAGATTAGATTAGAATCATTTAACCGTATATTACACCTCTGATTAGCTATGATCATCATTTGGTCATTAAATTTTGTAATTTAATAGTTGATGGTTAATTAGAGCTAAAATATAAAATTTTATGTAATATTTTAAAATTGATTGATTAGATGATCTAATTAGATGCTACATTAAGGATATTTTTACTGAAATTGAATACTTAACATTTTCATCAAGGCATCTATTACTATCTACTCTTCTAAACTGCTGACTGTCATAAAGGATAACCTTGTGCACAAAACTCCTGCATTTTACAAAATGCTGTTTCAACACCTTTGAACCCCCAAACCTTCAGGTCACGCGACGACATTACTGTTGCGCCAAGGCTCCCCTTCAAACTGCTGAATATCATATAAGAAGAAAAACTATTGCAGCAGAAAAAGGTCGACGAGGAAGAAGATGAAACTGGAATGGAAAAGGACGAGCGGCAACAAGCGTTCTCGACCCCCCATCTCCACTTATCCAAATCTCCCGTTTCATCCAACGGAAGAAGATGGAGATGAAAAGGGGGTAGAGAAAGAAAACGAAATTGACAACAATTCAAGAACCCAGCTCGCGGATTCCTTCCAATCCCAAGGAAATCAGCTCGCCGAGGTATCTGTGTTTTCAATTCGCATCAAAATTTTGTTATGAAATTTGTGGGGCTGTTCATGAAACTTTTAATTCTTAAAGAACATGATTTCCTCTTGGTTTCTGCTTAGGATTTCTGAAGGGTATAGTCAACATAAGTATTCATCTATATTTGTACTTATCATATAATTGGAGAAGGGTTCGACATGGTTCTCTAAATGCATAAATGTTGTTTCATAAAGCTTTAAATTGCTGTTCCTACGTCCAAGGACCAATGTTTCCAAGTAATGCTCGCAAATCCCTACAAAATGGCCCAGAATGTGTTATGATGAATCCCTTCATGAAGTGCTATGGGGCTCTATAGATGTAGGGTAAAGTTCTTCTACGAAACAAGGAACCTGGAAACTTTAAAGAATTTTTCTTCTATGAGTTTTCCCGGAATTCAATAATTCCTCTGTATTTCCAGGCCTTTACGCTATGTTTTTTGTGTCAAGCACAATAATTTACGACCTTGAACAAATATAACTCATGTTTAGCGACCTCTTCTCTCGTTTGGCCTTTTGGCTCTTTTAACTTGGTGGTTGCAAGGTATAACATGTGCCCTTAACTCGTGTCGTCCTGAGGATCGTAAGTAAATGTGTACTCGTCTAGTTCTGAGCATCCTACGAGCAAGTTTGATCAGATGGTGGATCACTGAACTCAGAAATATTGAGCTGGTTTCATTTTTATTTGTTATAACTGGTGAAAACAGACGTCAATGAAAAGAGATTTCTATCCAGAAATTATTAGGAATGTCTTTAAGAGCCTAAGCTTGAATTCTTAAGGGGATGAATTATTTGTTAGGTGTTCACTTATATTTTTGTTCTCACGTGGTAGTTTGAAAAGTTTCTTTTTTCTAGTGAATTACTTTCTAGGATTGTGCTTTAATTAATGTATAGATAATGAGGTTGAAATGGTCAACAATGATGGCAGTGAAGTAGACAGAAAAATGTGGAATGATGAGTGGTGAAGGCAGAGATGAAGAAGATCATGAAATTGGACCTCAATATCTTGGGAAAGACGATATTTTACTTTTCACTCTTTGAGAAATTTAAGTCTTTCAATTTGGTTTAAAGTTGTCCTAGGATTTGATATTAGATGGTTATAAACTTAAAGTCATTGGTTGGTTTTGGTTGCAGAAATTATCAATGTCTTTACTCAAGTTTACTATAATAATTTCATATTTTACTAGGTTTGCTAATTTATTAAACCTTTCCTAGAGAAAAATCTTGACTTTCAAGATTCTTATAGATCTAATCAGGTTGGTTCCATTCAAATATTCTCC
The DNA here is from genome assembly GCA_035236585.1 of Warburgia ugandensis. Lineage (NCBI taxonomy): Eukaryota > Viridiplantae > Streptophyta > Magnoliopsida > Canellales > Canellaceae > Warburgia > Warburgia ugandensis. The sequence goes on along the minus strand of CP141129.1, from coordinate 72,185,807 downwards.
AACTTTCGAAGTAGGAAAGAGAATGATCTTCTATGTTGAAAACGGTTGTACCTGAAGGTAGTGCAAAGGTTAGTATTTTGCTTATGTTTCTATTGGCCAAGTAATATCGTTTCGTCCTATTCTGTAAGTTAGTATTTTTCTACCTTGTCTTTTAACGGATGATTTCTAAGCTGCATGTGGTTATGAGATTTGCGTCGGTAATAATCTAGAATTCTTATTTTGCATTATATTCCTGAACCCTAGATCCGAAGCTTAATCAGGACTATTTGTCAATGAGAGGGATGATCTGGATTGAAACTTCGATCTTACCTTAATTGGTAGAAATCTAAGCAATCTGCAGATCCTGTAACTCATTGCAGGTTATTCATGTTGATTAAGATTGATTTTTTGTATGTTAAAGTGCTCGTCATAGTTTAATTTATATTTTCTTATTTAAGCTAATTCTAATATGGTCTCACCATATAGATTAGGTCATTTTACATGTTTTCCTATAACAAATTTGGTATTAGAGCATAAGGTTGCTTAGGATTTGCATTAGTTTGCATTCGTAAACCACCCCTCCCCCCCCCAAAAAAAAGAAAAAGATTTGCATTAGATTTTTCTGTCTTTAGTCGTCATAGTGTACGTCCACCCATAGTGGTTAGTCTTACCAAGCAGTAGATTCACAAACTCAATGAAATCCTTCAGGAAATTCAGGCACAATTGGCTGAGTTGAATGATCGTATAATCAGCCAGCATGCTGAAATGACAGTGCACTTAGATGATTAGGGTGTCCGTATAGAGGGCTCAGAGGTGCGATCCGAACCTCTTATGGGTAATGCACGTGCTAGACTGGCAATGCTGGAGTGTGGTAACCACAGAGCAGGTGGTAATCACCATCATCATGATTATGTCAAGCTTGAGGCCCTCACGTATGATGTTGAACGGAATCCAAAGCATATCTTGACTGGCTTTTGGACATGGATCATTACTTTGACTGATATAAAATGTTTGCAGAGCAGTGAGTCCAGTTTGCTAAGATTAAACTGATTAGTCAATTAAGGCTCTATTAGACCAATTTAAAGTATCAGCGAGTTGCAGCCATTCGTCCACCCATTTCCACTTGAGAGAATAGGGGGAAAGGTTGACAGAGAAATTTGTTACGTTGTCCTACCATTCTAGGTTACTAGATTAGTGGCAGAACCTACGTCAGGGAGGTTTGTTTGTCATTGAATACATTGCTCGGTTCAATGAGTTTATGATGACGTGCAATGTAAGTGAGGATCCTTCTTTGACCTTGTCTAGGTTTAGGATAGGCCTTTGCTTGAAGCTCTAGAAAGAACTCATTCCCCATGACATAAATTCTTTGTATCATGCCTATCGGATGGTGCAAGAACTAGAGCAGTATCTCAAATTGCAACCCACTAGGCAATATGAAATCTGGGGCTAAATCCACGTTGGGAGTAAACAACCTAAAACAAGGCAGGTGCTGCACCCAATGTCTATAAAGGAAAGGTTGTGTTAGGAGAAAGTTCAAGGGCAGCACTAGGTGTTATCAATGTCAAGGGTTTGGACATGTTGTTGCACAATGCCCTTCTAGAGCCCCTTCTAAATCCCTCTTTATAGAGGGAGAGGATGTCGACAATGAGCATGAAGGATGGCTAGAGGAGGTTTATGAGCTCCTTGGTGAGGCCAGAGATGGGAGGCCCTTGACGCGAACAATCAGAGAGTTGCCATAGTGCAAGAGACTTGTAGGCCCCATGGGGAGGGTAATACCTCATATGTAACGGTGGTCGGGTGTGCTCTTGCTCACCCAAAGGGTAGTGATGATTGGCGTAGGACGAACATTTTAAATATATATGTCAAGAGTTGTGAAAAGAATTGTAAAGTTGTCATCGATAGTGGTAGTTGTACGAATATAATTTCCACCCATGCTATCTCCTGCTTAAGACTTTCAACCCATCCTTGCCATAGACCTTATAGATTTGAGTGGTTTTATGCTTCTTCATCACTCCTAATTACTCAGAAGTGTCAGGTTCCTATCGAATTTCTAACATATAAGGATACCTTGTGGTGTGATGTGGTACCTATGAATGCATGTCACATTATTTTAGGTAGGCCATGGTTTTATGATATGGAAGTTACTATTTATGGCCAGTCTAATTCATGCTCTGTCTTGTATGATAGTAAGAGGATCCAGCTGAATCCTCTGTCACCCAAAGTATCATCTGAGTGAAAAGAAGGCAGTAGTAAGGCAATCATGGATGGCAAAATGAAAGCTAAAGACCTCCACATTATTAGCATTGCCACATTTGTGAGCGATATTAGAGACGAGCCTTTCTTCTACGCCTTAGTGGTGAAAGAGACTCCATCATTACTAGCTCCTCAGTACCATAGCGAGGTAGTGTCCGTTCTACATGAGTATAAGGATGTTTTTCCTGAGGACTTACTAAATGAGGTACCTCCCATAAGAGATATTCAGCTCCATATCGATATGATCCCCACTACAGAATGAATCCCATCGAGCATGCTGAGTTGAAGGAACATGTGGATAAATTTCAAGGACAGGTTTCATCTAGGAGAGTTTGAGTCCTTGTGTCGTACCTGCATTGCTCACTCCTAAGAAAGATGGGTCATGAAGGATGTGTGTGGATAGTAGAGCTATCAATAAAATCACAGTCAAGTATCAATTTACTATACCGAGGCTTGACAATATGTTGGACATGATGGTGGGTGCCATGATCTTTTCAAAGGTTGACCCTAAGAGCGGCTATCACCAGGTCTGTATTCGTTTAGGGGATGAGTGTAAGATTTCCTTCAAGACAAAGGATGGTTTATATGAATGGTTGGTCATGCCTTTTGGGTTTTTGAATGCCCCCAGTACATTCACGAGGATCATGACACACATGCTGAGGCCGTTTATCGGTAAGCTCCTGGTCGTGTACTTTGACGATATCTTGATCTATAATCAAACCCAAGAACAACATCTCATTTACTTGAGGCAGATCTATGAGATGCTGAGGACAGAGAAGCTATACACAAATCTTAAGAAATGTTCATTTGCTTCCCACCAGGTTATCTTCTTAAGATTTGTGGTTTCATCTCAGGGCATCTTTGCTTTCCAGAGAAGGTGAGGTCTATCGTGGAATGGAGCAAGCCACAAAATATTCATGAGGTCCACAATTTCCATGGCTATCGTCGCTTCATTTGCGGGTTCAATTTCATTATGGCTCCCATTATTGATTGCATGAAGAAGGTGAAGTTTAAATAGACAAATGCTACGTCTAAAGTGTTCAAAGAAATAAAAAAGCGGATGATTGAAGTTCTAGTGGTGTGCCTACTGGACCTCTCAAAGGTTTTTCAAGTGGCATGTGATGCATCTAGTTTAGGTATAGGAAGAGTTCTAAGTCAAGAGAGTCACCTGGTGGCATTTTTTAGTGAGAAATTAAATGATGCACGATAAAAATACTCCACCTATGATGACGAGTTCTATGTAGTTGTTTAGGTATTACGACATTAAAGGCATTACTTATAGCTAAACGAATTTGTCTTGTTCTCCGACCACGAGGCATTGCGATACCTCAGCTCCCAAAAGAAATTAAACTTTTGGCAATGCCAAATAGGTTGAATTTCTTCTGGAATATTCATTTGTGCTTAAACACAAGGTAGGGCCCGGAAAAAACTTGTAGATGCATTGAGTCGTAAGTTGGTGTTACTACACACAAGTTGAGGTCACCGAGTTTGAGCGTTTAAGAGAGGATTATCTATTGTGCTTGAATTTTGGAGAGATTTACACATCATTGACTAAGAGTCAGATACAAAGTGCTAGGGACTACCTCCTGCGAATGGATATTTGTTTAGAGGCCTTCATTTGTGTATTCCTTGCACTTCCTTGAGAGATTTTCTCATTAGGGAGCTCCATGTGCGGGGTCACTGGCCATTTTGGTAGTGACAAGATGATTGCTCTTGTCTTTGATGAGTTCTATTGGCCCAGTTTCCAGCGGGATGTTGCCAATATCATTGGGCAGTGTCGTACTTATCAACTGGCAAAATAGTGCAGACAGAATACAGGATTATATACCTCTTTGCTAGTGCCACATGCCCCGCGGCAAGATTTGATCATAGATTTCGCGCTTGGACTACCAACAACTATCAGGTAGCACAATTACATTTTTGTTGTTGTGGACCGTTTTTATAAAATGACCCACTTCATTCCTTGCTCTAAGATTGCTCACCCGTCTAGGTTTGCCATACCTTTTTTGAGTCAGTAGTCCGGTTACATGGGTTACCAAAGTCCATAGTGTTTGATAGGGATGCCAAGTTTGGCAGCCACTTTTGAAAAATACTATGGCACATATATGGGCACGAGGCTTCAATTCTCCTCTACTTACTACCAATAGACGGATGGTCAGATAGAAGATGTGAATCGAAGCCTAGGAAATTTATTGATGTGCTTAGTGGGAGAGCACGTTAGGAGTTGGGATGCTGTTTTACCAATTGTTGAGTTTGCATATAATAATTCTATTAATAGGACAATTGGTATGAGTCCTTTTGAGGTTGTTCACGGGTACAAGCCTAGGATGCCTGTAGATCTCACACCCATGTTTGCATCGCATAGGCTATTTGAGTCAGCCCATTCTTTGCACAACATATACATGATTTGCATTCTGAGATCAGACGAAGGATTAGTTTAAGTAATGAGAAATATAAATTTGTTGCTTACTTGCATAGACGATATAAGGAATTTCAGCCAGCTAATCATGTCATGGTCCCCATGAGACCTGAACAATTTTCACAAGGAGTCGCTTAGAAATTATAGGCTCGTAGTGTTGGTCCCTTTCAAGCACTGAGGAGGGTAGAGGAGAATGCTTATATCTTGGATCTTCCTCCTGATTGGAGAATTAGTTTAACATTTAATGTGGAGGATCTAATTCCTTTTTGTCATCCCACCAGTTCACCCATTGATCCTAGTCTTAACCTCAATCCTAACCCTAACCTGAGCACTGATCCTAGCCAGCCTATCAAGAGCCCTTGGCCCCATGCCCTACCCATGCAGCCATTACCTTTGCAATGATAGGTTTGTCCCGTAAAAGAGCAGGTAGAGGACATATTTGACGATTAGATAATGTCCACTAGACAAGGGGGTTATCGAAAATACCTTGTCAAGTGAAAGGATAGGTTTGCATCTGATTGTACCAGGATCACAGAGTACGAGCTTTCGTGCTTAAATCTAGACCTTCTGAATTGTTATGGATAGTTTACTAAATTAGGAGCCTCATCTTCACCATGAGGCAATTAGGATGATGATCACTATCTTGGATGTGACTTCAGAGCATATCAGAGGCAATGGAGGAGGGCCCCTATTTCATCGTGTCCTTAAGAACGGAAGACCTGTTACATGTACGTATGTACTATTGTAAAGTCCCCACCCTGGGAAGATGTACGTGTAAGAGATGATTGAAAACCCATGTATGTAGGCACCATTTGAAGACCCCACATTTGTGAAGCTACATATATGGAGGATTTTTAATGATGAGCCAAGTGTATGTATATGCATTTGAAGACCCTGCATTGGGCCCACATACACTTGGGAGGTTTTGTGTTTCTACTTTGCCTGGATCAAATTCTTTTTAGCTAGGGAGATTGATAGGGACCATTATCCCACCTTTTTTTTATTTTAATGTTATCTTATAGTTTAGTTTACTTTGGATATTTACCACTAAGGGTATTAGATTTCTGAATGTGTTTTGACTTAAGTAGAGGCAATTTTGTCTTTTTCCTAAATTAGGGTTGGATGCCCTCTACTTAAGATCTTTTTTCTCTTTTGTGTAAGGAGTTTTTGATGAAGAATGAATGAAAATTTCGTTAGACTTGGGTGGAGTCCTCATTCTAGCTTCCTTGTCGTGGGTGTGAAATCACATTCAGTACAACGCCAAATTACTATCGTTTCATCCTATTGTGTAAGTCAGTATTTTTCTATCTTGTCTTTTAATGGATGATTTCTAAGTTGCATGTGGTTATGTGATTTGTGTCGGTAATAATTCAGAATTCTTATCTTGCATTAAATTTCTAAGTTTTGAAGCTTAATTAGGACTGTTCATCAATTAGGGGGACAATCTGGGTTGAAACTTCGATCTTACCTTAATGGGTAGAAATTTGGGGCAATTTGCTGATCTTGTAACTCATTGTAGGTAATTCATGCCGATTAAGACTGATTTTCTGCATGTTAAAGTGCTCGTCATAGTTTAATTTATGTTTTCTTATTCAAGTTAATTCTGATATGATGTCAGCATATAGATTAGTCATTTTGCATCTTGTCCTCATCACCAAGCACGACAATGTAAATGATTTAGAAGTTGGCTAAGCTTCCTGTAAAGAAGGAAACTAGCCCTTAGTTTGCAGGGATTTTTGATTATTTTTTTTTGACTTTCTAACTCTGTTGGAAAAGTAATGGCATGAATTATTGAAAAGTATACCTAATTGTGTTGTTCCAAAACTATGTGATACTATTTTAGGAAAAATTATTGGAATAACGTTTTAGGAAGATTTGGTTAAAAAGAGGGTTTGATAACAACTAGAAGCTTTAAGAGATTTTTAGAAGGTTCAAACAAGTGAAATTCATGTAGAACTATCTGTGGTAATGGGCTAGTAAGAGAACTTTTAGGTGAGAAGAGACAGGATAATGTATCCCCAAGTGCCTTGGTAAACATGTGGGACGTGCTTGTGTCTTCTGAAACAAAAGTTGCTCAATAAATGTAGAGTTTCTACCATCTCTTTTCAAGTTATCCTCTGTTTCCCAATTTTCTTGTTTGCATAACAGTGATTAATGTCACCAATGCCCCTTTGCTGCTAAAAATAGTTGTACCACAGCTCAACCAAAAATGGTAATTGGATGATGCCCTTTCATGTTTTTCGACTCATTAATGAAAACTAGGGGATGGTGCATCCTGTTGAAGACATTTCTTACCTCTCAAAGCATATGGGAGTGTTGAGAATGGGTACATTGGTCTGTAAGATGCAAGAAAGAGAGACAAGAAGGCCCTCTTCCTTATTTATAAAGGAATGAATGAGGATGATTTTGAGAAGACTGCATGTCCATCTCCTCAAATCAAACATGTGAAATTCCAAAAGCCAATGCAGAAGTTGTCTGTAAAGTATAAAAAGGCACATCCAAAACTTTTACTGATGAATTTGAAGCTGCAAATATAAAAAACTTGGAATTAGTTTTGGGTTATTTTTAAAAAGTTTCAGCCATCGTAAATCGTGAAGAAGAAATATTGAAGATTGGGATAAAATTTGGATGTCCGGGAATACTAAGGTCTTGGGATAAGGTTTTACTGTATTATTGTAGCAATTGAATAATCATTGGACTTTGATTCCATGATAATTGTTCAAGGATCATACATCTCATGAATAAACAATGAACGAGAAGAAGCAAGAGCTATTGGAGTATGTAGCCCAACAAAACTCACTTTGAAAGATAGCAGTGAATGTTTTAAGAGCCAAAACGGTCATGGTTGAGCAAGTGGAAGATGAGGACACCTCTAAGTAGTGAAGAAAGAAGTCAAAACTCTCCTGTTAGAGGATCTGGAAGAGAAAATCCTCAAGATCAAGGTATGAAAAGTATCAGAAGAAATATGAAGTTCAATACAATAGATGTGGACATTATGCTTGAAAGTGGTGCGATCATGTTAAAGAGAAGCTAACAATGTTCAAAGCAATGAAGTATGAGCAACCATGTTGTTCGCCTAGAAAAATGATGGAAAAGAGGCATACTGCCTGTGTTATTATCTTTAGTTCTTGGATGACGAGTCCCATTTGTGGCAGAAGCATGTTCATTGAGTCAAATGAATTGGTAGCATTAGCTCTGGAGACATTCAAAATCATATAAAAGATATATAAAATCCTCGTTCTTCTAAAAATAGAAGTTGTCACCTTATCTATGATCATATATGGCACATGTGAAGCATACCAGTTTAATCTTTTTTACAGAAAAACTATGCTATTTATGTATGAGATTAGAGCTTTTCCTATAAGAGATCAAATAAGTGGTTCTAATATGGTGTGACCTAGAGGTCACGGGGTTCGAGGTGTGGAAACAGCCTCTTGCAAAAATGCAAGGTAAGGCTGTGTACTGTAAACCCTTTGTGGTCCACCCCTTCCCTTGACCCTGCATACGTGGGAGCTTCGTGCACCGGGCTGTCCTTTAATATGGCAAGTCAAAGAAATGGGATTTTCTTGTTGAACATTCGAGATTATAGACCAAAGGTGTGTGCATGGCTGTTTGTTCGTTGTTGATTGTTACTTCAAGATTTGAAAATGTAAACTTCTGTGGACTAAGATAGTGTCTGACTGGAAGTTGGTGAAGGGATTGCAGTTGGTGAGCACTTAGCTCAACAATGAGAAATCATTGAGGAAGATGAGAAAATATGTATTCTTATTAAGGAGGCAGTAAACAACTAAGTTTGGAGGAGGTCAGGTCCTTTTCGTTTCTAAAGGCTTTACCTAGGTATGTAGGAGATAGAATCATTTGCAATTAATTGTGATGCAAAAATTATCATATAAATATACGCACATGTTATTAATATAGTGAACTTATAGTAAAATGTAAAACTGAAAAAATAGGGTAGTATCATTGTGCTCAAATGGAATTTTCCCGTTGTTTTGGTATTTATTTAAAGTGTCATCTTACATGATGTTTTCTTTTCCTTACTTTTTTCTTCTACATATTTGTGACATAAAAATGTCTTCTTGTATGGATTTGAGAGACATTTTCCAGTACACATTGACAGCGTCTAATGAGTTCTTGAATTAGATGCATGTCATGATTTCTGAAAGCATATCTCAGCCATGTGAAGATCCAACTAATCAGGGCAACCTTTAACTTCTACAAATTCTAATTCAAATTATTTTTCTGTATCTGCACCATGGACCACCTTACCATTTATTTATCCTTTTCTAAGGATGGTAGGTACCGTGAAGCCTTAGGGAAATGGGAGGCTGCACTTGCATTGCAGCCGGAGAGGGCGGTTTTGCATGAACAGAAGGCACAAGCTCTACTTGAGATTGGAGATGTTTGGAATGCATTAAGAGCTGCAACTAGTATGCTCCAATTGTATACTTTTCTTTTGTTTGTTCTCATTTCATTTCATGAAATTTGTGCTGCTCCAAATGCTTGTTTTACCTGAATTTTTGAGATTCTCATGGCAAGTGTCTTATGCATTGTTCAGCTATCCCCTTTTCTGCCTTCTTCTATTTATATCGCCAAGCATGCCTCAATATCTACACTAATTCAGTGTTACTGATCTTTCTCTATTATTATAACTTTTTGGCATTTCTTCTTTTCAGTGCATTTGAGTAGGATTACTAAAAAATTCACAAAGAACAGTGTCTAAAATTGTCTTGCTATTGCAAGTTTTCCAGTGAATATCTGTGACCAAACTGATGTATTTTTAAAACTCTATAGTATCAATTGAAGGAATGGCAAAATTTTTACCAGATACAGCTATTTGATCAATTGCCTGTCATAGCTATGTGAATGCAGGTTCATCCTGTTTCACCAAATACTGATATAATGTTGGCATGGACATTGGAAGAGAAATACAGCACCATCATCCAGATGTTGGGCACATCTATGAGTTCTGGATGTCTCAAACCATCAGGACACTAGGCATGGACAAATAATGTTCCATATAACAGAGACTGGATTTTAACTCAAATAAATATGGACAGGATAATAAATCTAAACAGCCTGTGTCAATTTGAAAAAAAGATTATTTTTCCAACCGTCCATATCTGGTATAACTACTGGTATCACATTATGCCAGACATGGAATTTTTAGTCCCCTTAAGTATCCTGTTGTGATCTACATCAACAAGTTCATATCAGTTAATTGCTAAAGGGCAAGGTCCTCAAGTAATGCTAGAAAATGCAGTGGAAAATTTGATAGCTTAAATATTAGTAAAGAAGTTATTGTGCAGCAGGTTACTAAAGTCAGCAATATAAACCTATAACCACTATTCTTAATTGAACAATTTCGTTTTGGTCTAAGTCTAGATCTCCAAGCTTTTCATTGGCGAAGTCATGCACCATATGGTATGAGGTATCCCATGTTTTATCATAGGTCCCATCATTTCTCCAAAGAGTGGGGCGCCCATCTCAGGTATTCTGTGGAGGATGAAGTATGTCTTTTTACTTTCAATAAAATTAATGGGAGACTGGAAAATATTACTCAACATGAGTTTTCTAGTTCTTCTGGTAAGCTTCTTTTCTTCTGTCTGACTTTGGGACTGCATTGCAGCTTTATCTTTTTATTTATTTTTTGGGAGTACTGCAAGTGAACATGAATCCCCAATGTACTGCATTTTTGAGCTAGTTTGTTGTTTTTTTGGATGACTTAATGGGAAATCACATGAATTCATTTCTTTATTCAAAAGACGAGATAACCTCCATTATTCAAATGCTTTATGAGTGGCACTGAACCAGTTTGACATCATCATCATCAAGACCTTATCCCAATTAGGGGTCGACCACATGAATCTTATTCCTCCATTCCACTCTATTAAATACCATGACTTCATTTAGTCCCAACGTTTTTAAATCTTTCCTCACCACTTCTATCCACATTGTTGGTCTCCTTTGAATATGTCCAAACCAACTAAGTCTAGTCTCCCTCATCTTGTTACCTATTGGTGCTATCCCTAAATTTCTTTGAATATTTTCATTTTCATTTTCATTTCTAATTCTATCCTTTCTTGTCTTACCACTCATCCATCTCAACATCCTCATTTCTGCGACGCTCATTCTATGAGTATGATGTTCCTTAACTACCCAACACTTTGATCCATAGAGCATGGCCGGCCTTCATGTGATCTAGATAAAGATGCCAAATTGAATTTGAGAAAAAAGTTCATGGAGAAGGTGTGCAAAGCACTTCCATGCTGAATTGGTAGAAGACTTTGAACCTAGTGATACTGATATAAGGTAAAGATTCATCATCATCATCAAGACCTTATCCCAATTAGGGGTCGGCTACATGAATCTTATTCCTTCATTCCACTCTATTAAATACCATGGTTTCATTTAGTCCCAAAGTTTTTAAATCTTTCCTCACCACTTCTATCCACGTTCTTTTGGGCCTTCCCCTTACCCTTTTAGAACCTTCTACTTGTATTGCTTCACTCCTTCTAACTGGTGCCGTTGTTGGTCTCCTTTGGACATGTCCAAACCATCTAAGTCTAATCTCCCTCATCTTATTACCTATTGGTGCTACCCCAAATTTCTTCTAATATTTTCATTTCTAATTCTGTCCTTTCTTGTCTTACCACTCTTTCATCTCAACATCCTCATTTCTGCGACACTCATCCTATGAGTATCATGTTTCTTAACTGGCCAACACTTTGATCCATAGAACATCTCTGGATTGTAAAATAGAGGCCAAGAGATGGCATCACCAAGGTGTGCCACTATAACCCCCTCTTTCAAAAGTTGAAATAGTCAAAGCTGGTGGCTTTCCTAGAAACCACAATTTCTGATTTATATTAATATCAAGAGAAGATTGTAAAGGAAAGCCTACAATGAGTTCTTTTAGTGCTCTTGATCAATCAAATAAAAGGGGAAGGATCTCTTAGTTTGAGCAGAGAATGAGAAAAAGCAAGAGGGTTTAGTTCATTCAGGCCTGCTTTATCGAAATTCTTTCACCGATATAAGCAATTGGTAGAGAATGCCCAGGCAAAAATAGTCTGAAACGGCAAAAATAGTTGCCACCAATCCCCTGAACAAAACTACCTGGATATCAAGTATCATTAGTATTATTGATAGCTGGTTAAGAATTTGGGTAGGTTTATGATATGTGCAAGTGTTTCAGATCTGTTAAATGTCTATAATTTCTGAGTTTTATCTCAGAAATCTTAAGTTGCCTGTTTGAGTTGTTGTTTTACTTTTGTAATTTAGGAGATACCACAATTAGATTTTTGGAGGGAAGTAAGTTAATCTTTGTCCACAACAAGAAGTTTGGGGTCAGTTTCAAAAAGAGAAGTTTTATAAGCTGGTACTACTGTTGTGCTGCTTGAAACTTGAAATTCATAGTTGACGTTATGTTCTTCCAGCTACCAATTCTGCTGCTTGCAAATCCTTCTGGAGTTATCAGAACTTTTAGAAGTTACAGGTTTTGCACTTCTAAGTTCTGGAGAGTTCTGAAATTTTCAAAAAGTAGATTCTGGGCAAGCTGCTAAGTTTCCTGGATAGCTGTAATTGTAGTTTGTGTACCTACTTGCATCAGTAGGCACTTGGGTTTGTCCTATTTTAATCTTTATTGAGGTTTCTTTGGTTGAAAATGTTAGTTTCTTGGTTGTTTATTTGGAGACTAAAATTTCAGCTTCTTATTGCTGTCACTTACTTAACAAGCCTGTTTTATAAATCTATTTGCATCTTTTATGACAAACCTGCCAAAAGTGTATTTATCTTTGTATATCTATAGCCAAATTTATCTATCATGCCCTTGGATTCTATAGCTTTTCTCTAATGACATTATCTACTGATGCTAATTCTTCACAGGAGCTACAGATTTGGAACCTTCATGGGCTGAGGTTTGTCACTTACCTGTGTGATCCATTTGTCATGGGAGAACACTAATTAGGAAATCAGAAATTGCAGTGCATAATTATTCTCTGTTTGATATCTATTTGTCCATTTGTCATCCTCCTCTTTTTGAATAGCAAGGTCTTCAATCTGTTTCTTGATTGCCTTATGCTAGGGGATTGAGCACCGATGACATAATGCTTGAATGTTTCCTTCCTTAATAATTAGAAACTTTACAGCTATCTTTTACCCCGCTTTAAGTCATTGTTGGCTAATGGACTTGTTGAAGTAACTCATTGACCACTACTAAGAGAGGCCACTAGGTAGAAGGTAAAACAGTCAAGTATGGAACTTCTATGAAGTACCTAATGATTTGAGATGAATATGAAAAGCTTCATAGCTTTCTAGTGAAGTGGCGTAAGGTGCCTGTGTCCTGGGTGGCCAGGGTTTGATGCTGCTTGTGGGTGTGCATGTGTTCAACATTCAAAAAAGAGAAAAAAGAAAAAAGGATTATCCATCTTGTGGTGTCTTCCAACATTTGTGTGTTTTTCTCTATCTCTGTAGTTTGTCATTTGCCTTTTCTATTATTTTTCTTGTTTCGGACATATGCAACAAGAGAGCTCCACCTTTTTGAGTTTAGATTTTTTACAATAAGTATTTAGTTACTTATTCATTTGTTGTGCCTCTATATCTTTTTTCCGGAGGTAGCCATTTTAGATATCCCATATCTGTGCCATGTCTCGACAGATTGTGTTCATGTCCACAGATCATAGATTGCTAGTAATTCTCCAAGGTACATGGACCAACAAATCCACACAAGTACAGACTATATTGAGTAAATTGGAAGATATTTTTGTATTCATATTTGTGATGTGTTGAAGGGGAGCCTTGGCGCAATGGTAAAAGTTGTTGCCGTGTGACCTTGAGGTCACAGGTTCAAGGCGTGGAAACAGCCTCTTGCAAAAATGCAAGGTAAGGCTGCGTACTATAGGCCCTTTTGGTCTGCCCCTTCCCTGGACCCCGCATAAGCGGGAGCTTCGTGCACTGGGGCTGCCCTTTTTATTTGTGATATTTTGAGTTTGATTTCAACACTATGATCTCTTATACATGTATGTGGAGGGAGGGCTGCAGCAATAGCATGAGGAGATTTGGGAATTTATTTACTTAAATGAGGTCATTGACTTACCAATACACATGCACAGGCTGACATGGATTCAGACAGATTTTTTATTTCTAGGGAGGATTAGTTCAGTTCGCCATATGCATATCTATCCCCATCACTCATCAATTTTGTTGAAAATGGAGGATGTATCACTTGGTCTGTTTATTCAGATGTGAAAGCTGTTGAGATTTCCTACTGAAAGAGTCATAGGACCTTGAATAATCAAATAAAGAACATCAAAGCTAGTGGAGCTAAAAACTGAAAAGTTAAAGCTTAGAGCATCTTCGAGGCCTATTGCCAATCACACATAAGAATAGTATTAGTGATCAGAGACCAATCTGGAGTTGCCTTGTTAATCTAGAAGGAAAAAAGATGTGTTACCGTGTCAATCTGGAGTTAGTTTCTGCAATATAAAAGGAGGTGATCCTGGGATCATAATGTGGTGAATAAAATCCAAACACTCCTTGATAAGTAGCTATAGAGATTGTGAGGAGAATGTCATGCACTTCAGAGAACAGTTAGCATGGCAAGTATGCAGAGGGTTGCTATGTGGGAGTTGAGACTCAAGTTTTTTATGGAGGTACTGGAATATAGCATTTACTTCTGTACTGTAAATGATCATTTTAGGCCTTTTTATTAGGTTTTGTGTGGGAAGGGGAGTGAAAATTAAATTCTGGGAGAATTGAGGGTTGTGGAATTGTGCCTTGTGCTATATGTAGACCTCTTTAGGTTTAGTTGGTGAGAGGCTGTTATTTGTATAGCTCATAGTTGCTAGTGTGAAGAAGGGGAGCCTTGGCGCAACAGTAGATTTGTCGTTGTGTGACCTAGAGGTTATGGATTTGAGCTGTGAAAACAGCCTCTTACAAAAATGCAAGGTAAGGCTGCGTACTATAGACCCTTTGTAGTCTGCCCTTTCCCCATACCCCACATACATGGGAGCTTCATGCACTGGACTGCCCTATAGTTGTTACTGCGAGAAGCAGGTGCAGAAGTGGGAAGCTAGTGACTCTTTTAAATATGGAATTGTGAAGTGTGGAGAAAAAAAAAAAATGCGAAAAATTCTTTTATATATATATATATATATATTTGAAAAACTATAAACACATAACAGAATTTTGTGTTTTAGAATTAAATTTAACATCCATATTTCCATATTCCATTAGCTAGTAATTAGTAACTCTAAAAGTTAAAAGATGCTTTCCAAACTAAAATAGAGCACTTCTCTTCTTCATTAAAACTGAAGACAGCTTTTCCACTAGTTATCCTTGATTGATCATGAGGAATGTGATTTTCCTGAATGTTTGGCTGAAAATCAGCCATGAGGAAAATTCATAAGC
Source organism: Warburgia ugandensis (assembly GCA_035236585.1). NCBI lineage: Eukaryota > Viridiplantae > Streptophyta > Magnoliopsida > Canellales > Canellaceae > Warburgia > Warburgia ugandensis. Next base: position 72,170,749 of record CP141129.1, on the reverse strand, counting down.
TCGCAGGGGATGGAAGTCTGAGTTTTTGGGCCGTGAGAGAGAGATGAGTTTCAGGAAGAAGTATTTACAGAGAACCTGTGAATGGCAATCCATAAATAACTGATAAAATGTATCTTATTTGTTAATCATCAAGATAAAGTTAAAAAAGGAAGGGAAACATTCCAAAAGCACATCTACTACTTGATCAGATGTGCAAATCAGATTGAGTGGAAGCGAGAATCAGATTTCTTGAATTCATTGACCAAGCACGAATACCACTTGGAGAACTTGCGACTTACTGATATTAGAATTTGTGCTTCACTTCCCACTTCCAAAGTGCAAATCCAGGGTTGATGCTTCCCTTATATAAATCTCAAAGATAATGGGAAATTAGATATTAATCTTTTCCAAATTGAGGAATTGCTTATCTCACCCTCTTTTGATTGTAAAGGAATTTGGTCCCTGGATACTAGAGGCTCCTTGCTAGTCCGGTCTTCATTGCTCGTCTAAATTGGTAGGAGCTATCCACTTATTATTGTAGGAGGGTGTTGAACTCTGATAATCCCAGCACACACTCCAAGGTCTATGTTGGACGGTTTGTGACAGCAGAGGACAATATGACCAACATCGATAAAGTGTCTTGAATTGTTGTGTAACATATTGTTGCATGATGTGCAAGAGAGATGATGAGACATTCAATCATCTCGTCATTGATCAGGCACTTCCTTGGCCTGTCTGACATGCCTTGGTTGTTCCATTGTTCCAACCTGCCTGACTAATGGAAATGCTGGCACCTTGTTAAAGGAAATTCTTTCAGTCATGACCTTATGGTTCTATTTGCTATGATCTGTACAGAGAGAGCATGATAGGACATCTTAAGACAGACAAATCACTGAAAGCTTATGGAAGTTAAGAAGTCCTTTGTTTTAGTAGGCATGCATTAGAAAGGAGTTCAATGGGTATTTAACTGAGACCTCAAAGAAATTTGTTCACTCATTGTGGATAAAGTTAGGATGTTAGGAGGAGTAGGTAAATTTTCTCTGCCCCCTTTGGATATATCAAACTTAGTCTTAATGCAAACCTTCTGCCCTTTCAGGTCGTGCAGATACGAGGACTTGAGGAAGTGTTGTTACTTGGCATCTCAATTGGAGGACTTTGAGGGATGCCGAAGCTTGGTAATTCTTATGCAGTTAGATATTAGCTTTTAGTTGTCTTCCAATGTGATATCTTGGATTAAAAATAAATCTGCAGACCACATGAAAGACTGATTTTTATTATTGAGAAGATTCAGAAACTCTCTCGCAGTAATTTTTTTCATTTAGTTGTATTTCTAGATCAACAAATGAATTAGAGGACACCCTAGATCGACAAGCTATTTACTGTTTCAAAAAGAAAGGTATTTGTCATCCAAGGATTGTTGTAGCGCTACAGCTGTCATTTTGAATATTTGATATGGTCATTTTAGTCCTAGTAAGATCTCTTGAGTGCGTCTTCTTAAAGGTCCTGTTAAGTAGATTTGAGAGATGATATTTGATTTTGGGAAGAGAGAAGAAAGAGGAGCAAGCATTTTGTGATTATAAATATTAGGAAAGATATATTGTATGTAATTTAGTGATAAGAAACTTCCACACTAATAAGTTAGGGGGCCATCATCCCACTTTTTATTGGTTATATTATAGTTTAGTTTTTTCTTTTACTTTAAATATTTCCTACTGAGGGTATTAGGCTTATTAGGGGTTGTGCCTTTAGGGGTAATTTTGTATTTTTTCCTAGATTAGGGTTAGATGTCTCCTACTTAAAATCCTTTTCTCTTTTGTGTAAGGGTTTTTTTTTTTGTGAATAATGAATGAAGATTTCATTAGACTTGGTAGATTCCTTACTCTAGCTTCCTTCCCGTAGGAGTGAAGCTACATTAGGTACAAGGCCAAATTAATATCGTTTCATCCTATTCCGTAAGTCAGTATTTTTTTCTACTTTATCTTTTAATAGAGGATTTTTGTGCTGCATGTGGTTACTTGATTTGCATTGTTTATAATCTATAATTGTTATTTTGCGTTAAATTCCTGAAACCTTAGATCCGAAACTTAATCTGGACTGTTCATCAATCAGAGGGACAATCTAGATTAAAAACTTCGATCTTACCTTAATTGGTAGAGATCTAGGACAATTTATAGATCCTGTAATTTGTTGTAGGCCATTCATGCTTATTAAGACTGTTTTCTACATGCTAAAAATGCTAGTGGTAATTTAATTTATGTTTTTCTTATTTAAATTAATTCTGAGGATTTGTATTAGTTTTCATTAGCGCATAAGGTTGCTTAGGATTTGTATTAGTTTTCATTCGTCACCCCCTCCCAAAAACAGATTTGCATTAGATTTTTTCATGTTTCGCTGTATCAGTGAACATGATTTTTGTTTACCTTTCGGGGGTTCCAACCTCAAGCCCTCGGTAGGGGTGTGACAAACTTTGCGAAGCGCAATATAGGCTGTTGTGTTTAGCTACATTTTAGAGGTCTTGTTTGCTCATTCCATTTAGATTTAGACCATTGCCTATAGGTTTAGGGCACTTACCATAGAGTCGGAGGGTGTTCCGTCGTAAGGTGTTAAGGCATCCTATATATGTCCACCCATAGTGGTCAGTCCTATCAGCTGATGGATTCACAACACTATCAGCTGATGGATTCACAACAAAATCCTCCATGAAATTCAAGCATAGTTGGCTGAGTTGAATGATCATATAATCAGCTAGCATGCTGAAATGACATCGCGATTAGATGATCAAGGTTCCCAGATAAAGGCCTTAGGGTGCAACCTAAACCTCTCATAGGTAACATATGTGCTAGACTAGCAATGTAAGAGCAAGGTAACCATAGAAGGTGGTAATCACCATTATCACTATCATGAGCCCCTTATGGCTGAAAATTGGGCCATGAAATTTGTCAAGCTTGAGGCTCCTACCTATAATGGTGAACTGAATCCAAAGTGATGTCTTGACTAGCTTTCGAACATGGATCATTACTTTGACTAAATGTTTGAAGAGCAGCAGGTCCAGTTTACCAAGATTAAACTGATCAGTCAAGCAAGGCTCTATTGGACTAATTTGAAGCGTCAGTGAGTTGTAGCCATGCATCCACCCATTTTCACTTCAGAGAACATGAAGGAAAGGCTGATAGAGAACTTTGTCCCACTATCCTACCGTTCTAGGTTACTTGATCAGTGGTAGAACCTTTGTCAGGGAGGTCTATTTGTCACTAAATACATTGCTCGGTTCGATGAGTTTATGATTAGGTGCAATGTAAGGGAGGCCTTCGCCCTGAGCTCCAAAAAGAACTCATTCCCCATGATATAAATTCCTTGGATCATGCTATCAAATAGTGCAAAAATTATAGTTGTATCTCAAACTGCAACCCACTAAGTAGTATGAATCTAGGACAAATCCACATCTAGAATCAACAACCTAAAACTCAAGTGACTACTGCGTCTAATGTCGATAAAGGAAAGGTTGTGTCAGGAGATAGTTCAAGGGTATACAACAACATTGGGTGTTATCGATGTCAAGATTTGGACATGTTTTTGCACAATACCCTTCTAGTAGCCTCTCTAAATCCCTATTTATAGAGGGCGAGGATGTTAGCAATGAGTATAAAGGATGGACCGAGGAGGTTTATGATCTTGTTGGTGAGGCTCGTGATGAGTAGGCTTGTGAAGTGAACAATTAGAGAGTTGTCAAAGTGTGAGAGACCTGTAGGCCCCATGGGGAGGGTAAACCCCATATGTGACAATAGTTAGATGTGCTCTCGCACACCCAAAGGGTAGTTATGAGTGGTGTAGGATGAATATTTTTCATACATATATCAAGAGTTGCGAAAAGAATTGTATAGTTGTCGTCGATAGTGGGAGTTGCACGAATATAATTTCCATTCGTGCTATCTCCCGCTTAAGACTTTTGCCCCTTCCTCACCATAGACCTTATAGAGTTGAGTGGGTTGATGCTTCTTCATCACTTCTAGTGCTCAGAGGTGCCAGGTTCCCATTGTATTTCTAACATATAAGGACACATTGTGGCGTGATGTAGTACCTATGGATGCATGCCATATTATTTTAGGTAGGCCATGGCTTTATGATGTGGACATTATAATTTATGACTTGTCTAATTTGTGCTCTTTCTTGCATGATGGTAAGAGGATTCAACTTGATCCTCTACCACCTAAAGTGCCACCTGAGCGAAAAGAAGGCAGTAATAAAGCAGTCATGGATACCAAGGTGAAAGCTAAAGGCCTCCACATTGTTAGAGCTGCCACATTTGCAAGAGACATTAGAGATGAGCCTTTCTTCTATGCCCTAGTGGCGAAAGAGACCCCATCGCTGTCAATCCTTGAGTACCCTAGCGAGGTAGCTCCCATTTTACATGAGTATTAGGATGTTTTTCCTGATTATTTACTAGACAAGGTACCTCCCATGAGGGATATTTAGCATCATATCAATTTGATCCTCGGATTGAGTCTTTCGAACCTTCCCTACTACAGAATGAATACCATTGAGCATGATGAATTGAAGAAATGGTGGATGAATTATTAAGGAAAGGTTTCATTTGAGAGAGCTTGAGCCATTGTGTCGTACCTGCACTACTCACACCCAAGAAAGATGGGTCATTGAGGATGTGTGTGGACAATCAAGCTATCAATAAAATCACAGTCAAGTATTGATTTCCCATACCAGGGCTCAATGATATGTTGGACATGATGGTGGGTGTCACGATCTTTGAAGAATTTGAGAGAGAAGAATAGTATTTCTCTTATTCCTTGAAGGAATCGGAAATTACAATATATAGGGAATTGTTTCCCTAATGAAAAGTAAAACAAACTCCTTAAAATCAGGGAGGAAATAATCACCCAACTAAATAGCCGATTCTGGAGGATAAAAACAGAAAATAGAATATATCAACCATATTTGTTTAGAAAAGGAAAAACTAGCAACTAAAGTAGGAAAAAAAAAAAAGGAAAAAAAAAATCCCGTTAAAAGAGTAGCTGTAATTCCACACTCTCCCTCAAGCTGGTGAGTATTTATTGATCATTCCCAGCTTGGATATAAGAACATCAAATTGAATCCTAGGGAGAGCCTTTGTAAGAATGTCTACGATTTGGTGCCTTGTTGGAATATAGCTAATTTCAATGACTCCTTGATCGATTTTCCCTTTAATGAAATAATGATCAATTTCAATATGCTTCGTTCTGTTATGATGGACTGGGTTCTTTGCAATGCTAATAGTAGCTTGATCATCACAGAACATCTTCATAGTGTCTTCGATAGTAACTTGAAGTTCATTCACGAGTCTTCTTATCCACATTCCTTCACATACCCCATGAGCCATAGCATGAAATTCAGCTTCGACACTGCTTCGAGCTACGACTGATTGCTTTTTACTTCTCCATGTGACAAGTTACCCCAGACATAAGTGCAATACCTTGAGGTAGATCTTCGGTCAACCAAGGATCCAGCCCAGTCTGCATCAGAATAGACTTCAATGCTCCGAATTGAACTCTTTTTAAAAAACAGTCCTTTACTCAGTGTCATTTTGAGATACCTAAGGATTCTATAAACTGAATTTAGGTGTTCATTAGTTGGATTGTTCATAAATTGGCTTACAACGCTGACCGCGAAACTAATATCAAAACGAGTGTGAGATAAGTAGATGAGCTTTCCAACCAACCTTTAATACCTTCCCTTGTCAACTGTTGTAGAGTGCATCTTTGTGCCAATCTTGTTGAAAGTGTCCATAGGAGTGTCTGAGGGCTTGCACCCGAGCATGCCTGTTTCCTTTAACAAGTCAAGTGTGTACTTCCTCTGAGACATCAAAATCCCCATGCTAGACCTGGCTACCTCCATGCCAAGAAAGTACTTCAGTGCTCCAAGATCCTTGATTTCAAATTCTTTGGCAAGAATATCTTTTAGTCTAACCATTTTCTCCTCATGATTGCCAGTCAAGATTATATCATCAACATAAGCAATGAGAATCGTAATCTTATCTTCTAAAGACCTTTTGTTGAACAAGGTGTGATTTGATTGCCCTTGTGAGTATCCCTGCTTCTTGATAGCTTTGGAGAATCTTTCAAACCATGCCCTCTGTGACTATTTGAGTCCATACAAAGTTTTTTTCAGCCTGCACACTTGATTTACATTGCTAGAGTCTTTGAGTCCAGGGGGAATTTCCATATACACTTTCTCCTCAAGGTCTCCGTTCAAGAACACATTCTTTACATCCAATTGATGAAGGGGCCAATCAAGGTTGGCTGCTAAAGACAACAGAATTTGAATAGTGTTAAGTTTTGTAACTGGAGCAAAGGTTTCCAAGTAATCAATTCCAAAGGTCTAAGTGAACCCTTTTGCAACCAATCTAGCTTTGTACCAATCAATACTTCCATCTGCCTTGTATTTAACATTAAATATCCACTTGCATCCCACTAGTTGTTTGCCTTTGGGCAGGTAGTCAAGTTACCATGTACCATTCTTCTCTAGTGCCTGAAGTTCTTCGTTGACAGCTTTCTTCCATTTTGGTTGACTTAGAGCATCATGTATGCTATTCGGTAGCTCAATGTTACTCAAGCTTGTAGTAAAGGCCATCCTATCATTAAGACACAAAGTTGGAGATAGGATGCTAAGTGCAAGACCTAACTCCTTTCCTTTGGGCAATCGGAGCATCAAGATCATCAATAGGACACAACTCATCAGTATTAAGACAAGAATCTGTGTTACCTTGAATGGTGATGGACTGACCCGGATTGGTTGCTTGGCAATGTTCAGGAGAAGTAGGTTGATCTACCTTTGTTGTAGCTTTATGGCGTCTTGAATACACTTTGATTTCCTTGTTTTCTTCTTGAGAGTTTATATTTGAGGGACTAGTTTGAATATGTGGTTCATGAGTAGTATCGTCGTAACAATTAATTTGAGACTCAGTGGATATAGGAATAGGAGACTAAGAAATGATAGAAGTAGGAAAGGACTCTTTGTCATGCCAAAACTGATATTCCTTAGGAGTCTCCCCCTAAATATGAGTTTTGGAATAGAAAGGAACATTCTCAAAAAAGGAAACATCCATAGTGTTATTGATTTTCCAAGTCATAGGAGAATAGCATTTATAACCCTTTTGATGGGGAGAATATCCAAGAAAGAGGCACTTAATAGATTTGGGGTCAAGTTTACTTTGTTGATGAGGAGGAATGTAAACAAAGGCAGTATAGCCGAACACTTTGAGAGGAACATCAGACATAATGCGGGTATGAGGGAAAAATTGAGAGAGAACATGACTCGGAGTTTGAAATTGTAAGACTCTTGAAGGCATTCTATTAATAAGATAAGTGGCAGTGAGCACGGCATCCCCCTATTTGCTTGCATCTTTGGTGCACTCCCAATCAAGACTCTCAAAGATGTCCAGTTGTTGCCACAATCGATTAAGGGCATTGTAATATTGTGTCACCGAGAGCTCTTCTTGCAAAGATCATGAAGTGTACTCTTGATTTCAAACAGTTCCGTTGTATTTTCACTGTCCGAATAAGTCTCCTTCGCTGCTATCCAGATTTCACGTGCTGTCTCGTAGAATAGAAAGTTCTTCCCAATTTCATTGTCCATGGTGTTGATTAACCATGACATCACCATATTGTTTTTTGATCGCCATATCTTGAATCTCCTTGTTGAGGTTGGGCAGCAACTCCAGTGAGGTAGTCGTCCTTTCCCTTACCCAAGATGAACATCATCACTGATTGAGTCCATCTAATGTAATTTGAACCATTCAATTTGTGCCCTGTGATGTGCAAAAGTATAATTTTCTGATCCACCTGGCTGCTTTGCTTTACTAGTTCTGGAACAAGATGATCGGTAGCCTTTGATGAACTACTCTGATCAGAATCTATGAATGACAACTAGAACTTTCGAACTAGAGAGAGCTTTTCGAGAGAGAAGAATAATATTTTTCTTATTTCTTGAAGGAATCGGAAATTACAATATATAGGGAATTGTTTCCCTAATGAAGAGTAAAACAAACTCCTTAAAATCAGGGAGGAAATAACGACCCAACTAAATAGCCAATTTTGGAGGATAAAAATGAAAAATGGAATATATCAACCATATTCGTTCAAAAAAGGAAAAACTAGCAACTAAAGTAGGAAAAAAAAAAATCCCGTTAAAAGAGTAGATGTAATTTCACAATCTTTTCAAATATTGACCTTAAGAATGGCTATCACCAGCTCCTATTCGTCTAAGCAATGAGTGGAAAACTGCCTTCAAGACGAAAGATAGTTTATATGAGTGGATGATCATGCCTTTTGGGCTTTCTAATGCCCCTAGTACATTCATGAGGATCATGACACCCATGCTGAGGCCATTTATCAGCAAGTTCCTAGTTGTGTACTTTGATGATATCTTGATTTATAGTCAAAGCCAGGAACAGTACCTCAGGCTGATTTGTGAGACGTTAATGACAGAGAAGCTATATGTAAATCTTAAGAAATGTTCATTTGCTTCCCAACATGTTATCTTCTTAGGATTTGTGGTTTCTTCTTAAGGCATCTTTGCGAACCTAAAGGAGGTGAGGTCCATCATGGAGTGGAGCAAGCCACAAAATATTCATGAGCTCTGTAGTTTCCATGGGTTAGCGACCTTTTATCGTCACTTCATTCGTGGGTTCAGTTTCATTCTGGCTCTCATTATTGATTGCATGAAGAAGGGAAATTTAAATGGATGAACGCTACATCCAAAGCGTTGAAAGAAATCAAAGGGCGGATGACTAGAGCTTCGGTGATGCGCTTACCTGACTTCTCTAAGGTTTTTAAAGTGGCATGTGATGCATTTGGTTTAGTTATCGGAGATGTTCTAAGTTAGGAGAGTCATCTTATGGCATTTTTTCAGCTAGAAACTAAATGACGCATGGCAAAAATATTCCACCTATGAGGAGTTCATGCAGCCAGACATTACGACATTGGAGGCATTGTTTATTGTCGACTATGTAGTTAGAGGCGCGCCTAGGCGCAAGTCGACAGGTATGCGCCTGGGAGTGTGCAAGGCGTAGAGGAAAAGAGGCACAGTCAGCTAGGTGCGCCTGGGTGCACCTTTCAGGCCTGCCCCTGACTCTAGGCGTGCGCCACTTACCTGGTAACGTATAAACCTCTTCTTTTTTTTTTTTTTTTCTTTCACCTTCCAGCCCTAATTTCAGTCTTCCAATCTACCGAGAAGGTGAAAACGACCATTCCTCTTCGATCTTTCACATATCTAAGCAACAAAAGGTATGGATTTACAAATTTTAACATTTGTTTACAGTTTCTGTAAAAAAAACGTAAAAACCAGTACCGTTTTTTCAATTTTTTGTTTTTTGTTAACTATTTTCCATAGATCTTGATGGGTTTTAGTTTTATATGTATAAGAAAACATTCCATTTGAGTTTTATACTTCTTTGCTCTAGATTTGAGTTTGTTTTTAGGTTTTTTACTGTTTTTCCAAAAAAATTAGTTACGGAAATATAAAAAAAGTCTTTGTTTTTTATATTTCTTTATTGAAACATATTTCTATCCACATATATAGCTTTCCCATGCTTGTGTCTTCATGTGTGATAATTTTTTCATCTTTTTTTTTTTTGTTGTAATTTAGGGTTTTTTATAAAATTTTTCCAAAAATAAAGGTTACGAAAAGTAGAATTTTTTTTAAAAATATTAATTAGTTAATACCTATTTTTATCCACATATATAGCTTACCCATGCTTGTATCTTCATGTATGACGTATTTTTCATGCTTTTTTTGTATTTTAGTGTTATTTTTTTTTTTTCAAATTTTCTGAAAATAAAAATTACGAAAATTAGAAAAATATAATTTTGCGCCTCATGCTTTAGGCACACTCCTAGGCGCCCCAGGCTCCAAGCGCACCCCTTGAGCCTGCGATTACATAGATTGTCTAACTAATTTGTCTTGTTTTTTGATCATGAGGTCCTACAATACCTTAGCTCTCAAAAGAAATTAAACTTGCGACATGCCAAATGGGTTGAATTTCATTAGGAACATTCATTTGTGCTTAAGCATAAGACAGGGGTCGAGAACAAACCTGTAGATACATTGAGTTGTTAGGTAGCGTTACTACACATAAATTGAGGTCACTGGGTTTGAGCGTTTGAGAGAGGATTACCTATCTTACCTTGATTTTGGAGAGATTTACATATCACTGAGTGAGGGTTTAGCTACAGAGTACTAAGGACTATGTCTTATAGGATGAATATTTGTTTAGAGGCCTTCGTTTGTGTATTTTCAACACTTTCTTGAGAAATTTTCTCATTTGGGAGCTCCATGTTGGCGAAGTCGCTGGCCATTTTGGTCATGACAAGACGGTTACCCTTATCTTTGATAGGTAGTCTCTAAGAGATGTTGCCAATATCATTGGACAATGCCATACTTGTCAGCTGGCAAAGTAACGCAAAGAAAATACATGATTGTACACCTCTTTGCCAGCACCACATGCCTCTTGGCAACATTTGAGCATGGGCTTCGTGTTTGGACTACTCAAGACTATTAGGAAGCACGATTCCATATTTGTCGTTGTGGACCATTTTTCTAAAATGACCTACTTCGTTTCTTGCTCTAAGATTGTTGACACGTCTAGGATCACCAATATTTGTTTTTTAGTCAGTAGTCCTATTACATGGGTTACCCAAAGTCCATAGTATTTGACGTGGATGTCAAGTTTGTCAACTACTTGTGGAAGACACTATGACACATTAGGATGGTTAAAGAGAAGTTGTGATCGAAGCCTTGGAAATTTGTTGAGGTGCTTAGTGGGAGAGCCTTGGTGCAATGGTGAAGTTGTCGTCTTGTGACCTTGAGGTCACAGGTTTAAGGCATGGAAATAGCCTCTTGCAAAAATACAAGGTAAGGCTGTGTACTACAGACCCTTGTGGTTTGTCCCTTTCCCGAACCCCACATAGGTGAGAGCTTTGTGCACAGGGGCTGCCCTTTTCTGCTTAGTGGGAGAGCACAATAGGATTTACTAGTTGTTGAATTAGCATATACTAATTCTGTTTATAGGATAACTGGAATGAGTCCCTTTGAGGTTATTTAGGGGTACAAGCGTAGGATGCTTGTAGATCTCATACCCATATCTGCATCACATAGGCTATCTGAGTCAGCGCAGCCTTTTGCACAACATATACATGAACTGCATTCTGAAATCAGATGAATGATTAGTTTAAGTAACTAGAAATACAAATTTGTTTCTGACTTGCATAGGCGATATAAGAAATTTCATCCAGGTGATCATGTCATGGTCCGCATGATACCTAAGTGATTTTCACAGGGTAGGGAGAACACATATCTTGGATCTTCCTATTGATTGGGGCAATAGTTTAACATTTAATGTGGAGCATCCAGTTCCTTTTCATCACCACACTAGTTCACCCATTGATTCTAGTCTTGACCTGAACACTTATCACAGCCAGCCATCCAGAGCCTTTGGCCCCATGCCCCATTCATGCAGCCATTACCTTCGCAGCCACATGTTGTACTTGACGATTAGATGGCGTCCACTAGACAAGGGAGTTATCAAAAATTTCTTATCAAGTGCAAGGATAGGCCTGCGTCTGATTATACCTAGATCACAGAGTACGAGCTGCAACGCCTAAATCCAGACCTTCTAGATTGTTGACAGTTTACTAAATTAGGAGCCCCATCTTCACCATGAGGCAACTATGATGATGATCACTATCCTAGACATGACTTTAGTACTTATCAAAGGCGATGGAGGAGGGCTCCTATTTTGTTGGGTCCGCAAGAGTGAAAGACCTCTTACACGTACATATGTACTGTAGTGAAGGGAAGATGTACACGTGTAAGAGATGATTGAAGACCCATGTATGTAGGCACTATTTGGACCCCACATTGGGAAGCTACATACATGGAGGATTTTTATTGATGAGCCAAGTGTATGTATATGCATTTGAAGACCTCACATTGGGCACACATACACTTGGAAGGTTTGATGTTCTTACTTAAGCAGGGTCTAGGTCTTTTCAGTTGGGGAGATTGTCTAGGTCTTTTCAGTTGGGGAGATTGATGGGGACCATCATCCCACATTTAAAAAAAAAAATGTTATGTTATAGTTTGAGCCTTGACGCAACGGTAGAGTTGTTGTCGTGTGACCTTGAGGTCACAGGTTCAAGGTGTGGAAACAGTCTCTTGCAAAATGCAAAGGCTGCATACTATTGACCCTTGTGGTCCCCCCCCTTCCTCGGACCCACGTACGCGGGAGCTTTGTGCACCGAGGCTACCCTTTAAATGTTATGTTATAGTTTAGTTTACTTTGGATATTTACTATTAAGGGTATTGGGTTTATAGGTATTGTGACTTAAGTAGGGGCAATTTTTTCTTTTTTCTAGGTTAGTATTAGATGACCCCTAGTTAAGATCCTTTTCTTTGTTGCGTAAGGAATTTTTTTATGAATAATGAATGAAGATATCGTTAGACTTTGTGGGTTCCTCATTCTAGCTTCCTTCCCATGGGCGTGAAGCCACTTTCGATCTGAAGCCGAATTAATAGCGTTTCATCTTGTTCTGTAAGTCAGTATTTATTTTACTTTATCTTTTAACGAAGGATTTCTGTGTTACATGTGGTTACTTGATTTGTGTTGATAATAATTAATAATTTTAATTTTGCATTAAATTCGTGAAACCCTAGATCCGAAGCTTAATCAAGACCATTCATCTATCAGAGGGACAATTCAAATTAAAACTTTGATCTTATCTTAAGCGGAAAAGATCTGGGACTATCTACAGTTGTAGGCCATTTATGCTTATTAAGGTTGTTTCGGCATGTTAAAAATGCTATTGGTAGTTTAATTTATATTTTTCTTATTTAAATTAATTTTGATATGATCTTAGCATATAAATTAGGCTATTTTGTATACTGTCCTACATTAGTAAATGTGTGTTAGGTGCGATCGGATGGATTCTGCAATATGCCAAGGAGCGTAAATGAATAATAGTGGGTATTGGCCCTGACCTTGATGTAGGTACCTTATACTAAAGTAATGCGATGATAGTAAAGGACATGTATGCTGTTCCTGATTTGCAGATAGAAGTCAATAGGCATTACAAGGCAATTTAGTCCAAGCCTGACGAGGGACTCACACTGACAAACGAGTAATCGTGTATACAACATATACGTGTCTAAGAGTTACTATCCTGTGCTGAAAATGTGATAGAAATCCTGTATGAATAAAATGCCCATATAGAGGTTGATGAGCATCGTAAGGAAGTTGTAGGAGAGTGGTAAATTTAATAAAGCATGTATGACGCACTTACACTCATAAATGGGTTAGCATGTGTGCAGAATGTGCATGTGTAAGGGTTATTTATGATCCTTTGCTGACTAGGTGATAGAAATTCTGTATCAGCCCATGTTTGATGTTGGTGGCTCAGTTTGAAGTACTCGATAACAATCCAGTGATATAATTTTTATTTATTTATTTATTTATTTTTCTGGTGTAAATACGGATAATACTCCAGTTCTATTGAACTTGTGCTTAGATACAAAGCATCAGAGATAAGAAAGTGAACTGATATTCAAACCTCTTGTTTTGATATTGGGACTCCATTGTTTTCAAGGTCATGTTGGCTGTTGACACATTATTTTATGTGCAAACATGTTTACAGGCCTGGATAACACTGGGTAGAACACAACTAAACTTTGGAGAGCCAGATGCATCGTTGGAAAGCTTGGATAGGGCCTTAGCCATCAAGGTATGACTATGAAATACCGAACCATGCAAAAATGCTTCTAAAAAGAAAATCACCATTCAAGCATGCATATCGCTGTTACTCAATCGTTTATTATTAGTTATTATGTGATTTGATGCATGTAGCCTGATTCTGAGGAGGCTCGAGACGATCGAGAAACAGCATTACATCTTGTGAAGAAGAGAAAGCGACTTCGTATTTCTGGCTTGGCTAGTGTTAATGAAAGTCGTTATAAAGTTGGGGACAAGGTCGAAGTCACAACGATGAGCAAAAATGAAAACCAGACATCAGTATAGCGTGCTTCCTGTAAATGTGTTAGCTAAGCGCTAAGAATAGGTACTAATTGATGGTCTGTTGAAGTTTTGCTGCCGAGTCTCTGCGCAGGAAGAGAACATTCGAACGAGCCCAAATCATAGAAGTATGGGAGCTCAAGGAAAAAATTAGTGTACATATTATCAGAGAGGTAGCTGTATCTATGTGCATGGACCAGATTATTGTACAAGTTATATGAACAGCATACATCAGATGTTGAACAAGCACATGAGCTGGAGTAAGTTGGTTTAGTTTTATCCATCTTCCATGGTTGTGCTACATTTTTGTTTTTGAAAAACATCTCATAATGGGGTAGGTATGATGGATAACAACAGAAACTAGCAAGATTGCACTTAAGCTGGAAATGGATCGGTATTCTAGAGCTCATCCCACCTTCACCTCTCTTCTGGATGTCAAAAACAGATTACTAGTACTTAGATTTTTAAGAGTCCAAACTTTCCCGATCAGGAAGAAGTGCATACTCTGAGGCCACATCAAATATCTGTGTTGATCCATGCTTATAAGCCTGCTCATCACCAACAGCTGAACTATATTGCTCTAATCTCATGTCAAATGTGTGTTTCTGTTGGCAGTCTATAATTTACCATGAACCAGTGGTTGACAGTTTCCTGAGAAAATCCTAGAGAGGACTTCTTGGATGAAACATCTAGGAATGTCTAGTCAAGACAAAATTGGTGTCAGAGGCATGGTCTTCTCATTTTCTACCAGTTTAATGGATCATGGTATCTTGGCCTTAAAAAGTGTTGTTCCTCTCGAGCTAGGAAAGTTTGGGAAAGCAATTTTCCTTTTAGAATAGTTTTGGTTAAGTTGATAGGCAATAGATTTAGAAATTAGGGTATAACTTCTACGCAGTTTGCTTAATAACTTTTCTTCACTGCAAGAAATTTAAAAAAGAAGAAGAAGAAAAAAGACGTGGACACACAATAATATTAACTGAGTCATGCTATTTAACTAATGATCTCAAAAACACTAGACCAAAAGCTCGGGCTTTCGTTCCATGTCATAGCCACTGTGGGAGTTGAGACTGCATATGATGCAAAATTTATTATTTGCAATACAATTGGCAGGCTTCTTCCTCTGCTATATCGACAGGAGTTCAGAAGAAATCTAAACCTTTGTAGTGGCCCTCGCCTCATGGTATGCTCATACATTACAGCTTCAGTTAGATCCACAAATATCTTTCCTTTTAGCTATTGTTTCCGTTGTTTCTTTTTCTCTTATCTCTGAGCCCACTCTTTTTTGTCTAGCAGCTGAGAGCTGTCAGGCTCACCTTCTCTTCCTTGATAGAGAGCTGCAATGGTACAATTAGGTGCCAATCCTTTCTCATGGTCTGTTGGTTTTTCTGGTAGCCAAAAAATTAGATGTGTGGTTTGAATGGTACCCAGGCCTTGTAAATGAGGCCGAATCATATGAACAATTCAGATATATGAAAATAAAATAAAATGGAAAAATGGGTCTGCTATCCAAAAATAAGACAATGGAGTATTCATGGTGAATTGGTAAAGATTGTATGCCCCAAAAGTCGGTCATGACTGGAAACAATGCATAGCTACATGATAAATATGGAAAAGTCTATGCCTAAAGTGGAGGGTGGACTAGGAAAAGCAAAATTATCAACCAAGATGGTTGGGAGCAAAGTGGGAGGAACAAGAACCTTATAATTTGCAAATAAGTTGGAAAGTCAAATAATTTCCAGTGCAATCCCAACTTCAACCTTAACATTTTCAAACTTGCAAGAGTTCATAAAGGTCGCCAACCCTACATTTTCAAACTTGCCCGCGTTGACAAAGCTGTTCGATCTGGTGTATGAAAGCGAAAGGCTAAACAGACGCGCTTGTAGGGTGCATATGCATCTTGTGAAGCTGCAAAATCACAAGCTCCACCAATTTTTTAATCTGAATGCACACTAGAAAACAGTGGTGCCTGAGATGAGATAATATGACTTGAGATTTAGTGGCGCTTGAGTTCAGATGAGACGAAAGCCATCTCATCCGAAGTCACTGTAAGTGGTGCTTCAGATGACATGTGCGATGAAATCATCTCAACCCAACTCAGTGTTAGTGGAGCTTAAGATGAGATTTGAAATCTTAATCTCATCTTACGGATCATTTTCATCTCAAAATTCAACCTCAACCTTGTATTTTCCTTGAGATGGAAGGGAGCCATATCAATGTCATCTCAACCATCTCCCCCAACTCATGTAAACTAAATCTATCTCCTCTAACTCATCTCAAAATTCAACCTCACCCCTATATCTTCCACAGACGCAAAAGAGCCGTATCATGTCGTCTCAACCATCTCTTCTGACTTATGTCATCTAAATCCATCTCCTCCAACTCATTTCAATCCGACTTAAGCAAATATTTGTAGTCCTATCACTTTACCTCAGTTTGGCAATTTCAACCTAGCTCGAATCATTTAAAGTTAGATCTCCTTGTCATCAACTCCGCCAATGCCGGTCCTAAGTCCAGATAAAAAAGGATGAGTGTTTTACATCAGGTGCCAACCGGAAGTAAAACTTTTTGAAGAAGTTGAAGATTATTTTGTTATTTTCTCTTTTTACTTATAAATGAATATGCATATGTATATTACTTCTTAAGTAATGGAGGCATAAGAATCACGTGGCCGACTCTAATTAGGATAAAGTCTTGATCACGATGAAGATGATGATCTCCATGTCCAATTGGAGTGAGAAGTCGGAGCCGTCCGCCACCTAAGACAAGACTTTGTCAAAGCGAATATTATTTGTTAACCAGCTGGAATTGGACTGCATGAAAATGTCGTCGATCGAATTTATATTACTTGAACGACGACAATAAAAGGAGACCTCCCACGATCGAATTGGACCGTCAATTAAAAGCAAACAAGTGATGCAAGTAAATTGTTAAAATCGATAAAAACGTCCGAACCAAAAGATAAGAAAAGGACACAAGAATGCATGGAATGTTGATTGGAGCGGCCAATGGGAACTACTTTCTTTCATTTTCCTAACAAAAATTCGTGTCAGATTGAGAGGGATTTGGAACTTTCTCATCATTTTGATTGTAAACTTTTGCTTTTGAAGAGCATCTTTTCGTCCACTTGAAGCAACTAAAAAGACCCGTCTTTTTCAATACACTGTCTTTTTTCAGTTATTTCCTTTTGCTTCGTTTAATTAAAGCTAATCTTAAATTTTTTTTAAAATTTTTTTTATGACTTTCTACCTTTGTAATTTCTTTTTTTAAATTTCAATCCCAAGCTTGAATTCCATCTATTATAATGCAATTCTTTTTTATGATATTCTTTTTTCATTTTTCCTATATTAATACAAATTTTTGCTTCTGAATCCTTGACATTTTCTAACTACAAAAATGTTAGTAGCTACAAGCCTCAGACGGGCACGACCTTTTGCACACAACATAAACATGAAAACCCAACAAGATCAACGGCTCAGATCAGCCAAATTTGAGGCCTTTCTAGGTTGCATCAATTCCTCCATCCCACTAGAAGAACGACACTTTATTATTTGTAGGCGAGTGATATTCTGAGGCTCTCTAAGCAGGCCTCAAATGTGTAACTAGTCAGTATGTTACAAATAGTGTTAGTGGTTCATGAGATGAAATGAACTAGCAGGAGATGAGATTATACGAGAGCTAGCTTGAGATAACTAAACCTAGATTGAGATGACCAAATTTAGCATGAAATGAAATGAGATGACTGAAAATTAAATATACTTGAGTTAACATAAAATATTTTTTTATCTCAACTCATCAAATCACCACCAAAAATAGTGAGACTACTGGCTTCTTAAACTCCCAAGATCAGCTTACAATTTTCAGGTCTAAATCAATGGTGTGATGCCACAACTTGCCAAGTGACTTTGTCATATTTGGCACGTACGCCGAATGCTGCTGTTTCACGTGTAGTTATATGTCATTGCTCGTGCATGCAAGTAGGAGAAAGACCGGTGAATGTGGACGGCCGCATATCTTTTACGTTGGCTTCTTCTCATAGGACGGTTCGGATCGTTCGATTGGTACTAAATTTGACGGTGACCCGAGAGGACCACCAGGTGAAGGGTGTTCTACAGATGTCATGTGCTGTGTGTCTGCCTGTCTCCGCAATCTTTGAATGAGGTCACGATCCAGACCGTTCAACAGTATTGCTGGTTGCACGTTTTTATCGTTTCCGTCGACTCAAATCTAAGTCCGTACAGCGCAGAAAATGTGACTTCTGACATAGGACCTAGTCCAAATTCAGGGAGTAGAATTGTCCAAGAGGAGGGAGCCAATCAGATGAACAGTCGGGATCAACCACGGATGGGACCCATTAGATCAAAGTGAGATGGTGACAATGAGGCTGGCATCTAGCCGTAGGATCCAGATTGATTGATCAGATTGAGGATGATCGGTTAATGTAGAAGATTGTTGGTTACTGCTTTAGCACGAAACTCGTGTTTTGTTATTTAAGCAATTTTCCTAAACACTGAGCAAGGACAGCCTAAGACTCGGTCATGCATACGTCATCCAAGATTATTAGGAGAGGATTTCCCGTTTCTCCATAGTCGTTACTTAGTGTCTACTTTTGTGCCATCGTGAATGAGCTCAATCCGGCGATTGCTACATGATTTCACCTCGATTGGATGATTCTAAACCATTGATCTAAGGCCCCATGGTTATATAACCTCTTCATATTTTTTTGGCTTATCTTGATTCATGGGAAGAATGAAAATCTTTGCTTAACGGTAGAGTTCTCGTGGTATGACTTTGTGTTGATAATAATTAATAATTTTAATTTTGCATTAAATTCGTGAAACCCTAGATCCGAAGCTTAATCAAGACCATTCATCTATCAGAGGGACAATTCAAATTAAAACTTTGATCTTATCTTAAGCGGAAAAGATCTGGGACTATCTACAGTTGTAGGCCATTTATGCTTATTAAGGTTGTTTCGGCATGTTAAAAATGCTATTGGTAGTTTAATTTATATTTTTCTTATTTAAATTAATTTTGATATGATCTTAGCATATAAATTAGGCTATTTTGTATACTGTCCTACATTAGTAAATGTGTGTTAGGTGCGATCGGATGGATTCTGCAATATGCCAAGGAGCGTAAATGAATAATAGTGGGTATTGGCCCTGACCTTGATGTAGGTACCTTATACTAAAGTAATGCGATGATAGTAAAGGACATGTATGCTGTTCCTGATTTGCAGATAGAAGTCAATAGGCATTACAAGGCAATTTAGTCCAAGCCTGACGAGGGACTCACACTGACAAACGAGTAATCGTGTATACAACATATACGTGTCTAAGAGTTACTATCCTGTGCTGAAAATGTGATAGAAATCCTGTATGAATAAAATGCCCATATAGAGGTTGATGAGCATCGTAAGGAAGTTGTAGGAGAGTGGTAAATTTAATAAAGCATGTATGACGCACTTACACTCATAAATGGGTTAGCATGTGTGCAGAATGTGCATGTGTAAGGGTTATTTATGATCCTTTGCTGACTAGGTGATAGAAATTCTGTATCAGCCCATGTTTGATGTTGGTGGCTCAGTTTGAAGTACTCGATAACAATCCAGTGATATAATTTTTATTTATTTATTTATTTATTTTTCTGGTGTAAATACGGATAATACTCCAGTTCTATTGAACTTGTGCTTAGATACAAAGCATCAGAGATAAGAAAGTGAACTGATATTCAAACCTCTTGTTTTGATATTGGGACTCCATTGTTTTCAAGGTCATGTTGGCTGTTGACACATTATTTTATGTGCAAACATGTTTACAGGCCTGGATAACACTGGGTAGAACACAACTAAACTTTGGAGAGCCAGATGCATCGTTGGAAAG
Source organism: Warburgia ugandensis (assembly GCA_035236585.1). Lineage (NCBI taxonomy): Eukaryota > Viridiplantae > Streptophyta > Magnoliopsida > Canellales > Canellaceae > Warburgia > Warburgia ugandensis. Next base: position 72,150,835 of record CP141129.1, on the reverse strand, counting down.
CTTGGATAGGGCCTTAGCCATCAAGGTATGACTATGAAATACCGAACCATGCAAAAATGCTTCTAAAAAGAAAATCACCATTCAAGCATGCATATCGCTGTTACTCAATCGTTTATTATTAGTTATTATGTGATTTGATGCATGTAGCCTGATTCTGAGGAGGCTCGAGACGATCGAGAAACAGCATTACATCTTGTGAAGAAGAGAAAGCGACTTCGTATTTCTGGCTTGGCTAGTGTTAATGAAAGTCGTTATAAAGTTGGGGACAAGGTCGAAGTCACAACGATGAGCAAAAATGAAAACCAGACATCAGTATAGCGTGCTTCCTGTAAATGTGTTAGCTAAGCGCTAAGAATAGGTACTAATTGATGGTCTGTTGAAGTTTTGCTGCCGAGTCTCTGCGCAGGAAGAGAACATTCGAACGAGCCCAAATCATAGAAGTATGGGAGCTCAAGGAAAAAATTAGTGTACATATTATCAGAGAGGTAGCTGTATCTATGTGCATGGACCAGATTATTGTACAAGTTATATGAACAGCATACATCAGATGTTGAACAAGCACATGAGCTGGAGTAAGTTGGTTTAGTTTTATCCATCTTCCATGGTTGTGCTACATTTTTGTTTTTGAAAAACATCTCATAATGGGGTAGGTATGATGGATAACAACAGAAACTAGCAAGATTGCACTTAAGCTGGAAATGGATCGGTATTCTAGAGCTCATCCCACCTTCACCTCTCTTCTGGATGTCAAAAACAGATTACTAGTACTTAGATTTTTAAGAGTCCAAACTTTCCCGATCAGGAAGAAGTGCATACTCTGAGGCCACATCAAATATCTGTGTTGATCCATGCTTATAAGCCTGCTCATCACCAACAGCTGAACTATATTGCTCTAATCTCATGTCAAATGTGTGTTTCGTTGGCAGTCTATAATTTACCATGAACCAGTGGTTGACAGTTTCCTGAGAAAATCCTAGAGAGGACTTCTTGGATGAAACATCTAGGAATGTCTAGTCAAGACAAAATTGGTGTCAGAGGCATGGTCTTCTCATTTTCTACCAGTTTAATGGATCATGGTATCTTGGCCTTAAAAAGTGTTGTTCCTCTCGAGCTAGGAAAGTTTGGGAAAGCAATTTTCCTTTTAGAATAGTTTTGGTTAAGTTGATAGGCAATAGATTTAGAAATTAGGGTATAACTTCTACGCAGTTTGCTTAATAACTTTTCTTCACTGCAAGAAATTTAAAAAAGAAGAAGAAGAAAAAAGACGTGGACACACAATAATATTAACTGAGTCATGCTATTTAACTAATGATCTCAAAAACACTAGACCAAAAGCTCGGGCTTTCGTTCCATGTCATAGCCACTGTGGGAGTTGAGACTGCATATGATGCAAAATTTATTATTTGCAATACAATTGGCAGGCTTCTTCCTCTGCTATATCGACAGGAGTTCAGAAGAAATCTAAACCTTTGTAGTGGCCCTCGCCTCATGGTATGCTCATACATTACAGCTTCAGTTAGATCCACAAATATCTTTCCTTTTAGCTATTGTTTCCGTTGTTTCTTTTTCTCTTATCTCTGAGCCCACTCTTTTTTGTCTAGCAGCTGAGAGCTGTCAGGCTCACCTTCTCTTCCTTGATAGAGAGCTGCAATGGTACAATTAGGTGCCAATCCTTTCTCATGGTCTGTTGGTTTTTCTGGTAGCCAAAAATTAGATGTGTGGTTTGAATGGTACCCAGGCCTTGTAAATGAGGCCGAATCATATGAACAATTCAGATATATGAAAATAAAATAAAATGGAAAAATGGGTCTGCTATCCAAAAATAAGACAATGGAGTATTCATGGTGAATTGGTAAAGATTGTATGCCCCAAAAGTCGGTCATGACTGGAAACAATGCATAGCTACATGATAAATATGGAAAAGTCTATGCCTAAAGTGGAGGGTGGACTAGGAAAAGCAAAATTATCAACCAAGATGGTTGGGAGCAAAGTGGGAGGAACAAGAACCTTATAATTTGCAAATAAGTTGGAAAGTCAAATAATTTCCAGTGCAATCCCAACTTCAACCTTAACATTTTCAAACTTGCAAGAGTTCATAAAGGTCGCCAACCCTACATTTTCAAACTTGCCCGCGTTGACAAAGCTGTTCGATCTGGTGTATGAAAGCGAAAGGCTAAACAGACGCGCTTGTAGGGTGCATATGCATCTTGTGAAGCTGCAAAATCACAAGCTCCACCAATTTTTTAATCTGAATGCACACTAGAAAACAGTGGTGCCTGAGATGAGATAATATGACTTGAGATTTAGTGGCGCTTGAGTTCAGATGAGACGAAAGCCATCTCATCCGAAGTCACTGTAAGTGGTGCTTCAGATGACATGTGCGATGAAATCATCTCAACCCAACTCAGTGTTAGTGGAGCTTAAGATGAGATTTGAAATCTTAATCTCATCTTACGGATCATTTTCATCTCAAAATTCAACCTCAACCTTGTATTTTCCTTGAGATGGAAGGGAGCCATATCAATGTCATCTCAACCATCTCCCCCAACTCATGTAAACTAAATCTATCTCCTCTAACTCATCTCAAAATTCAACCTCACCCCTATATCTTCCACAGACGCAAAAGAGCCGTATCATGTCGTCTCAACCATCTCTTCTGACTTATGTCATCTAAATCCATCTCCTCCAACTCATTTCAATCCGACTTAAGCAAATATTTGTAGTCCTATCACTTTACCTCAGTTTGGCAATTTCAACCTAGCTCGAATCATTTAAAGTTAGATCTCCTTGTCATCAACTCCGCCAATGCCGGTCCTAAGTCCAGATAAAAAAGGATGAGTGTTTTACATCAGGTGCCAACCGGAAGTAAAACTTTTTTGAAGAAGTTGAAGATTATTTTGTTATTTTCTCTTTTTACTTATAAATGAATATGCATATGTATATTACTTCTTAAGTAATGGAGGCATAAGAATCACGTGGCCGACTCTAATTAGGATAAAGTCTTGATCACGATGAAGATGATGATCTCCATGTCCAATTGGAGTGAGAAGTCGGAGCCGTCCGCCACCTAAGACAAGACTTTGTCAAAGCGAATATTATTTGTTAACCAGCTGGAATTGGACTGCATGAAAATGTCGTCGATCGAATTTATATTACTTGAACGACGACAATAAAAGGAGACCTCCCACGATCGAATTGGACCGTCAATTAAAAGCAAACAAGTGATGCAAGTAAATTGTTAAAATCGATAAAAACGTCCGAACCAAAAGATAAGAAAAGGACACAAGAATGCATGGAATGTTGATTGGAGCGGCCAATGGGAACTACTTTCTTTCATTTTCCTAACAAAAATTCGTGTCAGATTGAGAGGGATTTGGAACTTTCTCATCATTTTGATTGTAAACTTTTGCTTTTGAAGAGCATCTTTTCGTCCACTTGAAGCAACTAAAAAGACCCGTCTTTTTCAATACACTGTCTTTTTTCAGTTATTTCCTTTTGCTTCGTTTAATTAAAGCTAATCTTAAATTTTTTTTAAAATTTTTTTTATGACTTTCTACCTTTGTAATTTCTTTTTTTAAATTTCAATCCCAAGCTTGAATTCCATCTATTGTAATGCAATTCTTTTTATGATATTCTTTTTTCATTTTTCCTATATTAATACAAATTTTTGCTTCTGAATCCTTGACATTTTCTAACTACAAAAATGTTAGTAGCTACAAGCCTCAGACGGGCACGACCTTTTGCACACAACATAAACATGAAAACCCAACAAGATCAACGGCTCAGATCAGCCAAATTTGAGGCCTTTCTAGGTTGCATCAATTCCTCCATCCCACTAGAAGAACGACACTTTATTATTTGTAGGCGAGTGATATTCTGAGGCTCTCTAAGCAGGCCTCAAATGTGTAACTAGTCAGTATGTTACAAATAGTGTTAGTGGTTCATGAGATGAAATGAACTAGCAGGAGATGAGATTATACGAGAGCTAGCTTGAGATAACTAAACCTAGATTGAGATGACCAAATTTAGCATGAAATGAAATGAGATGACTGAAAATTAAATATACTTGAGTTAACATAAAATATTTTTTTATCTCAACTCATCAAATCACCACCAAAAATAGTGAGACTACTGGCTTCTTAAACTCCCAAGATCAGCTTACAATTTTCAGGTCTAAATCAATGGTGTGATGCCACAACTTGCCAAGTGACTTTGTCATATTTGGCACGTACGCCGAATGCTGCTGTTTCACGTGTAGTTATATGTCATTGCTCGTGCATGCAAGTAGGAGAAAGACCGGTGAATGTGGACGGCCGCATATCTTTTACGTTGGCTTCTTCTCATAGGACGGTTCGGATCGTTCGATTGGTACTAAATTTGACGGTGACCCGAGAGGACCACCAGGTGAAGGGTGTTCTACAGATGTCATGTGCTGTGTGTCTGCCTGTCTCCGCAATCTTTGAATGAGGTCACGATCCAGACCGTTCAACAGTATTGCTGGTTGCACGTTTTTATCGTTTCCGTCGACTCAAATCTAAGTCCGTACAGCGCAGAAAATGTGACTTCTGACATAGGACCTAGTCCAAATTCAGGGAGTAGAATTGTCCAAGAGGAGGGAGCCAATCAGATGAACAGTCGGGATCAACCACGGATGGGACCCATTAGATCAAAGTGAGATGGTGACAATGAGGCTGGCATCTAGCCGTAGGATCCAGATTGATTGATCAGATTGAGGATGATCGGTTAATGTAGAAGATTGTTGGTTACTGCTTTAGCACGAAACTCGTGTTTTGTTATTTAAGCAATTTTCCTAAACACTGAGCAAGGACAGCCTAAGACTCGGTCATGCATACGTCATCCAAGATTATTAGGAGAGGATTTCCCGTTTCTCCATAGTCGTTACTTAGTGTCTACTTTTGTGCCATCGTGAATGAGCTCAATCCGGCGATTGCTACATGATTTCACCTCGATTGGATGATTCTAAACCATTGATCTAAGGCCCCATGGTTATATAACCTCTTCATATTTTTTTGGCTTATCTTGATTCATGGGAAGAATGAAAATCTTTGCTTAACGGTAGAGTTCTCGTGGTATGACTTTGAGTTCACAGGTTTAAGGCGTGAAAATAGCCTCTTGAAAGCACTGGGCTAGCCTTTATTTCGCCTCTCGGGACTAGAATCATGTGATTGGCTTGGCTATTCATAATGTTGAATTCTTTTCTTCTTTTTTTTTAATGCAAAGAATTATAAAGCAAAATACCTATACAACATATCTAAATTCCTAAATCTACTTGAAGTTTCTCTAAAAATAGTAGCTTGGTGCATTAAGATCCCACGTATGTAGGGTCCGACAAAGGAGCGGACAACAAAGGTCCATAGTATGCAGCCTTACCTTGAAATTTCTCTAACAAGGGATAAATGGTACCTCAAACCTCCTTTGACCCGTAATGTTAATTATTAGGCTAGACCTTAACCATGCTGAGGAATGCCAACTAAACTTTCCATTTAGAGCATTTAGGCATCACTTTTTATAGAATCTATTCATGTCTGACTCATTCATGAGATTAGTCTACCTAATCCAAAAGTTTTTAAATATTTTCTCACCACTTTTATCCATTCTTACCCTTACCTTTTTAAAGAGCCTTTGACCTGGACAGATTCACCCTTTTCAACCGACACTGTTTTTGGTCTCCGTTGGACAAGTTCAAACCATCTAAAGCTACCCTTGTAATCCTTTAACCTATCATAGTTACTACTATTTGTCCTCTAATATTTTCATTTTTAATTATATTATTTTTAGTTTTTCTTATATTCATTTTAATATTCTCATTTAGGCTACGTTCATGTACATGTTGTTGTAACATCTAGAATGGTATAATCCAAAGCTGACAAAATTGTAAACATTGGCAGTCATAGATGCTGTTATAATCCTTCTATTTACATGTATTTTCTTTTTCTTTTTAAAATTTTTTTTTATTATATCTATTACACATTCAGACCCCCAACAATCGTGAGAATAGGTGAGATCATACGAAGGCTGGCTTCCCTCACAAACACTCACTCTAGAGAGATAAGAAAATGCTGCAAGGCAATCCAAACCGTTAACTTGGTTGAGGCAGCCCTAGATCTCCACAATTATATTTCTCCCGTGATCAAACCAAATATGTGAAGCCCTTTATATTAGCATAGCGGAGATGAAACCAAAAGTAAGCATAAATTGATGTCGGACGATCCACACCGTTCGTTAAGGCTCATCCTGTATCTCCCAGAGATATAACTGTCCAGTGAGCCTGCAATGTTGACTATTAGGCTAGATCTCAGAGATACTGTTGACCCTTACCAAATCCAACATTTTTTTGTTTACGACCGAACAATTATTAGCACACAATTGCAAATGCGGCGCCGGGACAAGAAGGTAACCGGCCGTTAGATCTGCACCGTTCACTTGGTGGGTCCTAGTCTCTTTCTTCAAGAAGTAAAAAATTGCAACCACGGAATACGACCACATGATCAGACAAGTGAAGGAATAGATCGTTACCGTTGACATGATTGCAAATTCAAATGAGGCCGCCCTTGTGGGACCCGTTGTCCAAATATTACGCGGGAAAGAGGCTATCAAGCAGCTGCCGCGAAAAAACATGTGGGTCCCACATGTGGATATTTACAAACCACACACGTTATCAGCTGACGTGGAAACTAAATCTCCAGAGTTGAAAAAGCCTACTAGCCACGACCGCGAGGAAAAACACCGGTCCAGGTCCAACCAAAACGTGGCGATGTCGATGTGTGAGTACGTCCAAAAATCATGACGTCAGCAGTGACAAAATCTCGAACACGCGCCGTCGACAAGTGAAATCGGCACCGTTGGAAGGTGAACACGTGGTAGTGGCCGGTCCAGCGAAGTTTAGTCGGTTAAGCAGGCAGAAGTCCAGCCCCCGTGTATTTCCATAAAGCACCGGTAAATAATGACACGTGTCCTTCTTCCATGAAGGAGTTCCTCCTATAAGTACTTTGCTAGCTTTCGGTTTCTAAGTTTCAGCGACCCCCGACCGAGTCGGAAGAAAACCCAAGGATTAGACGACTTTTTTGGGCGAATTTGGACGAATTTTTCGCTGAAATGGAGAGCGATTTGCAGTTGCCTCCGGGATTTAGATTTCATCCGACGGACGAGGAGCTGGTGACGCATTATCTCTGCAGGAAATGCGCATCCCAGCCCATTTCTGTTCCGATCATTGCGGAGATTGATCTTTACAAGTTCGATCCATGGCAGCTACCAGGTAATAATTGATTTTTCATTTTTTTTATTGCCCTTTTCTTTGCTTCTTGGAATTTCATTTATTTTCTTCTGGGGAATTGAATTTTGATATTCGGCTAATTCGGTGATGCTGCTCAGGCATGGCTCGTTACGGAGAAAAAGAGTGGTATTTCTTCTCTCCAAGGGATCGGAAGTACCCCAATGGATCTCGGCCGAATCGAGCTGCCGGAACCGGTTACTGGAAGGCTACTGGAGCTGACAAGCCGATCGGAAATCCGAAACCCTTGGGAATTAAGAAGGCATTGGTGTTTTACGCGGGGAAGGCCCCAAAGGGCGAGAAAACCAACTGGATCATGCACGAGTACAGGCTCGCAGGTGTCGATCGTTCCGCCCGTAGAAGGCACAGCTTAAGGGTGAGTTTCCTTGCCTGGCTTCAATTCTGACATAGCCCGCGGGATTCCTGAACTTTTATTTCTGTTGGGGCCCAAAATTTTGTTGATCCAATGGAAGTCGGGGGCCCCAGAAAGAAAATATAAATTCTCTGTCGATGATCCGAGGGTTATTATCTAATAGCTATAGGGTGGGGCCCGGGATGTGGGTCCCGATGAAATTACTGCGTTTTCAGACTGAGAATCTGACGTGATTTCTTATTGCAGCTGGATGATTGGGTGCTATGCCGAATCTACAACAAAAAGGGTGCCCTGGACGCACTGCCCCACCAACAGATGCGGCCGTCGTTGGAAACCCAACGGGAGGAAATGGAACAGAAGCCGGATATTCTGACCCACAGGAAGCCGGCGGCAGCCCCAACGGGTACGGCCGATTTCACCTATTTTGACACTTGCGACTCGGTGCCCAGACTCCACGCGACCGACTCAACGAGTTGCTCGGACCCCGTGGTGTCCCCCGAGTTCGCGTGCGACAGAGAAGTGCAGAGCGAGCCACGATGGAGAGACTGGGAAAAAACCCTGGAAATTCCTGTTAATAACGTGGATGCCATTATGGGTGCAAATCCAAGTTTCCTTCCTCAATTCGACGCCATGCAGCAGTTATCCCCACTTTTCAGGGACTCCTACCAAGACGTACTCCTGTATTCTCACAAGCCATTTTAAGCTCATTTGGGCTCGCATTCATTGTGGGACTCAAAGATTGTTTCATCGGGGTCCCACGGATCATCTGATCCTTAAACATGTGATATCGAACGGACGAAGTTCGTTGGATGCGTTTAGTGGTTGGGGGCGGGCGGCGGCGTGGGGGTGGCGGGTGTGGAGCAGGAGATGGCATTTGAGTACTTTAGATAAACGTCTGTTTTATGTGTGTATATAGATAGATAGGTTGGGGGATGATATTGGTACCCATTTGTTTTGATATTGGCACATCTTGGTGCCTTTAGTGTAGTGTAATTCATGGTGTTGGAGAGCCGTTAATTGTGCTTTGTTCTAATATTTGCAGACTGTAGCAATTTTTGTCAGTGATATATGAGATGAGAGAAGCTTGTATCAGCATCAGATTGACAGAGGCTGGAATAGTGACAATGAATTTCTTCAATCCTTGCCTGGGAGAACTCTTCTGATACCAACTCTACTTAGTGTCTTACCTGCTGAAAGCCCAACCTGCATTTATCTTTATGGTGCTTGTGCGACGAGGAACGCTTATGGTACCGGCTTACTCTTTGTTAGATTGAGAAGCAATCAGCTTTTCCATCACCTGCTGATAGTTTTGAATGATTATCTTGAAGTATTGGCATAGTCTTAATCTTGCAGTAAAGAAGAGCAGATAACGCTTATTCATTGAAATTCCTTGTATTGCTCACCTTCCATAACTCTCAGACACGAATTAATATAAAGACACTCAGAGAGTTTTGCCTGAGGCTGTTAGCAGGGAAGCAGTCCCCGATAGAAAGAAAGAAGGTAATCATTGCTAGTCATGGAGCAGCCTTTTCATGGTACATCTTGTTCATCATTTCCATGAAAGATGAGTTGGTATTGGATTCAGCCATTATGGGATTGGAAAAGGCTTCTTGTGTTAGAAATTAACAAGTCTTGCACAAAAATAATTTGATGAACCTTAGCTTCATGCATCACAATGTGCATCTTGAAGATGGTTGACTTCAAAATCTACTTTTTGAAGATGGCTGAACCTTCCAATAAATGTAGGGAATGTGACACTCTACCTATAAGATTTAAATAAGCCAGACTCAAAATCTACTTCTTTAAGATGGTTGAACCTTCCAACAAATGTAGGGAATGTGACACTACCTATAAGATTTAAATAAGCCAGACTCAATTTGTACTTCAACTAATTTGCATGATGGTTACTACTTTGTCTCTAATATGAACAACAACAGCATCATCATTATCAAGACCTTGTCCCGATAAGGGGTCGTTTAACATGAATCTTGTTCCTCCATTCCCCTCTATTAAGTGTCATAGTTGCATTTAGTTCATAAGTTTTTAAATCTTTTCTGACTACTATTCACGTCATTTTGGGACTTTCCTTTGCCCTCTTAGAACCTTGTACTTGTATCACCTCACTCCTAGTAATGCCATTTTTTGTCTTTGTTAGACATGTCCAAACCATCTAAGTCTATTTTTCCTCTCTTGTTACCTATTGGTGTTACTTGTACGTTTCCTTTATTCTTTTCATTTCTTGTCTTGCCACTCGTCCATTTTGAAATTTTCATTTCGGCAACGCTCATCCTATGTACATATTGTTCCTTACTTGCTCAACACTCTTATCCATAGAGCATGGCCGACCTTATAGCCATCATAGAGAATTTTTTTTTTTAATGGAACCTTTCAATCGCATACAAAACTCTATAAAGCCATCTCCATTTGTTCCAACTCGTTGGGATTCTTTGGGCACTCTCTCTTTCTCTCATAAATTATCGATCCTAAGTATTGAAAGTTTTTTTTTAGGATGACTTCTTGGTTATCAATCTTTGTTGGTGATCCACTCCTACTCCTTGCATTCCATATACTTTATCTTATTTTGGCTAATTATAAATCATTTAGATTCAAATGTCTCTCTCAATAACTATAGTTTCATGTCTAGGCACTCCCTTGTCTTATCAATCAAAACTATATCATCTTCAAATAAAATGCACCATCACTATTACATAGGAGGGTTTTAAAGTCGGCATAAAGAAGTCGCATATACGACTGCCAACTTTATAAATATTTTAGAAGTTGTTTGAAAATAAACGACTTTAAATATATATACTTAAGAAGTTGTTTAACCGTAAGCAACTTTAAAAAACTGGAGTGAGAAGGGAATTTTTTGCGAGAAGAACTTTTAAAGTCATTTTTGTGAAAACGACTTCAAAAGTTATTTGATAACTTTTGAAGTCATTTTCATAAAAAAAGACTTTAAAAATGGATAACTTTTGAAGTTGTTTTAAGGAAGCACCTTCAAAAGTGTGCAATAAATTTGGCAAGAATATTTTATTTTGCAGGAATGGACTTTTAAAGTTGTTTAGTGCTAAGCAACTTCAAAAGTTAGATATTTTCAAAGTCTTTTAGCACTAAACGACTTCTAAAGTTTTCGATGATTTATAAATAGCTATCATAGTACGTTTTTTCCTTTATCTTCTTATTCTCACGGTTTTGGCATGATGACTTCATCTTTGGGCCTTTTTGCTGCACTCTTTTTCCCTTCTAACTTTCCATTTTTATATTTTGACTGTTTGTGTCATAGAAAAAACTGTAAGTAAACCACAACTTCTTTTAAATCACACGAATATTTCTTTTCTTGTTACTAACTTTTCTATGTTTTTATTTTGTAGCTCATGTGGGTTTTCACACTACATATCATAGGGTTAAAGAATCTGTTTGATCATCCTGGTTTTGCCAAAATTGTATGATTTCATTGAAAATCACAACTACTTCTCTCTCAAGCCTCACTGTTGAAGAAAAAGAGGACAATTCAATTTGTGGTTCTCACCCAAATTAGGGTTTGATGAAAAGGGTGGTTATAACTTCAACTTTTGGCCTATTTTGAAGAAAAAGAGTGGTGTTACTAGAATACTAGGCCATATTTTGATGAAAAAGAGCAAATTTTCCATTTGATCTTGGCTGCCAAGATCTAATAATATGTAACATTTTGATATATATGTAACATTGGATGTAATAAAAAAATAATTTGATTTCCTTGTTGATGTGTTAGTTTATATATACACACACACACACATATGATTGTGTTGTAAAATTAGTTTTATTGTGTATTTATGTAAATTTGTAATGTACAAAAGGTAAATAAATAAATATTTCATGTGAAAATTTAAAAATTATTAAAGTCATTTTCAACAAAACAACTTTAAAAGTCTATCCTTTTAAAGTCATTTTCAAAAAAAGAAAAGAAAAAGACTTCAATTGTACTTGTGTTTTAAGAATTATTTCATTGACTTTTGCCTTGCACTCTCTGTTATTATTTGTGCGCAAAAACTAAACCAAACTTTTGTTTCCCTACTCCAAACCAAATCCTACCTGTGTGAATTGGAAATACATTCACAAATTTGGGGTCAATATCAATTTTTGAGTGTTGGTTAGTATCTTTATGCTTGTCTCATAAGTATTATGCATATTTGAAGAATTTTTACAAGGTTGTGGGCTAGAAATTGTTCTTTTGAAAGTTGATTATATTCGTGAATGTGTTTGTCATAATCTGCCCTTTTTCATTGTTAATTGAAAATTTCTATGAAATGCAGTTATTTTGTATACTTTTAATTCATATATATCTAATGTTTGGTAAAATGCCAAACCTAATCTTTTCATGTCTTACAACTCTCCACCAAATTTGCTTTGATTTCTTGTGATAATGGACAAATATGCTTGGATGTCTGTGAGAAGGACATTGAAAGAATATGACGGGTATAGAAAATTTTATAGAGTTTGCACTTAGGGTAGGTGTTGATCATACTCCCATTCGTTGTCCATGCTAAAAATGTGAAAACTTGAAAAAAGTAATTGTATGGGTGTTGAACACTTGTGTGTTAATGAAATCAATGAAAGCTACCACCCGTGGATTTGGCATGGAGAAGAATTTTCACATAGGCCCTTGACAAGGCCTGGAATATATGATCGACACTCTGTAGGAAGTGTTGGAGACAGTAGTACAGCTGTACCAATATTTCGAGATGCACATGATGACTTCTAGGATGACCCTAAACAATTTCATGCTACATTAGAGGAGGCCGATCAGCCGTTGTACTATAAGTGTAAAGATTATACCAAGCTATCCGCGATGGTAGAACTTTACAATGTGAAATTAAGATTTGGTTTTTCTGATTAAGGTTTTACAGAAGTCTTGAAAGTAGTGGGTAAGATGCTACTGAAGGATAATAAATTTGCGATGTCCACATGGGAGGCAAAGAAAACCATGGCTGCATTAGGGTTGAAGTATGAGAAGATACATGTGTGTCCCAATGATTGCATCTTTTATAGGAAGGAGCACAAGGATAAAACTATATGCCCAACTTGTGGACAGTCAAGATGGAAGTTAAAGAAGAATTCAACTGAGATAGTTATAAGCATTCCTGTAAAGGTTCTATGGTACTTTTTCCCTATTCTAAGGTTCAAAAGAATGTTTTGTATAACATGGCATGCTAATGATAGAGTAGCTGATAGCTTTTCACGCCATTCAACAAATAGCCCAGCATGGAAACTCGTAGACCTCATGTGGCCTAATTTTGGTGAAGAACCTAAAAACTTATGTCTAGCATTATCTATAGATGGGATTAATCCTCATGGTTCTACGAGTAGCAGGTATAGTTGTTGGCCCGTTATATTAGTTTGTTACAACCTTTCACCATCTCTATGTATGAAGATAGAGTTCATGATGCTAACTATATTGATATCGGGTCCAAAGTAGCCAGGGAATGACATTGACATGTACTTGTCTCCCTTGATTGATGATCTTGAGACATTATGAGATGTAGGCATTGAAGCAAATGGCGTATACAAGAAAGAGTCATTCACCCTAAAGGCTATATTGTTGTGAATAATAAGCGACTTCTCTGCATACGATAATTTGTATAGATGCACTGTGACGCAATACAATGCTTGTTCTATCTTTAGTGATCAAATATGTGTTGTAAGACTCAAACATGGTAGGAAAATGGCATTCCTTGGGCATATAAGATGGTTGCGCAGAATCAAATCCATATCGTTCTAAGAAAAGAGAATTTAATGGGAGTTTAGAGACAAGGACACCTCCAAAGATACTGACAGGATGTCAAGTATTGGAGCAGGTTGAAATTATTAATGTCTTGTGGGGAAAAAATAGCAAGTAAACATGTAGGTGAAAGTAATTGTAGAAGTTGTTGGAAGAAGAAATCAATATTTTTTCGTCTGTCATATTGGAAATCACTGCATATGTGCCATGTGCTTGATGTCATACACATTGAGAAGAATGTGTATGAAAGCTTGATCAATACCTTGCTTAATATCCCAAGAAAAAAAGGATGGACTTGCAGCTCAAATGGATCTTATGAACATGAGTTTGAAGAGGAGGTTGTACACTAAGGATAGGGGCAGTTGAGGAACATACTTGCTTAGGGCAAATTATACCGATAGAGAGGAGAGGAGAATAATGTGTAAAACCTTGTTCGAGCTCAAAGTCCTAGATGTTTACTCTTTGAACTTTAAAAACATTGTTTCCATGAAAGAGTTAAAATTGTTGGGGATAAAGTCCCATGATTGCCATGCGTTGATGCAACAACTACTGCCACTAGCAACACTTATGTGTTACCAGACAAAGTTAGGGGAGCTTTTGTAACACCCCAGATTTTTAAGACATTTTTTTTTTTAATAATGACATTTTAAATAAGAGCATTTGGGATTCCATGAGAAAAGCTTTATTTAACATTTTACTAAAACCTATCTTAAAAACTCTGGGTGTTAGTTTTCCTTTCTCAAAATGGCATACATGTAAATTAAACATAAATAAAACAATCCGCGTATAAATCAAAGTCAAATAAATCGGCACCTTTATTTTAAATCAAATAAATGTCCTAAACAAAATAATAATATGGCCCAGGGTCTATCCATCATAACATCTCATATAAATGTCCAACATATGTCCAAACATCTAAATCACATCCAAATATAAAGTATGCAGTCCATAATAAAATTCAAATGATAATCCTCTCTAATGACTCATAGTACTGTCTAAAACTATAGGGAAAACTAGTCTTCAGTAGCTCTCAAGGTTTATCAACAGCTTTTCCTTTCTTGGTGTTATGCTCGAGATCTAAGGCATTGCAAAACAAAGCAATGCCTCAGCAAGCTATCGCTTGTGTAGGTGCATAGACAATTAATGTAATAAATGAAAGAAATAATGAACAGTATTGATGAAAAGTCTAACATTTATGAAAATAGTGATATCATAATGCCATGTTCAAATAAATGCCAATTTATTTCATATGCTAAAACATGCAATTCACAGAGTTAAAACATGATATGAATCAATATAATTGAGCATACAACAAGAATAAGGGCACCCTAAGGTAATGGGTCCCATTATCGTACTAATATCACTGATCAGGAGTATTCATAGTCAACTTCTGAATGTCGTCACACCCAGGCATACCATCCATAACCATGCTCATCATACATGCACAGATAATAAGAATATGGGCCATCATGCTGCAATGGCAACCCTCCATGGGTATAAACCACCGTCGCTCTCCGTTGACACAATAACGGGAGACTTAGCGTCTGTCCCCATGGAAAGGCTTAGACCGGTAGTGTGGACTATCCATGTTACCAAACCCCTACCGAATGCCATCTATGGGCAGGTGTCCATCATATCACAAAATCATCACATCATAATCTCAGAAGGTGGGTGGCCGGCCCTATCCCTCCTAGCATGATGCCCACCGAGCGAGAGCACCCGTCATCAAATATAAAACACGAAAATCATATGTATATGCTAAAACTCAAGAGCACTTATAGCTTGCAATCCCCAAGACATGCCCCTCATCCTGGGGTTAGCCTATAAAAGGACCAGCTAATAAGCCTCTATTCTCATTTTCATGTAAATCCATGCATTTTCTATATATATAATAAGAAATAAGTCTTTAATTAAGCATAACTAATTAACATCATGCTTGTAAAAGCATTTGAAATAAGTTTATTCAGTAAAAGATTTCAATTTGGAATAACCATCTTGTACTCAATGTCGCATGAAATCCACGGTAAATAATAATTGCAATTTAAAACACGATCACAAATGATGCTATGTTTAAACATGGCTTAAAAATCAAGGAAAAACATTAGTTGTCGTCACCTACCTCAGTGTGAGACCACTAGCTTGCTAATAACTCCCTTTAACTGGTATATTCAAGTGCACCTGTACATGTCATATCACTATTTTAAAAATTTTCTAAATAAAAAGTGGTCATTTATAAGTTTTTAAGTTAAAACTAGGTCTGCGTCGTCAATACGGTCACAACGCATCTTTTGGATCGTGATTTGGACTCCTCTAGCTCCCAAAAATCAATTTTAAGTGAAAATACTTCATAAATTAATATTTATTAATTTATAGGGTGTTTGGCGGGTGCACTGGTTTACACCAGCGCCCCTACTTTACACCGGGTTACACCAGCGCCCAGTGTACACTGGGTTACACCAGTGGCCCCAGTTTACACCGGGTTACACCGGCACCCAGTTTACACTAGGTTACACGGGCAACCCGGTTTACACCGGCGACGCCGAAACCGGAGCCTGAGAAGATGACCGGCTTCCGGTCATCTCCGGTGACCCTACAGGTGTCCAAATCACTTAGTTTTTAAGCCATTTTATTCAAAATTTTGTTTAGTTTTCATTTCTATCATCCTTTTGCATTGATTTCTCCAAAAACCATGTTTTTTAAACAATTTTTCCCAAGTTCCTAAAATCATCCCTAAGTACTGGATTTTGCGTTTTCTGGATAAATCCACCGTTGGATCACTCCCAAATTTAAAGGGTTTGCTCTTGGGTCTCTTTTGCACTATTTGGATGGTGCCATTTCCAAACAGACAAGGTTTGATCCGTGAAATCACGCTCCAACAGTAGCGTGCACAAAGTTCCCAAAAAAAATTGATTTTTTCCTAATTTTAAATGATTTTCTAATTATTTTCTCTATTTAATAAATATGAAAAAATAGAGTTTTAAGGCTTAGCTTGCGCCTAGCCATGGTTGCTCGTGTTGCCGGGGTTCCACTCGCCGTAAAACTCAAATCTTGTAGGGCTAAGGTTCTGAGTTAAAAACTCAGAAAAACGCTCAAGGTGGAGCGTTTTGGCTCCTCGAGAAGAATAGATATAGGGTTTATAGTCCTAGGGGAAGAGAAAATCTTTGCCACACGTCTCTTTCCACACCTCTCTGGCGATTTTTCCAGACTGGTAGAGACGTGTGGAAGACAGGGGTGCCGTTATCAATTTGGACCCCTGTGTAACATGTCTCTGTCAAAAGACCAAAATGCCCTTACAACTTCGATGGCTCATAACTCCCTCGTTTGAGCTCCGTTTTTTGCGTTCTTGGTGGCGTTGGACTCGTATCAATGAGTACTTTCTAATTCTTATGTTTTAAGGAAAAATTTCCATCTATAAATTTTTATTTTAATTTATTTAATAATTTCCTATTTTATACTAAAAAATTTAAGGATATTACATCCTTTCCTCCTTATAAAAATTTCGTCCTTGAAATTTAGCTACATACCTCTATGTAAATAACTCTGGATGAATCTTTCTCATCTCCTCCTCAGTCTCCCAGGTAGCCTCCTGTAGTGAATGATGCTAGCAAAGGACTTTGACCAAGGTAATGGTCTTATTCCTTAACTCCTTGACTTTTGTATCTAGGATGCGCACTGGTGTCTCCTCAAACGTCATGTTAGACTGTAGCTCTATTGGGATCTGCTCCAATACATGTGAGGGATCTGGCACGTATTTCCTCAGCATAGACACGTGAAAGACGTCATGTACATTTGCTAGCTATGGTGGTAAGGCTAGCTGATATGCCACAACTCCAACTCTGCGTAAGATCTCGAAAGGTCCAATATACCTGGGGTTAAGCTTCCCTTTATTTCCAAACCTCAACACCCCTTTCATGGGAGAAACCTTCAAGAATACATGCTCACCCTCAGAGAACTCTAAGTCCTTTCGCCTCTTGTCTGCATAACTTTTCTGTCGACTGTGAGCTGTCAGTAACCTCTTCCGAATGAGTTGGACTTTCTTTGCACATTCTTCCACTAACTCAGATTTCACAACGCGTCTTTCTCCTACATCACTCCAACATAAGCATGACTGATAAGGTCTGCCATAAAGTGCCTCATATGGAGCCATGCCAATACTAGCGTGATGACTATTATTATAAGCAAATTCCACCAAAGGTAAATGATCTTCCCAGCTACCCTTCCAATCCATAACACAGGCTCGTAGCATATCCTCAATAGTCTGGATGGTCCTCTCTCTCTGTCCGTCTGTCTGAGGATGGAATGCTGTGATGAATTTCAGTCTCGACCCTAATGCCTCTTGCATGCTCTTCCAGTATTTTGAGGTAAATCGTGTATCTCGATCCGATATAATTGTTAAGGGAATGCCATGTAGACTGATGATCTCCTTAACATATAATTTTGCTAAGCTATCCACGGTCTGATTCTATCTGATAGGAAGGAAATGAGCAGACTTGGTCAACTTGTCCACAACGACCCATATCATGTCGTGGCCACTAGCGGTCCTCGGAAGACCTAGAGCGAAGTCCATGGTAATATGGTCTCACTTCCACTCAGGAAGGTCCAATGTCTGAAGTAGTCCTGATGGACGCTAATGCTCAGCCTTGACCTGCTGACAGGTTAAACATCGTGCAACGCACTCTCCAACGTCCTTTTTCATACCATTCCACCAGAAATGCCTCTTGAGATCCTGATACATCTTCGTACCCCTAGGATGATTTGTATAAGGGGACTAGTGTGTTTCTTGAAGTAACTCGCGCTTCAATTCGTCATTTGCTGGTACTACCAACCTTCCCTTAAATCTAACCCCTCCATCTGGTCCCCTCAAAAAATCTGTCTTATCTGTCAGATCTTGTGTTTCCTTGTCTTTGCCCTGTGCCTCTAAGATCCTATCAAAGAACTTAGACTGAGTCGTTAAATTGGCAATCATCACACCCGCCTTCCTACTCAGGGCATCTGCAACGATGTTAGCCTTCCCAGGATGGTACTGTATGGTGAAGTCAAAGTCTTTGAGATATTCCATCCATCTGTGTTGCCTCATGTTCAATTCACTCTGAGTAAAGAAGTACTTGAGGCTCTCATGATCAGTGAATACCTCAAATCTCTCACCATAAAGATAATGTCTCCAGGATTTCAACGCAAATACCACCTCTGCTAATTCCAAATCATGTATTGGGTAATTTACTTCATGTGTCTTCAGCTGTCTAGACTCATAGGCAATTACCTTCCCATATTGCATCAACACTGCTCCTAATCCCTTGCTAGAGGCGTCACAATAAATTACATAACCGCCTGCACCTGATGGTAAGGTCAATACTGGAGTAGTAGTAAGTCTCCTCTTGAGTTCTTGGAAGCTCTCCTCGCAAGCCTCAGTCCATACAAATTGAGTGTCTTTCCTGGTCAGGGTGGTCAATGGTAACGCGATCTTAGAGAATCCCTCTATGAAGCGACGATAATACCCTACCAAACTGAGAAAATTGCGTATCTCAGTTACTGTCTTGGGCCTCTCCCAGTAGAGTACTTCCTCTACCTTTGCTGAATCCATGGCCACTCCATCTTTAGATATGACGTGGCCTAAGAAATGCACCTGGTCTAGCCAAAAATCACACTTACTGAACTTGGCATACAACTGATGTCGATGAAGTGTGTCCAATACCGTGTGAAGATGCTCTCTATGTGCCTCATGACTAGGCGAATAAATCAAGATGTCATCCATGAATACAATCATGAACTTTTCCAAATAAGCTCGAAAGACACGGTTCATTAGATCCATGAACACTGCAGGTGCATTCGTCAATCCAAACGGCATCACTAGGAACTCATAATGACCATAACGACTCCTAAAGGCAGTCTTCGAGATATCCTCTTCTCTAACCTTCAGCTGATGATACCTTGACCTCAGATCTATCTTGGAGAACACTTGTGCCGATTGGAGCTGATCAAATAAATCATCTATGTGTGGCAAAGGGTATGGGTTCTTTATAGTAACACCATTCAACAACCGATAGTCAATGCATAGTCTCAGTGATCCATCCTTTTTCTTCCCGAAAACGACTGGTGCTCCCCATGGTGATCCACTCAGCCTGATGAAGCCCTTATCTAATAACTCTTACAATTGTACCTGAAGTTCTCTCAACTCCGTTGGAGACATCCTGTATGGTGCCGTAGAGATAGGCGATGTACCCGGCACCAAGTCAATGGTGAAGTCAATCTCCCTACTTAGCGGCAATCCTGGTAATTCATCAGGAAATACATTAGCAAAATCACGGACAACATCAATCTCGTCAAGCCGTGGCTGCTCCTTTTCCTCAACAGTCACATATGCGAGGAATGCGTTACACCCTCGTGCATAAAATCGTGCCGCCCTCATAGTAGAAATGATGCATGTACCTGCCTAATCTTTCCTACCCTGGAACACTATTTCTGGTTGCCCAGGTATAAGAAAAGTGACTTGCTTCTTTCGGCATTCTACCATAGCCCATTAGTTGGCTAACCAATCCATCCCAAGAATAACATCATAGTCTACCATGTCTAGTAAGATGAAGTTTGTGTCCATACTCACGCTTGATATCTCTACAGGTATATCTCTAAGATATTCTGTGGTCTCTACTGTCTCTCCTACAGGTGTCATAATATCTAATCCAAATGCTAGTTTGTGTACACATACATCAAGGCAAGATGCAAAAATACATGATATAAAAGAATGTGTAGACCCTGTGTCAAAAAGAACTTTGGCATGTCTATCTGAGACTAGAAGAGTACCTTCTACAACCTGGTGTGATGCATGCGCCTGTCCTGATGTAATGGCAAATACTCGTCCCTGGCTACGTGGCGCGTTAGCTGCCTCTGCTCCCATCTCGATCTGCCTCTCTCTCTGTCCCTTAGGACAGTCCTTAATGAAATGGCCAACGTCTCCACAGTTGAAACACCTGTATGGCCGTCTCTGGTAAGGTGTATAGGGCTGTCTCTATGGTTGGGGCTGCCTCTGCTGTTGTGGTCGGTCGAATCTATTGCACCCTCGCCTAGGGTGCCAACCCTTGCACCTATCACATCTCTTCCTCTCAGTGTCTCTCTTAAATTTGGCCTGTGGTGGATGACCTGATGCCCCATGTGTCTGCATAGCACCAAACGGCCGCTTGCCCTTAAAGGGCTTCAACGCACTCCCTTTAGTCCTGAGAGAGTTCTTCTCATGCATGGACGCCATATTAGCAGCATCTCGCACAGAAGTGGGTTGCGAAGAAATCACTCGATCTCTCAGCCAAGGAGTCAACCCATCCACAAATCTGTCAGTTGCCTTTGTGTCTGAGGCCAGTGCGTGAGGTGCAAATCTCCTCAGTTGTGTAAATCGGTTCAGGTACTGCTGAACCATCATATCTCTCTGCTCCAGGGTGGCAAACTCCTTCTTCATGGACTACAATGCATGAGGTGAAAAATACTGAGTCTTGAAAGCCTGTTTAAAGGCTGCCCATGTCATTGTCTCGGTCGGATCTGGTCGGTGAGTGTGAAAGTCTGCCACCAGAAGCGGGCCTCACCTTTCAGTAGGTAGGAGGCTACTCTAACTTGATCATCTGGTGAGATCTTCATAGTGTTGAATGTCCTCTTCGCCTCGAATAACCATCGCTCGGCCTCCTCCGTGTTACCATCACCATAAAAGGGTTTCACCATCTTTTGAAACCTCTCTAGTAATTTGTCAGTCTTCTTAGAGTTACTCGTAGCGTCGCCCTTTGTGGCTCTAGGTACTGGTGGTTCTTGCACTAGTTGTGAGGACTGAACTGACGAAACCACGGGTGCCACTTGAGGTGGTGGAATAGGTCCAAGTTTTGCAGCGTCAACAGCTATCCTAACCTGCTGCTGGATAAGTGGGACTAGTCCTGACATTAATCGATTCAATAACTCGGCATCTCGGTCCCCTTGATCAGAGGACTCAGCAGGTGGAGCCACGGGTGTAGCAGGGGTAGACCTTGTCCTTCTTCGAGGAGTCATCTGTCAAAAGTTTTAAATGTCACTAAGTGTAAGTTCCTCTCTCATAGTTTCTCTCTCTACAACTATTATGGACTATTACTCACATATAAATGGACATTTACAAGGATTATGATGGACTAGACTGGGCTCTGATACCAACTTTGTAACACCCCGGATTTTTAAGACATTTTTATATATTTTATAATGACATTTTAAATAAGAGCATTTGGGATCCCATGAGAAAAGCTTTATTTAACATTTTACTAAAACCTATCTTAAAAACTCCGGGTGTTAGTTTTCCTTTCTCAAAATGGCATACATGTAAATTAAACATAAATAAAACAATCCGCGTATAAATCAACATCAAATAAATTGGCGCCTTTATTTTAAATCAAATAAATGTCTAAAACACAATAATAATATGGCCTAGGGTCTATCCATCATAACATCTCATATAAATGTCCAACATATGTCCAAACATCTAAATCATATCCAAATATAAAGTATGCAGTCCATAATAAAATTCAAATGATAATCCTCTCTAATGACTCACATTACTGTATAAAACTATAGGGAAAACTAGTCTTCAGCAGCTCTCAAGGTTTATCAATAGCTTTTCCTTTTCTGATGTCGCGCTCGTGATCTAAGGCATTGCAAAACAAAGCAATGCCTCAGCAAGCTATCGCTTGTGTAGGTACATAGACAATTAATGTAATAAATGAAAGAAATAATGAACAGTACTGATGAAAAGTCTAACATTTATGAAAATAGTGATATCATAATGCCATGTTCAAATAAATGCCAATTTATTCCATATGCTAAAACATGCAATTCACGGAGTTAAAACATGATATGAATTAATATAATTGAGCATATAACAAGAATAAGGGCACCCTAAGGTAATGGGTCCCACCATTGTACTAATATCATTGATCAGGAGTACTCATAGTCAACTTCTGAATGTCGTCACACCTAGGCATACCATCCATAACCATGCTCATCATACATGCACAGATAATAAGAATATGGGCCATCATGCTGCAGTGGCAACCCTCCATGGGTATAAACCACCGCCGCTCTCCGTTGACACCATAACGGGAGACTTAGCGTCTGTCCCCATGGAAAGGCTTAGACCGGTAGTGTGGACTATCCATGTTACCAAACCCCTACCGAATGCCATCTATGGGCAGGTGTCCATCATATTACAAAATTATCACATCATAATCTCAGAAGGTGGGTGGCCGGCCCTATCCCTCCTACCATGATGCCCACCGAGCGAGAGCACTCGTCATCAAATATAAAACACGAAAATCATATGTATATGCTAAAACTCAAGAGCACTTATAGCTTGTAATCCCCAAGACATGCCCCTCATCCTGGGGTTAGCCTATAAAAGGACCAGCTAATAGGCCTCTATTCTCATTTCCATGTAAATCCATGCATTTTCTATATATATATAATAAGAAATAAGTCTTTAATTAAGCATAACTAATTAGCATCATGCTTGTAAAAGCATTTGAAATAAGTTTATTCAGTAAAAGATTTCAATTTGGAATAACCATCCTGTACTCAATGTTGCATGAAATCCACGGTAAATAATAATTGCAATTTAAAACACGATCACACATGATGCTATGTTTAAACATGGTTTAAAAATTAAGGCAAAACATTAGTTGTCGTCACCTACCTCAGTGTGAGACCACTAGCTTGCTAATAACTCCCTTTAACTGGTATATTCAAGTGCACCTATACATGTCACATCACTATTTTAAAAAATTTCTAAATAAAAAGTGGTCATTTATACGTTTTAAAGTTAAAACTAGGTCTGCGTCATCAATACGGTCACAATGCGTCTTTCAGATCGTGATTTGGACTCCTCTAGCTCCCAAAAATCAATTTTAAGTGAAAATACTTCATAAAATAATATTTATTAATTTATAGGGTGTTTGGCGGGTGCACTGGTTTACACCAGCGGCCCTGCTTTACACCGGGTTACACCGGTGCCCAGTGTACACTGGGTTACACCGGCAGCCCTGGTTTACACCGGGTTACATCGGCACCCAGTTTACACTAGGTTACACGGGCAGCCCGGTTTACATCGGCGACGCAAAAACCGGCGCCTGAGAAGACAACCGGCTTCCGGTCATCTCCGGTGACCCTATAGGTGTCCAAATCTGAGCCATTTTGTTTAAAATTTTGTCTAGTTTTCATTTCTATCATCCTTTTGCATTGATTTCTCCAAAAACTATGTTTTTTAAACGATTTTTCCTAAGTTCCTAAAATCATCCCTAGGTACTGGTTTTTGCGTTTTCTGGATAAATTCACCGTTGGATCACTCTCAAATTTAAAGGGTTTGCTCTTGGGTCTCTTGTGCACTAGTTGGAAGGTTCCATTTCCAAACAGACAAGGTTTGATCTGTGAAATCACGCTCCAACAGTAGCGTGCACAAAGTTCCCAAAAAAATTCAATTTTTTTCCTAAATTTTAGATGATTTTCTAATTATTTTCTCTATTTAATAAATATGAAAAATAGAGTTTTAAGGCTTAGCTTGCGCCTAGTCGTGGTTCCTCGTGTTGCCGGGGTTTCACTCGCCGAAAAACTCAAATCTTGCAGGGCTAAGGTTCTGAGTTAAAAACTCAGAAAAACGCTCAAGGTGGAGCGTTTTGGCTCCTGGAGAAGAATAGATATAGGGTTTAGAGTCCTAAGGGAAGAGAAAATCTTTTCCACACATCTCTTTCCACGCCTCTCTGGCGATTTTGCTGGACTGGTAGAGACGTGTGGAAGACAGGGGTGCCGTTATCAATTTGGACCCCTGTGTAACACGTCTCTGTCAAAAGGCCAAAATGCCCTTACAACTTCGACGGCTCATAACTCCCTCGTTTGAGCTCCGTTTTTCACGTTCTTGGTGGCGTTGGACTCGTATCGACGAGTACTTTCTAATTCTTATGTTTTAGGAAATTTTTATTTTATTTTATTTAATAATTTCCATTTTATACTAAAAAATTTAAGGATATTACAGCTTTTACAAAATTTTGCTACTTCTTTAATGCTTTATGCAAGAAGGTGGTTGATGTTTCAAAATTACAAGAAATTCAAGATCATCTAGTGACAACTTTATGTGAGCTTGAGACAATCTTTCACCATCCTTCTTTTACATCATGGTATACTTAAAAATGCACCTCATTGATGTGGTCAAACTCTATGAGCTAGTTTACTAGTGATGGATGTATCCATTTGAGAGATATATGAAAATTTTAAAAGGGTATGTACGTAATCACAATTGGCCAGAGGGGTGTATAGCTAAATGTTATATTGTAAAGGAAGCAATGGAGTTTTTCACAGAGTACTTAACATAAGTGGATGCCATTGGAATCCTAAGAAGGAAACAATCAGTTGCATTTCATGATCCAATGAGTGGTTGTGTATTGATCGTTGACTATAAAGAACAAGACTAGGCGCATCTTTATGTGTTGCGAAATGTTGATGAAGTCCAACCTTACATTAAGTAAATTGATCATGCATGCATGCACTTATATAAAAATTAATTACTAATGGTTAATTACATATTTCGTGATTACTCTATTAATTTGTGTGTGTGTGTGTGCAGTGAACACATGGATGTACTCAAGGCAAAGAATCCAAGTTACGCAAAGAAACAGAAGTGGCTATAATTTGAGCATTGTTGCACTTTCAATAATTGGTTGCTTAAGAAGGTAAAATGAAAGAAAGCTCACTTAAGTTAAAAAACTACATTATATATATGTATTAATCTTACTTAAGCCTACTTAATATACACAGATTTAAGATCAGCGAGAAGTAGCAGGCAACGGTATATCAGAAACCTTGGGCTGGATGACAATGGGACCATGACCAGAAATAATATAATATACTAGATATGCCATCAATGGTTATCACTTTTACACAAAAGACTGTGATAACTCAAGAGTGCAATAGAATGGTGGGTTTAGCTTAGTTGCCAATGCTACATTCTTTTCAAATTCAAAGGATAATAGGCCAATAGTGGTGAATGATATTTATTACGGGGTTATAAGAGAGATTTGGGCCTTGGATTATACTTTTAAAATTGTGATTGTGTTTAAGTGCTATTGGGTGGAACACAACATCATCAAAACTGATGCCTTTAGATTGGCATTGGTTCACCTCAATTGGATTGGCTATAAAAATGATAAATTTATTTTGGCATCTCAAGCAAAACAAGTATTTTTACGTACAAGATGAACCGAATAAGAGATGGTCAACAATTTTATCATCATGTCCGAGGGATTTTTATGAGGAAGACAATCTTAGAGATGCTGAAATCAATTACCCTTCTATTACCAAAACAATCCAATCAATCTAAGCACTACTTGGTGAGATTGAGGATTATGTGCATGACAATGGTGAGAAAAGTGCTTGGGTTTGAAAACAATATATATTTTGGGGTACATGGAATATGTATATTAATTAGTTGTAATATATATAATTTCATGTTTATAATTCTTAACTCTGCTTTTGTCATGAGCTATATGGATCAATATAGATAGTGACCTATATATGTGTGTGTGTGTGTCTCCAAAAAGAATGCATGAATTCATGTTCACTATCATAAAAAGGCTGTTTCATTGTATATTACTTGTTAGATATTATGAAGTACTAACACAAAAGGTGTATATATTTTGAATTAAAAAATATAAAAAATTGTATACTTTTAAAGTCTTTTTCAATAAAACTACATTTAAAACTTAAGTCTTTTAAAGTCATTTTATTGAGAATGAATTTAAAAGTTAAGAAATTTTAAAGTCATTTTAAAACAAATGACTTTAAAAGTTAAGACATTTAAAGTTGTTTTCAATAAAACAACTTTAGAAGTTAAAGCTTTTAAAGTCATTTTTTTAAAAACGACTTTAAAAATATAAACACATCATAATTAATTGTTCATCTATTTTTTCTTAATGTTCTTTTATTACTAAAGTTTTTGTACTTCTTTGGTTATCACATATTCTTTCTACAATATTTTGTGACGTAAGTAAACTTTGGAAGCTTAGTGTCAATCAAATACATATATATTTAACCCCAAACCTTGAACTTGAACTTGAACCCTAAATCCTAATTCCATATTTATAATTTTAATTAGCTCTTTTGTCATGTGTATATATATATATATATATGTATGTATATGGATTTATAGCTAGCTATATAC
This sequence comes from Warburgia ugandensis, assembly GCA_035236585.1. Lineage (NCBI taxonomy): Eukaryota > Viridiplantae > Streptophyta > Magnoliopsida > Canellales > Canellaceae > Warburgia > Warburgia ugandensis. The sequence goes on along the minus strand of CP141129.1, from coordinate 72,124,212 downwards.
ATGTGTGTACAAAGAATATATACATGAAACTATATGTTGACTTCAAAAGTGTACCCTTTTGAAGTATGTGCATCAAATAACAATTTATAAAAGTTTGCCTTATGTGAATTTAGTGTAAAGAAAACTTTAATATAAGAACCATGCTTTCTCTCTCTCACACACACATGCATATACAGGAAAATTTAAGCTAAAACACCCATACTCTCACCTCATAATTAATTTACCATGTTATTTTGCTTAATGTTCTTTTATTACTTAAATTTTTATACTTCTTTGGTTATCACATATTTTTATTTCTTTATGAGTCATTCTATAATATTTTGTAACACAAGTAAACTTTGAAAGCTTAGTGTCAATCAAATACTTACATATATATATATATATATATTTAAAATTAAGTATATAGAACCCTAACCTAATTAACCTTGTGCCCTGAACCTTAACCCAAACCTTGAGCCTTGAATCCTGAACTTGAACCCTAACCCTAAACCCTAATTCCATATTTATAATTTTAATTATCTCTTTTTTCATGAGCTATATATATATATATATATATATTGATTGATAACTAGCTATATGTGCCCGTACAAAGACTATATGCATGAGCCTATGTTGACTTCAAAAGTGTACACTTTTAAAGTATGTACATCAAATAAAATTTTATAAAAGTTTATCTTATGGAATTTAGTGTCAAGAAAACTTTAACACACACACACACACACACACACACACACACACACACACACACACACACACACACACACACACACACACACTCTCTCTCTCTCTCTCTCTCTCTCTCTCTCTCTCTCTCTCTCTCTCTCTCTCTCTCTCTCTCTCTCTCTCTCTCTCTCTCTCTCTCACACACACACACACACACACACACACACACACACACACACACACATGCATATATATAGCTCATGAAATGGACAGGAAAATTTAAGCTAACACAACCACATTCCCACCTCATAATTAATTTACCATCTTATTTTGCTTAATGTTCTTTTATTACTACAGTTTTTTGTAATTCTTTGGTTACCATATATTTTTATTTCTTAATTCTGATTATCACCGTATTTTGTGGTGCAAGTAAACTTTGGAAGCTTATAGTGTCAATCATATATATATATATATATACACACACACACACACACACACACACACACACACACACACACACACACACACACACACACACACACACACACACACACACACACACACACAATTAACTAATTGTTACATATGAAGTACTTACATAAAAAGTGTATATATTTTGAATAAATTTTTTGTAAAAAAGTGTATACTTTTAAAGTCATTTTTCTTTAAATGACTTTAAAAGTCTAACATTTTAAAGTTGTTTTATATATAAATGACTTTAAAAGTATACACTTTTAAAGTTGTTTTATATATAAATGACTTATTTATTCACCCATATTTAAACCACAAAATAGACTTCCTTCCCCGAACAAAAAATGAGGGAGAGGGGGGAGATGGGGGCAGGGAGGGGGTTCATGTGGGGTACCAGAGAGGGGCAAGGTTCGGGGGGAGAGGTGCTGCGAAGGCGAGGGGGGATCTGAGTAGCAATCGGTGGGGGGGGGGTACCTCCATTTACTGCTGTTGATTGATTTATTCTTAATGACTTATTTTCATAGTTTTTTTGTATAGAATTAAGTAATTTGTGTACAAATCTTAGCTTTAAAGGTATTCATTTAGTCGAATCAAAGCTAACAAGTGTGATCTTACAGGTGTGCTTGATTGCTTCCTCTTTTCTTTTATTAACATTTCTGGTAATAACATCTAGTAACTCTAATGCATGTTCCCATTTTATTCTAATTTTCTTTCCTAGCTAAATCAAGACCAATCTCTCATAGGATAGGTGGTATAGCTTTAAAATTACTCGCAATGCCAAAACCATGAGTTTGTGCTTTAGATGTTAATGAATTCAATCCAATGTCAACCTACACATCAGCCAAAGAATTTTAGGACAACCTATAGGCAATCCATAACTATGAATATTTTTAGGATTAAAAGTAATGATTATATTTTTGAAATCTATTACTACATTTACCAATGTTATTAGTGGTTTGAAATCTTTTGGTAAGTTTTTTACTAGCTAAGTTGGTGAATAAGATTCATAGCTGAGTAAAATCCAATCTAATTTAAAAGAGATTCTTATTTATTTCATAATATGAAACACGTGGCCCAGCTTTAGGCAAAAAACATAAAAGAAAATGAAAAAAAGAGAGAAATCTCATACATAGATGGAAAACATGGTGCTTGGCATGGCAATTCCATTTCTAAAGTATTCATAACCAAAAGCATGAAACATGCAAATAATCACATAGCAGAATTTATAAAGTTCAACAATGGTATTAACTATCAATCTTTGTGATTCTACTTGAACCTTATCAAATGCATGACTGAATTAATCAATAACAGTTGTATGCGTCATATTTCTAGCATTTATGAAGTGGTTAATGACCCAATATAGTCCATTTTAAGCCATTTACTTTGTTAACATGTTCATGCCAACACTAGGCCAATATATGTCGTATTGCCTTTCATATTTCCTTTTATCCCAAAACTGGTGCATTCTAGATGCTCCCATTTCCTTGAAATTTTCATGCATTGCTTTTCAATGTTTTTCTAAGCATTTGCCTTTTATAGATTTGATTTTCCATATTCTTTCATGTAATTCTTTTCAAAGGCATGTATAACATAACCAAACTACTTGGAAGTATAGCTTCAATTTAGTTTTCACATGATGGATCTATCAATCCTAGCTAGTCATGCTAGGTACTTCATGAATGTGTTTTCTTACTAGTTCAAGTTCATGTCTTATGATAATTGTTCAACAAGCCATGTTCATTTAGCTTCCACTTTGATAATTATTGTCACAATGTTCATGTTTAATACTTTGGTCACTAATTTATAACCTAAGTATTATCACATCATGCCATGGCTTATCTCATTATTATGTGTTTCTTTGCTAGCATTTCCATAGCTTATCACATGTCAATTTCTATGACATACTCATTGCATTTAGTTTATTATGGAATTTCCATGGCTTATATCATATTCATCTCCCTGTCACATTCACAATCTATGTACATCATCTTATGGCATTTCTCTTTACTTAAGTACTATGTCAAGTGTCATTTTCCTAAGCCATAAACTTGTTCTCTCTATAGTACTTAATAATTGATATCCATAGGCCCTATGTACTTAGTAATTCAATTATTGAATGGAATTTGGTATGTGAATTGTTCACATGTACATATATAGATGACATCTAGCACATGTCATCTAGCACAAGTTAAGCTTATCACTACTTGTGAATAACTACACCCATTAAGAGATGTGAACTCAAACTAGTGGAGTTAAAGACTATTGAAAGGTCTATGGGATTTGTAGCCCCTTTACAAATATCTATACTGAGCAGGCAAATACTTTTCATGCATCCTTTATATGTTTTTCTTGAGGTTAGTTTGTCGAGTATGTTAGATATTGTATGTTTATGTGAATGGATGGAGATAGAGTCTCCTTTAATTATTATTTTTGCTTAAACTATGTTTATCAGGGACATCGGTTTGGTTTTTTTAAATTCATTGCATAGCCCTTTTTTTTTTTTTTCTAATATCAATGAATGTTTCTTTGTAGTAATGAAGGAATGAGAAGAACATCAAACTGAAGATTATGACCACATTTAAGAGCATGAACAAGAGGCCAACATGAGCACTGCTCCAAAAAGAAAGGCTAGAGGGCAAACAACAATGGAAAAGGTTATCAAGAGAAAGCCAAAGGGAATTAAAGAAGCTGTTCAATACAATAATAGAGGGCAAGAGATTGGCGAGAGTGCCCTTGCTTATAGTAGTTTTCTCTGCTCTACAGTAAGAAGCATGGTTCATATCACATTTGAAGATTGGAGACATGTGTCATCCTTGATAACAGATTCAATATGGGAAATGGTGAAGATATGCAAACATTAAGTACATGTATTATTTACATTATAACTTTTCCTGTTTTTCAAATATAGTAATTTGATGTGTTCAATTTACAGTCTGCCATTGACATGTTGGATGAGAAGAAGACGTGTGCTTTATAAGGAGCAGGTTAGCAATGGAGAAAATGGAAGAACTACCTTGTTCGCAATTACGTAACTCCAAATGTCAACGATTAGTCAGGGCTGTACATAGTGCCTTCCATTTACTTTGACGTGTATGAGCATGAATCAAACATTTTGCCAAATTAGTATGCCACCACATACTAAGCAGGTCTACATTACCATGGCTTTGAACGCTAATGCCTGCCTACTATTCCCATTAGAAATGAAAAATATTATAACAGTTGGGGAGGCAATAGTATATCACGTCGCTTGGATGGAGGCACTAGTCATTCCCATAGAGTCTATGGTATGTATCTTATCATACTACATACCTTTCTCATTAATATTTTTTAGCTAAAGACCTTGCTTAATTGTTTAATAATTCTATACAGTTAATTAGAAACAAAATTAGGCACCGAGATTAGCTGCCATTCTAGTGTCACCTTTAACTCCTGCACCAATGGAATAGGTACTTGTATATATATTTGGTTTTTCTTTCATCATAAATTAGGCCCTCTTCATAGATTAATATTATATTATTTAGACAAATTTTTTTTACATCTTTTACAGCAGTCGACCCAGGTAGCGTGTGGAAGTCCCACCTAACACGCCTCAATTCCTTAGGTTAATCTATGGTCTGATCAATGACAATATGATAATCAATCCTGTACAAATCAAGTGGGGAGTGCTTATAGAGGATGTTGTTGAAGTGCCACTTATGGCAGAGGACCTATTACGAGTTTGCCTACGGAATCAGCTTGAGCAACCTCACATTGTCTACTACATGGGGTATATACACATACTTGCTTGTAAATCATTTGGTATTTCATTACATATTATATTTTAATGGTATATGTAATAATTATTTCTTTTATGTAGCTTCTTAAATGATGCTACTAGCCTTTTTGAGGGTGAGGGTACACTTTGCCAATTTCTTGACCTTGGCATCATTTTTAGAGCGACAAAGCAATTGCCAATTGAGAGGCATATTAAGGATATTTTGCCAAGCTTCTTTTGTTGCTCTCAGGGACAAGGCTTAATGATTCCCTACAATAGTAGGTAAATTTTAATTTTCTTTTTTTCTTGCCAATTTATTCTTTACTTAGGGATTGTCAACTTCCATTACAATCCATATGACTATCTATATAGGTGGTCATGCTTTCTTTTTTGATTTTTGTGGAGCGCACATCTGCCTCGCCTTGATGGATATTATAAATAAGTAAGAATTTATTTTAAGTAATTTGTTATTCATCTATAATGCATTTGAACTTTAAATTTATAGGACTTGGTGGGAATGGGCTACAGTGACCGAGACTTTACAACCCTAAAAATTCATGTGGAAGAATGTCAAAGTATATGAAACAATTAATTGCTCTAAGTTATTACTAATTAAACTTACATGATTGAAAATGATATTTATGAGTTCTTTTTTGTTGTCCTTGTTGCACAGTGCCCTAAATAACAGTTTGATTAGGAGTGTGGGTATTATGTCTTGAGGTACATGAGGACCCTAATATTTGATTGTACTATTGTCTCCCATTTAAAAAAGGTACAACACTTTTTATTTTGCATAATTTTATATTTTTCTACAATTTTTATTGCTCTAGTTAATAAGTTTTAGCTTAATTAAATATGTTTTGTTTCAGGTTACTGTACTTTCTAAGTGGGCAATCAAGAAGAGTTACTCCTGAGTAAATCTCAATGAAATACGAAATGAATGGGCTGAGTATGTAATGAGTTTCAATTAGATTAGTTAAAGTAACTACTTGGACTTAAAATACATAATAAAGTATTTTTTTCATTGACTTATTTGTGTTCCTTTCAATTTTATTATTTTCTTTGAAATATATATTTGCATTTTGACTAATGAATGAGTGGAATTTGAAGTGTGAGAATAAAGGAGTACGGATCTAATGAATTTGGAGTTTGAACATGATGTGAATATATGGCGGTTGAATTAAATAACTTTTACGAGATGAAGAATGAGAGGGTTACTTAGAATGTGTATGGAATTATAAACGAAGTGAATGTGGATGTCATAGACAATGCATATGTTGCAGTTTCTTATATAAATTATTTTCAAGATAAATGTTGATGGATAATGATGAGTATATGATGTTTGGTTTTTCATGTTTATAAATATTGTTTGTATCAGATGTATACAATGTTTGTTATTCAATATATAAACAGGTGATAGTGTATGAAGAAAGATGATGATGCATTGTAGTGGATAGCGGTTTGGAATGTGTATCAAAGGTGTATATGATGTTTGGTTTTTCATGTTTTTAAAGATTGTTTGAAGTATTAGGTCCATAGAATATTTGTTATTCAATGTATACACAATTGATAATGTATCAAAATATTAAGATGTGGATGCAATATAGTGGTTATTGATTTTTCACGTTTGTAGAGATTAAAGTATTTTAATGTATACATGGTATTGTGTATTAAGAAGTGGATGAACATTATTTGTAAGCAGGTTCTTAATGTTTATAAACATTGATTGAATATCAGGTGTTTGTTATTCATTGTACATAGGGAGATGGAGCAAAAAAACAAATTTGTAAAAAAAACTTTTAAAAGTCAATTTTTGAAAAAACAAACTTTTAAAGTCATTTCGTTTTACACTAAACGACTTTAAAAGTTGAATATTTTTTATTAAAATTAATTATATAATTTTTTAAATGTTTTTACTTTCGAAGATGCTTACATGACAACGACTTCTAAAATTGCAAGCATTTGAAGTTGTTTTAATATAAGAGACTTTAAAAGTTCATTCAAATAAAATTCTTTTGAAGTCGCTTATCAAAACATGACTTGTAAAGTTATCACTTTAGAAGTCATTTTTTTTTTTCTAAGTGACTTCAAAAGTCAATTAATATTTGGTTGTTTTTGAAGTTGCCTACAATAAACGACTTCTAAAGTTGATGACTTTAGAAGTCATTTTTATTTATGCGACTTCAAAAGTAAATGACTTTTGAAGTTGTTTTTAGGAAAACGGCTTTAAAAGTTAAACAACTTTAAAAGTTTGTCATTTTTAAAGTCATTTTTTTAAACGACTTTAAAAGTCAACAACTTTCCAAGTTGCCTCAGTAGAAGTCACTTCGTAAGTGAGTTCTATTATCACTTTTTACCAACTTTAAAAGTCCCCTATGTAGTAATGCATGGAATCTCCTTGTGTAGATGTTTCGCTAACTCATTCATAACCAATGTAAAAAGCTAAGGGCTTGATGTCGATCCTTGGTGCAATCCTATAATAATAGAAAAATCACTTATCTCTTCACTGACGGTCCTAATGTTTATTACTACGCCCTCATACATATCCTTAATTATGTTTATATACCTCTATAAAACCCATTTCTCACCAATACCCACCATATTAACTCTGGGTACCCTATCATTTTTCTAAGTCAATAAAGATCATGTGAGATCTTTTCACATCTCCCTATATTTCTCTATTAATTTTCTAAGCAAAAAATAGCTTTCATGATAGACCTCTCAAGCATGAAATGACACTAGTTCTCTGATACACTCGTCTCGTGCCATAACCTCTTTTCAATTATTCTTTCAAAAAGTTTCATAGTATGGCTCTTAATTTTGATCCCCTGATAATTAGTGCAACTCTATATTTGTTCGTTATTCTTATAAATTTGTACAATAGAACTTTTCCTCTGTTCATTTGACATTTTTTTCGATTCATAGTTTTATTAAACAACTTTGTCAACCAAATTAGTCCAATAACTCCCATATACTTCCAAACCTCTAATATGAACAACACAAAATAAAATCTTGAAAATCTCTCTTCAGATAATAAATAACTCTTGAGAGAGAAACAATATTAGAAACTCAATTCACTTCAAAAAAGACATTAAAATGGAGTAAGAATCTAAAGTTGTAAGAGAAACTGGGAGTCAAAAAGAACTTCACAAATTCAAAAACCCTAGAGCAAGAGTGCTAGAAAGAGATACTCTTATGTCTTGTCTTTCTAAGTTGAACTCTAAAACCAAAAATCTCCACAAATAGAAGAACCCTCGAAGAGCATTGGCAAAATGTGCAAACTCAAGAACAAATCAAAGCAGAGAATGCTTCGAATTGGACACACTCTTGAAGAGAAGAGATTAGAGTATCATACTAATTAGCAAATTCTAAAGAGAAGAGTGATAATAGAGAATATATAAACTAGACAAACTCTAGAAGCTAAAAACTAGAGAACTATAGGAAGAAAGAGGAGATGGTAAAAGGAGACATGGCTTGTGTTCCCCCTTCATGTATATTGAGTACCCAGTAGCCTAGCTTGGTCCCCATGGTAAACTAGAACCGCCATAGGCTTTCTTTATAGGGAAGTCCACTAACTTTCCAATTCTAGCACTTTTCTAGTGGTTCCTATGAGTTGAACAATCCTAGATGCATTAGGCCATCTCTATAATGATGGGCTGAATGTCCTAAACTGTAACATCCTAGGTTTTACAAATATTTATCAATTTTTAAGTTTAGAAAGTAGCAAAAATTTCTTTGTTGAGAAAACAGGATCATATAAGTAATTTTGAAAATTCATTAACTCGTTTTTGGGTGTTACAATAAAACCTCCACATATATAAAATAATAGTCTTCTAACCTAAGAATGGTTAGAGATACATGTCATAGGATCACACATACTGTCACAAATAAAGTCACACATGCCATTCAATTAAATATAATAGTCCATAGATACAATTGTCCCATGTGTCAATGAAATTAAATTATATATAGTCACAAAATGAAATCCTATACATGGATTCTATCAAAATGACTACACCGGAGACATTTTCATCCCACATCTAAACTAATCTAGACTTTCGCCTTCCTCGGGTGCCTCTCTATATACATATGTACATAGTTTCTGAAGTGAAAATTCTGGACATGCAAAATAAAGATCCATGAATAAAAATGTGATCTCACATGATTTGCAATGTCCAGAAAGAATTTGATAAACTCGTCAATCTAGTGTGCAAAACAGCTATAGCTGAACCAAGGTTCATAGCCCTCAATTTGCAATGCAAAATCCATACCCACATCACTGTGGAGAACTGATCGCTCCATATCACAGTGGCATATAGTCCTACAACCAGGGATGATATAGTGGCATACAATCTTGTAACAAGGACACAAGTCTAAACTCTTGAGAAATGACTAGCATGCCCAGTATTCTAACATAACATAGATACCTATGCTTGTAGGGCCCTATAGTCACCCATTGGTGACTACTGTAGCCTCTACGTGGGCTTGTGAATATCACATGGCCTCGACTCATAGGACCTCATAGGGGTTACCTGGCTACCACTCAGAGCACTTCCCCGTGAGAAGCTACTATTGTTACCTATCATCTCCATGGCAGGGCCGGTATTAATCTCATTTAGGAGTTCAGTAGCCAACTGCACATCCTATCATAGGGTCTCCAAGACTTACGGCACATCACATAGTGCATTTGCTGAGCGATATGGGACTTACAACACTCTAGGAGTGCCAGTCCAAGTCTAAATGAAAATCCGTAACTCACAACTCATAAAAATCCATATCTCATGCCTCGCTACCACACATGTAACACTTGCCAAGTATCGATGAAAACAATGTCTCCAGGCCCTTGGCCAAATCTATAAATCCACCAATCCAAGACTTGGAAAAACTCGAATCATGATACGATAGTGTATTATGCACTAATATCCTGTTCGATAGTGTTAGATATTTTGTTAATCTCATTATTAACTTATAGTGTAACTTTAGTTGATGTTGTCTCCTTTATCTAGTGTAAAGGCTAGATGTTCGGTTAACATGAATGTGTATCTTTATTTTCACCTCTAGTGTTTAGATATTTGATATTTTAATGATCTTTCTTTGTTTAGTAGTTTAGTTATTCAATGTAAGTCATAAATTCCATGTGTTATTACTTTCTTTACTATTTTAATTGTACTTACTTGGTTTTGACCTTAAGTGAATGAGTGTCCTTAGATTAGGATTGTTAATAATTCTCTCCTAACATAGGGGCATGCTTCAATTTGGTTTGCAGGTTTATAGTCCTATTCCCTCTTTGATCATTCTACCCTAAAGGCAATCTCATTGCTATTACTCTTTTAGGCTCCACTCACACTGGTTAACTTAGCGTGACATCTAGGAAGGTATTTAGCAAATGCTAACTCACTTGTATTATTCTTATGGAAAGAAACATTGGAATGGTAATACTTAGAGTTTCCAATTGCTCGAATCTTAGAATATGGCATCTTACAAGTCCTAAGGTCACCTTAGGATAAGGTCACCTTAGAATGTGGAATCTTACAAGTCCTAAGGTCACCAGTCACATTACTTGGCCAATCTAATCATATATATGTAGATAGTGATCCTTAATATTTGATTGTTTTCGTATGATTTTTCCCTGATTACAACTTAGCATCTAAATGTTATTCCCTGGAGTGGCATTTACCTCATGGTCGTTGGATGTCTCAAGCAAAGGCAATTATCAGTGTTTAACTTAGTCCTTGATGTGAATATTGGTGGAGTTCACCTCGTTTAGGATTTATACTCTTACGTCTAAGTATAAACTAATGGGGAAACTAAGTGAATATAATACTTTAGCCTCTAAGTGAGTTGTCTTTATTTCTTTCATACATTATGCATTAGGAGATAGAGGTTTTCTTCTCTTACTATCCACAAATTCCCTTAAAAGGATTCATTTTAGTCCTCAAGTAATGTTTCTCCCTCTTTCTAAGTGTTTTTCATGGGTGTCAATAACAATTTTCAAAGTTTCATTTCAACTCATCATCTTCACCGTTTTGTGACTTAACACTGAACCAATGAGTTCATTCTTCAGTGTTCATAAGGGTCCTTTTTTCACCAAAATTCCTAAGGAGTGGGTTCATGCTAATGTAGCATGTGCATCTTAGTACTAATCATCTAACTTAGGTAATTCCGTTGTTCCCCAAAGTGATTTTTTATTTTTTGGCTGGTCTTGGGCAGTTACTGGTGCCATTTCCTGTGCCGGACAATGGTGCCAATGTTTCTAAGATGTTTCCATGCATTTCTTATCAGGATTGGGGTCTCTCTCTATGATCCAATTAAAGGTAACTCAGTTGTTGACAAGCCTATTATACCAAATGCTCCTTCTTCTCTGATTTGGATGCCCAACAGGTTGAGGTAATTTGCACCAGTTTCCTGCTACTGTGTGCAGGAAAAATGGTGCGGACAAAGCCAGTAAGTTTTGTGCACCCCAAAACATGTTGAAATTGTATGCAAAACCCTATGTTATTCTTGTAAATCTCATGCTTGCTCTTGAAAGGATAGAACCCAGGAAGGAATTTTAGACAGAAGGTGGAAAACTAGGATGTTCATGCGTGTGAATCATCTCTTGTTTTTTTTTCTTATGCAGAAACAAAAGAACAAGAAAAAAGAGCATCAATACAACCAGCTAAAACTCCAAAATTTTTAAGCAAGAATGAGGCATTTCCGGTCGACATGCATCTACAACCACTGACATTTAGCATGCATTTAGATTGCAGGTTAAATTCAACAAAATTAATTACCAAAACATAAAAGATCTCAAGTACACTATGCGCGAACACAACAGTAACAGTAACATGGTTATTTCAAATATTTTCAAGGAAAACCTCCATCATTTCTTGAGCTAAGCCAAGTCAAATATTAGTAACTCTTCCTACATGAAAATACCCCACCTGATTGTGATTTAACTGCTCGAACTCAATCTGAGCCTCTTGAGTTGCAGATCTTCCTTCCTCACTGCGTGGAGCTCCAATCTCAGACAGAGCTCCATTTTCAGCTCGTCCAACCATTCCCAGACATCTTACTTCTTCGTTTAAAAGCTCACCACAATCTCCCCTCTCTACTGAGCTCACTTTTCCTTCCCTGCTTGTTCTCCGCTCTCTCGACAAATCTTCTTCTCTGCATGAACTTTCAACTCAGGCTAGGCTCCCTCTCTCCAACGCTCCTTTCGCTCCAACTCGTGTTCCTCCTTCAAGTTTCCAGGTTTCCACCACTCTGCCTCTCTTCCCAGGTCAACTTCCTTAAATCTCCTTCTTCTCCACCTCACCGGTTTGTCCTCCCCCATCTTCTCCTTTGCATTAGCTGAAATTTCCAGCTCCTTAGTTTAAGTCTTATTTCATAGCTAGGTTTTATTTCAAAAATAGTGGAAAGGTGGCATCACAAGGGAAGCCAGCTGCCTTGGGAGAAGTGGTTCCACCTGTTTGGCCAGATTTCGCTCTTTTATCTGATTTGTCTAATTTCAATTCTGCAGTAAAAAACTTCTATTTTTCCTAAATTTCTCAATTCTATCCTGGTCAAGGTCAATTTTACAATTGTATCATAACTAGTAATATAATAAATTCCTCATTCCTAATTAATTTATTGGAGTTTCTGCATGTATTTTGAGCTAGGCTCAGGCTAGGACTTCCCTTTTCAAGCGACCTATTTATTTCTCCATCTAGCACCATTTTATATTTCTAATTTTCTTTTGAGAAGTTAATAATTACTTAATGTGATTTTTAAATCTCTTCTTTATCTTGAAAATTTGTTTCCAAATCTCCAGATCAACCCAACAATCACTCAGTTGTTATCCTAACATAATTTCTCGACACGCTCTTTCAAATTTCTCCATTGTTGGTTAAGCCACGCACATAATAAATAAGAAAAAGAAATTTTCCTATTCTTTTGTAAATGCATTGATTCATTAATTGAAATTGTATATTTACATCTATTACACTCTTCTCCCCTTAGAAAAATTTCATCCCCAAAATTGCGTAAATGTAGATCAACAAGTTAGTACAATTCTAGAAAATGCTCCCTCATGTCCTCCTCAACCTCCCATGTGGCCTCCTCATATGTTTACACTCTTCTCCCCTTATAAAAATTTCATCCCCGAAATTGTGTAAATGTGGATCAATAAGTCAGAACAATTTTGGGAAATGTTGCCTCATGTACTTCTCAACCTCCTAAGTGGTCTCCTCATATGAGTAATGCTGCCATGAAACCTTAACGAGGGGGATTGTCTTAGTCCTTAAAAACTTCTCCTTTCTGTCGAGTATCTGTACTAGCCACTCCTGAAAGGTCAAATATGGTTGTAGGTTGGCTGGCACTTGATTCAGGATATGCGTAGGGTCTACAACGTATTCCTTCAACATAGAAACATGAAATATGTTATGCACATCTATAGCGAGGGAGTGCTAACCTATAGGTGACTCTGCCAATTCTCTCATGTATCTTGAACGGGGTCCTGCGTATTTGGAACTTAGCTTACCATTCACCCCAAATCTCATCACACTCTTGGTCGAAGATACCTTCAAAAAAACATGGTCCCCAACTTGAAACTCCAAATATCTCATCTTGAAATATGAATAGCTCTTTTGCCTACTATGTACAACCATCAATTGCTTCTGAATTAGACTCACTTATCAGCATATTGCTCTATCAACTTAGATCTAATAAAATGCCTCTCTCCAATGTCACTCCAACATGTTGCTGTCCAGCAGGGTTTGCCATACAATACCTCATAGATAGCCATACCAATACTTGAGTGATAATTATTGTTGTAGGCGAACTCTACTAAGGGTAGATGCTCGTCCCAATAACCCTTCCAATCTAGTGCATATGCTCTTAACATATCCTCTAGCATCTGGATTGTCCTCTCAGAATGGCCATCGGTCTAAGGATAAATGTGGCACTGAACGTGTAGAGGTCCCCAATTCTTCTTGCATGCTCTGCCAAAAATGAGATGCAAGCCTACTATCCCTATTTGAAATAATGACCAGCAAAACTTTGTGTTGGCTAACTATCTCTCAGATGTAAAGCTTGGTAAGACTCTCCAGTGATTGTCTCTGTCTAATAGGTAAAAAGTGAGGCAACTTGGTGAGTTAGTTTGCAACAACCCAAATCGCATCATGCCCATTAGTCGTCAGTAACCTGTGACACCCCTAATTTTTAATTCATCTTATGAAAATGGGTTGAATTGAAAAGGAAAAAGTAGAATTATATTTTCAAGATTTTGATTTTTTAAGGATAACTAATGAAAGACACAAAGTTAAGCATTGAAACATCAATATTAATAATCTACTCGAGAACATAAATCCAACAACACTAAGTATATCGAATCAGAGCTTGGACGAAAATCTTGTAATTAATTTAATTTAATTTAATTAGCAATTAAAGTGCTAAATTGATTACAGGTGGGACCGACATGATGGGACATGTTGTCATAAATACAAACTAACTCTTATACAAAATTAGATGTAATAAATACCTGCTTTTAGGGCTAGTAATGATTAAAAAAACGAATTAATTTTCAACATCTAATTCCTCCACCCTCTCTCTCTTGATCAGCTCATTGGCTAGTCAGGCATTGACCCGAGGTTGCATCAAATTCTGGGCCACACAGCCGATTAAGGCCCCCTTGCCGATGCCGATGCTGCTGCAGTTGCCAGTGGCCCTTCCTCCTCTCCCCTCCCTTCTCTAGTAGGGGCGGCAAAATATGACAAGACACGATAACACGACTCGAACCCGACATGAATTTAGCAGGTTCGGGTCGTGTCTTATTGTGTTCGTGTCATTTTTGGGTCAACTCGAAAATGACACGCCAAAAATCGTGTTGTGTTTGAGTCAATCAATTTGACTTGCGTGTGGACCTGTTTGACACGCGACCTATTTACTCATCACCTTGATCCATCCAACTAAGCTAAGGTATGGTTAAAAATATAGGATGGTTCCTCAAGAACCATCCTATATTACTCATGTAAATATATAATACTAATATAGGACGGTTATTGAAGAACCACCCTATATTTCTTATAATATAGGATGGTTCTTGAAGAATCGTCCTATATTACAGTTATTACTCATGTAATATAGGATGGTTCTTTTGGAACCATCTTATTTGTCATTATTTTGATATAAATTTGTCTTTATTTGGGGTATCATATTCATATGAATCATATCTACAACTTCAGTATCAGTAATTTCAATTTTCAACCTCCATATCTGCCTCCCTCTCCAAAGTTATCTGCTTCTATAATCTGTATCACCCATACTGTATTTGTATGTACATCAACATGATACATCATACAATACAACCCATCTGCTGCTGATCTAAGCTATCATTGAAAATTGATGATCAAGTATCAACCCATCTGCTGATCAAAACACCAACTTCCCATTCACATCATTGAAATTTGAAAGTTTGAAACAAAGAAAGCACATACATTGAAACAGTGTACTTCAATCAAAAGAAAAATAGAACACATCCATTGAAATGAACTGATCTTTGTATTATATTTGAGTAAAATGTATATACATGAATGATAATATACATTCATTTACATCACTGAACTACAAATTAAAATTCATAATATGATCTGTCCATTCCATTCTAATATCATCTAGATCCAACTGGGAGTAACTCTTGGTTACCAAATCTACAACTTCAATATAAGTAATGTCAATTTTCAACCTCCATATCTGCCTCCCTCTCCAAAGTTATCTGCTTCTATAATCTGTATCACCCATACTGTATTTGTATGTACATCAACATGATACATCATACAATACAACCCATCTGCTGCTGATCTAAGCTATCATTGAAAATTGATGATCAAGTATCAACCCATCTGCTGATCAAAACACCAACTTCCCATTCACATCATTGAAATTTGAAAGTTTGAAACAAAGAAAGTACATACATTGAAACAGTGTACTTCAATCAAAAGAAAAATAGAACACATCCATTGAAATGAACTGATCTTTGTATTATATTTGAGTAAAATGTATATACATGAATGATAATATACATTCATTTACATCACTGAACTACAAATTAAAATTCATAATATGATCTGTCCATTCCATTCTAATATCATCTAGATCCAACTGGGAGTAACTCTTGGTTACCAAATCTACAACTTCAATATAAGTAATGTCAATTTTCAACTTCCATATCTGCCTCCCTCTCCAAAGTTATCTGCTTCTGTGATCTGTATCACCCATACTGTATTTGTATGTACATCAACATGATACATCATACATTACAACCCATCTGCTACTGATCTAAGCCATCATTGAAAATTGATGATCAAGTATCAACCCATCTGCTGATCAAAACACCAACTTCCCATTCACATCATTGAAATTTGAAAGTTTGAAACAAAGAAAGCACATACATTGAAACAGTGTATTTCAATCAAAAGAAAAATAGAACACATCCATTGAAATGAACTGATCTTTGTATTATATTTGAGTAAAATGTATATACATGAATGATAATATACATTCATTTACATCACTGAACTACAAATTAAAATTCATAATATGATCTGTCCATTCCATTCTAATATCATCTAGATCCAACTGGGAGTAACTCTTAGTTCCCAAATCCGCCTGCAAGAAACATATAATAACTTAGTTCAGAGATCAGACATGTAATCTTGGATTCAGTTAGGAAATATACAAATCAAAAGTGTAACATTGGTTAGTAAGTCTAAGTGTCACCTTTCTCAATTGTGAGACTGTAACTCCATTGCAAAAGAGATTTCTTATGTATCTAAGAACATAATATCCACACTCCCAATCTAATTTTTGTTTAGGGCACTGCAGAACAATGCCACTAAAGACAATAGAAAAGTTTCAAAATATAATTTCCAATAAGTTCAGGTTTAAAATTATATCAAAGAGTCTAAAGAGCAGTAATTAGTAAACCGTACCTTGGCCTTCTTCTAGTTGAGTTTTGGTAGGTGGTGAATGCCTTCCCTCTCAGCTCATTTATACCATGCTCTACACACATATAATTGAAAAGCATTAGATTATGAATATTATTATAGTTGCCAGGTGAGTAGTTATATTATAATAAAAGGAATAATAAAGACTTACTTGTTTATAATTTCCATAAGGTGTTCTTGAATGTGTGCTCCACATGAATAAAAAAAAATTGCATGGCCTCCATGCACATCCAAAGCTAGTAGCATCCAATAAGACCTATAATTAAAAATAACAATTCAATTGAATTTTCTCTAATCTTAATTGATATAGTATTCATGTGTATGAATTGTGAAATTAAAATGGCATAATTAAGCAACATATGTTACAATGTACTCGCTATTGTAGGGAATCAGTAAGGCTTGCCCCTTTGCACAACTCATGAGACCAGGAATGATATCTTCACTTAGTTTGTCCGCGGGCAAATAGTCCAATTGAAAGACAAGAGAAGGGTCAAGGAACTTGTAAATGTCCTTGATCTCTAGTCTTTGCAAGCCATCATGCAAATACCTGCATTTGGAATTTGGGTTAATGTCAAATAATTATTAAGTGTTGTTAAAAAAGCAAGATTAAGTAATGTTACATTGATTCGTAAGTCTTAACTGTAATAGAGTAGAGCAGTTACACGACGTACCCTATATAGACTACGATGTGGATGTACTCCAATTGATCCATATTACATATGGCTAAGAGGTCTTCCTTGAAGAGTGGAACCTCAACCACATCGTTTGAAAGCACACCTGCCTCTATCCTTACATGCTTCATTGTTTTGTGTTCATCAACTAGTCTGTACAGTACCCTTAGTAATGGAGGTGTGTTAGGTGGAACCTCCACCTGATCCCTACAATGTAGATGTAATCATGTAACATTTTAGAAATTAGTAATGAATATATACAACATATACTAGTATACTAGCATATATAAAAGAAGACACACAGTGAGGTAAAATTAGAATATTTTATAATATAACATTGTGACTACTGACTTGTGAGTAGTGAGCACCTAACAAGTGCTTTAAACTTGTTAGTTGTTTCATTGTTCAAGTTCACATGTAACATGATACAACTATGCAAATATGAAATATATATAGCTATTACTACCTGGGAAGGCTGGGATGTGGCTACACTTGACACTACGCTAGAATTTGCCAACAGCAAGGTTTGTGTCAATTGCCCCTTGTGTTGCTTTTTGTGATCTGACATGTTGCAGACAATATTAATCAATTAACAATTTAGGACGACTTAAAAAAATGTAGGAGAAAATGAAGCCATGCCATGACTACAGTTAGTATATATGTACATTGGAATTGGATATAATTGGTTTTATGTGTTTCTCTGGCCAACACACATGATATCCAATTGCATCCCCAACAATTTCAACATCATCCCCTTCGACTGGAAATGGAAGGGGAGCATCTGGTTGAATCGCAGCAGTGATGCACACGCGCTTAGTGTGTGGAGGCATCAACTTACCATGCAAGGTGGCGGAAGTCATGGGCCGAACCTCGTACAATGTTGCCACAGCTACATGGTTCTCAAATGTATGTACTTGCAACATACATTGACCCACCAACATTTGAGAAATGACATATATATATATAATAATTAATGATGTAATGTAAACTAAAAAGGTTAGTAAATAAGTAACATTGTAAAACTAAATATGTCAATATACATACCTCATTAATCGGGATATCACATTCAAGTACTTGTTCTGCCAGCTCTTCATCTAATGGAGGACTAGGAGTGCAGCTATTGTCAAATTGGGGTGGTTGAACCTGAGGTTAAGCTTCAACTTGAGGGCCAACATCCTCACATGAGGTTCTTCTGCCACCCTGGAGTTCCTTCAATAGTTGATCTTTGATCATGCTATATATCTCCACAACAGTTTGCTTCTTCCATTCTTCAAATTCTTGTAGTGTGGGAGCCTTTTGTTTGGGGAAGAACTTGGAAGGAACAACACCTCGACCTTGGCCCCTTACCCTGCCAGGGTGCTCATCCTTGTTGACCATTGCCCTATACAGGATGTCCCCCTTTGCAGCAGTGCTGCTAAGAGTCCCTGTAGTTGCACTTGCTGCACACGTAAAGATCATAACATGATCAAATCACTATTATATATGTAATATTTATATAATGTACTATGCAAGGGTATAAAAGTATTTAACTAGGCAGTATGCAGATAAAGTAAAAGTATAAAACTTAAAGTCTTAAACCACTTTCAATTCTTGAAGCAATTGTTGCAGCTGTCTTGTTGGCAAAGGTGTGGGAGTTACACCCTTTCGAATGTGCCATTTTCCATAGAATAGCACGGTCGATGGGCTTCGTTGTCCTAGCCTTCTTTTGCTGTAATAAGAGACACTAAGTCATAGTTAATAAATAAAAATCTACTATGATTAGACAAATGGAATGTCACATGATATACTTACTACATCTGCCTTTAATCATGTATAGCCAACCCTTGAAAGGTGCTGCGGCATATGGTTCTGTGCACGCGCCTTCTGTCCTTGTATACGCTTTTCTTGGACATCAAAGTAATGTTATCAAAATATAATCAATTATAATACTTACAAGAATCAAAATTTAGCTTGGCTACTTCAAGTTGTGATTATCTCAAAATCAGGAGATAGCCTATACTGTACAAATTGATTCCATGCTTCCTGGTCAATGAAGCAGGAATACAACTGAGGGACCATGTTAAGCGTAGAAGGATCATGGGAATTTGGAAGTATGTACTTCCTTGCAAGCGCACTCTTCCATTTCCTCCATTGTTCAGTAGCTCCTAGCAATGCTTGCTTCTTGCACTCATCGGATACGTTAAAGGTAGACTACAAAACAAAAGAAGAAGCATGTTAAAGTGACTAACTTACTAGTGAGTATTGTAGCAACTTTGTGTATCGTGATTCATATGCAAACAAAAATAAAATATATAAATATAAAGGACATATTATGTTATATGTAGGAAGAATTTACATACCTTGACCATTTCCCATATTGAATCTTTGACTTGTGGCGATACAAGTCTCCAATCAGTCACTGATACTGGCACAAGTCTTCTAACAGTGCAACATATGAAGCTAGCATAGGCATGTGCAGCACCACCAATTGGTTGACCTCTACTATTGAATTGTACCATTTCTTTTATTCCAACTGAGGTTCTCTTATTTATACGATCCATTTGTGTTGGCCCCCTCTCCCTGACCTTTCTCTTGACACTGACTGCCACTGGTGGTGTTACTGATGGATATGTGATTGATAGCCTTGATTGTTCTACTTCTATGTGTTGTAATTGTTCTACTTGTACCTCTTCTACCTCTTCTACTTGCTCCATGTTTGCTTCACAAATAAAAATGAAAATGACTATAGTTAGATAAGAAAAGTGGAAGATGCCTTCCAAATATTTCTGTTCAAGAGACAATTCTAACATATAAATGTTAGATCTGTGCACATCACCCATCAAATTGAGGGCTCATGTGTGACAAAAGCACAATTTATGCATGTTTACAAGATATGTTAATAATGCAGTTGCTTTCCTCATTAAGAATTTAAGAGCATAGGATGTTCTCCAGTATTGTAATCCCTTCCCTAATTCTATGACTTCTTTCTTTTAGTCAATGCTTTATACCAACAAAATATTGAAGGTTAACCACTGTGCAAGTGCAAAGATAGGTAGAACTTGGAAAAAAACAAGTTTTTGTTGTAGTGCAAGCGGTTGCCATAATTGAGTTTATCATATAGTGTTACTATATCCAGATTCTAGAATACTAATGGATCAAACAACTGGTAGAACACACACTTGATAAGTGGAAACAATAGCATGACTATCACGAAGATAAACATAGACATGATTATCCTTAGTTATATTCCACTTATCACAACTACATATGCACGGGATCTTCTCTTTGTACACTCCACATTTTTGAAGTCTCAAAATGAGTATGCTGGGGAAGATGGACTACTGCAACAGGACTTCTTGTAGAAAAGCAAAGAGCATAAAATCTTATATGGTGGAAAGTAATTAACAAAAAATAAAAAATTTGAAAAAAGATACTGGTTTTTACGGTTATTACAGAACTGCATACAGATGCTAAAAGTCATAAATACATAACTTTTTTCACTTAGATCTGTGAAAGATCGAAGTTGAATGGTCATTTTCATCTTCTCAGATTAAAACCCATCAAGATATATGGAAAATAGTTAACATAAACAAAAAATCTGAAAAAAGGTACTAGTTTTTACGTTTTTTACAGAATTGTATATAGATGCTAAAATTCATAAATACATACCTTTTTTTGCTTAGATCTCTGAAAGATCGAAGAGGAATGGTCATTTTCACCTTCTTAGTGGGTTGGAGTCTGGACAGTTGAAAGATTGAAATTAGGGCTGATGAAGGTTGAAAACGATATATAGAAGTAATATAAGATGGTTCTTAAATAACCGTCCTATAATATAGAACAATATGTATATTATAGGACGGTTATTTAAAAACTATCCTATAATATATAGAACAATATAGGACAGTTTTTAAATAACCGTCCTATACTATAGAACAATATGTATATTATAGGACAGTTATTTAAAAATTGTCCTATATTGTTCTATATATTATAGGACGGTTTTTAAATAACCATCCTATATTTCATTATATATATTATAGGACGGTTATTTAAAAACCATCCTATATTGTTCTAACTTCTATATATTATAGGACGGTTTTTTTCTAACCGTCCTATAAGACTACAAGTTATTTATAGCATGGTTATTTAGTAGAAAGGTATATGTTAATGTTGTTGCATAACCGTCATATAAGCTATAACTATAAGAGTAGACTATAAGAGTTATTTATTTAATTAATCTTAGTTGAGGATGTGCTTAAATAAAAATAGTTATTAAGTATAGAGTAAAAAAAGAGTTATGTAATTAACTCATCTTAATTTCCTTAAGGACGAGCTTAAAAACACATGGCATATATGTAATTAACTCATTTCAGTTGAGTATTAGCTTAAAACCAAAGTTATGTAAGTAACTCTAACTTATCCTGTCATACTCAATTCAATAGTTGTTGAGGTTGAGGATGAGTAAAGTAAGTGTTATGTATTTAACTCATCTGATTCTAATCTCAGTTGAGGATAAGCTTAAAAAAGCAAAGTTATGTAAGTAACTCATACTCAATTCAAAAGTTGTTGAGGATAAGTAAAGAAAGAGTCATGTAATTAACTCATTAGGTAAGAATGATTCAATGAAAATAGAAATAGTTTTGTAATTAACTCAGTAGCTTGAGAATGAGTATAGAAAGAGTTATGTAATTATCTCATTAGTGAACAATGAGTATAGGAAGGGTCCAAAGGGAATAGTTATTAGTTATGTAATTAACTCATTAGGTGAGGTGAGAATGAGAATAGAGAATAGGAGTTGTGTTAAATTAACACAAATGTTGAATGGTATTACTAAGGGAGTTACTAAATTTTACTCTACATGAATGATGGATCAACAATCATCAATGGATCATGGATGAATGAGTTATTCCTAATCTATTATCGAGTTAGAAATGAGAAAAAAATATTGAATTATATGAGTTCGATATATGATATTCATGAATTTGATGAAAAAGAGATATATTAGATCAATTGGAGATGACATGTGAAATTAACATAAGAAAATCATTAGCATTTATAATTTTATACAATATATGATAGTTTGTTAGTCACTCACTTGTACTTGTACAAGTTACAAAACTTGGTTAACTAATTTTCTACTAAGTGTAACTTGTAAGTTTAACTGACAATGTGTAGCTAATCTTAAAATGATTGATAAGAATATTAGAGAGTCAGAGATAGTGTGTAGGTCGTAGCTATTAGCTAAGTCTTAGGTTATAACTTATAGTTATAGCAAACAACCAGCCAGGCTAGGGCGCTTTAGCATAAGACTTCAAATTCAATTGGATAATTGGATTTGGGTTTACTTACATTTAAAAAGACAAAACAATTGCCTTAGACTAGATTGACTTAGTAAGTTAGTACTTAGTAGACCTACATAATTATTAATTAGTTAAAGTTAAACCTTTATGTTTTTAGTTTTCATTTTGTTTTTTCGCCACTATAAGGGGGGCCCACACATCGAATCTAACATCAAGGACTCAAAATATTTGACAAATGATTGAAGTGTGAGTTTCATTAACTCTAGTTGCCACTTGCCAGTTTGGAATTAGAGGAAAGAAGGCTATTTGTCCCCATCAGGCAGGCCGACGCCAAGGCTAGGCTATTTGCCGGCACATGCAGACTAGTCTGGCACATCACAGATTGGTAAAGTACCAATAAACCTGAACCATATAATCCTTATGTGTAAAATAGGATGGTTAGTCCTTAACCGTCCTATATTCTTATGTAAATATAGGACGGTTAGTGCATAACCGTCCTATATTCTTATAAAAAATAGGATAGTTAGTGCATAACAGTCTTCTATTGCCACAATATAGGACGGTTAATGTATAACTGTCCTATATTGTATAAATATAGGACGGTTATGTATTAACCGTCTTATTTGGTTTTCTTTTCTATTATAGGACTATTACGTCCTAACCATCCTATATTTTTATTAAAATAGGACAATTGTCAACTAAATTGGTTAAAGGATCCCCAACCCAACCCAACCCAACCCAAGTTGCTTTTATAATTTACAATTTTACATCTGTTTCAGATTTTCCTTTCCAGATATCTTCTTCAAGTTCAACCCTTCTAGCACGATGAGCAGCAACACCCCTACTACAGGTACAACACCACATGTATGTGTTTGTTTTTTGTTATGTCTTTATGAAATCATGATCGTGACTTTCATTCCTCACTCTCACTCCCTTCCCTTATTAGTAATTGTTGGTGTAGTGTTTAGTTTACTGTCAGTGTGAACTAATTTTTTTTTTGTCATTTGCATTTTGCAATATAGGCACAAGTTAAAGTTGGGAGCACTGATGTTTCTGATAACTTGAATATGCTACACCACAACAACGATGATGATGAGCTTACTGATTTGGAGAATGTGGAGTTAGTTTCAAAATCCAATAGAGGTAAAAAGCATAGGAAACTAATGACTCCTGTTTGAAATTTTTTTGAACACCTTCCTCTATTAGAAGATGGAAGGCAAAGGTGTAAATGCAAGAAGTGATTTGCAATATATATTTACGATAGCAAATTTGGTACTGGTAACTTAAAACGTCATATAAAGACTTGTCAACGGAGCTCTTCTCGTGATATAGGCAAGTTGCTTTTAGCTCAAAGTCAGGGGAGTATGTCACTAAGTGTAGCTTTAGATAATAAGTTTGATCCTAAAGTTTATTGTGAGTTAGTAGCAGCTGCAATTGTTCTGCATGATTTGCCTTTCCAATTTGTTGAGTATGATGGAATTAGAACTCTACTGAAATATTTACGTGCAGATTTGCACTTGATTAGTAGGAATACAGTAAAAGTAGATGTTTTGAGAATATATAAAAGAGAAAATGGAAAGATAAAAGAGATGTTAGAGTTGGCACCTAGCAGGATAAGTTTGACATATGATTTGTGGACTTCTTGTATTACTGACGGTTATATAAGTCTATTAGCATATTTTCTAAATAGTCAGTGGGTCTTACAAAAGAGGATATTAAATTTCTATTTCCTACCACCTCCACATAATGGAATATCATTAGCTGAAAAGGTATACTCATTATTGGTAGAATGGGAGATTGAGCAAAAGATTTTTTCAATCACTTTAGATAATGCTTTTGCTAATGATTCTTCTATTGAGCTGTTAAGGCATCAATTAAATATCAGGAACACTCTTGTTTGTGGTGGAGAGTTCCTTCATCTACATTGTTATTGTCATGTTTTGAATTTGATTGTGCAAGCTGTTTTGAAAGAAATTGATGATGTTATTCAAAAAATTAAAGAGAGTATCAAGTATGTCAAAGCATCACAAAGTAGAAAACAAAATATTTTAGAGTGTGTGACTCACATGTCAATTGAGACAAAAAAGGGCTTAAGATAAGATTGTCCTGCAAGATGGAATTCAACCTATTTGATGCTTGAAAGTGCTCTTTGTTACCAACGTGCATTTTGTCATTTAGAACTAAGTGACTCAAATTATAAGCACTGTCCTTCTTTCAATGAATGGGAAAAGGCTACAAAAATTTTAAAGTTTTTGGCAGTTTTTTATGATGCCACTTGCATGTTCTCTAGATCCAAGTATCCCACTCTACTTTCATGCAGCATTTGTAATTTATTTGAGTTTAACACAATACATGAGAAGTGATGATGATTATATGAAGCGTATGTCCACCCAAATGTTTGCTAAGTTTTCAAAGTACTGGTATGAATTCAGCACCATTTTGGCAATTGCATGTGTGTTGGATTCTCGGTATAAGCTCTCCTTTGTGGAATTCTCGTACAAGAAATTGTTTGGCAGTGGCTGCTTGGAGTTTGCTCAAGCTCGAGAAAAGTTATTCTCTCTCTTCAATGAATATATGGTTAAGATTTATCCTATTTCTTCCTCCTCATCTTCTCTAGTGGCTAGAGGTGCTGATGATAGACAAAACATGTCATATAGTCAAGAGGTTTTAGATGTCATGAAGGCATTTTTATTTATAATTGTATCTTTCATTATATGTCGCTTACTATTTAGCATATTAAAATTTGCTATGAATTGTCTTATAGTACATTGAATAATATAATTGCATTTGCATTGGGAATTTGATTCATTTGAAGGTGAAGGAGGTACTTTGGCTATGCAAAAATCACAATTGGAGCTTTATTTGGATGAACCAAGATTGCAAGAGTCAAAGCTAGACATTCTTGCATTCTGGAAAGGCAATCAATACATCTTGTTTGACTAATAATCTCATGTAAACACTATTTTCTGTAATCTTATTTACATTTATATTTGATTCAAATGTTGATTTTGGGTATCCTAAACTTGCTACCATGGCTCGTGATGTCTTGAGCATTCCTATATCTACAATTGCATCAG
This sequence comes from Warburgia ugandensis, assembly GCA_035236585.1. Taxonomy (NCBI): domain Eukaryota; kingdom Viridiplantae; phylum Streptophyta; class Magnoliopsida; order Canellales; family Canellaceae; genus Warburgia; species Warburgia ugandensis. The sequence goes on along the minus strand of CP141129.1, from coordinate 72,098,334 downwards.
AGTCTGCTTTTAGTATTGGTGGTCGGGTTCTTGATAATATAGATCTACTTTAAAGCCAGATACCGTGCAAGCATTGATTTGTGTAAGAGATTGGCTATATGGATTGAAAGGTAATAGTTTATAATTCTATATTTACATTATATTTTATATGAGCTTAGTGATGACTAATGCATGTTTATTCTATATGATTATAGACTCTACCATTACAGTTGCCATGGATGAGCTTGTCGAGGACATTGTAAGCATAAGTAGCAGTGCAGGATCATTTCAATCAACTGAAGACTCTAGATCAATTCATTTTGATTAATTTGTATAATTTTTATAACTTATTTTAATTTGTTGTGTTTGATACATTGATGGAAGTAGATTTCCCTCATGTGCTACTTAATCCCTATTTATTTACTACTATTGTGGTTATTTGATTCATTTCAGTCTCTTTTACATATCATGTGATGTGAGTGGTGTAAACAAATGTGTTGCTTCTAAATAAAATAATAAAATATTACAAAAACTTCATTGGTAATTTGGTATAGTTCAATTTTCACTAATACTAGTTAGTAATGCTTTTTTATATTTGTCTATATACTTGTCGTGTGGATCAGTGGATAGAGCAATGACAATGAGCATGAAAGGAGTTAGAGAAATGAATTCCATCCTAATAATTTATGTGGGGGTTGGATTGAAAGTTTAGTTATTTATAACTGAAAGACCCATGCCATTGAATTCTGATTTTTTGCTGCAGAACTTCATTGTCCTTGCTTCAGGTGATCAGAAGATCAAAGATTCAGTTAAGTCAGAATCAGAAGATCAGTCACAACCTTCCAATAAAACATGTAACATATAGGATGGTTATGACATAACTGTCCTATAAAACTAACATATAGGACGGTTATTTCACAACCGTCCTATATGTTATGTTTTATAGGACGGTTATGTCATAACTGTCCTATGTTTTGTGGTTGGTTTGGCAACGGCTCCATTCACTTGGGTGCAGTTTTTTTACTAAGTCGTAATAGGAAAATCGAGTCGTTTTATGTCGTGTCGTGTAATTTCGTGTCATGTATCCAACATGAGTCAGTCAATTAATCGTGTAGTCAGTCAATTAATCGTGTTACACAGGTCGTGTCGTGTCATTTTTTTAAGAACCGGGTCGTGTATGAGTCGTAGGTTTTTGACACGACTATTAATCGTGTCATGTTCGTGTCGACCCATAACTCTAATCATGTCGCCAACCTGAATTGCCACCCTTATTCTCCAGTAAGCTCCATCATTTAGACCCCCTACCTCATTGACAGGACTTGCAAGATAGCCGTGTAACAGTGGCTGCCACTTCTAATCAGGCTGCCTGTGCGCAGCCATGAACCCCACCGCCTAAACCTCTCTCTCTATCTTCTCTCTCTAGCACTGTCGACTTGATGCACCTACACACAAAGGCCGGCTGCGCCAAACCCACCTTTCCCTTTCACTCTCTCCTGTGCAACAGTCGACACGACGCCGAATCTGGACCATCACGCCGCAATCCCCCTTTCCCCTTCTCTCCTCTTCCCTGGTAGGCTTTCCCCTTAGTGTAGCATGTCGATACCCTTGCGTGCATAGACCAACGTCTGCACTACCTCTTCTTCTCTCGCTGCTTTCCTTAGATTGATCAGTAGCGACCTGAAGCCAGCACAGGCTGGCTGGCCGCACTAGTCCCCCTTTCTCCCCTGCTCTCTCTCTCTCTCTCTCTCTCTCTCTCTCTCTCTCTCTCTTGTATGTGCGTGTGTATTGGTTCTAGGAGTTGACTGGGTAGCACCCTCCCCTTCCCCATCTTCTCTTATTTACTAGCATGGTCTAGCTATTGAAGTAGGCTGGAGTGCCCTTCAGTCTCTCTCCCTATGATCAAACTTGGCCGGTGATTGAATTAGCTACCGCTAGCCACCTACGCAGAACCCTGTTTCTCCTTCCGTATTCCCCCCCTGAGCAATGAACTTGGCATCCTTCTAGAGCAGGATGGAGTGCGAGGCCACTTGACTCACCCACCAAGTCTGACTCGTTTCCCACTCGCTCTATCTCAGCTAAGTTAGCACTAGTAGACCTTGCTACCCCCTAAGACTTTGGTCTCTTCTACTGGTCAATCTAGGAAGAATCTCGCTGATCTGAGACATTCATCATGATCCTCTGGATGTGGAGAATAAATCCCATCAATCAATTTGGCCATCAATGAAGATCTGATAGTGATCTCAAGTTAATAATGATGTATGGTCATGATCTAGTTGATCTGTAACCAATCTGACCATCCATCATCATCTAGCTCATGATCTATCACCAAATGTTAGATCCATGACCAAATTAGCAAAATTCCCCATATGATCCAATTGTTAATCAATCACCACCACTCAAATTTGTTACCGATTTGACCTTTGATCACAATTGAACCGCTGATCGGACACTAGATGTAAGATCTGCAATTGATCTATTTCTTTAAGATGATCTAACCCTTGGTCAACTACCTAACACCTAGATCAACCACCAATTGGAGCTTTCATGTAGATTTTACCATAGATTTAGCACTCTATTTGAGCCATTCATTCTCAAAATTTTGGACCAAAGGCACCAAACCACCTCAGAGACAATGTTGTACATGTATTTAAGTAATTAGAGTAAGATGACTATCAAATCTTATATAAATTGATTAAATTTTATTTTATTTGATTATTCTTGATAAATTATAACAAATTTAGAAAATAAACAAGATTAGAATGGATTAAACCTTGGAAATAATAATTGAGATATTTATATTATTAATTAAATTAATCTAATGGTTAGATTAGTCTGATGACCTTAGGTTTGAAGATTTGATGTTAAGAGGACTTGAAGCTATTGATTTAATTGATCAGAATTTAATCTGACTGTCGGATCAATAGATTAAATATTAGAAAAAGAAATATACTATGGGTCAGGTTGATTTCAACAAAATTTGGGAGCAGATGTATGATCTGGACCGTTGATCTTTAATCAGCAGTCCGGATTTGAGGATTTTACAAAATAAAGTGATATGCCTAGGATCAGAGGTCAGCAAGGGCAAGATCATCACATTTAATGATGATCAAAGACTAGATGAGTAATAAATGAGAAATTGTGAGTAAATGATTAACTTAAAATAAAAAATATGCTAATTGATGTGAAATTGAGATCGTTGATCATTCATAGGATTTTGATAGCCATATTCGAGGTAGGAGGAATTTAAGATGTTAATTTTCACAAATTGCATGATCTTTTGCTATTATTATAATGTGATTTTGATAATTACATAATATTTGATTGAATGAATCATTTATAAAATTATAATTATTGTGTGATATTATACATGTAGTATTTATGGAATGAATTATGAAATGAAAAAATTATAGTTTTGTATATGGAGAATTGTTGCATTATTATTATATTTCCTTGGATTTGAAATTCATGTCATTCATTTAAAAAACATGGTTTAATAGTGCATGACATGTTTTATCTCCACTTGATTTGACTTGAAAGCCGGATAGGCTTGATTTGATACGAGAGTACCATCTATGCATACAATATAGTGTTTTTCGTGGATTTGATATGAGACAAGCATGTAGCCTGATATTATTATTATTATTATTTTATATACGAGCATGGAGGCCTGGTGGATTTTGTTTTCAATAGGCATAGGCTTGTGGATGCTATGATAGGAGGGATGTAGGGTTGGCCACCTACCCTCTGACTTTATGAGATGATAGATACCTGCCCTGAAGATGGGCAAATCTTGTAGGAGGTAGTATCATGGGTAGTCCACAACTATACGTCAGATTAGCCCCCATGGATGACTGATATTTAGATTTGCATTTTGTTGTTGATGGAGAGTGACAATCGATAGACTTGGGAGTTGGTTATCGCTGTGAAAAAGTTTTGTGAAAAAGTGTTTTAAAAATCTAGGTCGTCACACAACTTGACTACCAAATCCATTGTGATGTGGTCCTACTTTCATATCAAGAGCTCTAAAGTCTATAACAATCCTGAGGGCCTCTAATGCTTTGCCTTGACTCGCTGATAAGTAATACATTGTGTTGCACGTTGCTCAATGTCCTTCTTCATTCTCAGCCACCAAAATTGTCTCCTCAGATCATTGTACATCTTCATATCCCTTGGGTGCATGGTGAACTTAGAATAGTGAGCTGCCCTCAATAACTCCTGTCTTAAGTCTGAAATGACTGGCACAATCATTCTACCACAAAGTCTGACTTTGCCATCGATTCGCCTCTCGAAGCCCTCTTGGCCACATAGTGCCTGAATCTCTCTACATGATTGCTATGCCTGTAGGGTCTAGTTTATGAAAGTGAATTGGATGGTGAGATTAGCAATCATGCCACTCAACTTCCTACTAAGGGCATCGACAACTATGTTAGCCTTGCCTGGATGATACTATATGGTGAAGTCAAAGTCCTTTAAGTAATCTAGCCAACGTCTCTGCCTCATATTGAGGTTGCTTTGTGCGAATAAGTACTTGAGGCTCCTATAATCAGTGGAAACATCAAACTTAAACCTCACCCAATGGGTAAACCAAGCACACAGACATCTTATCCCATGGACTATCGATGTAGGTTTATGAAGAGCAAAGTGCCTACTAATGCAAATTTTTTCACTTGCACACACATGCACATACACTAAGTACATCATTTCAAGAGTATGATCTCGAAAACTATATAAGGAAATGAAAGAGTGTTTGTAAGGAATGCATATCTCACCGACTTTCAATTTAGGACTAAACATTGGTGTTGTTTGAAAAGTGAAGGGACTATAAATTCAATTGAAATTTAGGTTCCCTCCAAAACTAAAGACATGCCAACTTCCACAAATACCCATTTGTTTCAAAGTAATCCCACACACATGTACAAATATGTTTTGTAAGTTGATTTTATTTAAAGCAATTTCAACATCTAGCTTTGGAGGTGTGAGGTTCGAAGGTGATTATATAAAAAAATGGAAAGGCAAAGGGGATGAAATCAATTCACAAATTAGCTGATTGCCTCTTTTTTTTACTTCTTTTCTATTATTTTTTCCTATGTTTCTCCTCCTCGCAAGAGCACAAGAACATTTCAAAAGACATGCAATGGTCTAGCGTGACTCGATCAAGATTGAACAGGTAGCCTTAGTGAGAACTTCAAACACTATACTTATAGGCTCTACATGTGGCAAGCCCTAGCTTAGATCTATCTATGTGTTCTATCAGTTCCTAATCAAACTATCTATGGTTAAATCCACATTCACATGATGCTCATATTGAATGCAATGGGTTAATGCTAAGGGATCCTTGAGTGTAGTGCTACCTTTAAACTCATGGGGATGAACTAAGAGTCGATTAGAAGCCTTCCATTGATGATACACAACATGCTCTATTTGACACATCTTGAAAATAATAGACCAAGAGTTGATATTTTTGTTAGGCTCTTTGATCACTTTCAATCATTGAGTCATGATTTTCTAGAATAATTCATCAGTTTATTATGACTTTGAGAGTTCAAGGTATATGCAATATAAAGTTTATGTTGTAAATAAATGATTGTATGTGCAATATGCAAATAAAGGGTGATCATACCTTAATTAATATTTTCATTTCACCTCCATGTATTACGTTGTTGATATCTTCCTTGATTTTAGGTCAAAGAGTGCTTCATTCTATCTTTCTTTATATACATTTTGATGGTGCGTCATTTCATGTTTTGTTTAGGAACCCAATATGTCTTAAAATATGTCATAGTTATTTTCTACATATGTAGCTATATGAATCTATATATGAATAGTCATTTATATTTTTTATCATCTCTTAATCATCAATTACCTCATGATTCAAGGTTAGCATTTTCCTAGTAGAGTTCTAGGAAGAGTTGTAATGAGGGTTTTCAAACATTGATTAAGTTCATTACCCATACTATTATGTTTATGGTAATTCTTTATTAAGGTCATCTTCTATAATTGAATTTTAATAGAGTCACCATGTTGATGTTTAACCACAAGTGCATGAGCTATTGTAGTATAGCTATGGAAATATGGGTCGATCCCATAGGGACTCGCTTGAAAAATAAGGAGTCTAAACAAAATTTAATTATCTAAAACTTAAAGAAAATAACAGAATTAAACTAACTATTTAGCTTTATTCAAATGATGCAATTTACATAAATTTTAAGTCCAAAAAGCAGAAAATAAAGCTAATTAAACATCCTTGAATTATACCATCTGTGGAGAGCACTATCCCTAGATAACACTGTCAAAATATGGATAAGATAAAACTTAAATAGAATGGGGACACAGATGTAAATAAAAGGAAAAGACAGAAATGTAATTAAATTTAAAGGAGGAAGGGCACAACTAGAATTTGATAAATAAAAAAAATCTAGTTTTTAAGAAAAAACCAAACGAAGAAGAAAGTTGGAGGAGGGAGAAGAGGGAAGAAGGAGAAGGGGGAAAGGGAGAGGAGAAGAGAGGAGGGGAAAAGGAGGGAAACCCAACTTGGGTTTCCGTTCCTAGACCGCCCGACAGTGGAAATTGCCGAAATAAAGGAGCGCGAGATAGAGGGAGAGTTGGAGTGTGCGAGGCTAGCTAGTGAAGATGGATCTGTGATGGTGATGGGATGAAGCTTGGGGTTGACCGACAACGGCTCTGGTGTGGTGCTGGACAGGAGAGCCGGCTAGTAGAAGTTGGTCGGTGATTGGTCTGGTTCGCATTGGGGCAAATGCTGGTGATGGAGAAGAGGTGAGGAGAGGGTGGTGTGGAGAGATGGGAAGAGAGAATAGAGGAGAAGTGGGTAAGAGAGAAGAGGTTTGAGAGAGTTGGGGAGATAGAGGAGAAGAGCGTGGTAGGGGTGGTGTGTGAAAAAGGAGTATGTAGAGGGAATAGAAGAACAGAGGGCTGAAGCGAGAAATGTGGGGAAGAGAGTGGTGAGGAAAGAGATGGACCGAGGGTGCTGGGGACTATTACCCAGTGGGAATGACAAGAGAGAAAGTAGAGAGTAGTGATGTGGGGAGAAGAAAGAGAGAGATGGGCTAGTACGGTGAGATAAAGAAGGAGATGGAACAAGAGAAAGAGAAAGATGAGAGAGTGTGGTTGAGAAAGGGAGTTTGGTGCATTGAGGTACAAAATATAGGAGAAGAGGAAGTTAGAATGTGTGCAAGAGGGCTGGTGAGCGATAGGAGAAGAGAGGAGAGAATGGAGAGAAAGAGAGAAGGGGGAGAGAGTGAAAGTGAGGTGAAAAAAAAAGAGAACAAGGGAGAGAGATAGACGGAATGAAGGAAGGTGGGAGTGAAGAAGAGGACAAAGGGATGGTGAAAGAGATGGGCGGGAACATGAGAGAGAGAGGTAGTAGGGAGAGAGACATGGGAAAGAGAAGAAGAGAGGTAAGGGGAAAGAAGGCAAGAGGAGAGGGGTTAAGAGAGAAAGGTAAGGGGCTAGGAAAGGAAAGTGAGAGAGTTATGCGTGAGATGGGGATGGGAAAGGAAAGAGAAAAAGATAAGAATAAGGAGGGAAAGAGGGAGTAGTAGGAAAGAGAAGTGGGGAATGAGGGTTGGGGGAAAGAAAGAGAATGTTAATTTGGGTCTCCTCCTTTGACTTCAAAAACTCCTCCACAATTACAACTTGCCTTCTCCATGTTTTTCCTTTTGTCCATGATTCCCAATTAAGCTCCAATGTCTTCTAGAAAACTATCCCATCTATCTTTATAAGTGATCTAGCTCATCCAATGCGCTTTAAGATGATCTACACCATTAACTTTTAATCATAGTAGACCATGCATCTTTTGGTTGATTTGCAAAATAAAAGACCAAATTAGAATCATCTGAACTATACATTAATCATCTAATGAGCTCTAATGATCATTTGATCATTGATTTTGACAAATTACGGTTTGGATAATCAATTGGAGCTAAATTTAAAATCAAGCTAATTTTTGCAAATATGAACAGTTAGATGATCTAATTGAATGCTAAATTAGGTGTAGTTTGACCAAAATGGAACACTTAACACACCACCCAAAGAAAAAGGCTCTAGAACCATGGGATTGAATACCAGAGATTGGATAAGCGATTGCTTATGAGATTGGAAGCGATTAGATACCAATCTCACCTAGTATAAAATAGGTCTCTACCACATGAGATATTTGAAGAATTATGGGAAAATTTAAAGGTTTGATATGACTAATTCATAAAATCCTAGGTTGCATGCCCAATTTGAAAGAATTATGCTAAGTGATATAAAATTTAAATTGGGATGCATGACACCTAGTTTTACACAATTGGAAGCCTTCACAATTTAGTGAGAAGGGAAGGGACACACCTAGACTAGGATTAAAGGTCCATGGGGAAGGAGAGAGCATAACCTCTCCTCTAAGCTTACCTTATTTAGAAAGAAAACAAGCCTAGAGAAGTAGGAAATTAAATCTAGTCTAGGAAAGAAAAACTATTCTATATGCTGTTCTTTTAGGAAATTAAGCTACTTTAGACAGTAAGAGAGAAATTAAATAATGGAAGAGAAAAGAATATACTTGAACAATTTTAGCCAAAAAACCCTTAATTTAGCATCTAATTAGATCATTTAAGCAAATAATTTTAAGATTTTACATAAAATTTTGCATTTTAACTCTAATTGGCCATTCAATTATTGAATTGCAAAATTTAACCGTCAAATGATTGTCAGAGCTAATCAGAGGAGTAACGGTTTAGATAATTCTAATTTGGTCTCTGCATAACAGATCAATCAAATTAGATTAGATGATTTAGATCAAGTCAAATGGATTAGATCAAGAAGAGGCAGCTTCCTGGAAAAAGACGAATTTGAAGAGCATCAAGGAACCTAGATGGATAAGGAAGAAGAAGAGGAGTTTGACTCAAAATCAAAATCCTCTGGAATATTTATAAAAAGAGAAGAAATCTAGAGTTTTGAAAGGTTAGCAAGGCTGGGAGGCCGCTGGTGGATCTCTCCCACTTTCCTCATTCTTGTTCCCTCTTTCTCTCAAGTTCTCTCTTCTTCTTCTTCGTACGCTCTCCCTCTCTTTCACTCCTCTCCTTCATCTACCCTAATCTCTCTCTACCCCCTCTCTTTCTCCTCCTCCTCCTCTCATCACCTTTTTTCTCTCTCCCTCCTCTACGTTCTTCTTTGTTTGGCTCCTCACAAGCTCCCAACCATCCAGTCCTGTCCACTAAGTCCCTTTCTCCTTTGCTATCGTTTTCTCTCTCTCTCTCTCTCTCTCTCTCTCTCTCTCTCTCTCTCTCTCTCTCTCTCTCTCTCTCTCTCTCTCTCTCTCTCTCTCTCTCTCTCTCTCTTCCGTTTCTTCCAGCTTCATCAAAATTGGCATAGGTCTGCCCTTCTTTGCTCCATTGCGCATCACCCCCTCTGATCATGTTTGCCGGTAGCCATTTTGTAATATCCTCAATTTTAAGGATAAATTAAATTAAAAATCTTATACATAGAATTTGGTCTTAGAAATTTAAAAACTAGGAAGTACTCATCGATAGGATTCCAACGATATAAAGAATGTGAAAAACAGAACTCAAATGAAGAAGTTATGAGACGTTGAGGTTGTAAGGGCATTTTGGTAAATTACCAAAGTCTGAAATAAAGGGGGCCAGTTTTGATAACAACACTCCTATCCACCTTGCCTTATCAGATCCGACAATTTCACTAGGGAAGGCTTAAAAAGGGAAGAGCTTCATTCCCCCTTCCCAAACGCAAACTCCTCCAGCTTGATCCTCAATCAACCCTTCATTCCTCTTCATAGCACCATTGTTTTCCCAAAACCCTAGCCTCTGCAAAAGTCTAGCTTTTCCTATGAGTAGGGCTCCAGCAACACCAATAAACACTAAGTAAATCGAGGTAAGCCTTAATCTCTTCATTTTCATATTATATATGTAAAATAGAAATGCATAAAAATAAGGAAAAACATAGTTTTCCTGGAACCCTGTTTACATTATTGTTGGAGTGTAAATTCGTTGATAAAACCATATTAGATTAGAAATTGGATCACTTATCTAGTACATAAGAGGCCCAAGATCAAGCCCTTTAAATTTGAGAAAAATCCAATGGCTGGTGTTGTCGAAAATCATGAAAAATAGTACCTAAGGAAGTTTTAGGAACATGGGAAAAATCGCATAAAAACCTTAGTTTTTTGAAAAATCAAGTCAAAATAATGGTAGAAATGAAAACTACATGAAATTCTAAGCAAAATGGTGAAAAAATGGCGTGATTTGGGCACCTGTGGGGTCACTGGCGACAGCTAGAAGCCAGTCATCTTCTCTAACGCCGGTTCCCGCGTCGTGCCTATGTAAATCGGTGCAAACCAGGGTCGCCAGTGTAACCCGGTGTAACCTGGTGTAAACCGGGGCTGCTGGTGTAAACTAGGTGACGGTGTAACCCTGTGTAAACTGGGGCTGCTAGTGTAAACTGGTGCACCGCCCGACACCCTATAAATTAATAATATTAATTTATGAAGTATTTTCACAAAAAACTTGATTTTTAGAGTTACAGAGGTCCAAATCTCGATTTGAAAGAGGCGTTGCTATCATCTTGACGACACGCACCTAGATTTAACTTAAAACTTACCATTGACCACTTTTAAATTAGGTAAATTATAAACTATTAATTAATAACTTAGATTCGGCTGATCAAAGGGCAATGAGGCCCTAGAACTTAAACAAATAGAAAATATATGATACTAAAGAAGAGTAAGTGGAGTAAATTAGATGTAATTACTCTATAAATTGATCTAGACCATTGACCTAACCAAGATCTTAGGAAATTGTTGATTTGAGGATGATCTAACCATTAAATTTAGGAATAAATGTTAGATACACACACAAAACTAATAGATGAACATGAGATGGGACTAAAGTTAAGAACCAAATCATAATTAAGGATATTATAGGATGATCCAACAGTTGGATCACCATAGATTCCCTTATGATGAAATAAATAACACAAAATAGCATTGTGGCATTAGCAGGTACATCTGAACGTATCAGATAAAGAGGATATACGCTTGAACCGAGTGATCTCACATTAAGGTAGGCGACGATAATTAATGTTTTATTTTTATTTTTAAAATCCCACTTCTATCACGGCATTATGATTGAGTGTGATTTACATGACACTTATTATTAGTCGCTGATTTTGTGAGATATAGAGCTTTATACTAAGATTGTTACTTGATTTCAATCATGTGTCGAATGGTTTTATGATCTGATGATTTTATAAGAATGATATGATCTATTTATGCTTAAGTAGAAATTTCCTTTCTTTATTGCATCATTGAAATGGATGAGTTTCCATGAGAAAGAAAAGTGGAGGCTTGGTGGCTGGTCCTTTTAGAGGCTAACCCTGGGATGAGGGGCATGCCTTGGGGATTGCGAGCGACGAGTGCTCTTGGTTTTTGATATACGTGATTTTGGTGTTTTGAGATTTATGACGGGTGCTCTCACCTGGTAGATGTCATGCTAGGAGGGAGAGGGCCGGCCACCCACCCTTCGAGATTTGTGATATGATAGACACCTGCCCATAGATGGCATTTAGTAGGGGTTTGATAACATGAATAGTCCACACTACTGGTCCGAGCCTTTCCATGGGGACGGACGTTAAGTCTCCCATTATGGTGTCGACGGGGAGCAACAGTGGTTGAGACCCTGGAAGGTTGCCACTACGGCATGACGATTCATACTCTTATTCTGTGTGCTTGCATGATGAGCATAGAGATAGGATTATATGCCTGGGTGTGATGACACTCAGAGATTTGGATATGAGTACTCATGATCAGTGATACGTGTGTATGCGACGCCCATGGGACCCGTGTATTTTAGGGTGCCCTGTTATTATAGTATGCGTATTTACATAGATCATATCATGTTTTAAATTAGTGAGACGCATGTTTTATCATACTCGATAATTTGATACTATGTTAGCATGGCTTATAATGATTTTATTTCAATAAATGACAAATCTTTTATTTTATCGTCACTATTATTTGATTATTCCATCTTTATTACATTAATTGTCTATGTACTTACACAAGCAATAGCTTGCTGAGGCATTGCTTTGTTTTACAATGCCTTAGATTTCTAGCGCAACAGTAGGAAGGGCAAGACCATTGAGAAATCGTGATAGCAGTGGGAAATTCCTTTACTTGATTTGATAAACAATGACATGAGTTAATAAACAGGACAACCATTTGACTTTCTTTATGGACTGTATACTTTTATTTATGGATTTGATTAAGATAGTTATACATATGATGGACATTTAATGGGATGTTATGATGGATAGACCCTGGTCCATATTATGATAGCGTTTTGGATATTTATTGTTTTGAAAATAAAGGTGCCGATGCATTTAACGTTAATAGACATGTGTATTGTTTCTAAATCTATTATCACAAAACTATGTTATGTTTTAAATTACAATTTTGATGTTTGGAAATAGAAAATAACACTCGGAGGTTTTCAAGAAATGTTGTAGTAAAATAATTAATAGAATCTTTTTAACATGGGATCCCGAATACGAATATTATTATATTAATAAAAAAAATTGTTATAAAAACCTAGGGTGTTATAGTTGGCATCAGAGCCCAGTCTAGTCCATCATAATCTTTAGAAATGTCCATTTATGATTGGGTAACAGTCCATAAATTGTAGTTAAAGAGGAACTAGGAGAGTGGAACTTACACTTAGTGGTATTTAAATTTTTGACAGATGGCTCTTCAAAGAAGGACAAGGTCTACCCCTGCTACACCAGTTGCCCCACCTATTGAGTCCTCTAATCAAGGGGATTGAGATGCCGAGTTATTGAACCGAGTAATGTCAGGGCTAGTACCACTCATACAGCAGCAGGTTAAGACTGCTATTCAAGCTGTGAAACCTAAACCTATCACACCGCCTACAGTGGCACCTATGGACTAATCTGTTCATTCCACCCAGCCAGTGTAGGACCCACCAGCATCTAAGGCCACTGAGGGTGATGCTACTGGTGATCTTAAGAAGATAGATAAGCTATTAAAAAGATTCCAAAAGATGGTGTCACCTTTTTATGGCGACGGCGATACTGAGGAGGCTGAGCGATGGTTATTCGAGGTGGAGAGGACATTTGACGCCATGAAGATTGCACTAGAGGATCAAGTTCGAGTAGCTGCCTACCTACTGAAGGGTAAGGTAGGCTTTTGGTGGCAAACCTTTATACTTACACGACCAGATCCCACTGAGATGATGACATGGGCAGCCTTTAAACAGGCTTTTGACATTCAGTACTTTCCACCCCATGCATTACAATCATTGAAGAAGGAGTTTTCCACCTTGGAGCAAAGAGACATGTCGGTTCAGTAGTACTTGAACCGATTTACCCGACTGAGGAGGTTTGCTCCTGCTGCACTTGCCTCAGACAAGGAGGCAACAGACAGATTTGTGGATGGACTGACACCTTGGCTAAGAGATCAGGTGATTACTTCTCGACCTATTATTGCGAGAGATGCAGTGGACATGGCCTCCATGTTGGAGAAGAACTCTCTCAGGACTAGAGGGAGTGCATACCAGCCCATTAAGGGCAAGAGGCCCTTTAGTGTTATGCAGGCACATAGAGCACTAGGTTATCAGTTGCAGACCAAGCCTAAGAGAGACACAGAGAAAAAGAGATGCAATAGGTGCAAGGGTTGGCACCCTGGGCGAGGGTGCAATAGATTCGACAGACCATAGCAGCAGAGGCAACCTCAACCACAGTGATAGTATTAGGCACCTTTCCAAAGACAGCCATACAGGTGCTTCAACTGCGGAGAGGTAGGCCATTTCATTAAAGACTATCCTAAGGGGCAGAGAGAGGGACAGACCAAGATGGGTGCAGAGACAGCTACCGTGCCACGTAGTCAGGGACGAGTATTTTCTATCACATCAGGACAGGCGCAGGCATCTCACAAGGTCGTTGAAGGTACTCTTCTAGTCTCAAACTAACATGCCAAGGCCCTCTTTGACTTAGGGTCCACTTATTCTTTTATATCATGCATTTTTGCATCTTTCCTTGATGTTTGTGTGCATAAATTAGCATTTAGGTTAGATATTATGACACCTATGGGAGAGACAGTAAAGACTATCGAGTATCTTCGAGATATACCCGTGGAGATATCAAGCGTGAGGATGGACTCTGAGTTTATTTTACTAGACATGGTTGACTATGATGTTATATATGGGATGGATTGATTAGCCAACTATTGGGCTACCTTGGATTGCCGAAAGAAGCGGGTCACTTTTCTTATACCTGGGCAACCAGAAATAGTGTACCAGGGTAGGAAATGTCAATCAAGTACATGCATCATTTTTGCTATGAAGGAGGCATGATTTTATTCATGAGGGTGTAGAGCGTTTCTCTCCTTTGTGACCTTTGAGGACAAGGAGCAACCACAGCTTGACGATATTGATGTTGTCCATGAATTTGCTGATGTTTTCCCTGAGGAGTTACTAGGATTGCCGCCAAGCCGAGAGATTGACTTTACCATTGACTTGGTGCTGGGTACAGCGCCTATCTCTAAGACACCATACCGAATGGCTCTAGGAGAGTTGAGAGAGCTTAAAGTGCAGTTGCAAGAGTTATTAGATAAGGGTTTCATCAGGCTAAGCAGATCACCATGGGGAGCACCCGTCCTTTTTGTGAAGAAAAAGGATGGATCACTAAGACTATGCATTGACTATCGGTTGTTGAACATTGTTACTATAAAGAACTAATATCCTTTGCCATGCATAGATGATTTATTTGATTAGCTCCAATTAGCATGAGTGTTCTCCAAGATACACCTGAGGTCAGGATATCATCAACTGAGGGTTAGAGAAGAGGATATCTCGAAGACTGCTTTTAGAAGTTGCTATGGCCATTATGAGTTCTTGGTGATGTCGTTTGGATTGACGAACGCACCTGCAGTGTTCATGGACCTGATGAACCATGTCTTTCAAGCTTACTTAGACAAGTTTGTGATTATCTTCGTAGATGACATCTTGATTTATTCCCCTAGTCATGAGGCACACAGGGAGCATCTCCACCCAGTACTGGACACACTTTGTCGACATCAGTTGTATGCTAAGTTTAATAAGTGTGATTTTTGGTTAGATTAGGTGCAGGTCTTAGGCCACATCATATCTAAAGATGGAGTGATTGTGGATCCAACGAAAGTTGAGGTAGTACTACATTGGGAAAGGCCTAAGACAGTGACTGAGATACGCAGTTTTCTCTGTTTGGCAGGATATTATCATCGTTTCATAGAGGGATTCTCTAAAATTGCATTACCATTGACCACCCTGACCAGGAAAGACAATCAATTTGCATGGACCAAGGTTTGCGAGGAGAGCTTTTAGGAGCTCAAGAGGAGACTTACTACCTCTCCAGTATTGACTTTACTATCAGGTGCAGGCGGTTATGTGGTTTATTGCGATGCCTCTGGCAAGGGATTAGGAGTAGTGTTGATGCAACATGGGAAGGTAATTGCCTATGCGTCAAGACAATTGAAGACACATGAGGTAAATTACCCAACACATGATTTGGAGTTAGCAGTGATGGTATTTGCGTTGAAGTCCTGGAGACATTATCTTTATGGTGAGAAGTTTGAGGTATTCACTAATCATAAGAGCCTCAAGTACTACTTTTCTCATAGTGATTTGAACATGAAGTAGCGTATATGGATGGAGTACCTCAAGGACTTCGACTTCACCATATAGTACCATCCTGGGAAGGCGAACGTCGTTGCAGATGCCCTGAGTAGGAAGTCTAGAGTAATGATTGCCAATTTGTCGACTCAGTCTAAGTTCTTCCACAGGATCTTAGAGGCATATGACAAAGATAAAGAGACACATGATCTGACAGATAAGGCAGATTTTGCGAGGGGACTAGATGGAGGAGTCAGATTTAAGGGAAGGTTGGTGGTACCGGAAAATGACGAATTGAGGCATGAGTTACTTCAAGAGGCACACCAGTCCCTGTATACAATTCATCCTGGAGGTACAAAGATGTATCAGGATCTTAGGAGACATTTCTGGTGGAATGGTATGAAGAAGGATGTTGGAGAGTGCGTTGCATGATATTTGACCTGTCAGTAGGTCAAGGCTGAGCATGGGCGTCTATCAGGGCTACTTCAGACATTGGACCTTCCTGAGTGGAAGTAGGATCATATTACCATGGACTTTGTTCTGGGTCTTCCGAGGACTACTAGTGGCCACGACATGATATGGGTCGTTGTGGACAGGTTGACCAATCTGCTCATTTCCTCCTTATCAAACAGAATCAGACCATGGACAGCCTAGCAAAATTATATGTCAAGGAGATCGTGAGTCTACATGGAGTTCCCTTGACAATTATATCGGATCGAGATACTTGGTTTACCTCAAAATATTGGAAGAGCATACAAGAAGCTCTAAGATCAAGGCTGAAATTTAGCAGAACATTCCATCCTCAGACAGACGGTTAGAGTGAGAGGACCATTCAAACTCTTGAGGATATGCTGCGAGCTTGTGTTATGGATTGGAAGGGTAGCTAGGAAGATCACTTACCACTGGTAGAATTTGCCTATAATAATAGTCATCACGCAAGTATTGGCATGGCTCCATACGAGGCACTTTATGACAGACAGGGCGGTCACCCTTATGTTGGAGTGATGTAGGGCAGAGACTCATGGTGAAGTCTGAGCTAGTGGAAGAGTGCGCAAAGAAAGTCCGACTCATTCAGAAGAGATTATTGACAGCTCACAACTGACAAAAAAGTTATGCAGATAAGAGGCGAAAAGACTTAGAGTTCGATGAAGGTGAGCATGTATTTTTGAAGATCTCTCCTATGAAGGGAGTGTTGAGGTTTGGAAATAAAGGGAAGCTTAGCCCCAGGTATATTGGACTTTTTGAAATCTTACGCAGAGTTGGGTCAGTAGCATACTAGCTAGCCTTACCACCATAATTGGCAAATGTACATGACATTTTCCATGTTTCCATGTTGAGGAAATACGTGCCAGATCCCTCACACGTGTTGGAGTAGATTCCAGGAGAGTTACAGTCTGATATGACATTTGAGGAGAGACCAGTGAGCATACTGGATACGAAAGTCAAGGAGTTAAGGAATAAAACCATTACATTAGTCAAAGTTCTTTGGCAGCATCATTTATCATAGGACGCTATGTGGGAGACAAAAGAGGAGATGCGAAGGATCTATTCAGAGATATTTACATATAGGTATGTAGCAAAATTTTGAGGACGAAATTTTTATAAGGTGGGAAGGATGTAATATCCTCAAATTTAAGCATAAATTTATGATTTACTAAATAAATTAAATTAAAAATCTTATACATAGAATTTGGTTTTGGAAATTTAAAAACTAGAAAATACTCATCAATAGGATTCCAACGATATAAAGAACGAGAAAAACAGAGCTCAAACGAAGAAGTTATGAGCCGTTGAAGTTGTAAGGGCATTTTGATAAATTACCAGAGCCCGAAATAAAGGGGGGCCAGTTTTGATAGCGGCACCCCTATCCACCTTGCCTTATCAGATCCGGTGATTTGCAGGCGAAATCGTCAAAGGGAAGGCTTAAAAGGGGAAGAGCTTCATTACCCCTTCCCAAACGCAAACTCCTTCCCCAACTTGATTCTCAATCACCCCCTCATTCCTCTTCATCGCACCATTGTTTTCCCAAAACCCTAGCCTTTACAAAAGTCTAGTTTTTCCAATGAGTAGGGCTCCGGCAACACCAATAAACACCAAGTAAATCGAGGTAAGCCTTAATCTAGTACATAAGAGGCCCAAGATCAAGCCCTTAAAATTTGAGAAAAATCTGACAGTTGGTGTTGCCGAAAATAATGAAAAACAGTACCTAGGGAAGTTTTAGGAACATGGGAAAAATCACATAAAAACCAAAATAATAATAGAAATGAAAACTACATGAAATTCTAAGCAAAATGGTGAAAAAAATGGCATGATTTGGGCACCTGTGGGGTCACTGGCGACGGCTAGAAGCCGGTTGTCTTTTTTTGCGCCTGTTCCCGTGTCGCACCGGTGTAAACTGGTGCAAACCGGGGCCGCCGGTGTAACCTGGTGTAAACTGGGCACCGGTTTAACCTCGTGTAAACTGAGGCCTCCAGTGTAAACTGGTGTAAACCGGTGCACCACTCAACACCCTATAAATTAATAATATTAATTTATGAAGTATTTTCACAAAAAACTTGATTTTGAAAGCTACAGAGGTCCAAATCGCAATCCGAAAGAGGCGTTGCGACCGTCTTGACAACGCAGACCTAGATTTAACTTAAAAACTTACCATTGAGTACTTTTAAATTATTTAAATTATAAACTATTATTTAATAATTTAGATCTGACCAATTAAAGGGCGATCATGCCCTATAACTTAAACAATAGAAAATATATGATACTAAAGAAGGATAAGTGGAGTAAATTAGATGTAATTACTCTATAAATTGATCTAGACCATTGATCTAACCAAGATCTTGAGAAATTATTGATCTAAGGATGATTTGACCGTCAAATTTAGGAATAAATGTTAGATACACACACAAAACTAACAGATGAACATGAGATGGGACTAAAGTTAAGAACCAAATCATAATTAAGGATATTAGATGATGATCCAATAGTTGGATCACCATAGATTCCCTTATGATGAAATAAATAACACAAAATATCATTGTGGCATTGGCAGGTACATCTGAACGTATCATATAAAGAGGATATACGCTTGAACCGAGTGATCTCACATTGAGGTAGGTGACAAAAATTAATGTTTTATTTTGATTTTTAAAACCCTGCATCCATCACAACATTATGATTGAGTGTGATTTACATGACACTTATTATTAGTCGCTGATTTTGTGAGATATAGAGCTTTATACTACGATTGTTACTTGATTTCAATCATGTGTCGAATGGTTTTATGATTCGATGATTTTATGAGAATGATATGATCTATTTATGCTTAATTAGAAATTTCCTTTCTTTATTTCATCACTGAAATGGATGGGTTTCCATGAGAAAGAAAAGTGGAGACTTGGTAGCTGGTCCTTTTAGAGGCTAACCCAGAGATGAGGGCCGTGCCTTGGGGATTGCGAGCGACGAGTGCTCCTAGTTTTTGACATACGTGATTTTTGTGTTTTAATATTTATGACGAGTGCTCTCACCCGGTGGATGTCATGCTAGGAGGGAGAGGGCCGACCTCCGAGATTTGTGATATGATGAGATTGTGATATGATAACACCTACTCGTAGATGGCATTTGGTAGGGGTTTGGTAACGTCCACACTATCGGTCCGAGCCTTTCCATGTGGACGGAAATTAAGTCTCCCGTTATGGTGTCGACGGGGAGCGGCGGTGGTTGAGACCCTGGAGGGTTGCCACTATGGCATGACGATCCATACTCTTATTCTGTGTGCTTGCGTGATGAGCATAGAGGTAAGATTGTATGCCTAGGTGTGACGACACTTAGAGATTTGGATATGAGTACTCATGATCAGTGATACGAGTGTATGCGACACTCCTGGGACCCATGTATTTTAAGGTGCCCTGTTATTATAATATGCTCATTTACATAGATCATATCATGTTTTAAATCAGTGAGACACATGCTTTATCATACTCGATAATTTGATACTATGTTAGCATGGCTTATAATGATTTTATTTCCGTAAATGATAGATCTTTTATTTTATCGTCATTCTTATTCAGTTATTCCATCTTTATTACATTAATTGTCTATGTACCTACACAAGCAATAACTTGCTGAGGCATTGCTTTGTTTTGCAATGCCTTAGATTTTGAGCACGACAGTAGGAAGGGCAAGACCGTTGAGAAACCGTTATAGGAGTAGGAGATTCCTTTACTTGATTTGATAGATAGTGACGTGAGTTAATAAACAGGACAACCATTTGACTTTCTTTATGAACTGTATACTTTTATTTATGGATTTGATTAAGATAGTTATACATAGGATGGACATTTAATGGGATGTTATGATGGATAGACCCTGAGCCATATTATGATAGTGTTTTGGATATTTATTGTTTTGAAAATAAAGGCGTCGATGCATTTGACTTTGATAGACATGTGTATTGTTTTCAAATCTATTATCACAAAATTATGTTATGTTTTAAATTACAATTTTGATGTTTGGAAACAGAAAATAACACTCAGAGGTTTTCAAGAAATGTTGTAGTAAAATAATTAATAGAATCTTTTTAACATGGGATCCCGAATACGAATATTATTATATTAATAAAAAAAATTGTTATAAAAACCCAGGGTGTTACACATTCATTCCTGTGTTCTTCACACCACCCCAGATTACTCCTCTCTCTCTCTCTCTCTCTCTCTCTCTCTCTCTAACCCATCTAAGCAAACCGCACCGGTCATGCCAAATGCCAAAGCTCACTCTGCCTCACTTCCCCTCCTTTTCTCTCTCACCATTTCTTAGCCCCTACCTTTTCTTCTCTCCTCCATCCCCTCTCTTTCTCTCAATCTCTCTCTTCCTTGTTCTCTCTTTTCCCAAACTATGGCTCTCTTTGCTCTAGCTCCTTTTCTCCAGTCTTTCTCTATTCATCTCCTCTCCTTATCTCTATTAGTTCTAACAAACCTGGACAGCAATACCTCTCCGTCACCCCTCTTCTCTCTAGCTCGGCGAGCACCTCCACCTCTGTTTGTCTTCTCCACTGCATCCACTTGAAGCCGGTAGTCATCGACCTCATCTATCTCCTTTTCTCTCTTTGCACCCTTTGCTTCCATCATCCGACAAGCTCAATGGGAGAGCACCCTATTAGGTTTTCCTTCGCTCTTTCCTTTTCACTGCTCTCTCCTCCTCCTCCTGTTCCCTTCTCCCCCATCTCCTCCTCTAGCTCCCACCTTATTAGGTTTCGATTTTTTCATTTATTCTATTTTCTTTCCTTAATTAAAATTTTTCCCATTGGGCTTTATTTTCATGCCTTCTATGTCCTCTTTTTAATTTTCTCTGTGCCTATTTCCATTCTAGTTCTATTTTATCTTCATTCTACTCATCTGGGAAATGCACAATCTGAGCCGAATCAATTAAGGCTTAACCCAATCAACGGGTTAGCCTTAAACAATAAAAAACATTTCTCAATTTCTCAAATGTTTCATCTCTGATTTTCAGTTAATTTGATTTCATTCTTAGGACATCCTTGAACTTAATTAATGTATCTGATCTTTAATCTGAAATCCATAAAGTGATCTAGACCATCCAAATTCCAAAATCACCATTTACTTCAAATCTTTACAATTTTGAGGAATCTGACAAATCAAACTAGCAGATCTTTAATCAAGGATATGTTGAAGATATTGATGAAGGCTAATTGCCTCCAACAAGACCATATTTGAAGAAATTGACAGTGATCAAGATAGGGAAGTAGATTTTTCTTGTTATTTAATTTATTTTTTTTATTCTGGAACTAAAAATTCTATAAGTTTTAGTAGTTGATTAGTTCTAAACTTTGATTCTATTTTTAGTATTTATTTATTTATTTTAGTTTTTTGTTAATTAAATTTCATTTAAACTCTCACTTTTTAAGTTGAGTCCCATGGGATCGACCAGTACTTGCATAAGCTATACCACAATAACCCGTGTACTTGTGGTAAAATAAATCAACAAGTTTTTGGTGCCATTTTTTGTGAAAACCCCAATTTTTTTAGAATTATTTAATATAATATTCATGCTTAGAAAAAGAATCAGGCTTGAAACCATTCATGGGAAACCATTCAGAATGATTATAAGCACACTGAAATCTAAGCTTGGGTGAAAAAACCCTATTTTTCATAATTTTTGTGAATTACATTTACCCATAGGGGTAAAATAGTCATTTCACTTTTGTGTGGGGTCCATAAAAGTTGGGTGAGTTAGTGGATAGCCAGCTTAGGGAATATCAATGATGAAGAATAAACATGATGAGGAATATGCTTTTAATTTTTTAAGAAAAGTAGAAAATTATTTATAATTAAAATTTTAATTAAAATAATTCACAAATGACCCTATAAATAGCCCTCCTATAGTCTCCACGAAATTCCACACATCTCCAGATTCTCCCCCTCTCCCTCTCCCTCTCCCTCTCTCTTTTCTCCTCTTTCCCTCTCTTTTTTTTTTTTTTTTTTTTTTTCTCTCTCCTCTCTTTCCAGCCTTAGCGGTTGTCCCCACAATTGATTGGCCCGGGAACTAGCCTGTCCCAGGTTGGCATGTCCCCTGACACGCCTTTCAACTCGAGACAACGGAAGAACTGCCAGCTCTGGTTTTTCCCCAACCAGCCAAATCACCTTCGATCCCTCTTCAATGCCGAAAAGATCCCAAGGAACTCATAATCAGGTTCCCCGCAATCCCCTCTTCAAAACCCCTCTCCTTTGTACTTCCCTAGCATCGACAAGCATCTCGATAGTGAGAAAATGGCAGAAACCCTAGCATTCCGACTAGGGCTTCAAAATTTGGCAAGGAAACCCATTCTTCAGCCATCCACTCTACTCTAGACTGCTCTAGGTAGGTTTCCCACCTTTTTCCCTCCATTTTTGGAGTGTTTCTCCTCTGGTTTGGTTCACTAGCGACTAAATCACCAATGAACCAGATCCTATGACCTAAGGGGAAATCACCAGTAAATCAAACCGATTTTGAGATCTTGAACCGTTGGATCGGTTCAGAGGACCCAAAAACCCCCAAATCTGGGATCACAACAAGATTTCATTAGGATCTAGCCGTTGATCTAGGGGAAGATGATTTGATGGTTTAGATCAGACCATCTTGGCTATCCCAAGTGTTGATGTTTAATTGCAAGTGCATGGGTTATTGTAGTGTAGCTTATGCAAATATGGGTCGATCCCACGAGGACTTGATTTAAAAAGTAGGAATTTCAATAAAATTTAATTATCTAAAATTAAAAAGAAATCACTCAAAATTACTGAAATTATTAAAATGATAATCAAAGTTCATATCCAGCAAAATTACAGAAATTTCAGTTCCTAAAGAAAACAAATAAAATCAAATAACAAGAAAAAACTACTTCCCTAGATCAATCACTATCAAAATCTTCAACTCTGATGTCCTGAGAGATGATCAGCCTTAATATATGTCTTCAGCACATCCTTGATTAGAGATCCACCAGTCGGATTTAACAGATTATTCAAAATGGTCAAGATCTGGGCTAACATGTAATTTCAAGATTTGGACGGTTCAGATTGATTTCTGGATTTCAGATCTAAGATTAGAAATGTTGACTATGTATAAGGATGTCCTAAGAATGAACTCCTAAAATTAATTTGAAATCCAGTAAGAAACGAATGAGAAATTGAAGATTTTTGGTTGATTAAGGCTAACCCGTTAATGGGTTAGGCCTTAATTGATCTGATTTAGATGGATTTATTCCTGGATAAGAAAAGCACAGATAAAATAAAACTGGAATAAAACGGGATACATATGTAAATAAACTGGGGACACAGATAGAATTAACTAAAAGGAACATAAATGCAATTTCTTTTTAAGAGGAGGGGCAAAATTAGAATTTCATGAAAAATTGAGTTTTAAAGAAAAAACCAGACGAATACTCAATGAAGAAGGAGGAGGGAGAAGAGAAGGAAGAAAGGGAAGAGAGAAAAAAGGGAAGGAGGGAAAAACTTGGAAACCCGTTTTGGGTTTTCGTCTCCTGAATGTCCGACAACGGCGCCTGGGCCTATCGA
Organism: Warburgia ugandensis; assembly: GCA_035236585.1. Classification (NCBI taxonomy): domain Eukaryota; kingdom Viridiplantae; phylum Streptophyta; class Magnoliopsida; order Canellales; family Canellaceae; genus Warburgia; species Warburgia ugandensis. The sequence continues at coordinate 72,074,618 of CP141129.1, read as the reverse complement.
TAGTGGTGGAAGAAACCGGAGCAGAGGAAGAGGAGATAGGGAGCGTCGCACAACTCTGGGCATCGTCCTGTTCAGTGATGATCTGGGCCAGTGACGATGTTGGAACTGGCCGTCTAACGAGGTGGAGGAGGAAATAGAGCCGAGAGAGAGAGAGAGAGAGAGAGAGAGAGAGAGAGAGAGAGAGAGAGAGAGAGAGAGAGAGAGAGAGAGAGAGAGAGAGAGAGAGAGAGAGAGAGAGAGAGAGAGAGAGAGAGAGAGAGAGAGAGAGAGAGAGAGAGAGAGAGAGAGAGAGAGAGAAATCTCATACATAGATGGAAAACATGGTGCTTGGCATGGCAATTCCATTTCTAAAGTATTCATAACCAAAAGCATGAAACATGAAAATCATCACATAGCAGAATTTATAAAGTTCAACAATGGCATTAACTACCAATCTTTGTGTCAACTTGAACCATATCAAATGCATGACTAAATTAATCATCAACAGTTGTATGCTTCATATTTCTAGAGTTTATGAAGTGGTTAATGACAAAATATAGTCCATTTGAAGGTTTTAAAGTTTAAAAAGGCACTAATATATATCCATTTACTTGGTTAACATGTTCATGCTAACATTAGTCCCACACATGTCGTATTGCCTTTCATATTTCCTTTATTCCAAAACTGGTGCATTCTAGATCGTCCCCTTTCCTTGAATTTTTCATGAATTGCTTTTCAATGTTTTTCTAAGCATTTTCCTTTTATAGTTTTGATTTTCCATATTCTTTCATGCAATTCTTTTCAAAGGCATGTATAACATAACAAAACTACTTGGAAGTATAGTTTCAATTTAGTTTTCACATCATGGATCTATCAATCCCAGCTAGTCATGCCAAGTACTTCATGAATGTGTTTTCTTACTAATTCAAGTTCATGTCTGATGATAATTGTTCAACCAGCCATGTTCATTTAGCTTCCACTTTGATAATCATTAATTGTCACAATGTTTCATGTTTAATACTTTGGTCACTAATTTATAACCTAAGTATTATCACATCATGCCATGGCTTATCTCATTAATTGTTGTGTGTTTCTTTGATAGCATTTCCATAGCTTACCACATGTCAATTTCCATGGCATACTCATTGTAGTTAGTTTGTTATGGAATTTCCATGGCTTGTATCATATTCATCTCCCTGTCACATTCATAGTCTATGTACATCATCTTATGGCATTTCTCTTTATTTAAGTACTATATCAAATGTCATTTTCCTAAGCCATATACTTGTTCTCTCTATAGTACTTAATGATTGATATCCATAGGTCCTACGTACTTAGCAATTCAATTATTGGATGGAATTTGGTTTCTTTAAATTCATTACATAGTGTTTTTTGTTCGAATATCATTAAGTATTTCTTTGTAGTAACGATGGAATGTGAGAGTAGTGGAGAAGAAGAGAGGAGAATGGAGGGGAAGAGGAAGGTGGTAGGATGTGAGGGATAATATATGAGAAAAGGAAGTTAAGAACGTGGGAGAGAAGGAAAGGAAAAAGAAAAGGAAGGAGAAGTGTGGGAAGGGTTGCCTTTTGCTCCTTGCTAATTTTAGCACTCCTTTTGGAAACTCCTCCAAAATTGCCTTCTCTATGTTATTTCCATTTTGTCCATGATTTTCACATTAAGCTCAATTATTGTTTAGGAAACTATTCCATCCATCTCCATGGGTGATCTGGTCCATCCAATCCTTTTTAAAATGATCTGCACCTTTAACTTTTAATTGTAGCCGTCCATGCATCTTTTAGTTGATCTGCAAAAGAAAAGACTAAATTAGAATCATCTGAACCGTACATTAGTCATATAATGAGCTCTAATGATCATCTATTGTTGATTTTGAAAAATTAAGATTTGGATGGTCAATTGGAGTTAAATTCAAAATTAAGCTAAGTTTTGCAAAATTGAACGGTTATATGATCTAATTGAATGCTACATTAGGGGTAATTTCACTAAAATTGAACACTTAACACCAGGTCACCCTCTCTATACACTAGCTATTGCAGGTGGAACACTGTGGGGGTGAGCCGCTGAGCGGTCCGTTGATCTATGGACCCAGATTGAATCTGGGCCCTTGTTTTGATCTAAAACCTTAAAAATGCAATTCAGAGCTCATTTTAACTCCAAATCAAGATCGGAAAGAAGCTCTGGATTCTTGGTGAAGAGTAGAATCTAATGGAATAATAAAATTTATATTTTATTCACTGTAAAATTCTGTATATTTCAAAAAGAGTACTAATTCCCAATATCAGTCAAATCTAACATGATCAGACCTCAGATTTCTAGTCCATTAGTGATTTAGTGATGAGGGAAAATGGAATCAAGAGTTAGATGTGACTGATCTGGTGCAAATTAAGAAATTTAACCTTAATAGAAGAGAAATCTTAAAAATAATCATGGATTGACTTGATCTAACAAATCAAGCATGATCAAAAGCTATAAAATAGTATGGATGATGATCTAATGATGAGATCATGAGAAATGAATGGCCTGAGATGGCTAATTTGATATAGATTGAAATCTATGTCCTTGATTTGGATAAATTGAATTAAGATCTTCTTGATCGGTTGGATCAAGAAAGATTAGATCATGTGATGAGATGCATTAATGATATATGGATGATATCACATTAAGAGAATGTGATAGATCTGAATAAAAATAAAAGATCAAGATCAAGGCCCTTAATGGAATGAAAAATGAATAATATGATCAATGGATCAAAGTGAATGAATATGATGTATTCAAATGAGCATGTAAATTATTATAGTAAATGTTCTTTTATTTTCTTAGTAGATGTTAAATTTATTTATTTACGCTTTAATTGTTCATTGTTATGAAAATTACATGAAAAATATAATTAAATGAAAATAAATATTGATGAACATTTACAATGAATATGGACATGGACTTAATGATAGTAAGGGCTATAGTTAGTAAGACAATATAAGGAATATCATTTCCTTGGCCCTAAATTAGGAGAATAATAAACCCCATGAATGACATTTCAAATGTTCATGGCTTTAATTAAAATCAAATAGCAAGAGTACATAGGGTTTAATGCTCATAGGAACCTTATGAAGGTTGAGTTAAGGTCACCCCAGTAAATGCAAAACATGGTGGTTAAGGGGGTTCTCTAATAGAGCCTCACTCTTGAATTAACCACTATATGCGTAGTTTTTAACTAGTAAGCCTTTGTCAATTCTAAAATAAGGAGAAGCTGTCTAGAATTAGGAGTGCATAAATTATCTTCAATCAGTAAGACATTAAATGGTTGAATAATAATAAGATCATAAAAGAATAGTAAACTATCTAACCCTAATAAAAATGGTAATTAAGATAATAAAAGATCAAATAAGATCCATAGGGAGATCATGAATGATCAAGAATAATAAAATCATAATATTGTATTTATGTTTTAAAATAGTATAAATATTAGATTCAAATGTAGATCAATAGATTAGATCCTTGATTAATATGATCCAAGGAACAAGATCCAAATCATCCTATGTAAGGATGATCAAAAGAACAATTAGGAAGTATAAATGAGTTGAACAATGACTATATACATATGATTTAATAGATACATGAAGGATATGATGATCAAGATCAATGGGATGATGGATGGTTGAAAGTAAAGGTAGGTGGAACCTCAAGGATATATTCAATATATAAGATACATGTATTTTACACATGATCTTATCCTAATAAATGAGTTTTGATGATAATTGCCTTGGAATTGTTATGAATAAACAAATGATGTTAAAATGTATACAAAAGGATTGATTAAGTAATTATGAAATTACTTAAGACAACTAATGAGGTTGTAATGAATACAAAGGGATTGATTAAATAATTATGAAATTACTTAATGGATAGTATGAAAAGATTTGAACTATATAAGTTGGACCCCCAAATCTTAAGGAAATGTGTTATAGGCAATGTCTTATTATAACCAGACACATAGTCTGTATGTATTGAAATATTATTTTCCATCCAAGCATGGAGGCTTGTGGTTTTGTTTTAAGACAAACTTAGGCTTAGGGATGCCAATGCTATGAGAGTTGTGAGGGTTTGGCCACCTGCTCTATGAAACTGATTATGATGATGATACCATGCCCAAAGAGAGGCAAAACGTCGAGTGGGGCAATCATGGGAAGGCTGACAACCATGGTTCCCCCCATGCAAACATGGATTGTGTATTTTTTACCATGGTATCAATGGAGTATTTATGCAGTTATCTAGGCATGCTGTACGGATTGAGACTGCAAGCATGGTAGTCCTTTGATATTTTACATTATGATGCAATTAATTGTGGCATAGTGAGATGCCTTATGTTATGGCATGATGATGCCTAATGTTATGGCATGATGAGATACCTTATGTTATGACATGATGAGATGCCCAGTAAAAGTGATTAGCTATGTTGTACTAGAGGATGATTCCCAATATGGCATAGAAATGAGTTATTATTGATGATATTAACTATATTTATGATATTCAGTGGTTTTATTTATATGTAAAATATACATATAATTCATATGATGTGTGAAGGATAAAATGATTATCCAATTGTATGAATTGATTTATATCATGGATATAATGAACTGTTGATTTTGAGATATATTGAATATATTTCTTAAATCCCCTACCAAGAATAGCTTGCTGAGATATTGTAAATGTTTGAATGTTTACAATATCTCAAATACATTTAAGGAGGATTTAAAGCTCAAGATTTGTGAATAATCAGCACCGAACTACGAATCAGGGTATTTATTCTGAGGAAGATTATATTTGATTGTTTTGTAATTTGGATTGCAATATTTGGACAAGGGTATGTAATGACTACCGGGGCTATATAAGTGAACCACTGGATTGATCCTGATTTTAATAAAAGTATTTCTATTGATATTTAATAGAAATTTTATTTTATACAAAAATCTATGCATGATAAGTAATTTGAGGTGGCAGCCAAGTTTTAAAAAAATCAATTTCAAAGAAAATATATTTTTCACTGCTTGTATTTTAAAAATTTTCAAAATTAGAGCCCTACCTTCGCAAATATTTATGAATATGTATTTTAAAAACTTGGGTCATCACATTTTTGGGGACCCGAAATGGACTTTTCATAAAATTTAATTAAAAATCCAAAAAAAAATTAGGAATTGCATTTCTTTAGAATTTTAGGCATCTTTAGGTGTATTTTTTAATTTTTTTTACTGCATAATCACTTTATTTTCTGAATTTGGTACTGATTGCTATCTTTCTTTTTTAGAAAATTGGCAAGTGGAGCATTGCCAATTAAATAAAATTTTATTGCTTTCCTAGATTACGATATTTGCTTTTTTTTGTGAATCTTATAGTGAGTCCCCTTTGTAATTTGTAATTTTAATTTTTAAAAGGGTTGTAATAAAACAAGGCAAGTGTGGGATAAGGTGACCCACACTTGATCTTCATTAATAACCCCACTGTAAGTTTTCCTCACTCTTATTTCCTAGATTAGGCTTTGCATTTAGAATAATTTTACATTGGTTGGTAGTTTAATTTCATATAAAAGCATACTTTATAATTATCACATTTTAGGATTTGCATTAGTTTATTACTTGTAATTACATTTTAGCGCACGTTTATCACTTTAAGGTGATTTATATGTTGATCGAATTGCCATGGAGTGTGGAAATTAATTAGTAAGGGCACCCGACCCCACAAGATCAAGGGTAGATTTCATCGCCACCTCTTGGCCCGCCTAGGATAATCACCTCAAGCCGCAACCTTACCTTTCAAATTAATTTAAAATTAATTAGAAGAGACCTATAAGGCCATCACATGCTTGTAGGACCCTCTTAATAGGACGGGATCTATTGTCACTCTAGTGGCTTCTGATCATTGTGGTTATAGTGGGTGTCTTAAAATCTAAGTGATTTTCTCACATCTTTTGTTGACGTTTGTTGAGGTCTGAACGCCTCCTGACACAAGAATTGTATTAACCACTCTAGAGTAGAACCTAACTGGTAAGCAGTAGTCAACTTTGAAAGAGAGGAGGAGTGCTAGATTAGGCTAATCTAAAAGCATTGTCCCCACACAAATTCAAAAAAGTCAAAATATTGTTGCTTATTAGCCTTAGGATTATTTGCTTGTGCCCTTTGTTTGTGCATCATTGTAGAAGTTAGATTGCATCATTTAGGTTAGTTTTCCCAACCCAAAAAAAAAAACTCATTCATTATATACAATGATTTATATTATTGTATAAAAAAATTGATTACAATGGCTTATCAAGAAGGGCATAGATATAAGATGACTCGTATAAGAGATAGGTTATTTGCCTCAAAGCAAGATACTGAGTTATAACCAGAACCACAGTACAACAACTACTATGCTTATCCTAAACCACAATATCCCAAATTTGCATGGCCATATAGTTCTACATATAATGGTTATTATCAAGAGCTAGTGGATACACCTCATGCATCCGCAGAACCTAGCAATAACTACTATCTTGAGATAGATTACTAAGACTATAATGGATGGGCTAGGCATCATGAACAATCATGGTCTCAAGATTATCAACCATATTAGGAAGAACTAAAATGGTCGTACCCTAACCAACCCTACCAAAATTATCACAAAAACCAGGGACAACAATCATGGTTCCAAGCTGATCGATCCTTTCTCAATAATCCAATGACATAACAATATGTGCCTTTTGAGTCGATGCCTTTAGTACAGAAGAAAGACACATTCGACGAAACCCTTGGGATATTTATGGAATCAATTAAAGAATGTCATGAAACGATGAGTTGATTATATGGTGCATCTATGGAAAGGTTTAGAGAATTTGAACCAAATGGGAATAATGATGAACCATTTATTAATGATGATAGGATGGAAATTTCAGACGATTATTCTGAGTTACAGAGTCTACAACCATCCATAGAAACCTCTAATATAAATATACTCGAGGCATATCTGAGTCATTATTATGATTCTGATGAAGAGACATTCATTGAGGAAGATAATGAATCCTTAGAAACCTCCAACCTAGAACCACTCAATTCATGTCCTGCTTATTTTTATGAAATTAATGAAGGCACATCCATGTAAGAGGTGAAGGAATTGTTGGAGATTGTGCCACTAATGAACACTTCTCAATGGCAAGTCAGAGTAGAACCCCCTACATAGCCTGGTACTCCAATTGAGCCTTATAATGTTAAAGAAGTACCTAATTGGGACCTACAAACCTTATTTAAATAACCATTAGATAAGAAATTAGGCCCACTGGAAATCTTACCTGTGCCAATTAAGCATGTCCAGTAATGTACTAATCATACATCAACCAACTCTAGGATACATATTAGAAAATAATCAGGGTTTAAGAAAAACCATGTTCCCCCCTCTATTAATACAAGAACAACCTTTTAGGAAAGGGCAGAGTTAGCTCATACCCCAATTTCAGGACAATGTAAGGGAAATGGAGAAAAATTGTGACACCCCAGTTGTTTTTAATCCTTTTTTCAAAGTCATAATAATAATATGTTTTTAAGAAAAATAGACAAGATCCCTAAAAATGAAAACTCAATATTTATAAATTTTATGCAATGTTAAAAGAATTACCCCAAACAAAAACCTCGAGGGTCAATTACGTCCCAAAACTACAACAATAAATAAAATTAAATCCAAATATTCTGAGCATGCTCGATTCAAAACCACGATAAATATACAAGCTGAGAAAAGATAATAATAATACAAGTCCAAAAGCCTCCAGGTTCCATCTATGATCACCACATCAACTACATATGTAAATAAATGTACACCATACAATGGTGTAGGTCCAATCCATTCATATGTATAACCTCCAAGTAGTCCTAAAAGGTCTAACAATGTCTAATAGACATACGCTAATCACTCTTTGAACACAAAATGGTAGATGGTCCTCAAGTCCTCATCCAAGTCCATGCTAATCCACCAGCTTTCCTTCTGACTATCGCGTTCCAAATCTGAGGCATTGCAAAACAAAGCAATGCCTTAACAAGCTACGCTTGTGTAGGCGATCACATTCAATTAAAACTTAATAAAATCATGTGGTGCAAAGTATTAATATCATGGTGAATCTCATAAAATAAACATTTATAAGGAACATCAATAATCAGATGCCCATAATGAAATAACATATGAAAATCATAAATATACACGAATAAATAACAAGTCAAATCATTATACCATGCAAGGCATGATCAAAGTATGGATGTACGGCCATCAAAACAATATGAGTCCATGTCCACAAAATAATATGCATGCAAGTCATGATAAATAGGACATTGTACCAAAAATAAACCCCAAGAGTGTCCCAAGACTCTCAATCACTAGTGATGAGTACTCTTACCAACCCTGGGTCCCTCCTGTGCAACCCGCATCAGCCATTGGAGTCACTCATGGGCTAGGTTCGGCTTACCTCGGTTCACCCCACATAGAAATCCACATAAGCATACAGAATAACTGTATAGGCTACTATGCTGCAGTGGTAACCCCACCAGGATCTGAACCACTACCACTCCCCATGGACACAAAAAAAAAAGACTTTCTCTGGCCCCATGGGGAGGAATGAACTCATAGGGGAGACTACCCATGATACCACCACTTATGTAGTTGGCGCTTTACCACTCAAGGGTGGTGTCTAATCATCATCATCACAAAGTCAGAGGGCGGGTGCCCAACCCTACAACCCTCCTAACATAGCAGCCACCGGGTAGAAGCACCTGTCATAAAGTAGCAAAATATGCTATAAATCATGAAAAACTCCCAAGTGAAATAAACCTTAATAGGCTGAATCAAAATACATGACAAAGTATAAACTATCACAAGTGAAAACATGGATAATCGTACAATCCAATGTCATGCCATCAAAAGTAAAGTAATAAACATGTTCTAATACATATGATAGGGCGTAAAACACATGACTCAAGAATTTCAAGTGAGAAGTCATGATCATGAAATCAAGGAAAAATCCCGAATGTAGTCACCTACCTAGATAAATGCGGTACTCCAATCAGGCGCATAAGCTATATCATGTCGTGCGCCTTGACATACTTGTTATATCATAAGTCATTGATCACTTAGTGTTCTCACATCTCAAATAAACAGCTCCAAGTGATAACTTCCCTGATCTGGTAGTTAATCCTAGATTAACAGCCCATATCTTCTGATTAACCATTCATTAGGGCAATCCTACGCTAGATATTTGTCTTTCTAACATCTAAACCATCATATCTTATCTTTGATTGTCAATGCTACTCATTTTCATTACGATCCATTTGATTTCTATGTTCGTTTAGTGATTCACATGTATCTCTATGATTACGCATCTATCTGACGGTCAGATCGCTCTCTAATCAGCCCATCCTAAGGCACTTGATCAGATCGACGGTCAAGATTACTTTTCTTGATGATTTAATGAGATATGTTCTTCTAATCTCCTAGATCATCTCACATTCAATGTATACAATCAAGTTTTAAGGCCTGATCTAGGTCATCTAATGGTATTTGGTGATTTAACTATTTAAAAGGTGCACAAAGCTAGGTTCGCGTCATCAAGATGATCACAACGCATATTTCAGATCATGATTTGGACCTCTATAACTCCTAAAATTACATTTTTTGTGAATGAATGGCTTAGAAAATCCAAAAAAATCAAGAAAAAGGAGTTTTAAATAGTGCCGCATGTGATAAGCGTGCGGAGCACACGAGCCGCTCTCAAGTATGCAACTTGCATGTGCGCTCATACCACCCGCTTGCTCGTGTGCGCACACTGCCCGACCTGTCTCCCACTCGGTTGCCGTCACCAAGAATGGCAACCGAGCTGGCCCGTCATCGCCAAAGACAATGGTTGAACTCTAGTTTTCGCCAGCGACCCCCTGGTGTCCAAATGGTGCATTTTTGCACCATTTCACTCCATTTTTTGTTTACATTCCATTTTTAAGCTTCCTATCAACCAATTTTGTCATTATCTCACATTTTTATGCGATTTTTATCACATTTCTAAAAAATCTCCTGCTTACTATTTTCTTACTTTTCTGGCATCCCTAACCGTTAAATCACCATGAAAATTCATGGGTTTGTTTTCTCATGCCCAAGATGAACGGTTCAGATCATGCATCTGATACCGTTTCATTGGTTTATTTTGAAAGAAGTAGTAATGCATATCACTTCACCCAAAAATGGCAATCCATGTCGTTTTCTAGCATTAAAAAAAACCAACATAAACCACAAAATTAATCAAAAATGGGGAGAGTAAGAAGGTGGCCTACATTTCATCCAAGTTGAAGACCTATTGATTCTAAGAGAAATATAGTCTTGGTGAAGAAAGCAATGCATAGGATTTAAAGAGTAGTATTTCTAAATATTCAAAGGTAATTAGCCAAATTTAAGAGTTGATGGGATCAATTTTCTTTAGCATGTTGAAGAAAATTAAGAACATTTATAACCTCTCAAAAAGAATGAATGGCTGTAAAACTCACTTTTGTTATAGGTCTCCACTAAATTTCTTCAAGATCTCTAAGTTATAGCTACTTATCAATTTAGATTATCTATATGCAATTGCATGTACAGATGTGATCTGAGACTTTGCATTCATGGAATACTTTAGAAAATGAGTAAAATGATGAATCAATTATGTCAAGTATCAAAAGTTATACATATTATACTTTAGAAATCCAATTCTCATTTGCCTTGATTTTTTTTATAAAAAAAAAGGCAAAAAATAAAATGATCTTTCATTGTATGCCCTCTTAGATACGCAACAAAATTGAAAGATTAGTCAAGTACAACCAAAACTACATACCACCAATGTCTGATCAATGATCATGGGGTAACTCACCCCATGGTAGTGTCAGAGGTGATCAAGCCCTCCACTGATCATGAATGAGGACCGACTGCCTCTAATTGATGATGAATATCAACCTCCACCAAGGAGGAATAAGAAGAACTTTAAAAGATTCCTTTCAGGCTACACGCATTAATACACCTTCTTGTGTCATTCTTCCTCAGAATACTGGTGCGTTAGAATTAAAAATGGGAGTAACCCAATTACTTCCCAAATTTCATGGGTTAGACAGTGAGAGTCCTTATTTGCATCTTAAAGAATTTGATGATGATGTAGTACCCAACAAAGACAATATATAGGTCTTGATACTACTAGGCTTAAGCTATTTCCTTTCTCTTTAATGGAAAAAGGAAAAATATGGTTTAATGCATCATCATCAAGTTCCATAAGGACCTAGAATGAAATGACTAGGGAATTCTTGAAAAAGTTTTTCCCTACGCATAAAACAAATACACTTCACTATAAGATAATGAACTTTACCAAGAAAGATAAAGAATCATTCTAACAATGCTGGGTAAGGTTCAAAGATCTATTACTCACTTGCCCACATCATGACTATGAACCATGGTGCGTTATTAGCTTCTTTTATGTAAGACTTAATTCAGACACGCGCCAATTTGTAAAGATGACGTGTAATGACAACTTTCTAAATAAACAACCAGATGAGGCGAAGAAGTATTTCGAATGGCTAGCTAAGAGTGCATAAACCTGGGCTAACTCAGAAAGAATAGAACATATAGATAGACCTAAGTCCAATACCACCCATGCTAGGGGCGTATGTATGCCATGTCTAAGAAAGATGAAATCAATGCCAAAGTAACAACCCTAACTAGAAAAGTAGAATCCACAAAAATGGGAAAGAAAAACTTAAATAACGATGAACATGTAGCATTTGTGAATGTACTGCCCATCTTACTTAGGAATGTCCTACCATTCCAGCATTTTAAGAAGTACTTCATGATCAAGCTAATGCACTTAACAATTATGAAAGACCTTTCTCCCCATATTTAGAGACATATAATCCCATCTAAAGAAACCATCCAAATTTCACTTGGAGAAATGGACCAACTACTGATGTCTCACAACCAGGCCCATACTAGAATAAAAAACCAAGCCAGGGACTACTTGCTCCACCCTCATATCAAACTCATCAACCTCCTTCATTTGGACCTTACTTGCCGCCCAAAAGGCATGTAGAAGATAATCAACTCGCTTAAAACCAGGAGAAAAAAATTTCTTAATTGGAAAGTCATATAAAAAAAAAACTAACTAGTCTATGACTGAATTAAAAATATGATGAGTCAAATGATGCAAAATATGGAAAAAGAAAAGTTTCTAGCTCAACCACAAGCAAACCCTAAGGGTGTGCATGTAGTTAGAGAAACTACACCTAATGCATCATCAAGCTCTATCATGGAAGAGACTGAAGATGTTACCATTCTTAGGAATGGTAAAATAATTAAGAAAGATGAGCCCCAAAACACTGATAAGGTAGAAAAACCTACTCAAAATAACAAAAAATCTAAAGAAAGGGATCCCACTCCACCTGTTCAACCATGTTTATTCCCTGCCATTCCCTCAAATGTTGCGTCAAGTCACAAAGAGTACCAATAATGATGAGATTATAGAGATAATCAAACAAGTCAAGATCAACATACTAATCTTAAACGCAATAAAAAAAATCCCATCATATTCCAAACTTTTAAAGGATTTATGCACAATCAAAAGAAAATTAAATGTGCAAAAGAGAAAGCATTTGTGACTGAACAAGTAAGTTCAATTCCTCAGCACTATACACCTTAGAAATACAAGGATCCTGGTTGTCCCATTCTCACTTGCATCATTGGCAACCATAAGATCAACCAAGCCTTACAAGATCTTGGATCCAGTGTTAATTTGATACCATACACAATCTATGTTCAGCTAGGACTAGGGGACCTCAAGACAACTTCCACTACACTTCAACTAGCTGATAGATCAGTGGTAATACTTAGGGGCATAATATAGGATGTGTTAGTCCAAATAGAGCAATTCTTTTTCCCACTTGATTTCTTAGTTCTGGACACACAACCAATGCTGAATGAGCAGTAAGAAATCCTTATCATCCTTGGACGTCCATTCTTGGCTACATCCAATGCCTTAATAAATTGCAGAAATGGTGTCATGAAGCTTTCATTTGGCAACTTGACACTAGAATCAAATAATCTTTGATATATGTAAGCAACTTGGTGAACCTGCTGATGACTTGCATAGTGTCAATATGATAAATTCAATGGTGCAAGATCATTTTGAATCATCTTCTTTGTTGGACCCACTTGAGGCCTGTTTGGCCCATTTTAATGAGTTTAATGAGGATGCATTAATAGAGAAAATTAATCCCCTCCTTAATTCTGTGCCCCCTATGGATACAGAAAAATGAAAACCTTAGTTTGAGGAACTTCTATTGAGGGAATCCACTCCTATTCCATCCTCATCTGAACCTCCTAAGCTAGATTTGAAACCTCTACCTTCTGAACTCAAATATGCCTATCTAGGAGATGAAGAAACTTTTTCTATTATAATTTCCTCTTAATTGGAAAAGACTTAAGAGAAACAATTGATTAAAATCCTTAGGGAACACAAAATTGCAATAGGATGGACCCTAGCGGACATTAAATATATTAGCCCTTTAATATGCACCCCATTGAATCTACTTAGAGGATGATGCTAAACCATTTCGTCAAATGCAAAGAAGGTTAAACCCTAATATGAAAGATGTGGTTAGAGCAGAAGTCCTTAAATTGCTTGATGTGGGAATCATCTATCCCATAAGTGATAACAAATGGGTGGGTCCTACTCGGGTCATTCTGAAGAAGTCTAGAGTGACAGTGACCACTAATGCCAACAATGAATTAATTTCAACTAAAGTTACCATTGGTTGGCTTATGTGCATTGACTATAGAAAATTGATTGCTATTACTAGGAAGGACCATTTTCCTTTGCCTTTTGTTGACCAAATGTTAGAAATGGTTGTAGGACACCAGTACTATTGTATTCTATATGGTTATTTAGGGTATAACCAAATAGAAATTGCACCCGAGGATCAGGAAAAGACCACATTCACATGTCCTATTGGTACTTCTGCTCACAAAAGAATGCCATTTGGCTTATGTAATGCTCCTGCCACATTTCAATGCTACATGTTGAGCATTTTCAATGATATGGTAGAGAGAATTTTAGAGGTTTTCATGGACAAATTTTCTGTTTTTGGTGATTCCTTTGACACATGGCTTGAAAATTTAAGTCTTAAATCATTGTGAAGAAAGAACCTAGTGCTTAATTGGGAGAAATGTCATTTCATGGCTCCAAAGGGAAATGTCCTTGGCCACATCATGTCATCCAAAGGTATAAAGGTAGACAAAGCCAAAGTTGACCTAATTACCAATCTACCCATCCCCAAATATGTTAGGGACATTTGCTCATTCCTAGGTCATGCAGGATTCTATAGGAGATTTATTAAAGATTTTAATGCTATATTCAGACCTTTGTGACCTCCTTACAAAGGAAACCCCTTTCGAGTGAACTAACTGCACCCATTATGCAGCAACCTGATTGGAGCCTACCTTTGAAATCATGTGTGATGCTGGTGATTATGCTATATGAGCTGTACTAGGACAAATAAAATAGAAAAAGTCATACGCCATCTACTATGCCAGTAGGACCCTAAATAGCACCCAAATGAATTCTAGAGAAAGAACTCTTAGCAATTGTCTTCGTGTTGGATAAATTCAAATCTTACTTGATTGGATCTAAAACAGTCATCTTCACTAATCACTTGGCCCTTAAGTATCTTCTTTCTAAGAAAGATGATAACCCTAGACTAATTAGATGGATACTTTTACTCCAAGAGTTTGACATTGAGATAAAAGATAAAAAAAAAGGAGCAAAGAATGTTGTAGCTGACCACTTGTCTCACATAGTCCTAATAGAACCTTTGGATGAGTTGCCAATTAAGGACACTTTTCCCGACAAGCAACTTGTTCATGTCTCCCATCCTCCCTGGTTTGTTGATATTGCAAATTATTTAGTTAAATGGAAGATTCCTAATCATTGGAATAAATTAGAAAAGAAAAAATTCTTTTCTCATATTAAGCACTACTTCTAGGATGACCCATATTTGTTTAAGTACTATCTAGATCAAATCATTAGGAGATGTGTCCCCCACTTAGAGCAACATAGTGTCATCTCCTTTTGCCACTCAAAAGCATGTGGTGGACATTTTTTTGCAAAGAAAACTACTGCAAAGATTTTGCAGTGTTGTTTTTATTGGCCGTCATTGTTTAAAGACACACATGCATTCTATAAATCATGTGAACGATGTCAAAAGTTAGGAAGAACAACCCTTATGAATATGATGCCTGTAAACCCTATCATTGTTATTGAAGTTTTTTATTGCTAGGGTATTGATTTCATGGGCCCTTCCCACCTTCTTTTGGCTATATCTATATCTTATTGGCCTTAGACTATGTTTCAAAATGGAATGAAGCTATCCTATGTTGGCATAATGATCATAAAAATTGTTGTTAAATTCTTAAAAGAAAACATTTTTTCTAGATTTGGGACACCTCAAGCCATTATAATTGATAACGGTACACACTTTTACAACAAACCATTTGAAGCACTCATGAAAAAATATAATATCACCCATAAAGTTGCAACACTGTATCACCCACAAATAAGTGGACAAGTAGAAGTATTTAATCGACCCATGAAACTAATTCTTCAAAAGACTGTGAATCCGGATCGTAAGGATTGATCTCTTAGACTAATTGATGCACTCTAGGCTTACAGGACTACACATTAAACCCCAATTGGGATGTCTCCCTATCATATTGAATACCGTAAGGTGTGTCACTTGCCTGTGGAATTGGAACATAGAGCCTACTAGGTAATAAAGACCTTTAACTTCAACATGAATAAAGCAGGCTCACAAAGGAAAGCCCAGCTCAATGAGTTGGAAGAGATCAACAAGAAACTTATGAGAGTAATATGATATGTAAAGAAAAGATGAAAGTTTTCATAATAAAAACATAGTGAGAAAATTCTTTACTCTAAACCAGAAGGTTTTGATTTATAATTCTAAGCTCCACATATTACCAGGTAAGCTTAGATCTCAATGGACCAGTCCATATACAATTAAAGAAGTTTTTCCATATGGGACCGTTGAGATTGAGGATACTATGACTGGCCATACTTTTAAAGTGAATGGTCAACGTTTAAAGCTTTTCTTAGAATATGAGAATCCAGAAATTGAGTCCACAACACTGGAGGATCCTGTTTATCAAGATTGAGTGGATCTGATCCCTCTATACCATATTTTGTATTTTTTCTACATCACCCATATTCATTTTAGGTCCTACATTTTAAACATTGAGGACAATGTTTCTTTCAGGTTGGGGTGTAAAATTTTAGCAAATTCTAGTTTTATTTTTAGGTTTTTAGGTAATTTCCTTGATTTTTCAAAAAAAAATTGAAAAAAAAATGAAAAAGTCTAAGTTAATTCCTACATTATGATGAGAGCAAAGCCATTCATTTTTTCTAAGATGTTATAAATGTTCCTAATTTTCTTCAGCATGCTTTAAGAAATTTGATCCCATTAATCCTTGAATTTGGCTAATTACCTAAATTATTAGAATATTACATTTATAATTCTAAAAGTTCATTGAATCTGATAGATTATAGGAAACCTAGAAAATGATTTAGGCCATCCTTGTTATTAACTTAGAGACGTAGAGCCTACCAAAAGTATTTTTACCACTAGTTAGCTAAGTTGAACCTTTCATATAAGGCTTTTCTTTTCTCACCCAATTTTCCTTTACCCATATTAGCCCAGTATAATTTATCCATTACCCATTTTCTTAAAAAACTAAGCTAGAGATGAATGAAGAAATACCTTTTAGTTGCAAGGAAAGCAGAAAAGTGAATATCAAGAAAAGAAATATTCTTCAAAAGTGTTGAAAAGAAAGAAAAAGGGATGAAAAAGTGTTGAAAAAAAAAAGGTTTGAAGAATGCAAAGAAAAGTGGAAAAAGAAATGTTCACTTTAGTAAATCAAAGGAAGAATTGTCAACTTTAGAAGACCTCTACTTATTTTTGAAGAAACTTTAAATACCCTTTATACCCTTTCTTTGGTACCCTATCCTAAGCCTACATTTTGTCCCAGTTAAAGACCTATTGATTCTAAGATGAATATAGTCTTAACGAGGATATGAATGGATAGGATTTAAAGAGTAATATTTCTAAATATTTAAAGGCAATGACATCCATTCTAAAGGGATCAAAACTAACTTCCTTAGTAACTCCTGTTCCTTCATGAGTATATGTGAGATAAATTTGTTTCTACTCTGCTCACATATTTAAGAGAGATATGATATGACCCTTAATCTAAGAGATTTTATTTCTGAGCATATGTCTATTAGTAAGGATTGAGGTCAAAATATATTTCAAATGGACTTTAAAAGTTAGAAGTTTACTTAGAGATAAAGATTATACTATATGTTGACTGCATACACTCACACACTCACTCTAAGATCTGAGCTCAGCTGAAATGTTGTCAGCATATGGGTACAGTTTTGAATTCTTCATTCAATTTTATTATTTTTCCAAAGTTAATAGATTTATTAAAGATAATTCTCTAAGGAAAAAGTGGAGTTGACTTGAAAATTATTTTTGAAATTTTGTGATTTGATTTTTTGCATGTTTTACTAGGGACTAGCAAAATGCTAATTGGGAGGTGTGTTAAGTATTCAATTTTAGCCAAAATACCCTTAATTTAGCATCTAATTAGATCATCTAAGCAGTTAATTTTGAGATTTTACATTTTAGCTCTAATTGGCCATCCAATCGTTGAATTGCAAAATTTAACGGTCAGATGATCATCAGAGCTAATTAGAGGGATAATGATTTAAATTATTCTAATTTAGTCCTATGCATACAAATCAATAAGATCATATCGGATGACCTAGATCAAGATGAGGAAGCTTCCTAAAAAGAGAGGAATTTGAAGAGCATCAGGAAACCTAGATGGATAAGAAGAAGAAGTCAAACTCCTTTGGAATATCTATAAAAAGAGAAGAAATCTAGAGTTTTGGAAGGTTAACAAGGCTGGGAGGATACTGGTGGATCTCTCCCACTTTCCTCAATCTCGTCCCCTCTCTCAAGTTTTATCTCTTCTTCTTCTTCTTATGCACTCCCTCTCTTTCACTCCTCTCCTTTATCTACCCTCGTCTCTCTCAATCTTCTCTCTTTCTCCTTCTCCTCCTCCTCTCGTCACCTTTTTGCTCTCTCCATCCTCTGCGTTTTTCTTTGTTCTGGTCCTCACCAGCTCCCAACCAACCAACCAACCCTGCCCACTAAGTCCCATTCTCCTTTGCTATCTTTTTCTCTCCCACTCTCCCTCTCCCTCTCCCTCTCTGCCATCACTCTTGTTTCCTTTCCTCTCCCATTTTCTTCCCATCTCTCTCTCTCTCTCTCTCTCTCTCTCTCTCTCTCTCTCTCTCTCTCTCTCTCTCTCTCTCTCTCTCTCTCTCTCTCTCTCTCTCTCTCTCTCTCTCTCTCTCTCTCTCTCTCTCTCATCTTCTATTTCTTCTAGCTTCATTGGAACTGACACATGTCTATCCATTCTCTGCTCCATCATGCATCACCCCCTCTGATCATCTTTGCCATAGCCATTCACTCTCGCATTCTTCGCACCACCCTAGATTGCTCCTTATCTCTCTCTCTCTCTCTCTCTCTCTCTAACCCATTTGAGCAAACTGCACTGACAACTGCACCTGTCGTGCTAGATGCCAAAGCCCACTCTGCCTCACTCCCCCTCCTTTTCTCTCTCACCTGTACTCGGCCCCTAACTTTTCTTCTCTCCCTCCCTCCATCCCCTCTCTTTCTCTTCATCTCTCTCTTCCTCATTCTCCCATTTCCCAAATTATGGCTCTCCCTACTCTAGCTCTTTTTCTCCAATCTTTCCCTATCCATCTCCTCTCTTTATATCTATCAGTTCCAACAAACCTAGAGGACGATATCTCTCCATCATCCCTCTTCTCTCCAGCTCCTTCATCACCAGACTACCTTCTATCCTCTGCTCCTCCCCTCTCTCCGATCAATCCCAGCTCGTCGAGCACCTCCACCTCTGTTTATCTTCTCCACTACATCCACCTGAAGCTAGTAGTCACCAACCTCATCTATCTCCTTTTCTGTCATTGCTCCCTTTGCTTCCACCATCCGACAAGCTCAATAGGAGAGCACCCTGCTTGGGTTTTCCCCCCCTCTTTCCTTTCCCACCTCTCTCCTCCTCCCCTTCCCTTCTCCCCCATCTCCTCCTTTAGCTCCCTCCTCGTTGGGTTTCCATTTTTTCTGTTTTCTTTCCTTAATTCCAATTCTGCCCATTGATCTTTATTTTAATGCCTTTTGCGTCCTCTTTTTAATTCCCTCTGTGTCCCTGTTTCCATTTCAGTTTTGTTTTATCTTCATTTTTCTTATCCAAGAACTGCACAATCTGAGCTAGATCAATTAAGGCTTAACCAAATCAACGAGTTAGCCTTAAACAATAAAAAATATTTCTCAATTTCTCATGTGTTTCTTCTCTGATTTTCAATTAACTTTTAGATTTCATTCTTAGGACATCCTTGAACTTAATTAATGTCTCTGATCTTTAATCTAAAATTCATAAAGTGAACTAGACCATTCAAATCCTAAAATCACCATTTATTCCAGATTTTTACAATTTTGAGGAATCTGACAAATCCAATCAACAAATCTTTAATCAAGGACATGCTAAAAATATTGATGAAGACTAATCGACTCCAAGAAGACTATATTTGAAGAAATTGACAGTGATTAAGCTAGGGAAGTAGATTTTTTTTTGTTATTTAGTTTAATTTTTTTATTCTAGAACTGAAAATTCTATAATTTTTAATAGTTGATTAGATCTGAACTTTGATTCCATTTTCAGTAATTTTTGTCATTTATTTTAAATTTTTTTAATTAAATTTTATTTAAACTTCCTCTTTTTAAGTCGAGCCCCCATGGGATTGACCTATACTTGCATAAGCTACATTAAAATAGCCCATGCACTTGTGGTAAAGCAAATCAATAATATGAAAGAGATTTTCAAGAGTGGAGTCTCTTCATAAGTATAACCTTCTTCCTATCAAAAGTATTACTCCTTAATGCTCTCTCTCTCTCTCTCTCTCTCTCTCTCTCTCTCTCTCTCTCTCTCTCTCTCTCTCTCTCTCTCTCTCTCTCTCTCTCTCTCTCTCTCTCTCTCTCTCTCTCTCTCTCTCTCTCTCTCTCTCTCTCTCTCTCTCTCTCAAGGATTACCCCCTTTATATTGGTTATACTAGCCAATAGAGTGAAAACAGGGGTATTTTTTTATTATTAGGTTCTTCTCATGGAAGGATGTTCATAAGCATGAAAGTTTGGTCCATATGCATTAATTTATAATAATATGCATCAAATTTAACTACTACATAGGAGGGTTTTAAAGTCGGCATAAAGAAGACACTTATATGACTGCTAACTTTATAAATATTTTAGAAGTTGTTTTAAATTGACGCGACAAGGGAATTTTTGGTGAGAAGAACTTTTGTAGTCATTTTTGTAAAAATGACTTTAAAAATCCACAAGTTTTGAAGTCATTTTAAGGAAGTGACTTGAAAATATTGCAATAGATTTGGTGGGAATGGACTTTTAAAGTCGTTTAGTGCTAAGTGACTTCAAAAGTTATATATTTTCAAAGTTGTTTATCACTAAATGGCTTCTAAAGTCTTTGATGGTTTATAAATAACTTAGCAAAGTATGTTTTCTCCTTTATCTTCTTCTTCTCACGGTTTTGGCATGATGGTTTTTGGGCCTTATGCTGCTCTCTTTTTCCCTTCTTACTTTTCATTTTTATATTTTGATTATTTGTGTCATGAAAAAAACTTTAAGTAAACCACAACTTCTTTTAAATCACTAATATTTCTTTTCTTGTTACTAACTTTTCTTTTCTTTTTATTTTGCAGATCATATGGGTTTTCACACTACATATCATGGGGTTAAAGAATTTGTTTGATTGTCCTAATTTCACCAAAATCGTATGATTTCATTAAAAATGACAAGTACTTCTCTCTCAAGCCTCACTATTGGAGAAAGGGAGAACAATATGATTTGTGGTTCTCACCCAAATTAGGGTTTGATGAAGAGAGGTGGTTATAACATCAACTTTTGGCCTATTTTGATGAAAAGGAGTGGTATCAGCTAAACACTAGGCTAGATTTTGATGAAAAGAGAAAATTCTCTATTTGATCTTGGTTGACAAGATTTAAAAATATGTAACATTTTGATATGTGTGTGTGTGTGTAACATTGGATGTAATAAAAAATTATTTTGATTTCCTTGCTGATGTATTTGATTATATTGTAAAATCAGTTTCATTGTGTATTTATGTAAATTTGTAATGTACAGAAGCTAAATAAATATATTTTTCATTTGAAAATTTAAAATTTATTTGAAGTTGTTTTTTAAAAAATGACTTTAAAAATGCATAACTTTTGAAGTCGTTTTCAGGAAGAGACTTAAAAAGAATCGTGATAAATTTTTCAAAAATATTTTATTTATCAAAATGGACTTTTAAAGTCATTTATACATAAATGAATTTAAAATTCCTTCACTTTAAAGTCATTTAGTGCTAAGAGACTTCAAAAGTTACATATTTTCAAAGTCATTTATTACTAAACAACTTCTGAAGTCTTAGATGATTTATAAATGGCTATCAAAGTATGCTTTTTCTTTTTTCTTCTTCTTCTCATGGTTTTGGCATGACGGCTTCATCTTTGGGCCTTATGCTACTCTCTTTTTCCCTTCTTAGTTTCCATTTTTATATTTTGACTACTTGTGTCATGGAAAAAACTATAAGTAAACCAATTTATTTTAAATCACACAAATATTTCTTTTCTTGTTACTAACTTTGCTGTGTTTTTATTTTGCAAAGCATGTGGGTTTTCACACTCCATATCATGGGATTAAAGAATATGTTTGATCATTCTAGTTTTGCCAAAATCGTATGATTTCAGTGAAAATGACAACTAGTTCTCTCTCAAGCCTCACTGTTGAAGAAAGGGAGAATAATATGATTTATGATTCCCACCCAAAATTAGGGTTTGATGAAGAGGGTCATTATAGGATCAACTTTTGGCCTATTTTGAAGAAAAAGAGTGGTGTCACCAGAATACTAGGCTAGATTTTGATGAAAAAGAGTAGATTCGCTGTTTGATCTTAGCTGCTAAGATCAAATAATATGTAACATTTTGATATATATTTAAGATTGGATGTAATTAAAAAATAATTTGATTTCCTTGTTGATGTGTTTGTTTATATATATACACACACACACACACACACACACACACACACACACATATGATTGTGCTGTAAAATCAGTTTCTTTGCGTATTTATGTAAATTTGTAATGTACAAAAGTTAAATAAATAAATAATTCAAATGAAAATTTAAAGATTATTAAAGTCCTTTTAAACAAAATGATTTTAAAAGTCTACACTATTAAAGTCATTTTATTTAAAACAACTTTAAAAGTCTGTACTATTAAACTCATTTTAAGAAAAACAACTTTAAAAATGTAGACTTTTAAAGTCATTTTTCTAAAAACGACTTCAATTCTTCTTCTATTTTAAGAATTATTTCGTCGACTTCTACCTTGCAGTCTCTGTGTTTTATTTGTGCAAAAAACTAAAACAGATTTCTATTTCCCTACTCCAAACCAAATCCTACTTGTGTGAATTGGATTTATATTAACAAATTCCGGGTCAATATCGATTTTTGAGTGTTGGTTAGTATCTCTATGTTTGTCTCATAAGTATTATGCTTATTTGAAGAATTTTTACAAGGTTGTGGGTTAGAAATTGTTCTTTTGAAAGTTTATTTTATTCGTGAATGTGTCTATCATAATTTGCCGTTTTTCATTGTTAATTGAAAATTTTCATCAAATGTTATTATTTTGAATACTTCTAATCCATGTATATCTCATGTTTGTTAAAATGTCTAAGCTAATATTTTCATGTCTTACAAGTCTCCATGCAAATTTGCTTTGATTTCTTATGATAATGGATAAATATGCTTGGATGTCTTCAACAAAGACATCGAAAGAATATGAGGAGGGTATAGAAAATTTCATAAAGTTTGCACTTAGGGTAAGCGTTGATCATAACCGCATTCATTGTCCATGCTCAAAATGTGGAAACTTGAAAAAAGTAACTGCAGGGGTGTTGAGAGAACACTTGTACGTTAATGGAACAGATGAAAGCTACCACCTATGGATTTGGCATGGAGAAGAACTTCCGCATAAGCCTTCAACAAGGCCTGATCAAGACACTGTAGGAAGTGTTGGAGACAGTAGTACAGTTGTACCAATAATTTGAGGTACACATGACGACTTTTAGGATGACCCTGAACAATTTCATGCTACATTAGAGGAAGTCAATCAGCCGTTGTACCCTTAGTGTAAAGATTATACTAAGCTATCTGTAATGGTAGAACTTTACAACGTGAAATCAATATTTGGTTTTTTTTATCAAGGTTTTACAGAAGTCTTGAAAGTAGTGGGTAAGATGCTATCGAAGGATAATAAATTGGCAAGGTCCACATGAGAGGCAAAGAAAACCATGGGTGCACTACGGTTGAAGTATGAGAAGATACATGCGTGTCCAAATGATTGTATCTTGTATAGGAAAGAGCACAAGGATTAAACTACATGTCCAACTTGTGGACAGTTAAGATGGAAGTTAAAGAAGAATTCAACAGAGACAGTTATAGGCATTCCTACAAAGATTCTATGGTACTTACCCCCTAATTCCAAGGTTCAAAAGAATGTTTCATATAAAAGAAACAGTGAAGAAATTAGTGTGGCATGCCAATGGCAGAGTAGTTGATAGCTTTTCACACCATTTGGCAAATAGCCCAGCATGAAAACTCGTAGACTTCATGTGGCCTAATTTTGGTGAAGAACCTAGAAACTTACGTCTAGCATTATCTGCAGATGGGATTAATCCTCGTGGTTCTATGAGTAGTAGGTATAGTTGTTGGCCCGTTATATTAGTTTGTTACAACCTTCCACCATCTCTATGTATGAAGAGGAAGTTCATGATGCTAACCATGCTGATATCAAGTCTAAAGTAGTAGGAAATGACATTGATGTGTACATGTCTCCCTTGATAGATGATCTTGAAACATTATGGGACGTAGGCATTGACGCATACGATGCATACTAGAAAGAGTCATTCACCCTAAAGGTTATATTATTGTGGACAATAAGAGACCTCCCTACATACAATAATTTGTCTAGATGCATTGTGAAGGGATACAATGCTTGTCCTATCTGTAGTGATCAAACATGTGTTGTAAAACTTAAATATGGAAGGAAAATGGCATTCCTTGGGCACAGAAGATGGTTGTGCAGAGACCATCCATATCATTCTAAGAAGGGAGAATTTAATGGGAGTGTAGAGACAAGAACACCTCCAAAGATGTTGACAGGACGTCAGGTATTGGAGCAGGTTGAAGATATTAATGTCTTGTGGGGAAAGAATACAAACAAATCAAGTAAATGTAAAGGTGAAAGTAATTATAGAAGTTATTGGAAGAAGAAATCAATATTTTTTCGTATGTCATACTGGAAATCACTGCATATGTGCCATGTGCTTGATGTCATACACATTAAGAAGAATGTGTGTGAAAGCTTGACTAGTACCTTGCTTAACATCCCAGAAAAAATGAAGGATGGACTTGCATCTCAAATGGATCTTATGAACTTGTGTTTGAAGAGGAAGTTGCACCTTGAGGATAGGGGTAGTCGAGGAACATACCTGCTAAGGAAAATTGTACTCTTGATAGAGAGGAGAGGAGAATAATGTGTAAAACTTTGTTCAAGCTCAAAGTCCTAAACGATTACTCTTCAAACTTTAAAAACATTGTTTCTATGGAAAAGCTAAAATTGTTGGGGATGTAGTCCCACAATTGCCAAGCATTGATGCAACAACTACTTCCTGTAGTAATACATTCTAAGTTACCAAACAAAGTTAGGCGAGCTATTACAAAATTCTACTACTTTAATGCTTTATGCGAGAAGGTGGTTGATGTTTCAAAATTACAAGGAATTCAAGGTCATCTAATGATAACTTTAGGTGAGCTTGAGACAATCTTCCTACCATCTTTCTTTGACATCATGGTACACTTAACAGTGCACCTCACTGATGAGATCAAACTCTATGGGCTAGTTTACTTGCAATGGATATATCTATTTGAGATATACATGAAAATTTTAAAAGGGTATATGCATAATCACAACTAGCCAGAGGGGTGTATAGGTAATGTTATATTGTGAAGGAAGTAGTGAAGTTTTACACAAAGTACTTAGCAGGAGTGGACGCCAATGGAATCCCAAGAAAGAAATAATCAATTGGTTTTTATAATCCAAAGGTTGGCGAACTTATATTGAGTGGTCGTGTATTGACAGTTGATTATAAAGAACTAGACCAGGTGCATCTTTATGTGTTGCGAAATGTTAATGAAGTCCAACCTTACATTGAGTAAGTTGATCATGCATGCATACACTTATGTAAAATTTAATTGTTGATGGTTAATTACATTTTTCATGATTACTATATTAATTTGTGTGTACGCAGTGAACACATGGATGCACTCAAGGAAAAGAACACAAGTTACACCAAGAAACAGAAGTGGCTACAATCTTAGCATTGTCGCACTTTCAATAATTGGCTGCATAAGAAGCTAAAATGAAAGAAAGCTCACTTAAGTTAAACAACCACATTCTGTATATATATATATATATATGTATATAATTATCTTACGTACTTAAGCCTACTTAATATACATGGATTCAAGATCAGCGAGAAGTAACAGGCAACAATATATCATAAACCTTGGAGTGGATGGCAATGGGACCATGACCAAAAGTAACAAAATATGCCGGATATGCCATTAATGGTTATCGCTTTTACACAAAAGATCGTGATAACTCAAGAGTCCAACAAAATAGTGGAGTTAGCTTAGTTTCCAATGCTACATTCTTTTCAAGTTCAAAGGATAATAGACCAATAGTGGCAGATGATATTTATTACGAGATTATTAGAGAGATATGGGCCTTAGAATATACTTTCAAAACTGTGGTTGTGTTTAAGTGCGATTGGGTGGAACACAACCACATCAAAACTGATGCCCTTGGATTGACATTGGTTGACCTCAACATGATTGGCTATAAAAATGATCAATTTATTTTGCCATCTCGAGAAAAACAAGTATTTTACGTATAAGATGAACGTAATAAGAGAGGGTCAACAGTTTTATCATCCTATCCAAGGGATTTTTATGAGGAAGACGACCTAGAAGATGCTAAAATCAATTACCCTTCTATTACCAAAACAATGCCATCAATCAAAGCACCACTTGGTGAGAATGATGATTATGTGCATAACAATGGTGAGGAAAGTGCTTCGGTTTGAAAACAATATATATTTTTAGTACATGGAATATGTATATTAGTCAGTTGTAATATATATAATTTCATGTTTATAATTTTTAGCTCGGCTTTTGTCATGAGCTATAGGGATCAATATTGACAGTGAGCTATATATATCATATGTGCATAAAAAGAATGCATGAATCAATGTTCACTATCATAAAAAGGTCGTTGCATTATATATTACTTGTTAGATATTGTGAAGTACTAGCACAATAGCTGTATATATTTTGAATTAAAAAACTATAAATTATTGTATATTTTTAAAGTCATTTTCAATAAAAATGACTTTAAAAGTTAAGTATGTTAAAGTCATTTTACTACAAATGTTTTAAAGTCGTTTTACTACAAATGACTTTAAAAGTTAAGACATTTAAAGTCATTTTAATAAAAATGACTTTAAAAGCTAACACATTTAAAGTTGTTTTAAACGACATTAGAAGTTAAGACTTTTTAAGTAGTTTTTTAAAACGACTTTAAAAATATAGCACACATCATAATTAATTGTTCATCTTTTTTTGCTTAATGTTCTTTTATTACTACAGTTTTTGCACTTCTTTGGTTATTACATATTCTTTCTACAATATTTTGTGACGCAAGTAAACTTTGGAAGCTTAGTTTCAATCAAATACGTACATATTTAACCCTGAACTCGAACCCTAACCCTGAAAATATATGCGTGAAATTACTATATATGTTGACTTCAAAAGTGTACACTTTTAAAGTATGTACATCAAATAAAAATTTATAAAAGTTTAACTTATGTGAATTTAGTGTCAAGAAAACTTTCGTGTGTGTGTGTGTGTATATATATAAGTAGAACCATGGTCTCTCTCTCTCTCTCTCTCTCTCTCTCTCTCTCTCTCTCTCTCTCTCTCTCTCACACACACACACACACACACACATGCATATATATAACTCATGAAATGGATAGGAAAATTTAATCTAACGTACACACCCACATCCCCAACTCAGAATTAATTTACCATCTTATTTTGCTTATGTTCTTTTATTACTATAGTTTTTGTACTTCTTTGGTTATCACATATTTTTATTTCTTTAGGAGTCTTTCTACAATGTTTTGTGAGACAAATAAACTTTGGAAGCTTGGTGTCAAACAAATGTGTACATATATATATATATATATATTCATTTAAAATTAAGTATATAGAACCCTAACCTAATTAACCTTGTACCTTGAACCTTAACCCCGAACCCTGAACCTTGAATCTTGAACTTGAACCCTAGCCCTGAACCCTAATTCCATATTTATAATTTTAATTAGCTCTTTTGTCATGAGCTATATATATATGTATGTATGTATGTATGTACAAAGACTATATGCATGAACCTATGTTGACTTCAAAAGTGTACACTTTGAGTGTATGTACATCAAATAACAATTTATAAAAGTTTAACTTATGTCAATTTAGTGTCAAGGAAACTTTAATGTATGTATGTATGTATGTATGTATGTATGTATGTATGTATGTATGTATGTATGTATGTATGTATGTATGTATGTATGTATGCATATAAGAACCACGGTCTCTCTCTCTCTCTCTCTCTCTCTCTCTCTCTCTCTCTCTCTCTCTCACACACACACACACACACACACATGCATATATATAGCTTATGAAATGGATAGGAAAATTTAAGCTAACACACTCACATTCCCACCTCACAATTAATTTACCATCTTATTTTGCTTATGTTTTTTATTACTATAGTTTTTGTACTTCTTTGGTTATTACATATTTTTATTTCTTAATTTTGGTTGTCACCGTATTTTGTGGCACAAGTAAACTTTGGAAGCTTATAGTGTCAATCATATATATATATATATATATATTATTAAAAATTAACTAACATAAATTAAGTACTAACATAGAGTGTATATATTATGAAAAAAATTATAAAAAAAAGTGCATACTTTTAAAGTGATTTTTATATAAACAACTTCTTTATTCATATATATTTAAACCACAAATTAATAGACTTCCTGTCACAGACAAAAAGCAAGGGAGAAGAAGATCAAGGAGAGAAGGCGGTACGATGGGGGAGGGGAGTGTGCTTAGGTGGGGTACCGAAGAGGGGGTGGGGTGGAGGTTCGGGTGGGGACCGAGAGAGGGTGAAGGTGGGGGGTAAGGTAGGGTAGGGTTTCAGGTGGGGACCAAAGAGGGGGAGGTGGAGGGCAAGGTGGGGTGGGGTGGGGTATACTAGAGAGGGAGGAGGTGGGGGGCAGGGTTGTGGACCTGAGAGGGGGAGGTGGAGGGTAGAGTGGGGTTTCGGGTGGGGTATACCGGAGGGGAGGTGCGGAGCGTGGTGGGAACCGGAGAGGGGGAGGTGGGGGTAGGGAGGGGGTTCGGGTGGGGACCGGAGAGGGGCGGGGTGGAGGTTCAGGTGGGGTATTAGATACGGGGGAGGTGGGGGGCAGGGTGGGGTTTTGAGTGGGGATCAGAGAGGGGGGAGGTGGGGGGGTAGGGTAGGGTTTCAAGTAGGGACCAAAGAGGGGAGATGCGAACAATGGGTGGGGGGTATGTCCCTTTACTGCTATTGATTAATTTATTCTTAATGACTAATTTTCATCGTTTTCTGCAAAGAATTAAGTGATTCGTGTGCAAATCCTAGCTTTAGAGGTATTCATTCAGATGAATCAAAGCTGACAAGTGCAATCTTACAAGTATGCTTGATTGCTTCTTCTTTTCTTTTGTTAAGATTTCTGGTAATAACCTCTAGTAATTCCAATGCATGTTTTCATTTTATTCTAATTTGTTTTCCTAGTTAAATCATGACCAATCTCTCATAAGTTATGTGGCGTAGCTTTACAATTACTCTCAATGCCAAAACCATGAGTTTGTGCTTTAGATGTTAATGAATTTAATCCAATGTCAACCTACACATCAGCAAAAGAATTTTGGGACAACCCATAGGCAATCCATAACTATGAAAGAGATTCTTATGATTTCATAATATGAAACACATGGCCCAGCTTTAGCCAGAGAGAGAGAGAGAGAGAGAGAGAGAGAGAGAGAGAGAGAGAGAGAGAGAGAGAGAGAGAGAGAGAGAAATCTCATACATAGATGGAAAACATGGTGCTTGGCATGGCAATTCCATTTCTAAAGTATTCATAACCAAAAGCATGAAACATGCAAATCCTCACATAACAGAATTTATAAAGTTCAACAATGGCATTAATTACCAATCTTTGTGTCAACTTGAACCATATCAAATGCATGACTAAATTAATCAACAACAGTTGTATGCTTCATATTTCTAGAGTTTATGAAGTGGTTAATGACAAAATATAGTCCATTTTAAGGTTTTAAAGTTTAAAAAGGCACTAATATATATCCATTTACTTGGTTAACATGTTCATGCTAACATTAGTCCCACACATGTCATATTGCCTTTCATATTTCCTTTATCCAAAACTGGTGCATTCTAGATCCTCCCCTTTCCTTGAATTTTTCATGCATTGCTTTTCAATGTTTTTCTAAGCATTTTCCTTTTATAGTTTTGATTTTCCATATTCTTTCATGCAATTCTTTTCAAAGGCATGTATAACATAACAAAACTACTTGGAAGTATAGTTTCAATTTAGTTTTCACATCATGGATCTATCAATCCCAGCTAGTCATGCCAAGTACTTCATGAATGTGTTTTCTTACTAATTCAAGTTCATGTCTTATGATAATTGTTCAACCAGCCATGTTCATTTAGCTTCCACTTTGATAATCATTAATTGTCACAATGTTTCATGTTTAATACTTTGGTCACTAATTTATAACCTAAGTATTATCACATCATGCCATGGCTTATCTCATTAATTGTTGTGTGTTTCTTTGATAGCATTTCCATAGCTTACCACATGTCAATTTCCATGGCATATGCATTGTAGTTAGTTTGTTATGGAATTTCCATGGCTTGTATCATATTCATCTCCCTGTCACATTCATAGTCTATGTACATCATCTTATGGCATTTCTCTTTATTTAAGTACTATATCAAATGTCATTTTCCTAAGCCATATACTTGTTCTCTCTATAGTACTTAATGATTGATATCCATAGGTCCTACGTACTTAGCAATTCAATTATTGGATGGAATTTGGTTTCTTTAAATTCATTACATAGTGTTTTTTGTTCGAATATCATTTAAGTATTTCTTTGTAGTAACGATGGAATGAAAAGAACATCAAACTAAAAATTTAGGCCACATTGAAGAGCATGAACAAGAGGCCAATATGATCGCTACTCCAAAAAGAAAGAGCAAAGGGCGAACAACAATAGAAAAGGTTATCAAGAAAAAGTCGAAGGGAACTAAAGAAACTATCAAATACAATAGTAGAGGGCAAGAGATTGGTGAGAGTGACCCTACTTATAGTAGCTTCCTCTACTCTACAGTAAGAAGCATGGTTCCTATCACATTTCAGGATTGGAAACATGTGCCATCCTCGACAAAAGATTCAATATGGGAAATGGTAAAGGTATGTAAACATTGAGTACATGTATTATTTACATTATAACTTTCCTTACTTTTCAAATATAGTAATTTAATGTGCTCAATTTGTACACTGCCTTTGACTTGTCGAATGACAAGAAGATGAGTGCTTTACAAGGGGCAGGTGAGCAGTGGAGAAAATGGAAGAACTACCTTGTTTGCAATTACATAGCTCCAAATGTCAATGAGCTGTTAAGGCTGTACACGGTGCCTTCCATTTACTCTGACGTCATTGACTAAGAGGCTTGGAATGCATTTGTAGGAAATGGCTCCTCTACCAAGTTTAAGGTATGTGTAGAAATGATGCTTCATTCTTTTAATTACATTATACATGGCAATTAGTGCACTTGATCACACATGTAAAAATGTGTTGGCGAAGAGTGCAAGGGGAAGAAAGGTGCATGAAACAAATATGCAGCACCATCGATCTAGGATGGGCTATGCTCATTTAGAAGACAACAAAGTAAGCATCTGTGAAATTTATCCCATTCAATTTAATGCTACTATAGTTACATGCATGTTCTCTAACTGTAATGCCTTTGCTTGACAACAAAAAAAGGCTGGGACTACAGAACCTATTGATTGCTCCATCCTCTAGAAGATGGCACATTCAGTGGGCCATACTAGTAACAAGTTTGCAGATGAAGCTACTATGCAAATTGCTTCACTCATACTAAGTGGTTCCACCTGTCTATAAAATTTTTACAATTAATTAGATGAAATGATCATGTCTTTCTAATTAAATTTTCCAGGACATTCTTACCCAAGAAAGCACTACTACATGAACTTTAAGCAATACTGATGCCAAGGATGACATCTTGTATAGGGCTATGGGCAAGAAGCAGGACCACCCTAGTCAAGTTAGGGGCATAGGCCGAGGTGTTGTTCCTTCCAAATTCTTTGGTGGAGGACGTATTCCTAGACTTCAAGATGATGAGAAGGCCTACAATGAGCTCGTTGAGAAAATAAAGGGTGATTTATTTTGACAGGTGCTTGAGGGAGGTATGATGATTAATCCTCGACCCCCTGCTTAGCAATCACGCCCTGCTGTACCTCCATTACATGCCAGCTACAATTCCCCATCTAAAGAAGATAATGAAGGACATCCCCCTTCCCTCGAAAAGGAAATTCCTGCCTAGGAGGTATATACATTAACAAGACTATAAATTTTCATTGTCCATTTGTAATAATTCTATATCTCAACCTCTCTATTGCATATTTGATTTGTAGGTGGGTCAATGCCAGCTGGCCTTGGATTTCTATCAAAATGTCGTGGTAGTTGGTTCATGCTATGAGCATGAATCAAATGTTTTGCACAGAATTAATATGCCACCACATACTAAGCGGGTCTTCATTACCATGCTTTGAATGCTAATTCCTGCCTACCATTTCCATTAGAAATGAAAAAATATTATAACCATTGGGGAGGCAGTTGCATACCATGTCGCTTGGTTGGAGGCACTAATCATTCCCATAGAGTCCACTTAATGTATCATATCATACTACATACCTTTCTCATTAATATTTTTAGCTAAAGACCTAGCTTAATTGTTTAATAACTCTATATGGTTAATCAGCAACAAAATGAGGCACTAAGAGTGACCGCCATTCTAATGTCATCTTTAGCTACTGCACCAATAGAACATGTACTTGTATATGTCTTTAATTTTTCTTTCATCATAAATTAGGCCCTCTTCATAGATTAATATTATATTATTTAGCTAAAAAAGTTTATATCTTTTACAACAGCTAACCTATGAGTGTGTGGAAGTCCCACCTAACACGCGTCAATCCCCTAGGTTAATCTAAGGTCTCATCAACAACAATATGGCAATCTATCATGTACAAATCAAGCGGGGAGTGCTTGTTGAGGAAGTTGTTGAAGTGCCACTTATGGCAAAGGACCTGTTATGAATTTGCCTATGAGATCAACTCGAGCACCCTCACATTGTCTCTTACATGGGGTATATGCACATACTTGCTTATAAATCATTTGATATTTCATTACATATTATATTATATTTGTATATGTAATAATTATTTCTTTTATGCAGCTTCTTGAATGATGCTACCAACCTTTTTGAGGGTGAGGGTACATTTTACTAATTCCTTGACCTTGGCGTCATTTCTCGAGCGACAGAGCAATGGCCAATTGAGAGGCATATTAAGGATATTTTGTCAAGCTTCTTACACTGCTCTTAGGGACAAGGCTTAATGATTCCCTACAATAGCAGGTAAGTTTTAATCTTCTTGTTTCCTTGCCGATTTATTCTTTACTTAGGGATTGTCAACTTCCATTACAATCCATATGACTGTCTATGTGGGTCTCATTGGATGCTGTGAGTTTTGGATGTGCGTGGTGGTCATGCTTTCTTTTTTATTCTTGTGGAGCGCACATTAGCCCTACCCTCATGGATATTATAAATAAGCATGTATTTTGTTATTCATCTATAATGCATTTGAAATTTAAATTGTAGGTCTTAGTGGGAATGGGCTACAGTGACCCAGATTTTACAACCACCAAAAGTCACGTGGAAGAATGTCATGGTATATAAAACAATTAATTGCTCTAAGTTATTATTGATTAAGCTTACCTAATTAAAAATGATATTTATGAGTTCTTTTTTGTTGTCCTTATTGCATAGTGCCCTAAACAACAATCTGATTGGGAGTGTGGGTATTATGTCTTGAAGCACATGAGGACCCTAATATTTCATTATACTCCTATCTCCCATTTAAAAAAGGTATAACACTTTTTATTTTCCATAATCTTATATTTTTCTACAGTTTTTATGGATCTAGCTAAAACGTTTTAACTTAATTAAATATATTTTATTTATGTTGATGTGCTTATTGAGTGGGCAAATAAGAAAAGTTACTTCAAAGTAAATCTTAATTAAATTCGAAATGAATGGGCTAAGTATGTAATGAGTTTCAATTAGATTACTTGAGTAACTACTTGGACTTGAAATACATAATAAAGTATTTTTTTCATTGACTTGTTTGTGTTCCTTTAGATTTTATTATTTACTTTGAAATATATATATATATATATATAATTACATCTTAAGAATGAGTGAAAATTTGGAGTGTGGGAATAAGGAGTACAGATGTAGTGAATTTAGAGTTTGAGCATGAAGTGAATATGAGGCAGTTGAATTATATTACTTTTACGAGATAAAGAATGAGAGGGTTACTTAGAATGTTTATGGAATTACAAATGA
Organism: Warburgia ugandensis; assembly: GCA_035236585.1. NCBI lineage: Eukaryota > Viridiplantae > Streptophyta > Magnoliopsida > Canellales > Canellaceae > Warburgia > Warburgia ugandensis. The sequence continues at coordinate 72,040,428 of CP141129.1, read as the reverse complement.
AGTGAATGTGGATGTCATAGACAATGCATTGTAGTGGATGAAGTGTATGGAACTACAGGTGATAGTATATCAAGAAAGAAGACGATGCATTGTAGTGGATGGTGGTTTGGAATGTGTATATGATGTTTAGTTTTTCATGTTTTTAAAGATTGTTTGAAGTATTATGTACATAGTATGGTTGTTATTCAATGTATACACACGAGATAATGTATCAAAAGATTAAGATGTGGATGGAATGTAGGGGTTATTGGTTTTTTATGTGTGAAGATTGAAGTACTTTAATGTATTCATAGTATTGTGTATTAAGAAGTGGGTGAACATTATTTGTATACAAGTTCTTAATATTTATTATGAAAAACCCAAATTTTTTTAGAATTATTTGGAATTAATTGGAATTCTTATGAAAATCAAGGTAGAATATTATATTTAATATAATATTTATTTTTAGAAAAAAAATCAGGTCTTGAAACATAGATATTTGGAATCATTCATAGAAAACCAATTAAAATGATTGTAAGCATGTTGAAATCTGAGCTTGGGTGAAATTTTCCTATTTTTTGTAATTTTTGTGAATTTACATTTACCCATAAGAGTAAAATGGTCATTTCACTTTTGTGTGGGGTTCACAAAAGTTGGGTGAGTTGGTGGACAGCCAGCTCAGGGAATATCAATGATGAAGAATATGCTTTTAATTTTATAAGAAAAGTGAAATTTTATTTATAATTAAAATAATTAAAAATAACCCTATAAATATGCTCCTACAAGCTGCACAAAATTCACAAACTCCTCAAGTTTCTCCCTCTCCCTCTTCCTCTCTCTTTCCTTCTTTTTCTCTTTCTTTTTCCCTTTTTTCTTTTCTTGTTCTCTCTCTTCCCTTTACAGCTACAGAGAGCGTCTGCGGACACACTGGAGGGAATATTCCCTCATGGGCTGTCTAGCGCGTCCACAGATGCGTTGTCCTTGACGGAATAGGGTTTCACCCTGGTACTGTTTTTCAATTAGGTGTTTGATTTCAACCATTGAAATTAAGATCTAAACCATTCATCTTGTTCGAAATTTCATCATCTTCAAAAGCCCCTATGATTTCACGATGATCAGAGGCATATTCACTGGTGAAATCACCGAAAAATAGTAAGTCCAGCGACCTGTATTTTTTTGGCATGGATCTCTCTTTTCCAGCCATATTTTCCAACTCTGGATACTACAGGTAGGTACCTCTCATCCCCCTCTAGCTATTCCAGTAGGTTTCAAGGTATGAAGATCACTAGATTGGATTTTCTGGGAAGATTTTTTCGGTGAATCTAGTACCAGTGAAATAGGTGAAAAACACATATAAAACATATAGTTTTGAAGTTTTTGAGCCATTGGATGGATTCAAAGGGTCCCAAAACTCCAGGGGATGAAATCTGGGATATTGGATTGTTCAGATCTGGGAGATCTAGGGAAAAGCTTATTTGACAGTCCATATTGGACCGTCTCGGCTATCCCAGGTCACCGCTCCACGTACATCGGCTATCCCCAGTGGAATGCGGCTAGGACGGGCTAATGATCGATCCGTCGATCTGTGATCCAGATTGAATCTGAGCCCTTGTTTTAATTTGAAATCTTAAAACTTCAATTCAGAGCTCATTTTAACTCCAAATCAAGATCAGAAAGAAGCTCTAGATTCCTAGTGAAGAGTAGAATCTAATGAAAATATAAAATTTATGTTTTATTCATTGTAAAAATCTATAAATTACAAAAATATTTACTAATTCCCAAGATCAGACAAATCTAACATGATCAGACCTTGGATTTCTGATCCATTAGTGATCCAGTGATGAGAGAACATGGAATCAATAGTTAGATGTGATTGATCTAGGATGAATTAAGAAATTTAACCTTAATGGAAGAGAAATCTTAAAAATAATTATGAATTTGCTTGATCTGACTAATCCAGCATGATCAAAAACTATAAAATAGTATGGATGATAATCTAATGATAAGGTCATGAGAAATAAATGGCCCGATGTGGCTAATTTGGGATAGATTGAAATCTTTGCCCTTGATTTGGATAAATTGACTTAATATATTCTTGATCGATTGGATGAAGAAAGATCAAATCATATGATGAGATGCATCAGTGATCTAGTAATGATATCACATTAAGAGAATGCGATATATCTGAATAAAAATGAAAGATCAAGATCTAAACCTTAATGGGATGGAAAAAAATGAATAGAAATCAAAATGAATAAATATGATGTATTCAAATGAGCATGTGAATTATTAAATTCTATTGTAAATGTTCTTTTATTTGCTTAGTAAATTTAATTATTAGATTTATTCATTTACGGTTTAATTATTCATGTTATATAAATTACATGAAAAATGTAATTAAATGAAAATAGATATTGATGAACATTTACAATCCTCATGTAAATGCCTTCTTACATGAAGATTGAATTAACCACTCTGTGAGCAGCTTTTAACCAATAAGCCTTAGTTAATTCTAAAATAATGAGGAGTTATCTAGAATTAAGAGTGCATAAATTATCTTCAATTAGTAAAACATTAACTGGTTGAATAATAATAAGATCATAAAAGGATAGTAAACTATCTAATCCTAATAAAAATGGTGATTAAGATAATAAAAAATTAAACAAGATCCATATGGAGATCTTGAATAATCAAGAATAATAAGAACCATAATATTGCATATATGTTTTGAAGTAGTATAAATATTAAATTCAAATATAGATTAATAGATTAGATCCTTGATCAATATGATCCAAGAAACAAGATCCAAATCATCCTATGTAAGGATGATCAAAAGAATAATTAGGAAGTATAAATGAGTTGAGAAATGACTGTATCCATATGATTTGACAAATACATGAAGGATATGATGATCAAGATCAATGAGAAGATGGATAGTTAAAAGTAAAGGTAGGTGGACCTTAAGAATATATTTAATATATAAAATACATGTATTTTAAACATGATCTTATCTTGATAAATGAGTTTTGATTATAATTTCCTTGGAATTGTTATGAATCAACAAATGATGCTGAAATGAATACAAAAGGATTGATTAAGTAATTATAAAATTACTTAAGACAACAAATGATGTTGAAATGAATACAAAGGAATTGATTAAGTAATTATAAAATTACTTCATGGGTAGAATGGGAAGATTTGAACTATATAAGTTGAACCTCCAAATCTTAAAAAAATAAGTTATAGGCATGTCCTATTATAACCAAACACACAGTCTGTAAGTATGAAATATTATTTTTTATACAAGCATGGAGGCTAATGGTTTTGTTTTAAGATAGGCTTAGGCTTGGGGATGCCAATGCTAGGAGAGTTATGAGGGTTTCACCACCTGCTCTCTGAAACTAATTATGATGATGATACCGTGCCCAAAGAGAGGCAAAATGTTGGGAAGGGCAATCATGGGAAGGCCATCACTGTGACAGCCATGGTTCTCCCCATGTGACATGGATTTTGTATTTTCCACCATGGTATTAGTAGAGTATTATGTATATTTGGGTTTGTTGTACGGATTGAGACTATGAGCATGGTAGTCCTTTGATATTTTGCATTATGATGCAATTGATTATGGCATGTTGAGATGCCTTATGTTATGGAATGATGAGATGCCTTATTTTATGGCATGATGAGATGCTAAATAAAAGTTATTTTCGATGTTGTAATGGAGGATAATTCCCAATATAGTATGATTATATATTAACACTTAGTGTTAATATTGTAATCAGTATGAAAATGAGATATTATTGATGATGTTAACTATATTAATGATTTTTAGTGGTTTTATTTAGATGTAATATCTACATATAATTCATATGATGAGTGAAGGATAAAATGGTTATCCAATTATATGAATTGATTTATATCATGGATATGATGAACTATTGATTTTGAGATATATTGAATATATTTCTTAAATCTCCTACCAAGTATAACTTGCTGAGATATTGTAAATGTTTGAATATTTACAATATCTTAGATATAGTTAAGGAAGATTGAAAGCTGAAGACTTGTGGATAATCATCACTGAACTACGGTTCAGGGTGTTTACTTTGAGGAAGATTGTATTGATTTTTTTGTAATTTGGATTGTAATATTTGGACAAGGTATGTAATGACTACTGGGGTTGTATATGTCAACCACTGGATCAATCCTGATTTTAATAAAAGTATTCCTATTTATATTCAATAGAAATTTTATTTTATACAAAAAATCTATGTATAATAAGTAATTTGAGGTGGCACTTAGGTTTTTCACAAATCAATTTCAAAGAAAATATGTTTCCGCTGTTTGAATTTTAAATTTTTTCAAAATAAGGGCCCTACCTTTGCAAATATTTATGAAAATGTATTTTAAAAACCCAGGTCATCACATTTATAAACAATGATTGAATATTAGGTGTTTGTTATTCATTGTATACAGGGAGAAGGAGCAAAAAATAATATACTTTTGAAGTCATTTTAGAAAAGAAAGAAAAAAAAAACAACAACAACAACTTTAAACTTTGAGAATTTTTTATTAAAATTAATTATATAATTATTTTTAAATGTTTTCACTTTTGAAGTCGCTTACATGAAAATGACTTCTATAGTCACAAGCATTTGAAGTCGTTTTTATATAAGCAATTTTAAAAGTTTATCGAAATGAAATTCTTTTGAAGTCACTTATTTGAAAATGACTTGTAAAGTCAACAACTTTAGAATTCATTCTTTCCTAAGCAACTTCAAAAGTCAATTAGTATTTGGTTGTTTTTGAAGTCACTTATGATGAAACAACTTCTAAAGTTGATGACTTTAGAAGTCATTTTTTTAAGTGACTTTAAAAGTATGTCACTTTTAAACAACTTTAAAAGTTGACGACTTTCCAAGTTGCTGCAGCAGAAGTCACAAGTGACTTCTATTATCACTTTTTACCGACTCTAAAAGCCCCCTGTGTAGTAGTGTTTTGAGATGCACACATAAATACTTGAAAGATTCCCTCCTAAGAAGTTTTGGGAGGCAAGTGTAACACTGCATTTGTCGAGGCAAACCCCTCATTTTTCATGAAATCAGGGCATGTACTTCAATTTGCTTTTGGAACTTCTCTTTTTTTGGACTATTCCACATTTTGGTGCATCTGTTGACAAAATTTCATGTGTATGATGACCACTTTGAGGCATACACCTCAATTTTTTGACAGAATACTCTAAAACTACGGACAAGTGGCCTAGTGGGGGAGAATCCATCATTTCACAAGTGTAATGAATAATATTTTTCTTAAAAGAGCAATACCCTTGGGCTTTCTAGGATCTATTGGCTTGATGTTTCATATATTAATGAAGATCCCTTGATTGCAAAGATGTCATCATCAAGAATAAAATTTGACCTAAGGTGGTTAGTGGCTTGTCATGTAGCATGGATAAGATCTAATAGTTGGCACTGTAGTTGGGCTTAGCCTAACTTCCTTGTCTTGGAAAGAAGACAAAACTGGCACGGCTATCCCCCATTAACTGAAGAGGTATCCCTGATTATTGCCTCTCCAAGTTAGATTTGGATATAGTTTTTTGGTAGTACCAAATGGCATGTGAGGTTTACTTCTCTTGTAACAGATGCTTGAGTCATCAAGATATATTGTTGTTGAACAATTGCCTTGTATCTATAGCGAGGATTGCGCCGCAAATAATTTATTTATTTTTGTATTGAACATGGGGGTTTGCTGGGAGGTTTCTTTAGTCTTCTTTGTGGGGATTCGTTTTTATAGTGGCAAAATGTAGGGGTGTCTAGATCTATGTAAGTAGAACATTAGCCTTTCCATCTTAGTAAAGAGAAGGAATACAAACAAATAGTTCCATTTTGATATGTTGCTTCTATTTTGTCATTCTTAATTTCTATTTAAAACTCAAATACCTGACCATAGATTCTTATCTCTGTCTCTCTCTCTCTCAAACGCATATGTGCCTTCACTAATATATATAGCAAATCGTGTGCTAGTGCATTATCTAGCTACGATGTCCTCTGATATAAAGGGAAGCTCGAAAGCTCCCGCGTAAGTGGGTTATAAACAGTCTACAGTAAACAGTCTTACCGTACAATCTTGTAAGAGGTTGTTTACATGCCTCAAACCCGTGAACTCTAGGTCACACGATGATAACTCAAACATTGCACTAAAGGTTCCCCTTCAAAAAACATTGCACTAAAGGTTCCCCTTCAAAAGTGTACTCTGATATATGCATTTTTTTCCAACTGATTAGATACTTTTTGGAGGGCAATAGCTGGAGTCCTTGGAAATGGATTTTTCTCTTTTCATTCTGACTACGACGCTAAGCTATGTGTTAGGGGAGATATTTAATCTGCAGCCCATGCAAAAGTTACTTATATTGTTGAATAGATGGCCTTGATTGATGAGCATAAGATCTTAGACTTAAGATGTTCACGAATGGACCTTTTGTGGTGGGCCTTTACCTTGCCGATTTGCTTGGCCCACGGATGTGTTATTTGATTATGCGTTGTAGATTTCAGATTATGATATCATATGATGATTGCAATGCTGATCGTCTTGAGGTGGGTTGATCGTTAATGTCAGGAATGGACCTGGGTTGTCCATAAACGTAGAAGCTATCCTGGAATAATGCAGATACAATATTGAAAATTTGTACAATGTTGATCACACACGGTTGAAAACTGACCATATATGTGCACAGCAATGGGCCCGCCTTGGGATGTACATGAATGTAGAAAATATCCTGGAATAATGTAGATACAATATTGAAAATGTGTAAAATATTGATCAAACAAGGTTGAAAACTATCCAAAATGTGTACAGTGATGGACCAGGAGTGATGCTGCCTTGTGCTGTCCATAAATGTTGAAAACACTGAAATATAGAAAATAAATACCTAGAGAGGGAGCCTTTGGACTCATCATTGGATTTTTTTGCAGCCCTCAAAGTTCTTGCACATGCAGAATCAGGGAAGGGGCGGATTACAAAGGTCAATAGTAGATTTACTTTGCATTTTGTAAGAGGTTATTTTCACGTCGTGAATCCATGACCTCAAGATTATGCGACGTAAACTCTATCATTGAACCCATCATTGGATAAGAGTTCTAATTTCATTTGGGAAGAATCCACCTGTTAAACCCGTCCAGTTGACTTACTCAGGACATTCGGTAAAGACATTTGGCTGTGTCGGGCAGAGACTTCTAAACATCTTTCCACTCATTCATCAGCCGACGATGAGTCGAAGTGACTAGTTGCAAAGGGGACTGGGAGTAAGAAAGAGAACCGTGTTGTGGTGCTGCCACCAGTTCGCCCTTTATAGTAGAGTCAATCGACGGATCTATTTACAGACATAGATGCCAGCCGATCCGCCCTTAAATCCTGATATAGCTCGAAGCTTACTAGCAAATGAGGCACATGACCTTGTGTCTGCACACAAGAGAGAGTACAAAATGCAAGTCTTGTGGTCCACACCTTCTTTAGACCCCGCATACGTAGCAGCTTCGTACACCTAAATTATCGTTTTTGTCTCGCCCAACTCAGATATTTCCTCCATCATTTTCGAATCTTACATTAAAACTGCATTTAACACTTTCGCCTGTCTCGCTATGTATGCATGCAATGAGTCATGAGCCAAGTTGGTGAGGAATGGACAGTCGAATCAACTTATGCCCTTTCAAATGATTGTCATGTGCTGACCTAACTGTTATCTTTAAGCCACACATGAGATATGACAAAGTCCTTAATCTAGAGCTTAGAGAGTATTTTCAACCTTATAGTTGGACCACCACCAAACACGTGCTTGTTCAATGGCTATGATCATCTGATGCCAAAAAACTTATGCAGGAAGACAAGACTTAAAAGTCATTAATTTCCATCTAAGAATTAGTTTACCAACCGCCTCATATCTCAGCTGCTGAACTAGCTAGGTCAAAAACCAATCAGGTGGATAACGTTGTTCACCAAGTTCTAACAACCACATTAAGTATTCTCTCTCTCTCTCTCTCTCTCTCTCTCTCTCTCTCTCTCTCTCTCTCTCTCTCTCTCTCTCTCTCTCTCTCTCTCTCTCTCTCTCTTGTTTATCATCTTGTTAACCAACTTCTCTTGGTAATTATTAATTATCAACATATTAATCAGTAGATGATAAGCTTAGATAGGCAGTTTAAGGGAATGGATAGACAACTTGACCCACTTCTCTTGTTTATCATCTACTATTGTAACATAGCTAGACAATTTAAGTAAGAATTAGCACTGCCTAGTTATGTTAATTAAGCAAGTTTAGGTTTATATCTGATGTACTGTGTTAATTACTTAAATCATATTTTGCATTTATATACTGAAAAAAATTAAAGTCGACCCTGTGATCCAAGAAGTAACAAATTTGGTGATTATGGCTAGAAGGAGGATAATGCTATACATGTAGGCTCAGGTTTCACAAGCTTACGTGGAAGTAATTACGTATTAATTCTACTTCTTTCTTGACATTTTCTCCTAGTTTGCATAGGAAAGGGACTTTTAAAATGATTAAACAAGAGAAGATGAAAATACCAGAAGCCAATAAAGGTTCCGATCACAGTTGCAAAGTTCGGATTTGGGGGATAAATTAACAAAGGCAAATGTGTAGAAATTTGTAGAAGCATTTGATGACAGTTTGGAAAAAAAGTTTGGTGAAAAAAAAAAAAAGTCATGACCGGGACATGAATTCTACAGTAAGCTGGTAAATTTGTGTTTAATTTGACAATTTAGAGTTTCACTAGACATGCATATATTATATCAGAATTTTGACAAGTTGTTATATCAGAAGTTAGAATTTCACTAGCCTTACATATATTATTTTAGAATTTGACAAGTTATTATAGCAGAAGTTGGAGATTCGCCCGACTTAACGCATATTATATCAGAAATTGACAAGTTATTCATGAAATTCCTGTTTAAAATTGATAAACTTGTGTTTAATTTGCAAAATTCACTAAATGCTAAAGGTTTTATTTATTTGCTTGACATTTTAAAGTTTGAGTCCGATACAGCAAAGAATTGGGTATTCCAGAAATGCTTCAATTATTTGGACATTTTTGTAACTATGGCTTCTGTGTTGTGTTTTGCCAAACTGAGAAAAAGTAAATGAAGCAGCACATGTCTAACATAGTTGGTCATAGACAACTCGGCGTCTACCTGAAATATGTTTGGTATCAGGGTTCGCATGAGGAGATTAGATTTAGGAGAGCCGCTGAGTAAATTGTTTTGGGTGTTTGGAAAAATTAATAATAATAGATGGTCACTCATGATTTATAACCTAAAGAATCATAGGCTAAAATTATTGTATGGGTATGAAATTTAATGTAAAATCTTAGATCTACAGAAAATGTTTTACCATGCATAAAAAAAGAAACTTGTATACTGCTCTCTCCTCTTGAGCATGTACTCTTACAGGTTACTGGGGATTCAAACGGTTGAGTTGATCCTACTGAAAGTTACGTTTTTCCTTTTTGGGGCTGTTGGGTATGTGGAGAGCTATATTTTGGAAAGGCTTTGCTATGACTAGCTATACTATGATTCCTATCCCCTTGCTAGTGAATGCCTCAGCAGGGACAGATATGAACAATTTTTGGAAAAAATCAATATCTAACACAATATTTAATAAAAGCTCATCCACGTATTGTTATTCTTGGGCCAAACAGCCACTTCCTGTTGTTTCAAGTAAGACGGTCCGCTATTTTTTTTCATTTTTTTTGTTCTGAATTTTGAATGAGGAAGAGGCATCCATGAACAGCCTAAAAACCTCATCAACCGAGAGAGAGGCGCCTTCTTGTGCTGCTGGTTAAGCAGACCTTCACTTGGGTTTGTTAAAATATTTGGCTGGTTTTGAAAGCTGCCATGTGCCACTAATTTATTTGTACTTCTCTCTTAAGTAAGCTAGGTAGTCATAGTCTTTCTTCTTTAGCTTTAAGAGAAAAATAATAACATATGCAAGAATTAAGTGAAGGGGAGCCTTCCCGCAACAGTAGATTTGTCGTCGTGTGACTTTGAGGTTATGGGTTCAAGATTTGGAAACAGCCTCTTGCAAAATGCAAGGTAAGGCTGCATACTACTATTAACCCTTGTGGTCTGCCTCTTTCCCGGACCCATCATACGTGGGAGCTTCATGCACTGGAAGTGCCCTATAAGTGATAAAGGATTAAAACAGTAAGAAAGTGATTGCATTCTATTTAAAGGTGCAGAGGGCTGTCAGTCCTTAATCAACCAACAATATTCCCCTTGCATGTGCCCGAGGATGCCTCTTATTCTTTTGTTGGTGACACCTTGGGTTTGCATCCAGGTCACTGATGCCTGATTAAAAGAGAAAATCTCACTGTGATGCCTGAAAGAAAAAAACCAAAAAAAAAAAAACAAAGGCCGTCAACTTTATCCACATGCAGCACGAGCCTCTACTTTATAGGACTTCCGGTCAATATTATAAGACTATATACTTTAGATGCAAAACATAAAACTTTGAATATCAAAATTTTCTACAAAAAATATATCATATGCTATACTTTAGATGCAAATACAAAGGGACGTAAGAGAAAATGAGACAATTGTATACTACAGAAAACAGACACAAATATGACAAATTTTGGCACCATTGAACATCCAAAAACAAGGAGATTTATTTACTAAGGCGAGGATATAAGTGTTTCCTACGTGTTTCTACGTAAATTAGTCTTCTTATAGCCAAAAGCTGTTTAGAGTAGTTGTTAATGGACAATTATGTTTGGTCGTAGGATTAAGAATTAAGATAATAGGTTGTAGATGTTCGGTGTAAAAATAAAATAAAAAATCACATAATTCAAAAGCCAGTTCTCTAAATTTTCTTCTTATATGTATAGGAGACAAAACTTTGATTCAGATCTAAACTGTTTATAATATTAGAAATAGCATAAATAGGTTTAAACACAAATTTCAAGCCCATTGAATAGTTGTAGCTGACATTTTCTAGTTTAAAATTTACAACTTTTCCTTGTTATTAATTTTTTCAAAGACCCAAAACAAGTGGTTAGATCACTAGAACATATCAATTTTTCATTGAGTAGCTATTTTTGACATTTGAAATATGATGAATGGCTTAGCCTATCAACAAAGTTTTACCTTGCATGAAAATTGAACATGTACACTTTCCTCTCCTCTTGAGCATGTATGCTTATCAGCACACACACACATACATGCTCATTTTCCCATCTAAGATAGAATTTTTTGGTAGATCTAAGTTGTTCATCATGTTCAAAATGCTAAAAATAGATAATATATGAGAAACCGATGCATTTGAATGATCCTAACCTCTTGTTTGTGTTCTTAAAATATTAATAAAAGTAAATGGTCTTAATTTTTACCAGGCCACAACTATTTAACAGACAAAAAATTTAACTTCTAAGCTATCCATGCCATTGACTTAGAGTTAGTGTCTTTAAAATATTAATAAAAGTAGGTGGTCTTAATTTTTACCAGGTCATAACTATTTAATAGACATAAAATTTGACTTCTAGGCTTTCTATGTCATTGGCTTAGAGTTCGAATAAAGTTTTACTTTGCATAGAAAAATGAGAATGCAGACCTCTCTTCTGTCTTTTTGACGGTGTGCACACTTATGGATTTTTCATAGGGTCCCACTATCACCCTTTTTCCTCCTTACAATATCTGCCGTCCAGCTAAGGCCTTGTAGGGCAGTGGCGTAAGAACGGGTTCTCTCCTCGTAGGTCATATCTTCCAAACTGTTAGGAGCCCTAGGACCACCTGCCTCATGAAGAAAGGGTTTCTCTAGATTCTCCCGCCCTTGCGCTGACACTTGGCCTTAATTTTTGGGGATTCAAGCCATACATCCCGGATATGCTAGATAGTTTCCACCCACATCTAAGAGCAGAATCGATCCAGCTTCGGTTGATCCAAACTGTTCATCTTTTGGTCCCATTATAGATTGGACTGCATCCACGGGTAAAAACTTTAAGTGGGCTTGACTTGATGATCCGTACTATTCATCCGATGGGTCCCATCTTAGGTAGCCCATGCCCCAAGAGTCTGCGACGTTGGATGGCGTAGCCTTCCTTTTCTAGGAAAGGTGTGGCCAGGAATTATGTGGGTTTGCGTAGACAAGTCCCTGCCACACACGGAAATTTAAGCCTACTTCTGTTAGAACACTGACAATCCTTAATCCATGACGGACGTTTCGGATTACAGCAAGGGGTAATCCTTCATGAAAGTAGGCAACCCTCAAGTCAAATTACCAAAAGTGGGATGAAAGCGAAGAGTGTCACTACGAAAAACACGAGGTGCCGATGTCGGACCTACAATTATTATATGCACGTATTCTGGGCGTCGGGAGTGCCGATATCATTATTTTACACGAATATACATGGCAATATCTTTGTTGTATCGTTGTTTTTGCGAGAAGAAAGACGCATAAACCGGCGGAGAATCGTGTTTGGAGAGGACTCGACCACTTGTGTGTTGTCTGTTTGGCAGAGGAAACATGTAGAAGAAGACTTGGATAGGAAATTTACTTGTTTGCAGGTGACGGCATATACAATCCAACCTTACCACGTTTTCTTCGTCTCTCTCTCCGTCTTATATAGTAATAATTCAGTCTGTTTATCTCTATTGGATTACTCTTCCCCCACTCTCTCTCTCTCTCTCCCTGTAACCGTCTGTCTCTCATCTTTCTGGTAATTCAGATCTGTCCAAGCTTCTGTTTCGTATCTGGATTCAATCCATTTTCAGTCCTGCTACTGTGTTCTTCACTCTCTTTTGCAATCATGGAGGAAGATAAGCCAAAATTTGATAGAGAGATGGCTGCTTTGCTTGATGGGGAGCTTAGAGGTAATTTTGCCAACGGGAAGACTAGGAGCTATGAGTGGAGAGCGACCCAGTTGAAAATGCTTCTCAAGTTGATGGATGATCATGAGTCAGATATTGTGGAGGCACTTAAAAAGGATCTCAACAAGCCTGAGACTGAAGCCTTCGTATCTGAGGTCTTCTTTTCCTACTACCTCTTTTTTGTTTCTTCATCAGTAGATGCCTAGTGGATAACCTCACTTTCATGTCTTTGATTGCCCCCCCTTTTCATGGTTTTGTGTCAGCAATTGGGTTTATTTTTTTCTGTTCGATGACCAGCTGGGCTCTGATTTTGGTATACATACTTAAATTTGGTAGTGCTTTGCAGAGTTCGTATATGGTGTTTGTCATGGAACAGATTACATATAAACTGACTAATGGTTAAACAAAATGGCCGTCCCTGCGAAGATGGATTGTGATAAAACATGTCAAGATTGCAGGAGATCATAAAATTGATTATTGGATTCTTAACAAGAGCTATACTAGTAGTGTGTACAATATTTGGTAATAGTAGTTGAATCTGGTGAAATTTTTTGCAGGTTCATGTTCCTGACCAATGAGATGAGATTACAAATACAGAATTTCCGAGTCATGTTGGGGAATGGACATGATATTAGTTGCATTTAGTTATGCAGGGTTCCTTTTTGCAATTACTGGTGATGGTCATTGGGATTATGAATTCTTTGAAACGAACTCTTTTTGCTAATGAGACTGTAATGGATCCCTTGGAGGAAATCCGAAAACATGAGGCATATCACAACAAACATGTCTTGCTTTGTTCAATGTCTTTTATGATGTAGTCCTGTATGTTTGATTTTTCTGTTATGTCTATCTATTAGCACGAAGTAAAACCAATTTTCATCTGACAGAAATTGAAAACTGAAAAACATGTTTAGTTATGCTTCATAAGTGTGAGACCAAATTTGAGACAACTAACTCTGATGGGCATTTCAAAGGGCTGTTATGTTGATCATGCTCTTATCTCTGTCAAAGTGAAAGTTAGTCCCTTTGGTAGTCACTTGAGAACTGAGATTTAGGTAGGAGTACATTTATGTAAGTGACAACACACATCGGTGTCTTGGGAGGGGAGCAATGAATCCTCCATCTCTCGGCTATGAAATTGGAATTATTTGCCCTACCAAAATCTAGTAGCTGAAAGCAAATAGAGTAGCTCATCTGAGGTCTTGGCTGGCAGATGATCTAGTACGATCTCTCACCTATGAAATTCAAATTATTTTCCCTACCAAAATCTAGTATTTGAAAGCAAATAGAGTAGCTAACTTGATGTTCTTAGCTGGTAGACAGCCAAGCAAGGAAAGTGGTCAGCCAGAGAAATTCTCTTCCTATCAGTGCAGAACAGCTGAATTGGTTCTTTTGATTGAAAATTGATGGCAACATCCAAAGCTTTTCTAGTTAATGCTTGTATCTAGTGTTTTTTCCATGCAGCGGTATATTGCGCCTTTTGTGGTGGAACCAGTGGACAGTCAGCATTTTTAACCAGGATATAAATCTGTTAATAAATGGTTAACTTGATATCATACAACAGGTGGCTAGCTAACAAGAGTCTTACAAATTCTTGATAAAGTTATGGCTGGTTTACAGGAGTCTTAAAAACACTTGATAAACTTAACTTATTGATGATTACAGGAGCTGCAACATAAGCATCACTCACCACCATATGCATGATCATTCTCAAATCTTAATCTTGTCTTCAGCAGAACAACAAATGATGAATTTAATAATAAGTCTACTGTCATTTAGTTCTATGTTGGAGTCCTGGAAACTAGAAATTTGATTGTGAAGAGTGGAGAAACATTCCGAATAAAAAGGGCAGCCCCGATGCAAGAAGCTCCCACCTATGCGGGCTCCGGAGAAGGGGCGGACCACAAGGGCCTATAGTAGGCAGCCTTACCTTGCATTTTTTGCAAGAGGCTGTTTCCACGCCTCGAACCTGTGACCTCAAGATCACATGACGACAACTTTTACCATTGCACCAAGGCTCCCCTTCTAGAGAAACATTCCGAATATAAGATGATAATGGCAAGGCAATGACCATGCAAGATTGCTGCATCTAAGGAGAATGAAGACAATGGATAATTCTCAAGTTCATCATTAACCTCCTGTTTCGGAAACAGTGGTATGGGGTTTAATATTTATTGATGAGGAGGAAGTTTTATATAGTGCTAATTCACCGGAAAGAAGAGACTTCTGGTGACCTGCCTCATGATATTGGTCACGAGGTGATATAATTTACAAAGAAGTGGTAGATCTAACTGAGGAAATAGTAGTAGTCTCTGTTTCACTCTATTCTCTATTTTTTCTTGTCAAATTGTTTGTCAGTAGGAGGTAATATAGTCAATAAAGAAGAGGTCTTAACTTTGTTAAATGTTCAAGTGATATAAAACTCTTATGGAAATTGTGGGAGGAAAATAAGGAGGTCAGAACAAGGGTGATTTACCATCTGGTGTTTGTATGTGGGGTTCTGTGTATCTAGTATTGCTTGATGCAAGATTCTGTGGTAATTGAACTATTCTACAAGAATAACATCAAAGTAACTATCCAAGAAGAAAGTCTACAAGAGAAGTTCTGTGAGGCATTGGTAGACTTCTTGAATGCTTTTGTCCCTAAAGAGCAAAATGATGACCAGAAAGGGAGCTTTGAGGTGGAGGAGCCAAAGAAGTAGGATTTGAATGGGAATAAAGCTTCAACCTTTCAGGCAAATGGATTTCCTTGGCATTCTAACAAGAAGACAGTTGATAGTTTGTAGTGATGCTATTAAGTTCTAATGATAATTGCATTTTCTTCCTCTCCCAATAGAGTGTCTTATTCATCAAAAGAATAAATTCATAAAAAATTCTGCTCTCTTTTGGCATCCAGAAAAACTCTCTTTTGAATTTGTTTCTTTCTTTTTGAAATTTCAGTTCTTTATTAATTTAATCCTTACTTCAATCCACTTAATTATTGTGATTTTGTTTGGGTTGAAATATGATCATTACAAACTTGTACAGATTTTCATCATTTGATTTCCATCTCTTGAAATTTCTTGACATTGAGGCCGTCACAATGTATATAGTGATGACTCTTGAGAACTTATTTAGCAGACCATCACATTTTGGCTTCTCTGTGAAAATTGTGACAACTAGATATTGTTGAGCAACAAGTTTCTAGCATATGGATGAGGCCAAGTTGGAAGGAACAGAATCAGCAAAAATATAGAGGAACTAAAGAAGTAACAAATAATGATTAGTTGAGTAGACCCACAGCCCGGTCCACAAAGCTCCTGCATATGCAGGTCCAGAGAATGGGCAGACCACAGAGGGTCTACAGTATGCAGCCTTACCTTGCATTTTTGCAAGAGGCTGTTTCTAGGACTTGAACCCGTGACCTCCAAGTCACACAACGACAACTCTACCGTTACACCAAAGGCTCCCCTTCATATGTAAATCAACCTAACATAACTAAATAGTAATAGCAAAAGTAAATAAAATAATAAAGTTGCATTAAAATGTCATCCTTCTTTCATACAATTTTGAGCAATCATACTGCAAGAAATTGTTCCAATCTATTCGGGTCCTGATGCAGACTTCATGTGTCCCTGCAAGTTGTACTACCACAAATTTTGAAAGATTTCATTCATCATTTATCCCAAATATTGTACCTTTAAGTGAAACTTTATAGAACCATTGGAGATAATGTGTTAAAAGTAGTTATCTTAATAATCTTGCTTAAATTTTTCCTCCTTTCCTTTTTTATTCTTTGAAGCATGAACTCACCGAAGTTCTTTTAAGAAATATGAAAATGCATAGCAGCAAGTGATTATCAGCACTGAGGTTTCTTCTTATGCTTTGTTCATTTTTGGAAGCACATTCATTGTATGTTCCAAAAACAATGTCAATTAATATTTGGAGCTAATATTGGGGAACCCCCTTGTAGGATCAGAAGCTTACTTTAGAAGTTAATTTCTTTGGGTTTCCAAGGTTTCAGCACTTTGCCCCTTCAATTGGGTGATTATCAACAGTCATGTTTGGAAATGTCAAGGTAGAATATACTTAAAACATGAAATAATCTTTCAGATAGCCAACATGAGTGTTCTTTGGAATATTAAGCAGTACTTTAAGTATGAAATAAAACTCATATAAAATTTTCTTCAGATTCTTATTTGAACTCCTAAGGGTAACTGTACGAATGAAGTTTAAGATAGTTCCAAATGAGAAACTCTAATTACAGAATATTAAATACTACACCTGCAACCTGAATCAAGCTTGATGTTCGCCCTAACTTACTACTAATTGTACCTCACATGCAACTCCCTGTCCCTAGAGTACCACCACTGTTAACATTTAGTCCTGCAGAGCCACTTCCGAGATTTTCACCTTTTCAGATTGTAACTTCTTGCGCAATCTCTTGCATTTCATTCCATTTCATCATAGTTCTTTTCTATCAACTAAATTGATGCAGATTTCCAGAATAACAAACCATCTCTGTGACCTATTTTAGCTATGTTACTTATCCATCTTTCATATTGATTTATGTGGCTCATTTTGCAGATTGCCTTGACAAAGGTTTCCTGTAAGTTTATTCTGAAGGACTTGAAATATTGGATGAGACCAGAAAAGGTACTATAGAAGCACTTATCTTGCCTCTTGCAATGACTTATTTATTTTTCCTCTTTATCTATACGGGCACCACTTGCTGAAAAATAGCAGTATCTGTGCAGGCCAAGACTTCACTCACAACTTTTCCTTCATCGGCACAAATTGTGTCGGAACCACTAGGCGTTGTATTGGTTATTTCAGCGTGGAACTATCCTTTCTGTATGTAGCAAATCCAACCAGTCAAATGATTGGAATTTAGTTCTGTGCCTCAAATGAATTTTGTTTTAGAATTAGGAGTGGTTATGTATTGATGTATGTGTGTGTGCTGTATAAGTAGTGAGGTAACAAGTGCAGGTTAAACACTGAAGTAATTATTGTCATCATTCTTCAGCCAATACATGTAATCAAGGCTAGATCCTTTTTCACAATTAAGTGAGAGTTAATTCTTGTAAAAAATCTTATTTGTCTTCATTAATGCAGACAAACATCTCATAAACATGTGTAGTTTCTCTGTAACAAAGTAGGATTTGGAAAGAAATTTCAATTAACATGTAGCCCGGATGCTCGGATAGTTTGAAGTTAACTGTTCAGATCCTTGATTGAAAGTGAAAATTTGATATAATATGAGAAGTAAAAGATATTAACAAAAAAGAAAAAAAAAACATCTGGATAGTCAAGAAATAACAGATGCCATTGCCAGCATATACATATGAAAAAAGGAAAGGTGAAAGTGTCCTCAAGCTATGAACATTTGGCAAATCCTGCTTGATAGTTTCTCTCTTAGGTTGGTTCATTTACTTTCCATCTATCTGTTGGCATGTTTGGCTTCTTATCGGTTTCCATGCTCAAGCCATTTGAAGATGTTAGTGCAAGATGAGCTTCCTGTCAAAATTGTCTTTAAAATTCATACTTACTTTTTTTTTTCTGCTCTGTTTTGGTTGTTAATTGCATATATATTAGACCTTGTCATATTTCCTCATATATAAGGATTCTTGTTCATGTAAGAAGGAGAAATACTTACTAACATTTTTTATTCCCAGTGTTATCCCTTGATCCAGTCATTGGGGCCATTGCTGCTGGTAATGCTGTTGTCCTAAAACCATCAGAAATTTCACCAGCCACATCCTCATTGCTTGCAAGATTCTTACCAGAATATATGGACACCTCTGTTATACGAGTTGTTGAAGGCTCTGTTGCTGAAACAACTCTCCTATTGGAGCAGCGTTGGGATAAAATATTCTATACCGGTACTTGCTCATTCTCTATGTTCTCTTCATGTTAACATATTCTCACGGATAAGCATATCTATTGAGTATCCAAGCAGAAGACTCTTTAAGCCCAGTTTCTTCTCTAGATTGAATTCCCTCTAGAAACATTTTCAAGTATGAAAGGCTACCTTTTACAGCACAAAATCAAAGAGATACTCTGGTTATCTTTGGTTTGTTTCACAATTATGAAATAATTTCTGTCAGTATCTTGTCCATGGTACTTATTTTCTCTTTTGGGGTCCTACTTGCCATATCCATATGCTTTTTTACTTGGAAAAACATGAAAAGGTATGTTTGTTGTTATTATACACAGTGAAGGTGAAGGGGGAGCATTACTGATGCATAGCCAATTTAAAGAATCTATATTAATTCATAGCTCAAATTTGCTTTCCGTGTGGTTGATCATAAAAGGACATTAAATATAACAGACTGGTTCTTTTTTCTTTTTGGGGGTGCTGGTTTAGTTTTGCATTTTTTAATAGGAGAAATACCAATAGCTTGGTCAGATGGAAAGGACCAGATTGGGGCATTTATTTCCAGTTTGATATGAACTAAATATCTCCATCACATCATCTTCTAAAGCAATTGTGCCATATCATTCTTAATTTCTCAGCACCTCAAATTTTTGGATGCTTCTAATGTTTGTTTAATTCTGGGGAAAATATTAGATAGAGAATGATGCAGAATATCTTCCAGACCAATGAGGTCCAGAAGTGACACAATAGCAGTAGAAACAGGCATCCCGAATTCAGAACATGAACAAACTCTACATGATGTGGAAGCAGAAATAGAGATAGATTTCTCCTTCTCTACCTTGCCAACTTGCAAGCCAATTTAGCAGTATCATTACCTGCCTCTTAGTATGCTGAAAGGAAACCTTATAGCCAACCTTGCCTTAGGAATCTCATCCCTGTCGCTCAAGAACCAACATGGGAAAGACTCAAGATAAGAGATTGGATGGATAACATTGCAAGAATCACTTTTTGTGATGACTATTGACAAATGTAACTCAAATATGGTTGCAGTTAGAGTCAAAGAATGCATTCCTACATGGCAATCTGAAAGTTATGAATATGGAACAGCTAGAGGGTAAGAGGTCATACAGAGAGCCAGCTTTATATGGACTTGAGAAATCCCCCAGATACTTGTTTAAGATACCAGTCATGCAGTGAGGAAGTGCCGGTACAAGAGGATCAGTCAGATAACTTATTGTCCATTAGGTGCAACTCAAAGCGAGATAGAGCTACTATCTTGGTTTATTTAGATGGATCAGTAAGTAGAAACGGCACTAAAGATGAAAGGGGTGATGAAAACTTTGAATGATTTGACATAAAAGATCTTGGCCAATTTCACTTCTTTTGTGTTGAGTTGCAAAGAACCAACTCATATAAATATGTCCTACCCCTCTTAATAAGTTTGGAATGGTGAACTGGAAACCAGTGGGAACTTCAAGTATATAATAGGAAGACAGCCAGTAAGGAAGGAAAGAAAATGAAGTGTCCTCTTATATATTGAAGTATGGAGGATTCTCTATAGTACCTCATGTGTAATAAATTGGGTACATTAGTTTAGAATGGAGTTTAAGAAAACACTTTTAGGAATGGAAGAGAACTTTCAGGTAGATGAAAGACACTATCAAGTATAGTTTTACCTATGAGATGATTTAGGATACATAGGTAGATACAGATTAGTGGATGTTTAATTTCATTGAGGAAGGAGCGAAGGAATGTAGCTAGATCCAGTTCCAATGAGAAGATAGAGCCATGGCCTTCCTATAGCCTTAACAGGATTAGACATCTGTTACTGAAGTTAGCTTGAACTAAGGTATTTTGTGAAATAAAAGAGTCAATCACTTTCTCATTACATCCACTTTTAATGGAATAACCAGCAGGTTGGAAGGTGTAAATCAGATAGATACAAGAGCAACATAACAAGCACAGAAAGCATAGAACACATGAAGATGGCAGATGCTGACACCAGTGCTCTCATGCAGGGAAACAATGCCTATTGGATTGGACAAGTTGACTATGATCCAAGGCACTTATTAGTTTTGGGGGAACCGTTAGTAAAGAAGTTTATAAGTCCACTGATTGTATCTAAGCATACTTTTCCCCATGGTTTCAAGTGCTGGATGCATAATGCAAGAATCAATGCATAAAAAGGGGAAGGATGGTTTAGCACAAGAGAATACTGGACGCAAAATACATTCGGCAAGAACATCATTGAGGGTGAACATGAAACTTGTAGGAAGCATCATTGGAAGTGAACTAAAGTAATAAAGAGAAGGTCAATATGGTTTAGGCTCACAACTCATAAGTTTAGTGGGAGAAAAGATATTGAAGGAAGTCTCATAACTAGTTAAATGAGAAAATGATAATGCGCTTTCAAAGTCGTATACACCTTTTAGTGCATATCTAGGATTATTTCAGGTTCAAAATATATTCTAGCATTTTATTAATTAGACAAAGAATCTTTTAGAGATATCTGGCGAAGAAGAAAGCAAATTATCAATTAAGGGGAGCGTAATCTGGAAGTGAAAGGAAAACTCCTGAAGCAAGTTTATCTAAATGAGCTTCCCATCCTAGCAGGAAACTTCCAGTAACTATGCTTTTTCTCTGTGCTTATTAGTCTTAAGTTGTACAACACATCATTCTAACATTAATACATTAGAAAACACCAAATGTCGTGACTTGTCTCTCTTTGTTTCTCTTTTGACAGCTATTGTAAGTAATAGTCTGACATTCTATTGGCAAAAATACATGGAAAGAAGAAAACAAGTTAATAACAAGTGTAGAGAAGTTTTAAATCAGCACCACCTGCTCCAAATTTTCAGTAAGAGAAATTTGATTACCTTTCAATTTTGAAGTAATCCTATAATAACTAACTAAAAGGTCTTGAAGTAGATGATCCCTGATGAATTCATCAAAAGTTAGACAAGTTTGACAAGGTTAAACTACTTGAAAGACATGCTACTTTGCTACTAATGTTGCATGCTTGTTCTAGGTAAATAATGTTGCACCAATATGGATATTCAAATCTTTTAAGAGTAGTCAAAAGAGTACATTATCCTTGTCATGCGGTCCGAATTTTCTTATTCTTGAGGCAATGACAGTATGTTGTATCTCATTCAGTCAAAGAGCAGGCCGAGTACTAATACCACCTAGGTAATTGAAGATGGATTGCATTGAAATAATGTACAGTAGCTTTTCATGTACCAAGAAGAGAACCACCCGAGCAACTTCTTTCCTTCCACAGGACAGTTATGTGAAATTCATCAGAAAGAGGAGCTTGCTCGTGTGTAAAGCATAACAGAGAGAAAGAATACCAACTGTGCATACTGTCTACGTTATGCTAAGTCAGCACGGACCTGATGCATCTCCAATAATGTTAAATGCCATATGACCTTGTTTTTTCTAAGGAAATTTTGGTCTCTTTCTGGAAATTTCTAGGATTTGAAGGGCTAGGATATGCATTAGAATTTCCTCTGTGGGGTGAAAGGTCAGATTTTGGGCCTGTGTCACTGGCAATAATATTGTATGGCATTTTGAACTTCTTGAAGAGGAGCCTTGGTGCAATGGTAGAGTTGTCGTCGTGTGACCTTGAGGTCACAGGTTCAAGGTGAGGAAATAGCCTCTTGCAAAATGCAAGGTAAGGCTACGTACTATTGACCCTTGTGGTCCGCCCCTATCCCGGACCCTGTATACACGGGAGCTTTGTGCGCAGGGCTGCCCTTTGTTTTAAACTTCTTTCTTATTCTGTAATTGGTTAGGATTTGTTACTATATAAAAGGGTTATGATAAGCCTAAAAGGTTTTTCTAGAGCATATTGCCATCCACACTGAATTGTTTTCAACATATTATGTACCAACTTCTGCTGAATTTTTCTCTGAGGACATGAGGGTTGTTTCCCTTGGTGTCTTCTCCTGTAAACCTATAGAAGACATCAACAAAAATTTTACCTCCTTAGTGGACTGGACTCTTCCTCGCTGGATTTTCATTAGCTGAACTTCTTCCCAGGCCAGATCTGTATATCTCTTATTGGGATCATAGTTCTTTTGCCGGTTTGGTGTTTTGACCTTGGATGGACTGAGATGTGCTTTGTGGACTGAGTCACCATTTATGGCATTCTGAACCTTTTTTTTTCAAGGACTGAGAGATCCCTCAATGCATTTCAGGGATTCTGTTATTTATCTGCTAGCAATTCTGACCCTTGGATCCATGATTTCATGTTGTTTTCTGCTTAGTCTCCTTTTGGGGCTAAGTTTTGCAATAATTCTTTGCAAATTTAGAAATCTGATATTTCTTTGGACTCTGATCTCCGAATTTTTGCAAATGGCAAAATTATTTTTCTCTTAAAGATTTGTGAATTGTTGGTGACAGATCTTTGATCTGGAACTAAACTGGAAATACTTTTCAAGAAATAAATTTAACTTATCATGCGTTAATTATGAATTTATGGCCGTACACATTAAATTGCATGTCTATATTGTAGATGAGTGGATTGTTTCGTTTCCAGTCTTTGTTGCTTGCTGATGATCCGACCAAATCAGTTTTGATTCTTGGCAACAAATTCAACTTTGGATTAGATATGTTTGTGGCTCATGCATAAACATGTTTTGCTGACCCTTGAAATGTGCAGGAAATGCAAAAGTAGGACGCATTGTGATGGCTGCAGCAGCAAAGCACCTTACACCAGTATGCTTGGAACTTGGAGGGAAGTCTCCTGTTGTTGTCGATTCAAACATAAATATAGATGTAACTGCCTTTTCTCTGCATATTGCTGGTCATTAGCATTTGTGATAAGAAGTACAGTTGCATTAGAATGTTAACATGTATTTGTCTTGTTTCCTAGGTTGCAGCAAAGCGTATTATCATGGGCAAGTGGGGATGCAATAATGGACAGGCTTGCATTGCCCCAGATTATATTGTCACAACAAAATCATTTGCTCCAAAACTGGTAGGAATTTCTTTGGAAACTTGTCCAAATAAGCAATGCCACTTCTGTTGTTTCTTCACTGATATTCTTCCTTCACCAGGTAGATGCTTTGAAAAGTACATTGGAGGAATTCTATGGGAAGGATCCTTTGGAATCAAAAGATCTATCACGCATAGTGAATTCCAATCATTTTTCACGCTTGCTGAAGCTCTTGGATGAAGATAAGGTTTCTGATAAGATTGTCCATGGAGGTCAGCAGGACGAAAAACGCCTGTAAGTTCCATTTGACTTAACTCAAATTTTCAGAATTTTATTGAATACCCACTGTCTATCTTTAACAAAACCTTCATGTCATTACAGGAATATTGCTCCCACAATCTTGTTAGATGTACCAAGTGACTCTTTAATGATGAAGGAGGAGATATTTGGCCCCTTACTTCCCATTATCACAGTGAGAAACTCTTCACAGAAACTACCCTGATTTCTGCTTTTAAATATTAATTTCTATACTGAAAATAATAAAGCATAGAAGCTTCGGTTAATATGGTTAAGATGTATCAAGTTTTCATGATTTGATGCCATCATCATGGTTAGTCAGGACATCCATGTTGCATTGTTCCTTCTCCACTGAAATGAAGCAGAGAAGTGAGGACTGTTTCAGACCAACGTTTCTAAAAATCGTTTTTTTCTTTCATCTTGCAAGGTTGACAAGCTGGAAGAGAGCTTTGACTTGATAAACTCAAAAGAGAAGCCTCTGGCTGCGTATCTCTTCACCAAAGATAAGAAACTTGAGAAAGAGTTTGTGGAAACCATTTCTGCAGGGGGGATGCTCATCAATGACACTTGCATACATGTAATTTTCCTCTCCTTTGCCATGTGCACACATATATCCACACTGGCATACATCTCTGGATATTTATGAGCAATAATTCGAGTTAACTTGTTCTTCTGCTTTGTGTAACTGTGTTTTTTGATACAGCTTGCAAATCCCAATTTACCATTTGGAGGGGTTGGAGAGAGTGGAATCGGCTGTTATCATGGTAAATTCTCATTTGACACATTCAGTCACAAGAAGGGTGTCCTGCACAGAGGCTTTGGAGGTGATGCTTCAGCGAGGTATCCACCTTTCACGCCGCGAAAGCAAAGGCTGCTGAAGGCTCTACTTAATGGTAGTATATTTGGAATTGTAATGGCCTTGATTGGATGGAACCGAAGCTGAAAATCAAATGCTTGTAGTTGTATTTGAGCTACTGGCTTGCCTCTTTACTTTGTGTTTATCTTTGAATGCAGTCTTCATTTAATTTGTGTAATACAAAGTAATTAACTGAGAGCCAAAAGGCGTCTAGTGCAGTTGGTCACAAACAACACTTGAGGTTTAAGGTGGCACTTTCTCCTTGTTGGGAAATTTCAAGTATATTTAGGAATTAGGTTAATAGGTACTGGGTAGTTTGCTCCGTAACAATTCCTTGGTTTTTTTGTTTTTGTTTTTTCAAAAACAAGGTAACTAGCAGAGAGAGAAGAAAAGGGAAAAGGCAGATGAATGAATGACTGTATAATTGTTGTCTGAATTATGTTTCATGTTTCATACAAGGTGTTAGTGGATCTTGAGCTGAAATGAGTTGAAGTGAGATGAGATGATATAAGATCTAGCTAGAGATGACCAAAGTTGGCATAATATGAGCAGCCATAATTTCAGATGTTTCATGTAGGTGCAAAGAGCAAGTGACATCTGATTAGCTGGGGGAAAAGTAGAAAACAGAAGAAGAAGAAAACTTTTCGCTGGCCGATCAAATGTTATCTACTCTTTACACCTGTAGGTCCTTGCTGAAACTACCAGACGGACAAAGTCCATATTAGTAAGGTCTGTAATATTTGTTAAAGATTTCATCACGTCGAGCAACGCTAACCATAACACCAATGGATTGCATGATACAAAACAGACACTGAAACACAAGTGTTTCCCTCTACACAAACGTTTGCTAGCTGATCAAGTAGGAAAGTAGAACATCCAAATCTTACAAGATTAAGCAACGCTACTGAAACACAACAAAGTTAATGAGGAAACACGGACAGAGTTAAAAGGCTTGGAACCAGATCAGATACTTGGATCCTGCAAGAAAGAAGAAGCACAACAAAAACAACAATTCAGCCCACCAAGTAGTGATATACACCATTATCTTTCTACCAGGAGCAAATGGGTGTAAGCTCTTCTGAATGCCACTTTTGGAGCCATTATCAGCCAAACAGTTGCAAACACAGAATTTGAGCACTAGTAACTCCATGTACTGATCAATCTACACCATATACAGAACTACAATCTTCCTAACATGGTGATACTGGTTCATGAGATGAAATGAGCTGATGTGAGGTAAGATGATAAGAGATCTAGCTTGAGATTACTTAACTTGGCTTGAGAGTAAGTAAGATGGCTGAAAATTCAACTTAATTGTGAGTTAAGATGAGATGCTTTTCATCTCAACTCATCTCAAGCACCACTAACTCCCTGTAAGACAGCCCAGAAGAGATTGACAGTCTTGGATCATTGGCCTATTTGTACTAGCAAAGTGGTTGTTTTGGTTTTTTTTTTTTTTTTTTTCCTTACAAAATAAAAAACAAAGAATTGCAAAGCAAATCATTTACAGCCTCACTCACATGCTCTCCTAATTCTAATCCCCACCAAAAGAGAGAAGTGATAATTCAAACTTGCAATCAAATATATTTCAGAGAAGATGCAGCCAATCAAGTAACTTGGGATCAACTACACTAGACATTTGCTGGCAAATGGTAACTTCAGGTTAATTCTTAAGCTCTTAAAATCTCTGCTATATAAAGGGCAGCCCCACTGCACAAAGCTCCTGTGTATGGGGGTCCAGGGAAGGGGCTGAGTAAAAGGGTCAGTAGTATGCAGTCTTACCTTGCTTTTTGCAAGAGGCTGTTTTCACACTTTGATCGCTTGACCTCTAGGTTATACGACAACAACTCTACCATTGCGACAAAGCTCCCCTTCAAAATCTCTGCAACATATACCCACTAAAAAATGCGTACATGAAAGGACCAGAAATCCACTCATCTTCTCAGCTGTCACCTTAATTAGATAGGCAAGGCACCAAGAAATAATTTGTCTTGGATGATCCTAACCGCGGGTGTTCTGTGGGGGCAATACAAAGGCTCCGGAAAGGAAAAAAGAAATGGGCAACGTCCTTGGAATATTGGGAATGCAGATGGGGCCCCAGGTTGTATCTCCAACCATCTGGACCCCATAAATACTTCTAAAAGGTGTAAATCCGCCATGTGTTGATTATGCACACAAACCCCCCAAAAACCTCCAATTTCGCATGTCTCGAGCAACATCATATAACAAGATAAAAGGAGGCTAATAATTATGAAAAGAGGAGAAGACATGCAGAATACCTTAGCTGCGTTGGCCTGGCGATGGGAGCTTGCGTTTTCCAGGAAGCTGCATCGCAGACTTGGGTTCTATCCCAAGCCATTTCACCGTCCCAGGGTTGTTCTCGTAATAATTACAAAGGCAAGCCAAATCAGCAGCCTTGAGAGTCGAGCAACACTGGTGGCCGTGTTGATTGTTTGACAAAAAGACACGGGCTATTGTAAAACAGTTTGTGCAAGTACAGGCTGATTTCACAGAAACTTAACTTAATGAAAATAGAGTTTAAATAAAATTTAAAATTGTCATAAATTAACAAAATTTATAAAAATTAAATAACAATAAATTAGAAACTCAGATCTATTGATTTAATAAAATATATATATATATATATGATTTTAAACTTAAAAAATAAAAATTTAACAAAATATTAAGTGAAATCCACTCCCCTAGCTCAATTGTAACAAGATTGTTCAATTTTAACCACATCCTAGTTGATCAAGCTTCATCAATTCATCCCTTAGGTCTCCAATTAATTATTCAATTGCTGGATTATGTAGATCTTTCAAAATTTTGTAATTTAGAATCTGCTCATTAGGGTGCTCGACTTCTCCTCTATGGTGATATTATCCCCCATGCAGACTCCCTTAATCACCTTCCTCCTCCAGTTTTAAAGCTCATAGGCTTTCTAAGTTCAAAGGGAGCCTTGGCGCAACATTAAAAGTTGTCGTCATGTAACCTTGAGGTCATGGGTTCAAGGCGTGAAAACAGCCTCTTTAAAAAATGTAAGGTAAGGCCGACTACTATAAGCCCTTATGGTCCCGCCCCCTCTTTGGACCTTGCATAGGCGGGAGCTTCATGCACCGGGCTACCCTTTAGGATTTCTAAGTCTGGTCCTCCTTCAGGTTTCCATTCCTTTAAAAGCTTCGTCTTCCCTTCCTTATACGCCAGCTCCTATAATCGATCATGTTCTCACTTTCTGTTATGCAACTCTCCATTCCAAAGTTTCCTACTTAAGAAATTGTCTCCATGATTTCCTTTTCTCCAAGCAATCTTCTCAATACAAAATATGTCCAGCCAACTTGGTTTCTAGCTTAGGAAACTATTCCTTTTCTTTAATTAGAAATCATTTCCTCTTGTCTTAATGCTCTTTACAATGATCTGGTAACATTCAACTCTATCTTAGCCATATAATTTCTAATACGGTTGATATACAAAACATAAAACTCAATTAGAATCATCTTAACCATGCTTTATATGTCCGATCAACTCTGATGATCATCTATCCATTAAATTTTACAAATTAATAGTTGGATGATAAATTAGAGCTAAAGTGCATATTTTATCTAAAAATCACAAAATTGATCAATTAGATGATCCATTCATCTGCTAAATTAAGGGTATTTTAGCTAAAATTGAACACCTAACAGAACCAATCCATTAGCTTTAAACTACTCATGGATGGTTGGCAAGAAGTGAGACCGGCCTAAGTCATGTTACATAAGACAATTTCACCTCCATAAACGAGAGCCCAAACCATGGCCACTGCTAGAATCTTTTTTATCATCTCCATGGCTTTGGGTTTACATGAGAGGTGACTGTTCTTTTACTGGGAGATCTATCAACTCTGGAGTTTAAATAGGCCATGGTTGGAGGCTTTGTGCCCCTGCTTGTAAATTTGTTATCCAAACTCATTTTCTAAGCTACATCTTAGATAGGATATACCCAAAATAAAATATTCAATCTTCTTCATTGGATGATCTCAAACCATCCTGTTACTTCTCTACTTCCTACCCTGCCCATTTTCTCTTGATAGAAGCTTCTAAGTTCTGATGGAGAAGACTTTTAGTTCATTGTTACATGTGGCCCACAAGTTGGATGCTTTGCCAAATATTAGCCACTGCATGAACTTCTAGTTAGGGGAGCTTTGGCGCAATGGTAAAAGTTGTTGTCATGTGACCTTGAGGTCACAAGTTCAAGGCATGAAAACAGCCTCTTGTAAAAATGCAAGGTAAAGTTACCTACTATAAGCCTTTGTAGCCCACCCCTTTCTTGGACCCCGCATAGGCGGGAGCTTCGTTCACCGGAGCTGCTCTTTATGAACTTCTAGTTGTGCTTCTAAATCCTTGTATCTATTAATATGGTTTGCCATCTGATTGATGTTAAAATTATCTGAATTAGACCTCAAAATAATCTTGATAGCTTCATTTTTAGTTTGCTAATCCAGAGTTTGCCACGAGGAAAATGATATGAAGAGATGGCTGGCATACGCTGGGAGCAGTCGGCTATATTTTGTAATTAAATGAAAGAAACAAAAGAGATAAAATAAAATAAATTACTTCTTTCTTTTTTTTTTCAAATAATGATAAGGAGAAGTGCATTTGCTTGTTTGAACAAGAAATGGAAATCACTTTTTCTTAGAACTTGCCTATATTAATTACATTTTTCTCGAACCTGTTGAAGAAAGAAAAAAAAAAAAAATTTAAAAAGGTGCTAGATGGTATTCATGAATTTGTACTTTTTGCTCAAACAACAAAATTATTTCAGATTTTCCCCTCATTTTATTTTTTTCTTTTAATGGCTACATTTCCACGTTAGCAAGGTCAACTACCTACGTGGCACTTTTAAACCAACTAAGCAAGCCATGTTGGCACTATGTTAGCCTTATTTGAGGGTGTGGAATTCAACTAAAATAGTTTCACAACTTAAGGATTTGTTTTTAGAATTTATTTCATGATCACATCATTTGTGAGATGGACCCATTTGTCTAAGTCGCTTTGTTTCTTTTCGTGCAAGTCACTTCCTTCTTCTTCTAAGAATAACAGAAATATTCCTGTTCATAGATCCGAGATTCATATTTATGAATTAAAAGGTCTGAAGAATCAACTCTACAATCAGTTATAATTTTGAATGGGCCCCGTCATCTTACAATCCCAACCCTGCAAATGGTCAAAATTCTATGACCATTGTTTTTAACCTCCTACACCGTCCATTTCTCTCCCCAGAGTAGTAATGGTTAAGATCATCTACTAATGAAGAAGATTTGATGATCATGGCCTGTCTGAGAATCCCAGATGTACTTCCAGCACTGAGATGAACGATCTAACATTTTATAATTAGTCCACGTTCAGAATTTAAGCTTCGATTGAACCATCGGATTGATAAAAACTCACCATCAATTTTATTGATCTATTTCATTTTTAAAGGGAAAGATTAAACATTGACACAGCCGTCGATACAGTTCTGTTGAGTAGGGAAAAAATAGGTTTTCCGAGGTGAGATTGGACGGCACCAGCAATCAACGGCTTGAACCTCTGCATCAGGTGCATCTGCGGATTTGGCTTGGAAGCATGGTGAATCCTCCGCGGGCTGCACTTTTGCAAACACCTGCTTGCGTTGATCATCGTTGCCTGTATAAGAAGAGATGATGAGGATCGACGATGGAGATGACCCATGGCCCATGAGATCAGTATCACTTTGATTGGATAATCCTAGCTGTTTAATTACTCATGATTGTTTGAAGTTGCATTGATCGTTCTTATGAAAAACTTGAATTACATGCTAAAATAAAATAAAAGTGTAAGCGGGTCCTAGCTTTCTGGTGATCCGAATCATTAACCTGAGAGGCTATAGCCCAAAATCTCATGCATCAAATACAATTTTTTTTTTTTCTTTTTTTTTATGAGGAGGTTTATTTTGTGGCTCCCAATAAAAAAAGTGGCTGTGATTAGCCAATGGAGAGCAGGATTTTTGGGCACCGTGTCAATAAGACAGGGCCTAATGACGAAGGGTTTGGATCACCAAAAGTTGGATTCCGCTTGTACTTTAACAGCTACTGTAAAAACGATACAAAACAAAACATAAAGAAGGCTTTATAGGAGTTATACGTACACTTGCAATCAGAGGAAGCAGAGACAGCGAGGAGGAGGAAGCGGGAAACAGCAAGACGTAGGGATGCAAATTTGGCCATGGATGGGAGCTCAATGCTATTATGTGGAAATGCTTTGAGCTTCTATAAATAGGTTTTTCAGGGAAAATTGTGAGATTTTTGCATTAATTGAAAATCTTATAGAGATATTTTAATGCGATGAGGATGACTAAAGGAGGACGGCCATGAGTTTCCCTACAAGGCTTTTTATTTTTCTTGAGAGGCAAGAATTTCCATAGAAGTAGAGGTGCAATAAAAGAAAATATATTCGAGGCCGAATCAATCGGCGATCGACATGATTATATAGGGTCCTAAGCAGATTTTTTACCGCGAATTGAGAGCTTGAAAAGCTCCAAACATACAATTGAAAAACCTAACCAAAAGCGGACATATGATCATTCAATGCATGAGATTATTAGCATATTGATTCTCTAGGATGTGCTACAGTTGATGAACGGTTTGGATCAATCAATCACCAGCCATTTGGGACCAAGTATGCTTTAGCTCACTTGTATTACAATGTATGGCACTTCCTTGAAGCTCAGAATTTCTGAATGTTTATTTTTGGGGGCACAAGCAGAGATTTACATTGAAAACTACTCAAAGACTCTCCTAGATATATTCATTCTCAAACATATATATGTGGAAGGTATACTCTAAAATTTTAAAAACTTGAGTCAAAAGTGAGATGAACTCAGACTAACTCATTGTTGACTAAAAAATTTATTTTTGTTTTAGGTAAACAAGGTCTTCACAGGTAGCATATAGCTTATGAGCACAACAAACCTATGATCCAGGCATAAAAGAGGTCTTTTTGCACTACTATGGTAAAAAGCCTAAGTTCAACACAGAAAACTCAAGTGAACCTCAAACTTATATTTCTTTATATTTGTGGTATAAATAAATTTTCACAAATTTATACAACAGAAGGCCTCGCTAGATTACTGTACGTGATATAATTCCTAATGGATAGTCTAGATTTACCTATAATCAAGGAGAATGACATCCAATTCGGAGTATATTAGGTAACCTAGTTATATAAGAGAAGCTACATCTTCCCTTATTTAAAGAGATATGGTTACTTCTTTCCATATGTAGAGATGACCCTTTTGTATATATAAACTCATTTGACTTGTAAATGACATCATAGAGTTATTCTATAAATTTCATCATGGTATCAGAGCAAGGGTTTAAACTTTGTTGGTGTAAGTTATGTAAACTTTCTCACCTCTGAACCTTCTTACAATCTGAAACCTCAAATTCGCTTAAAATTTTGATTAATTATGAACCTCACCTGACTCTCACCAAATCCTACCATCACCTGCTATTTCATGAACTAGTCTATGGAATAGGAGCTTATGGATTAGATACTTTTGGTAAAAAATTAGTGAAGCTTGTCACTCCTCCAATCACTGGAAAAAGAAACTGTGGTAGTTTTTCACCATTTTTTATCCCACTTTTTGGAGTCTTAATCGCTAAGTGGCAGAGATAGATCTATGAAAGAAAAGTGCTAGATAGGGAGAATTCTAATAGCATATCTAGAGGGACCTTCGAAAAGAGATCATCAAAGGGTATAAGGTTGAGTCTCCACTCTTAGATCGTCTCTGTCTGGAATATGAAGAGTATAGTAGTTGGACCATCATCTATTTCTTCATTAGAACAATAGCCAATAGATAGATCAGTGATAGATCTACAAGGATCTAATGAAGGAATTGTAGAAATGAAAAAGGAAAGGCATAGATATGAAATTTCTCCCCACTACAATCACCCCATCTAAAATGAAGTAGATGTAACAACTTTCATCTTTAGAGCTACTTAAGTCCCTTATCTAAAACCACTCTTGAATCTGCAAGTAACGTGACGAACATACCTCATCCTATCAATTCCAATCAACTTCCTACAAATCGTCTCCACACTCTAGTAATATTTGTAGATTCTTGTAGTAGCAAATGCACAAGCATCACATTTGCTCTTCTAGACGTAGAGATTGTGGGCTTTGTTGTGAAGCTTACCTTACCCATTTTCTCTCAGTTGTAGGAAAACCCTAGCTCAGCTACTCTCGGGCGATCTCCCAAAGCCATAGCAATTTATCGTCATTGTCTCTGAAGTATTGGTAATGCTGACGAAGAAAACCAACTTGATTAGATCCCCAAAAAACAAGGGCTTATATGTCTAATTCCATATAGTAGCCCTATAGTTACTAATATATATTTAGTCCCCACCCCTGCCCAAAAATAAAAAATAATAAAATAAAAGATGCAGTTCAACACAATGAACAATGCAAAGTTGAATGTTGGAATGGCTATTAAAGCATGCCAACTTGGAGATTAACCGACATAATCTAAAACTATACACCTTTGTCATGTAGGATCCCCAAAACACAAGCAATTCAAGTTAATATGAACATTTCTTGAAAATCCTTCTACTCGAATCACAAAGCCAAGAAATCAAGCTCATAACCAACTAAGAAGCCATGGTAGAAGACACCAAGGCTATGCAAGAAAACTTTTCTAGATTACCTACTGATTCATCCAATCTACAACTAACCATGGAGAAATTGAACCCACATAAATCCCTCAATGGGCTTTATCCATGAAGTTAACTATGAGAGGTAGAGAATAGATGAGATACATAGATAGAAGCACAGAGAGGACAACTAATTCTATAGCTTCCAGAAAATGGGAAGCAAAGAATTCTATGGCTATATTTTAGTTGATCTGTTCTAGGTTGGTTGATATTGGAAAGATAGATATGTTCTTGTTGACTACTCAGAAAATCTAAGAAGCTGTGGAAAACACTTACTTCAAGGAAGATTATGATGGCCTAATGTTTGAACTTCGCAAAGCCAGGTGGAATACAAAAGTACGGCTACTTGGATATCACTTCGTAGTTCAACAAACTGAGGAACATATGGTTGGAGCTAGATCATTATCAAACTCTAGCATACAATTTTAGAAAGATGACTGTGGAATGGAGAAAATCTATTGAGAGAGATATGATTTTGAGTTTCTTGTAGATTTAAATCTAGAATATAACCAGAGATTTTCCTTAGTATTTGCAAGAAGTGTCCTACAATCCCTGCATGAAGTGTTTTCAATAGTACAAAGTGAAGAAACAAGTAAGACAACTTCGATAATAGACAAGCCTCAAGGTTTGGCTATGGCAAGCTATACAAACCAAAAGCCAAACAAAGGCCTCAAAGATTACCTATGATGTGAGAAGTGTAAAAAAGAGCTCCATACCATTGACACTTGCTTGGAGATTCATGGAGACTAGGACAAAATAAAAAAGGAAGTGGGACTAAAAAGGCTCACATGGCCCAAGCACCTAAGAAAGGAAGTGCAGTAGGCACAATGTTTAGTGCTAAGCAAATTGCAAAACTCATATGCATGTTATTTCCTTAATCATAAGAGGCACATGCCTTCAAAACTAATAGTAACTTTACTGCATTACTAGTCATATTTGTCACTACATGTATTCCTTGGATTATAGATTCTAGAGCCACTCAACACATGATACATGATTCAACATTATCTATCACATATACACTAGGTTTTGAATATATGAAAGTAAGCATAGTGTATGGAACAAAATTATTAGTGGCTAGGAAAGGTACCATCGAAGTTTTATCTAACCTTAGTTTAGCATTTATATTACATGTTCATAAGTTATCTGTTAATTTGTTCTCAGACAACCAACTAGTGAAAAAGCAAAAGGGTTTGGTACCTTTTTGTACATCTGGATGTTTATTTTAAGATCAAGCTTCAAAGAAGAGGATTTGACTTACTGAGGAAAGATGTGAGTTGTAATACACAAGACTAAATAGAGAATCAACAACTACCTATCACAATGGACGAATAAGAGGCAAAGATATCTGGTTGTGGCACCGATAGTTGGTCATCCTTCCTTTTATGATCTTAAACAAATGTTTTCTAATCAATGTGAATAAAGCATTGGCTCCATTTTGTAAAAATTTATTATGATGGTTGGGGTCCTCCCATTACCAATATCTTTGGTGATGAATGGTCTGCTACCTTTATCAATGAATATTCTTGTTTAACATGGGTCTTTTTGGTGAAGGAGAATTTGAAGTGAACAACTTGTTCATCAGCTTTCATTTTAGGATCCTTAGTTCAACATGTAGATCAAAAAAGTACACAGTGATCGTAGGAGTGAATACCTAGCCAGACCATTACAACAATTCTTTGTAAAAAAAAAAAAGAGGTATTCCCCACACCAAATTATGTGTAAACACTCCTACACAAAATGAGTTTACAAAAGGAAAAATCATCATCTGTTAGAAGTAGGAGTCTTTTGTTCACCGAAAATGTACTTAATCTTTTATAGGATGACGCAGTTCTTACAACGACTTATTTAATCAACATGATTGTATCTCAAGTCTTAGCTTATAAATCACCACTTCTAGTGTTCAAAGATTCGTTTCCCACTTATCATTAGATAAATGATTTTCCACTTTGTGTTTTTGGTTGCTCATCCTATGTTAATCTTGAAGGAGATAGGAAACTAGAACTTCGAGCCCTAAAATGTCTCTTTCTTGGGTATTATAATAATAAAAAAAGGTTAAAAGCTTTATTATACCTCCACTTATAGGTTGTATGTTAGTCATGATGTTATATTTCAGGAAGATACTTCCTATTACTCAACTTCTAATAAGCATGGAAAAACTCTAATGACCTAATCCAAATGTGGAGCATGTTCCCACTAGATAGTCCCTAGTTTAAGACATTAGTAATAGAAACTTGTGAAACTTAGGAGGAATCACATGCTTAGGGTGATTGTAATGTTCAAGAGTGTTTCATACCATTAACTTGAAATGGAGACAAAGCTCTTAAAAGTGTAAGAAAAGTGATGACCACTAGTTGACACACTACAAGATGAATGTGAAACGCCCACTTCTAATTCTCAGGTCCAATCTAAACCATTTGCAGTGTGACCACTCGAAAGTCTTGATTTAGATAATGAATTCTCTAATAAATAGGTTTTAGATTATGATAACAATGTTCAGAAAAGCCATGTAACATGAAGATTGGTGAAAAGCTACTTACAAAGAACTAGAAGCCCTTCATAAGAACCAAACATGGAACATGGTCACTTTGCCAAGAGGAAAGAAAATGGTAGTTACAAATAGATATTTAACTATAAAATATAAGGTAGATGATACAGCAGAAAAATACAAGACAATGTTAGTTGCAAAAGGATACACACAAAATCCTAGAGTACACTACTTAGAAACATTTGCTCCTTTGGTAAAGATAAATACTATCAGGGTGTAACTGCTTATTGCTACTAACTAAGACTAAAAATTGTCTCAAGATGATGTAAAAAATGTATTTCTCAATAGAAAATTGGAGGAAGTGTAATATCCTCAATTTTTATTTCTAAAAATTTGGTAATAAAATTAATTATAAATTTATAAATATAAATTTGACTTGAAACCACAAAAATAAGCAAATGATATAAAGAACTCTGAAAACAGAGTTCAAATGAGGGAGATATGGGCATTTTGATAATTAGTAAGGGACCCGAATTAGAGGGGGTTGTTTTGATAATGACACCCCTTTCCATTCCGATTCTATCTCCAATGAAGGAAGGTAGTGATCCTCTTTCCCTGCAAGGAAATCGGATCCCCAACTACAAAAGCAAGCTTTCCTCTTTATTCTCGACACAAAACAGCCATGGATTGTACCTTCTTTGCTCTGTTTTTCGACAAACACATCTGATGCTTGCACTCATTGGAGGATTCTGATCTCCCCTCTCCATCCCAAATCAAGTAGGTCACACCCTCTAGTTTGCTCTTTTCCTTATTTTCCTCCTTTTCCCTCACAAATCCGGGCCAGATCTAGTCTCAAAGGTCATTGGAAGGCCTGGGAAATTAGAATCATGGATCATGATTATACCCACATTAAGGACAGCTCAGATGATAGATCTAAGCTATCCAATGTGATCTTTGAACCCAAAAACCCTAGAAATGGTGAAAATAGATTTTTTTTTAAATCTGATCATCTGGGGTTCCAATTGAGAAAAAACAATATAGATGGTCCAGGTGCATCATCCCTGATGGATGCCAGTATAGTTCGATGAAAAGGGTTCCGTAGATGTAGTCTAGTGTAAAGTTCTAGAGGTTTAACTTGGTGTAAAATTAGTTATGCCAGTTTAACTCAATGTAAAATGAGTTTCGCTAGTGCAGACCAATGTAAAATTAGTTCTGCTAGTGCAAATTGGTGTAAACTGGGAATTCTAGCCAGAATTTGATCTCAACCGTTGTTTGTGATCTAAAATGTTTTTTGAGATTCTGGACGCTACAAAAGCCCGATCTTCGATCCGAAAGGTCCGTTGGAATCATCTCGATGACGCGGACATGAATTTAATTTTAAAATCTTAATATGAGCATAGTTAGTTGATCAACCCTAAGAAAAAGTACTCAATTACTTAGATCAGAGCGATTAGAGGATAAGCAGGCCTTAGAACTTAAATAATTGAATGATTTAAAAGATGAATTGATGAATCTAAGAAAAAGATTAGGAGTATTCAACTTAGAATTGATATGGACCATTGATTTAAATCAAATCTTGGAAATTATTGATATGAGAGTAATCTGACCATCAGATCAAGGCGGAAACTTTAGATACACATTAAAATGAGTAAATGAATGTGAAATAACACTGATTAATGAGGATTAAGGTTAGAATTAATGAACTGATCATAAATAGAGGCCTTAAAGAACGGCCATTGATTCTATGGAAATGAAATAAATAATGCAAAATAATGTTGTGATACTGACAGGTGCTTCATAGTTCACGATTTGAGAGGAGTACATACCTGCTTTGATTTGGTTGTACTTTGATTGAGGTAGGTGATAACATTTAATATTCATATGTTTTCTAAAATCTCAACATGTCATAGCATCTTGTTTGATTCGAATTGTGGTAGTTTGAATTATTTATTATGTGCATTGAAATTTACAAGTTTTGTGCTACGATTGATATGAGAATTTATAATGCTTATAATGAATTTTATTCGATCAGGTTTTATGGTATTGTTAATTATGAATCTTGTATATAGAATATCTCTTCTTTATTTCATTACTATAATTAGATGATTTTCATAGAATTGATGATGGAGGCTTGGTGGTTAACCCTTGAGAGGCTAACTCTGGGATGAGGGGTGTGCCTTGGGGATTGTGAGCCATGAGTGCTCCTAGGTTTTTACAAGATACATGATTTCACATTTTATGATTTATAACTGGTGTTTCTACCTGGTAAATGTCATGCTATGAGGGATTAGGGCCGGCCACCCACCCTCTGAATTTATGAGATGATAGACACCCGCCCACAGATGGCATTCGATAGGGGTTGGTAACATGGGTAGTCCACACTACCGATCTAGGCCTACCCATGAGGATGGAAGACAAGTCTCCTATTACGATGTCGACGAGGAGCAGTAATGGTTGAGACTCGAGTGTAGTTGCCACTGCAGCATGATGATCCATACTCTTGTTTTGTATGCTTGCACAATAAGCATGGAAATGTTATTTTGTGCCTGAGTGTGACGACACTCAGATGATTGATATGAGTACTCATAATCTATTGAACGAGTGTATGAGACACTTGTGGGACCAACGCACTTTGGGATGCCCAGCTTGTTATTGCATGCTCATTGAGATTGGATCACATCTTATCTTGCATGCATGAGATTATCATGTTTTACATCCATGAAGTTCATGTTTCATCGTATTTGATGTTTTATATTGGCATTGCTTATGATACTTATATTTTTATGGATAATTGAAATACACTTTGATCAGCATTGTATTCAATTTTGCCTCGTAGTTTCATTGTTATTACATTAAATGTCTATGTACCTACACAAGTAATAGCTTGCTGAGGCATTACTTTGTTTTGCAATGCCTCATATATTGAGCACGACAATAGAAAAGGCAAGGTCGTGGTGAGACCATGATAGCAATGGGGATAACCTTTACCGTACCGATAGATAGCTCGACGTGAGTGATGAGATAGGATCTATTTTAGATTTTTTTTATGGACTATATACACTTACACTTGAGATGATTATGACATTTATGCATTATAGACATGCTATTAAGTATAGTGGAATGTTATGATGGATAGACCCTGGGCTACATTATTATGTTTTCTGGATGTTATAGTTTTAAATAAAGGTGCCAATGGTTTTGACATTGGATCTAATATTGATTTGTTTTAATTATTGCAATATATGTAAATAAATTTTGAAATCGTTTTGATGATATTTTGGAAGTGCTGTGACACCTGGTGGTTTTAAATAAATGCTTTTAAATAATCAGGAAATGGAAATTTTGACTAAGGGATCCTGACCTCATTCTTTTATTTCATATTTATTATTATTTATTATATAAGATGTATATATTTAAAAAAAAAAAAAATGGGGTGTTACAAAGTGTACATGAAAATTCCTCAAGGCCTAAATGTGAAAGACTTCGACCATGAGAAAGTGTGCAAGTTATAGAATTCACTATATAGGCTAAAACAATACCCAAGCACATGGTTTGGTAGATTCACCAAGTTTATGATTTAGAGTAGCTATAGACAAAGCCAAGGAAACCACACCTTATTCATCAGGCACACCATCAAGGGTAAACTTTTAACATTAATTGTTTATGTTGATGATATTATTGCAATAGGTGATGATGAAGCATAGATGGAGAGTCTCAAAAAGAAAATGGCTCAAAATTTTGAGATCAGGGAGCCTAAAAACTTGAAGTACTTTCTTAGCATAGAGATAGCTTGCTCAAAATAAATTCATTTATCAGAGAAAGTCTACGAAAGGAGATAGAACTTCTTGGTTGCAAACCAGCAGCCTCTCATGTTGACTTAAGTACTAAACTTCATGTTGTAAAGGAAAGTTGTGATGAACAAGCTACTATGAAAACGATACAAAGCAAAACATAAAAAAGGCTTTTATAAGAGTATACGTACACTTGCATTCATAAGAAGCAGAGAGAGTGAGGAGGATGAAGCGGGGAACAACAAGATGTAATGTGGTAAACTAGATATGGATGGGTGCTCAATTCTAATATGTGGAAATGCTTTGAACTTTTACAAATAGGATTTTTAGGGAAAATTGCCAGATTTTTTTATTAATTAAAAATCTTATAGAGATATTTTACATGTGATGATAATGAACGAAGGATGACAGATATAAGCTTCCCTACAAAGCTTTTTTTTTCTTGACAAGCAAGAGTTTCCATAGAAGTAGAGGTGCAACAAAAGAAAATATATGTAAGGCCCAGTCAATCAATGATCGACATGAAACATTCTCTTGAGCATATGTTAGATAGGATCCTAAGCAGATTTTTTTTTAGCAAATTGAGGGCTTGGAAAGCTCCAACATACAATTGAAAAAACCCTATACAAAAGGAATATATGATCATCCAATGCATGAGATTATTAGCATATTGCCTCTCTTTGATGTGCTACAGTAGATGAACAGTTTGGATCGGTAGATCACCAACCATATGGGACCAAGTATGCTTTAGCTCACATGTATTATATTGTATGGCATTTTCTTACATCTTAGAATTTCTAAATATTTTTTTTCTGGGGCAAGCAAAAATTACAAAGAAACCAGTCAACCACTCTCCTAGGTCTATACATTCTTGAGCATATGTGGAGTGCATAGTTTCAAATCTCAAAAACTTGACTTGAAAATGAAACAAACAGATAGGCGACTCAAAAAAAAAAAAAAAAATGTAGGCAAGTAGTGTTTTTATAGGTAACCCATAGCGTATGAGCATCTAAAAACTATAACCCATGCATAAGTTAGGCCCTTTTTGCACCACTGTAATAGAAGGCCTTATTTTAACTGAAAAACTTAAGTGGACCTCCAACTTATATTTTTTTAGATATGTAATATATGAATTTATACAAATTTATATAGTGAAAAGGCCTGACTAGTTAGTTTAAGGAGTTTTTACTACCCGCAACTCATGACATCAATCCAATTTTGGAGAATATATCTAGACCATGATGGGAGGGAACCATGTCATCCATGCTGACAATTACCTTTTAGTATTTTGGATTATAATGAGTTAATTCATGAGACTTGATTTGTTGGCTAGTCAAGTTAACTCAACAAAGTTTTTGAATTGGTTCATTGAGTCTATAAACTATGATAGCAAGTGCCGACCTCAACCCTCTACCTAGGGTTAGCATTAACAAGAGAGGTGCCTTTTTTGCAAAACCACTTCTTTTCTCCTCTTCTCTTTATCATTTTGATTGAATCCTTCAATAGATTAATGAGCCACAGCCTAGCATCAATAGAAGAGGTAGCTCCATTTTGATTGAGTTCTTTAGTAGTTTGATGAAAAGGGTAGTTATTGTGAAAGGGCAACATAGACAACTCTATGTTTTAAGTCTCTTGTCTTTAATATGCTGGCAACATCATCCTTCTTATCCTTACTCAAAAAAAATTCAAAAATAAAAAAAAATTCCAAATAATTAAATCATTTTTGAAAATGTCCCACTTTTATGCGCTAACTTTTTTCCAAATGAATAACAAGCTTCTACATTTTTCAAAAAATTTTGAAAGTTGAATTTCTGTAGTTTTCAAATTCAAAGCAAACTTTAAGAAATTAACATGAATTTACCTAATAAAACTCAAATTTCATAAATAATTTGTCAAATTTTCAAATAGCTTTTATAAATATAATTAAAATTTTAAATGAAAAGTTTAAAGGCATATATGAAAAATGACTTTTCTTGATTTTCTTTTGATTTTTTATAAATATTTACAGAATTTACGGATATTTGGCTTGCCTATTTATTCTGAAATCTAAACTTTGTGACTAAGTTCTCACCAAGCCTAACTTGAAAAAATAT
Source organism: Warburgia ugandensis (assembly GCA_035236585.1). Taxonomy (NCBI): domain Eukaryota; kingdom Viridiplantae; phylum Streptophyta; class Magnoliopsida; order Canellales; family Canellaceae; genus Warburgia; species Warburgia ugandensis. The sequence goes on along the minus strand of CP141129.1, from coordinate 71,998,549 downwards.
GAGAAATTAAAAAAAAAAAAAAAAATCATCATCAAAACCTTTGAGGCTATATCTAGTTAAAGGATTAGTCTTTGAAAATCTACCATTGTTGTGTGAAAATAGAGCAACCAACTTTTAAGTAGAAAAATGTGAGAAATTTTAAAATAATATCCAAATATTTGAGGCTACATCTAGCCAAAGGCTTAGTCTGAGAAAATCTAGCATGTTGTGTTAAAAGTAGAGTAGCCAACTCTAATTGCTCTTGCGTAGTGCTTTGGATGTGAGATTGAATCTCCTTCTAGTACCTATCTTTGACTACCAAATATGTCTTGGAAAGCCTCCCATCTCTAGCTGGAACTCTTTGATTGACAAATTTCAAAAAAAATTGCCACTTGGAAGAGAAGTCTCTTCACTACAAGAATGAATTGTAAAGACATGTGGAGCTCTAAGCCAAAGACAATGGGGACGTTTAAGAGGATAGCACTCGGTAATCAATGTTTCTCATCCATCATTTATTTATATAGTGGTGGAATTCTGCTGCCATTTAGCCATGAAATCCTAGATTTTACAAAAAATGACACATTTACGCAACAACCAAAGCCAATCGTTTATGCAAGGCATGTTAGATGGGTTATCAATCTATAGTCAATGGCTATCCTAGGATTCGTGTTTGTCCTTTTACACCCTCCCTCAAACTCAAGGGAGAAAGGATACTGAGTTCGTCGTAGAACCAGCTAAACCTAATCCTTTTGATGGAAACGCTATTTGTAAAACCATCACCTGGATGATGTTATTCTGCGATAAAGAGAAATTGAACAAGACCTTTGGCTGGTCATTCTCGCATGAAGTGAGAATCCACTTGTACATGCTTGGTGCGGGCATGAAAGATAGGATTAACCACTAAATAGATGCTGTTTATGTTGTCACAAAGTAATCATGGAGATCTTGGATAAATAATATTAAGATATATGTGTAGGTATTACACCCAACAGAAGTCTGCAATTTTGTTAAAGCCAAGGCCCGATATTCAACCTTAGTAATGTATCTAGAAACTGCAGGCTGCCTTTGCAAACTCCCCAAGATGAGATTTAGTCTCAAGAGCATGCAACTTGTGGTTTTAGATCATCTATCATCTGGTGAACTAGCCCAGTATGTATTTAGATCTTTAGATGATGAGAAAGAGAGAGAGCCCATGAGTGAGTGCACTGTTGACATAACATATGATCCCCTTCACTACTTCACAGTGGACTGATGTGAGCTTGTGCATAAAGGTTTCACCATCCAAAATGGGCAACTTTGTGCCTCATTGGACATCAAAGTGGAGATGTTTTTGCAGTCAAACATGTTGGCCATAACTAAGAGATCTTTTGCATACTTTGATTAAGACCAAGGAGTGAGCTGTTCGAACAACTTCCTTTCCTAAGAAGTAATGTAGCTGTTGTAAATCCCTTGTGTCAAAATTGGCTGAGATGATGGCTAAGGTTGGAGATGCACAATCCTTTTCTGTGTGGTGATTGAACAAGTTGGAATTGATGCGGCTGGAATACATGCCATGAACTTTGGGTACTCCACTGGAGCACCATGCTGGAGGGACCTGTTTAAGGTCCTGCGGTATGTAGACGAAGAACATGAAGGGGTCCTTGTGGACTGGCGTAAAATGACGGTTGCTGCAAGTAAACCACTTCTTCTAATATCTTGTATAAGAAGGCATGGATCACGTCTAACTGATGTAACAGCCAATTATTTAAGCATGCAAGTGATAATACAATTAGAAGGGGAGCCTGGCTCAATAGATTTGTCATCATGCGACCTTGAGGTCATTGATTCGAGGCGTGAAAACAGTCTCTTGCCAAAAAGCAAGGTAGGGCTGCATACTATAGACCCTTGTAGTCTGTCCCTTCCCCGGACTCTGCATATATGGTAGCTTTATGCACCGGCTTGCTCTCTTTTTTTTTGAAGTGACAATACAATTGGTCTTGTAGGAGCCTTGACCATGGGACTAAAGGCATCAGCAAAATCAATCGTTTGTTGTTGCTTAAACCCTTTGGCATCATTGAATTCCACCTTTCAATTGTTCCATAGGCAAAATGCACTGTCTTGAATACCATTTATATGGGACAATACTAGCAATCAGAAGAGGGAGCTCATAGGGCTAAGTGAAATTGAAAATGTAGTGCATTGACTTTGGTATTTACTGCATCACGCTACACCTCAAATTTCATTGCCTGGTGGAATGTGGGCTCATCTACAATGTGGTAAGGGTTAGATTGGGCAAGTAAGATCTTGGCCCGTCGGATTCCATCCTTAAGGTGAGGGATCGTAGGGTGAATATTTTGGGTTAGTACTTGAGGGGGTACAGGATAGGCGATGGTGAGTTAGGAAGAGGTAGACATGCATTGTCTAATTGTGGAGCTTGCATTTAGCTATGAAATTCTCTAAGAGATTTACAAGTATGGAAGTTACAAGAGATTACACATAATCTTTATATGACAACCAAAGTAAATCATTTAGATAAGCTAAGTTAGCTGGATTATCAATCTGTAGTCAATGGTTGTCCAAAGGATATAAAAGGGCAGCACCGGTGCACGAAGCTCCTGCCTATGCAGGGTCTGGGAAAGGACCAAACCACAAGGACTTAAAGTACACAGCCTTACCTTGCATTTTGCAAGAGGCTATTTCCACGCCTTGAACCCGTGACCTCAAGGTCACATGACAACAACTTTTACTATTGCGCCAAAGTCAATGGTTATCCAAAGGATATGTGTTTGTTTATTCTTTTAGATGAATAAAACTCATAAGATAAGCTTCTGGCAACATTTGAAAAACTACTAGAACTCTAGATTCAGAAGAGCTTTCTAAAGAAGGGAGGAGGAACATTTCCAGGAACTTCAATATATGCTTCTATAAGTTAAAATAAAAGGGCAGCTCCGGTGCATGAAGCTCTCACGAATGCAGGGTTAGGGGAAGGGGTGGACCACAAGGGTCTATAGTAAGCAATCTTACCTTGCATTTTTGCAAGAGACTATTTCCACACCTTAAACATGTGACCTCAAGGTCTTCTATAAGTCAAAATCATTCCCCATAAATCCAACAAAAGAGTTTGGGCTAATGCTATTAGCGGAGTATTTATTTATCAAACTTTTCTTGTTAGAAACTAGCATGTTGTTGTTTGTTTCTTTCTTTTATCAATAGATGGTTTAGAATATAGGAATCCTATCTCAATTTCTGCTTTCTTTTGGTTGGTTGTTCATGGTAAGAATCTAACAACTTATATTCCCCAGAGAAGGGAGCACAAACTGCAAGTCATAGTGAACTATAAGAGAGATATCCGGTACATATTCATATTGTTTTATAAAGACCCTGTTTCATACAAGGTATGTTCAGTAATACTGCAATGCTTTAATGTATCTTTGATTCTTCATAGAAGTATGAAGGAGATGTCCTTCATGGATCTTATGGAAAGAGAAGGACGGTAGCTAGACTGCTTAATGGAATGGCTGTTACTTCCGAAATTATAGTGGAAAGAAGCAAAATAGCCACTGCCTATTTGGATGCCAGACGATTTTAAAGATTACTTCTTGGAACAGATTCTCACAAACTAAGAATTTTATTTTGGTTTGTGACGTGCATAGACAAAAACATCAGATAAAATGAATATGTCAGCCCGATGAACTTTCAGGGTGCAATTTTGATAGATATCCTGTGAGTTTTCTGGAACAGCAGGCAATGGAGGATTGATCCATGATCATCAAGGACAAACCATCTCAGAATATGATGGGACGATTGAAGACGGTTTCGCTATTGATGCTGAATTCTAGCAGGCAGAATGGGATTTTATCTCTGCATGTTTCAACTAGATGGTCTAGAAAGGGGAGCCTTAGCGCAACGGTAAAATTGTCGTCATGTGACCTTGAGGTCACGGGTTTATGGGGTAGAAACAGTCTCTTGCAAAAATGCCCCGAGTCTCACATATGCAGTAGCTTCGTGCACCAGGTCTGCTCTTTTATGTTTCAACTCTAACCAAACCATTAGCGAAGGAGATTTAAACCATGTCGACTCATGACTTAAAGACTCTAAAACAGTCCTCTGGCATCATACTAAGATCGTGGATAACATTTTGGAAGCTATCGTACAACAAGCAGTTTAGCTTTCAGCATGTGCTCTTATTTGCTAGTAATCAAGCAAATGCTCTAACAAAAGGGGCACCCCTAGTGCAAGAAGCTCCCGCCTATGCGGGATCCAGGGAAGGGGTCAGTCACAATGGCCTAAAGTAGCATTTTTGCAAGAGGCTGATTCCGCGTCTTGAACTCGTGACCTCAAGCTCATATGACGACAAATTTTTACCCTTGCGCAAAGGCTCCCCTTCAGATGCTCTAACAAAAGAGCCACGCAAATATCAAACGCACACATCTCTATTCCGTCTCTTCATATCAGTGTTATCTTTTGAGGAGTCCAAGATTACCAATGGTAGATATCATCGTCATCATCGTCAAGGTTTAATTTCGATTAGGGGTCGGCTACACAAATCTAGTTCCTTCATTTCCCTCTATCTAGTGTCTACCAATTGTAGACATGCATCAACTAATTGTGGGCTTGCATTTCAATTTTCTGTTGATTTCTCTGGTATTAATTTCTGGTTTCATTGAACTAGGTATTGGCTGCAACTTGTAAGCTCTATCATCCTGCTCGTGGTTGGCTACCCTATGAATGTGTGGGGATGGCCTCTGTTTTACTTCCTTTGGCTGACTTATCCTTGATCACTTCAATCCTGTGCAAGTTTTCTCTCTATGCTAACTTATCCTTGATCACCTCAATGCTACCTAAGTTTCCTCTCTCAATAGATCACCCAAGTAATCCTAAATTTGAAAGAAAAACAAAAACAAAACAACGAAGGCTGAAGCATACATAGGTAAGGGATTTCTATCATCAAGAAGACACTCCTTGGCAATGGTATGGATCCCAAACAGAGGATTTTAGCAACGTACGAAAATTCTTAGATGGTATGAAAGTTCAATGTCCACCTTATTTGTTTATTTATTTCTCAATGGTACATAGAGATCAGTCGATGCACCAAACTCCACAGGTCTTCTCATCTGTGTAACAATGATCCATGTCCCCAGGAAAGAGAGCACAACACCAACACTTCTTATCTGCAGCAGCTTTACAGTTGCCTGGGTTGCTTGGGTTGCAATATGGATTGCTCTGGGGCTGAAATTCTGGCGCTTTCTCTACCATGTAGCGATTCTTGTTGCCTGCATAAGAAGAAAGTGGTAATAATTTTAATGGTGATGCCGATAAAGGCATTAGATAATAACAGAGTCAAGCCTTTCCACTTTTTTCTTTGATGTCAATAGAGGTGGAGCCTTTCAATATAAAGATGATCTCTATATGGATTTATTCTTGTTTACTGAAGGTGAAGGGGAGCCCTGGCACAATGGTAGAGTCATTGTCGTGTGACCTTGAGGTCATGGGTTTGAGGTGTGGAAACAGCCTCTTGCAGTGCAAGGTAAGGCTGCATACCATTGACCCTTTGTGGTCCGCCCCTTTCCCTAGACTCTGCATACACAGCAGCTTCATGCACCGAGCTGCTCTTTTTTCTGCACTTATATAATTTCAAGAAATATTCAATTTTCTTGAAATTGTCTTCCAAATGAAGTTTGATGTGGTGGACGTCCTAAACATGCTCCCAAAAGACACAGCTAGTGCTTAGTCATTGGAGACATGAACACATTGATCTACTTCAGATAGTCCATAATTGGATAAAATACTCCTTCAGATGATCCGAGCCCTTATTAAGTATACAATCAACGGGCTTAAAAAGACCCAAAAAAACAATCTTAGGCACTTCGAGACTGTTACTATCTGATGCATTACATTATCATTGAAGACAAAGAAGATAACTATGAATGTTTAGAATGACAAGAACTTGTGACTGGTGTAGTTCCTGGATCTGAATGGACCTCCAGATATTATAATGGGAAAATAATAAAAATAAAATTAAGAAATAAACAAAAGGACAGTATATATATGAACGAAATACTGTATACATACATTCCGAAGAAGCAAGGAGAGCGATGAAGAGGACTGCAACAAGAACTATACGTGTGGTGGTAAACTTTGCCATGGGCAAGACTTGATCAATGGCTCATTCCTAGAAATGAGAAACAATTTATAAGATTTTTAGTTTCCACATATAGTAGAGTTCTTTGTAGAAGGTTGAGATTTTCTCTATTAATGCCAAATCTTTTTTTAAGATTATAAGCATGCATTTGGAAGATGTAGCTACAGTTTCAAGTAGGTTACTAAGGAAGGTATACATCTACTATAATTGGAACTTCTGATATGGTCTATCCGCGTAGAGGTTCAATGGCTTTCATCTACACCGAAAATGTGCTGGGAGATCCTGATGCTTGGCAATCTAAACCGTTCATCTTCTGTTCAAAATCTTAGATAGGCTATATAACAAGAATGAGATGCCAACACTACTACGGTTTTTTTTTTTTTCCTTTTCTGGTTGGTACACAACTATGGATCGATTTTCTTGTAACGTTTCTCAAGATCTGGAAATTGTCGGTGTGGGAGTTCATAAGCTTCCATGCCTGGAATTTGCAGATAATCCACTACGGAAAGAACCCGTTGAAATCTCTGGAACCCCCTTTAAGATATACCAAGCTAAAAGCAGCCCAAGAACCCAAGAATTGATCAGAACCACCGGTCCAACTGATTGCAAAAGGCGATGACCATTTGGTCTCACTAAGCGATGAGTAATAGTAACGATCAGATGTTGAGAAGTTGTAAGGGAAGTCTTGGTGTAACCATGGAGTTGTTATTATGTGACCTTAAGGTTATAGGTTCAAGCGTGAAAACAGCCTCTTGCAATGCAAGGTAAGGCTACGTGCCACAGACACCATGAAAGTCCGCATGTGCCGAGTTTCATGCAGCAGGCTGCCCCTTTTTTAGATGTTGAGAAGTTCAGAGCAAAATAGTCCGTTAATTAAACAGTACAGCTACTCCAAAATGATGTGCATGTGCAATGATCAGATGTTGAGATGGTTGTACACCAAGTTCTGGTGCATAACATACTTCTGTACATGAGCAGCAACATCACTTTCAATCTCAGAAACCTTAAAAGATTTCTGGGTAGTGGGAGAATCAATGCTACATGATGACTCATAAACACAGAGTAAGCAAAATGACTCAAAGCAATTTTATAGCAGCTGTTCATGGTGAGTGACTGAGAGCTACAGTTTTCATCTCCCACCCATAGATCTTCTTTATTGTAGCGTCGAAGAATTCCTTGGCTTCCACCCAGAATCTTAAAAGTCTTGACTAGGCACTGCAAGCATGCCAATCGCAAAACATAAACCTGCATAGCAATTCCTTCTACCATTTCCAGCCTTCTCCAGACTGCTACACAGAGACAGAGGATTCCTCGCAATTACAGTTCTATTCAATTTTTCCTAGCCCGTTGGAAGAGTTCGATATTTGTTTCTAACTGGGATGTTATCATCAAGGAACAGTCAATCGAGAAGCTCAAAAGAAAAGAAGTGGGGCCAAACCTGACACAAGAAGAGATTGAAAGAAGGCAAATGGCAAAGCAAAAGTCTCTAAAGCTTGCAATAGAAGAAGAGTTCAAATGGAAATAGAGAAAATTTAGTGGCTAAGAGAGGGAGATAAGAACTCTTCATATTTCCACAAGGTGGCAGGGATCAGAGCCAAGAGCAATAGGATCACAGCCCTCAAACATGAATGACTTCTCTCTCTCACACATGATTGTCAGGAGATGTCTCTATTTCAGGGGCTGAAATCAACAATCATTCAATGGTTAATTACTCAGCAACTAGAGTCTCAAGAAGCTTCAAGACAATCATTAACATTGCAGTCAACTCTAAAGCAACTTGCCACTAGAAACCACCACCTTCAAGCTTAACTTTGATGGATCGGAGTCATGGGTTCCAGGTCAAGCAGGGATTAGGGCTGTTGTTGGGGATTACCAATCTCTTCCTACTCAAGTTTATGGTCATCAAAGACACCATTGAGACAGAACTTACAGCAGCCCACCAAAGAATCTCTATTCGGAGAATTTTATTTTTGCCAATACAATTGTGGAAGAAGACTCCTCCTTTCACTTGGTTGAACAACCTGTCAACTATGCCATGGAGACTTGATTGGAAAACTGGACCACTAGATCTGGATCTTGAAGAAGTAGCCATTAGAGTTGCAAAACAAAGGAGTCAACAACATATTTCTTCGTGGACGTGCCAGCTATGATAACATAATCAGCGTCGGATAACACATAAGCAGAAACCTAGACGGCGTTATGCTGTCTCGGTTTTAGGTGCTTCTGTTAACGAAATTTAAATATGGTGTTTAACTAATTATATTTGAAATTCAGGACATAAACGTTAAAATCGTGAAAATTTGGAGGTTTTTTTAATGATTTTTCCACAGAAAATTTCTTTAGGCTTTTTGTAAAAATGGCATGACATTTTGGCATTTGTGGGCCAATATTTTTTGAATTTTTGTAAATTTGCCAATAAATTTGTAAGTTTTGGAAAATTGTCTTAGTTTTCCATCCTTCTTCTTCCAATTAGTTTTTTCAAAATTTCAATATTGCCCTTTTAACAAATGGAAAATGGTGAACAAGAGAACTTTGTGTGTGATTTTTTACTTTATAATCAATAAAATTATCTGAAATTAATCATGCTAGATAAAAAGCATTGAAAAGAAGAAACCCAAGGCTTTTTTAATTTTTATTCAAAAAAGCAATTGAACAAAAAGCTTAAAGTATGCTACTCATAAATATTCGTGTGAACAATAACAATATTTTGCTTTTTAATTTGTGTGAACAATAACAATAACAATAACAAAAAGCTTAAAGTTGTGTTTTTTATTTATCCAAAACATTAATTATGTATTACTTAGTGAGAAATTAGAGTTTAAATTGTTGAATTTAATTGAAAAGGCCTATGAGATACTATTGCACAGGTTGGTAACACATGGTATATTTGCAATTGAATATCTAGCTATTGCTATTGGTTGGTTTTTGTTGAAATTTAACTATACCATTAAATTCCTTGTTATTGAATTCTATAAGATACCAAGTATGAGTGAAATTTCCATCCAAAGGTCATTAAACATAATGACTAAAGTTGGTAACTTAATCACGGATTACGGTTTTTGAATTTGAATTCAAAAATGAGAAGGCTAAAATTGAAATTTTAAAAAAGAAATTTGAAAGCTCATGCAAATTTGTAAAACTAAAAATATGTTGCACTTTTTTTTAATGGAAAAATATGATGGCATTAAAAATAAAAATAAAAAACCTTCTTCTTTTTTTATCGCTTCGCAATGCCCAGTCGGGTGCCATGGTTCAACCATGGGGATAAGAACTAGGTTTCTTTCCCCGTGTCATTGGATGCATTGAATCTTTAGGTTTAAAGGTGCTAGCTCTGGGTTTTGAGATCGACACCCTTGCATAAACTGCCCTAATCTAAATGTAGACTCTAACTCTAATGCACAAACAAATAGGCACAGTCAAATAATCCTTAGGCTAATAAGCAATATTTTGACTTTCTTAAATTTGTGACGAAACAATACTTTTAAATTAGCCTAATATAATTCTCTTCCTCTCCTTTAGATTTAGCTATTGCTTACCAGTTAAGTTCTCCATAAGGTGGTTAATACAATCCTCATGTAATGAGGCGTTTAGACCTCAACCAACGTCCATAGAAGACGTGAGAAAATCACTTGAATTTTAAGACATCCACTATAACCATAGTGTTCAAAAGCCATTGAAGTGACAATAAATTGTGTTTTAGTAAGAGGGTCCTACGAGCATATGATTGCCCTATAGGTCTCTTCTAATTGATTTTATATTAATTTGAAAAGTATGGTTGTGTGCTTGAGGCGATTATCTTAACTGGGCCAAGGAGTGGTGATGAAATTCACTCTTGTTCTTGTGGGGTGGTGTGCCCTTAGTAATTAATTTCCACTCTCCATGACAATTCAATCAACATATATATCACCTTAAAGTAGTAAACATTCCTTATAAATGTAATTAAAATAGTAAACTAATGCAAAATCCTAAAAATGCAACAATTATAAAAAATGCTTTCTATATGCAATTATTCTACCAAACAATACAAGACTATTCTAAATGTGAAACCTTAATCTAGGAAATAAAAGGAGCAGAGATACTTACAGTAGGGTTTTTTATTAAGATCAAGTGTGAGCCATATTATCCCACACTTGTCCTATATTATACAACCCTTTTAAAATTGAAATAAAAATTGCAAATTACAAAGATCCTCACTACAAGATTCACTCAAAAGAAAAGAAAATTCTTAATCTAGGAAAGCAGGAAAATTTTTATTTTTGATGAAGATCCACTTGCCAATTTCCTCCACTAAAAAACCAATTAAAATGCACCTAAAAATGCCTAAAATGCTAAAAGTATGCAATTCCTTTAAAAAAAAATATTTTTCTTGATTTTTTTGAATTTTTGAATTAAATTGTATAAAAACTCCATTGCGGGTCCCCGATAACAGTGCCAAAAACTTCTTGTGTTTTTCACAAGTACATGGGCAATTGTAGTGTAGCTTATGCAAGTATGGATCGATCCCATAAGGACTTGCTTCAAGAATTTGCAGTTTTAATAAAATTTAATTATACAAAAATTAAAATTAAATAACAAAAATTAATAGAAAGTGAAATCAAACTTTAGATGTATTTAATCATTGAAAATTAGAGAAATTCAATTCAAAAGGACAACAATTTAACTAAAGAAACATGAAAAATCTACTTCCCTAGACCAATTATTGTCAATTCCTTCATATTTGGGATCATAAACTTCAATCAGCCTTCATCATTCTCTTTCTAGTGCTTCTGATTAATGATCCATGAGAGGGATTAGGCAAATTCCAAAAAATCTAAGAGATCTGGGCTGGATAAGAAATTTGAGATTTGGACAATTTAGATTGCTTTCTGAGGTTCAGATTAAAGATCAGAGACGTTAATCAAGCCAAGGGATGTCCTAAGAGTGTAATCTAAAGTGAAATTGAAATTTTGTTGCGAAAAAGATCTGGCATTAAAGAGATCTATTTTTGGTTAAGCCTAACCATTGATCTAATTAAGCTTAAATAAAACAAATTCAGATTAAACAGTTCATGGATTAAGTGAGAACAACACAGACTGCAAATAGTGGAACATGAATAGAACAAAACATAGATAAGAACAGTAACAAGACAAAAAATGTAATTAAAAGTTTTCTACTAAGGGCAAAAAGGAAAATTTTCTTGGAAGTTCCTTAAATTCCTGTAAAATCAAACAACTTTGCCGAAGGAGTTGCTTGAGAAGATGATGGTGCAAATGTCGGTGATAGGATGAAGCCAAGGCCCGGTGTGTGGTGCTGTGCTGAAGAGGATCTAGGCGTGTTGGATAAGCAGGAAACAACCGGTGATGGAGAGCAGGGAGGTCTGGCGCAGGTGAATAGGGAAGATCAGTGATCGGGTTGCCCGTGGAATCTGAACAGAGAACCGACGACTGGTGGATCAGATGGAGGAGGGATCGCCGATCGAGTGGAACATGAAAGATGGAGCAGACGAAGAGGGAGAACAGGGGTTGCCAGGCGACTACGATTGGAGTTCACCGATGCTACAGATAGCCAGAGGTGGTGAACTAGGCGGTGATGATGAATCAGAACAGGGCACCAATTGGGTTCATATGGGAGCAAACGATGAGCCGGGCTGTGTATAGGCAACTGAGTTGGGACGTGCCTGGCTAGAACAAAGAAAAACGACGACCTGACTTGGCCGGAGGAGCTGGGCTGAATCATGCAGTGACAGTGCATGGAAACCAAAAATAACTTATCGGCTGGTGATTAGGAGTTAAGGCGTGATGCGAGCTGGAGAGCAGGGGGTACAAGAGATGGACAGAGAAGTCGGGAAAGGGAGGTGGTCAGTCTGGGAGTTGGGTGTTAGGCTGGAGTGAAGAAGAGCAGTGATGGTTCACTGAGAGAGAGAGAGAGAGAGAGAGAGAGAGAGAGAGAGAGGGAATGGTGCTGGAAAGTAAAGTGTGCAACGGAAAAGAAACCAAGAGAGGGAGATTGACGCATGAAACAGAGGGATGAGAAAGGGAGATAAAGAGGGAACATGGGAAACTGGGTTTGAGCGTGAGGAGAGGGAAGGAGAGGGGCAGACGACGGGAATGGTAATGAGTAGAGAAGAAGAGGTGTAGAGGATGTGTGGTGGATTGGAGAACACAACTGGAGCAGTGAACTGGGGTGAGAAAACAAGAGAACTAGAACCAACCGAGAAAGGAGAAAAAAAAAAAAGAGGGGCTTGGCTATTATGGTGGGAAACTGGAAAACAAAGGGGAACATGAGAGAGAAAAGTGAAAGCCGATAAAAGACAGGAAAAAAAATGATGAAAGCAAGAAAGAACAATGAAGATAATGGAATGGTAAGCAAAGGAAAAAAAACAAAACAAAACTCCCTAGACTCCCATGATTTTCTCTTTTTATAATTTTCTCCCTTTCTAATTCTCCTCCCCCTCATTCCTTATCTTCTAAGAATTAGTTTCCTACTAGGAAACTTCCTCTTCTTCCAAATCTTATTCCTAATCTCCTTTCCTTATTAGAACTCTTCTTCTTTTAGGAAACCATCCCATCTTTCCTTATTTATCTTCAAGATGATCTATACTGTTGACATTCGATCTAATCTATCCAAGCATATTTTGGTTGATCTACAAAACAATAGACCTAATTAAAGTCATCTGGACCGTACATTATGCCTCTGATTAGCTCTGATGATCATGTGATCATTAATTTTGACAAATCAATGGTCGGATGATCAATTATGGCTAAAATAAAAATTAAACTAAAATTTACAATTTTGATTGATTAGATGATCTAATTGACTGCTAAATTAGGGATATTTGACCAAAATTGAACTCTTAACACATACCCCAACCAGCATTTTGCTAGTCCCAAGTAAAATGTGCAAAAAATCATTTTTCAAGAACTGATACAACGTGCCACTTTCGTAGGTACTCACAATTGCATTTAGCGCATGCAACAAGCCCTTGAACCCCTAGGTTACTCCTAGTGGATGAGTTAGGCCTCATGAGGGTTTGCAGTGAATATGCCCATAAAATTCACTAAGGTTGAGTCCCCTATTTTATCTCAGAGAATCCTCATTCATTAGCAATCTACTAGTTTTTCACAACTTAATGGAGAAGATTTGACAATTTTATACCTCATACACATATTAAAGACATTTTATTTGAGTTATTTCTCAGAGTGCGTATGTGTGTATAGCCATATAAATATTAACTTCTAACTGAATATGCTTAACTTCCATTACAAATATATCTTCACCTCAAATCCTCACAGGTGTACTTTTAGAAATGAAACTCTCAAATAATAGTTTAAACATATTTCTCTTATTATGTGACAGAATCCAACAAGCTAATGGTTCACATAAATCTTTTAAATGCTTGTGAGATAAAGAAAAGTGATCCCTAAGAGTGGATGTCATTATCAAGAATATCAGGGGTCTTTTACCTTAATTCCTTCTTTTTATCTCCTCTTTTAAGATATCTTCCACCTAAGACCAATAGGTCTTTGACTAGGATGAAACATAGGCTTATGATAGGTTCAGAAAAGAAGGGTATAAGGATTTCAAAGGTTCAAAATTGAGTAGAGGTCTTCAATGAATATCTGTTAGGACAACTTTTCTTTTGGGTTGTACTTGAAATCAATCTCTCTTTCAGATTTTGGTCTTTCTCTTTCAATTTTATTTTCAAATTATTATTTTTTCACTTCTTTTTCTTTGGCCTCTTTGGAAGAAAGACTACTCATTTTTCTCATTTCTTTGACTTTTTGTCCTCTTTTTGAACTTTTACTACTAACTATACTCATTTTGACAATTGGTAGTGGTTATTTATGCTTCTCATTTATTTTAGGTTAAGGCAAATGGGGTTAAGAAAGAAAAGGCATCATAATAGGCTCAAATGGGCTAATAAGTGGTATGATTACCAAGTAGGCTTTATATATCTAAGTTGAGCAAGGATGGCCTATATCAATTCCTAGGTTTCCTAAAGCCTATCAGATTCAATAAAAAATTTAGAAATAAAGCTATTACTCCTATTTATTCTTGATGTTTAACCAAAATAGGGATAACAAGATCACACTAAGTTATGTATGCTGAAAAAAATATGGAATTACTTATAACTCTTTGAAAGAAGATAGTCTATAAATCTCACTGGGTTATAGGTCTCCACTAGTTTTCCTCAAGGTCTCCATGTCATATCTCTCTATTAGTCTAGACTATGTATTGTGTGTAAATAGTTTTCTAGAATTAACTTTCATAAAATGCTTCAACACATGCATAATATTTGAAACTAATTATATGCATTCTCATTAAGAGGTGAAAACTGTGGAATTACTAAATTCTAAACATCCAGTTCTCATCATAGTAAGGGAACTCTACTTTAAAAACTTTTATTTTCAATTTTCTTTTTCAAAACAATAAAGAAAATTCAAAATCCATATATGCATCTACACCCCTAACCTAAATGAAATATTGTCCTCAATGTTGGAAAACATAGAATCCTATATAGAAATTAAGTGATGTAAACTCTAGAACCCTGGGTTGCCTCCCAATAAGTGCAAAGTTTAATGTCTTCAACCAGATGTTAACAATTAATTTGACACTATGTAAGACAGGCCCCTAGTGGATCAAAATTAGACATTGGTGGAAGAACTTCTAGAATTAAATCTTCAATTATGTTGCAAGAGTCATCAAGATCTAATTGGTGATGGTTAGCATTAAAGACATTGAGCTCAACTTTCAGATTGCCAAAGGATAAGTGTAATACACCATTTTTACAAGTTATGATTCCATTGGATGTCGCTAAGAATGGATGTCCAAGAATCATTGGGATTTGACTAATGGGGTCTACTACAAACTGGGTATCTAGGACAATGAAATTGACAGGGAAATAAAACTGGTCCACCTATATTAATACATCCTCAACCATACCACAAGGAATCTTAATTGATATGTTAGCTAACTACAATGTGGTGTTGGTTGGCTTAAGCTCACGTAGCCCTAGTTGCTTATAGACAAAATATGGCAACAAATTAACACTAACCTGTAAGTCAAGCAATGCCCTATCTATGACATGATCTCCAATGATGCAAGTAATTGTAGGACATCCTAGGTCTCTAAACTTCGGTGGGGTCTTGTGTTGAATTAAGGAGCTCACCTACTCGGTGAGGAAGGCTTTCTTTTACACATTAAGCTTTCGCTTTGTAGTACAGAGCTCTTTAAGAAATTTGGCATAAAAAGGAATATCCTTAATAGCATTGAGCAATGGTATATTAATTTGTGCGTGTTTAAATACCTCCATTAACACATTGAAGTTTGTTCCCTTCCTAGCCTTATTCAATAACTGGAGAAAAGGGGCTTTAGGCACATAAGGTGCCTCCACTATAAGTTCTACAGGGTTTTTCTGTCTCTTCTATTTCTCTTGTGTTCTAGTTGCCTCTTTCTCCTCTGTAATTTCCTTAGCCTACTCTTCTTCGTTATCAATCTGATGACAACTCCTAAGGGTGGTTATGGACTTGGCATGCTATGAGGGTTAAGGTTTTAAGAACTTGACCTTATCTCAAATTGACCCTTAAGGTTAGAGATGGGTTGACTAGGGAATTGACACTTTCCTCTGTTATGTAGTTCAACTGACAATTGGCTTACCTACATGTCTAGTTTGGCTAGGGCTTGGGAATTGAGATTCAGAGCCCTTTTTGTTTGTTCATTCTATTTTGCTGTCATGCTCTCAATTCTATCCTCTAATGATGGTTTCTTTAGTTGCTGAGGTTGTTGGAAGTCAGGTGGTTGTTAAGGAACTATAAGCCTAGAAGGAAAATTTTGGGCAAGGGGTTCACTAGTGGTCCCCCTTGGTGATTATTCTTTGACCAAGAAAGATTGCAATGCCTAGCCCATCCAAGATTGTAGGTCTTAGAATACAAGTTATTGTTAGTTTGGCGATCTGCATTCAATGTATTCACTTGGTCTACAAGATATTCAGGGAATACTTTATAGATGGACAAGCTAAAGTTAAATGAGCTAGACTATAACAAGTAACACACACCTCTTGTGGTGGTTTATGGGATAATGTAGCAGCCATGAAAGATTGAAACATAGTTTCAAGCTTGTCCATTCTTTCACCTAATTTTTCAGCAACTGAGTCAAACTTATGGCATAGATCAGTATGCACTCCTATCTCATAAAGGCCTCATTTCTTAGTGGGTTGGTTGTTTCTTTCTCTATTATTTGAATAATCCCATTGCTGAGAATTATCAGCAACTATCTAAAAGAATTCCCATGCCTCACTTTCATCCTTTAACATGAGGGTCCCTCCACTCGTTGCATCTATCATTTATCTATTTTGATGCATCAATGCCTCATAGAAGTATTGAACATGCTGCCATTTCTCAAATCCATGATGAGGGCATTTCTGTAGCAGTTCATATCGTCGTTCCCAACATTCGTAATATTGCTCATCGTCCCTTTATTGGAAATTGATAATTTCATGACGAAGGGCATTTGTTTTGTGAACAGTGAAGAATTTGTTCAAAAACTTCTTAGACAATTGGTCTCATGTATGTATGGAACCTACCTTCAAGGAATTAAGTCATTACTTGACTTTGTCCTTAAATGAGAATGAGAAGAGCCTAAGCCTAATAGAATCATTAGAAAAGTTTTAGAACCTAAATGTGGCACAAATATCAAGGAACTCCTTGATATGTAGGTATGGGTCTTCTCTGTCTCAACCATAAAAAGTAAGGAGTAATTGAATGACTCCCGGCTTTAACTCGAAGTAGTAAGCCTTTGTGGGAGGTAAAGCTTTGCATGATGGGGTATTAAGCTGTAGAGGTGTATAGAAATCTCTAATTATTTTGCTCAATCTTTGTTGGCGGTTCAGTCATGGGAATAGAAACTAAGTTTCTTTCCTCTTATCATTGGATGCATTGAATTTCTGAGTTTAAAGGTACTAGCTCTGGGTTCTGAGATCGATGCCCTTGCATAAACTACCCTAATCTAAAATGTCCTAGTCTAAATGCTAACTCTAACTCTAAGTGATGCACAAACAAACAAGCACAGTCAAACAATCCTTAGGCTGATAAGCAATATTATGACTTTCTTGAATTTGTGTGAGGACGGTACTTTTAAATTAGCCTAATCTAAAGCTCTTCCTCTCCTTTAGATTTGATTATTGCTTACCAGTTAGGTTCTACGCAAGGGGGTTAATACAATCCTCATGTAAGAAGGCGTTTAGACCTCAATAAAGGTCAACAGAAGGCATGGAAAAATTACTTGAATTTTAAGACACCCACTATAGCCACAATGCTCAAAAGCCAATGGAGTGACAATAAATCACGTTTTAATAAGAGGGTCTTACAAGCATGTGATGGCCCTATAGGTCTGTTATAATTGATTTTATATTAATTTGAAAGATAGGGTTGCGTGCTTAAGGTGATTATCCTAAATGGGCCAATGAGTGGTGATGAAATCCACCCTTGATCTTGTGGGGTGGTGTGCTCTTACTAATTAATTTTCACTCACCATGGCAGTTCAATTAACATATATATATCACCTTAAAGCAGTAAAGGTGCCCTAAAAATGTAATTAAAACAGTAAAATAATGCAAAACCCTAAAAATGCAATAATTATAAAAAAAAATGCTTTTTATATGCAATTATTCTACCAAACAATGCAAGACTATTCCAAATGTAAAACCATAATATAGGAAATAAAAGGAGTAAGAGATATTTAGAATGGGGTTTCTAATGAAGATCAAGTGTGGGTTACCTTATCCCACACTTGCCATATATTATACAATCCTTTTAAAATTTGAATGAAAATTGCAAATTACAAAGATCCCTCACTACAAGATTCACTCAAAAGAAAAAGAAAATCCTAATCTAGGAAAGTAGGAAAAAAATTATTTTTGATGAAGATCCACTTACCAATTTCTCCCACAAAACAATGAAAAAATGCACCTAAAAATGCCTAAAATGCTAAAAGTGTGCCTTTCTTTTTTAAAAAAATATTTTTTTAATTTTTTAATTAAAATTTATGAAAACTTTGCTGCGAGTCCCCTACAACGATGTAAAAAACTTGTTGTATTTTTTGTAAGTGCACGGGCAATTGTAGTGTAGTTTATATAAGTATGAGTCGATCTCATAAGGACTCACTTTAAGAATTTAGAGTTTTAACAAAATTTAATTATTCAAAAATTAAAATTAAATAATTAAAATTAAAATAAAGTGAAATCAAACTTCAAATGTATTTAATTAGTGAAACTTACAGAAATCCAATTCAAAAAGATAGCAATTTAACTAAAGAAACATGAAAAATCTACTTCCCTAAACCAATTGTCATCAATTCCTTCATATTTCGGATCATAAACTTCAATCGGCCTTCATCATTCTCTTTCCAGTGCTTCTAATTGATGATCCATCAAAGGGATTAGGCAGATTCCAAAAAATCTAAGAGATCTAGGCTGGATTCCAGTGCTCCTAATTTGAGATTTGGACTATTTAGATTGCTTTCTGGAGTTCAAATTAAAGATCAGATATGCTAATCAAGCCAAGGGATATCCTAAGAGTGTAATCTGAAGTGGAATTGAAATTCTATTGAGAAAAAGATCAGGAATTAAAGAGATCTATTTTTGGTTACACCTAACCATTGATCTAATTAAGATTAAATAAAACATATTCAGATTAAACAATTCCTAGATTAAGTGAGAACAACACAGACTACAGATAGTGGAACATGAATAGAACAAAACGAAAATAAGAACAATAACAAGACAAAAAATGTAATTAAAAGTTTTCTACTAAGGGAAAAAGGGATTTTTTCTTAGAAGTTCCTTAAATTTTCTGTAAAACAAAACAACTTTGCCGAAGGAGATTGCTTGAGAAGATGAGGGTGCAGATGTCAGTGATAGGATGAAGCCAAGGCCTGGTGTGTGGTGCAGTGCTAAAGAGGATCTAGGCGTGTTGGATAAGTAGGAAAAGACCGATGATGGAGAGCAGGGAGGTCTGGTGCAGGTGAATAGGGAAGATCAGTGATGGGGTTTGCCGGTGCGATCTGAACAGAGAACCGACGACTAGTGGATCAGATGGAGGAGGGAGCGCCGGTCGGGTGGAATAGGAAAGAGGGATCAGAGGAAGAGGGAGAACAGGGGATGCCAGGGCGACGACGATTGGAGTTCACGGGTGCTATAGAGAGCTAGAGGCAGTGAACTGGGCAGTGATGATGAATCAAAACAAGGCGCCAGTCAAGCTCAGATGGGGGCAAACGACAAGCTGAGCTATGTAAAGGCAACTCGGTTGGGACGTGCCTGGCTGGAACAAAGAAAAACAATGGCTCAAATTGGCCGGAGGAGCTGGGATGAATCTTGCAGTGTCGGTGTGTGGAAATGGAAAACAACTTACCGACTAGTGATGGGAGTTAGGAAGTGACGCGGGCTAGAGAGCAAGGGGTACGGGAGATGGACAGAGAAACTGGGAAAGGGAGGTGGCCGGTCTAGGAGTTAGGTGTCGGGTTGGAGTGAAGAAAAGCAGTGACGGTTCACTGATGAAAGAATGGAGAGAGATAGAGAAGGGGAGCCAAGAAAGAATAGGTGCATGAGAGGGAATGGTGCTGAAAAGTAAGGTGTGCAACAGAAGAGAAACGTAGAGAGGGAGATTGATGCGTGAAACAAAGGGATGAGAAAGGGAGATAAAGAGGGAATCTGGGTTTGAGCGTGGGAGAGAGGGAAGGTGAGGGGCAGACGATGAGAATGGTAATGGGCAGAGGAGAAGAGGTGTAGAGGATGCATGGTGGACTTGAGAACACGACTGGAGCAGTGAACTGGGCTGAGATAACAAGAGAACTGGAACCAACTGAGAAAGGATAAAAGAAAGAGGGGCTTCAGTGTTATGGTGGGAAACTGGAAAACAAAGTTGAACGTGAGAGAGAGAAGTGAAAGCTAGAAAAAGACAGAAAAAAAAATGATGAAAGCAAGAAGGAACAATGAAGATAATGGAATGGCAAGTAGAGGGGAAAAAAAACTCCCCAGACTCATACGGTTTCCTCTTTTTATAATTTTTCTTCTTTCTAATTCTCCTCCACCTCTTTCCTTATCTTCTAAGAATTAGTTTCCTACTAGGAAACTTCTTCTTCTTCCAAATCTTATCCCTAATCTTCTCTCCTTATTAGAACTCTTCTTCTTGCCTTATTGATCTTCAAGATGATATGCATCATTGAAATTCTATCTGATCTATCCAAGCATATTTTGCTTGATCTATAAAATAACATACCAAATTAGAGTCATCAGAACCATACATTATACCTCTGATTAGCTCTAATAATTATTTGATCGTTAATTTTGACAAACTAATGGTTGGGTGATCAATTAGCACTAAAATAAAAATTAAACTAAAAGGTTAGATGATCTAATTGACTATTACATTAGGATTATTTTGACCAAAATTTAACTCTTAACATAGGTCTACTTGCTTGTAATCTCTGATGATACAAACTTGTTTATTATGTTTTCCCGTCCACAAATCTGCAATTAGTTTGATTCCGAAACTAGTGGTTCTAGGTTTCATACCTTGCCCTAAAAGAAGTCATGACTTCTAAGTTATCGACTAGTGTAAGGAGACCCTTTAGGGAGAGAAAATATTATTGGTCTCATTAATATGATCACAATGGTGAGCCACATAATAAACTAGACCATGCGGATGAGTGGCTTCTAAATATTTCTATTGAGTACTATAAGCAATAAGTTGCATGTTAAATAAGAAATGGTGATAGCTTAAATTATGTAGGGAAAGCCGTTTATTATTGTTGAAGTGAATACATTTCATAATTATAATAAATCCTCCCAAGGCATATATTTTATCTTTTCATTAAGTAACTATCTTTAGTAGTAGATCTATGAGAAATGCCCTTCATTTGTTGAGATTGTCTTGGCCAAAAAACTCTCTCTCTTTTAGAATTCCATAGCTCTATGACTACGCTTCATATACTTAAAGCATGGGGTCTTCTAAAGTTGCAAAGCTGTCAACATATCAAGCACTTGCAACAAGGTTTTAGGACCAAAGCTTGAACTAATATGAGTATTAGTTTCATCCTTTGCATGCCTCAATTCTGGATTTTGTTTCCATTAAATTATCTTCATTTGCTCTAGTCATATCCCATAGGCATTTGGAGACAAAAGTAAGGAGCTTTCAAAATGGTTATTTTTTCTTGTCTAGATGCAAAAGGATTTAACCTTCACAGACAATGAATTATCATCTGATGGTCATTAGTTTTTAATTTACTGTTATTGAGATTAAGAAGGGGAAAATATTATGGTTGTTAGTTAAGATAGAAAATTGAAGAACTGAAAGATGCAGCGGATGAAGGAAATTTTAAGGAAGACATGATAGTCCAAGGAAGAGAAACGAAACCTGCAAGGAAGAAGAGAGAGTGTTACACTGAGTAACTAAAATCAAAATTAATTTTCAGTTTCACTGGCAACTCTAGTGAGTAATTCATTTTCTAAAATGTGTCTAATTTGATTCTAAGCTAATGAGATCCTACCTTAAGATATTGAAATTAGCATGAGAACCGAAAATTGCTAAGGACTTCTGATATTGGTTAGAGCAGTTAAGAGAAGAAAAGAAAAGAGAAAGTGTCAAAAGATTTAGGAAGATGAAAAATATGAAGAAATTAAAAGAGAAAAGATGATGTTGCTCTCAATATGCTAAAAAAAATGTAGGCATTGAAAAGATTGTCGTCGTCGTCATCAAGACCTTATCCCAATTAGGGGGACGTATGGCTTTGAAAAGATACCTTTCCTTATTGTTGTTCATTATAACTGGAGGTAAGGTGGCCAGTTATGAGGTAATTAGATTTAAAAGATGATAGTACCTTTAGTTAGTATGATACTTAAAATAATTCCATGATAGCCTCTTTATTCTTAATGTTGCATTTAATTTGTTGGAAATTGGATAGTAGTTGTTAATCATATTGGTTACTATGGTGGATGAGTAAACTATTCCACCTAAACCCACCAAACAGGTAATTGCCTTTTGTTAAGTGTTCAATTTTGGTCAAAATACCCCTAATTTAGCGTTCAATTAGATCATCTAACCGTTCAATTTTACAAAACTTAGCTTGATTTTGAATTTAAATCCAATTGACCATCCAAACCGTAATTTATCAAAATCAACGGTCAAATGATCATTACAGCTCATTAGATGACTAATGTACGGTTCAGATGATTCTACTTTAGTCTTTTCTTTTGCAGATCAACCAAATGACGCACAGACGGCTATGATTAAAAGTTAACGGTGCAGATCATCTTAAAGAGGATTGGATAAACCAGATCACCCATTAAGATGGATGTGATAGTTCCTAAAAGACAATGGAACTAAATTTGGAATCATAGAGAAAAAGGCAACCTTTTCCCCCACTTCTTTCTTTCCTTTTCTTTTTCTTTTTTCTTTCTTTTTCTTTCTTTCCTTTCTTTTCTTTTTCCTCCTTTTCCTTTTCCTTCTTTCTTTCCTTTTCTTTTTCCCTTCCTCACTCTCACGTACCCACTTTCCTTACTCTCTTTTTGGCCTTCCTTCTTAACGTACCCAACTTCCCATTCTCTTTTCTCTTCTTCTCTTCTTCTCCTTTCTCACCACCCCTCAAGGCTCTCCTCTATTCTCCCTTCTCATCTAACTCTTCTCCTCTTTCCCATACCTCTCTCAAAACCGCACTTTCTTACCTCCCTTCTATCTCATGTTCTCATTCCTTTCCCCATTGCTACCTCTATATTCTTCTCTCCTAATGATCTCTCCTTCCTATCTTCAGTCTCTCACTCATCTCCCTGTCTTCGTTCTCTGTTCATCGTAATCCCCTATCTCTCCATCTCCCTTTACTCTTTTCTATTCGTCGAAATTGACGGCATCAGACCACCCTAGCACAGCCTCTCTCTCGTTCCTTCTTTTCTCCATGCGCCAACCCCAGCCGCACCCTAGCAGGACCCGTTTTTCTCTACACCCTTTGCTCTTGTCTCCAGCAACCCAGATTTCCCCTCTCCCAGATCATCTCTAGCATCCACCTCTGACCACTCTCTCTCATTACACCTCTCTTTGTTTCTCCATTGCATTCCACACTAGTCAAACCAGTGCCATCTGACCACCATTGGCCGCTGCCCGCATCCCCATCTCCCGCTCTCTCTCTCTCTCTCTCTATCTGTTCACACAACCCAGATCTCTCCTTACCAGGCATCCTCCACCCATCGTGTGATGCCAATCTCCACCGGTGTCATTAACTTCTTTGGCTCAGACGTCACTGACCAGTTCTCTCTCCCTCTGCTTCGGCGTTTCTCGGTCGCCGGACGTCCCGGAGATAGAAACCCAAGTCTGGTTTCCCCTCCTTTCCTTTCTTCTTCTTTCCCTTCTATCTTTCCTCTTCTCCCTCTTCTTCCTCCTCCATTTCTCCCTTTTTCATCGGGGATTTTCGTCTGGTTTTTCTCTTAAAAACCATATTTTTATCAAATTCCAGTTCTGCCCTTGTTCATTTAACGAAATTACAAATATGTTCTTTCTCGTTAATTTCATCTATGTCCCTTACTATTCTAGTTTTGTTTTATCTGCATTTTTCTTATCCAGGAATTGCCTAATCTCTACCAGATCATTTAAGGCTTAACCCAATCAATGGGTTAGCCTTAATCAAAACCAAATCTTCAATTTCTCCTTTGTTTCTCAACGGAATTCAAACTAATTTTACAAGATCATTCTTAGGACATCCCTAGACATAATCAATGCATCCAATCTTTGATCTGAAATTTATCAATCAATCTAAACCGTCCAAATCTTGAAAAGACAATTTAGCCCAGATCCTGACCATTTTGAAGAATCTGTCAAATCCGACCAGTGGATCACTAATAAAGAAAGTGTTGAAGATATTTGTAAAGGCAAATCAGATTTTATAAGACCAGAAGTGAAGATTTTGACAAAGATTGATCTATGAAAGTAGTTTTTTCTCATTATTTGATTTTGTTTGTTTTCTTTAGGAACTGAAAATTCTGTATTTTTGAGAAGTTGATTAAATCTGAACATTGATTCTCATTTTAATAATTTCAGTAATTTTTCATGATTTCTTTTTAATTTTACATAATTATATTTTAATAAAATTCCTACTTTTTAAATCAAGTCATCGTGGGATCGACCCGTACTTGCATAAGTTACACTACAATAGCTCGTGCACTTGCGGTTAAACAATCAACAAGTTTTTGGCACCATTGCTGGGGACTTGCAAAGGAGTTTTCATAAAATTTAATTAAAAATCCAGAAAATTTCAAAAAAAATCCAAAAAATATTTAAAAAATTAGGAATTGCAATTTTTAGCATTTTAGGTGAATTTTTCAATTGTTTTTAGTGCATAATCACCTTGTTTCCTGAATTTGGTACTAATTTCTAATTTGATTTTCAGGAAATTAGAAAGTGGAGGAATTTGGGAAGTGAATCTTCACCAAAATGAAAACTTCCCTGCTTTCCTAGAATAGGACTTTATTTTTTATTTTGAGTGAATCTTGTAGTGAGGATCCTTGTAAATTGTAATTTTCATTTTAAATTTTAAAGGGTTGTATAATATAGGGCAAGTGTGGGATAAGGTGGCCCACACTTGATCTTCATCAGAAACCTCACTGTGAGTTTTCTCACTCATTTATTTCCTATATTAAGATTTGCATTTAAAATAATTTGCATTGTTTGGTAGTATAACTCATATAGAAGCATCTTTTATAATTGTTGCATTTTAGGATTTTGCATTAGTTTACTGCTTTTAATTGCATTCTTAGGGCATGTTTAATGTTTTAAGGTTATTTATATGCTGATCGAATTGCCATGGTGTGTGAAATTAATTATTAAGGGCACCCTACCCCCATAAGATCAAGGGTGGATTTCATCACCACCTCTTAGCCCACTTAGGATAATCACCTCAAGCGCGCAAACTTTCCTTTCACATTAATTTAAAATCAATCAGAAGAGACCTATAGGGCCATCACTTGCTCATAGGACCCTCTTAATAGGACATGATTTACTGTTAGTCCAGTGGCTTTTGATCACTGTGGTTATTGGGGCTTACTTAATAGAGCCTCGCTCTTCCCCCACCTCATATTGACGTTCGTTGAGGTTTAAATGCTTCCTTACACGAGCGTTGTATTAACCACCTTGGTTAGAACCTAATTGGTAAGCAGTAATCAACTCCTAAAGAGAGGAGGAGTGCTAGTCTAGGCTAATAAAAGCATCGTCCCCACACAAAATAAAGAAAATCAAATATATTGCTACTTATTAGCCTTAGAATTATTTGAGTGTGCCCTTTTGTTTGCACATCATTCTAGAAGTTAGGTTGCATCATTTAGGTTAGTTTTCTCAAAGACAAAAACAAAAAACAAAAAGTAGCTTCCCTTGTATGCACTTTTGGAGACGCGACAAAACCGAAAGGTTAGTCAAGTACGACAAAAAAGACATACAAGATCAGGCCATATCTATGACTGATCAATGCTCAAGGGGTAATTCACCCCATGGAAGTCAAGGGGCTCCACTCATCATGAATGAGGACCCACCACCCTTGATGGACGATGAATATCAACCTCCACCAAGGAGGAATAATCATCAACCAAATAGAGATTGGAGAAGAAACAATAGGGAGTGGGACCAGCAGAGTGAACATGGGGATGATAATATTGAGGGTCATCAAAACTTTCGTGGTAGAACTTTAAAAGACTACCTTCAGCCTACACGCACCAGCACACCATCCTGTGTAATTCTCCCTCAGAATGCTGGTGCATTAGAATTAAAAACAGGAGTAATCCAATTACTTTCCAAATTCCACGGTTTAGATAGTGAGAGTCCTTACTTGCATCTTAAAGAATTTGATGAGGTATGTAGTACCCAGAGAACTCAAAATATAGGTCTAGATACTGTCAGGCTTAAACTTTTTCCTTTCTCTTTAAAGGAAAAAGAAAAAATGTGGTTTAATGCACTACCATCAGGTTCCATAAGAACCTGGAATGAAATGACTAGGGAATTCTTAAAGAAGTTTTTCCCTACCCATAAAACAAATACGCTTGGCTGCAAGATAATGAACTTTACCCAAAAGGATAAAGAATCATTCTATCAATGCTGGGAAAGGTTCAAAGAACTACAACTCACTTGCCCACATCACGGCTATGAACCATGGTGCATCATCAGCTTCTTTTATGAAGGACTAAATTCTGACATGTGCCAGTTTGTAGAGATGATGTGTAATGGCAACTTTCTCAACAAACAACCAGATGAGGCGGAGGAGTATTTGGAATGGCTAGCTGAAAGTGCACAAACCTGGGCTGACTCAGAAAGAATAGAACATACAAATAGACCTAAGCCCAATAACACCCATGCTAGGGGAGGCATGTATGCCATGTTTGAAAAAGATGAAATCAGTGCTCAAGTAGCATCCCTAGCAAGAAAAGTAAAATTCATAGAAATGGGAAAGAAAAGCTCAAATAAAGAAGAACAAGTGTGTAGCATTTGTGAAAGTACGTCACATCTTACTCAAGAATGTCCTACAATCCCTGCTTTTCAAGATGTACTTCATGAACAGGCTAATGCACTTAACACATATAAAAGACATTTCTCCCCATATTCAGACACTTATAATCCCAACTGGAGAAACCATCCAAACTTTAGTTGGAAAAATGGACCTACTGCCAATGTTCCACAACCAGGACAATATCAACCTCATCAACAAAACCAAGGACTTCTTACCTTACCTTATCAAACTCATCAACCTTCTTTTGGACCTTACTTGCCCCCACCTAAAAGGCATGTTGAGGATAATCAAAATGTTCAAAACTAAGAAAGGAAATTTCTCAATTAGAAAGTCAAATAAAACAAACCAACCAGTCCATGAATGAATTAAAAAATATGATGAGTCAAATGATGCAAAGTATGGAAAAAGAAAAATTCCCAACTCAACCACAAGCAAACCCTAAGGGAGTGCATGGGGTTAGCACTAATGCATCTAATGAAACATCTAGCTCTACCATAGAACAGACTAAGGCCGTTACCATTCTTAGGAGTGGTAAAAGAACTGAGAAAGATGAACCTCAAAAGACTGAAAAGGTAGAAAAATCCATGAAAGTTAAAGAAAACTCTAAACAAAAGGACCATGTTTAACCTATTGATCCATGTCCTATACCTGCTCCATTTCCTCAAAGGTTGCGTCAAGCCCCAAAGTCTGCCTCTAATGATGAGATTTTAGAGATTTTCAAGCAAGTCAAGATCAACATACCGATCTTAGATGCTATAAAACAAATCCCATCATATTCTAAATTCTTAAAAGACTTATGCACCATAAAGAGAAAATTAAATGTCCAGAAGAAAGTATTTTTGACTGAACAGGTTAGTTCTATTCTTCAACACCATACACCACCAAAGTACAAAGATCCTGGTTGCCCCACTCTTACTTGCATTATTGGCAGCTACAAGATTAACCAAGCTCTTCTTGATTTAGGATCTAGTGTAAACTTATTACCATACTTGGTATACGAACAGTTAGGTCTAGGTGAACTGAAACCTACATCTACTATGCTCCAGCTAGTTGATCGTTCTATAAAAATACCGAGAGGGGTAATAGAGGATGTGTTAGTCCAGGTGGAACAATTTTGCTTCCCTGTCGATTTTCTAGTTCTAGATACACAACCGGTAGTGAATGAGAAGAATGAAATACCAGTCATCCTAGGACGACCATTTTTGGCTACGTCCAATGCCTTAATCAACTGTAAAAATGGTGTCATGAAACTGTCCTTTGGCAATATGACATTAGAGCTAAACATCTTTAACATTTGTAACCAACCTAGTGAAACTACTGATGATTTGCACAGTATTAACATGATCAATTCGGTTGTGCAAGATCAGTTTCAGTCATCTTCCTTGTCGGACCCACTGGAGGCCTGTTTGGCCCACTTTAATGAGATTAATGAGAATTCATTAATAGAGAAAGTTAATGCCCTCCTTGATTCTGTTCCTATCATGGATACAGGTAAATGGAAACCTCATTTTGAGGAGCTTCCATTAAGTGAGATCACTTCCCTCCCATCATCAGTAGAACCCCTTACAAAGCCTGAAATCCCAAATAAGCCTTTTAACGTAGAATATGTACCTGAGTGGGACCTACAGCCTTCATTTGAACAATCATTAGATAAGAAATTAGGCCCACTTGATTTGTTACATGTGCTAATAGAACAGGACAAGAAAGAGTCCATTGATCTACTGTCCATACATCAACTGACTCTAAGGTACACACTAGAAGATGATCAGGATGTAAGCAAAACCATGCCCCCTACTCTATTAATACAAGAACAATCTTTTAAGGAAGGGCAGAGTCAGCTTATATCTCAATCTCAGGAAAATGTAAGGGAAAGGGAGGAATCTACACATTTATATGGTTCAAAAGAATTTAAATTCACAGTAGTTCACATTATCATAAATATTCCACCACCTAAATTTTCAAGGTGGAGGAGTTATATTGATTACCGTGAAATTTTGAAGATAGGAGATCATCAAAGTGGTCTCATTCAATGGACATTCATGGTAGTCTACTGTATTATAATTCTACCATCACCAAAAATTTCAAGGTGGATGAACTATATAGACTATCATGAGATTTTGAAGTGGCGTGAGAAATCTTGCCAGTTCATTATTGGAATCAGGAAAACTCAAAGATAAATGAAGATATATGTGTGGCTGAAGACGTTAAACTTAGCACTCACTAGGAGGCAACCCCGAGTTTTTCATTTTTGTTGTTTTCTGCATCACCCATATTCATTTTAGGTCCTACTTTTTAAACATTGAGGACAATGTTTCTGTTAGGTTGGAGGTGTAGAATTCTAGCAAAATTCTAGTTTTTTTAGGTTTTTAGGTGCTTTCCTTGTTTTAAAAAAAAAAAATTGAAAAAAAAAATTGAAAAATTTTAGGTTAATTCCTTTACTGTGATGAGAATTGGATTTTCTAAAGTATAATCTAGATAACTTTAGCTTATTAATGGAATTGAATATGATTAATTCATCTTTTTACCCATTTTCTAAAGTATTCTATGAAAGTAAAGTCTCAAATCACATCTGTATACGCAGTTGCATATAGATAGTCTAGATTGATAAGTGGCTATAACTTAGAGATTTTGAAGAAATTCAGTGGAGACCTATAACCTAAGTGAGTTTTAGAGCCATTCATCCATTTTGAGAGGTTATAAATATTCCTAATTCTCTTCAACATGCTTAAACAAAATTGATCCCACAAACTCTTAAATTTGGTTAATTACCTGAATAATTAGAATATTATCTTTAAAATTCTAGCAGTTCATTGAATTTGATAGATTATAGAAAACCTAGAAAATGATTCAGGCCATCCTTGTTTTAACCTAGAGACATGAAGCCTAACCAGAGGTATTTTTACCACTAGTCAGCCAACTTGAGCCTTTTATATAAAGCCTTTTCTTTTGTCATCCAAATTACCCTTTACCCATAATAACCCAGTATAAATTATCCATTGCCCATTTTTCTTTGAAAAATAAGTTAGAGATGAATGAAGAAATATCTTTTAGTTGTAATTGAAGTTGAAAAGTGGATATCAAGAAAAGAAATATTCTTCAAAGTGATTCAAAAGTGTGAGAAAAAAAAAAACAGAGAAAACAAAAGAAGAAGAAGAAGAAAAAGTTTGAAGAATACAAAGAAAAGTGAAAAAAAGAAATATTCACTTCAGCAACAAAAGAAAGAATTATCAACTTTAGAAGATCTCTACTTATTTTTGAAGAAACTTTGAATATCCTTATACCCTTTCTTTGGTACCTTGTCCTAAGCCTACGTTTCGTCCCAGTTAAAGACCTATTGATTCTAGGATGAAAATAGTCTTGATGAGGAAATGAATGGATAGGATCTAAAAGGCTGGTATTTCTAAATATTCAAAGGTAATGGCATCCATTCCAAAGGGATCAAAACAATAAAATTCCTTAGTAATTCCCGTTTTTCATGAGTATATGTGAGGTAAATTTGTTTTTATTGACTTTTCTCACATAATTAAAAGAGAGATATGATTTGATCCCTTTATCTAAGAGATTTTGTTTCAGAGTGTATGTCATTAGTGAGGATTGAGGTCAAAATATATTTCGGATGAAGTTCAAAAGTTAGAAGTTTACTTAGAGAGAAAGATTATTCTATATGTAGATTGTACATGCACACACTCACTCTAAGATCTAAGCTTAAGTGGAATGATTTTGACATATGGGTAGGGTTTTGAATTCTTCAATCATTTTTATTAGTATGCTAAAGTGATGTGATTTATTGAAGATAATTCTCTTAGGAAAAAGAGGAGTTGACTTAATATTTGAAATCTTGAAATTTGGTTTTTCACATGTTTTGCTCGAGACTAGCAAAATGCTAGTTGGGGGTGTGTTAAGTGTTCAATTTTGGTCAAAATACCCCGAATTTGGCATTCAATTAGATCATCTAACCGTTCAATTTTGCAAAACTTAGCTTGATTTTGAATTTAAATCCAATTGACCATCCAACCCGTAATTTATCAAAATCAATGGTCAGATGATCATTAGAGCTCATTAGATGACTAATGCACGGTTCAGATGATTCTAATTTAGTCTTTTCTTTTGCAGATCAACCAACGGATGCACGGACAGCTACGATTAAAAGTTAACGATGCAGATCATCTTAAAGAGGATTGGATGGACCAGATCACCCATGAAGATGGATGTGATAGTTCCTAGAAGACAATGGAGCTAAATTTGGAATCATAGAGAAAAAGGCAACCTTTTCCCCCACTTCTTTCTTTCTTTTTCTTTTTCTTTTTTTTTTCTTTTTCTTTCTTTCCTTTCTTTTCTTTTTCCTCCTTTTCCTTTTTCCTTCTTTCCTTCCTTTTCTCTTTTCTTTCTGTTTCCTTCTTTCCTTC
Source organism: Warburgia ugandensis (assembly GCA_035236585.1). Taxonomy (NCBI): domain Eukaryota; kingdom Viridiplantae; phylum Streptophyta; class Magnoliopsida; order Canellales; family Canellaceae; genus Warburgia; species Warburgia ugandensis. The sequence goes on along the minus strand of CP141129.1, from coordinate 71,967,532 downwards.
CTTTTCTTTTTCCTTCTTTCTTTCCTTTTCTTTTTCCCTTCCTCACTCTCACGTACCCACTTTCCTTACTCTTTTTTTGGCCTTCCTTCTTAACGTACCCAACTTCCCATTCTCTTTTCTCTTCTTCTCTTCTTCTCACCACCCCTCAAGGCTCTCCTCTATTCTCCCTTCTCATCTAACTCTTCTCCTCTTTCCCATATCTCTCTCAAAACCGCACTTTCTTACCTCCCTTCTATCTCATGTTCTCATTCCTTTCCCCACTCTACCTCTATATTCTTCTCTCCTAATGATCTCTCCTTCCTATCTTCAATCTCTCACTCAGCTCCCTGTCTTCATTCTCTGTTCATCGTAATCCCCTATCTCTCCATCTCCCTTTACTCTTTTCTATCTATCAAAATTGACGGCATCAGACCACCCTAGCACAGCCTCTCTCTCATTCCTTCTTTTCTCCACGCGCCAACCCCAGCCGCATCGCAGCAGGACCCATTTTTCTCTACACCCTCTGCTCTCGTCTCCAGCAACCCAGATTTCCCCTCTCCCAGATCGTCTCTAGCATCCACCTCTGACCACTCTCTCTCTCATTACACCTCTCTTTGTTTCTCCATTGCATTCCACGCTAGTCAAACCAGTGCCATCTGACCACCACTGGCCACTGACCGCATCCCCATCTCCCTCTCTCTCTCTCTCTCTCTCTCTCTCTCTCTCTCTCTCTCTCTCTCTCTCTCTCTCCCTCTCTCTCTCTCTATTTGTTCGCACAACCCAGATCTCTCCTTACTAGGATTCCTCCACCCATCATGTGACGTCGATCTCCACCGGCATCATTAACTTCTTTGGCTGAGACGTCACTGACCAGTTCTCTCTCCCTCTACTTCAGCGTTTCTCGGTTGCCGGACGTCCCGAAGACAGAAACCCAAGTCGGGTTTCCCCTCCTTTCCTTTCTTCTTCTTTCCCTTCTATCTTTCCTCTTCTCCCTTTTTCATCGAGGTTTTTCATCTGGTTTTTCTCTTTAAAACCAAATTTCTTTCAAATTCCAGTTATGCCCTTGTTCATTTAACAAAATTACAAATCTCTTCTTTCTCGTTAATTCCATCTATGTCACTAGTTTAATTCTATCTGTGTCCCTTGCTATTCCAATTTTATTTTATCTGCATTTTTCTTATCCAGGAACTGCCTAATCTCTACCAGATCATTTAAGGCTTAACCCAATCAACTGGTTAGCCTTAATCAAAACCAAATCTTCAATTTCTCCTTTGTGTCTCAACGGAATTCAAATTAATTTTACAGGAGCATTCTTAGGACATCCCTAGACATAATCAACTCATCCAATCTTCGATCTAAAATTTATCAATCAATCTGAACCGTCCAAATCTTGAAAAGACAATTTAGCCCAGATCCTGACCATTTTGAAGAATCTGTCAAATCCGACCAGTAGATCACTAATCAATTTCATGTTGAAGATATTTGTAAAGGCGGGCCAGATTTTAGAAGACCAGAAGTGAAGATTTTGATAAAGATTGATCCATGGAAGTAGTTTTTTCTCATTATTTGATTTTGTTTGTTTTCTTTAGGAACTGAAAATTCTGTATTTTTGAGAAGTTGATTAAATCTGAACATTGATTCTCATTTCAATAATTCTAGTAATTTTGCATGATTTTTTTAATTTTACATAATTAAATTTTATTGAAATTCCTACTTTTTAAATCAAGTCCTCATGGGATCGACCCATACTTGCATAAGCTACACTACAATAGCCCGTGCACTTGCGGTTAAACAATCAATACCTTTGTATTTGTTACAGACTTAAAGTTAGTATTTAGCTGAATAGTCCATCAATATATTTTGGGAAAAGAATATAATCTATATGACCACATACCCAACTCTTAAAGTTGTTTCTCTATTGGTTGAAGTGATGAAAGAGGTGATTGTACTTTGTTTGAAGGATTGTCTATGCCAAGATAATTTTTTAGCTAGTGACTTGCTGACCATACAAAAGAGTTATCTTCAACTGAGTTGCTTGATGTGTTTGGTGACTACTTAAGAGGCACTTTCGGTCGGTGTGGTTTCATGACTTGAAATTTAAAATTCATAGCTTGGTGTTATGTCAATATAAGATTCATGTCATATTAGAGATTGAAAATACTATAAATCTAAATAACATTGGATATTATATATATAAACGTAAGATTAGAATAACTGAAGTGAAAGAGGCCTTCAAAAAGATGAAATCAAGAAATGCCATGGGGCCTGATGGTATACCAATAGAGGTTTGGAAGTATATGGGAGATATTAGGGTAGTTTGATTGACCAAGTTGTTTAACAATATTATAAAATCAAAGAAAATGCCTGATGAGTGGAGGAAAAGCTCTATTATACCAATTTATAAGAATAAATGAGGCATACAGAGCTGCACTAATTATTAAGGGATCAAACTTACGAGCCACATTATAAAACTTTTTAAAAGAGTGATTGAGAAGAGGCTACAACATGAAACAAGTGTATCAGAGAATTAGTTTGGTTTCATGCCTAGGAGGTCTACCATGGAAGCTATTTTCTTACTAAGACAATTGGTAGAGAAATATAAGGAGAGGAAGAAAGACCTCTACATGGTCTTTATCAACTTAGAGAAAGCTTATGATAGAGTCCCTAGAGAGTTAATATGGAGAGTGTTGGGTGAGAAAGGGGTTTCGTGGGGGTACATATACATAATCAAACATATGTATGAGGGAGCGGTAATAAATGTTAAGACCGCTAGTGGCGAGATCGATGATTTTCCTCTCACTGTAGAATTGCACTAAGGATCGACATTGAGCCTATACCTTTTCATGTTGGCTATGGATGAGTTAACAAAACATCTGCACAAGGAGACTCCTTAGTGCATGCTATTTACAGATGATATAGTCTTATTTGATGAGAGAAGAGAGGGTGTAAACACAAAGTTAAAGTTATGGAGAGAAGCATTAGAATTTAAAGGATTTAAAATCAGTCGAACTAAGACAGAATATATGGAATGCAATTTTAGCAAGGAGAGGAGTTTGAGTGGAACACCAGTCAAGATTGATAACCATGAAGTCCCTGTAAAAGACTACTTTTGATACTTAGGATCAATGATTCATGAGACTAGAGAGATTGAGAGGAGGTTACTCAAAGAATCCATGCGGGTTGGAACAAATGAAGATGTGTATCTAGAGTTTTGTGTGATCGGCGAGTGCCGCTCAAACAAAAAGGAAAATTCTATAAATGGGCATAAGGCCAACCATGCTCTATGGATCAAAGTGTTGGGAAATTAAGGAACATCATGCTTATAGGATGAGCATTGCATAAATGAGGATGTTAAGATGGATGAGTGGTAAGATAAGAAAGGATAGAATTAGGAATGAAAATATTAGAGGAAATTTAAGGGTAGCACCAATAGGTAACAAGATGGGGGAGATTAGACTTAGATGGTTTAAACATGTCCAAAGGAGACCGAAAATGGCACATGTTATAAGGCTTGAGGCAATGCAAGTAGAAGGTTCTAAAAGGGCAAGGCGAAGGCCCAAAAGAACATGGATGGATGTGGTGAGGAAAGATTTAAAAACTTTAGGACTAAATGAAGCCATGGTACTTAATAGAGAGGAATGGAGTAATAAGATTCATGTGGCTGGCCCCTAATTGGGATAAGGTCTTCATGATGATGATGATGATGATGATGAGCTTGGTGTTATGTCTTTGTTAATAGTGGCTTCAGAAGGCTAATATTATCTGAAATCCACAAACAACCATGAAATTTAGCAAATGAAGATTTGGAAGAAAGAAAGATCAATCAATACCCAAAAAAGCTGGAAGGATGTTAGTGTGTTATGCCAGTGTAAATAGTAGATTGCCTATTCATCGTGGAAGTTGAAAGATTTAATTGTTATTTTTTATTATGATTTTTAGTTTTTCCCATTAAAATTTTGTTGTTTGTTTAAGCATTTTGATTGCTCCATCTAAGCTGATTTTATGATTTTGTTTGTCATATCATTGTCAACAATGGGCTCCCCAAGATTTAATAGAGAACTAGACAATAATAGAAGTGATTATGTTACATTAATTCCTGTAAAATAGTTGCTGCTGAGGCATAATAATACGTCAAGGACAAGTTGTTTAAGCATGAACATGATCTAGTTTTCTTGGCAGAAGTTGGAAGCTTTTCATATGGAAGAGTTACAAAGCTAATTGTTTTGCAACTTTAGATGGAGCGTAGGAAGGGCACAAGGACTTCATAATAGGTTTGGCATGAATCTGGGGAAGTTTTGGCTAGCTTTTCAAGAAGTCTTCAGTTAGAGAAATTGTAGTTTTTTGTATTATTAATGAAGTAACCTACACTTTACTTTCTATTTTATTTTGGTTGGCATTGCCTATTAAATAGAAAACCAAGAGATCACTTCCTTCTAGAATTAACCAAGCAAAGGGCAGGAAATACAACGGTGATGAATGTTTTCATATTTGAACCACACACAAACTACATCTATTTCATAAAGGCCATGGTTTTGCCATCAATTTATCCTACCTACGACCAACCACAACCCCCACCCCACCCACACTCCCACTCTCTCTCTCTCTCTCTCTCTCTCTCTCTCTCTCTCTCTCTCTCTCTCTCTCTCTCTCTCTCTCTCTCTCTCTCTCTCTCTCTCTCTCTCTCTCTCTCTCTCTCTCTCTCTCTCTATAAATAAATGATACATATGTTAGAAACAAAACCAGAATACAATGATTTTTGGTATAGAAATTGCCCATATAATGTATCCTTTGGGTGAATTTTCAATTTTGTTCAATGGCTCCTTCATTACATATGTTGCTTCATTAACTGCTTAATTAAATAATTCAACATCAATTGCAACAAATTCAAATTAGTTCTCCTGAACAATGATGAGTTGTTTTTTTCCTAATGACATGTACAAGTTTGGAGAAGTGCCAGTAAAGTATAACAAGGTAACCCCCTCCATGTACTCTTGCAGTCAAAGAGAATGGAGCTGAAGCTAAAGCAATTTGCAGAGGTGGAGACTTTACTAGTGAAAGAATGCGAACGAGTTCAAAGGACGAGGCAAAGGCTTGCAACTGAGTGAGCAAGGATGGTTTGCTCTATGAGGTCTCAAGAGATGGGAGAGTTGGGCCTAATTTAAGAACTTTTACTCAAGATGCTCACCAATAATAATAATTTTAGAAATAAAAATAATGGTACACAAAAAGCTAGATAGAGAGATTTTCCACCCTCTTAAGTTAACACCTATCTTGAGTTCTACCAGATCCCTATAAGATTTCCACCACTAGTTAACATTGTGCTTACACACAAATGAGGATAGGAGCATTTGAATTAGCTTAGCCTTCTTACAAACATATGGATAACTATCCAAGAAGATTAGAGCTATACACTCTGATATATTAAAGAAAGCTTTTAAAGAAACAGATCTCTTTATCAAAAATTCACAAACAACTAAAAAAATTAGAGAGAAATTATACAATATAAATGAGTTTGGAGATTCTTGAGATATAAGCTTGATATTCTTGCTTGATGTCCAAAAGTTTTTCAAATGATTGTTTGAGCCTTCATTTTATAGCCTTCAAACCAAAAGATTTGTAAGACTCAATTTGGTAGCCGTTGGAGGGCAAGTCATTTAAAATTTAAACTCTAAGAACAAAAACTGGCAATGAATACAACAAGACAGCGAGCTGGACTTTTAGACAGCCAACTAGAGCCATTCATGGGTAAAGTTCTAAATGAGATATCCTATCTCTCAAGTTGACTTATTCATCTTGAAACCTGGTTAGATTGTTACTAGAAAGTCAAAACCCATGTTAACTCGCCATCAATGAGATGGAGCTCTCAAGTAGCAAGTTTGATTCTCCTTCCCTTAGAATTTTTCTCTAAGAAATCACCAATTATCTTTCATGAATTTGCTAAAAATTCAACTTAAAATAATCAAAACAAAAAATGATGACTAGAAACCAGCTTAAATTATCTTAGAAGTTGGCTAGACAATGACTTAGCCCAAAATCTTCATAGAATCTCCATGATATTTAAGAGGCAATTGTTTGGCATGTCTTAGAATTCTTAGGAGGAAGGAGAGGGTTAACTAGGGGAAGGTTTTGGTCAAATAAAGGCCTCAAAAAGCTATCTGGCATTGGATCTCTCATATCCCCAGCCAATCATGAGCCCTTTTATAAAGGGTGATGAAACAGTAGAAAAGAATAGGCCAACTCGTTTGTACTTATTTATAAAGGTGATTAAAGGGCTTTTCCTAACTAATCTTCCAACCACAGATGGCAAGGGAGCCATCATAGAAGGAAAGCCTATCAATAGGAGATCTATCTGTTATCCATGTTCAAAAATCAATGCTAGAGGAATCATGAAAGAATAATAATAGCATGCTTATGATTTCTCAAAAGAAGGCTATCAAATGCCTTAGTACAATTTCACGTTAAAAGCATCATGCCAACACTCTTAAAGATGCTCAATTGCTAGCTTAAAAATAACAAAACAACATAATCTTAGCTTGCTCTAGGCAATGCATTTGAATCTTCAAAATAGCTAGCTTTTTTATTTTCTTAATTCTTTAGTCGATTGCTTATCTTAGAAGCTGAGTTCATGTGTTGAGACTTAGAAAATTTCTTCTACTCATGTGATTCTAAAACTCAAGATGTTCTAAATGCTTCATTAATTTGATATAAACCATATGAGTTCATCCTTGACATGCACAAGCTTGGTTAGATCACATAGATCAAAGTTTTGTAATCATCAAAATAAAAAAAGGCTTGGGCTAACATGCACAATATATTTGACGTAAATTGACCAAAGAATCTAGGTGAAATTTATGTGGTTTTGGTACTTGATATCCTCATAGAAGATAATGGACTATTTCTTGAATAGTAGAACTATTATGAGAAGGTTCTCAAAAGAATTCGTTATTGTGACTGCTAGTGACACCCCAATTGATCTAAGCATAATGCTATTGAAGTATGATGGAACTGGTTACTTAGCTTAGGTACTTGAAATACTTGTTGTTCTAACAAAAGGGAAGATACTACATTTGTAGTTGGAATCTAAGTACTTTTGTTGATGAGAATTGAAAATTTTTATATGAGGAAATGTTGTGTCTCAAGAAGACCTAGAGTATTGGCTGAATCATATATTGGGGGTGCATTATATCCAATAACTACATGGATTTTACCCAAGGATGGGTGGCCCAAAGAGAGGTGGGAACATTTGTGATGGTACATAATATGACCATATAAAAAATTGTGCAGTAGGTAGAAGGTTGGTTCCATGAGTAAAAGTTCTAATGAGAGTTCTATTTAAGAGAGATCTATGAGGAGCATGGCTCCGTTTAGGAGTAAGGCTCTATTTGAAAAGCAAAGTGGCTAGGACCTTTTTTGTAGACATACTAATTGGGTGACACTAAAGACTCCAATATATTGTTATCTACAAGGAGTAACATAAAAGTACATAGTATAAAACCTATCCAAATCCTAAATAGTAGAAACCCTACCTTGAGTTGTTGATCTGGTTTAAAGGGAGGAACAAACTCTTTGGTAATCAAGAGTAGATTGCATAATTGAAGCAAATGCACCATTAATGGGTTCACCTATTGCAAGTGTGGAGGTGAGGATGCATCCTATGAAATTAAAAGTTTTATCTCTAAAGTACTTGCTAAAAAGGGATTGTATGCATAGAACTCATCAAAAAAGAAGTAAAAAATAAGTATAATTGTATCCCTACAAGAAATATGTATTAAAATTCTTATTTATCACTAAGGCTAAAAGTTCAAGACTTTGTTCACATTTTGCCTTGATATTTGTTGAGCTGTAACACCAGATAAAGTTCAAGACTTTGTTCATTTCTTTTGATGCAAAGATCTCTTCTTCTTCTTCTTCTTTTAAATAGTGGACTGATGCATGGATCTTATTGACTATCAAAGTTATTATTTAACTTACGAACATATATTTCTTTGTTTGTTTTCTTGATTTTTAAATATTAAAACAAGTGGAAAATATTTGTGTGAGCTGTTTTAACTTTAAAAACATCCATGAGATTGTTATATTTATTTTTAAAATTAGCTGGGAATGGTCTAACATCTACTTTACGAAGAGGAAATGGGGAGAGACATGTATATGTGCATAGCATAGGTCTACATATATGCATCGATATGGCAGGCCTAGTGAGAGACGTCCAAGTGCAGAGTCTATCCTATATAAATGGCTCAGTGTTGTAAGGCCCATCTTGCCTCTATGAGGTCTATCCACGTCTCTCTCTCCTGCCTTTGTGAGGCGCGTCCACATCCAAGGAAAGGCTTAAGGCAGTTTCTCTTATGTTTGTCGTCCCAAGCTACTTGTGAGATTTTAGAGAGGTGTGCTAGGTTACATTAAGACTAATTTTTCTATAAAAGATTCTAGTTGAAAATTCTCTTTCATTTCCTTTATTCTATCTGTGCCCAATGTTATAGGCTTCTTTTAGACCTAGAACTGAATATTCACTCTATCTTAGAGATCTTATATATGTGATTTATAGATTGTCATACTCCTTTAAAACGTGACATTTGAAAGTGCCAGTAGGCTTGTTTAGGTAGCGTGTTACTAGCATATTGAGCATTTGTTGCAACAATCAAGATTTGAAGTTTTGGATGGACTAAAAAACAAAAATATGGTTTTTATTTTTATTTTTTAGAGAAATCTCAATTTCTAATTTTCAGGATCTGGTTTATGACTGTTTGAGGATTTCACTTAATTGAAACAAATATACAGGCTAAATTTGAGAGTGGAAATCTGTTTAGGCATAACATTGTTGAGTCTGACTTGGTTGAATCCCATAGATAGAGCTGTCAATAATCCCTTTCACTTAGACGCTTTGACTATATATCTTCAAGAAGCTATCTTTTCAAATCACATATCTAAGCTAAGATTCAATGAATTCATTATAATATAACAAGCGTTCTATGTATAATATGCATTTCCAGCATTATATTCATAATATATAGCATATTACTTATTATTTGTTGAGGAAAGAAAGTGTTATACGCATTCCTTCACATGAGCAATCGAGTTCAGAAAACCTGCAGCTGTGTTTGCCTCTCTCCAAGTATGCGATGCTTTAGGGAGCTAGCTACCTAAAATCATGCAAATATCAGCATTCAAAATGGGGCAGTTGCTAGAACTATCAAGGATGTCAACACTAGTCTGAGAATCCATCTAAACTGAAATGGATTTAAATCATAGTTAGGATAGTTCTACATATAAATGAAGAATATTACAATATACACTGTCCGAAGTTCCAACTTATAACCCTGGTGCCGCCCACTTTGCAGCCATTAATTTATAAGAAGTGCCAAAATTTAGAGGACTGTTTAAAAGAAAGTTTCCGGCAAACTGGTGGAAATGGAAGTTGTTAAAGACAAACCTGAAAGTTAGCAGAAAATCTAGGATATAGAGTGCCTCAAAGCTATAGATGGTCAAAAACAGATGCTGATTATCTCTAAGTATGGTAAATATAATAATGGTGCAAGTAGTCATGAACAAATATTCTAAAAGGAAATGCGTTGTTTTGCCCCTCTCATTTTCATAATGGGCCCCTAGAAGGAGTCTTGCCTAACGGTAAAAGTTGTCATCGTGTGCCCTTGAGGTCACAGGTTCAAGATGTAGAAATAGCCTCTTACAAATACAAGATAAAGCTGTGTACTTTAAGCCTTTATAGTCCGCCCCTTCCCCAGACCCCACATAGGAGAGAGCTTCATGTACTGCAGCTGCCCTTTTTAATTTCATAATCGGCCCCATTTGGGATCGGTAAATAAACAACTGCTCATAGCTAATAATACAAGTAGAAAAGTAAACTAGTAGGGGAGTGACGTTATTTAAAAGGAAGTTTGGTCACCAAAAAGTCCGGCCTTTGTATGTCCTTGTGCCTTGCATTTTCTTTCTACATGCTCGCAGATGAGTATAAAATAAGCCCTTCTACTTAAGCTAATTATTGCCCATCAATCAGTACGAAAGCGGTTTACAAGAAAGTGGAGTGCCTTTATCAAAATAAGACAGTGCGGATGTCACGAGAAATTATATAAATAGTCGCCGGATCACAAATTGATATTCACGCGGCTAATAGTTGTAGTGCTCTTAACAGTGAGCCCAATTTCGATAATCAAAACCATTCATCGTGTAGATCACCATCGCCAAAATTCAGACCTATATGATAAGTTGATAATCTGAGCCCATAATTATCAATAATATATGATCAAGCAGTTTAGATCAGTGAAATGCTGGCTCATATTTGGGCAGCGGTAAAGTTGTCATTGTGTGACCTTCAAGTCACAGGTTGGAGTCATGAAAACAGCCTCTTTCAATGTTTGGTAGCCCATTGTGATTCTCCCCCCTTTCTCGTACATATGCAGAAGCTGTGTGTAAGTGGGTTACCCTTTATGCCCAGAACTACCGCACTCTTTGCTGTTCTAAAGTCCAAATGAAAGACTCCAAGAGAGTTAGGATTACCTAATGGGACAGGATTTAGTAATGAACAGTTTGATCACTCAAAGAGTTAGGATTAGCTACCTTCCATCATTAGGTACATAGGCACGATTCCTACTACAAACAATTGCTTTGAAGAAATGAGGAGGGTGACTATCAAAAGAATTTATTGATTTCTTCGTATGAATTTATAATGGAAAAACTCATGTTTGTTGTAAGATCACTTAAAGAAAGGTTGGTCATAAATTTGGAGAGTTTACTTTTACGAAAACAAACGAAGCGTCATAGAACTGAAACGGTTAGAGAATAGCCGTGGGACTTTGGCGTGGACTGAGAGAGGAAACCGCTCATTCTCTCCGCTTAGCGTCTACTTCTTCTTTGTATTTCTCACGCTGAAAGTGTCCCAGAAGAAGCCAATTGGTTACATTCTCTCATCCTCATTCCCTTGTGAGTGTATTCAACAAGATGACTCACTTTCTTACTTTAGGTAACTGTGAGCAGCCACAAGGGAAGCAAATCCTAGTCCTTAGAATTTATGTCTAGCCTTCTCTGCCTTAGAATTTGCTGCTAAGAAGACCCACATAGGAATCTTACAAAAATCCACCTATTCTAGCTCTTACTTCATTTCCGTATCAGAGTTCCTGTGATCCATATAGCAACCTTCCAATAACCAGCCCGTTATAGCTGCTCTAAACTTCTTCAAGAAACTCCATGAAAAACCAGCTAAGTTCTTGGGTTTGTTAATAGCAGAGAGCAGAGTTGATTCTTAAAAGATGGAGAGAGTTGGAGACAAGGCTTGGTTCTTTTGCTGTACACTGCTAATGTTCGGAGTCGTTCACGGATCAGAAGTCACATATGATGGAAGGTCTTTCATCATCGACGGCACCAGGAAAATCCTCTTCTCCGGCTCCATTCACTACCCCCGCAGCACTCCTCACGTAATTCTTCTCTCTCTCTTCAGAGCTCCTGTTTGAGAAGGTTTTGTATTATTGGTATGTCAAAGAAGGGGAGCTTTGGCCCAATGGCAAAAGTTATCGTCGTGTGACCTTGAGGTTACGGACACCCTCTTGTAAAATGCAAGGTAAAACTAGGCCCTTGTAGTTCACCCCTTCTCTGAACCCGGCATAGACGGGAGCTTCGTGCACCAAGACTGCCTGTATTATTGGTACGTCGGTGCAACCACAGTAGCCATGGAAAATAGAGACGCTGTTCTTCTGTGATTAATCAGGAAGAAAGTAGAGAACACGCACAAGAGAGACAGAGAATGGTTCTAAGTTTGATGTTCACAAGTTCTCATGGGGTGCGGTGCTCCCTTTGATGAATTATTTAGAAAGTTAGGTAAGGTTATATCTAAATACTCCTTTTAATAATGGGCACTCTAGTTGTTGGGAGCTGTTCCAACTTACAATAGTACCGAAAAGCATCAAATGCCAATCAAGAAAGTATGGATCAAAAGAGAGAAACATGACAAAGGATGAACAGATGTAGTTTAGAAAGGGAGTCTTGGTGCAATGGTAAAAGTTGTTATCGTGTGACCCTGAGGTCACGGGTTTAAAACATGAAAGCAGCCTCTTGCAAATACAAGGTAAGGCTGTGTACTTTAGGCACTTTAGGCCCTTGTGGTCCGCCTCTTTCCCAAGCCCTGCATAGGCGGGAGCTTCTGGGGCTGCCTTTTTTTATAAACACATGTTGTTTCCTTCCTAGAGAAAATATTTATTTTCTTTTCTTGTTTGTGGGAAAACATGTTCATAATTGTTTGCATTTTTGCTATGTTTACCATAAATACATGTGACATATGTGACGAGTTAAAGCGTGGAAACAACCTCTTATAAAAATATAAGGTAAAGTTACGTATTATAGATTCTTATGGTCTACCCCTTCCCCGAACCCTGAGTACTCGGGAGCTTTGTGACATATGTCTAATACCCACTATCTCATTTTTATCTTGTGAAAATTTGACATTTTCTCTTCATAACATGAAATTTGCACCCTCTTAATTCTCTCCCTTGCATCCCTTTTCCTTTGAAAAAGAGAGAAAAAATGAAGGATTATGAAAGCTGGAGTTTGCATAAACCTGATTATTCCTATTAGGGAAACAGAAAATTTTAAGCCAAGCATTTATCCGATGGATTGAATTCAGAGTCTGTGTCATTCCCCTCGGTAAAATTAATTAAGTGGAAAGAAAACCGATATTTTAAATTAATATGTTATGGCATCGTTCCCTCAATGCAATCTTGATTCAAATTAAGCAGATCGAGCATTGGTTTTGCTGTGGAACCCATGTTTACTTGGATATCTATTGGGCCACAACAAGTCATTTCTATACATCACTTGGACCATGATTGAATGATTCGATCTGGATCACCTCTTGATCAAAGGTGATGAAAAATTGTGCACGTTCAATGAAGAGAATAATCATTAGATTTCTCCTATTCTTTTTTCCTTTTTCTGGCATTAAATAAGTCACCCTAATAATCGTTAAAATATAATACTTTTGAACAATTTCATTTCATGATCCAGCGTTGCCGTGGGGTAGACGCCTGTTCCCATAGTTTGAGGCATAGATTTTCTAAACCATGTCCTCGATCCGGCCAACCCAAGTGGCTTTCCTATAATATTAGAAAAGTAAGAGGTTTATTAGGGTGACTTTTCACCTAGCAATGCTTTCTGGCCCACTTCTGTCATGATCAAGGTTGTTGATCTTGTGGGGTCGTCACTGTACATGTTGAAATGGAAGAATCATAGCCACACGATCCATCATGGGGCAACTCGATCGCCACTGAGTCATGCCTCCTCAAACGGCCGTCTTCCAGTCCATTTTTCCATACAAGGTAGATCATTTTGGGTAGATCGAATCCATTCAACATGTTCGGAATGCCTAAAATAGCTGACCCATGAGAAACATATATGTCTAGATAATCATAACCACTTATTTTGGGGCTTTGAAAAAATTAATAAAAATGAATGGTCATAATTTTTGCATGACAAAATATATATTAAAACCATATATTGGGCATGAAATATGAGTTCTGATATTATAAATGGCTTAGATCCGAAATAAAACTTTTACCTTGCATGGAAAAATAGTTGCATACGAATTTCACTCCTCTTGAGCGTGTACACTTACTGCGACTCTTATTTAAACGCCAGGTTCAATTGGATGCTTAATATATAAGAGGCCTATTATTATTTTTATTTCAAATAGGTTTCTAGTTGGTTGACTAATAATTTTAGATTCTCCCAATTGTCAATTGGAAAGTAAAGAGTGTTATTATCAAAAGTAAATGATCGATATCTCATTTTTCTTACAGAAATCATAGTCACATATCGTTATGGAGGCACAAGAAGGCCATCGTACATAATAGCGGACCCATGCTTATGTTGCGAGTCCACCCATTGACTAGGCGAGGCCATCCTACAAGCCTAGCTTACAACTATGGATGGCAATGGGTCAGGTCGAGCCAATTTTTTATTGACCCTGATGCTAGCACTTTTCTTCTGCCTTTATCCCAACCTTGACCCTCGTTGGGTCAAAGATTTTTTACCCTAGCCCTGACCAATGCATGCAGGGTCCCTAAATTTGACCTTAGCTCTCTCTCACGTACCTAAATCCATCAGCCAAGTACTTTTTCGCCCTGTACGTCAAGCATTCTCACCAACTTGACACTTAGGTGAATGGACTCTTCGTCGGAACGGGCAAGATTTTTAGCTGACCTTAACCCTGACCCGAAATAGCCTGCCTTGGGTCATAAAAATATATGACCCTTGCAGGGCATTAAGGCCGAGTCCTCTCACTTCACACAACCCATTGCCATCCCTACTAGCAACTGAATATAATTTATTTCAGTTATTTGATTATCTATGTTATGCATGTTGGATACTTGTGTTATACAAGTTAGAAACTGGTGATTTCCAATTGATTTAATTAGCAAGGTATTATTTTATAGAGAACCCTTGATAAATTAATTAAGAACCAAGGATTTGTATATTTCAATGAGATTTAACTTAAACACCTATTTATTGCATTAATTTAAGCCCTATTTCTAAATCTACAATCTACTGTATTAATTCGTTTAATTATATAGAAATTTTGAATTGTAATATCTCATATAGGAATTTTGAAGGGGAACCTTGGTGCAACAGTAAAAGTTGTCGTCATGTGACCTTGAGGTCACGGGTAAGGCATGGAAACAGCCTCTTGTAAAAATATAAGATAAGGCTGCGTACTATAAGCCCTTATGGTCCGCACCTAGGACCTGATGATGATGTATTTCCTAATGTGAGTATTAAGTTATTGAGGTTTAATTAGGTATGTTGTTATGCAGATGTGGCCGTCTTTGATAGCTAAAGCCAAGCAAGGTGGACTTGATGTTATCCAGACTTATGTGTTTTGGAACGCTCATGAGCCATTACCAGGCCAGGTGAGTAAGAAATTTTGCTGCTGCTTTTTTTCTCTTTAGTAGGGAGGCTAGGAACATTGGATCAATTGATGGTGGTCCATCCTTTTAAGCTGGGTCCCACTACAATAATAATTTGTGGTCGTCCAATAGTGAGAGAATTGAATGTTGTGTGAATTGCATTTTTCAGTATGATTTCAGAGGAAGGTACGATTTGATCGCGTTCCTAAAGGAAGTTAAAGCCCAAGGACTGTATGCCAACCTTAGGATCGGCCCCTTCATTGAGAGTGAATGGAACTACGGGTAATCTCTTTCTCCCTCTCGCTCAATATTTTTGCACAAGTTTGCAATTCAAAAGAAAATAAAATTTAATAAGAATCCTGAACAGTCAGTCAGGAGATTGATTGAATAAAATCAACTTAATTACGTTCATTGTTTTTAGATGAATGGTTTCGATCACCAACTATCTGGGCTCCACGTGTACAATTAGGTATGCCCAATCTAAATAATGGGTCCCTCTTCATTCCCCAATGTCCCTGTTCAGGACCAGTCACCTGATAAGACCCAATTTGGAACTCTGAAAGGACAGTTTCGTGCACGAAGCTCTCGCATATGCGGGGTTAATGGTAGGCAGCCTCATCTTACATTTTGCAAGAGGCTGTTTCGACCCCTTTAACCCATAACCTCAGGGTCACACGACAACAACTCTACCGTTGGACTAATTTGGAACTCTAATGCACCAAAATCCATACCAACCAAGCAGTCTTGTGTCTAATAATGTCTCTTTGGTCTCCAAATACGCGTAATTAGTGTAGACATATTATGCTCTTATACAAATAAGACTCTCTCGCCTTGGGTTTTGATTTCTATAATAATAAAAAAGTAAAAAATATTTTAATAGTTAGATCTCCTCCATTTTATTTTCATTTTCATTTTCATAGTGAATTTCTCTTTCAACTATTTGAACATAATTATATATAATATTGAATGTCCCGGAGTTTTGAGCCTCCACATTCATTCAGAACGAGTGTTCCAGATCAAATTATTTGGGGGGATCCACTAAGTAAAAGTGGCCATTCCCCCTCAATCTCATCTTCTGCTTATCACTGTCTTTGATCTTTGATCCAGAAACAATTTTTGTTGATCTGTGATGCAGGGGGTTCCCGGTTTGGTTATGGGATGTTCCGGGAATCGTTTTTCGGTCCGATAATGAACCGTTCAAAGTAATCCCTGTTGCTTGCCATCTGATTAGATCACTGTTTAATCTTAATTAGTCTCTCTAAGTTCTAATGCCAACATGCTATGCTACTATTTGGACAGGCCTGCATGCAGAATTTTACCACAAAAATAGTAAATTTGGTGCAGACGGAGGGTCTATATGCTTCTCAGGGTGGAACCATCATAATATCTCAGGTAAATCTGATCCAAACCATTGAAAAATTCATCCATATATTTCTGGATGTGATCAGTTGAAACAACTAAGCGGTTCAGATTGAGAATGAGTACCAAAACATCGAGGCGGCTTTTGGTGAGAAGGGACCAGTCTACGTTCAATGGGCTGCAAAAATGGCTGTCGGGCTTAAAACCGGAGTCCCATGGATGATGTGCAAGCAGAAGGATGCTCCTGATCCAGTGGTTAGCCTTCTTTAATACAAATTCCCAATGTTTAAAATCTCATCTTACTGATCAATCATTAATTATACATCGATCGTGCATTTGATCCGATTCAATAAAAGGCTCTCGCATATGCGGAGTCCAAGGAAGGGGTGGACCACAATGGTCAATAGTACATAGTTTTATCTTGTATTTTGTAAGAGACTGTTTCCACGCTTTGAACCCGTGACCTTAAAATCATACGAGGATAAACATAAGTTCATTAAATTTGAATTTGCCTGTGCAGATCAATGCTTGCAATGGAAGGAACTGTGGAGAAACATTTGCTGGGCCGAACTCGCCACATAAACCATCCATATGGACGGAAAATTGGACTTCTTTGTAAGCTATCATCCTTCCTTCGCTGGTTTCCATTGTTTGAGAGAGTACAGCACCTACTTATGGAAGTTGTCCTACAAAGCCCAACTTCTACATGTCAGGCCACACCTCTGGTTGATCAGACTTGCTCATCTGATTTCTCTGACTCTGGGTCACTGCTGGTCTAAAAACTGTGCGGATGAGATGAATCTGGAGTTTGAAAATAGACTTTTCATCATCAGACTTGGACGATCAGGAACACTGTTTAAAGGAGGACCCACAAGAAATGCAAAAAAAAAAAGGCACATTTTTCCTCGTATTAAAATCATCCAATCCATCCTGATGTTTAATGAACAGGTATAATCAACCAAAGGTGGAGCCTTTCATGTAAAAGTTGGGCAACTTTCCCTACCAAGTCAATGTATTTGATAGTTCTACATATTCTACTCCTGTGTAATAACTTTGAAAGGGCAGCCTTGGTGCGCTAAGCTCCCAGGGTCAGACCACAAGGGTCTATAGTACACAACCTTATCTTGCATTTTTGCAAGAGGCTGTTTCTATGCCTTCAACCCGTGACCTCAAGGTAACACAATGACAACTTTACCGTTGTGCCAAGGCTGTGTAAGAACTTGATAATATACATTTTCTTAATCATATCAGATCTACATCTCACACTTGACTCCTTTTCCTTGAAGTTACCAAGTCTTTGGCGGAGAACCAGATAGAAGGTCTGCTGCAGACATTGCCTTTGCAGTTCCACTATTTGTTGCAAAAAATGGGAGCTTCATAAATTATTACATGGTATGCAAGCTCTCTTATCTAGTCCCATGAGTAACAAGCTTTCTGTGCTTATTATCATGTAATGGATTCTACAGGTTCATTCTTTTGGGAACATTTCTAACAGTCTGGTTCTAACTTACAGTATCATGGAGGAACAAACTTTGGAAGGTCAGCCGCTTCATACGTAACAACATCTTATTATGATCTAGCTCCCCTTGATGAGTATGGTGGGTTACAGTAACTCAACTTCCCACGCATGATTTTGCTTTATATTACATCTTAGACTTGTCATGGTTCTATCAGATACGATGCAGAACTTATATAGTTGATTAAATTTAGGTATGGTTAGCCAACCTAAATGGGGTCATCTCAAGGACTTGCATGCTGCAATAAAGCTGTGCTCCAAGCCATTGCTCTATGGTACTAACAGTAATTTTACCTTGGGTGAGCTACAAGAGGTACTTAAGTAGAAGAATGCCTCCAAGATATCCATTAATCATCTCTCATTTATTTTAATGTATATGTATACATAGCATCATCATTGTCGTCGTCATCAAGACCTTATTCCGATTAGGAGTAGGTCACATGAATCTTGTTCCTTCATTCCCCTCTATCTAGTGTCATGGCTTCATTCAGTCTCAAAGTTTTTAAATCTTTTGTCATCACTTCTATCTACGTTCTTTTGAGCCTTTCCCTTGTCCTTTTAGAACCTTCAGCTCACTCCTTCTAACCGGTGTCGTCTTTTGTCTCCATTGGACATGTCCAAACCATGTAAGTCTAACATTTATCATGTTGTTATCTATTGATGCTACTCCTAAGTTTCCTCTAATTCTATCATTTCTTGTCTTATAACTTATCCAAAGCAACATCTTCATTTCGACTACGTTCATCTTATGTACATGTTATTCCTTAACTGCCCAACACTCTAATCCATAGAGTATGGCCAGCCTTAAGTCCATTTTAATAAACTTTGGTATCTTTAATGCAGGCACATGTATTTGAAAGCAAATTGGGAGAATGCGTTGCGTTTGTTTCAAATCGTGATAAAAAAAATAAAGCTACAGTAAATTTTCGTGATGTATCATACGAGTTACTTCCGAGGTCACTTATTATCCTACAAGATTGCAAGACTGTAATCTTTAACACTGCAAAGGTGAGATTCACTGCAATGGCTTTCATTTTCGTAATCTTAATCCATACACCCAACAGAGAATGACTCAATATCTCTGTATAACTTAGGTAGTATACTGATATTCATTAGCTAGCTCTCAAATATTAAGTCAGTTCATGTACTGCAAGGTAACTCCACATTTCTGTTACAGTAATTGTATTTCTTATTTTAATTTTTACAGGTAAGTACACAGTTTGAACAAAGATCAGTGTCATCAAGGCAAATGTTCAATCTCCGCAAAAGATGGTAAAGTTTCAAGGATGTAATTCCCAACTATGGAGAAACTACTTTCTCAAAAAATGGGTTGTTGGATCACTTAAGCATAACCAAAGATGTGTCAGATTATCTTTGGTATACTTTCAGGTAAAGTCAGGCATAATTCTATGAGCGATGCATGCCATAAAACTCTCAAAATCATTTGTTGGTAATGTAAATACTATAATCCTCAGCTTGCAGACCAGCCACTATCACTGTGCATTTCATTTCATAAATTTTTATTTTTTATGTAATAAAGTTCATAAAATATACTGACTACATATGCAGCTTTGATCACAAGTCTGGCGGTTCTAAACCTATGCTTCACGTTGACACCCGATCACATGTCCTAAATGCTTTCCATAATAACATCTTTATAGGTACTTGATTTTTTCCTAATTTTTAATTAATTTTACAGACATATTTCAAGAAGAAAAATAAGTGAATAAAACTTTATTTCTATGATCAATTTCAGGAACTTCTCATGGAAACCATGGTAGCCGAAGTTTTGCTGTTGACCTTCCAGTTCCACTAAAAGAAGGAATAAACAATATTTCCTTGTTAAGTGTACTGGTTGGATTACAGGTCTGAATTGCATATAATCTTATTATTTACTTCATTCTTCTGCATAAGAAGTTTTAGAAGCTAACTTTCAGTTCTTGTATTTTTCTTTTTCTTTTTCTTTTTTTGATGATATATATTGAAAGGATTCTGGAGCACATCTTGAACGTAAGGTTACTGGATTACGTCGAGTGAGAATTCAAGGCACATCAAGTAGTGCTCCAGATTTCACTAATTTTAGATGGGGTTATCAGGTCTCTCTCTCTCTCTCTCTCTCTCTCTCTCTCTCTCCAGGGACTTTTACCAGTGGTCTAAAGAAGATTGTGTGCATGGTAAATGCAGGTTGGTTTGTTGGGAGAGAAATCAAAAATATATACATATGAAGGATCAAAGAAAGTGGACTGGCAAAGTACAGATAAGGAATCTACTCATCAACCCCTTATGTGGTATAAGGTAATGTGAGCTTTAATTGGAAAAGGTTGATAAGAGCAACTCCATGTCACAGCTAGAAAATATGCAGAAAAAAGAATCATTTGGTTGGAATAATCAGCCAGTTCAGGGTTTAAGGATTGATGTTGTTTTGCTTTAATTTGCAGACAACTTTCGATACGCCCACAGGTGATGACCCAGTAGCTTTAAACCTTGGAAGTATGAGTAAAGGCCAAGTTTGGATCAATGGGAATAGCATTGGTCGGTATTGGGTCTCCTTCCACACTCCAGAGGGAGTCCCCTCACAGACATTGTAAGTAACTTCAGTAGATACAAGTAAAGCCACTTGGTCAATAAAATCATCTATTTGCAACCCTTGCAAGAATGGGCAGGGTCATATATACATAAATCACCTTGACTGGATAATTCTGAGCCTTTGGTTTTTTAATGCTTTGTTGATAATAGACCCTGGCTATTTACTTTCAAATCTCGTCCCCTTAAAAGTCCCACAAATAAAGAGACAAACAGCTAAAGGGAAATGATATGTATCATTTGATGATACATTCAATATTTTGTCCCTTTAAAAGTCCCACAAAGAAGAGACTAACAAAGAAAAAGAAATGATAGAGACACCCATTTCAAATAGCAGAAACACCATATAGGTGTTATGTGATGTTTTTTGAAGTATCAAAAAACACACTTCAAAATGGTTCGAATAGGTGTTAAATGGGTATTCGCGATATTTGTAACGAGTGTCCCATTAATAACCCAGATAAATGGTTTAGATCATTAAACAGGTAGACCGCACTACTGGTCCTTCTAAGCAGAAAGAGTTGGTTAAGTACCTTATCTCACAAATTTGTTTATTAATTTGGTGAAGGTATCACGTTCCAAGATCATGGCTAATATCTTCAGGGAATCTCCTGATTCTATTTGAGGAAAGTGGAGGGGACCCACTTGGTATTTCTTTAGACACCATCTCAGTTACCAGAATATGCGGCCATGTATCAGATTCCCATCTCTCCTCCATACTTCCATCTTCACAACTCAACAATAGCACCGGCCCATCCAGACTTCAACTCAGATGTCCTCATGGAAGAACCATTTCGGGTGTTGAATTCGCAAGCTTTGGGACCCCAATTGGTACGTGTGGGAATTATGCAATGGGAAGTTGTCATTCAACTATATCCAAAGCGGTTTCAGAGAAGGTGAGTCTTTGTTAACACACACACACAACACATTGAGAGAGAGAGAGAGAGAGATGGAACATTAACTTTAATGGCTGATGACTCTATTTCTCCTCTTCTGTGCCAAATCTATCATGTACAGAATGCACTAAATGCTTTCTCCATTTGATGATCAAGACCACTTTCTTTGTGGAGCGAAAAATGCAAGACTCAAAATGTTCATTAACAATAGTAGCTAAATCTTAATCAATTGAATAGTTAAGATCATCCAATGTGGAAGTTTGGATTATTGACTACCTATTTAAAGGGTGTCATAAAAAATACCTCTTTCTCAAAAGTGATAGTGAATTTCTGTTATCAGGCTTGTGTTGGTCAGAAGAGTTGCTCCATCTCACTGTCGGCTTCAGCGTTTGGAGAAGATCCTTGTCCTGGCACTTCAAAAGCTCTACTCGTTGATGCAACATGCACTTAGTGATGTACATGTACAAAATTTTCCTTCAACGTGATCGACAGCAATTAAGAGGGGATTAGTTGGCTTAATATTCATTATTTGTTTGTACTATTTTTTGATGATTTGTTTCATTGAATGGAAAAGAGCAACTTTCAAAATAGTTGGAAATTTTCAAAGTTAGACATGGACTGATCAAGACTTGTTGATCTTTTGCATGTCATATGGAAATTCATATGCATTTATTATTTTCCCTAAGAAATCCTTGCAAGAGTACACGCTCAAGAGTATAAGGAGTACACGTCCTTTTTATGTATGTAAAACTTTTGTGTTAGATTTGAGCCTTATCATATTTAGAATATCAAAATTAGGTAATCAATGAGAAATCAATACATCTGGAAGATCCTAATACTTTACTTTTAGTTTTTTGAAAGAAAAAAAAAAAGTAATAAAAATGAGTGTGATATTTTACCTAGAGAAACATAAGCTAAAAAATCCAATGGGCATAAAATTAGTTGTCCAGCCCATCTAAGTAACTCCTACATGATGAATGGGTTAGATTGACAAAAAAAAAATCTAATCATACGTGAAAAAAACAAAATGAGCAAAATCCTACTACTTTGGAAAATTCCAAATTTTTATCTTGAACCTAGGGTTTTAGGATGGGATGTTCATCCCAAATAAAAGCCAAGATGTAATGTCGCTTCTCAAATAAAAGTTTGGATGGGAATGAGACAAATAAGTCCTATTCCAACAAGTATGAGATGAGACATTCTTGTTGATAATTTGAGTATTATTCTTATCCCTATGTTTCACACACACACACACACACATATATATATATATATGTTCTTCTTTTTTTCACGTATGATTAGAAAGAGAGAGAGAAAGAGAGAGAGAATAGCACTTGATATGAATTTTCTTTTCTTTTTTTAAATCCAATAACCCCAATAGTCTGGGTCTAGTGTCAAAATAGAGTGTATAGCAACAATTGATGTTACAATAAATAAACTAGGCCATCAACCTCAAGCAAAACTCAAACCACATACCTTCACCAATATGCCCCATGTAAGTGGGACCCAATCCAACAATAAGCTAGACCTATCATGTATATATACTTAACTGCACAAGCTCAAAATCCAACTCCAAGAGGATCCCATATCCATCTAAATTGTGGTTGCCAACTAAAGGAAGTGAATTGCTAAATGTTAATATTTAAAGTGAAGGAGAAAGATATTTTCACCTTTTAAACACGAGAGATAAGTGTCTCATTGGCCACGCTTACCCAAAGCCTAAGAAAATCACAAGTTTAGGCCTTCATAAAGTTTGTAATAAGAGGATGCCGCAATTGCCAAGGATTTTTCATGGCAAAGAGAGGATAAGAGAGAACTCTTATCTTCATCTAGTATCATCCTAAGGCTATGCAAAATCATTTTGGGTCTCTCTTCATCCAACACACAAAGACATCCAAATGATGACTATATTTTCCACCATCAATGAAAAGAAAAAATAAATAAAAAGACTACTTTACTCATCTCAAAATCTAATTACATGAAATTCATGTTCAAATACGTTTTATTGTAGTGATGAGAGTATTGGGGCAAACATACTAGATTTTTTATTTGATTGTAGTTTTTCTTTTCTTTTTCTTCTCTTTTAAATGTTATGGTGGGGGCAACTAAAAGAAAAGGCATGGCTCCTCACCTGAGTCTATCAATTTTTTCGCCAAATTCAATTGGGTCAATAATCCAATAAGATTTAAACTTTAATGAGAAAGCAATATTGAAACACATCAACTACATAGTTTCCTTCTTTATACACATGGCTCATCCTTCACTCCTTCCACTTCCTTCTTTTTCTTTTCTTTTTTTGAATGGTAACTTGTAACACCCTGGGGTTCCAACAATCACAATATTGTTCGCTTTGGGGTCCCATACACCCCTCATGGTTTTGTTCTTCCCAAGTTTCCTAGGGAAAATGCGTTGTGACCATTAGAGTTCCTCAAACTCTTATAAACAGCCCAGTTTCCTCTCCCCAGGCAATGTGGGACTAACTCTCTGTCCCTCACCCTAGCCTAGAAGCCTGCCAGCCTTCTCTTGGCCCACCCTCATCGGCCCAGGGCTTCACATCTTCTCCCCTTAGGGAACACGCATCCCTGCGTGACAGCCACGACCAGGCACGCACGTGCAGCCAGCCACCACACCACGAGGGGAACTGGCTCTAATATCATTTGTAACATCCTGGGGTTCCAACAATTACAATATTGCCAGCTTTGGGGCACCCATACACTCCTCACGGTTTTGTTCTTCCCAAGTTTCCTAGGAAAAACTCGTTGTGACCATTAAAGTTCCCCAAACTCTTATAAACAGCCCAGTTTCCTCTCCCCAAGCAATGTGGGACTAACTCTCTGCCCCTCACTGCAACCTACCAGCCTTCTCTTGGCCCGCCCTCATCGGCCCAGGGCTTCACATAACTCCTCTTCCTTATTTGGTTAAAAGCCTCCATTTGCATCTTTGAAGTAAAAAATGAATGTGATTGGATCCTATATCCATGGAAACTACCATCTTTGTGTTGCGTTGCACAACAGGATTAGAGATTAGTAGTCTCTCATCTAATTTGCAAATTCCATTTGATGAAGAAGAATTTAGAAATGTGCTATTTGGAATGAGGAAGGATGCAATAGTGGAGCTTACAAATGAAGAACTTGCTAGAATCGTCCAAGTAGTGCTTAGATGTTTTAAAGCCTTTCAACCAAAGGATTAGCTTACACAAGTTTTTGGCTTGTAGAATACCATTTCAATTCCAAACAACATCACCCATGCTCTTAAGTATCGAAGAGGGGAACTTCTATCTTGTACATTGGTCTCCCTCTATCAATTGGGAAACGACCTCTCTCAACATGGG
Source organism: Warburgia ugandensis (assembly GCA_035236585.1). Classification (NCBI taxonomy): domain Eukaryota; kingdom Viridiplantae; phylum Streptophyta; class Magnoliopsida; order Canellales; family Canellaceae; genus Warburgia; species Warburgia ugandensis. The sequence continues at coordinate 71,942,962 of CP141129.1, read as the reverse complement.
ACCCTATGTTGAAAGAATGGCCAAAAGGTTGGCAATATGGAAAGTAAAACTGCTATCATTCTCTATAAGAATCACATTGATAAAAGAGTAAAACTACTTTCATATTCTACAAGAATCACACTGATGCAAGCTACATTACCTAATCTCCCTCTTTTCATGCTCTCCCTTCTTAAGTGTCTAACCACCATTACTGAAAAGGAAAAAACAATTCAAAGAAATTTCCTATGGGAGACCTCCCAAATAAAAAGAAATTGCACCTAGTTAATTAGGTCATGATTTGTATATTTATTTTTTTTTAAAAACAAGTGTTAGCTAAATCAAGATCCTAAAACAAATGAACAATGCACTTTGAGCAAAATGGTAGTGTTGCATATAGAACAAAATTTCTTATTGAAGATGATACAAGCTCAATTTGGAGAGGGAACTGATATGTGGTCTCCAAGATCAGTTAAGCTAAGGGGCAACTAGGTATTATAGGCTAGTAGCTCAAAGATTAAGAAGCAATTTTTTATGCACTAGATTTGGGATGAAAAGTGGCACCGACATTCTATTTTGGCATCATACTTGGTGAATAGATAAAATATTTAAGCATATCATTATCATAGTTTTCAATAAATCAGTACAAAAGAACATGGTCATTGCTGAATGTATGAATCAAATAGGTAAAAGGGGCAACCCCGATGCAAGAAGCTCTCGCCTATGCAAGGTCTGGGGAAGGGGTGGACCACAAGGACCTAAAGTACATAGCCTTACCTTGCATTTTGCAAAAGGCTATTTCCATGCCTTGAACCCGTGATCTCACACGACAACAACTTTTACTGTTGTGCCAAGGCTCCCCTTCGTATAAATCAAATAGGTGAGAGGACTAAATGGAATTTGAAACTCCAAAGATGTTATATAGGTTTTGAATAGTGGCAAGACCTACTAAACATCATCAAAAAGCATCCTTAGGTTGAGAGAGAAAGATAAAATCATTTGGAAGCTTCTTTGTTTAGTCTTTTTACAACAAAAGAACAAATTTGTTACATGTAGATAATTTGCTTGTCAAGGTGTGGAGTATGCTTAGCATGGAAAAACTTAAAGTTTTCTCATGGTTGGTGGGACTAAACAAACATAACATAGTGGAGAATCTTAACTGAAGGGGCATGACATTTGTGAATGGATGTATATTTCATATTCAAGATGTCAAATCGACCTAATGTCTTTTCATCCATTGTTCACACACTAGTCAGACATGAAAATATATTTTGAGCAAATTCTAGATCAAATAGGTAAAACTAGAAACATTAATACAACTAATGAACTAGTTGTAGATTAAGACTATCACAAAAATGGAGACTTCTTTGGAAGATGACTCTTGAGGTGACATTATGACTGGTTTGAAAACAAGATAGCCAAAAAATATTTGAAGAAAGAAGTGGATCAAGTAAAAGAATGGTTGGTATGATTATTTGTAATGCTACATATTAGGATACAATTCATCCTATTTTCAAATCCTACTCTATACAGCACATCATCACCTCTTAGAACTCCTTTCAATAGGTAATAGAACTTATGAATAAACTAAAGCCTTCATAGAAACCACCACCAAATGGATGGATCAAACTAAGCTATGATGAATCTAGCCTCGGTGTCATAGGACTGGCTAGTTTAGGTAGAGTGATCAAAGATTTAGATAGAAACCTTCTTGCTAAGTTTTCAAATCTAAGTAGGCTTTTTGATGTTAATTCAACAAAAAGTTTGGTGGCAAGAGAAGATATTATACCATTACTTCCTCCTTTTATTCCCCTTGTATCAAGACTTGCCTACTGCCACAAAATGGATGAACAATCCATCAGATGCTCATTGGAACACATATATATCGTGGAGAAGAATTGAATACTCCTAAACAATAAACATAGTAGGGTTATGCATACTTTACAATTTGCTAACTTGGAGATAGACAATAGAGCCAAAGACAGTGTTGCCCAAACTAAGTTTTGGAGAAATTTTCATGACATTTAATAGGAATCTTCACATATTGTTTTTCATTGGTAGCTCTTGTTACAATATTATTTTTTATATATAAATTTATAAACTTTTCTATATAATTTCTCATGCTTCTAATAAAATCTATCAAGCTTTTGAAAAAATGAAAATTAGCATACTAATTCACTCCAACTCGTTTCCATTGTTGAAGTATAAATTCTTTCTCTTGGTTGTATTTGTATATAGGATTTACAACTTGTTATACCAATCATAGACTTTGACAATATTCCATCATATCTTTATTAGGCTTCTTTCTTCAAAGACTCGTTCATTTCTTTCCTTCTAAAGTAACCAAGCAAGATAGTTGAACCTATTACAAGATCATATAACCTAAAGAACAATCCATGAATAATTGAGGCACGTCGTTAGCCTTCAATCAAAGATAGCATAATAGGTCGTTGGTAGTAGATAAATAAGCATTTCCGTTAAAGTATGCTTAGTAGTAGGTTTGACTTGCTACTTTCCCCTTTACTTGAGGATTAGATTTAGGAGTGTGTGTGAGTGAGAGTGCGCAAGTGATTTGCTTTATAATTCTTTACTTGTGAAAAATAGAAAAATAAATAAATAATAGAGATACTCTCCATATGTATTGCATTTAGGGCAAGGTCATAAGATACATAAAGAGAGAAAGGAATATGACTGCAAGCCAACAAAAAAATAAGGGTAATAACTACCCTTTAGAGGAATTGATTTGGAATGCTAAAATCCAACCCATAATTAAAAATCTTAGGTGGAAGCTTGCTCTAAACAAGTTACTATTAAAAGATAATTTGGCTTCAAGCTATTGGCAAAAAAATGTGTCTTTTGAACAATGCATGTTGAATCTCAACTTTAATTTTTTATTGAATGCAAGCAAATTTTACCATTATGGAATATGATCAAAGGAAATTTTAGGTCCTACAACCTTCTCTAAAGAATGTCATTTCATGATAGTATAGTACAATAAATAAGTAGTTTATACTTTCTAATTTGATTAAAATAGCTTTTATTACTCTTGTTGATGTTATGTGGGCAAAGAGGAATAAGGTGGTCCTGGAAGACAACCTAATTGGAGAGCACATTTATATACCTGGAAAGTAAGTCTTATAAATACTCTTACTCACTTAATTGATGATTCTTTCTTTCTTTTTTGTATCATTTACTAGTGCCAAAGAAATGAAACATGATTAAAGTCGTTCAAACTTGTCAAACTTTATTGAAGTCATAGGGATTCCTCCTAACCCACGTATTATCCAACTTTGCTTTGATATGTTTGCTCTTGAGAACCCTAGAAATTTTAATAAAATAGAAGGGATGGTTATTGATGCTTTTAACATTCATATTGGAAGAAGTCAAATAATGAAGCATAATGGACTGCTCTCTTGTATGATCTGTGGATATTCTTTAATGATAATCCGCACATTGAAGAAGGATAGTGTGCTAATGTGAAAGGTGATGCAAGTAGAGAAAAAATGCAAGAGGCTTCTTCAAGGGAAGGAGACCACATTCAACCCTATATACAGCAAAGCAAATAATGTAGCTAATTACTTAGCTACCAAAGTGTCAACACTTAGATTATTTGAGAAATGGAGAGAAGAACCTCCAATTTTTTAAGCTCTCTTTTGAATGATGCTAGTGGAGTCATTTTTGATACAAGATGTAATGGACAGTCATATTTTGTAGTCTTTACTTGATTAATGAATCTATATTATCCTTAAGAAAAAACAAACAAAGGCAACTTTGAGTTGACATAGTGTTCTAGATCGACTTCCATCTAGTCAAGTGAGCATGAATGGTAGTCCTAGCTAGGAAATAAAGCTATTTTGGTAGAAAATTCTCCTAACTTGGAAGGTTACCAAACAGTTTCATCTTCTTTATTAGTGTTAGGTAACATGGTTAGACAAATTTTCTTTGCAATCTTTTAGCACATTCTATAGATGATGTATTCTTCTTCCATTGACCAATGTCTTGATTAGCAATATCACTCACACGATTAGCTTATGTTCTCCTAAAAATTTCTAGGGTTCTCAAGATAGCAAGTACTCATTTTCCTACATGTCATTGGAAAAAGAGAGAAAGCCATTAAATTTTGTATTTGAAATTTTAATTTTATCAACTAATGTAATCATCTTAATGAAGTAAAAAGGACCAAACTACAAAGAGAGATAACCATTAAATTTTGCATTTGAAAATTTTCTTTTACCGACTAAAATAGTCATCTTAATGAAGTAAAAAGGATATTGAATTTCTAAGATCTTTGGGTTTCTCCAAATGGAGGTTGGAGGTTGAAGAAGATTAGCTAGAAAATCCAAAACAAGACAAATAGGAGTGCATAAGAAGTGGTATCAACTTTCTAGTCTTTTTCCTTCATGCAATTTCTTTTTTCTTTAAAAAATAAAATAAAATTTGTCACACTTTCTTTTCTTTTTATACATAAATAGATTAAGACATGAACCTTTTTCCTTGGTACAAGCAAATAATTACAAAGCAAATAACTCATGCACACTCCTAAATCTAGTCTCGAACCTCAATGAAGTGTATTCCGGGGAGGATGCCTAGTTGTCAAAGACCAACTGCTTTAGACATTTGTTGGCAAATTATAAGGTGGACTTATGACATAAGAAAAATATCTGGGCCATCTAGATGATCATGGGGATGAAAATAGGTGACAGAGAGTATCGAGGTACACCGAAGACAGCCCCATCTTAGTCTCCTCGCTACCAAAAATCCACAGTCGTAGCGATCATAATTGGGCTACGCAAAGATGGGCTTAAATCAAAATCCAATCAAAATCCAACTGCATTTTCATGAATAAAAGAAGCGGGAGGGGGAGAAGGCGTTTAAATCAAAATCCAACTTCTTCCCCCCACTTCCTCATCATTTCTCCTTCTCTTCGTGTTCTCCCGACCTTGTTGTATTCCGCATCTGTGCTCTTCAGGTAACAGGAAACAAAACCCTGTAAATCCTTTTCGCTGTTTGACCCTTGTTCCTTTTGTGCTTCATTTTCTCGTGTTATTCTGATATTTGGATCCGGATGCTTCGAGTCTTACGTTTCTAGAAGTGGAATACCAATTTCTCTTTTGTTTGTCGCGATTTCTCTGGGAAATGATGCACTCCGTTTGCTTGTTCCTGTTTCTCTGTTGCTATTGTAGCGAGCTGCTATCATTGAAGATACATATGACTTGTTTGATGAGAATTCCTTTCTCTGCATATGTATATATGTGTGTATAGACATGAATTTGTACATACATGTGCAGGGAAGTTGCTGCCTGTGCATATATACACATACATAGACACACGTATACATGCTGTGTACATACATTCAGACAGAGTGCTGGATATACACAGGAGTTCATAGACATGTTTTCATGTAGATCAGTTGAAAGCTTTCAAAATGTTGTATAATGTGCATCTTCATGTCCCTATACTGTCAGGTTTTTATACCCAATTATGTTAGGGCTGCTTTGATTGTTCTAGGAGTGGAAACTTTGACAAAGTGATTACATGAGGATGCTGTGTTGTTTTCTTTTTCTGTTTTTGATGAATGATGAGTGGATTGAACCCCACAGTCTCTGGGTTGTGAGGCAGGCCACTTAACCAGGCTAAGTGCTTGAACTCCATGAGTTTGCTTCCTGTTTGGAACTGATTCCCATAACTTGAAAGGGTTATTACTGTTCAGCACTGCTGTCTTTACTGAGCAATTGGTATTCTAGGAAACCTGAGGTGAGTAAAATGTAGACTATTTCCTCTGGGAAAGATTTAAACATGTCCAAACACCTTTTATGATTGAAGTTAGAGCCTATATGCGACTTGCTAAGGGAAGCTCTGGATAGTCATGAACCTTCTGTTGTCTTTGACCATTGCTAGGACTTCTAAGTTTTGGAGGAGCCATGCCAAGGATCACGAGACGTGACCCAAGGAGTAGTAAAAATAAAGAAGAAGCAGAGGGGGAGAAAGGTGATCGAGGCACACATGGTGTAGGAGAAAGGCGAGTCATCCGATCACGGTATCTAGCTGTGAAGCATCTGATTAATGGTCAGAATTTGAGTCTTTCAATTTCAGTGGTTGTGAACTTGTTCTTCTATTCATTCTTTTTACTGTAGATTCATTGCTCTGTTCTTTATTGTTTGCTTATCCACTTCATTGCAGATGAAAGGGAAGATATTTCTAAAGCAGATTTGGATAAATTCAATTCAATTATCAGTGAAGTGGAAACACTTCACCAGCTAGGTATTCTAAGATCCTCAATGATCATTAGTATTATTATTGTTCTTTTAAATCATTAGCTTCTGCTTTATTTTTTGTTTTGTCAATCACAAGAATTCCACTTTTTTTCCCCTTCTTTGATGTTTTCTGTTGCTGGAAATATGATGAAATTAGTGGAGTATCCTTTTTTTTTTTTTTCCATGTAGTGAGAATTTGATCTAATGTTGCTGTTTTTAAGTGTGAAAATTTAGCTTAAAAGAAATTACCAACCGGTAAATTTTGAAACCACAATTAGCAGAAAATCACAAATACTATTTGTTTTGAACACTTATTTTGGGATTTCAGTTTAACATTGTTTATTGTTCATGTGGTGCACTAAGTTGAGGTATTTCTTCCCTTCTCCTTTTTTGGTTTTCTTCAGTGCAGAAGCCTCGAGAGCAGATTGCTGATGCAGAGGCACTTTTGGACATTGCCAACACGTTGGTAACATCAGTCAAATTGCAGGGCAGTGAAGGATTAACACCATCAGATTTTATAACCTCTCTGCTTAGGAACTTTGGTCAAGTTGGGGGAACAAGTACTGAGAATGCTAACAACTTGTTACATTGGGCCGATGTTGGGCTTGCTGTCTCCCATGTTTTCAGAAGGGCCCCTGGATGCTCCACCATGTAAATCTCAATATCAAACAACTTGAGATGAAAAAGAACATGGCTTATTTGTCTTATCTTATTTCTTTTGGTTTTTGTTTGTTAGGCTTGGACCTATGAACACTGAATTAAAGCAACGAAAAGCTATTGTTCAAAGAAAGAGAGTGAGGCCGTCTGAGAGCACTCGTCCTGAAGAGGTATGTTCTTATTGTAACTCTTACAAAATATCGATTCTACATAATGTAATTGTAGAACAAGTTCCATCTTATTGGACCTTTTGTCAATAGAGGTAATTGAAACAGTATTGGCTTCTGTTCAAGGTGGCGTGGCTGCAGATCAGACACCACTTTTCCTGTTATTGGTTCACCAAGTGTAAGCCAACAAAATTGAGAAAATGATAATTTTTGTTGCTCTAGAATAAATACCAAGAGTTGTTGGTCTAGTATAAATATAGATACAAACCACACAGTATGGAGATTGACATTGTACTTATAAAGGTATTTGCAGGTGATTCTGTTTCTTCCTATAAATATAAAAACTATTTCTTTATTAGGAAAATATTAATTTGCCCACTTATTTATCAGGGACAACACCTTCAATGGTTTAATGGCTCAAGAAAATTGTCATGGAGATACTATGAGTAAAGTTGTGGTTGAAAATAGGGTATGATTTACAATGAGCATTTTTCGTCTTCTAGTAGACCATGACAATTCTGAAAGTCTAATTTTGAGTGAACGCAGTTATTTAGTTTGGCTGTGAATTTCTGATGCAGTTGCCTAATCACTAATGTTCAGTGGTTTTCTTCAGAAATGTGGTTTTTTTCTTATGGACTTGCTAAATAATTCTAATCTCAGGTTTGTGTTATTTAAGGGTAGAAATTATAGCATAGATTTTAGTTTCCATCAGAATCCTTCTTCTGTTAAGTTGTGTTGCCTTCAAGTGTTGTTTCACTACTCTTGCATAACTCTTCACCATCCTCCAAGATGGGGCATTATGAAAAATCTTCATAGGGCTCTCATGCTACAGCAATTGTAGTGAGCCAGGTTCATTTTAATCTCTGGATATTCTAGCTGAATGAGACTAGTTTTCTTTTTCTTCTTAGTGGTTCTACCAGTCCTAACGCTCGCCGAAATATTCAGCAATTCAAATGGTTGTGTTTTAAATTGTTGGTAGCAACAGTCATTTGTAGATGGCATGGATGTTTTTGAAACCTCTCCACCAGGGAGAAACACGTCCTTCAAGAATCAGCTGACTTTGGTAAATTTTCACAGTTCTTTAAGTTCATAAATTTTTTTACCAGTCTCATTCATTTCTTTGAAATAGAAGGGAAGCCTTGACGGAATGGTTGAGTTGCCCCCACATGGAAACAGCCCCTTGCAAAATGCAAGGCAGGGCTGCGTACTATAGACCCTTTGTGGTCCGCCCCTTCCCCGGACCCTGCATATGCTGGAGCTTCATGCACTAGTCTGACCTTTTTTATTCATTTCTTCCAAATATGGATCCATAATCATCTAGTTCCTTTTGTTTTCAAGATGAACATTTTTCACCTACATAAAAGATAAGTTTACCTGAATCCATAACTCTCCACTTCTTTAAATGCAAATCCTTGCAACTTGTTTACAGGTTGATGATGCTGATGAGGAGCAAACAGATACAGATAAGAACATGTCTACTATGTTTGAGATATTGAGGAAGAAAAGGAGTGTTAGACTTGAGCACCTGGTTCTGAACAGAACATCTTTTGGACAGACAGTGGAGAACATATTTGCTCTCTCCTTTTTGTTTAAGGATGGGCGAGCTGCAATGACAGTGAATGACAGTGGGCATCATCTAGTTGGTAAGATTTTGTACCAGTTGAAATTCATTTCTGATTTCTGTTCTTTTGTTTTCACTGTCACTATTTTCATTCACCAGCTCCAAGAAATGCGCCCTCAGCAAGTGCAATTGCCTCCGGTGAAGTCTCTTACGGCCATTTTGTTTTCAGATTTGATTCAAAGGATTGGAAGGTATGTTACAGGAAGAATATGCTTGCTGCAGTTATAGTATAAGTAAAAATTTCCTGCAATTTGCTGAAGCTATCTCTTATATTTCCATAAATAATTGGAATTGCAAGAAAATTCTGGGTTATTTGAATTTTCATTTTTCTAATAGGGAACCAACTTAGACTTGTGAAAATATAAGGGACATGTTTTCTGATTTATTGGTAACCCTAGTATGGCTTTTGCTCATCTTTTTTACTCCTCTAGAGGACTTGACATTCTTGAGTTATACTTTTGATCTCACAGTGAGATGGCTTAATCTTGCAGTTGATGGCTGCTTCGATTCCAGTTGGAGAGGAGTTGATGCCCAATAGGGATCAAGAAAATGTATCTCGTAACTCCCAGCCAGATCCAGTGCCTGCAGCGTCTCAGTCAGCAACACAAACTACACCCATAAAAATGTTGTCAAGGAACCGTGGTCTAGTCATACAAGACCAATCGGTAGTTGATGATTCACCGGAAGGAGAAGCTTGTGGAAAAAGGAAGAGCAAGCGCCTGTTCCGTTAAGTAGGTTAGAGAGGAGATTACCCAGCCCAGTTTCTATATTTTTGTCTCCCAAGGACCCATGGTTCTTAATTCCTAAGTCTATTATCTTGTATATAGGTTGCTCTTGATGTAAATTCAGAAAGTAATTGGCTGTACTCAGATTTTGGATTTCCTATCCTCTCATCTGTAATTTCTCTCTGTGCTGTATTTGTAAACTTTTAGATTTTGATACTATTTACTATTCCTTGTGCTCTTGGTCCTTATTGTGGCTAACAGGGATCTTTGGTGATAACATCAAGTATTTGTAATCGCAATCTGCTATCTTTTGGTTTTTAATGTGATTATATTGGTAAAAGATGGATTCCTACTGAATATATTTTATACCTCTGCCAGTAAGCCTTATATACGAATCATTATGTGGGCACTTAGTAGTTCTTATAAGGTGGCGGTACATATTCTCATGTGGAAAATAATAGCGGGCAAGAATACAATTATATAATTGCAGCTCACTCATTTCAATGATCCAATTGTCTATCAAGTAGACAATGCAATGGGGAGCCATGAACCAAAATTCAAACGCATCCCTGCATTGTACACCTCATTTTGAGCTTTAAATGTAACAGTGGGAATGGGTTGAGTCTTCCAAATATGGGCCCTTTTCAGGGCAAATGTACAGGTTCATATGGCGAAGGTCCATTCAGGGCCCTCGGCTAGCACTCCTCATATCTCTTTATTAAGACATGGAACAGCTAGAATGGACTTAATCCAAGAAGAAGAGTAATGGGTGGCACTTCTTAGAAGATTCCTCCGTTGTCTATGAAGGGCTCACCTTTGACTGATCCAACTTGCTCGTCCAATTGCACTGGCCTTAGATATCTCATAAACAAAAACTTATAATCGCTGCACGAGCTTAGTATTTTAGAAGCCATATTGTTTGGACTTAGAATTTAGAACGTTGCTTATATAATGTTCTTAACCGTTCATTATTTGTGATGAAAAGCCACACTTCTTCGGATGCTAAAATTATCTTATCTATTTGCTGTTTGACATATTAGATATCTAGAGCTAGTGCAGTTAGATGAGCAGGTCCAATCATTCAAAGGTGGCTCGTTTCATGAAAAAAAGAGGGACATTTTTAGGAAAGTGCCCTTCAGGGGGCTTTCACTTAGCATTCCTCTTTTTCATAGGTCGATTGAAATAGCAGGAAAGATAGGTGGCACTTGAAATTTCATATTAAGCTGGGTAAAATTTCTCTGCTCTTTTTCTGCTTAGTCATAACATCGCAATTTTGAAGTCCGCAAAAGAATCAAGCTTCACTGGGCTGCCCTTTTTATCTTCAAAATAAAACAGAATTTTCTTTTTCAGCTAAAAACGCTGGTCAAATTATTTGAACTCATTTTATTGTTACTAAAAGTGCCCCAAAAGCCTAGAAGGAAAAATAAGAAGATCTAGGCTCGCCATAAGATTTATACCTTGTTGTATTGCTATGCAGAATTTTTGTGATATCATTTCGACAAGAATTGGTGAGAAGTTCTTGTCTTTCCCCTTTGTCTGAGTAGATTGCCCGGTATGGCAGGCTCAGATTTGAGTATAGAATTTTTTGAGCAGGGGCTTCCCTGTAACCTCTGTAAAGTTTCTGATCATCCATCCAACTGCTCAGAACATTGTTTTTCCTCGAGTCATTGAGAAGGCAACTACTATTTACAGATCAGCCGAAGAGTCCAGTTGTTTTGATATATATGCACGCATAAGTTCAGTAAACCAGTCTACTGGCCAAATAAATGAATAAATCTCCGAGTTGATCCATGATTGTTGCAATTTGGGTTTGTTCATTTGTCTCGTTGGTCGAAGTTGATGAATCAATATCTTATTTGCAATAAGGTTGATTGAATATTTGACCTTTTTGTGCAGTTGTTTTTCTTTTCTCTAAACCGAATGATTCAAAGAAAAGATAAATGATACTGGAGTCAGTAAAGATCGTTTTCAATTGCCTCAATTGCTACGCCTCAAATGCATTCTGGACAGAAGCAGCTAACTCCAGATTCAGGGTCCACAACACACACACACCCCTATTTATGGCGGTATGGGTGCTCTACTGCAAGTAAAAAGAGGGTTTCTAGAGGTGCCGCTCATTTCTTTTTCCTCGGCCAAATGCCAAGATGGTCCACGAGATTCCCAGTTAATTGTAAGCCTTATTTAGTATCACTGCTTAAGAAGGTGGGGAGGTGCCTGGACTTATTAAGACATAAGGTCCTATTATGCAAAGGAAGTCAAAGTGTGACATGTGGGGTTAAGTTTCCACCATGAGACTACTAAATGCTTAACAAAATATGGTGCAAATGATATAGATACAAGAAGGTAGGCATGCTTAGTAGACCGACAGGCAAGGCCTTGGGTCCTTAACTAGGACCACCTTAAAGAAAATTAAAATGACAAGATCCAGCACTTAGTGGTTCAAATGCCTTCTAGAGATTAAGGTTTTATTTGGTTACCAAGTAAGAAGGAACTTCAGGAGTTGCACTCACTCAGCCCAGCTAGTGGTCCTTACTAATCCCATGGAATGTGGATGGCTATGTAAGTGAAGCTTTCGAGAAGAGACCATAAGAAAACAGTGTGTTAGAGACCAAGTTTACTAAATAACGACCCATTTAAACAGAAAGTAGGATGCACACTAGCACTTTGCTTACAAAGACGATAATAGAAATGTAAACAAAATCATTAAGGAAACATGCATATGCCATCAATACTCACCACTGCTCATTATCAGACGTTGCGTGCATCAAGTAAGGTGAGCCCAAGGTCTCTAGGACCAACTGCTCGCTCTTCTTACGTGGCTCGCAATCATGTGTCCGTCCAAGGCTTTGAATGAAGACAAGTGTACCAAGGGAGGAATTGGAGCTGCAGAAAGGGAAGCTTACATGCTCTGAGACAGATTATATAGGTAATTAAAATATTCCCAAATTCTAATTGGTCCAAAATCACAATTACTTTGTAGTTACAATTGTGGTCGTGACACAAGCATATGCGGCTTACACAAGGTGTCAGTGGAAAAGAGGCCGTGATCTTGCAGAGTTGTGGCTTCATTTGGATGCTTAGACTCCATGGAAGAGACGCATGTGTTTGGTCCCTAACGGGGCGAAGGAGAGAAGGAGAAGAACTCTATGGGTATTGTTATAATTTTCCCCGGCAGCTTATTTTCCTTGTAGATGGCAGAGACTCCTTCCTCTGGCTGGGATTACGAGAGATATTGGTTGAGTTTTTCTCTCGGTATTTCTCAGCCTCCTTTTCAAAGGAACTCCTTTCATAGAAGGAAAAAGGAGGAGACGTGGCATGATTAGGCCAGTGGCATTTTCTGCAGGTTGAAAACTTGACCTCATTCAGTCCTTGTAAATAAAATAACAATTTTTGTAGCAGTTTATCTCCAACTTTTGGAGGACACCGTCATGCCCCCATGTTAGTTGTCTTGCGGAACTGCTTGTTTCCTGGCTTTCCACATACGAGTTGTGGAGTGAATTGGGGTATTTCTTGGCATTTTCTTCACATTGAGTGTGGGGAAAACAATGGTACCTACACACCCATTTCTAAAACAGGAAATGAATCAAATCGCCCATCTTAATCCTTCGCAATTTAAATAAGACGCAGATTTTGAGACAGCCACAACTGGCCAGAAAGAAAAAAATGCAACAGCCCATTCATTCCCTATCACCATAAAGGCAATTTCCGTAGTCCTTAGCAAAAGCCATCCAGATAACGCCTTTACAAATATGTATTGTCTGTCTTGTTCATAAATATTTCCTAACATAAAGAAAAAAGATAAGCTCATTGGATGTTAGTAAATGATTCCTTATTTGCAAAACCTGCCAATTTTGCAAGTTTGGCAGACTAGGTCTAACTGGTTTTTAGCTGCAGATCAACCATATAAGAGAGAGAGAGAGAGAGAGAGAGAGGGCTTGGAGCAGCTATTTTGCTTTGCAACCATGCATTTTGGTTGTGGAAGCAATGGATCATAACAAGCATCTAGATTTCAGTGTGCAGCCTTCCAGAGCATGATCTTGAACCAAGATTTCACATTGAGAATAGCGCTCATTTCTTCTCATTTTAAATTGCCGCATGCATTTAAGAAAAATGTACTTTTCTTTTCAAAGAAGACAACATGCTAGGAAATTTGCATAGCTTCTATGATTGAACCAAATCCCTTCCCGTGGAAGCGAGTTTTCTCTTCTCTGAGGGTGAGGGGTAAGAAGAAACTCCGAACTACCTTTTCTTTCATAAATTAAAAGTTGCAAATAATGCAATGCTAGCACTAAATAACTGAACCACACATTTCTTATTACTCTTTTGATATCTTTAATGGTCAAAAGTCGTCCCAGACAAAATTGCAGAGGTGATAGACTACAACACGCGTTACAAAGTAACATGTCAGACTAGGAGAACAACCTTGGTGACCAATGCACCATCTTACATGCATAGCTCTTTGGATCCCCAACCTCATCTCTAGTCTCTTGAAATCAGAACCATCCATCTCTACACGCTTCTATTGTAGTTCAACATTAAGGAACATACAGTTCAACCTTAAACCTTCATCTAGACCTTTACGTGCATTCTCCGCCACAACTCTAGTGAACCATTTCAATCAACAACATATATATATATATATATACACACACACAAAAGAGAAACAAATTACCGACTGCTGCGGCTGTCCACTCTATGCCTGTCCCATGTGCTGCAAGGCATTCAGTAGGCTTACATCTGGAACAAGAACTTTAGATCTGCTTCTGTTAATTTCACCAGAGCTTGTGAAGAACCACCTACAGTCCTGTAGTTTGCACCATTGTGTCATCAGTTTACTCCCCAAGGTGGAATGGAAACCTTAAGAAGTTCACTTAAGTTCCTAAGCAAGCCAATGAAGAATCACTTACCCTTCGAACACCAGTTGCTTCTTATCTTGTAACCTCAAGATCCTTTCCTCAATCGTATTTTCAATCACAAACCTCACAACTCTAAGAACCAGAAATGAAATAGGATTAATGTGATGAAAAACAATAATAGAAGACATGATTGGCAGTCAATAACAGACTGAAGGTGCACCTGATCGGTCTATACTGTCCAATTCGGTGAATTCGATCTTGAGCTTGTTGCTCAACAGCTGGATTCCACCAAGGATCCATTACGAAAACCTATATTGGTACCAAACAACCAAATCAAGATAAGTAGAGCAGAAACGTCCAAGAATTAGAGTCACTTCAATACAGTTGTATCTGATCAACTGTGCTCTAAGGTTCCTCCCAGCAATTCCAAATCTTGAAAGCTTTGGGCTTGCTGTATCTGAACATGGATGACGGAAAAAGTTTGCAGAAACATAAGGAGAGTCAAAATGCTGTAGGAAGATCATTTTTCTCCCAATTTTGACAAGGCCAAAATTATCCAAGGTGCACTTCACAAACTGTGCTTCAATTTTCACTGATAATATATTTAATCTATTCAGGAAAGAAAAAGGGATTTTTGCTGAAAAGTTCCTAACATAGAAAGTATTGCCTCAAAAGGACAGCCCGGTGCACAAAGCTCCCACATATGTAGGGTTTGGGGAAGGCCTGAACACAAAGGGTCTATAGTATGCAGCCTTACCTTGCATTTTTGCAAGAGGCTGATTATCCATTAATTGTAGCATAATACCCAATAAGTTATAATTCTAGGAATTATTTATCAAAAGATCCTAAGACTAACAGTTATCGACTAATAATATATCCAATCCCAGTCTAGCCCTTAATAAAGACTAAAGTAACACCTTCTCTGGTAATAGATTCACCCTTCTCATACCTCCTTACTTTCCCTACAAACTAAACACTCCATCTAACAGAAAGGAAAAAGTAAAAAAGAACAAATCCATTTTCTCTTCCAATTTTCTGGAAAAAACAACATTTTGGCAAGCAAAACTCTTGACCTTACTAATAGCTTGGAAATTTTAACTCTAAACTTAGAATCTATAAATACCATCAGGGTCCAAAAGAAGTGCTGAACATGCAGAGAGAAGTTCTGTTTCAGTAACATCCAGGGCATATCGATTCATCTGAATTGACACATTTCTAGCCCCATGACACAGTTGGCTCAATTAGATGTTCTCTCAATGCAATCATTTGCTGTCAAATATTTCTTATTGTATTGAATTTCAAGTATCTAGCATTATCTGAGTAATAAGAGTTTTAGGATCTGTAGTTAACAAAAATCTGACTTGCTAAGCATACAGTCACTGAGTGGCATGCCATTGACATTTTTCATCACAGCAAATCAAGGAACAACTATGGACCTCTGAACCATTTTCCAAGCAAGTGACATATGCTTCAGTTACCTCTCATAATTCAACTCTCACAAGAAAATATAACGTGTAAGTCACTTTTAGAAATAACAGCCATAAAACTTACAGAATAGTGCATGGTATGAAGTGAGTTAGAAAACAACAATTAAGGAAAGTACCAAGCAAACGATGAAAGATAAGGGTAAGCAGGAACTATGAACCATCACACTTCTGATAATGTCTTAATCCACTCAAAAGAAGAAGCTGTGAAAATTGATTAGACAGGTAAACAGACGAAAAGTGGGTGTTCAAAGAAGAAAAGGTTATCTCATTGGGAAGAATCAGATTTAACTAAATGATATTAATGCATTAAATTAGGTGTAAATTTATGATTTTGACAAGATCACAAGACAACCGTTAGTGGAATTTGCCCTTAGGGATGTATTGGCTAACTTATTGGATATTATGCCATAATTAATGGTTAATTAGCCCTTGTGGTCCGCCCCTTCCCCAGACCCTGCATAGGCAGGAGCTTCGTACACTTGGGCTGCCCTTTTTTTTTTTAGATTAGGAACTTTTTAGCAAAATATCCCAAGATAAAAAAGGAAAAACTACTCAAAATCGCACCACACAAATAACTAGCCAGCAAAGCTGTCCTCCACAGTTGTCAATTCTAAAGTCCATTCCATTTTTCCCATTGGAACGACATTCTGATATTTTTGCCCATTCATTGCTCTATTTTGAAAAAGACACAAAACTTTTTCAAAAAAAAATTTGAGATAGATAAAGATAGTTTCCTAGCAAAAAGCTTCATAGAAATTTCAAACTTTCTTTCAAAGACCTCTATGACATGGTCTTTTTAATGTTTTATTCTTCCAAAAATGACTAAAAGGGGCAAAACGAAAGGTCTTGATTATTTATTTGGAGATGAAAATAAATTTTCTCTTTTCCTGGATTTATACATGTGATATTAGATGTCACACATACAAATGGACTACAGATACATGGCCCACAATTTGTATTTAGAAAATGTGGACTACCAAGCAGTCAAGTACACCAAATGAGCAGTAGTTTGCTTCTCATTTGTTTTCATAGCCTTCACAAAGAAAGCATGAAAGGAAATAGTAAAGATTCCTTTTCTTTACCTTTTGGATAAATGGTTACCTCCATTTATGTATCTAACAGCTAGCTTAACTTCATTTATATCTTACAATATTAGCCATCATCTTCGTGAAGACCAGACAACCAAGAATAAGAGAACTGGAGAAGATTTCCTTAGCCAAACTAAATCTCCTGGATTTTTCTCAAAGTGTTGGATCTGTGATCCGATTAGTGAGTTAGAATCATTTGAACAAGAAGAACAGGGAGGTTGCGGCTGATCAGTTTCAAAATGATGAAAAATAACAAAAATTAATACTGATATAAATTGAAAAACAAATCTCATATTTTGTTGAAATGACCAGTCCACAACAGAATGGCAGGAGTAGAGAGATTTGGGTGGAATTCTGAGTATTTTGTTCCATTTTCCATCCAGGAACAGAATATTTCTGTCCAGAACTGCATGGAATGGAATTGACAACTAAGCCGTCCTCAGAAAAGAATTGTAGTCAACTCTGTGCAGCAGGAAACTAATTTTTTAAGGTTTCTCCAGAACTTCACTAAAAGAATTATATCAACCAAAATAATGAAATTAAATAACCAAGGAAACTAGACTGCTCACATATGATGCCACAGTGAGATTGAGTGCCACTCCTCCAGCTTTCAAGCTCACAAGGAAAATCTTGCAATCCGGATCATCAGTGAATGTCCTTATTGCATGATCTTTTGCAGTAATACTCATACTTCCGTCCAACTGAACACATTTTACGCCAGACTGCACAGGTTTCCACACAGAAATTCAGTATCCTTTTTCAATGTGGTGAATGCGAATAAAAATGAGTAATTGTTTTACCTTCTGGAGGGAGTATTTTATCAACTCCAAGAATGATGTGAACTGGCTAAATACAATCCCTTTGGAAGAACCATCATTTTCAATCATAAATCTGACTTCTTCCCTCTTTACAGTATTCAAAATTAGCTGTTAGTTTTGAATTCAAACAGATAACAAGGAAAAATCAGTGCTGATCTTAAAACAAAATTTGCAGGCAGAAGTTCATGGAAAATCTTGTTTTCCATTTAGTTACTACACAAAACTCATGCAAAATACGTAATTGAAAAGGCTGGAAATGCAGTAGCTGTATATACTCACTAAGGCAGAACACAAATGATAAATCTGCATGTATGAAAAAATGCATAAATAAATCGTGTCTTTATTCTGTTATAGTTGTGAAAAGCCAAAGGTTGGTGGTGTTAGTTACCGAAAATAACATCTACCTCAATCTAAGCATCAAACGAGAACCATGCACCACTTTTCCGGGCTTGCTTAGTGTGATCACTTAATAACATGAGATACTGAACGAGCAAGCTAATAGACTATGAACAAGTACAAAGAGAATCATATCCTACAGCAAACATCTCACCCCAAAGAAAATGAGGTTTACACTAAAGTTATTTGATGCCCCCCTCCAGGTTCTCAGAGATATAATCTCATAGTACAACAGCAGTACTTAAGGGTAGCCCAATGCATAAAGCTCCCACATATGCAGAGTCCGGGGAAGAAACATATCACAATGGGTCAATAGTACGCAGCCTTACCTTGCATTGCAAGATGCTGTTTCCATGCCTCGAACCCGTGACCTCAAGGTCACACAACGACAACAGTACTACTAGAAGAAAATAATGAAGGCTTCTAATGGGTTACGGGATATATTTGGCACACAAGGATTAATAAAAAAATATTTTAATTTTTGAATGCTGGAAAATACAATAGTTCAATAACTACATACCAAAGCTTCAATCTTAGTGCTTGTCTGAAAATCTTCAAGACGAATTTGGCCTAGAATCGATTGCTTGGAACCCTTAATAGTTCTGATGGTACTCTGTTGATCTCCTGCACCCTTTTCCCTCAGGTCAACAGTTAGTGGCTTTAAGCATGATGGGCATGGGGCACACTCTAAGGCATTAGTGTAATCCACCAAACAAGCCTTACAGAAAACATGTCCACAACTTGTGATCTAAAAACCAAACCAAAAAAATTAATTAATTAAAAAAAAAGCAAAGAAATAGAACTTCAGTATAAAATAGATCAGAAGATTTAGCAATAAATCATTTACTTAAAGTCCAGTAACGGAAAATGAGTAAGCGATTTCACCTGGGGATCCTCCGCAGGGTCATGACAAATGTCACAGATGTCATCAACAACAGTAGGTCCGCGTTCATTTTCACTAGTTTCATTTGCCCTAGTTTTTGAATAGATCACAAGGTAAGGATGATCAACTGCCTGGAGTTACAGGAGAAGCATTAATTAGAGAAAATGGTAGTAAATGAAACAGCAAAAAGAAAATCCATAAAGAATCAATAAAACCGTTTAACCTTCCCTGACTAATACTCAGCCTTTGAATTTCTATTATATCTCCTACCACATAAAAGAAAAAGCTCCATAACCACTCTATAGGCTTCTCATATGGAATCCCCTAGTATCTCCATCCAAGAAAGTCATAGGTTTCTTGGGTCCATCATTAAAAATGACCAACTTGAACAATTTAACCAAGCACTAAAGAGATGAGTGCAAGCATCATGGAGTGGAAGAGGTTCAGAACCCTCCAGGATGCATCATAGGCAACTCTCAATAGTCAATCACATGCTGTTGGGTCCACCTCCTTGACATTACTATTACTCATGTGCCAGAGGCAATTTCCTGAGTCAACAATGGCAAAGTTGAGCAAAGACAGACACATATATAATGCATATACACACCACATTGAGAGAGAAAATGAGTCGGAATGCAGAACGTGAGAGGCTGGTGATCGAGATAGATAGCACAAGGTAAGCAAAAACACTTTGTGTCATTATCTTCCATCTAAAAGAGACAACTCTTTGCATTTTTAAATGTTTCCTTGTTGGATCATTGACTTAGATGATCTTCAAATTGAAGCTATGATGTGGCCAACTTTGTGGGAAGAAACATTAACCAATCATTAGTGTATGCCATAGATATTGTGTGTAATATCATTTTAAATAGGTTAGTAGAGACAAAGTGAGTAAGAGATGGGCTCCCTTGTACTCCCCATAGGATCAAGTAAATTAACAAAAGTTCTTTAACAAATGTGGGCTAGCAAACGATGCTGTAATCTTTAGAGATGATAAAGAGACATGTTGTTTTTCTAGAAAACAATAAGCCTTATGGAGTGGATAAGGCAAGATAGCACTAAATAAGCAGATTATATAGGTGGTAACTGTGGCCCAAAGTACATAGAATCTCTAGAAAGAACAGATTTGGCCAAACATCAGCCATCTTATCAAACAAGATGTCTTGTAGCTAAGCTATCATAACACAGTAAAGGATCTGGATAGAAGATGATTCATCATATGCAATTACTTGGAAGTTGGGGTTCATCGAGACATATTCATGTCATTGAATAATGCCATACTTTACTCAAGATGAACAAAACCATACTTGATGAATTTTATCTCTTTTTAGTATGTTGCAAGAAAAGGTGAGGAAGCTTATTGAGCTCTTAACTCCAACAGGTGTCATGTGGCTGGTCTTAGCATCAGCAATGAGGCAATCTCTGCAGCTTAGGTAACAATTGCACATTTAATAAGTTTCAGTATGCCCCATGGAGGGAAAATTTATAAAAGCCAAAACATCAGGTCAAAAATCTTCATGCATCTTGAACAGGGAAAATGAAGGCAAACAACAAGACTACTCAGGTTTGTATGATAGATTAATGTCTCCCGCATTTAAGCAAAATCAATCAGTTACCTGCCGCAAGCGTGTAAGGAGGTCAAAAATATGAGCGTAATTGTTCATTACTGTGCCTGAGTCAATATACCTGCAAATCATAGAATACATTATATACACGCAGGTCTACTAAGTGCTTATAAAAATAGTGTACCATATGATCCACAATAACACAATTGAAGGTGGATCCAATTTAGTAGTCAGAGGGAGTAAACAGAAGATCCAAAAAGAGACAATAACAACAGAAAAAGTAAATCACCTGCAGGATAACATCATAGTTGTTTCCTATATAATAGAGTTAGAATAAGTAGCCTATATATATATATATATATATATATATATATATTGACTTCCAGCAAACATTATAGGCCAAAGAAACTACAGAATCAGTTGTATCAAACTAGCAGTAGCAAGTTGCAGGAGGTACACGGGGCCTCTGTCAGGAAAGGGAACCTGGTTCCAGAATATGGAATTTAGGTGTATGTCTGCACAAAGTATAAGTTATAATGCAATGTCAGTGTTCCAAATACACTTGTTCTCAGCTAAGGAATGACTGACAAAAGTATGTAAATGCATATCAACCACTGAAACGCAAATACCTTCTTCGAGAAGGTATTTATGTCCAATAAGCAACTCTACTATAACAATATAGGAGGTTCATGTTTCCCACAAAATTATTTATACTGCATGGTTAGGACATGGAACATAGCAAATCAGTGCAACCACTATGAGGCTGGTATTTTGAAGATACTGAATCTGGAATACGGATTCCATCGTTCATGTAATCTGCTATTTGGTTGTGTATTTAAAATCAAATGGAACCTTGTACCCATTTTCCTGCTAAATGAAATAAAACAAGCATAAGCAAAACTCCACGCCTGTGTGGTTTTATGATTTTGCAGCTGATGCCAAGCCTGGATAAAGGAGCAGGGTTTCGTCAGGTTGCAGCCAGCATAGAATCTTTAGGCAAATCATTAACATACTTCTAAACACTAAAGCTCTGATGACGACAATAAGCAAAACTCCAATTCGCACTCACATTTCCAGCATACATGTTAGACAGTGTTCTATCTCATTATCCATAAACCAGATGGCCCAAAGTGTAAAACATTTTTCGGCCAGAGAAATATTACTATACAGGAGCTAAAGATTCAGAAGGTATGATTAATGCCCAGGCATAGCAAAGTTAAGCTTCAATTGTATCTTTGCATTGAGTATTGAATATATGCATAGTGCTCCCTCTAACTACTCAGCCAGCACTTGCCAATTTTGAACGCTCAAGATGGAAAAGATATAGTAACAAAGTGACTGAAAAGCAAATAATGTTTTTCAGATCCTATGAAGATCATCGTCGTCGTCATCAAGACCTTATCCCAATTAGGGGTCAGCCACATGAATCTTATTCCTCCATTCCTCTCTATTAAGTACCATGGTTTCATTTAGTACCAAAGTTTTTAAATCTTTCCTCACCACTTCTATCCACGTTCTTTTGGGCCTTCCCCTTGCCCTTTTAGAACCTTCTACTTGTATTGTCTCACTCCTCCTAACCGGTGCCATTGTTGGTCTCCTTTGAACATGTCCAAACCATCTAAGTCAGATCCTATGAAGATGATAACAGGATATTGCTTTTCTGCAAGGCAAGAGCCAAATAAGGATAAATTATTTTGAACAGTTGAAATTAGCCGAGAACTGGGAACTAGAATGGATATGAGGGTTACTTTCAAAGGTTATCATTGCTGCAGAAGAACTTACTGAACAGGCCAACAACATAACCAGACAATCTACTCCATGCCATGAAAATGCATTACTAAATTAATGAGACAATTCATAAAATATAAGAAGATAAAAAAGAGAAGGTAGGCAAGAGCCTTACTTATCACCTCAACATGCATATAGGAACTGTAAGGGGGAGTAAAGGAGTAACACATGTACTAAACTGTGAAAACATATTACTATATTGATGAGACAATTTATAGCATATAAGCAGATCAAAAACAGAAAGCAGGCAAGTGGCCATTACTCCTCTCCTTTACAAATATATAGGAACTGAAATGGCAAGGAGTAAGAGAGTAACATACGTATTAAACTGTGCCTGGCTTTGAGTATACAAAGCCTCATAAAAGTCTTCTTCTTTACTATCCAGTATATCCCGCCTCACAGAAACCTAGAAAAGTCAATGATTCGAAAAGGTACACATAAGGACAGTTTCTAAAGCCACAAAAGTAGAAAATTGTGCGCCTAAAATTCTGTCATCGCAAGTGCACAGGAATAAGTCAGAACAGAACTTACAAGTCTAGGTGGAAGAGACAGATCTGCAGCCCTGCCTTTTTTAGTGCGCCTGAGCACCAAGCTCTGCAGAAGCTTCTGTTTTAGCAAGATCATTGCTCTTCTGCCCTCATCACTATATCCACGTCCTTGAATTGGTTTAGCTACATACTAACATTTAGAGGAATCCAGAGATATTAGAAGGAGAAGGAGAAGGAAAAAAAACTGTTTCAGCAAAACAAAGAAATAAAAACCAAAGAACTGTTCTTTGAACTTTTATGTTGATTGGTTCCCCTTTTTAGGTTCTCTTTCCTACTAAGGTAAAATCATTGCTTTGTGTCCCACATTCAAAGATAAATATATAGGACATCCAAGCAAGAATAGTTCCAACAATAATAGCTTATAAAACTCACTCTGTTCCACCAGCAAAAGTGCCTAGTAGAAGAATGAATGCAGCCTGGGCACGTAACTGTGGAGCTGGAGTATTGCAGTTGCGAGCAAAATTTCAAGACACAAAAAATGCATATGTCAACAAGACTATTAAAGAATTTCACAGGAACTTGCAAACGAAATAGTGAAATGTCTAGCAATAAAGAAAATAAGAACTAGCTACTATGACCACAAGATTGCATAAAAGCAACAGCAGAAGGAAGACAATAATACAGCAATTTCTTGAAGGCCTAAACATTCTACACATGAAAGAAAAAGCAAAAGGTCCATTAAGATAGTATGCAGTAGTATTTAGAAAGCAGAGAAACTTTTACCAGAATTGTGTGGACATATGTAATGATTCAGGTGATCATTCAGATGAATTCACGTGACGAGTGTCAAACTATGATAGCAGATATGACTCTAATGTGGACATACAAGGAGGCCTACTGATGGTCCTTCCTAAAAGCCATTAAAGAAGAGAGGGGTCGGTCTTCCTTCTTTCTTGGTCCCATGCTTTCTTGTTTTTGTTGTTGTTATTTTGTGTGTGTGTGTTTTGGGGGGTGGGGGGAGGTGTTTGGTTTTGGTTTGCCTTCAGGATATGTGTGGAGTATAGACAACCATGGGGGAAGGAGGTCTCTCAACCAAAGGTAAACACCTTCTCAGCTATACCCTATGGAATTTTTGGCAATCCCTTTCTAAGGAAATTTTAACCCAACTTTTTACCATAGAATGCTATATCCTAGATCAAGATGAGCAGACAGGTAAACAACTTGTCAGCTGGCAACAGCTGCTCAGATTACATAGTTGGTTGATATATCCATAATCTCATGTAAAGCCACAGTGGTCAGAAAATGAAATAATTAAAAAACCAATTGACATGAAATATTTACCAAATTGAAGACAAGAAATATCAATAGTACGTTCTCTACTGCAACACTGGAGTATCAGATGTATGTTCTTTACTGGAACAATGCCTTTTAGTTGAGAAGGGCAACCTAGTGCACGAAGCTCCTGCATACGGGGGTCCAAAGAGGGTCTTCAGTATGCAGCCTTCTTGCATTTTTGCATGAGGCTGTTTCCACGCCTCAAAACCGTGACCTTTAGGTTACACAATGACAACTCTACCGTAGTGTCAAGGCTTCCCTTCCAACAATAGCTTTAATCTCAAGATGTTTAAAAAACACTTTCTGGAATAGTGATCTTTAAGAAACATAAATGTCTTAGGGTATTGGCCCCTTCAAACACTGGCCACTGGTACCACCTAAACCTCTTAAGGATCTAACAAAGCCAATACCTTATATCTACAGGGATTTGCCAGATCCAAAGCTTGGAGTCCCTTTTAATAAATCCTAGGAGGTAAGCTTAGCCAATATGTTAATAGCATAATACTTCTTTGGTCAATAACAAAATTGACTTTAGACAGCACGTATGATGTCAAGATTAATAACATTAGAATTAAAGAGAAGTTGAAGATTGTGGAAATTGAAGGCAGTATTAGAGAAACAGAGGAAAAGCTCAACTACTTGCCTGTAATCAAGTGTTTTGCAATCACAGTCTTTGCAGAAATAAAAGGAGTACGGAAATACTTGCAGGAAACGGATCTGAACAAACGGAAGTCATAATATGAGCCTCAAGATTATATATAACAGCCATTCCATTGACAATGTCAAGTACACAAACCAGTGAGTAGAGTTCTCCAACACGATTTTGAAGGGGAGTGCCACTTAGAGCCCATTTATATGAAGATTCCAAAGAGAAAACAGCCCTTGCAGTATTGCTACGTCTATCTTTTATAAAATGAGCCTGCATCAAAGACTAGAAGTGATTCATTCTTGAAAGGAAAACTAGTAGACAAGTAGGCTAAAGTTGGGGAACCTTACACCAAGTTAAGGATTAAGAAATAAATGCATAGCCTAGAAAACAGGTCGTAGGTACTGCCGAAAGTGCAAAAGTGGCGACAATGATTTAATTCATCTAAAACACCAGAGAAAAATGGAAGCACAGTTTACAATTCATATGTTAAACATTCCAAGGCAAGAATAGAAGCATAGCCTAAGCAACTCACTGAGCAAGCAAGTTAATGGATGAACAAAGAAGAATTTACTCCCACCAGCTATTAGTAGCAGAGAAGTCAGCCCTAAATTGAAAAACCATACTAGACCAAGTCCAGAAGATATTAAAAACCTTTCAGAACAATCTCTAGCCCTAGAGCTTCAACACTGCCTGCTGCCTATAATAAAATGGATAATTAAGTCAATTGATGAAGGGTGATGGTCCTACTAACTTAATTATCATAAAACAGGGGCGATCATTTCTTCTAGTTGGGTGTTCTTGAAAGCTTATTAGGAAATATAGAGTATCCAAGAGAAGGATCAATGAAGAAAGACTATCCTAAACAACATTCGCAGTGTTAGCAACTTCATTATTAGCACTTAGTACCACATGGATGTGGGTCGTCAGAAAACAAAAGCAAAGCAGCAACAAAGGTAGAGATTGCCACGTAAACACACGTAAGGGTAACAGAAAGTTATTCCAGCAAACAATGTCCGTCACACTTCCCTTCATTTAAAAAGCCAACCTTCATTTAAAAAGACAATAAAGGGCAAATATCATTTATGAACTCCATAAGTGAACAGTAAATCCACTAAACCAACTAGGTTATATATTTAGCAGATGATCATTCAAATCTAATTTTGCGTACCATGTAAATCACAAATCTAACTTTTTTATTTATGACAGTAGGCAAGAAATTTTACACAGAAGTAAACATACATCATGGAACCACTGTGCCTCATAGCATCACATGAGAGAAAGTTGAGAAAAGGGGGGCAGTCCCCACCAAGAAAAGAGCTCAAAGGTGTTGTAGAAGCAATAGCTACCATAAAGTCTGCTGCACCAATAGACTGGCTAAATCATGTACATGTATGAAGCTGGACCCCGTCAAATAGCCCATAAATCTACAACATTCCCTCACTACAAGTCTACAAGGAGGAACCTTATGGCTGTTTCATTGGGTGCTCATCAATTTGTTGACCAGTTGGGAATTGCTGCAGATCAAAAACTCCTTTGACGCACCCAATGTGATGAAAACTTGACCAAAATAATTTTGGCATTTTTTGTTTTTGAATGGTGAGTGAATTCAAACACACAAGCTCTTGTTGCGAGGAAGGGCATTTAAGCAACACCATTAAGTGCTCGACCTAAATCAATAATCAACTTGACTCCATGAAACTCCAATACCTCACCTAGATTTTGTCAGAGTCCTGACTTATAGACAACAGAGCAAAGCATCAAAAGGTTGATAATCAGTATAGGAGTTTCTAGATGGTAACAACAACTTTTTTATCCCAACACAATAATGTCAATGGCCTCACCCACCTTGTTAAGAGGCCAAGCAGAATGAAGAACAAAAGACTCAGACAAAATAACATAAACAGTTGCCCTGATCAAGTTGAGAAGATCAAGGGCTTAAATAAAGAAAGTGATACAATTCCTTGTCATCACTGGGGACCACGTCATAAAACTTTGATTGTGAGGAAATGACAACAAAGCAATTATAGCATCAGCATGATGACCAAGGAAGTTTAGAACCAACTGGAAAAATAGCACCTAGTAACAGAAAGATCTGTGAATGAGACTGATAAAATGAATATGAAGCACTCTCTATCTCCATATGTGTGTGTGTGTGACACTCAAAACAGCTTATACATAAATACGTGTGTATGTGTGACACTTAAAACAGCTTATAAATAAATACACACATACATATAAGGGGCAGCCCAGTGCACAAAGCTCTCTCGTATGCGTGGTCCGGGGAAGGGGCGGACCACAAGGGGTCTATAGTACCCAGCCTTATCTTGCATTTTTGCAAGAGGCTGTTTCCACACCTTGAACCTGTGATCTCTAGGTTACATGGCAACAACTCAACTGTTGTGCCAAGAGAGAGAGAGGGAGAGAGAGAGAGAGAGTGATACAATACATAAGTACAAATGTAAAATAATGAGACCAATGCTAAGCCATCAAACACAGTTACATGGATTATTGGACTTCACAATACACTAAACTTCAACAGATTCAGCATGGACAACAACTAAATTTGTAAGTTAAAATCAAAGTGAGCAGATATAAGTATCCACATCACAAAAAGAGGAATCGTGTAAAGCTAAAGCGAGTTAGGTGAGAAACTTTACACATATACAAGGAAGACATCTTTCCATAACAATTTATAATGGATCTAAAAGTGTCAACAAACAGACTTGCCTCGTCCAGAATAATGCGCCTCCATTTCACCGAGTGGAGAACTGATTTCTTTGCAGATGAGTCTCCACCTGTATCCATTGAATGATGAGTAGGAGAACTAACTCTCACATTCTTCCGTTGATTGGGTGTTTTTGTAGCCCTGCGCCCCTTGAATGCAGATTTGACCTTCTTTTTCATTTGTTTAGATTGCTTATCTGTTTTAACCGCATCAGGCCCACAGAAATATTTTAGATGGAAAATCATCTTTTTGGGATAGTACAATTTTCCACACCACTTGCACTTCTCCTTGGGTGGCATCACATTAACCCTGTAGTCTGCCTCAACGGTGGAATACGTAGTTAAAACAAAATCATACTCATTGAACAGCTCAATATCTTTAAGCCTTTTGGCCCCATGATAGACCAGCACCTTGGTGCTTCCTTCTGCTGTGAATTTAGCAATCTCGCTCACCCACTGCGTTACAGCAACCAAAGGGCAAACAACAAGGGTGCATTTGACTTCGGGTAATGCCCGAGAAGAACCAGGAGAATAATTTATCGAGCCCGACACCACTGGATGAGTCACACGGGTGGCAAGAACAAGTGAAATTGCCTGAATGGTTTTTCCCATCCCCATCTCATCTGCAAGAATGCCGCCTTTTATCTCCGATCCCTCCTGTTTCAAGGCCCAAGCCAACCATTCTTTCTGGAACCTAAATAAAGGTACGACCAAGTCCCGAGGAGGCTCCAATGTTTCCACTATATTCCCTTCTTCATTCGCATCAAAATCAAAGTCCTTTGATTGATTCGCATCCACCCACTCTTCATTGTCCTTCTCCCAAGTCTCCCACCACAGATCCTTACCAGACCCCTTCTTTTTCTTTCTCTCATTCTTCCGTCTCCTACTTCTTCGATGAGGAACTCTCACTGCTCTGTTTCTTTCTCTCGTTACTTCCATTTCATCAATATCAATATCACCCAATTCTTCTCCATTATCTTCCTCAACCACATCCTTCAACTTGCCTTTCCTTTTCTTCTTGGCCCCTCTCTTCTTTTTCTTCTTCCTTTCCACTTCATTCAAATCATCGAGAAATCTCCCACAATCATAATCAACTTCTTCATTGATTAACACACTCCTTCCATCTCTCTTTTTCTTTCCGATATGCGGCGGACCCAGTGAAAGATTAAGATCGATAAAACCACCAAGGAATGAATTATCACTGTCGCTGCTGGCCTCAATCACAACCTTCTCCTTCCCTCTTCGATCTTCAAAATGGTTCTCATCTAAAGATAAACACAATGAATTTTCTTGAGAACAATAACTAAAAGTGAATCAAATAACTTGAAAATTTAAAGATAAAACACAAAACTTGTTGATTGGAACATGAATAACAATCCACGGAGATACGGGTTATGTCCCAGCTATTTTACAACCATAAACACAGATAAAATTATTTGGGAACAAAGGGGTGCCAGTATCGGAGTACCATTATCACTTGTATTAAAACCACTAGACGGAAGATAGAGATCGTCATCTGGGTCGGATGGTTCTTCAACTCTGCGTCTTTTTCCTGTGAGGGGTATTTACATGAGAGAAAGATCAAAGTAGAAAAGTTAATAATGAAAAAATTAGGGTTAGGGTTTTCGGAGAAAAGGGGGAGGATTGCTGGAACCAGCTGACCTATAGCAGCAATCTTCTTTCCAGCTCTGCCAGGTTGCTTCCTGCGTTGCATGGTATTGTGAACGGTAAGACAGGGTAGAGAGAAAGAAAGAGAAATGCTTTGACTGGTGAGGCAGGGTTTTGTTTTCCTGTCTTCTGTTTGTGACGATGGAGAGTTGAGCTCTGGGAAGAAGAAAAGGCGGGAAGGTGATGAATATATAGGGAAGGCGCCTAATGTTGACATGGCTGATTGTTACAAGAACGCCCCCGTGTATGGCATCCAAACGAAGCTATACGATGCATGCGCACATTTCCCACGCGAGAAATGAATCCATGAATGATGGGATAGTACTTGCCACCACCAAGTTAGTGTACGGTCTCCCAATTTCGTACGATTGGGGCCAGCTATGGTTTGATCAGGCCTGTCCATCAAAATATCCTGCCTTTGGATGACTATTGCTTCCGAAAATAGTGAGGATTGGATGATCCTAGATTCTAAAAAAAATAAAAATGGCCTTTGATTATAAAAGATAGATGGGGGGATGCATTGTGTAATGAAAGGTCCACAAGAAATGGGTAAGAAGTAATAATATTTTCGAAAGTTATAATCATTCAATCACTTTAATATTTGGGCTACAAGATATCGGAGCTAGACTAATTAGATGGACCAGTCCAATAAACCATAGTAGGGCCCATTATGCAAAAGAGAAGGACAATTTCAACTATAAAATATTTTTGAGTTGCACATATTCGACTGTGTGCAAGTTGGACAAAGAATGGACAAGAGTACATGAGATTAGCATAGTATACTTTACCTACAAACATTGCACCTTTAGCTATAAGATTGGGCTTGTAAAATATAACTTTGTATTGTTAAAAATTTCATTTTCTAAATACCTTTGTACCTTTATTTTCCTTTTTTCTCTACAAGCAAAGAATTACAAATGAATCTACTCACATGCTCTCATTCATGTATACTCCAGCTAAATGAGAAGTTTATGACCGAACTACAACCAAGCATACTTTAGGGGAGATGCTAAGTTGTCTATGACCAACTATACTAGACATTAGTATAAATTGCTAAATATCGTACAAACTTCCTTAATATTAATATTCTTTGCAAAATGGGAATTTCTTTTATGTGTAATATCAAGTTTGTGCTTTGCTTCTATAATTAGAGATAAAATCTTATTTTTGTTGGAAATATTTATTGTTGGTTATTTCATTTGAAGACTTGATTGAACATGCGTGGCCTAGAGTTTTATCTTAGGTGGATAAGACTATGAACACATAGAGCAATTGTTAAAATAGCTTCCCTTAGAGAATGGTAGTACAGCATAAGTCTCCATCCTCGTATAAAGAAAACCCCATAAAACGTATTTTGCATCATGCATCTTGAGACATAATTAATAACAACCTAAAAAAATACATATATATAAAGCAGCCATAGCAATATATAATAGTCAAATAGATTAGTGACTGATAAATAATTGTTCTAAAGGTGTTTGTAAACTTTGGCTACTTATAAGTTCTCTCACTCAAACCAGCAAGATCAGCAATTGGTAGAGCTAATAGGACCATAAGCAGGCTTTGCACGCTATGGCTTTCGAGTGAAAGCCATTACACAATAGGCAACAACTTTGCTTTAACATGTAAATAAAGGGCCAGAACGTCAACTAATAAATAATAACTAAAAGCTTTATCCTTATATTTTTTATTTATATAGTTTTCTAACTAAAATTAACTGACAAAGCATGCATTCAAGTCAATAATAGAGGTTGATTATGAACATAATTGCCTATAGCTTTCTTTTTGAGATTGGGTTAGTGTTTAATGTACATTGTTGTATCAAAAGTCATTACCTAGGACAAGAAAGTGACTCTAGGTGGGAGTTGTGGATTCCAAATGATCCTAGATGGTGCTTAGGGTGTTGACTAACACTTTATCATATGATAGGCTGACTTAATAGAAAACCTTTCATTTGGATTGCATTTTCAAATTATTTTATCCTATTTTTTGGGGTTAACGATTATGTCTTTAAATTCATCTAACATTTTGTTGATTTGCTCCTATTCTAGCTCCCTTCACTTGCTTTAAGATAATAATCATCTTGAACTTTAACAATAGACCTTTGAGAAGCTTTACAAATCTACGGGAATTGAGAATGAGGTGATTCATTGCTAATCCAAGTGTTTGTCTAGAAATTTACTTGATCACTTTTTCCTGCATATATCTTGATGGGGGAGATTAGACTTAGATGGTTTGGACATGGCCAATGGAGATAAAAAAAAAAAATGGCACCGATTAGAATGAGCAAGGCAATGCAAGTTGAAGGTTTTAAAAGGGAAGGGAGAAGGCCCAAAAAAACGTAGATAGAAGTAGTGAGAAAATATTTAAAAACTTTAGGACTAAATGAAACTATGATTCTTAATAGAGAGGAATGGAAGAACAAGATTCATGCAGCTGACCCCTAATCAAGATAAGGTCTTGATGATGATGATATCTTGAAATTGCTCTAAAGAATTAAGGCTGACTAGAAATATCCTCCCAAGGCCTAAAACTCATAGATGCTTCTTCAATTTTGACCCATCATAAATGATTTGGCTAGTAGTGAGCCATTATAAGCTTGTTCCAAAGAAGGTCTTGATCTTGGTCCTTAGCATATCTCCACAACCACTTACAATGTAAGGCTTCATTGTTTTCGTTTAAGATTGGATGTCAAGCTCCATTCTCTCTTAGGCTTATAAATGCGTTCACATGTGACGAGATGATATTTTCCCTTTTCCTTGCCTCTCTTTCACAAGAAATTTGTTTGAATTTGATCCATTATTTTGATTACTAGAGCTAGACATTTGAATAGAGACATGAAATATATTAGAAGATTTGCCATCGAGGCTTTGAGTAAGGTGAGCCTTCCACCTTTTGATCATAGTTCTCTCTTCCAATTGGCAAGTTTCATTTGGAATCTTTGCACCACTAGTTCCCCAACAGTAGCTCTCGGCCTTCCAATAATAGGTGGCAATCCAAGGTAATATCAAGCAAATTTTGCTTATTCACATTTGAAATCCCTTACCACTGATTTAGTGCCTCCTCTTCCAAGTTTATTCCAAAAAGCTCTGTCTTCTTTAAATTTATTATTTGGCTTATAATAAGCTCATATGTCTTGAATAAAAGCTTCACATGTCTCTCTTTATTTTCATTGAATTCCCCAATCACCAGAGTATCATCTGCGTATTGCAGATGGGATAGCATAAGATTTAAAGGCAGAATATTTAAGCTTTTGAAAACATTAGCATACTCTCAGGCATTTTGAAGGCTCATGTAATAATAGACATAGGAATAACAAATCACTGAAGTATCATAATAAACGTCGATAATTGCTGAGCCAAATTACCATTTTACCGGTGACTTGTTTAGCCCTTCAAGGTACTGTAGGGGCTGGGGTAGGTCATATTCAAGGCCAGATTTATCATTCCCTTTCACAAAACATATATATGTTTCTCTTTCTATGTCAATGAAACACATCCTTGTAATTCTCAATATTAAAGTCCTCAAAATCCAATGATCGGTCTAAGGTTTCCTTTCTATTTTTTTCCTTATAAATAGTAATATAGAAAGGGAGAAATGCTGATCAAAACTCATTTGCAAACCAATGTAGCTAGCCTCCACCCTTGGATGATCTAGATCAATCATCTTGTTTGTAATGCTTATATTAGCTCTACCATTTTTAAGGTTTTA
Organism: Warburgia ugandensis; assembly: GCA_035236585.1. Classification (NCBI taxonomy): domain Eukaryota; kingdom Viridiplantae; phylum Streptophyta; class Magnoliopsida; order Canellales; family Canellaceae; genus Warburgia; species Warburgia ugandensis. The sequence goes on along the minus strand of CP141129.1, from coordinate 71,910,106 downwards.
AGTTATGACCATTCGGTTTTTCAATTGAAAAGCTAGGAGCTAGAAGCATCCTAGATTCTTTGAAAGCTACAAGTCTCTCTCTCTCAAGGTGAAGAGGCAAAAATATTATGTTAAAGTATCTCTAATCCCTTAGTTTTCTTATTTTGTGGCTTTTAAATAGACAATATAATTTTTTTGGGCTTTCTCTATTTTAATACTATAGAGGAGGAGACTTCCTCTCTCTTTCTCCCTCAATTGTATGATACAAACTTGTCTCATTGCAATTACATAATAGGCATTCTAAAAACTCGTGTCGGCCCTTCTTCTTTTTTCTTCTTTAACAAATCTTGTCTATTTCATCATATTTGCCTATCTCAAATGATCTTAGTTCCAAACCCACATCTATTTGCATAAGAACAAAGCCCTACATTTTTTTTACATTCAAAGTGAAAAATATAGTGTTTTGTTTTTTTTGGAATCTCATATGCCCTATGTTCAACAAAAGCCACAAGACAATGGTTGGTCTTGCTAGATAGATAAGTTTTATTCCTTAAATAAACCAACAAAGTCTTTTTATTTTTTTGATAATAACCATCAGCTCATTATTGACCAATTGGCGAACTGATGAAATTAGTATAAATAAAATAACAAAGAAAGAGAATTTTTTTTGAGAAATTTGACAAAAAAATTTGTTTCACTATTTCCTCATGCATGTACTCTAGTAAGTCACTCCCTTTCTTACCATTCTTTCTCTCCTCTTAAACTCTTCCATATCTTCTGTCTCTCAAAAAATTATACAATGAAAACGATTACATTGTGGTTTCACCATGGGCATATTAAAAATAAAAAAGCAAGCCCACTTTTTTCAATATTTCACTGATCTAATCATTCATCTATTTCACCCTCTCTCAGGTAGCTTGGGTACCAAATCTCACATTCATCAATATCTCTAGGTGCTTCATATGGGCTTTCCTAATGCCGCCATAAAATAAATTGTATAACATATAAAAGCGACGAGACCCATAATGATGTCTACTTTAGGGCTTAAAAAGGTTTAAAAATGAAGGGCTTAAAGATATACATTGGACGTGAGATTTGGTAAATACGTCATATGAGATAGAGCAAATAAGATGAACATTTTGGATTCATGAAAAAAATTGAAAAAGTGGGCCTGTTATGAGTTGAGGTCAAATTTTAGGGATCTAAACCATTAATCTTCTTGGTTTATTCAAAAGTAGGGAATGTTGCAAAATTCTCATCAATAAGTGATTTTAGTGGTACTTTGATAGAGTGGTAAAGATGATTGCATAACTTAACTTGATAAGATGCATATCCTTTTTAACAATTAGAAAACATCAAAACTATAAAGTTTAATCATTTAGCAAAACATTAATATTGCCAAAAAGATGAAAATTTTAGCTTAAGATTTAATAATATAAGAAAGTAAAAAAATGAACACATTAGTGCATATGCATGTGTCTATACTAGTTATTATTGGAAATATGAACATCCCAATAACATAATCTTCACGAGTAAATGGAGGTCAATTGATTTGTTGAATTAGGAAAAACCAGTTTAGTGATACTAAACCCCCACTATGCTGAATTGTGAAAACATTTTAATTCGCTTTATTACATTAAGTCATTGTGGCCTGAAAACCACCAAGTTCAGACCATCCTGACCGTAAAAAAGGTTTTGTTACCATTGTTTACTAGTTAATTACCTATCTATTTAGCAAGCTAGAGTAACAGTGGCTAAGATCATCCCATGGAAGAGATCATTGTTTCTCTCACAAGCAAATTTGTCTTTTTACTTGTAATTGGACAGAGGTGGGGCCTACTAGGTAAAATTGTTTGAATGCGGCTAAAAAATCAAATTTCCAAATATAGAATAATGTACTTGGATGATTTTTTGACTTACTTGATATCAATTAGCTGAACGAGGCCGGACCCACTAGCAAGAGGTGGGGCCTATAATGTAAAAGTGGGCTACTAATAAAGATTTTGCGCTACTGGAGCATTCCTCAATTATAAAAGCTTTGTTAACAAGAAGAATCGACATGGTTAATATTCTCTTAATTTATTTTTAATATCAATATTTCCAAGAAGAAGGAGAGCCTTTAGTGCAACGGTAGAGCTGTTAACGTGTGTCGAAGGCATGGGTTCAATGAGTGGAACAACCATCTGCAAAATGCAAGGTAAGGATACATATTATAGACCCTCCTAGTCTGCCCCTTTCTTAGACCTTGCATACTCGAGAGCTTTGTGCAGTGGGCTGCCCTTTTGCCATTTATATCAATACTTTCAAGAATACCAACAAATTGGTGAATCTTCGTATCAGTATTGACAAGGTTGAAACTAGAAGTTTGGCATCAGGAACTTACTTGAAGGATCATAAGATTCATGCGATGTAGGACCCAAGATGTGGTGTCATGGAAAAATGAGGTATGAAAATTCACATGCACTTGCAAAACTTGTGTTGGGTAGGTTATGGACAGCAAGGCCAGGAAATGGATGGTCGGAGTATGGTCATTTCTACGTGGGTTTTGGCTCTTTGCCTTGAGACATAAAGAATTTTAAGGAATTAACGACCTGATATGATTCACTATGACAAAAGACTGACTAATTTCCTAAACTTATTAGTATACTCTTAAAACTAATATTAGTAACAGACCCGTGTGCATATAGCCCAAGAGAGGTGTGTAATACTACTTTTCATTCTAAAAAAGATAAGGGATATAGTTGCTTTTTATATTTTTTATTCATAAGCTCCTTGCTAATTCTTTGGATGGCTATAATTATAGGTAGGTCTAGATTTGTGAAGATCCAAATCATACAAAATATGCCCTTAACATAGATGGACTGCAAAATTCTCATTCATTGGATGATTATTGTCATTGTCGCTTTTAGTTATAAAGTAGACGGTAAAACTTTTGACCATTTGTCTTACGGAACAATGGTTAAGATATCTAATGGATAATAATTTCAAAACATGGGAGATCTAAGTCAAGGGTAACATTATGAACAATTTGGATCTTCATAAATCTAGGCTCACATAGAGTTGTACAATCATCCAATGTAATGACTCAAATTTTGAAGATATTTTGTAAAAATGGTTTATTTTGAAAATTTATATAGGTTTTAGATGTTTAATATTAATAAAAATATGAAACAAAGGAATTTGTGAGAAAAATCAATATCATTAGATTCTACACTCGAAATGGAGTCCAACACCTAAAAAAACGCAAAAAACAAAGGTTGTATGACCAAGTTATGGGCTTTTGAAGATTGAGGGTATCTTTGTAAATTTCATTTAAGTTAGAGTGGCTTGAAAACACAGGGGGTCGTTTTGATAAAGACACCCCTCCTTCTTCTCCATTGCCTTTGCTCCCAGCTGTCGTGCTACACTGCTCTTGCAGTGCGATGCCGAAAAAAATGGAGGCACTGCCATGGGACGGCACTGCCTTCTCCCCTCTATAAAATCCCCCATTCCCCTCTTCCCAAGTTGAGTTTTTCTCCACTCGGAAACGCTCCCGCTGCAATCCGACAATAAGGGTTTCAGCCAGTAGTTTAGGTGTGCAACAAGCTCCATCTCAGGTTCCCTGGTAAGATTCTTCTTCCCCCACTCTACTCATCTCTCCTTCCTCTCCCTTTTCCCCCAGATCTTGACTGGGTCTAGTAGGTTTTTCGGCCGAAAATCGCCGGATTTTCGGGGAAAAACTAGATGGGTGGGTAACCAGTCGCACTACAAAAAATGATGCATCCCTGGGACGCATGGGCGGGATGCGCTCCCTAGGGCGATTGTCACACGTGCGTCACGTGCGGACGGATTCTCGGCTCTACTGGTGTAATGACCCCGATTTTTTGTAACTTATTAAGACAAATTAATAAAGTTTGAATTTTTAGAAATTCTAGGCTGGAATATTAGGTTATTGAAAATTCTCTTTTTATAAAAATTATATCATGAATTAAAACATAGAAATTATGAATGTACTTGGAAAACTGATTGAAACAACATTAAGTATGTTCAATTCTGAGTTGAAATGAAAATTCCTTAATTTTCTCCATTTGGGGGGTAAAATGGTAATTTTACCCATATCCAAGAAATAAAACCTCAATATTCATGAAGTATTTAGAAATACAATTCCAACGCCATTAAGTATGCTCGATTTCGAGTTCGGACAAATATTGCCTATTATTCTCCAATTTTGGAGTAAAAAAGGCAAAAAGGTCTTTTTACATAAAAGTGAGGCCCACAAAGTGGGCCAACATTCTAGAAGCACCAATAATTTCTCAATGCATTATTGCTGGTAGTGGAGGTTGTAGTGGAGAATGGGATGGGAATGGAGAATGCATTAGTAATTAAAAATTATAAAGTAATAAAATATCTTATCAAAAGAAATAATAAAAAATTCAAATTTGGCTATAAATATGTCCCAAAAATTTTCACAACCTTAACCACGAAATTTCCAAATCTTCCCTAGAGTTTCAGCCCCAAATTCTCATTCATCCATCCCCAATCTTTATTTTTCTTATTTCTCTCTCCTCTTTCTAAGTGGAACAAGAGACCTAAATTCAATTAGGCACTTTGTTCTAGTTAGAATCTGATAAATTCTACCATCCATAACCTCCTATACTGCAGTATATATAAAATCCTCAAATCAATTTTAAGATCTAATGGTTTCAACAACAGAAAATCACAAAAATGGGGACAATCGGGCTATATTATCATCAACCGGTAATTCTCTCAAATTGGGTATCAAATATGTCTTTTTTCTCCAATCAGGTAGGTGGAACTACTTCCTATACATATTTATTATGGTTTAGTCTAATTTTTATTTTTTTGTAATTTAATTTGAATGAAAACTTGTAAAAATAAAGTAAATACCAGATCCTTCAATTCATGGTGATAAAGAGCTCAGATGGAAATTCTGAGCTTTCCAATCGATCTAGAAGGGTCCAAAACCCTTAAGGTACAATTTTCAAGAAAATCTAACAAGGTTTGGACTCTCAATTGAGAGAGATTAGTTCTGCTGGGCCTAGATCAAATTTGGACTGTAGGAACGACTGTAAACTTCAAATTTAAATTGTGGAGTCATATGAACTCCAAATTGAGATCGGAAAGAAGCTATGAAAATCTTGTAATGTCTAGTTTCTAATGAAATCATAATATGTCTAAAAATTATGCCTAAATTATTCTGTATTTTGGAAATAAGTGTCCAATTTCTAAGATCTTCAAGATCTGAGGTGATCAAATCTTGAAAAATTATTTCAAAGATGATATAATACTGTAATAAAGTAATATCTATGGTTAATTTGGACAGATCTGGGATAAATTAGGGAATCTACCCTTTATGGTAGAAAAATCCTAAAAATACAAAGGGACCCACTTGATCAATGAGATCAAGTATGATCAGATCATTGGGATGGATTAAATGGAGGATATTATGATGGAATCCAATTAGATCATAGATAAAATGTGACAAAATCAAGTGGATATGAATTATGGATCTTAATGGATTAAAAACCCTAAAGGTAATTAAAACCCTTGATCTAAAGGAAAACACCTAAGATCTAATGGTTGGATCATATTTAAAGGTTTATAATAATCTTAATATAATTAGCTTAATTGTCTTGTATTGAATAATAGAAGTGTAAATGTGATTTATATTCTAAGTTTTAATTGTCTTTTATTGGATATAAAAGTGTAAATGTGATTTATGTTCTAAGTTAGAAAGCATGATAGTGTAATATTTAAATTTTAGCATGATATGCCATAAATGAGTAATTTGTTAGTAGATTTGATTATCTTAGGATCATGTTAGTGTAATTTAGGATTTAAACATGATTTCATTATGATAGAAGATGTGTTTCATAACTTAGGATCATGTTAGTTTTATTTCACTAGCTTAAGTTACATTCATAGGAAGAATGTTAGTATATAGCTGTTAAACTTATATCCGATTTGTGCTTTCAAGTTGATGATCTACTTATTGTCAAATTTTATTCAATTATTAAGTAGTTGTTAAGATATAGTGAGCATAAATTACCAAAAATATAAACTAATGAAATATAGAGATTCATGGACAACTAAGATGAATGAATGATTTTGACTTAATAAGGGCTATAGTTAGTAGGACAATATAAGGAATGTTTTACCAATTCCTTGGCCCAAAGTAGGAAAATAATGAACATCTATGGATGACATTGTGCATGTCCATGGAAATTAATTAAAATCAATTAGAGAAGGGACTTAAGGTAAAGAGCTTATAGGAACCTTGTCAAAGGTTGAGCTAGTACCACTGCAGTGGACTGTGAGCATTGTGGTTATAGAGGGTATATAAGAGTCAAGTGCTTTTCCCTCGCCTTCCATTGACGTAAGAGAGGTCTAAACGCCTCCTTACATGAGGGCTGTATTAACCACTTTTTGAGCAGACTTTAACTGGTAAGTACTAGTCATCCTAAAATAAGGAGGAGTTGTCTAGTAATAGGAAGAAATAAATCATCTTCAACCAAGTAAGACACTAACTGGTTGAATAATAATAAGAATATAAAAAGATAGCAAATTATCTAACCCTAATAAAAATAGTAAGTAAGATAAGGATGATCAAATAAGATGAGATCTTGTATGATAAAAAACAACAAGGAAAAAGAAACATCAATGTAAATTAGATTGTTATGTATGATATAGATGGTATTTGTATAGATGATATTAAACCCATGGATATATGATATTTAAGGAAGAAAGATTTAGATCATCCTACATAAGGATGATCAAAAGACCATGTAGTATGTACCCTTGATTAGAAAAATAACATTATACATATGATTTGACAGATATATGTTGATCAAGATTATGGAAAATTTCAAGGAGTAAGAATACCTTATTGAGGTAGGTGGATTATTAAGAATGCCTTTACATGAAGATACATGTCTAATACATGATCTTATGTTTTGAAGTATTGACATGAATGATACCAGTATATTAAGGTAAATACCTCAAATTGAAATATAATTCAACCAAATGATGAGGAAAATAAGTATTAAATTGTTAAGTTGAGAATTGAGAACAATCCTAAGTGAATAGGAAAGTAGAAAATATTCCAGCCCTAGATAAATAGACAGATAGTTTGATATGTATAAGTATTATTTTACATACAAGCTTGGAGGCTTGTGGTTTTATTTTAAATAGGCATAGGCCTGAGGATGCTATGCTAGGAGAGTTAAGAGGGTTTGGCCACCCACTCTTTGAAACTTGTTGATATTGAATACCAAGCCTAAGAAAGGCTAAAAGTCGGGTGGGGCAATTATGGGAAGGCCACCACTGTGATAGCCATGGTCCTCCCATATAGACATGGATATTGTAATTTCCACTGAGAATGGTATAAGTGGATTATTGAACAGTTATTCGGGCGCGCTGTACGGATCAAACTGCAAGCATAGTCCTTGATTATTTTGCATTATGATGCATGTGAAATTGGCACAGTGAAATGCCTTAAGGGATGGCATGATGAAATGCCAGGTAATTGTAAATTACCAAAAATTTTCCCAAGAAGGAAAATTCCTAGTATAGTAACTAGCTGGGATACAAATCTCCTATAATGAAAAGAGTTGATCAGTTTTGTATGGAAATGATCATTGATTATTTTTACAATTTTAACGGATTTCTTCTTATATAATGTGTATGTATAAAGGTGAACACAAATGATAAGAAAATGAGATGTTCATATCAATAATAGTGGTATGTGAATATGTTTATGATAGAATGAATTATGGGATAATTGAATATAGAGATTTTACTGTCAATAACTTTCATTCTTATCTCCTACCAAGCATAGCTTGTTGAGATATTGTAAATGTTCGAATGTTTACAATATCTCAGATATAGAGAAGGAGACTCAGGAACTCAAGACTTGAAGAACTAGTGAAGAATAAGTAATAAGGGTATATCCCTTGAAACATTGTATAGAGAGCATGTATTGTATTTAGAACTTTATAATTTGAATTGTGCATTTGGATAAGTATTACAAGGATACAATGGGTTGTGTATTGTGAACCACTGGATGGATCCTCGAAGTTTAATAAAATCATATTCCTTCAATGAAATTTTATTTTGTACACAAATTGTACTTATGTTATGTATGAAGTGGTGACTTGGGTTTTCAAAACAAGTTTTAAAATAAAAGATTTTTCGCTGCTTTGTTTTGCGAAAAAAAATTACTAAGGGGACGCCCTTGCTTTTGAAAAATATATTATAAAATGTGTTTCAAAAACCTGAGTCGTTACAACCGGGACGCGCAGGGCGTCCTGGGAGTCAAGACACTTTGCGCCTGCGTCAAAGACGCGTCCACATGACGCCATCCGGGACATGCTATAGTGTCGCTCGGGCATACAAACGCGGTCGCAGTTTGACCGGGAAGGGCACGCGGGCCCTATGGGGACAATCTTGGTTCGTTCGTTGATGAGTGACATTAAAAATGCAATTAAGGAGGCTATATAACTCCGATCAATGATCTGAAAGAACCGTTGAGTTCGTAATTTTGACATAGACCTAATTATACAATAACATTTAGGATCAATAAATTATTTAAGGCAACTATAGCTTAAAAACCATAGAGATCCTATCAACCCACGAGATCAACTGTGATCAAACCTCACGAATTGATCTAATAGAGGCCTTAGGACATTCTTAGTCCAAGATCAACCTAAGAATTACATAAATAAACCCCAAGTCATATAGATCTAGCCATTAACTTATACATATAGAACTAATGCTTGGATTTTCTATTTGAGCAACATACAAGACCTCACCAAAGGTACTCTAGGGCTCGAATCGAAGAAGAATACAAGATAAGTAATGACACTCGAGGGTAGGTAGTTTGATATTACTAAGATTTTAAATGCATTCCAAATCCTAAGTGATTTATTTGACTTTATTAAACTATTTAGTATGCTTTTTGAGATATGATGTTCTTATACGAGTATGCGTAATTGTCTTTCTGAATTATAGACTTCAATGAGATTATTGGCATGAACGGATTTATATGCATTGCTGGCATGTTCTGAAAATCCTTGCACAAATTGCATGATTTACGATGACTGAGATTTGGATATATATATGCTTTTTGGGCTATTGAGCCTGGTGGGTACTATGCTGAGAGGTTGTACGGGGTTGGCCTCCTGGCCTCTACCACGAAAAGTGGATGGTATCGCTGCCAAATGGCATTGTCTCATCCCTGATTGTTGTGGTAAATAGGGACGACCACTGGAGGTGTTCATGACACCCTTTTGGAGATATATCCATAGTCGCCGTGGAGGGCTATGGTGGGTGGTCTCTAGATTCCAGAGACACGATTCCAGCTATGTGCTGATCGTGAGCATAGTTGGCCCTATGATTTCAATTTTATCGATATGCATATATCATTAATATGGTCGTATACGAGTACTCATGACCGGTCGGCTTAGTTGATTTATTGAAAGGCCCATATGTATGATATTCATGGCAACGTCCTTCTCTGCTTTGTTTGATTAGTATTTTATGATTTTTCATATTTACTATTATCATTGATTAGTCTGCTTGATGTGTTGTAGAGATTTATGCGTACACGAGTTGTTTTACTATGCTTGCCCTTCATATTCTTCATCATGCTGATTTATGAATCTCATAGTTTATGCATACGCTCTCATGTTTACCCAAAAAAAGAACTGCATGTCCATATGACTAAACTTAGCATAATTCCTCTCGCACATCGAGTTTTCAAAATAGTAGTATCAGGGTACCTACTAAGTATGATGAATACTCAACCCAATCAATCATTTTTTTTTTCAGATCAAACAAAGTACACTTAGAAGAACATAAAAGAGCGTTAGGGCCACAGTCAGGAGAGCACAGGTAAGGTTAAATAAGAACTTATATAGTATCCCTTTTTGTATTTGATGTAAACTTGGTTATAAGTGCTTATTTGTGACTTAGGCTGTGATTAACAATCTTGGGAATAGTAGTTATTCATTTATATGTTTTGCCTAAAAAGTGCCATGGCCTTATGCATTATTTATTTATTTACAGAGATTTGTTAATGACGCTCAGGGTTTTTATACAAAAGTTTTAATAAAAAGAAAACTTTCACTGCATTCTTTTAGCAAAAATTGTTTTAAAACAGAGATTAATCTTGTTGTATTTATAAAATTGCATCATAAAAACCCAGGTCGTCACATCCAAAGCATTAGTTGAGGACTAATGAATAACAAATAGAAGGCGATTATATCCCTTCTCTTCAAAAAATATGACATTAATAGCTTTATTCTGAGAGAGAGTGGTTTTCTTATTGAACTTATTTGTATAATCTTAAGACTAATACTATAATACTAGTTATAGACACATGTACATGCAGAGAGAGAGAGAGAGAGAGAGAGAGAGAGAGAGAGAGAGAGAGAGAGAGAGAGAGAGAGAGAGAGAGATGTCTTTTCATTTTAAGAAAGATAAATGATATTATCTCGTTTCATATATTTTGTATTCATAAGCTCCCTGTTAATGCTTTGGATGACTATAATTCTATGTGGATATATATTTATAAAGATCCAAATCACTCAATATATTTTGCTTGAATTAGATGGACTATGCTAGAAAATTTTGATTCATCAAATGATCATAGTAGTCACTTCTTTTAGTTAAAAATAGATCGTAAAACTTTTAACCATTCGTTTTACAACTCAAGAAAATAGTGGCTATGATTATCTAATGGATGGTAATTTCAAAACACAAAAGATCTCAGTCAAAGGCAACATTCTGAATGACTTGGATCTTCATAAATATAGGCTCACACAAAGTTACACCCATTCAAACCATTAGTAGGGGGGTAATGAAAAATATGCCATTAATAATTTTATCACAAGAGGGAGTGATTTTCTTTGAGAGATAGAAGGCATGACTTCTTTTTTTTTTGAGATATATTAATAGCTTCTATAAAGTTAAAATAAAAATGAACAAATATTATCATTGAAACTATTAATATATAATTATATCTTAAATCATAGTATAATAAATTTTAAAACGTGCTATAAATTACTTACTAAGTTGGTCACTTATGGTTGTAAATTTATCTCCTTAATTTTCCCAAATTAAGAGAGTAATATGATAGTTAAAGAGTCCCTGGCCAGGGCCAATGTTGCAAAGGATCGAAAACTGACACAAAGCCACTTGACGAAGACAATTAACTTATACCTTTGATGAATTGAGAGTGCCTGCCAGACCCAGTTTGACTTGACTTACACAACTGTAAGTACTTGATGGACAATAACATGAACAACATGTCGGCTTGCATGAATTATTTGATTTTCTTCGTTTTTGCCAGCGAAGGCTGCATTGACAGGGAACTCTACAAAAATGGCTTGACCAGATGTACTCACCTAACCAATATCTATCTCATCAATGACTTCTATGACTGACAGTCTAGCCAAGTAATGCTTTTCTCTTTTCTTGACCCTCGTGTGAAAGAAAACGTCTGCTTTCCTCACATCTGCTCTCTGTCTCTCCTTCCTGATGGATCAAAATCTTATTGTGCTTTGGATATAGATCTGGAGTATTTGAGGCACCCTGCTAAATGAATGGGATGGATAAATTGAAAATAATTTGAGTCCCACATGTACCTTTCAGCTGGTCTACTTGTTCCTCAAGATTAAGCATTGGGGCTAAAATCATTCAAACTAGGAGAAGATTCATAGAACATGGCCTGTGTAAGATGAGGTAGAGCAATAAACCAGATGGCTGGACCCAATATATATGTGTGTGTGTACTTCTAGTCTTGCATATTAAGACACTTGAACATTCATTTTTTACTTTTCTAACAAGTAACAAACAAACCATTCAATTTCGAGGCCACTTCAAGAGCCCTAGGTTGACCAGAACCAACTAGAGGAGATTTTACCACAGAGAAAGGAATATGCACGTGGCAGAGTGCATATGGAGCATTTGGGAACGAAAATGCTTATCCTGTGGTCACATCTCATTATGGCATGCGTCCATTCCTTGTCCACTCGATGGTCTATAGATTGGGGACCTTTGAAACAACAGTGGCAATTAAAAAGCCTACCCAACAAAAAATTACTGGTTCCACATCGCTCAACGTCCCGTTAGAGGGAACCGGTAGACATATAAATATTGTTAGCCCACTTCTTATCATCCTAAGTTTTGAGGTTGATAAATAATCCATCTAGCTATTAGAGTCTTACTGGTCTACTTGTAAAAGTAAAAAAAACAGGAAAAAAGAGCTCTCAATGTGAGTATGTTAGGCTTACAAACATTGTTGACCTATTTCTAATCAGCTTAAGCTTTTAGGTTAAATGGTAATCCAACAGAAAGGCTGAATCCCCAACTTAATCCCCATTACCTGTGAATACAAGAACTATAGTCTACATGCATTGCAGAAAACCTCAGAACATGATATGAATAAGATCCAAAACCCGCAGTAGGGTGATCCAAAATCATCTATTGGAAACCAATTACAAGGCAGCCAATAGCCTAGTGATACTTGCTCCTTCTACTAAAAACTCTAGTTTTTGTAAATAATTAGTGTAGGATTTTCGATGATCACAATCATTCATTTAGTTGGGTGTGCTATGAATAAGAGATATGAAAGTTAAAGGCGATGATTATAACCCTTGATATTTTTTCTAAGTGAAAATATGCACCAACTTACAGGAACTGACTTAAAGGGCAGCCTCAGTGCACTAAGAGAAGTATGTTGCATTGTGCAAGAGGCTGTTTCTAAGCCTTGAACCCATGACCTTAAGGTTGCACGACGACAACTCAGGCTCCCCTTCAACTTAAAGAAACTGACTTGTGCAACTTAATTTGTACATGGCCCACAAAGGCCAATACTTGTAAAGTTTTTCATATGCCTGTTAACGTAACCACTTACATTCTGAAAATGTAAAAAATGGGACGACCTACATGTGGTTTACGAGGGGGATGACCAAGTAGCAACCCACAAAGAGCAAACTACCCATGTTATTCAACCCACGAAAGGCAAACAAGGCGACAATAGAAGGCATCTTGGTGGAGCATCGTTGGGACTGTCAACAAACAAAATGTAAACCGAAACCACGCTGCAGTCAGCTTGCGAGTGAAAAACAAACAAATCCCAAACAAATCACCTCAAATACAGCAGAAATGAAGGCAGCCTGTTTCAGGTGAGAACCTTCACCATTTCCGATTAACCCATTGAATGTTTGGAGAAATGAGATGAAGATAAACGGGTGGGATCGACCATAAGTGGGGCCCTTATTTACGGAGAACCACTGCATGGAAACTTTAACTTGTCATCGCGCCCTACTGTAGCACTCCCCTCTTTCTATTCTCAGCCAAATGTCAATTTACCAATCAGCATTAACAACACAGTTATCTGACCAGCACACACATTCAGGCCCATTTGCCCCTTCCGACACCAACTGACGGTTCCAAAACCAATGAAAACGAAGCCAACGCGGCGCACCGCCTTGCTAAAGTAAAGCCAGCCAAAGCGCGTGACAGGACCGAACAGAGACCAGTTGCATTGCATTGCAGCTGGCAGTCCTTAACCAATCAATATCCTGTCCTTGGACAGTTGGATTTGGGATATGAGTGGGGTCACATGGGCCCCAGATTCTATTGATCTAAGTTGTTTATCTGCTGGGCCCTTCTTAGGCTGGCCCTGATGGTTCATGATTGACCAAAGAATATTTGTGAGTCCAAAAATCCTAGAATTGCATGCTGTCGACCCTTTCCTTTGCTTATCCAAAGATCTAAACCTTTGATATCATGAACTCCATCTTATGCTCCCAAATATTACTTGCTGAAATAGGAAATAATTAATTAATTACTGTACCCTGGGCTGTATATTGGACAGATCTTGACGAATGGGAGGGTCAAAGGTGTAGTATGAGACTTTTATGGCGTGGCCTTCCTTTCTGCAACTACCCTAATGATCCAGTCCAATAAACAAATGGCTCGACATGCAATCTCTCGAAGAAAACAACCACCCACAAACAAAATCTAATGCACAGTCAGTTTTTATTTGTTCCCACAGTTTGTGTCTCTTCTGCTGCTCTTGCTCTGCTGCAGACCTCAGCGCAGTAAAGCCCACAAGCTCAAACTCACAAAACTCAGTAAATATCAAAGTTTCATCGATGATAAATAGAGCTCTTCACAGTCCATTGCACATTGCTCCTTGCTAAGGAGTAAAACCAATAGCCCAAATGCAGATCCTTTCTCGCTTCTCCTCCATTACTCTTCTCTCACTTCTCTTCTTCTTACCTTCCTTATCCTTGTCTGCCAATGTCACATATGATCACCGTTCTCTTATCATTGATGGCCAAAGAAAGCTTCTCTTTTCAGCTTCCGTACACTACCCTCGAAGTGTTCCTGGAGTATGTTTCTTGCATTTTCTCTCTCTCTCCTTTTCAATCCAATCCAGTGACAAATGTTCATTCATGTATCACAATGGTATTGGGTTTTTATTGCTTTTGCATTTTGGTATGTGCAGATGTGGCCTGGCCTTGTTGCTACTGCAAAAGAGGGTGGCATTGATGTTATTGAGACTTATGTTTTCTGGAACGGTCATGAACTTTCTCCTGGCAATGTGAGTTTGTTTTTTCACTTAATATGGTTCATTAAAATGTAGAGTATGAGCATCTTAGGACTAATTCTTATCTGGGTCTGCAGTATTATTTTGGAGGAAGGTATGATTTGGTCAAGTTTGTGAAGATTGTTCAGCAAGCTGGAATGTATCTCATCCTGCGAATTGGGCCATTTGTTGCGGCTGAATGGAATTTTGGGTCTGTTTTGTTTCTTTCGAATTTTTGGGGCTTGATTTCGTTACTAAGTTATTCATTTTAAGAATGTTTAAATTTGTAGTCTTAGTTTTACACTATTGTCTGGTTTTGTTAGCTTGAGCTGTATGTTAATTGGAAGTTATGGCATTTCAGTGGGGTTCCTGTGTGGCTGCATTATGTTCCTGGAACAGTCTTTAGAACGGATAACGAGCCCTTCAAGGTTTGGGAATGGGCATTGTGTTATTAGTTTCTTGAAGTTTTATGGATGTTTGATTTTTTGGAAAAAACATTTTGCAGTTATTGCATAGGCATTAAATTTCCAGTGTAATCTGGGTTTGCTCTTACTAACTAATTCTGGGATACAGGCTCACATGAAGAACTTCACGACACTCATAGTGAACATTATGAAGCAAGAGAAGCTTTTTGCATCACAGGGAGGTCCTATCATCTTGGCTCAGGTCAGTATATTTTGAAGCCGATGCCATCTGAAGAGATTCAGCATGGTTTTCAAAAGCCCCGAGTAATTTAACTTTTGTCTCGATCTTCTCTGTTGAATGACTAGCGGAAACTGTGTTTTTCCTAATGACTCACGGAACTGCAACTTACGGATGTTGTAGATTTTGGGTTCTTTCCTTTTCAATCTAAATGATTAAGGATGTTTTCTTCTATTTGGATCTGCTTTTAATTCATCTTTAGATGCATGCGGAAAGATCTGCACTTTCTGCCACATATAGTTAGCCAGTGAATGCCTATCCTTGTTTGCCTCTTCAGATATGATTAGAAGACACTATCATATCATTGCAAATGCCTTCAACCATAACCGTTGAGGTGCCAGGGACTCATTCTAGTACTTCTACTTTGCCAATAAGTGTTTCATTGACAAAGTCCTTTTTTTTCTTGTTTATTTCTTCAAGGATATCATATGAGGAGAATTCTTACTGCTGGTGACCTAACTGCAAGTATCTTCTGCCACATTGGAAAGGAATCAGCATGTCACTGACTTAGGCATTGCATTGTCAAAATTTTCAAGGCTTGAACAATTTAAGGAGTGGAAAAGAATTGAAAACGATAACATCCTTGAGCGGAACATGTATCTCAGCTTCATTAGAGATTTTGATCCCCAGAAATACCAGAGCAGACCCTAAATGGCACAGCAGTTGGTTAAGGGCCAAATGTTAAAGAGACTTGAGACTTGGGATTCAACTTTTCCTTCTTCATACACTTCATGGCAGCAAAGAAAATGACAAAGGTTCTCTTACACACTTGCAAGAAGAGATCTTCCAGTTGACAAGTTATTTTGCTGATGAAAAGAGGTGAGCCACATGGCTGCTAATGTCAGCACATAAATCTTCAAGACATCATAAGAATCTAGAGCCCAATGTGGGTTTGATCCTTCGCATGTTCAAAATTCCTTGAAGAATGTATGCGAGTATAAAGGTCTCAAAACCCTTGCTCTTCATGCTATCAGGAAGCAGTTTGGGAGGGAATTATAAGGATGATAAAGAGGCTCACACAATAACAAGCTGTTGTTAGCCAAGTAAGTGGTCAGACCAAAAAAGTAACCATATAATGGGATGAAATGACAAATTGCCCAGTGCTAGTGAAAGTGGCATTTATTTTCATGCATGAATTTGCTCTGATGTCCTCAGCATAGTAGATCAACATTGAAGCATTTAAATCTGGAAAAATAATCATAATCATTCTTACCACTCTTCTTTTGTTTTTCTTTGTTTCCTGATGACCTCCTTGGTGGTGGCTAATAAGTTATCTTTCAAATGGAAGAACTGAAATAAAAGCTTGTGATCACTCTGCAATTATTTCCTTGGAAAGTGTCAGACATGAGTAGTTGGTTTTCATATATTTTGAACCCACAACACCAGGCCAGAAACATTCCATGTTCATTTTGTTAGAGAAATCTGAGCCTCTCCAGCTGTTATATGGCGTCTGCACAATCCACCTGGATACTGCCGCATAGCACTTGAACCAGTGCTAATTTAGCAATCCTATTTACACCTAGACCCAGGTTGCTTGCTGTTTATGAACCAGTACCTTTGCAGGAAGAACTTGATAGGATTGTCTAATAGCAGGTATGGCCAAAGGTTAAAAGTATTTGCAGTCATGTGAGATAGTCAGACACATTTCCTCTAGATGACAAAATCACCTTTGTCCATCAGGTAGAATGAAACCGGACGGAGTGATTAATTTCTAGTGGATAGTTGTCAAGTGAATAATAACGTATATTATATCCAACTCCCAACACCTTTATGTGTGAAAGTGCTTGGCTTGGCTATTCCAACAATGTTAATGAAAACATATAGCATAGGAAACTGCTGAAGGCAAAATACCCACAGTGCTTCTAGAGCAATGTGGACACCCAAGATGGAAGTATCTTATATAACAGAGGGAACTGCTGAAGGTGAAATACCCACAATGCTTCTAGAACTATGTGGACACCCAAGATGGAAGTATCTATTTTCAGTATCTTTATTGTTGACAGCTAAAACTAGAGCATAAGGATAAAGGCCTATAGCTCCTACAGATTCCAACAAGGAAGTGTTATCTTATGATGCTGAAATTAAAATAAAACGTTAAATGATCAGCCTAAATCTGTGTGGTCTACTACTTCTAAAACTTACCATTTCAATTTAGTCTTCCTTGAAACTGCATGATTATTTTTTTCTGATGTCATGTAACTTGTTTGCTTACAAGGTACTTCTCCAATAAACACATTTTCTTCATGAAGTGCTCAACTATTGCATTGATTTTGTTAGGGTGAATGTCCATGGTACCTGGAACATAATCCTCTTGAAATTTCTTGAGATAATCTGTCTCGATGTTAAGCACTGAGTACAGATGGCATTCTGTTGGAAATTATATCCATGCTTTTGGCTGTTCCATTTTGAATGTATTTAAGCCAACAATTTTCTTTATTATCTTTCTTTGAGAAATACCTCATTATCTATTTTACAGTGTAGTGTTATATTATTCACATTGCAAATTCTCTTGATTTTCCAATTTCCACAGGTGGAAAATGAATATGGAGATATTGAAAAGGTTTATGGAGAAGGTGGGAAACCATATGCAATGTGGGCTGCCAACATGGCTGTTTCTCAAAATATAGGGGTTCCTTGGATAATGTGCCAACAGTATGATGCTCCTGACCCTGTGGTGAGGATTGAGTCTCCTATGTTCAACTGTTGTGCTGTAAAGATAAATGATTAATTTATTTATTCTATGGTATGATGATTTTGTTGCACAATTTTATTTCCCTTGTATCAGTTGCAGCTGTTTCTGTGAAGTCAACTATAAGAGTTTCTTAGATTTTTTATCTCTTGTACTCAGAATTATGAAATGAAATTGCAATTGTCTAGGAAATTGCAATCCTCACAACTCTGATTATCAATAGTATTCCTTTAAGTGAGGCACAAATGATTTGGCAAGATCATATTCTCAGAATCTCAGCATGACAGTTAAATGCAGCTTACTGCTTTAGCAGCTGCAATTCATAACCCATTACCAGTACTCTTCTCTTTGCATATCCTAGTCAACCCGAGCAAGGTACCAACTCATGGGTGACCACACTTTCTGTTTCTCAGTTTTAAATGACTAGTCTTTAGTATTGTATGATTGATCCACCAATACATTCTTTGTGGAGTGGACCAAGATTCTTGTCAATGACTCCCTATCAACTACTAAAGACAAGGTCTCTAAATGTCTACCAGTGTTCTTTCTATTTATTGTATTGCAGCAAAGTCTTTTCACTCATTTGTGTTGTTCACCAGATCATGAACTGTCATACTTGTAGAGATCTTTGGGAGACCCTCAATGTGTATTATGCAGAGCAGTCTGAGGGATATGTAATTTAACTCAGGAAGTACTACTGAGCCATTTGAAACCAGAGAAGTAAGAATATTCTCTAATGATCCTTTATTGAATAATTCATTACCTATTATATACAGGAAATATAACCTAAATCTAGATCATAGAATCTAGTAAAATCACAAAAAATAAATCAAGATCTTAGAATATGGTAAAATCACAAGAAATTAGGAAACAAAACAGCCAAAAGAAAAGGGCAGCCTGGCGCACTAAATTCCCAAATATGTGGTGTCCAGGGAAGGGGCTGACCACAAGGGCCTATAGTGCACAGCCTTACCCTGCATTTTGCAAGAGGTTGTTTTCACACCTAGAACCCATGACCTCTAGGTCACATGGCGACAACTCAACCATTGTGCCAAGGCCCCCCTTCAAGAAACAAAACAGTTAAAAAGGAGAAAAAAGAAGAAGAGGAAATAACATCCCTAAGCTAACTCCTATAAACCCAGAACACATTATGATAATAAATAAATTGATATGCTGCCAATACTCCCCCTTGAGCTGGTGAATAGATGTTAGTTATTCCCATCTTGTCTACAAGCACTTCAAACTTGGTCTAGGCAGCTCTTCTGTTGGCACATCTGCTAGTTGTTGTTTGCTAGGCACATAGGTTATGCAAATTACTCCATCTTCTATCTTCTCATTGCTAAAGTTCCTATCTACCTCAACATGCTTTGTTTGATCATGAGGAATTGCATTATGTGCAATACTTATTGTGGCTTTATTGTCACAATGTGACTTCATAGGATACACACTTGGTACTTTTAATTCTTCCATTAGCGTCTTTAATCAGATTAGCTCATAAGTTCCTTGTGCAAGAGCTCTAAATTCTGCCTCTGCGTTGCTAGGGCCACAACTGGTTGTTTCTTGTTCTCCAAGTAATTTGGTTCCCCTAAACCTTTGTACAATAACCAGATGTAGATCTCTTATCCTCAATTGAACTTGCCCAGTCTACATCTGTAAATTCCTCCACATTTCTAACCTCATTTTTCTCAAAGAACAAGCCTTTACCAGGTGTAGTTTTTAAATACCTCAAGATTCGATAAATTGCTTTAGGACGTTCTTCAGATAGAGAGTGCATGTACTAACTCACTACACTAACTGCAAATGCAATATCTGGTCTCGTGTGAGACAAGTATATCAATCTTCCAACCAGTCATTAATATCTCCCCCTATTTATTGGAATTTCATCCTCTGTTCATCCAAAGTTCATTTTTAGATCTATGGGTGTTTTGGCAAAGCTTGCGGCCAAGCATTCCTGTTTCTTTCAATAGATCTAACGTGTATTTCTTTTGGGAGATAAGAATACCTCTCCTGCTTCTTGCCACTTCCATACCTAGGAAAAATTTAAGTTACCTCAGGTCTTTGATTTTGAATTCACTTCTAAGAATTTTCTTCAACTGCTACATTTCTTCTATATCATTTCCTATTAACATGATGTTATATACATACATGATCAAGATAGTCTTTTTTTCATCATGTGATTGTATGAAAAAAAGAGTGATCTGTTTGTCCCTGATTGTATTCATGCCTCTTTATTGTCTTTGCAAAATGATCAAACTAAGTCCTCAGCCATTGCTTTAAGCCATAGAGTGACTTCTTCAACCTGATTTACTCTCCTACACCATTTCCTCCTCAAAACTAGGAGGCAAATCTATATATACTTCCTTGTCAAGCTCTCTATTGAGGAGAGCATTCTTGACATCCATTTGATGTTGTGCCAGTCAAGATTGGCTGCCAGTGATGGTAACACCCTTGTAGTATTTAACTTTGCCACTGGAGCAAATGTTTCTGTGTAATCCACCCCAAAGGTTTAAGTGAAACCTTTTGCAATCTGACGAGCCTTGTGTCAATAATATTATAAGGGAAGCTATTACCCACAAACTGCCTCTTTAACAGCTTATCCTTAATTGAGAACTTTCTTGCAGTTTTATATCCACTTAGGGAGAAATATGAAATCCATATACTCTGGAAGGTCTTGAAATGCGCATAACATGCAGAACACATCTATTATCTCACAATCTATTTCCTTGGCCTCCCTATTTGTGTTCTTCATGTGACATGGACTTATGCAGCCCAAGAAGCTGCAGCAGTCCACTTAATCTGCGGCAGCACTTAGTGATGCCTGCAGTACACATCTTTTCTTAATGGTAAGGTGCACTACAGTATCATGTGGCAGTGGTTGCAGTCGTGGTGAAGGCTATGAACTTGGTTATCAGCCAGTATGATAAAATCAGTGTTAGATGGAACAACAGTATCAATTACATTGTTATGTTAGGCATTGCTTCTTGCACATCCCTCATTGCTGTGTGCTCCTTAATGAGTTCCATCAGAAACCAGTACCTGGACCCACTCATGCACAAGGATATACTACTTACTTCGCCACTGGGGTTTCCTCCAGTAAGTTACTGGGGTTACCTTCCATTATAAATTAGACTCCTGATTTGATTATAGGAAGGATGATTGCTCTTTTCTGCAAAATGTGCTGCTCTATTGAATTTCAAAAACCTGCAAAATTGTACTAATGTATCCTCTGTGAGTCACAATTTAAATTTACAGTTTATGCTAGCATGTCGCAATGGTAAAATTTGTTGTCGTGTGACCTTGAGGTCACGGGTTCAAGGCATGGAAACAGCCTCTTGCAAAATGCAATGCAAGGCAAGGCTGTGTACTTTAGGCCCATGTGGTCGGCCCCTTCCCTGGACCCTGCATAGGCAGGAGCTTCGTGCACCGGGGCTGCCCGTTTTTTGTGCTAGCATGTAATTATATCAAATAAATAACTCATGTTACTGAATTGTACTAATCTATCCTCCCAGTCACAATTTAAATGCATGATGTATGCAGGCATGTCATCATCATCATCATCATCAAGACCTTATCCCAATTAGGGGTCGGCCACATGAATCTTATTCCTCCATTCCACTCTATTAAATACCATGGCTTCATTTAGTCCCAAAGTTTTTAAATCTTTCCTCACCACTTCTATCCACGTTCTTTTGGGCCTTCCCCTTGCCCTTTTAGAACCTTCAACTTGTATTGCCTCACTCCTTCTAACTGGTGCCGTTGTTGGCCTCCTTTGAACATGTCCAAACCATCTAAGTCTAATCTCCCTCATCTTGTTACCTATTGGTGCTATCCCTAAATTTCTTCTAATATTTTCATTTCTAATTCTATCCTTTCTTGTCTTACCACTCATCCATCTCAACATCCTCATTTCTGCAACACTCAGCCTATGAGTATGATGTTCCTTAACCGCCCAACACTCGATCCATAGAGCATGGCCGGCCTTATAGCCATCCTATAGAATTTTCCCTTTAGTTTGAGTAGCACCCGCCGATCACATAAAACCCCGATGCACATCTCCATTTGTTCCAACCCGCTTGGATTCTCTGGGTAACCTCCCTCTCAATCTCTCCACTCTCATGGATCAATGATCCTAAGTATCGGAAGTGGTCTCTCATGGGGACCTCTTGGTTATCAATCTTGACCGGTGCTCCACTCCTACTCTCCTTGCTAAAATTACATTCCATATATTCTGTCTTAGTTCAACTAATTTTAAATCCTTTCGATTCTAATGCTTCTCTCCATAGCTCTAGCTTTATGTTGACACCCTCCCTTGTTTCATCAAGTAGGACTATATCGTCTGCAAATAGCATGCACCAGTGGAATCTCCTCATGCGTATGTTTTGTTAACTCATCCATAACTAATGTGAAAAGGTATGGACTCAATGCCGATCCTTGGTGCAATCCGACAAAGGACAGAAAATCACCAGTCACGCCACTAGTGGTCTTAACATTTGTTACTGCTCCCTCATACATATCTTTAATTATGTCTATATACCCCTGAGAAACCCCTTTAACACCTAATACCCTCCATATTAACTCTCTAGGGACTCTATCATAAGCCTTCTCTAAGTCAATAAAGACCATGTGTAGGTCTTTTCTCCTCTCCCTATATTTCTCTACTAATTGTCTTAGTAAGAAAATAGCTTCCATGGTAGACCTCCCAGGCATGAAACCAAACTGATTCTCCGATACACTTGTTTCATGTCGTAGCCTCTTTTCAATGACTCTTTCAAAAAGTTTCATGGTGTGGCTCATAAGTTTGATCCCTCGATAATTAGTGTAGCTCTGAATGTCTCCTTTATTCTTATAGATTGGTACAATAGAGCTTTTCCTCCACTCATCAGGCATTTTCTTTGATTTTATAATCTTGTTAAACAACTTGGTCAACCAAACTACCCCAATATCTCCCATATGCTTCCAAACCTCTATTGGTATACTATCAGGCCCCATGGCCTTTCCTGATTTCATGTTTCTCAAGGCCTCTTTTACTTCAAGCATTCTAATCTTACGTTCATATCTATAATATCCAGTGTTATTTAGATTTATAGTATTTTCAATTCCTATATTCTCAGGGCCATTGTCATTTAACAATTTTTGAAAGTATATTTCCCACCTTTGTTTGATCTCAGCGTCTTTGACTAATACCCTTTGATCATCGCTTCTAATGCACCTAACATGCTCTAAGTCTTTACTCTTCTGTTCTCTTACCTTTGCAAGTTTAAACACATCTTTCTCACCTTCTCTTGTTCCTAGTCTAT
This sequence comes from Warburgia ugandensis, assembly GCA_035236585.1. Lineage (NCBI taxonomy): Eukaryota > Viridiplantae > Streptophyta > Magnoliopsida > Canellales > Canellaceae > Warburgia > Warburgia ugandensis. The sequence continues at coordinate 71,886,840 of CP141129.1, read as the reverse complement.
TATAAAGCTCATCATATGCTTTAAGTTTAGCCTCACTTACTATTCTCTTAGCAACGTTTTTAGCATTCTTATATTGTTCATAGTTTTCGTTATTTCTAATCTTCTGCCATGCTTTAAAATGCATTCGTTTTTCTTTAATAACTTTTTGCCTTTGTTTCATTCCACCACCATGTTTCCTTTGCTAATAGCCTTTTACCTTTAGATACTCCTAAGACATCTTTTGCCACTTTCTTAATGGGCTCAACCATATTAGTCCACATTGTATTTACTTCTGTTTCATAATTCCAATTTCCTTCTACCATCAACTTATTTTTGAATGAGGTTATTTTCTCTCCTTTTAAGTTCCACCACTTAGTTTTTGGATGTGTATTAAGTTCGGTTCTTTTACTCCATCTTTTGATATGAATATCCATAACCATTAACCTATGTTGTGAGGTTAAACTCTCACCGGGTATCACCTTACAATCCTTACATATAGATCGTTCATTATTCCTAAGTAGAAAAAAGTCTATTTGGCTTTTATGAAGTCCACTTTTAAAGGTTATTAAGTGTTCATCCCTCTTCTTAAAGAGTGTATTTGCAATGGATAGGTTATATGACAAAGCAAAATCGAGGATATTTTCCCCCATCTCGTTTCGTTCACCTATACCATACCCTCCGTGTATTCTATCATATCCTTCCTTATCTTTTCCTACATGGCCATTTAAGTCTGCTCCTATAAATATTCCCTCAGTATTGGGAATTTCTTGCATGACTCCCTCCATATCTTCCCAAAACTGTTTCTTAATTATATCTTGTAGCCCTACTTGTGGTGCATATGCACTTATAATATTTATAATCTGCTCTCCTAGAATCATTTTTATTATTATAATTCTATCACTGATTCTTTTAACGTCCACAACTTTATCCTTTAATTCCTTATCCACTATTATTCCCACGCCATTTCTATTATTTTCCTTTCCTACGTACCATAATTTATACCCAACTATTTCTCTAGCTTTAGCCCCTTTCCACTTGGTTTCTTGGATACAAGCGATGTTGACTCTCCTACGTTTTATCGTGTCTACTAACTCCAAACTCTTACCGTCAATGTCCCTATATTCCATGTAGCGATGCGAATCTTATGATTTGGAGATACCCTATTTACTATCGCCTTTCTCGACCTCCATGGTATGAACCCATGTCCACTTTTCATTGCACCTGGGTTCTGATGCAGCGCGTCGCTTTCGAGGGGACGCTCTAGCAGCCCTTGCCCATTTTTCACTACACCTGGGATCCGATGTAGCGCGTCGCTTCTGGGAGAACGCCCTAGCAACCCTTGCCTATTTTTCACCGCATCCGGGATCCGATGCAGCGCGTCGCTTATGGGGAACGCCCTAGCTTGAGCGAATTTCAGATTTCGATTCATGTCATGTTGGGGTTGCCATAGTTTTAAAAGCTGAAGATGATTTTCATTAAAATCATTAAATCATCTTCAGCTTCTTCGTTTTTGTAATCATATCAAATAAAATTCTCATGTTACTGATTTTTGTATATGGCCTCTTCGTTTACATTACAAACATTTGCATATATGCATGTAAGATAATACAAGCACAGGATTGGTTTCTTCTTTAACATTATCAAGTACTTCCATAGGCTTCACAATCACAATTTACATGCACCATTAGTGGATAAGATGTAGCTAAGTTGATACCACGTGTGCTTGTTTCCTCTTTGTGAGATACCAATTTATGCTGGGGTGCCCAACATTGGCATCTCGGAGGTCAACAAGTAAATCTTTCTAGTTTGTAGGTGAAAAGGAAATCATGTCTGCTTGTAGCAAAACCTTCCTGCACCATGCCTTTGCTTCCACTCATTTACTTAGATTGGGTTAGAATGTTCCTTATTGAACATGTCTCCATAGTTGATCGACCACCATGAATATTGACAATTGCAGATCGCTGGTTGTGTCTTCATAAGATAATAAAATAAATTTTAGATTGAGGAAGAGGTACTGAAGCTTCGTCATTTGGATGATTGTGTCTCTTCTTTGTAACACCTTTGTGATATAATGTTCACAGCTTTTAGGAATGTAAACACCTTATAAATACTATACCTTTTATTTTTTGAGAGGAGCATATAACAACTGATTATCTAATATGGGGTTGCATATATCACTTTTCTTATCAGTTCCCAATTTTGGTTGTGTAATGTAACTGGTAACTGAATGTGTAATATGTTGCAACACGGTGAGTGCCAAGTTGCTAGCATATTCACTAGTGCGTTATGTAAGGAAAGTGTTGGATATGTTAGGAAACTCTCTCAAAATTAGTTCCTAGTTTCTAGGGATTAGTTTTGATCTTATCTTAGTTTGTTTCCATAAATAATGGAGATTAGGATCGTATTTGAATTTGAAAATCTCCTTTCCTTTTATTCCTAGTTTGACCCTTATGTTAAGGGATTTCCTTTAGCCTAATCTGTGGTATTCAATGGCAGGTCTGTTGGCATGCTTCCCTATATATATATTAGTGTAATTTTTTCTCTAATAATAGATAGGAGAATACATTCTTTTTTTTTTCTTTCTAAACTTTCATGGTCTTAGAGCTTAGGCTCTTGATCTGCTTTTAAATGGCTAAAACAGCCATGACTGGGGCTAGAAGAACCTCTGATTCATCGGAAACAACTGCTGGATGTTTCTCATCAGGGACAACCATGTCAAATAGTGGTACAGACCACTTTTCCCCAAATAATTCATTCCAGTTAACTTTTCACAAGTTAAATGGGAAAAACTACCTGGAATGGGCTCAATTCGTGAAGCTGGCGATTGATGGCAGGGGAAAACTTGGGCATTTGATAGGAGAAGTGAAGCAACCAAAGGCTAGAGATTCGAATATGAGTGCATAGAGGTAAGAAAACTCACTGATCATGGCCTGGCTTATCAACTCAATGGAGCAGACCATAGGTAAACCCTATTTTCTCCCCACTGCATTAGATGTGTGGGAGGTTGTAAGGGAGACCTATTCTGACTTTGAAAACTCATCTCAGATCTTTGATTTAAAAACAAAATTGTGGCAATCAAAACAAGGAGAAAGGGAAGTCACATTATACTATAATGAGATGGTTTCATTATGGCAAGAATTGGACCAGTGCTATAATGATGAATGAGACTGCCCTACTGATAGTGTAAAAATTATAAAGGAGGAGAATGATCGTGCATATCTATTCTTGGCTGGCCTCAATCGTGATTTGGATGAAGTTAGGGGTCGGATCCTTGGAAAGAAACCTCTGCCATCCTTCTGAAAAACCTTTTCTGAGATTAGAAGAGAAGAAACCAGGAGGAAGGTTATGTTAACCAACCAAGAACACAAATCTGTGGTGGAAAATGATAATTCTGCCCTTATTTCTAGAAGTGCTGATCCCGATGGTGAAAGAAGGAAGAAACCCTGGTGTGAACACTGCAAGAAGTCATGGCACATAAAGGAAACTTACTGGAAACTCCATGGAAAGCCTCCAAATTGGAAGAAGAAGCTTGGAAACGACAAGCAGGCATTCCAAACCTCACATGAAGAGAACCAGGGGTAGCAAGTCAATTCAGAAACATCTCCATTCACAAAGGAACTGCTAGAGCACCTGTACAAACTCTTCCAATCTCCACAATTCAATGTTAACCCCTCTTGTTCCTTAGCCCAAAAAGGTAACTTCATTACTGTCCTTCTTAGTGTCAATCCCAACCAAAGCAACTCTTGGATCATAGATTTAGGAGCAACTAATCATGTGACAAGTTACTCCAATCTTTTCTCAACTTACCATCCATGTGAGGGAACAAAAAAAATCAAGATAGCAGATGGATCTTGTTGGGATAGTATCCATTGTTATATCACCTTCCTTAACTTTGCATAATGTTCTTCATGTGCCTAACCTTTCTTGCTACCTTTTGTCAATTAGCAAGTTAACCAATGATATCAAGTGTCAAGCTAATTTCAATCCCTCTCGGTGTGAGTTTTAGGAGCTAGCGTCGGGGAGAATGATTGGTAGTGCTAGAGAAAGTGGAGGTCTTTATTTCCTTGAAGATGGAACTGACTCGAGAAGACAAGTTCAAAGTATCTGTTTTGTTTCTGATTCTAGTGAATGTAATGTTATGTTATGCCATTATAGATTAGGACATCTAATTTTTCATTATTTAAAATACTTGTTTCCTAGTTTACTTAAAAATAAAAGTCCATCTTCATTTCAATGTGAAATTTGTGAGTTAGCCAAGCACCACTGTGCCTTTTTTCCTCCAAGATCATATCAAGCATCAAAACCTTTTATGTTAATCCATAGTGATATATGGGGACCATATAAGGTTTCAACACCTTTTAGGAAAAAAAATGGTTTGTTAGTTTTATTGATGATCACAAAGGATAAGTTAGGTATACCTTTTAAAAGAAAAATCTGAAGCTGAAGAAGTTTTCAAATTTTTTTTCTTTGGTGGACACAATTTCAAGAGAAAATAAGGATTTTTCGAAGTGATAATGGTAAGGAATATTTCAATTAGATCCTAGGTAATTTTTTCTTGGAAAAAGGTGTAATATATCAAAGTTCTTGCATTGACACACCCCAACAAAACGGGATAGCTGAGCGAAGAAACAAGCATCTTTTGGAAGTTGCGAGGGCACTATTGCTCACACATAAAGTTCCTAAGTATCTTTGGGGTGAAGTTATACTTACATCAACATATCTTATAAATTGAATGCCTACAAAGATTTTAAAATTTCAAACTCCCCTAAGTGTCTTTAAAAAAAACTTTCCCATATCCAAGCTGTCCTCGAACTTACCATTGAAAGTATTTCAATGCATTGCCTTTGTACATGTTCATGCTCACAACCTTGGCAAAATAGATCCTAGAGCAAGAAAGTGTGTTTTTGTAGGCTATGCTTCAACTCAGAAGGGGTATAAGTGTTTTGATCCTACTTCCAAAAAAATGTTTGTTAGCATGGATGTCACTTCTTTTGAGTCTTCACCATTTTTTGAAACTCATCTTCAGGGGGAGACACCTATGGAGATTCAGATTACTTAGATGTTTTTCAAAGAGAAAATGCTGCCACATTGATTCTTGATGGACCCAATGTTTTTAAGCCTCTAGAACCTTGTGTTTTAATTGATGAAAACCTAAGTCCGAATCCAATAGAGCCATATCATAACCTTGACAAAACTAGCAATGAAAAAATAGGTACCAAAGAACTTTTGGTCTACTCAAGGAGAAACCAAATTCAAGGCAATGAGACCAATGCTTCTCAGCAAAGTCAAGATTCTGAACCAAAGGCTGATCTAAACTCTACCGAGTCATTAGGTAATTCTTCCTCTGAAACTATTCAAACAAATTCACCTAATTCCTAGTCTATTCATTTTGAGTCCAGCTCTTCTGATCTTAGTATTCCTATTGCTAATCGAAAGGGTGTTAGAGCTTGTACTAAACATCCCATGTCCAATTTTGTCTCTTACAAAAATTTATCCCCTACTTTCTTTGCCTTTACTTCACAATTGTCTTCTGTGGAAATACCATAGATTGTACAGGATTCTTTACAGATTCCTGAGTGGAAGGAGGCTATTCTTGAAGAGATGAAGGCCCTTGAGGAAAATAAAACATGGGAGGTTGTGGATTTGTAGAGAGAGAAGAGAATGGTTGGATGCAAATGAGTGTTCACAACCAACACAAGTCAAATGGATTGCTTGAGCGATACAAGGCTCGTTTGGTGGCCAAAGGCTTCTGTCACGACCCCGATCCCCAGGGCCGCGATTAGGCTTAATCAAGCCTAACGATTGGGCGAGCCAGGCCTGCGTGGCCTTGCTATTTTTTTTTCATAATTATATCACAGCGGAAGTGTTGAGAGAGCTAGGTGCTCTTGTCCTGGGCAAGTCACAGTTTACTAGATATATATATATATATATATATATATATTTTCTCCTATAACAACCGAGTCCTACCGAAATTTCGGCGGAGTCTCCCCTGTTTTTCGAACGTTATGCATTTAACGCATGCTATGCGGTTCACCTGATAGACAACATAGCAGTCATAATTTACTGGAGGGAGACTCAGTCTCCACACTATCTATCAAAGCAAGACATACATGATGCATAAGGAATCAGTGTCAAAATAAGACATAACTCGTTTAGCACTTATATACATGTGTTTATATACAACTCAAAATTTAACAGCTTCAAGCAAGCTTTCTTCGACTCACTCAACGACCTTTCTCTTCTTTGCCTGACTGGTACCTGCAAAATAACAAGGTGAGCTGCGAAGCCCAGTAAGGGAAAAGAACCAAACCCATGCATATCCAGTCATTCTCAGCTGTCACGCTTAAAAACACATTCACTATAACATGAGCATGCAATTTCCATTTTAACTAGTCATATATAACATAGTTAGCATGTGCTATCAAATAAGGCCTATGGTTATTACAGCCGAATTACAGTTGTCCCCAAATTCAAATATGACACAACAGTCATCGCATGCAAACAAGCACACCCCATAAGGATTTCCCATTCGTGTCCAGCCACGGGACATTCAATAGATGAGGAGCTCAGTCATGGACCTCATTCTAAAGTTACATGCAAACAAAGCTGCATACTCATTAATGATTTTCTCAGTAATATTAACCCTGCATAGCATTACACCAGAATTCAATAGTCATCTCCCTCAAGGATTACCATCTTGGGCGGCCCACTATGAGTATCATCATCAAGGCAGCCAGACCCTCAGGATTTTCCATCTTGGGCAGCGCCAAAGTCAGGTTCCCTCAGGGTTTACCATCTTGGGCGGCTCCACCTTAGTCGAAATCAACTAGGCAGCCCTTTCCCTTAGGGTTTACCATCTTGGGTAACTTAATATGCCAGCTCATCCCTCAGGGTTTACCATCTTGGGCGGCTCCACCGTGGTCCCAAAAGACCAGGTAGCTCTTTCCCTCAGGAATTACCATCTTGGGTGGCTCAATACCTGACAGCTCATCCCTTAGGGTTTACCATCTTGGGCGGCTCCACCATGATTCCAAAGAACCAGGCAGCCCTTTCGCTCAAGGTTTACCGTCTTGGGAGTCTCAATACCAGACAGTCCAATCCTCAGGATTTACCATCTTGGGCGGCTCCACCTTAGTTACAAGCAACCAGGTAGCCCTTTCCCTCAGGAATTACCATCTTGGAAAGCGTCATCATAGCTTACCGGGAGGCCCTCAGGGCTTACTGTCTTGGGCTTGACCATTTTATAACAGTTTGCATCATCACAACAGTTAAGCATAGCAAATCACCCTATAACATGCCTTTTTAATAAGAGATTACAATTTCTATCACCCATTAAACCAAAGTGGCAATATATACATTTTACACATGCATAAAGTTAATTTCAAGAGAACATAACAACAAGAATTTAAAGAATGCAAGGGTTCAGGGTCCTTACCTGCACTCCACGTATAATTCAAAGTCCTATTGGTAGAAACCGTTCACACTGTTCCCAAACCTCTGCAAAAAATACAAGTTCTAAGTAAATTATAGAATTTCATGCCATTTTCTATAATCACTTCTAGTTCTACATTCACCATGTTCTTAATCTAACCTCACATATCTAGATCAAGGATTTGCACACCAATTGGTCGCTATCCAATTGGATCAGCGCCATTGGTCTTACATCGATAGTCTAGATCAAGCGCGTACCTCTAAAAGTTTCAATTTCCAACATTTTAGGTAAGTTATTTCACAATTCAATGCTTTTGGCCCTAACTCATGGTCTGATATCCTTTCCTGACCTCTGACATTCGCTGATCGAGCATTGGACGGCCAGATAGGATCTCCCATCACTTTATCCGTAATTAGTCAGTCATTTCTAGGATAATTCATCACCAATGGTTACTTGGAGTTATATTTGACCTAAATTTACCTTCCGATCACATTTTTAACGGTCGGATGTTAAGGTTCCAAAATTTCCCTATGCATCTACAAGCAATTTCGTGGACCAATCGATTCCTGATCGACGATCCGTCTTCGCGGATGAAAAGATCACGCGCGAATCGTCCATATCTGAAAATTTTCATTTTTCACATTTTTTTTGGGGTCGCCGGAAAATGTCACCGTCGCCGGAGAAGATGACCGGATTCCGGTCGTCGCCGGCGACACAGGTGACGTCGTTTTTCAGCCAAATTTAATGGGAATGCTTAGAATTTCCCGAATTTTTGTTTTCTCACATTTTCCTCTTTTGATTTTTGCGAGAACTATCACTTTTTGCCAGATTTTTCAAGGGTTTTTAAACTTACCCTAGGTGCTGGTTTTTGAAGATTCCGGCGTCGTTTCTCGACGGATCTTCATGAAACCAAAGGGGTTTCACTCTGAAACGTCTAAGGAACAAGGTGAACGGGTGGATTTTCGATCCAATCCCATTTCTCTCCCTGTATACCTTGATTCCGACGGGTTTCTCACCGTCCCAACTTGTCGGAAAATAGACGGGAAAGGGGCAAAACGCCAGAGAAAACTGGAATGAAAGACAGAGAGGAGAATGGGTGAGAGAACCCACCTGCAGGATGATCTCCTTGCTAGCCCAGCTCAGGGCTTAGCCGTTCGAGTTGAGGGAATGCCACTGCCGGCGTTGCCCTCGCGTGATGCACAGGCACAGTGAAGAGAGGGGAGGGTTTTTCAGGCGTGTGGGATGAAAGGGGTTGCCATCGTTGAGCTTGCCGGAGAAGACAGTAGGCAGCTCGATCGGGGGAATGGGGTGAAAGGGGAGGGGGTAGCCGGGAAACGAGGGGAGAGGGGAGAGGGTTGCCGGCTTGGCTCCCTCTTCCCAGCGATGCAGACGGACGCGTGGGAGTAGAGCTCCACGCGGTGAGTTCCACTCCCGCGTGTCGAGTTCCTCCCACGTGACCCTATGGTTTACACGCGTTAGAGGGGGGTGCCATTATCAATTTGGACCCCCTCTGCCTCAGTGGTAAAACTCCTGGGTCCGTCGCTCCCGATCTCCGTTTCGCGCGTTCTTAGTGTCGTTGGAAAGCTCTCGTCGAGCACAATCTGATGAATGACTTTTTCATCATTAACGTCTAATGTCCTTAATTTTTACGGTTTAATCTACTATTTAGGACCTGGGCGTGACAGCTTCACTCAAACATAAGGTATTGACTACCTTGAAACCTTTGCACCTGTTGCCAAACTGAACACTATTAGAGTACTTTTGTCAATTGTAGCAAATCTTGACTGGCCCCTACAGCAGTTGGATGTGAAAAATGCGTTCCTTAATGGGGACTTGGAGGAGGAAGTCTACATGGACCCACCATCGGGTTTTGATAGGAAGCTTGGCTTGAAAGTATGCAAACTAAAGAAATCCTTATATGGACTGAAACAATCACCAAGAGCTTGGTTTGAGAGATTTACTCAGTTTGTAAAGGGTTAGAAATATGTTCAAGGGCAAATTGATCATACCATGTTCACAAAATACTCAAATGATGGGATAATAGCTATTCTCATTGTGTATGTGGATGATATTATTCTAACTGGGGATGGTATAGCTGAAATATAATGGTTGAAAAGGTGTCTTGCATCTGAGTTTGAAATTAAGGACTTGGGACCACTAAGATATCTTCTTGGAATGGAGGTTGCTCATTCAAAGAAAGGGATTGTTGTCTCACAAAGGAAATGCATCCTTGATCTTCTCAAGGAAACGAGAATGAGTGGCTGCCATCTTGCAGAAGCTCCAATTGATCCCAATCAAAGACTTGGAGATAGTAAAGGTGATCCCATGGACACATCTCGATACCAGAGGTTGGTTGGTAAGCTCATTTACTTGTCCCACATACGTCCTGATATTGCTTTTGCAGTAAGTCTTGTGAGTCAGTTCATGCATTCCCCTCATGAAGAACACCTTGAAGTTGTGTATCGAATTCTGAGGTACTTGAAGAGTTCTCGAGGAAAAGGTTTATTTTTCTAGAAAAATGAACAACGGAATATTGAGGTGTACACAGATGCAGATTGGGCAGGTTCAGTCACTGATAGGAAATCAACATCAGGTTATTGTACCTTTGTGTGGGGAAACTTAGTAACGTGGAGAAGTAAGAAACAAAATGTTGTCACCAGGAGTAGTGCAGAAGTAGAACACAGATCAATGGCTCATGGAGTCTACGAGATGATATGGCTGAAAAAAGTTTTGAAAGTGCTAAAGCGAATTGTGACCATGCCAATGAAGTTGTATTGTGACAACAAGGCGGCTATCAGAATTGCACACAAACCGGTTCAACACGACAGAACAAAGCATGTTGAGGTTGACAGGCATTTTATAAAGGAGAAAATTGAAGCAAGAGATATTTGCTTGCCATTTGTTCCAACTTCACAACAAATAGCTGATATTCTTACAAAGGGACTTTCCAAACCTAACTATGAGTTCTTCATCAGCAAGTTGGGTGTAATAGACATCTATGCTCCAACTTGAGGGGGAGTGTCGGATATGTTAGGAAACTTTCTCTCAAAATTAGTTCCTTGTTTCTAGGGATTAGTTTTGATCTTATCTTAGTTTGTTTCCATAAATAATGGAGATTAGGATCAGATTTGAATATGAAAATCTCCTTTCCTTTTATTCCTAGTTTGACCCTTATGTTAAGGGATTTCCTTTAGCCTAATCTGTGGAATTCAATGGCAGGTCTGTTGCCATGCTTCCCTATATATATATTAGTGTAATTTTTTCTCTAATAATAGATAGAAGAATACATTCTTTTTCTTCTAAACTTTCAGAAAGATTTGGTATTGTAAATACTTGACGTGCGCTCTCCAGCTTGAAAGGAAATGGTTATAAATCAAAGGTAGGTGACAGCTCTTGGTATGATCAAGTTCGAAGTACAGTGACAACCATGCAATTATATTGTGCTGGTCTAATAATATGAATCAATGAACTGAACCATTTGTTGTTTCCTATTTCACTAAACCTAGGAAAAGCATGAGGTTTTGTTGTTTCCTATTTTACTTAATCACTTCTTTTCTATTTCTCTAGGAAAGTTGGGTTATTCTTCTAGCTCTTCTGCCAGTGTTAAATTGGGAATTTCATTTATAACAGTTAGTAACTTCAGCTTTGACTTGCCATGGGCATCATGTTGTTGTTTCTCTGTTTAAATTTGAAAATGAAGGGGTTTGTTTAATTTATTGGCACAATAACACTACTCTTATCATATTTTCTCTTTATCTGTTGTAGTGAATGTCTGTATCACAAAAGCATATCCTGGTTCTTGCATAATTATTCTGTTTGGTTTCTTACTTTTCTGCCATTACAATCAGGCATTTACTTGTCCTCCAAATGTTTGGTGTTTTCACTTGATAACTGAACTGTTTTAGATCAAAACAATACTTAAACATAAAAATCAGAAGTGTGACTTTTCTATCCTTGTCTTTTCAGATCAATACCTGTAATTCATTTTACTGTGATCAATTCACTCCCAATTCTGTCAACAAGCCAAAGTTCTGGACTGAGAATTGGCCTGGATGGTAAAATTTGTACTTCTTCTTTAGTCAAAGTTCCTTTTATCTCCGAAGTTCATATGCTAAAAGCTATATAGGTTATCAATTTTATGATTAAGGGAGTTCTTAGTTGTAGAATACAGTGATTTTGTGTACCAATGCTCCACTACCCTATTTGCTAGCTCAGGTCTGGAGTGAAGATTCCCCCAGTTATAACTCACAGGAGATCTGTGGATATGCATACAGAGGAAAAAGAAAATTAAAATGATTGTACGATGCCATTTCTTTCAGGTTTAAAACATTTGGATCCAGAGATCCTCATAGGCCAGCTGAAGATGTTGCCTATGCTGTTGCTCGCTTTTTCCAGAAGGGTGGTAGCCTTAATAACTATTACATGGTAGTGTAAATGTTGATTTTGTCTCCTGGCATTGGAAAAAACTTTGATGTCTAATTCAAAATCTTAATCAGTGTTGCTGAATTATTTCTTGTTCTGTTATGCTCAAAGTTTTTAATGTGCTTCTTTCAGTATCATGGTGGAACAAATTTTGGGCGCACTGCAGGGGGACCATTCATTACAACAAGCTATGATTACGATGCACCTATTGATGAATATGGTCTGCTTTTCTTTATTCAGATTCAGAATGTCATTCTATTACGAAGCTAGAAAGTGCTAAAAGGTGGATCTGATCTTTTAAAATTTTCAGTTTTTTGGTATGATCTTTGTGATTGATTTTCAGGTTTAGCAAGGCTTCCAAAATGGGGTCATCTTAAGGAATTACACAAAGCTATAAAGTTATGCGAACATCCATTGCTTCATAGTGAGCCAACCCTTTTGTCACTTGGTCCTCTTCAAGAGGTGAAATCCTTCCCTTTTGCCCCTTTCAGCTTTTAATCTGTTTGTTATTTTTTTTTCATTCCTTTTTCCCTGAGAGTTGGTCATAAGCAGACTAAGTCTTACTTCCATAGGCTGTGGAGACAGGAATCTTGAGACTAGGCTAGATGCCCACTCTCATTTTAGCCTGCTTAGTTGTACACACTTTTTTTGTGGTATGGGGCTTAGGATGTATGCTAAGTATTCCTCTACTAGTAATGAGATTGCTATTGCATGGCACATAGGTTTTTCTCAATAAATTTCAGCTCGTACCTTTTTGTGGGATTTGAAGGGGAGCCTTGGCACAATGGTGAAGTTGTCGTCGTGTGACCTTGAGGTCACGGTTTCAAGGTGTGGAAACAGCCTCTTGCAAAATGCAAGGTAAGGCTGTGTACTATTGACCCTTGTGGTCCGCCCCTTCCTAGGGCCCTATATATGCGGGACCTTCGTGCACTAGGGCTGCCCTTTACCTTTTTGTGGGATTTAGCACTTTGATGGCCACATCCAAATATGTAATTGCAGTAGTTATATGTTCTTGGTCAGAAATGATAGTGAATTACCAAATTCCTCTACCACTTTTTTGATATTCTGCAGCCACCCTGTTGGTTTGGTCTCAGTTGCAAAGTGCCAAGCTTGTTCCATTCTTTTAGCATTGTTAGCTGCTAAAATCCAGAAAAGATGTGTGCAAAAAAGTAAATAATTCATAGAAAAGTGACTGGTAGAAACAAATGCAAAAAATTTATACCCTAAATGTTTAAACTCTAAGCAACAATTCATGGAAATTAATTAATGTGTAAAAATGTAGGAATAAGTATCAACAATGTTGTTTTAAAATTGAGGTAGAAAAAATTAACCTAAGAAACAAACAATATCATGTCATGGCTGTTACAAGAAATTTGTCCTCCATGAACATGGTGCACCAATTGTCATTGGCTCGAATAATTGGTATCTGAACATTTGTGGAATCATAACAATACAAGAGACAAAATAGCCTATATGAATTATTCTACACTCACCTTCATATTCAATAGCAAGCTCTGTTAGCACGTCTAACTGATTCCTACATCCTCAGAAGATAATATCATTACTATGAGTTAGATATTACCCATGAATGAAGAGAGAGGAACACTACTCCGTGATGCATGGAGATTGTTTGTATGCCATGAGATAAAGATTGCAGGTGAGATTTAGATAGGTGTGTGAACTTAAACAAACAGTGCCAGTCACAATTGGTTGGTATAAACCCGATTTGTTATCACCTTAACTACCAAGGCCTTTATTGCAGTGTGAAGAATATCTTCCTGCTGGTTTGTTAAAAAAAGGAGGGCAGTAAAGAGAAGAATGTGAAACAGCAGAGATCACTTCATGTCTCACCTATAGAAAGCTATTTCTAGCCTCAAACAAACATCGAGAGTTTGGAAGTTATGGACCCAAAAAAGTGCCAGTAGTTCAATTTCAGAATCATCAAAGATAGCACAGACATGAGTGTCATAGGAGCAAACCGTTGCTCTTTACTCATTTGGCACGCACTCTGTAATGGTAAACATACTAGTTTATGTTGACAATGCAGTAAAGACTTATAGCAGTATTAAGGAGGTCAAAGACCGAAGATATTCTAAGTAATTTTTTTGACATGTGAAACACGTCTGAGAATTGCTCTATTATTAGGTGTTGAAATTCAAAGGAGGCAATTTGATAGTGGATAATAATCCAAAAAGGTATGTCTTACATCTCTTTAAATATTTGGTATTATGCGTAGTAAAAGCAGTTTATACACCTGTACTTTTAGGAATAAAAGATTGAAACAAAAGATGAGTAGATACTTAGAGGAGTGTGGAAGGAGCCTTCTGATGCCTTTACTACACCGAACATCACCTATGTCTTAAATCAGGTAGTTGGCATATGCATGATCCTAGCATCATCTCCAAGCTATACAGAGAACTGTTGAGTATGAAAGGAGATAACTATGCTGGGAAATAACCTATTCAAAGAAATTAGGGCACATTGATAGAAGTCGTTATATTCATATGGAAATTTGGCAGGGACCAAACACCAGATTCTGTTGTAGGATTCTCAATGTTTGTTAGTGGGTCTAGTATCATGATCAGTACACTGCAGATAGAATTGCTACATAAAGTGCACAAGCTGAATGTGGAGCCTTTTCTTCCACTGAATTTCAGTTTGTGGATCGGACATTTGGGTGGGGGTGGGGGGGGGGGGGCGCGGACCACAAGGTCCTATAGTAGACAGCCTTACCTTGCATTTTGCAAGAGGCTGATTCCACGCTTTGAACCTGTGACCTCAAGGTCACATGACGACAACTTTTACCGTTGTGCCAGGGCTCCCCTTCGGATCGGACATTTGATACTAGAGATAAAATCAGAGCCTGAATACTTATAAGTTATTTTAAGAATCTCAGTGCTATGAAGATTTTGTAAAACCCGTACCAGAATGAAGCATACAGAAGTTCATTTCCATAATATTTGAGGAATAGTGAATAATGGGGAAGTGGTCCCACGTATATCTTAGGGTACAATAGACTGAAGAAATCTCATTAAAGAGGTCACCTTAAAGAGTTGCAAACGTCTTATGTTTGATTACAAATATCAGCTCAAGGGAAAGTGTAAAACTTGTTATGTAATGACATAAAAGGGCAGCCCTGGTGCATGAAGCTCCCATGTAGGCAGGGTCCAGGGAAGGGTGGACCACAAGGGTCAATAGGATGCAGCCTTACCTTGCATTTTGCAAGAGGCAGATTCCACTCCTTGAACCAGTGACCTCAAGGTCAGAAGTGTTATGTAATGACATATTAAATGTATTTGGTCATAAGTGTTTTCATGTATTTCTGTTTCTTTTTATAGTATAATTCCTAATCATAGTTAACTTATGATTCTTGCAAGTGAATGCTGTGTAAGTCATGGCTTCTGACACATTTTCATCATTGGAAGAATTGAATGGGTGGCAAAGTTTTTCCTTCTCTTCTGTCTTGTTCTTCTTCTAGTGTTCAAGGACAAGGTTGAGCAAGAGTTTTTGTAAAATGTGCTGTGAGAAGTGAGAATATTTTACCTGTTCTTTTCCCCTTTTTGCATCAGAAAGCAGTTTTGCTCAATTTTAAATGAAAAAAAGTTTTCTCAAAAGTGAATTGGAGGAAACGCTACTTTGACTAAACTACCCTAAATGAAGCCTTTGCTGACTGCACCAAAATAAGGGGAGTTCAGAAAATTTTATCATAATAGATCTAAGACACAGTTAACAATTTCCTGATTGTTTTAAATTCCTTACGTTATCACCACTTCCAAACTTAATAAAACATTAGGTATTCAGCTAATTTGTGCATATTATCAGTTGGGCTTCAACTTTCTCACAGCACACACAATTCAACTTTTATTGGTGTTATCAAGTGTTGCACATTAAGTTTTTTGGTTAAAAGAAGGTGTTAGACAGTCTATTTAAACGATGAGCAAAGAGGTCACAGCCAATATGTTCATGACCTGTTCCCTTCTTTGACCAAGTGAGATCAAGATCAGCAACATCTAATAGAAGCAGTCTCACTTCTGCTCTCAAATAGGTAACTGAATCAGTAAAGTCATCAATCACAAGACAAAGTTTTACTGATCCTAAAAACTATGTAAACCATCCTCATTGTTTACAGGGCATATTCTAATGACACAGAAAAATACCAAGGTACCACAATTCACTACTACTATTGGCTTCAGCCTCACTTCATCCGATGCTTGTGCTTTGCTTTGTTATTACTCTGCAATAGAAAAGTTTTGCTTCACTTTTTGGCTTGTGCCCTGAAACATCGTGCCCTTTGATGTTTCAGCTTTCTTAGTATCTATCTTGTCCATTGTTTAAGGTCAAATACCACAACCATCACCTAGTTCTAGACTTATGGAGGAGCCAAATAAAGAAATACAAAGAATATTAAATAAAAAGAAACAAATGAAAAGACTTAAGAAATCCCTCCATAAGATACTCTTTCGGAACAGATGTTGGACACAATAAGGCCCTAGGGAAGAGCCCAAACAAATAAGATAAAGAGAAGAAAAAGAAGGGTAAACCTGAAAAAACTACAAGAAGAGAAAAGAAACAGCAAAATGACGCTGAAAAGCTATAAGCATAAAGGAAACCCCACGACTCAGCTAATTTGCCTGCAAATGAGTTTGCTTTTCTGTCAACATGAAAGTGAGATACTTCAAAAAAAAAAGAAGAAATAAATATCCTCCAGTTCCATAAAGTGGCCAGAGAAATGCCGCAAGAAATAAGAGGTTCTATTGACCATAAGGCACAACAAAGATGATACAACCCTGCAAGGGCATAACACATGAAAAGAACTCGAGCTAACTAATAGTCAGTATTGAATGATCAAAGATTTTCATATTAATTGTTAATCAATTGATATTCTCACTGTCAGGCATTTGCCTGAAAATAGTTGGGATTATTGATGATTTTATGGCCATAGGAATGATTGATAAATGGTAGATGTCTTTGTTGTCAATAATATTATGTTGCAAGGTCACCTTATTCATTTCTGTCAAATCCTATTTGTAAGGATGATGTCAGAATTTGTAAGTTGTAATTCATTCTGAATGTTGAAAATTAAATGTTTTGATTATCGTATTGAAGAATAGTGATACTTCTTTTCATTTTGATGCTTCTTGTTCTTAGTTTCTTTGTGACTACTTCCTATTTTCTTTTTCCAATTTTTTGCTACTTTGAACTTTTTAAAGCATTTCTGAACTGTGGTTATGCTAGAAGTTTAGGGTTCATTTTCATTTTTTACCAGGGAAGTGTTGCTTCCCCTTTCTTCTTCTTAATCATCATCTAACTCAATGGTGCCTTTTACATGCATACGCAAATGATAAATGGACTAGCTGGACATGTCTCTCCTTGTTTCTGAAGCTTCTATGCAGTGAATCTCCTTACAGATGACTTTCTAATGTTTTAATGCCAGCATTTTTCTTATTGTACGTCCATTATTAAATATTAATGAAAAATTTCAGTTTAGCTAAAGACATGCCACACATTCAAGGAATTCTTATTGCTCTCTTAATTATTTTAATGATCGTATTTTCTGATGCCAAGGACTTGTATAAATAGTTCAGCTTTAAATCAGTGCTTTAGTCCATTTTGTAACAATTATGCTTAATCTTCATGGTATTGCAGGCCCATATTTATGCAGATTCTTCCGGAAAATGTGCTGCATTTATAGCTAATATGGATGAGGAGAATGACAAAATGCTAGTTTTTCGAAACGTTTCTTATCATGTTCCAGCTTGGTCAGTTAGTATTCTGCCAGATTGCAAGAATGTAGTATTTAATACTGCGAAGGTATGCTTCATTTTTCTCATGCCTGTCATCTATTCTCTTTTCTGTTCATGCTGAACTGGACATAGTATTCTCAAACAGATAATTCATATAGTCTAAAATCTAGAAGAATTACTGCATGAATAGTAAATGTAGAACCTATGGATGTTTCAATATTTCTTATGTCTTCTGTTAAATAATATATTAGCTTCATTTAGTAATTAGCTGTTCGTGTATTGTGACATGCTTACAAAACCAAATTGTTGTCAGGTTGGATCCCAATCTTCCTTAGTGGAAATGGTTCCAGAGAATTTGCACCCATCAATTGCTTCACCACATAAGGGCTCAAAACCTCTGCAGTGGGATGTGTATACAGAAAAAACAGGGGTGTGGGGAGAAGCTGACTTTATTAAAAGTAATTTTGTTGATCATTTGAATACCACCAAAGATTCTACTGATTATCTATGGTATACAACCAGGTCAGTCTTATTCTATCTTGATTTAGGATCATGCTTTCATTTGATAATTATGATTGGATGTTTTTCTGATCAATAGGGCTTTTTGAAGAAAAGAACACTTAGATCAAAAGAGGTATCACAAGTAGATGGATTGTTATGAAACAAATACTTCTGTAATTTTAAGATGTTATATCTTGAAGTCCAAAAAGTTGAGGTTGTTCATATATCTGAGGTTTCACTTGCATGACGAGTAAATTTAAAGTTTTAAAACTCACTGTGCTAACCAAGAAATTCTGTTAATCTGATTCCTGTAACACAGATGGTCCATGTATGTTTCTACCTATGCAGAGACAATAACTGGTTTGGATATTGGGTAACTCAACTGATTGGTAGTGGATGGATGCTGGCTCATCTTTGTGATTTTGCTTGCAGCTGCAAGATATATAAATATTGGATGGCCATAAGGCTGTCTTTTTGGTTGGACACTGTGAGTTCATTCCATTGCCATCTGTTCTACCATAATCAGATGATCATATAAGTAGTCCAAGTGTGTCTATTAGGTTGTTGCAACAAGCTTTCTGGTCTTTGTTTATTACATCCTTGCTTGGATGGAATCTGCATTCAGCATTTCCGCAAGACCAACTGCTCCTGGTTGCTTCTTATCAAATCAATGTCTGATAATTAAACATGTGTGGCTAGTATGATGAACCATGCACGTCCAATTTGATTTATGTACCCATAATTCTGATAGTCAAAACTCTTATTGAGACATATAAAAAAAGTTATATATGTAGAAAGTATTAAGGGGTTTTCAGTAAATTAAATCAGGGGAAAAACTCCATAATAAATAAAAAACTTAAAGAACTCATTCACGAGTCACTTCCCATGATTTGTTTATCATACAAGTCATACATAACACTTCTTATTCTAGCATGTCATGCATGGGGTCCTTACATCTTACTGCTCATCAATGACATTCAGATATATTATTTTACAAGAGAAGGCATCTTCAATATAGAAAAGTAGAACATTTGATAAGTTGGTGTGAAAGGAATGTAATATGTGCAAAACATAAAAAATGGTCCTCACAGAAAATAAGCATTTGTTCTTGTGGATGTTGACCAACACTATCTGACATTTTGTTATCAGGTCTAGGTTATAAAGCACTCTCATTTCCATTTCTTTTGGCTGAAGTTGGTGGAAGTCTGATATGTCTAAGATGGCAAGAAATTATCTATAAAGATGTAAATGAAGATTTATTGCCTTTATTTCCAACATGAGGTAAACTAACAATATTCAATAGAGATAACAGTGTGCAAGTGTACCTTGCTTGGATATCCATATGTGTGAATCTCCTGCATAAGTTTCCAAAAAATATTTTCTCAAATAGTAGATGCATAATGATTACAAGTACTCCTAATATCATGCTAACTCTGTTTGAAGATGAATATCTTACTAATTTTTTGCAACCCTAGCAAAATACATGCCATTCATCATCATCATCATCATCAAGACCTTATCCCGATTAATGGTCAGCCACATGAATCTTGTTCCTCCATTCTACTCTATTAAGTGTCATGGCATCATTTAGGCCCAAACTTTTTAAGATAAAAAACTTGGGGACTGAAGAGGAAAAGAACAGAAAACCACTGGTAAACACAGAGTTCTGTAAAGTTGAAACTCAATACCCTTAGGGAGGCTTATCAAGTTCTACTCCGTGCAGCAAAGAATGCTTGTTTCTCCTATTAAACTCTTCTTCTGTTGTTTGACTCCTGTGGAAAATGCATGAGCTGCAGCATTATTTTCTTGCTGTGGCATGGTGGAAGTTAACATATTTCTTCACCAACCAATATTAGGGAAAACTGTAATGGCATCAAGGATCCTCAAGTAAATGACACTTTCAAAATTTATCATTTTCTTCAGCTTTTATGTATCTCTTTCTGATGGCAAAAAACAGGAAACAAGGGTTCACTGTTTATATGTTCCATGTTTCTTATGACTTTCCAACATCTTACTGGAACTCCTTGAAGTGACTGTTTGGTCCTCAACTTTAGTTCTCAAGATCTTTCAGTTACTTTCTGTAGCAAAGTAAGACTGCTAAGAATTTACGCATAGTTCATAAAATTTTAATGATCTAATGAGTATAAGTTGGAGAAACTGCTAGACACTGACAAGATTTAAGATAAATTTTATGAATTGGCAGCTTGGAAGTTGATGAAGGAGCAAATTTTCTGAGCAATGGGAGGCAGCCAATCATTACAGTTGAATCAAAGGGACATGCGCTCCTTGCTTTTGTGAATGGGAAACTTCAAGGTAGTAATCGAGTTCTTTAACTATTATTTATAGAACAGATCTATTTTGTGATCTATCAACAGAAAGAACTGAGCACTGCAATCTATTTTGTCTTCTTACATAATGGAAGACCTACAAGTTGTGTTCTTGTAATGTTTCTGTTGTAGGTCGTACACTGGGATCCACTTGCTTTCTCTCTTTTGTGGAACATAAAAGAGGCTGAGGCTGCATATTTAGTTCTTGTGCTTGTGCCAGTAATAGTCATTTGTTATCTTATCACATAGCATATATGGATGTTTTTATGATCCACTTGCTTTCTCTCTTTTGTGGAACATAAAAGAGGCTGAGGCTGCATATTTAGTTCTTGTGCTTGTGCCAGTAATAGTCATTTGTTATCTTATCACATAGCATATATGAATGTTTTTATGTGAATGAACTTGTATCAATAATGTTTACTGAGTATCACTAGCCAATGAAGTTCAGTGATATTCCCTTTGACCTAATTGCCTAAATATAATATTATCACCATCATCATCAAGACCTTATCCTGATTAGGGATTGGCCACATTAATCTTGTTCCTCCATTCCCCTCAATTAAGTATCATGTCTTCATTTATTCCCAAAGCTTTTTAAATTTTTTTCTCACCACTTCTATCCACATTCTTTTGGGCTTTCCCCTTGCCCTTTTATAACCTTCGACTTGGATTGTCTCAATCCTTCTAACCAGTGCCATTTCCGGTCTTCATTGGACATGTCCAAACCATGTAAGTCTAATCTACCTCATCTTGTTACCTATTGGTGAGTGTTCTTCCCTTTGACCTAATTGCCTAAGTATAATATAATCATCATCATCATCATCATCAAGACCTAATCCTGATTAAGGATTGGCCACATGAATCTTGTTCCTCCATTCCCCTCAATTAAGTATCATGTCTTCATTTATTCTCAAAGCTTTTAATTTTTTTCTTCCATTTCTATCCATGTTGTATTGGCCCTTGCCCTTGTCCTTTTATAACCTTCGACGGATTGTCTCTATCCTTCTAATTGGTGCCATTTCCTATCTTCATTGGACATATACAAACCATATAAGTCTAATCTTCCTCATCTTGTTACTTATTGGTGCTACTCTTAAGTTTCCTTTCATGTTTTCATTTCTAATTCTTCTTGTCTTGCCACTCATCCATCTCAATATCCTGCATTTCGGATACGCTCATCCTATGTACGTGTTGCTCTTTAACTGTCCAACACTCGGATCCATAGAGCATGGCCAGCCTTACAACCATCCTATAAAATTTTTCTTTTAGTTTGAGTGGCACCTGCCAATGACACAAAACTCCAGAGGCGCATCTCCATTAGTTCCAACCCACTTGGATTCCTTAGGTAGCCTCCCTCTCACTCTCTCTGCTCTCATGAATTATCGATCCCAAGTATTGAAAGTGGTCTTTTAGGGGGACTTCTTGGTCATCAATCTTTATTAGTGCTCAACTACCACTTCTCTCCTTGCTAAAATTGCATTGATATACACTGTCTTAGTTTAGCTAATTTTAAATCCTTTAGATTCTAATGCATCTCTCTATAACATTAGCTTTGTGCTTACACCCTCCCATGTCTTATTAATGAAAACTATATCATTGGCAAATAACATGAACCGTGGAATCTCCTCATGCAGATGTTTTGTTAACTCATCCATAAATAATGTGAAAAGGTATGGGGTTAATGCCAATCCTTGATGCAATCCTATAGTGATAAGAAAATCACCTGTCTCTCTGCTAGTGATCCTAACATTTGTTATTGCTCCCTCATATATACCCTTAATTATGTTTATATACCCCTGTGAAACCCCTTTTTTGCCCAACACCACCAAATTAACTCTGTGGGGACCCTATCATAAGCTTTTTGTAAGCCAATAATGACCACGTGGAGGTCCTTCCTCGTCTCTCTATATTTCTCCGTCAATTGTCTAAGCAAGAAAATAGCTTCCACAGTAGAGCTCCTAGGCATGAAACCAAATTGGTTCTCTGATATACTTGTCTCATGTCATAGCCTCTTCTTAATCACTCTTTCAAAATGATCTATGATATGACTCATAAGTTTGATCCCACGATAATTAGTGCAGCTTTATATGTTTCCTTTATTCTTATAAATTGGTATAATCGAGCTCTTCCTCCATTCATATAACATTTTCTTTGATTTTACAATCTTGTTAAACAACTTTGTCAACCAAACTACTCAAGTATCTCTCATTACTTCCAAACGTCTATTGGTACACTATCGGGCCCTAGGGCCTTTCCTGATTTCATCTTTTTCAAGGACTCTTTCACTTCGGGTATTCTAATCCTACGGTCGTATAGATAATGTCTAATTTTATTTGGGTTTATGATACTTTTAATCTCCACATTCTCAGGGCAATTGTTATTTAGCAATGTTCGAAAGTCACTTTCCCACATTTATTTGGTCTTGTCATCTTTGACTAGTACACTTTGGTCATCACTTTTAATGTACTTAACATTGTCTAAGTCCTTACCCTTCTAGTCTCTTATTTTTGCTAGTTTAAATGCATCTTTCTTACCTTCTCTTGATCCTAATATATTATAGAGATCATCATATGCCCTAAGTTTAGCTCGTCTTACTATTCTCTTAGCAACCTTTTTAGCATTTATATTGCTCTAAGTTTTCGTTCTTTTTTCACCAAGTTTCCTTTATTAGTTGCCTTTTACCTTAAATACACTTGTTTGTGAATGATGTTATCTTCTCCCCCTTTAAGTTCCATCACTTAGTTTTTGGACACCTATTAAGTTCATTTCCTTTCTTCCGTCTTTTAATGTAAATATCCATAACTACTGACCGGTGTTGTGTGGTTAAACTCTCATCGAGTATCACCTTACAATCCTTACACATTGATCTTTAGGTATTCCTAGGTAGAAAAAGTTTATTTGGCTTTTATATGGTACACTTTTAAAAGCTATTAAGCGTTCATCCATCTTTCTAAAGACTATGTTTGCCAAAATTGGGTTATATGCCAAAGCAAAATCTAGGATATCTTCCCTCATCTTATTTCTTTCTCTAATACCATACCCTCCATGTACCCTATCATATCCTCCCCATTTTTATTTTCCTGCATGACCATTTAGATATGCTCTTATAAATATCCCCTCTATGTTGGGAATTTCTTGCATGACTCCCTACATATCTTCTCAGAATTGTCTCTTGATTCTATCTTCTAACCCTACTTGCGGTGCATATGCACTTATAACATTTATGATCTTCTCTCCTAGAACTAGTTTTCTTAGTATAATTCTATTACTAGTTCTTTTAACTTCTTAACCCCCATGACATGAATCTATGCCTATTTTCCACTATACCTGGGTTTTGATGTAGAACGGCGCTTCCAAGGGAACGCTGTAGCAGCCTTTTCCCTTTTTCCACTATACATGTGATCTAATGCAGCATGTTGCTTCTGGGGAACACACTAGCAACCCTTGTCCATTTTTTGCTGCAGTTGGTATCCAATGCAGCGCATCGCTTACGAGGAACACCCTGGCTAGAGGGAATGCCAATGATCAATTCATGCCATGGGGTTAGCCATAAGTTTTCTTTGCCGGCTGACACCTAACGCAAAACCCTCCTTTTTATCCAGGCTTGGGACTCGCAGAGGCGGGGTTTGCCTAATTATAATATAAAAGAAAGAAATGACCAACTTTAGAAAGTCTGAAATGGAAAGCATCTTATACATATCCAAGGACATAAACAACCTAAAACTATGAACTAGATGCATCTACTAATGTGGACAGATCAGTATTAAATCCAATGACTATCATCTCAACCTCCATTCAAATGTGTATGTATATATACGCTGGCACACACATATACCCACAAAAACAATACAATTCTCTAGTTTATCCAAAATATGGAATCCCTGAAGACCTCAAGAAGAAGTCAGCTATATCAGTGACAACTCCTCAGTTAGTGCAGTATGACTTAGAGAGATCATCTAACACAGATGAATTGATATCTGTTGTTGCCATGTAAATGAAAAAATCATTCCTAATTTGTTGCCGAAAAAGATTACCTTCCTTTTGTTTTGCCCTTCCCTCTGTTTTCTGCTTGTGAAAGATTTTGATGTTGACCTGAGATTTGTATTTAGCCATTGGGATTTTGTCTTTACACCTTCCCACTTGTGATTTCTTCTAAGGGCAAAGAGAAACAAAGAGAGGAATAGTAAGTGTGAGTTGTGAACACAAAAACCCAACAGGTGATGGTACCTCAGCCAAACGCTCAGATCTCCATACAAGTAGGCAAATCAATGAGGGAGACCTAGGGGAAGTGATCTTCAGCAAGCTGGGAAACTATAAGCATGACTTGTGCAGTGACAGGTCAAAGAAAAATGAAGAGAAAAGCGAAGTCCCTTACCCCAGTCTTACCATTGAATGATCATATCACATGCTCATTTGACTTGCAAAATCACGACCAGTAATTTTATACAACTAAAAAACTAGTTGATAGTTATTCAATGGTTTTCGCTTTTGTTTTGTAGCCTATCTAAGAGATGCTCTAAATGATGAATGGCTTAGATCACCCAAAAGCTTGTCCTTCTTATACTTTTGAGATTAGGCTACACTTCGTGGCTACATTTACTGGTCCTTGTATATATTTAGACACATACACACACACACATCCTGCATTTATTCTTCTTATCAAATGGTATTTGCCTTGCATTTATTTTTCTCATATACTATCATCAGACCTGTATCTCTGTGACTGAACTGGCGTGAATGAACTTACTGATTTATTTATATTTTTGTTTTGTAGCTTTTGAGTCCGGAAATGGGTCAGATATAACATTTAAATTTCAAAGTCCAATTCCCCTTAAGGCAGGGAAGAACGATATTGCTCTTTTAAGCATGACTGTGGGCTTACAGGTAAGTTACTTCATTTGGTCTTATCCAATCCTCCTTCAAATTAATCTTCAGTTTAGAGGGTGTCTATCTTTTCTGTTAGTCCTTTTTTACATCATGAAGCCAAAACATCAAAATATCTTGAGAAAATAATCATTTCAAGAAAAGAAGAAAGAACACTACTATAAATCTAGAGGCATAACACTTAGTTGGGATTAGCTTCCTTACATTTTAACTATTGACTTGTGGATTTTAAATGTTGCTACTTTACTGCTTGGTGATGAGATTGCAATCATAACTCAATCATCAACCTTCTTTGATCTCATATATTGCAATTTTAACTTCATAGAATGATGCTACCATTAGAACAACATTATTAGATATCATATATTCCAAACTAAACAGTCATTTTCCTCCTCAAACCCTTTCTCTTCTTATTGCCCTCTCCATGAATTTCCCACTCATAGTGGCAGTTTTGGATGGTGGACTAGATGCTATGGCAGTCTTTTTGATGATTCAACTATTGGGAACCCTTTTTCATTAATGCTGGACCACCATCCTGTAGCAATGGATTCCTTAAAAGGGCTACGAGCCCCTGGCTTCTGTTTGCAGAAAAATGTCAGCTTCTGGTTCCACAGTTTCTTTTGCAAGGGAAGTGAGGATTTCTATACAGCAGTTTTTTCAGGCGAGGGAGCATCAGATTTCTCTGTTTTTGGGAAGCTCTGGTGGTGTTGATATGCTTTCATGGTTTCAGGAGCCTATGTAATCATTTACTTGAGGTCTTCGACAGCTTTCTTTTATGGTTCTTGAAGAGTAGCAACTCTGTTGCCCTAGAAAGAACTACCTGAGAATCATCTCTTCCTGTTTGGTTTTTCTTTTCTATAGCCTCCTGCAACATTTGATACCTGTATAGTATCAGTGCAGGGACTGTTTCCTCTGTCCTGTAAAGTAAAGCTTAGATGAGGGATATAAATAGAAGGATGGAAAACTCCTGAAATGGGCATGACCCAGCTGACCCTCATCTTTTAACGTGGGAGGGTGGACATGACATCTTAGGGTGAACCATGACTTTTCACGTACATAAAACAGAAAGAGTTCAAGCAGGTATTGCTAGAAGAAAATAAAGTATGCAAAACGGGCAGCCTGGGGCACTAAGCTCCTGCATATATGCAGGTTCCAGAGAAGAGGCAGACGACAAGGGTCTATAGTATGCAGCCTTAACTTGCATTTTTGCAAGAGTCTGTTTCCAGGCCTTGAACCAGTGACCTCAATGTCACATGATGACAACTCTACCGTTGTGCTTAGTCTCCCCTTCAAGAAAATAAAATATACATAGAGGGAAAAAGAAATAAAAGAAGTTGAATGAAGGACATGCATTAAAGGTCTACAACTTGCTATATTAAGCATTATGAGAACATAATAAAGTAAGATAAGCTTACCTATCAACAAAAGAAATGGATTTTACCATTACTATGAGACGAATATGAGAAATTTAGAGAAATCATACTGTTGTACATGTCTATTGTATCCCACCCCCAACCCCCCCCCCCCCCTCCCCTCCTACACATTCCATGGAGAATTTTGTTTTCACAATCTTCAAGAGTTCAAACTCACAGTATTAATTGAAAATGGTGAGAGTCCAAGAGTGATTAGCCATATTTGTCACAATCATCTTAAACATACTAAGTGTATGCTATCCAACAAAACTCTTCTCCTAGAACTGTTGATGATAAACTGTAACTGATGCACCATGGAGGCAAACCAGATAAACTCTTTCAATGTAACTGCTGATTTACTATAGGAACAATTAGTGGCTCTAATCATAATACTCAAAGTCATCACCATCATCACAATAGTCATGATCTTCCTCTTCAGAACTTAACCACTTTGGAGACCATGTTTTTGAGTTTTTAGGTCATCCTGCTGATTTGACTCACTTTATATTTTCAAATCAGCATCATATCAGAATCTCAGATCAAGTAGAAGCCAACTTTTGAATTCCAATATAATTGAAGAAAAGATTAGAACTAATAGGTTTGAAATTGAGCATTGCTCTAGTAAAAGAAAGCAAAATTCCAGAAAGCTAATCTTTAATAAAATTCATGTTTCTGCATTTATGAATTATCCAAAGTTCATGTTTCAGCACAACATGTTACTTGAACTTTCCAGTGATAATTTTACCTATGGACAATACAATGGATTAAAATATCCAGAATCACACTGAATAGTTGCTTGGTTAAGTCGAGTTTGTAAATTATCAGAATTCTTAGAATTTTCCTTTGCATGAAGATGAGCTTTCTGTTTTTATTTACTGTTATTATGCTCTTCCACTAGAATGCAGGACCTTTTTATGAATGGGTAGGAGCAGGACTCACCAGTGTTAAAGTAGATGGACTCAACAATGGGACACTTGACTTGTCTTCGAACACATGGAGCTATAAGGTAACTGTACATCCTTGTGGCTAGTTAAAGAGTTCACTTTTAGGTGCTATAGTGTGCTCTGAATTGCTTTGCCGAGAGGAATGGATGATACTTAACTACCTTGTCCTCTAACATTAGTCTGCATTAAACTATTTCCTGTGACCTGAGAAGAGCATGAATCACCTAGTTTCAGTATACAGCATTTTGATAAGACTGTGACATTGATCATTGGCTTCCAGATACCCTATACCCATCAAGTCTAACTTGGGACTTATGGCCATGTTAATTGCGCATATAAGCTTGACTAGATTATCCAATTCAAGCTGCTTCTTCTAGTTTGTCCACTTCTATTTGCTTTTACCACCATCAAACCCTTGGCCAGAAACAGGGGTCCGTGTCATGCCTGTTTGTTTGCGTTCTACTTGCTTACACTTGAAATATCAATGGTTTTGGATTCAATAATCAAGGCAGAAGCAGAGTTCCTTCTACAATGCAAACTATATCAGTCTGAGTTTTTATAACGTCTTCCATTGATACTTGAAGAGATGTTTCTCAGTTTATGAAGTTACTGCTTATATGCAGGATCCACAATTACTGGTGCTCTGTATGAGTTTTGTCCTAGAACTTCTGTTGAGGGCTAAATTGTTAGTATGTGAAGTCATTTTGTAGAATCTGATCTTAGAAGAGAGATATCTATGTCACCAGCTTGTGAAGAGGAAGAAGGTTCAGTTTTTCCTGTAGTTTCTCTCCCTTCTCCTCCTTGTTTTCCTCTTCAAAGATTCAAGTGCCCAGAAAATAAACATAGCACCTTGAATGCGAAAGCCTGCCTCATATTGTGTTTTTACTTGTGCCAGAAAAACTATGGACAGCTTAATGACTGCTGAAAATGTCATTTCTTCCCTGTTTTACAGATCGGGTTGGAGGGCGAACATCTAAATATTTACAGGCCAGATGGTTTAGGTAATGTGAAGTGGATATTGACATCTGATCCACCAAAATATCAGCCTCTGACATGGTACAAGGTACTCCCTCTTGGTACATCTGTATTTAGACCAGCATCATGAAGTGGGTGCTAGCCACAATTCAAGATAAATGCCAAATAAATTCTGATTGCATTATGACATAACTGCGATGAACACTTTACTTGGATTGTGGAGCTAGCATTATTTGTTGACTTACAGCTAGGTTTAATTTTACTTTCTTCCTTTTGGCAGTAATGTATTCATCATCATCATCATCATCATCATCATCATCAAGACCTTATACCAATTGGTGGTTGGCCAAATGAATCTTATTCTTCCATTCCCCTCTATTAAGTACCATGCCTTCATTTAGTGCCAAAGTTTTTAAATCTTTTTTCACAACTTTTATCCACGTTCTTGTGGGCCTTGCCCTTTTAGAACCTTCTACTTGCATTGCCTCACTCCTTATAATTGTGCTGTTTTGGGTGTCCTTTGGACATGTTCAAACCATCTAAATCTAATCTCTCTCATCTTGTTACCTATTTGTGCTACCCCTAAGTTTCCTCTAATGTTTTCATTCCTAATTCTATCTTTTGTTGTCTTGCCAGTCATCCATCTCAACATCCTCATTTCTGCCATGCCTATCCTATGAACATGATGTTCCTTAACTGCCAAACACTTTGATCTATAGAGCATGGTAGGCATTGTGGCCATTCTATAAAATTTTCCTTTGAGTGGCACCCGCTAATCACACAAAATTCCAGATGCACATCTCGATTTGTTCCAACCCCCTTGGATTCTCTGGTAACCTCCCTTTTCCTTTTAGTTTGAGTGGCACCCGCTATCACACAAAATTCTAGATGCACATCTCCATTTGTTCCACCCCGCTTGGATTCTCTTGTAACCTCCCTCTCAATCTCTCAATCTCTCCACTCTCATGAATCACTGATCCTAAGTACCAAAAGTGGCCTTTTACGGGGACTTCCTGGTTATCAATCTTAACTGGTTTTCTACTCCTACTCCTCTCCTTTGCTAAAATTGCATTCCATGTATATTCTGTCTTAGTTCGGCTGATTTTAAATTCTTTAGATTCTAATGCTTTTCTCCATAACTTTAGCTTTGTGTTTATGCCCTCCCTTGTCTCATCAATTAAGACTATATCATTTGCAAATAGCATGCACCATGGAATCTCCTCGTGCAGATGTTTTGTTTACTCATCAATAACCATGTGAAAAGGTATGGGGTCAATGCCGATCCTTGGTGTAATGCTACAGTGACCTTTGGCAGTAATGTATTATTTTGTATATTTCAGCATCTGATTAAGATTGTTATGCCAAAAAAGCATCAAACTATGTCTCATGTTTTTTCAAGACAACATGGATGCCTGTTAATGTTCTATAAGTAATTTTGGTGATTATGAAAATTTTGCAGGTGGTTGTGGATCCTCCCTCTGGAGATGACCCGGTTGGACTGGATATGATACACATGGGAAAAGGCCAGGCTTGGCTGAATGGAGAACCAATTGGTAGATATTGGCCTAGAACTAGCTCTATACATGATGAGTGTCATTCAACTTGCAATTACAGAGGCAAATTTATGCCAAATAAATGCAGCAGAGGCTGTGGAGAACCTACTCAAAGATGGTAAGAACGGAAGTGCAAAGAAATAACAAAGA
Source organism: Warburgia ugandensis (assembly GCA_035236585.1). Lineage (NCBI taxonomy): Eukaryota > Viridiplantae > Streptophyta > Magnoliopsida > Canellales > Canellaceae > Warburgia > Warburgia ugandensis. The sequence goes on along the minus strand of CP141129.1, from coordinate 71,856,517 downwards.
TAAAATGGGTTCGCATTTTTTTCCTCACCATTTTATCTAGATGTCAAATTTCTCCTTTAAAGACTTTAGAACCTACGTATTTTTACTGAATCCTAACTGAATAAGATTATCACCCTTGGCGATTCTCCTATGAAGCTATCAGGGACCAACATCTTTTCATAATGTACATCATCACTGCACACAGTTTGTTTTCTCTTCGCTACATTTGTTGATGCAGGCCAATGTTTTCATTCATAAATTCGTAGAATATGGTTCTCCAATTTGTTGTACCACACCCAAATAGAACATTTCCTATCAGCATCACTTGGAATTTCGAACAAAATCTTTGATTGCTCTTTGCAAACATCTTAATTTGTGTTGCAAACCATGACTTTCTGGAGGATATTTAACACATTTAGCTAAACTTTGTTTGGCGATTTCTTCTCAACACCATAATCCAAGTAGTTGCTTCAGTCCCAAATCTTGAATAGACCAATGCAACCATGCTAAGAAAAACCATCATGCCTTAGACTGAAACTAAGTTTTATAGACTTGTAAAGACATGTTACAATATGACCTTATTTCTCTTTCTTTTTTGGCACAGGTACCATGTTCCACGATCATGGTTTCGACCATCTGGAAATGTTCTGGTGATATTTGAAGAGAAGGGTGGAGATCCAACAAGAATTTCATTCTCAAAGCGACGTGTTACTGGTATCTGTGGCCTTGTTTCAGAAGATTATCTTTCTGCAGATTTTGAATCTGCTAGTAGCACAACTGATAAAGATGGTGGAACCAAACCAGTTCTTCATCTAACATGCCTGGAGAATACACTCATTTCTTCTATTAAGTTTGCAAGTTTTGGAAACCCAAACGGAACATGTGGCTCCTACAGCAAGGGAAGCTGCGAAGATCCAGACTCCATATCTGTTGTCAAGAAGGTAAGTTTACTAGTTCATTGATCTTTAGTTTCTTTCTGAATGATATTGATCTTATAGGTTTACTACCAGTCAAAGGAATGTAACATCCTTTATTAGATGTCATCTTGCTTTGTTTGCTTTATTACTTCTTGATCTTGACTTCTTTGATTGGAATCGAACATTATTGACTGTTGCAGATTTGTCTAAACAAAAACAAGTGTACCGTAGTACTGTCAGGGAAGAACTTCAGTAAGGATGTCTGCCCAGGCCTGACCAGAAAGCTTGCTGTTGAAGTAGCATGCAGCTGAAGACAATCAGAAGCTGACTTTCTAGCTTCAGTAGCCAGGTGCTGTTAGCTGCATTGCACAGATGACATAATTGAATACATATTCTTAATCCATTCACGGCATTCAATTTTTACACCGGAGACGCATATTGATTTCCTGGGACGCATGAAGTGATACCTCTTTTGGTGTTAGACTTGTAAGCAATTGAAGTGTTATTGCAAACATATATAGTTCCTCAAAAAAGCGTTTGTTGTATATCATTGTTTGACTACTACGTCTTGATTCTGCATACCCACAATGAATCCTATGCTTCTTTTATCACTTTAGCACTTTCAGTTTTTTCTATTTGGGAATTGTTGTGCAAGTATTTCAAGTTATTCCAGTGAGATGCCAGTTCTGGCGAAACTTTAAGGCCCATTCAGGAGAGTTCACTGCACGTATCAGCATAAAACTGCTGGTTCAACTTGTATGTGAATAAATTGACAGTTCAGGTCAACCAAAGTTGGAATCAACTAAGTGTACTGGGCGTGCATCATTATATTGTAGTGAATTTGCACTCTACTATCCAAATCTTTGCTTATTGTAGTTCATGATCATCTATTTTCTATCCCAAATATGTATTTTGTTTCTGGTACGAGTAAAGAAGTACAAAGGAAACTTCTCACAAATTCTTCTAGATCTATCCAATCCCCTATTGGGATGGAGGGTGCTGACCTTAAACTTTCTACCTTGTGTCAACAAGAGAGGCGAGTCCTTTGGCAAACCACTGGACTACTAGACTTTAAGGGAAATGATGTTTACACATAAGAAGGCTCCCTGTATAATGGATGTACTAGGGGTGGCAATTCGGGTTGGCGGGTTGTGTTTGTGGCAACACGAACACGACATGATTAGAGTTATGGGTCGACACGAACACGACATGATTAATAGTCGTGTCAAAAACCTATGACTCGTACATGACCCGGTTATTAAAAGAATGACACGACACGACCTATGTAACACAATTAATTGACTGAGTCGTGTTGGATACATGACACGAAATGACACAACACGACATGAAACAACTCGATTTTCCTATTACGACTTAGTAAAAAAATTGCTCCCAAGTGAATGGAGCCAAACCAACCACAAAACATAGGACGGTTATTTTACAACCGTCCTATAAAACATAACATATAGGACGGTTGTGAAATAACCGTCCTGTATGTTATGCGTTTTATAGGACAGTTATGTCAGAACCGTCCTATATGTTATGTTTTATAGGACGGTTAGTGCATAACCGTCCTATATTTGTAACATATAGGGAGGTTATACATTAACCGTCCTATACTAATATAGGACGGTTATGCATTAACTGTCCTATTTTTACATAAGAATATAGGACGGTTAAGGACTAACTATCCTATTTTACGCATATGGATATGGTTTATTAGTACTTTACCAATTTGTGAGTGTGACTGTGATGTGCCAGACTTCCAGTGACTAGTCTGCTTGTGCCAGCAAATGGCCTAGCCTTGGCGCCGGCCTGCCTGACAGGGACAGATAGTGTTCTTTCCTCCAATTCCAAACTGGCAAGTGGCAACTGGAGTTAATGAAACTTACACTTCAATCATTTGTCAAATATTTTGAGTCCTTGATGTTAGATCTGATGTGTGGGGCCCCCCTTGTAGTGGCGGGAAAACAAAATGAAAACGTAAAGGTTTAAGTAATTAATAATTATCTAGGCCTACTAAGTTAATCTAGTCTAAGGCAATTGTTTTGTCTTTTTGTATGTAAGTAAGCCCAATTCCCAAATCCAATTATCCAATTGAATTTGAAGTCTTATGCTAAAGCTAAGTTGCTAAAGCGCCCTAGCTTGGCTAGTGGTTGTTTGCTATATGCCTATAACTATAAGTTATAACCTAAGACTTAGCTACACATTCACACTGTCTTTAATTTTCTTATCAATCATTTTAAAATTAGCTACACATTGTCAGTTACAAACTTATAAGTTATACATAGTAGAAAATTAGTTAACCAAGTTTTGTAACTTATACAAGTATAAGTGAAATGAGAGATTAACTAACTGTCATATATTGTATAAAATTATAAATGCTAATGATTTTCTTATGTTAATTTCACATGTCATCACCAATTGATCTAATATATATCTTTTTCATCAAATTCATGAATATCATATATCTAACTTATATAACTCAATATTTGTTTCTCATTTCTAACTCTCAATTGATGATAATAGATTAGGAATAACTCATTTATCCATGATTCATTGATCCATCATTCATGTAGAGTAAAATTTAGTAACTCCCTTAGTAATATCATTCAACATTTGTTTTTTTTTTCTTATGATTATTATTCATTTTACCATCAATGCCACTTCTTTTCATTTTTCACTATAGAGTATAGATCACAATCCATAATTAATTTTAGTTTCACCAAAGTTATCATATCAATATCCCTCTAATTCTCTCTTGATAAGCTTTTGTGTTAATTCAACATATAACTCCTATTCTCTGTTCTGATTCTCACCTCACCTAATGAGTTAATTACATAACTAATAACTATTCCCTTCATATACTCATTATCCACCAATGACATAATTACATAACTCTTTCTATACTAATTCTCAAGGCAATTATTTTGTCTTTTTTATGTAAGTAAGTAAGCTCAAATCCAATTATCCAATTGAATTAGAAGTCTTAAGCTAAAGCCCCTACCCTGGTTGGTTGTTTTCTATAACTATAAGTTATAACCTAAGACTTAGCTACACCTACACACTGTCTTTAATTTTCTTATTAAACATTTTAAGATTAGCTACACATTATCAGTTACAAACTTACAAGTCACACTTAGTACAAAATTAGTTAACCAAGTTTTGTAACTTGTACAAGTACAAGTGAAGTGAGAGATTAACTAATTGTCATATATTGTATAAAATTATACATGCTAATGATTTTCTTATGTTAATTTCACATGTCATTACCAATTGATCTAATATATCTCTTTTTAATCAAATTCATGAATATCATGTATCCAACTCATATAACTCAATATTTGTTTCTTATTTCTAACTCCCAATTGATGATAATAGATTAGGAATAACTCATTCATCCATGATCCATTGATCCATCATTCATGTAGAGTAAAATTTAGTAACTCCCTTAGTAATATCATTTAACATTTGTTTTAATTCAACACATAACTCCTATTCTCTGTTCTCATTCTCACCTCACCTAATGAGTTAATTACATAACTAATAATCATTCCCTTTGGACCCTTCCTATACTTATTATCCACTAATGAGATAATTACATAACTCTTTCTATACTCATTCTCAACTCTCAAGTGACTGAGTTAATTATATAACTGTTTCTATTATCATTCAGTCATTCTTACCTAATGAGTTAATTACATGACTCTTTCTTTACTTATCCTCAACAACTTTTGAATTGAGTATGAGTTACTTACATAACTTTGCTTTTTTAAACTGATCCTCAACTGAGATCAGATGAGTTAAATACATAACACTTACTTTTCTCATCTTCAACCTCAACAACTATTGAATTGAGTATGACAGTATGAATTACTTAGATAACTTTGTTTTTAAGCTAATACTCAACAGAGATGAGTTAATTAAATATATGCTTTGTCTTTTTAAGCTCATCCTTAAGGAAATTAAGACGAGTTAATTACATAACTTTTTCTTTAGTTTATACTTAATAACTACTTTTTTTAAAGCACATCCTCGACTAAGATTAATTAATAACTCTTTCTTTACTCATCCAGTCATCCTCAACTGAGATGAGTTAATTACATATATGCCCTATCTTTTTAAGCTTATCCTTAAGGAAATTAAGATGAGTTAATTACATAACTCTTTCTTTACTCTATACTTAATAACTATTTTTATTCAAGCACATTCTCAACTAAGATTAATTAAATACATAACTCTTATAGCTTATACGACGATTATGCAACAACATGTCAACAACTGTCCTGTACCTTTCTAATAAATAAAATAACCATCCTATATAACTTATAGGACGTTATAAAAAAACCGTCATATATTTCATTATATATATTATAGGACGGTTATTTAAAAGCCATCCTATATTGTTCTATATATTATAAGATAGTTATTTAAAAACTGTCATATATTGTTCTATATATCGTTTTTCACCTTGATCAACCTTAATTTCAAAATTTCAATCTTCCTACTGAGAAGGTGAAAGCAACCATTCCTCTTCAATCTTTCACAGATCTAAGCAAAATAAGGTATGTATTTACGAATTTTACAATCTGTATTTTTTTAAATTTTTTTGTTTTTTGTTAACTATTTTCCATAGATCTTGATGGGTTTTAGTTCTATGTGCATAAGAAACATTCCATTTGAGTTTTATACTTCTTTGCTCTAGATTTGAGTTTGTTTTTAGGTTTTTTACTATTTTTCTGAAAAAATCAGTTATGAAAATAAAAAAAAGTCATTGTTTTTTCATATTTCTTCATTGAAACGTATTTCTATCCACATATAGAGCTTTCCCACATTGTGTATTCATGTGTGATAATGTCTTCATCTTCTTCTTTCTTTTTTTTTTGTAATTTACTGTTATTTTTAATTTTTTTGAAAAAATAAGTTACAAAAATTAGGAAAAAATTGTTATTTTTTATATTTATTAGTTAATACCTATTCTTATCCACACATATAGCTTACTCATGCTTGAATCTTCATGTATTAATGATTTTTAGCTAATTTTTAGCATTTAATCTAATTTTTAGTAATATAGGACGGTTCTTGAAGAAGCATCCTATATAACTTAGTAATATAGGACGGTTCTTGAACCATCCTATATTACATGAGTAATATAAGACGGTTATTCAGGAACCGTCCTATATTACATGAGTAATATAAGATGGTTATTCAGGAACCGTCTTATATTTTCAACCATTCCATAGGTTAGAATCGTGTCAAGGTGATGAGTAAATAGGTCGCATGTCAAACAAGTCGACACCACAGGTCAAATTGATTGACTCGAACACGACACGATTTTTGGCGTGTCATTTTCAGGTCACCCGAAAATGACACGAACACGATAAGACTCGACCTAAACCCGCTAAATTCATATCGGGTTCGAGTTGTGTTATCGTGTTGTGTCATATTTTGCTACTCCTAGGATGTACTAGTAATGCAAGTGTTGTCCACTTGTTCAATGATTAAAACCATTTTATTTGCTAGGCTGCAGGATGAATGAGATGTAGACCAAGCTTTCCTTTTAGTCAAGTGCAGCGTGTTGGTTTGTGAGACTTTGTTGTTCGAGCTATGTTGGAGGTTTAGAATTCCAGTTGGGGTTAAATTTAATCCGGACTCATGCATAGCGTTGCTTAGCAAATAAATAATTTGACTAATTACACAGGCAACACTTAGTAATTTTTCTTCTGTTTCTTCAAAAGCAGGCACAACAGGTATTTTTACCGGCAATAATCTCTCTAGTGGAAAATATTGGCATCAGAATCCGCTTCTTCTTATCACGTTTCATTTAATAATGATACCTCTCCTTTGTTAACGCTTGTCTAATCTTTTTATTTCTTTCTTTGTCAGCCTGAATGGCTATTTGGTTGGCAAGAAATGGACAGAAATTGAGTGCCACTGAAAAAAGGAATTCTTTGTGCCAAGTGTTTTATGCTTTGATATTAAATTATGCTAACTACCCAAAAATTTTACACCATTAATTACTTCCTATAATTGCTAGCCTAAACAAGTTTTTATTTATCTTGCTTTAACTTAGTGTCCCATTTGGTCAGCAAGAAATGGATAAAAATTGAATTTCACAGAAAAAGAACTTTATGTAGAAGGTGTTTTAGGCCTTGAAATTGAATTGTGCTAAATACCCAAAAAATTTCCGTTTATTTCTAAATTTGAGGAAGCTGCTTTACACATCATCAACATAATTCAATATCAAGGTCTTAAGCACCTTGATTTTCGTCCATTTCTTGCCACCTAAACAGGCCCTCCGTGAAAATTCTAGCAATTTAACAAATAAAGAAAAGTTCCAACCCTTAGGGATCACAAGTATAGTCCCAGAATTGTCAATATAATTGAATATTTTTCAAAAGAATCTAGACTTCTTTTGTCCCAACTTTTCCGCAACGATTGAAAAATTCTTATATATTTTATATTCAAAGCAAAAGTTAAAAAATTAGCACGAATCTACGTAATAAAACTCAAATTTTAATTAAATGATCAAATATTGTTTATAAATCTAGTTAAAGATTCAAACTAAAGCTTAAAACTCATATATCAAAATTACTTTTTCACCAATTTTTTTCTCAAAATTTTCATTAACATTTGCATAATGTTTTGAATATTTGCCATGCCAATTCATTCCCAAATCAGAACCTTGTAAGTGTGATGACAAGGGCTTGGTGGTTAAAGGGTGAATTATCAATTTTGGTTCTGAATTTGTGGTATATTTGTTGAATTTTGTTTATGGGAAAATGGTGACAAGGGCCAAAATATGATGGCAAGTCATATTTCATTATAGTGCGTGGTAGAGGGAGTGCCATGTGGACTTGAGCCAAGAAAATCAAGCACCGGGAACCATCAACCAATTAGAAAACAGATATGGATGTCGTTGGATGATATGAGGATATCCTTAGATAACACTACCACTTCCTATTTAAGCCAACCTTGCAGCGGCTGCAATACTCATCTCCACCTTCTCTCTATTATTCACACAGACACAGACTGGCAGTATGGCTGCTTCAATGGCTCTTTCCTCTAGCACATTCGCCGGGAAGGCCCTCAACCTCGCTCCATCTTCCTCTGAACTCCTCGGAGAAGGAAGAGTCACCATGAGAAAGACTGTTGGCAGGCCTAAACCCGTGTCTACCAGCAGCCCATGGTACGGCCCAGACCGAGTCAAGTACTTGGGCCCATTCTCAGGCGAGCCCCCATCCTACCTCACCGGAGAATTTCCCGGCGACTACGGCTGGGATACTGCCGGACTCTCAGCTGACCCAGAGACATTCGCCAAGAACAGAGAGCTTGAGGTGATCCACTGCAGGTGGGCCATGCTTGGAGCACTTGGATGTGTCTTCCCCGAACTACTTGCTCGCAACGGCGTCAAATTCGGCGAGGCAGTGTGGTTCAAGGCCGGCGCACAAATCTTCAGCGAAGGTGGTCTTGACTACTTGGGCAACCCCAACTTGGTTCATGCACAGAGCATTTTGGCTATCTGGGCCACTCAGGTCATTCTAATGGGCGCCGTTGAGGGCTACCGCATTGCCGGTGGCCCGCTTGGCGAAGTTACCGACCCACTCTACCCTGGTGGCAGCTTTGACCCATTGGGTTTGGCTGATGATCCGGAGGCATTTGCGGAGTTGAAGGTGAAGGAGATTAAGAATGGTCGATTGGCTATGTTCTCTATGTTTGGCTTCTTCGTTCAAGCCATTGTCACTGGCAAGGGACCACTCGAGAACTTGGCAGACCATCTGGCGGATCCCGTCAACAACAATGCTTGGGCCTATGCCACCAACTTCGTCCCCGGCAAGTGAGAAACTGGAACCGACGTCAATCATCTGCTTCTCTCCTCATTTTGATTGGATGGGCAGTGATGATCCACCGAGTGGTGTTGTGAGAAATCGTGTCAGTGAACATTATAATGTAAATTGTATCCATGATGATTGCAAGCTAAATGAATGGAAAGACTAAGATTTTTCATTTGTCTTGTGCCTAGCTGTTCCATCTCTTCAATTCAGGCCTGTGCCTAGCAACATACTGGGCTGAACGAATTTGAATGTGTAACAAAGAGCCTTTGTTGTTGTGGTTGTATGGCTAGTACATGATCTTGTCTCTAGTCTTGAGATCCCTAGAACTGTTGGTCTCCCAGTTGCAAGACAGCATAAAATGGGCAGCCTAGAAGGGGCAGACGACAAAGGGTCTATAATATGTAGCCTTATCTTGCATTTTGCAAGAGGCTGTTTCCATGTCTCAAACCCCACTCCATCATTGCACGAATATTCCCTTTCCAACAAAAACTAAAAATCAAGCTTATAAAACACCCAATTCACTGCATTTTACAACTAACAAATTTAAAAAAAAAGCAGCCCCTGATATATATTGGAATATGCAGCATTCTGTAAGTACAAAGAAAAGCATACAAAAGCATGACGAGAGAAACATGCCCCTAAAAACCATGGAAGTAAACAGACGAATTCTAAACCTGAATTTCATCTATGTCTGCAATGGATTGATATTTGTGCTTTATAAGCACATCTTTGGTCAGCCTTACAATCCCCAACCAAACAAGAAATCTCTCCTTGATTCACGTCTACTAGAGAATCCAACTAAAGCTTTCTCCCCAAAGAAGAATTCACTTTCTGTACTGCTTACAAGCTAGACAGCTCCAATACTGTTCCCACTCTAACCACCTTTCTCCCCGATTCCATCAATCTTCCTCATCAGTAATTTTTCGCTTTCTCGAAGCCGAACTTCTCAGAGCTAATTCACATTCCTCTTTCTCCAGCTCCACATCTTCTCCGCCATCATCAACCTTCTCCTTCTTAACATTTTCCCCCAAACATTCACAAACTCCACATTTTCCCCCACCCAAATCTTCCTGTTCATTCTCACAAACAAATCTCCGAACTCGTCGCAACCGTCGAAAAATCCTGACACCTTCCTCCACCCACTCAATTTGTTCCTTCCCAAGATCCAAAACCTCCTCCTCTGCATCATCATACTGAACCAAATGCATCCCAGATTTCTCCTCAAATGACCTAACACAACCTTCAGACCAGCTTTTGCTCCTAAAAACCCTGATTCTCTTCCCTACAACTTCTTCCGAGTAAATATTCTTTCTCGAATTCGGTCCAATTACTAAAAGAGGCTTTTTCAGGTTTTCTTTAGGAGGATTTGGCTGAGGGTTATAGTTGGGATTTTCTTTCTGATGACCAGATGAATCTGAAGGTAGGGAAATAGGAGATTTACCTCGAGAGAAGAAGGAAGTGATCTGGGATTGCTGATTAACAATCGGAGATCTGCCATTGCTTTGAAGACGAGAAGGCGCCATCGATTTGCAGAGAAGTTTAGGGTCTTGAGGAGTAAGATCTGGTTATTAACAAAAGAAAGGGGAGAGAGAATATGAAGCTGTTGGCAGCGGATTCAAAGTTCTCGCGGGAAATTTTCAAAAGAAACAGGTTCGGAATGCATATCAAAAACACACAGCGCGCCAAAACAGCTCTTGAATGCACAGTAGAAATTTCCTTATTACGATGCCAGAATTTAGAAGGGGAGCCTTGGTGCAAATGTAAAAGTTGTTGTCACATGACCTTGAGGTTACGGGTTTAAGGCATGGAATTGGTTTCTCACAAAATGCAAAGTAAGGTTGTCTATTATAGGCTCTTGTGGTTTGTCCCTTCCTTGGACCCCACATAAGTGGCAGCTTCGTGGACTAGGGGCTGCCCACGATTGCCATAATTTTCCTCGAAAAATATTAAAAAGGGCAATTGGTAAGGACGGACCATAAGGGTCTATAGTAAACAGCTTTATCTCGAGCTTGTGATCTCAAGGTCACATGACGACAATTCTATTAATAATGAAGGACAGCCCTGGTGCATGAAGTTCTTGCCTATGCAGGGTTTGGGGAAGGGGCAGACCACAAAGGCATCAGTGATCATAACCATTATTAGTGGCTTAAATTGACGTGGAAGCTATTGCATCAGTGACCATAACCATTCATATGATATTTGCACTCGAATGCGATTGGTCAGGTTGAAATCGCCGCCTTCCTTTGGCTAGGGACTAAATTTTGGAGAGTTTGAGTGATTTCATTTCATGACAGAAAGATCCTTTCAATGTTTATATAATCCACCGAATGAAGACAAAATCAAGGTGCATTACTAGGCTGAACTGTTATGGGCGAGACCAATGCCACCAGAAATACCCTGCAGAATAGGAACATAAACCAAAAGCCTCTAAAAATATGCAGTAATATGTATGAATTTTTCTTTTTCCTCTTTTACCATTTTTCCACTATTATTTCCATATTATACTTTTTAAATGATTCAAGGCAAGGCTGTGTACTATTGACCCTTGTGGTCTGCCACTTCTCTAAACCCTGTATATGTGGGAGTTTCATGTACCCCAGCTGCCCTTTATCTTCCTAATATTTCCTTTGTTCTTGGAACACAGTTTCTTAAAACTTCAACATCTCTCCAACTCACCTTCATTTTCCCCTGCACATTTTGCTTCCATTTCGTGTTTCTGTCCTGAATTCATTTCCCAGCCTGGTAACTGTTGGTGAGGGACATCCTTTGGAACCTGGACTGCACTTACAGACATGATATGTTCCAACCATCAACATCCTACGACATTGCCATGAAATCGTTGTTAAATAATAGAATAGAACACATTGTACAACTCTCTCTCTCTCTCTCTCTCTCTCTTGCATGTGCATGTGCCGATTTTCAATCTCCTCTCTGTGTGTATATTATCTTTGTCTGCAAATCTGCACTGTATAATGTATTTTTCATATGCAGGTTTCGTCAAACATTGGTTAGTACAGCAATGGTTTGTTGTTGGATGATTAAGTCCTCACTATTTTTGCATATGGTTACTCCTATACAACTTATAAACATTTTAGAAACTTCAGTATTTTTACCTCTTTCCAAAGTTATTCCATGCTTACAAAGTGCTCCTACAGCTTCTCTCTTGCCTCTGTTTCTTTCGAACTAGTAACCCAAGTATATTTTGAATAGTAAACATGCTCCAAGTAGAAGGGGGGCCTTGGTGCAACGGTAGAGTTGTCATCGTGTGACTTTGAGGTCATGGATTTGAGGTATGGAAACAGCCTCTTGCAAAAGGCAAGTTAAGGCTGTGTACTATTGACCCGTGTCATCCACTCTTCATGCACCGGGCTGCTCTTTTTAAACATGTTCCAAGTAGTGTTGTTTCATGGCTTTTGGAGATATTACTCCTCCAGGAAATTATCCCTGCAGAAACCTTATCAATAAATCTTTTCCCTCCGAAAGACTTCGCCTTCTATCATAATATAGTCACATACAATTAATAAGGCAGCCCGTGATAAGCAAGACCTTGATATGTGATTTGGATGTGTTAGATTCAACTAATGTCTTGACACTATTACTGCCAAGTCTTTTGGGTTGCAGTATCTGTTTCCTAGGAAAATATTATTGTACCAATTTTCTAAAAAGGAACATATTTACAAAATGTATTGAAGGAAAGCGTTTCCTAAGTTTAGAGACAAGTTTCTTACCCTCTCACATTTCTGTTTCATGCCACGGGTTTAAGGCGTGGAATCAGCCTCTTGTAAAGTGCAAGGTAAGGCTGCCTACTATAAGCCCTTGTGGTCCACCCCTTCCTCGAACCCTGCATAGGATGGAGCTTCGTGCACCGGGGCTGCCCTTTTTGCTTTCCAGAAAGCCTTGTTGTATTTTAAGGAACTAGTTTCTTGTCTCTCTATTGAAGGCTTTTTTTTTTTTTTTTTTTTTTAACCTTTTCCATTATATTTATAGCTATTTAAACTTATAAGAAAAAATATGGTGAAAAAAAATGTAATTTTTATGTTAAGTACATACGAATATGACAATGGGAAAAGGATACAGATGCCAATTTCTATTGTAAATCAAAGATGGCTGCCTATTCTTCGAAAATCAGAGTATAAGCTCAAGTGGACTGGTGGAACATCCACTTGTGAACTTGAATATTAGTATTGGCATTTGTGATCACATAGTAAGAAAATGAAATTGTAGGACTACATCATAGACACTACCAGAAAAGCTGCAAAGAGACTGCAATCTGCTCACTAAAGAAAACAAAGGAAAAAAGAAGTTAACTGTGGATTATAGCTAGAAGGCCGCAACGGTAAAAGTTGTCTTCATGTGACCTTGAGGTCATGGGTTCAAAATGTGAAAACTGCCTCTTGTAAAATATAAGATAAAGTTGTGTACTTTAGGCTCTTGTAGTTTACCCCTTCCCCGAACCTCGCATAGGTGGGAGCTTGGCACACCATGGCTGCTTTTTTAACTGTGGACTACAGCTAGAGAAGAATGATGAATAATAAACGACATAAAATACTGGAAAGAAGAAATCTAGTCGATTTTGACTGCTTATTCTTATTTTGAAACTTGATGAAAGTGTTTGCAGATGTGGACAGCAGGCAGATTATGAACCGGTTCAGACTTTGATGCTGGAGCATCGGCATTACTATTCTAGAATTGCCAACGTCAGATTTTGATCCACCAGCTCCTTGCTATGCATTTAAGACTGCCGCTTACAATATGCTGTAGTTTGCGTGCTCATGATTGACTCGTCTCGTCTCCATGTCTCAGCCAAATACATGCTTGCTCGTTACGTCGACCCCTAATTTATTAGAGACAAGAAATGAAGATAAATTTTCTCGTCTGATTTCTTTATCATCCTCGGTTGAAATTGTATATCTTGGGCAGCTGAATGAAGGAGAATGAGAGCCATCTGTTGAGAGTTACCAAAATCTTATGCTTCCAATTGTGTGCCAATTGTATTCTTTCCTTTTCTTTTTGGGTTTACTGTTGTATACAAGAGATGAAGGGGAGCCTTGGCACAACAGTAAAGTTGTTGTCGAGTGATCTTGAGGTCACAGGTTCAAGGTGTGGAAACAGCTTTTTGCAAAATGTAAGGTAAGGTTATGTATTATTAACCCTTGTGGTCTGCCCCTTCCCTAGACCCTGCATACGCTGAAGCTTCGTGCACTGGACCCCACATACCTTTTTGTATTTGTTGTGTACAAATACAATAAGATTTATTGTCTATAGATTGGGTTTGTCATTATCTGCCAAAGTTAACATATTAGATCATGCCCACATGGCCCATGTGTGGCAAAAAACGCACCTCTTGAAATGCATTTTTAAGATAAAACTACCAATGATTTAAAAGGTTTAAGAAAATAACAAAGAAGCTTAGAGAATTTTCAAAAGAAAGAAAAAAGGATTTGTGGCTATAAAATATATTTACATTTGAATGAAAGAGAACTAAGTGAGTAAGGTATGCAAACTTGGGTGCCTACTACAATAATAATTTGGTTGGCTCGTCTATATGGTAGAGTTAAAAGGATCACATTTTCATTTTCGATGGGGTCTACATGGTTGGTAGATTGCGCCTGCTTTATCATGGCTTAGATTGAGTGCTTTCACTCATTACCCATGCATATTACCAGAGATGATAGTTCAACTTGGCATCGAGCTACGAGCCACTTCTTCCTTGACTATGGGTGGCGTGATGCTGCTGGGCATGGTCCTCTATATGATGACTTCTCGTACCCTTCCCCGGCTATCAATTTCGATATGGAACTGCGTCTATTGAGACGGAGGTTAAGCTTTGTTATGTTGTGTACAAGCGCTCTTTGTTAACCCGTCTGGTGCGCAGCTGTATGCCTGTATAGGTGGTCCCCACGCGGGGAGCTCTTGGGCCTTTTCCGCTCGACCGCACCTACATGACTTTTTTTTTTAGATATGAATCTAAACATTTGAATTCCTCAACCTGCTAGCACTAGATCTGCTTCCACTGATGTGCCATCAATTGGACTTGCTTCCACCTATTACTCTGTTGCTTCTAATAGATCTATTGGGTCAAGTTCATTAGCTTGGGCAACTGGATCAACAGGTAGAGTTTGGATTGTGATTTCCAAAATGAGTCCTGGTAAGAGTAGATGCTCTCAAGCGTCCTGAGGACTAGAGGCTGCCCTGATCAATTTTTTTTTTCTTTCTTTTTTTAAGATCTGAGTCGTTCATTATACGCAGGGCAAATGCACATAGTACTCTAACCTCCTGATATAGGTTAATGATTCTAAAAAAAGAGCTCGTAAAGATCAAAGTGAAGCTAGGATGGAGAACAGGAGCAAAGATCACGTTTAAGGCATTGGGGATGAACTACCTGGCACCCTTCCAGCGATGTTATATTCATTATTTCGGAGAAACCACATAATTTGTTCAAGAGATATGGTAGTGACTTGATTTTGACATTAGAAATCCCACTAGTTAAAGCTCTTAGGTGGGAGAACATGAACTGTTCCATTGAAGATGTCATCCACCCTATATATGAAAAAGTCATCAAAGGACAAGGCATGCATGATATCAGAGATCTATTTGATCCTTCAAATAGAATTGGCTTGCTAATCAAATTTCAAGTCAATTTTCCAGAACGCTTGAGCCAACAACAGTGGTCAGAAATCTTTGATCTTCTTAAAGATAGTGGTTAAATGATAACCATATTTGTTTTTGATATTATGCTGGTTTTTTCATTCTCTATTTGTATTTACATACAATATAAATACCCCGGCACACAAAGCTCCCTCCTATATAGGGTTCAGGGAAGGGGCGGATTATAAGGATCTACAATATGCAATGACACTTTTCACGTGTGATACAAATACCTTACTTAGTTCTCTTTCATTCAAATGTAAATATATTTTATAGCCACAAATCCTTTTTTTTTTCTTTTGAAAATTCTCTAAGCTTCTTTGTTATTTTCTTAAACCTTTTGTACTTAATTTGTCTTGACAATAAATCAATTTAAATCATTGGTAGTTTTATCTTAAACATGCTTTTCAAGAGGTGTGTTTTTGCCACACATGGGCCATGTGGGCATGATCTAATATGTTAACTTGGCACATAATGACAAACCCAATCTATTGACAATAATCTTATTTTTATTGGACATTCCTTTATTCTCAAAAAACCCTCTTTTAGGGATTTATAAGAAAAATGTAAACCACTGTCTTTAAGTGAATTATAGCCGTCCATGAAAGAGAAGTGATACATGTAGGAGCCCTCACTACTTAGGAGCTTTCTTAAGAAGACACTCGACAGTTTAACTTAGGGCTGGTTAAGATGACATGTGACTTGTAGAGCATGATCCTAAGCTATGAGTATATATTGCTTTTGACTTTTTTTCCAGCTAATCACATGTCATCTGTACTTTACAGATCATTAAATAGTTGAAACTTCCTATGAAATATCTGTCGGCATTGGTTCAAAGCAAGTTAACTATTAGTGATGTGCAAGTTTATTGGCATATGTTAAACAATTCAAAAGTGTACTTCTTCTTTGATCAAGAAAGTGCTTTGCTTGGTAGTCTAACTCTACTTAGGACTGTTTGTTGGGATAAAAATTAAGCTGTTTTGATTGTATCCTTAAAGCATAGATAAATCTAAAATTACAAGGGACGAATTAAGCTCGTGGTTGCTTGTTTTGAAATAATTTTATCTATGTTTTTAGGCTGCAAATAGCAAAGAAAATGTTCAATTCTCTTTTCTTTAAAAAAAAATGAAGGAGAGGCAATTCACTGTTCTACAATAGCTTAATCCATGATTCTGTTCCCGTCGCAAACAGCCCATCATCCCCTGGGGCAAATATCCAATCATTCTGTTCTCATTCTCTGAGAGAGAGAGAGAGAGAGAGAGAGAGAGAGAGAGAGGGGCTGGTCTGGGCGTCGATGATGAAGAGACCAAGAGCATCGAAACCTCCGAAACTCCCAGCCAAAAAGCCACCAGCTCCTTCTTCAACACCCCCATTGGACATCAAAGTCCCAATCCACTTCCTCTCCCTAAAAGACCACGCAAAACCATCCAACCAATCTTCCAAAACCAGAAAAAATCTCATCCCCCAACTCTCAATTCACCACAATCTTCAATCCCCTTCACCCAAATCCTGGCAACCACTCAACGTTGCCCTCTCTGAGCTCTCATTGCCCCTCACGTTCCCAACAGGCCAAACCTTCACCTGGAAACAAACTGGTCCAACCCAATTCACAGGCCCCATCAATTCCCACCTAATTTCCCTTAAACACTCCTCTGAAACCAGCGACGAGGTCGCCTACTTTATCCACCACTCCCCTGACCCTTTAAAAGCCAAGATTGCTCTCCACGAATACCTCAATCTTGGCATTTCCCTTGGAAAATTGTATGAGAAATTCTCAGCATCTGATTTGAGGTTTGCCGAATTGGCACCGCATTTACCCGGTGCCCGGGTGCTCAGGCAGGACCCTTTGGATTGTTTGTTTCAGTTTTTATGTTCTTCCAATAATAACATTGGTAGGATTACTAAGATGGTTGGTTTTCTTTCTTCACATGGTGAGTATCTGGGGACTGTTGGGGGATTCGATTTTTATGAGTTCCCGTCTTTGGAGCGCTTGTCGAGGATCTCGGAGGAGCAGCTTCGGGAGGCTGGGTTTGGGTACAGGTTGGTTCGTTTGATATTATGCTTTTCTTTGGTTTGTGATGTTTAGTTCTTGCTTTTATTGTATTTTTTGGTGGAAATGAAGATTGTCATGTGTTTTGATTCACGAAATTGGAATGTGGAGTAGAAAAACTGTTAACTGAATTTGCTTAGCTCAATGAGAGAATTATGCTTGAAGAATTTTGGAACATAATAAACTCGGCCGATGTTCAAGATGCTTCTATCATTTCTAATACACCCTAATGCACTACACTTTCTGTAACCAATGACTGTGTCAGGGATTGGCTTGGACTATTCTTACACTTGTTCTCTGTGGAATGCTTAATCACTTGGGAGCATCAAACAGAAATCTATAGAGTGATTCTAGGTAAACATGCAAATGCTTGGGTGTGCACATAATGGGTAGAACCTTTATTATATGCTTGATAGTATTAAAATGTACTTACGTTATTATATAACCCTAATGTTAGTAATGCCTGAATGCTTGGCATTATTCCTTAAGTTCCTGATGTAGGGTTGGTATCTTTCTGCATTTTTGTAGCTAGAAATGCTGTTGAATTGAAAACTTTCATGGATTAAATAGGTATCTAACTGATGTTCCTTGTTTGTGCACGAAATTAAGCAACAACATAAAGTGCGAGTTATTCAAGACTGCAGGGAAACATTGACGGGATGAAACAAAGACAAGTTCATATGGTATTGTTTAGCTGATTTAGATAAAAAAGTTATGCTAATCAATTTCATTCTATGTTAGCTTGTTTGTATGATGGAGTTATCTGTTGTCTTTCACATGAGGACTAAGGTTCCTAATAGCATTCTAATTTTTCTTTATGTGCACCAAGGAGATAAATAACATGAAGAGTCTCGGGCAATTGTCATAAGCTACAAAAAAATAAGCATAGTAATCAACTTGGACAAAAAATTTACCTCAAGCCTATATCTAAAATTCCAGATGTTCAACACTATTGCTCTTCTTTCTAACCGAGAAAAAGAAAGTGGAACATAGAGCATCTTTGAGAACGTGTAATTTAAGAAACAATTTATTTACAGACTCCCTTGGTGTTCTTTTTGCTGTATTTACTTCTCTCATCATGATCAAAATGCTTCCCTTCCATTAATTCTTTTTCTTTCAGAGCCAGTTTTTACTGCTTGTTGATTTCATTCTGGTTAATGATGAGCAGGGCCAAATACATAGTTGGTGCAGTTAAGGCTTTACAATCAAAGCCAGGTGGAGGTGCAGAGTGGCTTGCTTCACTTCGTAACTTGGAGCTCCATGAGGTGATTGATGCGCTTTGTACTCTGCCTGGAGTTGGGCCCAAGGTAGCTGCATGCATCTCTCTTTTCTCTCTTGACCAGCACCATGCTATTCCTGTTGATACCCATGTGTGGCAGGTGCGTTTTCTCAACTTTCCCGTAGTCCAATAAATGAGTTTCAGAGAGTTGTAGCTCCTTTTTCAAGTCCAGGACAAAGTGCCCAACTAACAGAGACATTGTGATACAAACTTCTTTCTGATTAAAGGTCATGTTTATCATATGATCATAACACATAGTGCCCCATGAATCTGGATTTGTGAACGGGTGCATAAGGAATCATAAATTTTTAGAAACACATGAAGTTCTTGTTGTATTTTTGCTCATGGAAATCAAATTGGTAAATTTGTTTCTGCAAATTTTGGCCCGTCATGAGTGATATTTTTTATTCTCTTGCTGTCATTGCATGTGTCAGTACCATCTCATGGATGTGCATATTGATGGCATTTGATGTAGGATATGTCAAACATGGAAAATCTCTGTGTTGCTATTCCAATTAATATTATTACAAGGAAAAGATACATGTCAGATAATTCATTCAATGATCAGTATCCAGTTCAGGCAGTTCGAACCTAGAAGTGGCCAAAAACTAAGCAATTTTGTGGTAGTTAACGAGGGTGTTGGTTAGAACAAGAAATATGTCAAGATCATATATATTAGTTGCCACATCTAAATCTTATTAACTGCTAAGAAGAAACTATTCAAATTACAGATGCACCACTCACAAAATAGATAAAGAAAAAGGGGGAAAAAAGAAAAGCTGAAAATATGCCTGAAAGATAGGTAAAATATACTTTACTGGTCCTAAGCTGGTGGATATATATATGTTCCTGGGTTCGTAAAAGTCTCATGCAGCTGACTTTTCCAACTATCTGGTAGTATGCAAGTTGATATTTTTTCCGTCTGACATGGAAATACTACCACCTTTGTTACTTTTCATGAGAAAATTGGTAATTGATGTAATGTCTTCTGCTTTTGTGAAGCATGTCTAACCACAAATATCGTTTATCACCCAAATGGTAATGGAAAATCTCAGGATTTCCTTACTGCAATAGGAAAGTGCAATCTATTTATATCTCACCCAATTTCGTATGGAAACCTGCCATAAATATCTATTAGAGAAAAATTCTTTATTTTTTGGATTCTGCATGTCATCTGCATTACTAACTTTAGACTGAAGAGGCTTATCTTTATTCAGTGATGTTGGACTGCTAATTTTGGTGTTGTTCTGATGTGCTCTTCTGTTCTATGTTGTGGGGCATATGAAGATTGCAACTCGGTACATCACGCCAGAGCTTTCAGCTGCACGTCTAACGCCTGCTCACTGCAGCCGTGTAGCAGAGGCATTTGTGAACAAATATGGAAAATATGCTGGTTGGGCCCAGACTGTGCTTTTTATCAGTGAACTACCATCTCATAAGGGTCTTCTACCGTTACATTTATGCTCAGTTAAGGAAACTAAAATAAAATCTACTACTAAACAGGAAAGGAGGAAGCCGAAAGTGTCAATTGAGGTCTTGTCTGATGATTCATGAACTTTTGTTGCAGCCATCAGATGCATATGACCAAGTTACTTGTTGACATCGGTAAGGTTATTTTATTCTTTTATGAATTGGCTGATGCGTGGCTTTATTATTCTGGTTTGAAATTCAGGGAGTAAGGGCTCTTTAAGCTGCAATCTTAGTTCAGTTATACTAAATTAGGAGAACATGTTTCATAGAATAAAGGGTTTTATGAAAAAATGCCATTACATTTTGGCATTTTTGCAAAAAAGTCCAACGTTTTTTAAGTTTTGCAAAATTGCCACAAAGTTTTCCTCAGCTTTCCAAAATTTCCATTTTGTTAGTTTTCCATCCTGTTAGTTTTTACGAAATTTCAGTATTACCATTCTCTATTTGGAATTCGAGTTGTATAATTTAGAATCGTAACCTATGATTAAGTTACCGACTTTGGCCACTAAGTTGAATAACTTCCCGATGGCAAGTCTCCATGAAACTTAGTATCTAGCACAATTCGATAACAAGGACTCTAATGGTACGGCCAGATTTCAACAAAAACCAACCAATAGTGAGATATTCAATCGCAAACATACTGTGTTCACCAACCTGCACAAGAGTACTTGGTAAGCTTCTTCAATGAAATTCAATAGTTTAAACTTTAATTTCTCACTTAAAACTGATATAAAACTCTCCATAACTCAAATTAGAACATAATTAATGCTTTGGATCAATAAAAACACACAATAAATTAAAGAGAAATTCAAGTCTAAATCATAAGCAAAATACTGTTACTGTTCACGCAAACAGTGACAAAGTAGCAGATTTTAAGCTTTTTGCTCGATGCCTTTTTGAATGAAATTTGGAAATCTAAGACTTGGGCCTTCTTCTTCTTAGTGTCTTCTATCTAGCGCAATCAATTTCAGAGATTTCTGTTGATTAACAAAGTGAAAAAATACGCACAAAGTCCTCTTGTTCACCATCATCCGTTTGCTGGAAGGGTAATATCAGAATTTCGAAAAAACTAACTGAGAAGGAAGATGAAAAACTAACAGATTGGCAATTTTGCAAAGTTAAAGAAAACCTAATGGCAAATTTGCAAGATTCAAAAAATATTGGACGTTTTGGCAAAAATGCCAAAATGTAATGCCATTTTTGCAAAAAACCCTAGAATATACTGTCTATGTTTAAGATATTCTCTGTTCTAAGTTATAC
The DNA here is from genome assembly GCA_035236585.1 of Warburgia ugandensis. Taxonomy (NCBI): domain Eukaryota; kingdom Viridiplantae; phylum Streptophyta; class Magnoliopsida; order Canellales; family Canellaceae; genus Warburgia; species Warburgia ugandensis. The sequence continues at coordinate 71,835,079 of CP141129.1, read as the reverse complement.
ATAACTTTCTATTTGCCTTAATCTAAGATTTTCATTTTGCTTTTGCAGATTATTGAAAAGAATTATTGTTGCCTGTGGTGGCTATGATCTCATGCAGTCGGTAATTTAAACTGGATTTGGTTTATGTAGCATTTAGCTAGGTACTTAGGTTTCTTTCCTTTGGTTGCACTGGCATAAGTTTTATTTTTGTAGTGATGATTCAGTTGTTCATCATTGAGAGCCCCCTTGTTAACCAGTGAAGCATGTATATGGTATTACCTTCATGCAACCACGCACAAAGGAGGGTCTTAGGATAAAATTTAGCATATGATCTGGCTGAGCACTCTCAGATGTGGCCTATGCTGGAGAGAAGTTTTGGTCAGATATCCTTGGCGACTGATGAATATTATGGAGATTATTTTTTTTTTCATTGACGCACCACATTCCTGTAGCTTATATTGATGAATTGGACCTCAAACTGGGGCAATTTTGGAAAGATTTCTTTCATAAAATAAGATTTTATGTATTGAAGCTGCCACCTGGTTACTGAGATGCATTTCGTTGCACGTTTAATGAGGTCTTAAGAAGTGGGTTTTTGGTTTACTGGCTCCATAGATAAATGAGAAACACTCTTTCAGCAATTGTATATATTTACACTGTGATGCTACAATAATCAAGGGGGTATTTATTTCCACTCATCTATATTGAGAAGGTTGAAGCTTGTTGGGGTCCGGAGTTCCATTTTTGTTAAGAATGCTGCATTTCCATGTTTCAAAGCATTGGCCTTTATATCTTGGTGCTGTCCTTATATTGGCTGGACTAATTTGTACAGCTAGAGAAGTTGAAAACAAAGAGATCACCCCTGCTAGTACTATACAAAATGGACTACAGATGCCACCTTATGCCAGCAGAAGGTTTATGCTTGTAGTGTTCCTTTTATTCTTCGAATAGACAAAGATTCAGAATGTATTCCTGAGTCTTTCTCAAATTAGAAGTTGATCTGCCACAAATCAAACATGGTGAAATAAATGTCCAGATTTAAATTGGTTCAATAGACGACTAACATACTTCCATTTGTGTGCCTAATGGTTTCTCATTCGAGCCTGACTGTGACTGAGTCTTTATCTGAGTTAGATGTTTGGTTGGTGAGTTGATCACTTTATTTGATTGTTTTGTTTTCTATATGGTTGTCTCCATTCGGTTTCTTTGGCGTTAGCCTAGCTATTCTAAAAAATTCTTCATTTGCTGTTGAGTAAAAAAGACAATTCAACAAAATTTACATGGTCTTAGTGGTGCTTGACATAGGGTGAGTTGGCTTGAGATGAGGCGGCACATATCACTGTTAATGGTGATTAAGGTGGGTTCAGAGTTAGCGATATCTCTTCATCTTACTGTTGGTGGTGCTTGAGATGAAAATAATCTCATTGCAGCTCACTGTTAGTGGTGTTGGATATGAGATGAGAAATCCACTCTCAACCTAGCTCACCATTAGTGGTTTGCGTTGGGCCATTTCCTAATACTGATCCTATTGCCTTTACTCCTACTGTCCTACCATCAAGATTGGCAAGAGCAGCGGATTCAATAGCAGGAGAGTCGTGAAAACAGCTAAGAGCAGCGGCACTAGCTAGATTTGACATTCTACTGGGCAAGGGTAAGTGGAGCCGAGATGGCAAATCAATCGAGCAGTCTATTGCGCTAACGGTAATGGATGAAAAGGAAGAGACATTTAGGACAAAAGGGGTTTCACTTCATCCCAAGACACATCATATCCAGCTTCATCATTGAACATGGGAACCATTCCTAGTGTGGAAGAGAGGCATTTCTTCTCATCTCAAAATTTCACCCCTACCCAATATCTTGCTTCAGATGAGATGAAAATTCCAACTCATCTCAAGTTCTCAACCCATCTCAGCTTATAGCAAGTGATATTTCTAGTCATCTCAATTCATCTCATATCTCATTCCAACCTATTTCAAGTCATCTCAAGCCCGATTGCATCTCATCTCAAACTAGCTCACTGCATCTTAAGCACCACTAACACCATGTAAGACTTTCTTCAGGAGATCTAATTTTGATGGGTTCGGCCAATGGATTCAATTACATCCACACTAAATCATCAGCTGAGGAAGCCAATGTTATATCCAAAGCGCTGAAGAGCCACCGTCTTTCTAAGGTTTTGGGCTCGGAAGCTACGTACTGAGATGCTTCCAAGCTTATTATGAATGCAACAAGATTAGTAAAACATAGTATGAAAAAGCAGAGCATAAACTCGGAACCCGGCCAAGTCTTACTACTACTGGTGGATTGTAATTATATTTCTGCAGTTTCTGAATTTTCCAACAGAAGGGAGCCTTGTCAAAATGTAAAATTGTCGTTGGGGGACTTTGAAGTTGCAGATTTAAGACGTGAAAACAGTCTTTTGCAACATGCAAGGTAAGATTACATACTATAAACCTTTGTAGTCTGCCCTTTCCCGGAACCCTATATAAAGAGAGCTTTAAACACAGGACTTCCCTTTAGTTTCTGAAATTTTCACTGCATTGACCCTGAGTCGACCCGTTTTGGTAGAGTCTAAGGAATTGTGCTTGCGTCTTGAACTTTGATACCTCGACTAAAATTACCAGCATTGCATGCCTGATATTTAGAGTGCTGGGATCAGTCGGGTGAACGCTACATAGGTTACCGGGAATGGCCTGATGCCATGCTTCAAAAGATGGCTGTAATGTCCCCGGTTAAATGATATGACTGTGGAGGTTCAGTGGGCACAAATCAGTATAGACCCACCTGCAAGTTTTTTTTTGGTAACAGCAAGTAATTATATTCTAATTTCTAAATCTGTTTGAAATTTCTTTAGTAAGGAAGAAAATGCCACCTCAAACCTTCGAACAAGCATAACAAAGAAGCCTCTTGTTTTTTTGCAACCAACAACTCTAGATGGCTTTCAATACTTGCAACTGCTTATACTTTAAGTATCTCCGACAGCTCTTGGTGGATTAGGGGTCTCCATTTTAGAAGGGTTAGGGTTGGTAGAATACACTCTCTTAAACATCCTAAGCAGCAGACACCGTCTTTTATCGATTATAGTGGTTATGTTTTGTAAATTTAGGCCTTTCATCATGTTTGGAGTGACTTAATAGGCAATAAATCAAATTTCACAACCACTTGAATTGTCGGGATGCGATGATTTCCAATAGACTGCCTAATTTCTGTGCCTTGCACATGATCAACGACTCAGATCTTCAAAAAAAAGACAAAAAATGCTCTAGGCCCAGCCTCGAGTCCTAAGAACCCCTGAGAGCATCTACTCTTACTAGGACTCATTTTGGAAATCACAATCCAAACTCTACCTGGCAGATTCATGTGCGATCCTTTTAACTGTACCAAATAGATGAGCCAACCAAATTATTATTGTAGTAGGCACCTAAGGTTGCAAAAGCTCGATTATTTACGCATGAAAATTTTGATCGGCAGGACAGTACATGCTTTCAGCACAGGAGCAGAAATGCTGTCTATGCTGATGGCAGCTACAAGATCTAAGAACTTAATCCCCATACGAGCCTGCGAGTTTGATGTGGATCCAATGGCCTCCAATAAGACCGTATGTATCAACTCGCTAATCTTCCATCATTGATCGTGTCAATAAAAGTTTAAATCAAGATAATCAACCAACATACTGTGATAAGAGAATCTACATGCTTACAGCACTAGAAACCGGTTCTTGGATAAGCAATAAGATGAAGTTTGTCACAAGAAGAAGATCCCAAGTTCAGTGGCATGAACCCTAGAAGGAAGGCATGCCACTTGACAGTCATTCTCCATGTGAAAGCTTATAATCCTCTCAATGATGAACGAGGGACCGAGCGTATATTTATGTGTCTCTTGTATACAACAAAAAGGGCAGTCCCGGTGCACGAAGCTCCAGCGTATGCGGGGTCCAAGGAAGGGGCAGACCACAAGGGTCAATAGCATGTAGCCTTACCTTGCATTTTGCAAGAAGCTGTTTTCACACCTTGAAGCCGTGACCTCAAGGTCACACGACGACAACTCTACCATTGCGCCAAGGCTCCCCTTCTTCTCTTGTATGCAACAGTAAACCCAAAAAGGCAAGGAAAGAATACAATTGGAAGCATAAGATTTTGGTAACTCTGCAACAGATGGCTCTCATTCTCCTTCATTCAGTACAGTGGATTCAGCTGCCCAAGATATACAATTTCAACCGAGGATGATAAAGAAATCAGAAGAGAAATTTTTCTTCATTTCTTGTCTCTAACAAATTAGGAGGTCAACATAACGAGCAAGCATGTATTTGGCTGAGACATGGAGCAGACGAGACAAGTCAATCATGAGCATGCAAACTACAGCATATTGCAAGAGGCAGTCTTAAATGCATAGCAAGGAGCTGGTGGATCAAAATCTGAAGTTGGCAATTCTTGAATAGTAATGCAGATGCTCCAGCATCAAAGTCTGAACCAGTTCATAATCTGGCTGCTGTCTACATCTGCAAACGCTTTCATCAAGTTTCAAAATAAGAATAAGCAGTCAAAACAGACTAGATTGTACTTTCCAAAACTGACTAGATTTCTTCTTTCCAGTATTTTATGTCGTTTCTTATTCATCATTCTTCTCTAGCTATAGTCCACAGTTTATCTTCTTTTCTTCCTTTCTTTTCTTTAGTGAGCAGATTGTAGTCTCTTTGCAGCTTTTCTGGTAGTGTCATGATTTAGTCCAACAATTTGTTTTTCTTACTATGTGATCACAAATGTCAATACAAAAACTCAAAGTTTACAAGTGGATGTTCCACTAGTCCACTTGAGCTTATACTCTGAATTTCGAAGAATAGGCAGCCATGTTCGATTTACAACAGAAATTGGTATCGGTATTCTCTTCGAATTGTCATATTCGTATGTACTTAACATAAAAATTATGTAATTTTCACCCTGTTTTTTCGTAAAAATTTAAATAGCTATAATGGAAAAGGTTTAAAAAAAAGCTTCAATAAAGAGACAAGAAACTAGTTCCTTAGAATACAAAAAGGCTTTTTGAAAAGCAGGAAATAGAAATATGAGATGTAAGAAACTTGTCTCTAGACTTAGGAAAACCTTTCCTTCAATACATTTTTTAGCAAGAGAATTTTGGTAACAAAGGAATTAGTATCTTATTACAAATGAATTCCTGCAAATTCCTTTCTTTTTTAGACACTACTTTTCAATTAAATCAAAACTCTAATTGTAACTCAAACTTAGATTGAGGTTTTGTTAGAAAAAGCTAAGAAGATTTGATTGTCGCATCATAAGAAAAAAAAATAAAAAATGAATGAATGGGGGAAGAAGAAATCTTTTTTTTTTTGGAAACGTGTTCGTTCATTCCTATTATTTATCATATTAATTTCTACTCTACCTTCCCGGAGTTTATTCTCTGGGGAATTCTGTTTAAATCATTTCGGTGAATTTGTTCCAATCTCCTTATTTGCGGATCTCATTGGAAATCATGTAAATACAATTCCTATTTAATATAGCTATGTGTGCAAGTATTTTATGATTAAAAAGCAACTGCCACTTGTACATATCTTGTATTAATCAACTACAGTTATAGGATACCTTGTTTTCATGTGTTACTACATTTATCCGAGTGATCCACAAACGAGCAGGTACTAATATTATTGATTGATGCATTTCAGTTTAAAGAACTCAAGTGGCAAATCCTTGGGTAAAAATAACACTTGCACAGTTATTGTGCTTAAATGATTTTTAGGGATCCCTACTTTAGGGACCATATGAATAATGGAAAAACTCCATATTCGTACCTCTTTAGAGCTCTTAGATATTTCATAAAATGGACTCTCTATAGACCCCAAATGGCCAATCCTAGCATGAATCGCTAAAGACACAATAAGTCCAACATTAATTCCTGACTTCTTGGAGCCTCCAATAACACAGTTGAGACAACTACAGGTTCTCTACCCTTGCGGGGATGGAGCGACAAAAGTCTTAAAAATCCAAGATAAGGTCATGAGAGGACGAGTCATGGTACAATAACATTTTCCTAGGAACCATATACTGCAACCCAAAAGGTCTTGGTAGTAATAGTGTCAAGACATTAGTTGAATCTAACAAGTCCAGATCACATATCAAGATCTTGCTTAACACAAGCTGCCTTATTAATTTTATGGGACTATATTGTGATAGAAAGTAAAGTCTTTCAGAAGGAAAAGATTTATTGATAAGGTTTCTATCAGGGATAATTTCTTGAAGGAGTAATATCTCTAGAAATCATGAAGCAATACTACTAGAAGCATGTTTAAAAAGGGCAGCCCAGTGCATGAAGAGTGGACCACAAGGGTCAATTGTAGACAGCCTTAACTTGCATTTTGCAAGAGGCAATTTCCACACCTCAAGGTCAAATGATGACAACCCTACTATTGCACCAAGGATCCCCTTCTACTTGGAGCATGTTTACCATTCAAAATATACCCGGGTTACTAGTTGGCAAGGAAATAAAGGCAAGAGAGAAGTTGTAGGAGCACTTTGTAAGCATGGAATAAACACTAAAGTTTCTAAAATGTTTATAAGTTCTATGAGAAGTAACCATATGCAAAAACAGTAAGGACTTAATCATCCAACAAGAAACCATTGATGTACTAACTAATGTTTGACAAAACTTGCATAAGAAAAATACATTATACAGTGTAGATTTGCTGATAAAGATAATATACACGTAGAGAGAGGAGATTGAAAATCGGCACATGCACATGCAAGTAAGAGAGAGACAAGGAGAGAGGATAGCAATCTATTAATAATTAAAAGAAACCATCGCACTGTAACAGCCCAAAGGCTCACACATGCAACGATATTGTCCACTTTCACAGATTGGCCACCCATATAACTAGCCCACCACACAATTTTGTTCTTCTCCCTTAAAGGAAAACCGTTCGTTACAAAGAAAGTCCTCGCCACTCTTATCTATGGCCCAGTTTCTTTTCCCTTAGTGATGTGGGATTAACTTTTAATGTCTCTTGCCTCATAATTGCCTACCTAGTGTCTCTTGGCTCACTCCTCACCCCCACTAGAGAACGGACATCCACGTCTGCCGGCTAGCCACACACCAGGTCAGGGGTCAGCTCTGATGCCACTGTAACATCCCGAGAGCCCACACATGTAACAATATTATCCGCTTTCGCAGACTGGTCGCTCATACAACCAGCCCACTACATGATTTTGTTCTTCTCCCTTAAGGGAAAACGAGTCGTTGCAAAGAAAGTCCTTACCACTCTTATTAATAGCCTAGTTTCTTTCCCCTTAGCAATGTTGGACTAACTCTTAAGGTCTCTTACCCCACAACTGCCTATCCAGCGTCTCTTGGCTCACCCCTCACTCTCACTAGGGAACGGACGTCCACATCCGCCGGCCAACCACACACCGAGTCAAGGGTTGGCTTAGATGCCACTGTAATAGCTCGAGGGCCCACACATGCAAAGACATTGTCCACTTTCGCAGACTGGCCGCCCATACAACCAACCCACTACACGATTTTATTCTTCCCCCTTAAGGGAAAATCGATCGTCACAAGGAAAGTCCTCACCACTCTTATCAATAGCTTAGTTTCTTTTTCCTTAGCGATGTTGGACTAACTCTTAAGGTCTTTTGCCTCACAACTACCTATCTAGCGTCTCTTGGCTCACCCCTCACCCCCACTAGGGAACGGACGTTCACGTTTGCCGGCCAGCCACACATTGGGTCAAGGGTAGGCTCTGATGCCATTGTAACAGCTCGAGGGCCCATACATACAGCAATATTGTCCACTTTCACAGACTGGCCGCCCATACAACTAGCCTACTGCACAGTTTTGTTCTTCCCCCTTAAGGGAAAATTGGTTGTCATAAGGAAAGTCCTCACCACTCTTATCAATAGCTCAGTTTCTTTCCCCTTAGCGATGTGGGGCTAACTCTTAAGGTCTCTTGCCTCACAACTAAGGTGAGCTAAGAGACGCTGAGTAGGCAATTGTGAGGCAAGAGACCTTAAAAGTTAGTCCCACATCATTAAGGAGAAAGAAATTAGGCTATTGATAAGAGTGGTGAGGACCTTCCTTGCAACCACTAATTTTCTTTTAAGGGGGAAGAACAAAACCGTGCGGTGGGTTATAATGTCTCAGTGCCTGGATGGTTAAAAAATTCTTCAAACATAAATTTAGTAAAATTTAAAATTTTTTGTCATAATTTATTAAATTATCATACATTATTTGTATGTAAATCTTGTGTGTAAACTCAAATTCAAATTTACACCTCAATTATACTTCATTGCCAACTTTTGTTAAAATTAGCATATTTCTCAAATCAAACTTGAGTGCATCTTTGCGCCATTTCATGTGTTTTCTTTATTCGTAATATTACAATGGAAAAAGAAAGAAAGAAAGATACAATGATACACATGCGTGTGGACACACACTAGGGACAAAGTGCAAAGTATAAGAAGAACTAAACAAAGGAAAGCTTACAAAATCTAACTTATGAATAATATAAGACAATTATCACATTAAAGTGGGTTACACAAGCCTCACCAACTAAGGCCCTTCATTTGTCTTGCTAATAACATCTTCATATGTCTCATCACATAAAACCCAACTGAATATCTAAGAGACATGTTATTTATCAATATAAATGATCATATTTTTTATATATTCTTGACATTCTTCAATGATCCAAAATTTTATGTTATCTACTTAAAAAACCAAATAATCAAATACCACATGTTCTTAAGAGTCTCAATTAATCTTTAACTTTTTAAGATCCACTTCCAACAACAAGATAAACTTTAACTCATTTTCTATACAATAATTCATATCTCGTTCTAAAGATTGTTCGGCTTAATTTTTATAACCACGAACATTAATATCCTTGAGAGAGAGAGAGAGAGAGAGAGAGAGAGAGAGAGAGAGAGAGAGAGAGAGAGAGAGAGAGAGAGAGAGAGAGAGAGAGTCTACTGAGGTTGGCTCTTAATACAAATACATATAGATGGATAAGAAGAAAATAAGAAAGAGAAAGAGTAAGAAGTTATAAGAAAGGTGAGAGAGAGAATAAGAAAGATTAGAGAAAAAATAGAACAGGTTAGAATAAAAACAAGAGGAAACTTAATAAATTTTAATGGGGCTCACTTATATTACATTATGAGAATAGAAAATTAAATTTTAGAATTAGAAGTAAAATGCCAAAGGTTAGAAAAAAGAGAAATAAGATAGAGGGATTTTAGAAATTAATAGTAGAGGAAGTATTCAATTAGAATTAGTCTTAAATTAGATAGAAAAGTTAATAAAACAAATTCTTTAGGGGTCCATTTGTCCAACTAATGACATAAGATAAAAATAAAGAATAAGTAAAAATTATAAAATGCTTACATAGCACAATGAAAATAGGATTCATGTGCTCAAAGAAAAATTTAATTAGCTTAATATATAATAAAATTACCAGCCAAATTGGAACTTCAAAAAAGGATAAATACAAAGAATGCCTTTATTGACAAGTGATGAGCCTAATCCAAGCCATTACCACTTAGAAAACTGATTTTGCCGACTAAAATGGCAAATAACATGCTCTCACCCCCCTTGGCTTCAACTCCCTTTGCATGAACCGTACAACTCCCCAAACTCCCAACGCTCCCCACTTCCCACTTCCCTCTCTTTCTCTTTCTTCTCTAATCTAATTATAAGAAGTCTCTTCCTACCATTACAAGGAAACTTCACCAGCCAAAACCCACCAAATCTGCAACATCCCATGAGACTCTTCTCCTAATTCTATCCCCAAAGCTCATAAGTTCCATCCCCTTGGAATGCATGCACTCTAATAAAACTTGTCCAACCCACAAAGAAGAAAGCCCAATTTGAGTTGAGAGGCATCACCCAAGCATATGAGGTAGGTGCCCAGAACTTCATCCATGTATGCATCATACATTTTGATGTATATCATACAAATGAATTCATTCTCATACATTTTCTTCCCTTACATTTATCTAGGTGCTTAATGACGAGGAATGTAAAAGCATGTTTGGTATTCTTGGCGTCAAAACAACAATCATGACAAAGGGGGGTCAAAAGATAATGACGATTCTTCAAGTGGCAAATCATCCAATCACAGAAGTGCTGATAGTCTATTTCCCATCCCTAAATCCCTCAATGGAAGCCTTAGTAGAAAGCCCACCACCATTGCTGATTGCCTTACTCAAAAGAATGATAAACCACCTGATACCTCACAAGAAGCATCAACAAGAGGAAAAGGAGACTCTCAGATGGGTCTTCCTTCTCTCAAACTTCAAGCAGAAGGATCAATAACACTGAGTCTATCTCGCTTAGTACCACCAAAAGGAGTGGCAGCACCTTTGATGACTCTTTCTCCCATAGCTCCGATGGTAGAACAGCTCGCACCACATCCACCAGCAACCTTTCACATAGTGCTAGTAAAAGGAATGAGAGTATGCATGACATGCTTTCTAGAACTAGTAGTAGAAGGGGAACCATTCCTATGGTGTTCTCCTCCTCAATCGATCGTGAAAAACCCAAACCCCCACCATTGAGAAGACGCTTGACTGCACCCTTGAGGACCTTTGCCATGGTTGTGTTAAGAAAATCATGACAGACAAAGATGAACCAAAATTGGTTTGGATAGCTCAAAGGTATGATGTATGATTTAGACTACTCTAATATGGTCTTTTGTTTTGCAGATAAATTAAAATAAGCTTGGATAGCTCAGAGATCATGGTGTAGATCCTCCTAAATAGTATTGAATGATTGGGATCAAATCAATGAATCAGATCACGCATAAAACAAGAAAAAATAATAAGAAATCTAAGAAGAGGAACAATCGAAAAGAGGAAGCTTGGTAATGTTATAAAAGGAGAAGAGGGCAACCGTAGGATGGGCACTACGAATTGAAAAGGCAGCCGCACACCACGCCCCTCTTCTCCCACTCTCCTCCCCCGTCTCTCTCACAATCCCTCTTACTTTCTTCTTCTTCCCGCACCCCTCTCACCCGCACTCTTCCTCGACTGTGTCTCTCTCTCTCTCTCTCTCTCTCTCTCTCTCTCTCTCTCTCTCTCTCTCTCTCTCTCTCTCTCTCTCTCTCATTCCCGCTGTTTCTTTCTCAACTCAGCACTACTTCTCTCTCTCCACCAGAACCCGAAACCAGCATCAACCCTCTCTTCTTCTCCTCTTCATCCCCTTCTTCACCGTAGGAAATAGGAAGGGAAGACTGGCCTCACCGTTTCCCCTCATCTCTTTCCTTTACTCTCTCTCTCACCGGCCCAACTGTAGACATTCCCGCACTCTCCCTGTTCTCCATTGACGCAGCCCAGACCTCTCCATCGTTGACTGAAGGGGGCTGCAAGGAGAAGATCTGCCGCACCGCCGCCGCCTCCCCCACCTTCCTTACCCGATTTCTGTGCTCCAGCTCGGTTCACTCTCTCCCTCTGTTTCCCTCTCTTTCTATCACCGGCATCTCCCTCGTTACCAGCCAACCGCCTGAGCAAAGCCAGCCACAGGCACCATCGCACTTCTCCCTCTTCTCTTTGTCTTTCCCCATCTCTGTCTCACTGTTCACCGCACCTCTTCCCCTTATATGCTATCTCTCTATCACCGGCCAACTCCGACAATCCTTGGAGGAGAATTGGGCGGCAGCTCGTCTCTCACTCTCTTCCTTGCTCCACCGCAGCCTGCAGCTCTTTCCTCTCTGTCAATGCATCTGTCTGCACCCCAGAACCAAACGACACCAAAAATCAGTCTTTTGGCAAGCTTTCATTGTTATAGAGAAAACTAACTTGGGTTTCTCCCAAAACTTCCTCTTTCCACTGTATTCTTCCTCCCCACGCATCTCTCGTACGTAGCGCCTGCATTCCCGCCTTTTTCTCTTCTACCGTCCAAGAAGAAAGAATTTTCATGAAAAATTCCAATTTTAACCTTTCCACTTTAATTCTAATTTCATCCATATTCCAGTTTTGTTTTTTTTCTTATTCTGTCTTATCTTTTTCCATGACTTGGTTTATTCCTCATTAGTGTTATTTTTTGTTAAATCCATGAATAAAGTAATCAGACCCTATTTAATTAAAGCTTAATTGAATTAATGGTTTAGCTTTGACAATCAGGGTCACTTTATTGCATAATTTGTTTAACAGTAGAATTCAATTCAATTTCTAGATTTTGTTCTTAGGACATCTCTTAGCTTATTTGATGTCTGTGATCTTCAATTTGAAAATTCAAAAATTGATTTAAGCCCTCCAAAATCCAAAATCATTCTTCAATCAAGATCATCAAATTTTTTAGGAATTTGCTTAATCCATCATTAGATCCTTAATCATAGATATTAGTAAGAGATTGATGAAAGCTGGTCGACATTGATAATATCAGAATTGAAGAAATTGGCTGTAATCAAGCTGACGAAGTATATTTTATATTTTTTTAGTTAATTTTCTGTCTTTTTTAATTTGAACTTTTGTCATTTTCATCAATTAAATAGATCTGAATTTTTATTTCACTATTAGTTAATTTTTGTTATTTTTTTAATTTTTAGACAATTAAATTTTATTTAAACTCTATCTTTTTAAGTCAAGTCCCCATGGGATCGACTCATACTTGCATAAGCTAACTACAATAGCCCTTACACTTGCAGTAAAACAATCAACTATATGACCTAAAATTCTAGAATAATTATAATCCAGTTTTAAGCTATGAACCTCGCAACTCTAAAGGCATGAATGATTAGGCTTTGTTTGATATATTTCTTTCTTCATGTCCATCAAATGTTCCAACAAGTTTAGATTATGTCATAGGCATAGATATGCTTATATACACCATGATATATGCCTTAGAGTCTCCACCCAAATAATTGAGAATAATTATCTTTAATCTTATTAGTATTGTGTAGCAAGTGTTCCTAATTATGGATTCACAATACCATTCTTACAAAAGGACAATTTTAAGTTTATAAGGATCTAGAATGTCATTTCTCCTTGTCTTGTGAATAACCACCATCTTGATATGAAATTTGTATAATATTTCTTAAGAGTACAATTGTCATCTCATGACTAACTAATGATATAAAATTTAAAGATTCAAAAATTATAAGACTCAAGTCTCTCTCTCTCTCTCTCTCTCTCTCTCTCTCTCTCTCTCTCTCTCTCTCTCTCTCTCTCTCTCTCTCTCTCTCTCTCTAAGCTACTAAAAAAATTAAGTAGAAACCTTAGCCATTCTCTTCGTGCGATCTTTTTCTACATCAATGGCAATGCTACCTTAGACCTTCAAGGTATTTTCTCCCTCTCTCTAAGATCCCTTATTATAAGTTGTTGATATTCCATTTGTTGGACTTTGGTAATTTTGATTAGACTTATTGATAGTTCATATGCCTAGATTTAGGGCCTCTTAGCACACCAAAGCACTTCTTGGATTTAGGGATTTTGTACTCATTAAGACAAATATTATTGATGTGGAGAAAATTTATTTCATTTTTGGGAATATTCTTAAACTTAGTTCTTGAATAGATAATTAAGGATATGTTAGAAATTCTAAATGTAAAACATTTTGTAACAACCACAAAAATACTCATTCATAATTTGAGAGAATGAGATGAGATGCCCTTCTTTTCAAGGTAAAATCATTTTGTCTAGAGCATAAATTTGATGTTCTAGATTTGGGTGCTCAAAATGATCCTACAAGAAGGCGATCCACTGCCAATAAGATGGTATCACTACTGAACATCATTATTGAGCAAAAATGTTACTAGGGCAATTGACTCTCAATAACAAGAGTTGAATATGGCATGTTATGAAGTTACTTATTTTGAGTTCAACCAGTATACTAAGAAGTTACTTTTGAGTCTAAACTATAGAGCCTAGAAGTGGTTACAAATCATTTGAGAAAGATGATATTTGTAAGCTTGTGGATAAGTTTTATTCTTAATATTTCATAGAACAAGGAAAGGTACATTTAAACATGCTCATCCTAACACTTTTGATGTACACTACACCCCAAAGTGAGCAATTTTAACCTTCAAAAAATGCTAAAACAATATTAAGTAATTATTCTTAATGATGGCCTCACAATTTTGTTTTTCTTGTAGGAAAAGGCCTTGTTACTTGGAGATACCACTCGAACCTTTATAACTGGCCAAACTCCCCTTTCCTGGGCGATGTGGGCCTAACTCTCAGAGTTACCCCTATATAGCCATCCTATAGCTCGCCACCCCTTTACCAAGCTGCCCACTAGGACCGGCATGTTAGAGTCCCCTCTTCCCTCATTACAAAACATGCATCATCACGTGACCTTCTCTAGGTCAACGAGCGCCCAGGTGCAACTAGCACTACTATCACAAGGGAGACTGGCTTTGATACCAACTGTAACTACTGGTGATCTTAAAAAAACAATATTGTTTGCTTTAGCAAGTTGGCCTCATGCTTTTGTTTTTCTAGTGGAAAAAGACCTCGTTACTTGGAAATACCACTTGAACCCTTATAACTGGTCCAGCTCCCCTTTCACAAGCGATGTAGGACTAACTCTGAGGGTCACCTTAGCATTGCCATCCTTTAGCTCACCTCCCCTTTACCAGGTCGCCCACTAGGATCAGCCAGCCAAAGTCCCCTTAATGTAATAACTTTAGATTTTTTTAAAAATATTTTTTATTTTGTTTATATAAATTATCATATTTTAAATTTAAGTATGTAAAGACAATTAAAAAATATATATACTTACTTGAGGAGGGAGCCAAATTGATATTGGCACCCCTCTCGTAAGAGAAAATAGTTGAGTTTCCCCAATTGTTACCTAACGAAGAAAAGGAAACAAGCCAGAGAGAGAGAGAGAGAGAGAGAGAGAGAGAGAGAGAGAGAGAGAGAGAGAGAGAGAGAGAGAGAGGTGACTATATGGTTAGGATCAGAGAGGGAAGAAGACGTGAAAAGTGAAAAACAACAAAAGAATTGGAAGATTTGACCCGTTCATCTTATCCATCATCATCAAATGATCAAAAGCCCTCAAACAGTGAAAATCAAGCAAGAAACGATGACATAAAGGGGCAAAAACAACGACGTCAGTGGCTAGTAAAAAATCTGATGATGCTGGTGACGGATCTTCACCAAATTTGAAGGGATTATAGGTACGACAATGATCTCTGTTTTTCCTCATTCAATTTGATGTTTTGGAGCAAAAATGGGTACCGACAACAACTTCTCCAGTCACCTTCTTCGACGACTATCGTTCTTTGCTGGCAACCTAAAATTTTTGAATGAAAATCATAGTTTTAGGGTTTTTCAACTCGATCTATGCGATGGGAAGGTTAGATTTTATTGGGGATCATCTGACCATCTAAATCAAAAGCGATTCAGATCTAAGATCCTCAATGTGTGATCTATAAGATTTGACCATTCAATTTTAAGATTTTAATGATAAAAAACTATGAGATATGATCTAACCTGGTATGTAGATTAATTAATTAAATCCGTACTTATAGACCTCCAATTTGTCAATTTAATTGCTCCTTACTAGATCTACGATTGAAATTGCAATAGATCAATTATCAATTGCTATAATGACATACACCAGACCTTGGTTAACTTAGATTGGATGAGATTTTGATCCTGAACTAAGAATTGATAGAAAATTCTTAGTCATCTGATCAGTCACTATTGAAATTTAGGTAAGGCAATGTTGGACTGATGATCAGGCATGTCCATTATAATTGTTGACCTTTAAATTGCTTAGAAATGAAGAATGATTTCATATTAGAATATTGATCCTCTAGATCCAAACATCTAATATAAGATTTGACCATTTGATCATCAGATCGAAATTTCTAACATCAATTAGGGATTGGAACATGGATTTCCAAGGATTTAGAAACTATATATGTATAATTTGGAATGATCTATAGCTTGGATGATGCATTCGAGCCATCCAATTGTTAAATTTATAATTTGATGAATTAATGAGAGTTAATTGATGGAATTGAATGCATTATTTTTCCTAGAGTCGTGTGATAGAAGTTGAAATTGACTGATTTTGTTGATTTTGGGAGTAATTGAGACTACAGTTCTAGGTAGGTGTTCTAACAATATTTGTTCTACTTAAATTGAAATTTCAAAGAATCATGTTCAAATAGATGAAATCCTAATTTGATTTATGAGAATTGTCACATTCAGAGTTATTATAATTATGGTTGAGATTTTTAGAACTTCATCCAAATAGTTAACTCTAAATTGTCTATAGTTTTGGTTTAATCCACATGTATATTCAAATTATGAACTTAGTGAATTAGCATGATTACAAGTATTACTTTTTTATAAGTATGAATTTAAGTATTATACGGTTTGATTTCAAAGATGATTAGTACACGACCAACAAGTTGCATTGAATACAGAGGTACCAGATGCAATGATTTGTTTTAGACGGGCGCTATCGCCCGATGGACACTGTGCTAAGAGAGTAATAAGGTTGGCCACCTGCTCTCCAAACTTTAGATACTTCTTATAACCAAGATTGGCTATTTTCCAGTGTGAGTATCACGGGAAGTGCCCACTTGGCGTTGATCCACATCCTCATGTGGTGTGGATCATAGTCTCCCCGCTATGGTATTGATAGCTGTGCATGCAGATGAATTGGGTTCAAGTTGCGAATGCAAAGTAGTCAATGAGTTTGTTTCTTGTTTGTGAATGTGACCTAGTGCTATGAGCGCAATAGGGTGATGATTCTCTGATACATCATAATGATGCCTAGATGTTGGTGTGAGCACTCAGGACCAAGATGCAATTATTAAAATACTATTGAAAATTTGTGAGATTGAGTAATTTTCTATTGATGGAACTTTATACTTTTGTAAGTATTGTATGTGTTTATGACTTCTTAAGTGCATCATTACTTTCTAGAATGATTTTGCAAAGAATGTGAATTTTAATTGTATGATGTTAATGAAATCTCGTACTTGAATTATATTTGGATAGTTTGCACCTTTACATAATTTGGCTTAATCTTTTGCATACATCGAAATGATTACTTAAAATTATCAGACTTTATTATTATATTGTCGTATGAAATATTATGCTTATTTGAAATTATTAAATATTAAATGTAATGTAGATCCCTATATAAGCATAGCTTGCTGAGACATTTTAGTATTTAAAATCTCAGATCCAAAGAAGTGATTGGGAGTAGCTTTCAGTTGAAAAGAGGCAGACGAGGCTTGTAGATGAAAGAGTTTGACAAGGACTCAGGTAGTATGAGCTAGCTTTATTGACGTATATTTCTAAACACAATTTGAGCTATGGGTTATGTTTAGACTGTATGACTATTAACCTTTGAACTTTCCTTATGACATGGACTTGCATACTATATGGAGTATGTATGATGGACTATGATTATGATTGAAGGAGATTTTGGGTAAATGGTGAGATTTAAATCTTCTTATGTCAAAATTTAGGTTTTCTTAAAACTTTTTG
Organism: Warburgia ugandensis; assembly: GCA_035236585.1. Taxonomy (NCBI): domain Eukaryota; kingdom Viridiplantae; phylum Streptophyta; class Magnoliopsida; order Canellales; family Canellaceae; genus Warburgia; species Warburgia ugandensis. The sequence continues at coordinate 71,817,644 of CP141129.1, read as the reverse complement.
AAAGTCCGAGTATATAGGTCTTGAGGCGGAGTTTCTAAGTATATTGATGATAGTTGTGAGATTATCAAGTGTTATTGTATCGCATGCGTTAAATGCAAATGTCCGAAAAACAGAGAAAACTAATCAAATTTTTTATAGAAATTGAATGCTTATTTCATCATTAAATCCAAGTTCTTATGAAATTTATGACACCCAGAGTTTTAAAAAAAGTTTTTTCTTAAAGAAAATATGATGTTATTTGTTTTTCAAAAGGAAATTTTCATAATAGGAATCCTTACTTATTTCAAAATAATTTTAAAATGAGTTTAAAAAGTCGATTTGTCACAAACAAATACTTTTAATTTTATATTTTAGTTTTTAGTTTTTTGAAGTTAAACACCCACCAACCCATCCATAGCCTGGAACGTTAATCACCTAGGTGAGACACTCCTTCAATAGTAGAAAAATATGCCATGCATTGTATAGCAACTCCAATTTTGAATCTCGTATGTTTGCACTTGAGCATGAAAATTTCCTAGATGCCCTCAATGGTCAATTGGTCATGCACTATATATATCCATTAATGTCAGGATTCATTTAGCTAAAAGATATGCAGTAACCAAAATTAATAATACCAATAATACAGGGAATACCACGTTTTTGTAATAATGCCAATCTTAGCTATACTAATATGTTAATTTCTAATTAGCTGCCGAGGACGTTGCCATTTCCAATTACCTCAGCCTTCATAGCCCAGCCCAGTTAGGGAAACCCACAGCATCCCAGCCCAGCCCGACCCACGCAGCCAAGACTACCCTTTCCCTTTACAGCCTAGCTCCAATCCAGTGAACAAACCAGTCCCAGCTGAGCCCAGCCTAGTCCAGTCTGCCGACCCCAGCGGCTCCATTTCATCACAGATTAACCTAGCCCATCCCTTCACAGCCCAGCCCAGGCCAGTGAAGTCCAGCCCAGCACAGCACAGCTCAGCTGAGCCCTACCCAGTCCTATGGAACTCAGTCCCGCCTAAAGAACCGAGCCCAAACGGGCCTAGCCAACCTAGCCCTTTTCTAAACCAGTACGGCAGATCTTTACCCAGTCGAGCCCAGACTAATCCAGTCCAGCCTAACCCAACCTAGCTGAGCCCAGCCAAGCCTAGCCTAGCCTAACCCATCCCTCCTGACCGAGTCAAGCCCGGCCCAGACTAAACCATACCAGCCGATCCAATCCTATTCTAACCCAGACCTGCAGATCCCAGCCTATCATGACCTGCCTCCAGAGCTGAACACATGTTGTTGCTTGATATTGGTCTGGAGATACAGCAGATAGAAGAACTACCCGCGACAAAGAGACAAGTTGGCTGTAGCAGCATGGTGGTCCAAGCCATCCATCTGTCAGGCCCTAATAGACGGGTCTGTGACCAAGATACTATATCAACGGATAATCCTAGTGCTCTGATTGGAGAAGACATTTTTAATATCACAAAACCAGCCACGCAACTCTAAAATGAACGGTAAGATAGTCAAATAGACGGTGCATTTAAGGAATACATGGCTAACTATGATAATCAAGAAGCTGGTCCATGCATATAGGTTTCTGCCTGCCTAATGCTTGCTCCGAACAATTATTGCTAGACACCATATAATACCATGCAAGGTGTCCTCTAATTAAATGCAATGGGGCCACTATCAGAGTACGCGTAACCCCGACTAACCGTCAACTTGTTTTAACGCCTCTTACGAATGGTTGGTCTATCTACCCATGTAGACTGCCACGAGCTAGTAAAGCTATTAAAAATCTTGATCGGAGTACAAAAAGTGCCCCCAAATCTCACAGAACCGTGATGTTAACCAGAAATCAAACGCCTGATATCAGAAAAGTAGACTCCAATAGCAAGAAGAAATGGTATTCAAGTAGTTCAGGAACTACTTTTGATGATTAACCCACTCTTGAGACAACCAAAAGGCTAAACCCAGAGTTAACATATGCTAAGTAAACATAGTTCTTTTGGTTACTACTACTTATTCCACCCTCTTGTTTGTTGTTTTCAATTCTTTCGTTACCTTTTCATTTGTACTTTTTTTGGCCCATTCCTTCGTTAGTATGAGCAATTAAGATGTGAAACATTCTAGCCCAACCTTAGAAGGTGCAGAAAATATTTAGACTTAATTGTATACAAAAGCATATATGTAATTGAAGAAGTATTTCACTTGTGTTTCGATAGACTTTTTCATCAATTTTTTCTAAGTTGCAGATGAGTTTTTCTTTGGCACTTAGACTTCCCTAAATGTATAAGATGAGTTTCGCATAAGTTTTACATTGTTTTAGATATAGTTTTGTAATGGATCATGAAACGAGTTTTTAGAGAAACGAATTTCATATCCTCTATTAAGGTATTTGGTCACTATGGCTCAGGCCATCTACATTCTAGGCCATGCCATGACTGAGCATTCTTGGTCCCAACCCATCAACACCAACCCTGAAGCTCCATGCGCCTTCCCTTTTTTACGTCAGGCATCTCTTCTCTTGTTGGAAGATTATTAAGGAAAGATGGATTAATGCTGTTTTTCTTGTCACTTGTTGCATGAATATGTTTTACGAAAATCATTGTAGCAGGTAACTTGCATGTTTGGAGAATGCCGATACCCTTTGCTCATGCAGATGGAATGCAGTATGTACAGAAACCAAATAGGTTGCAGTATCTGCTGATTTGGGGAAGAAGTTCCCTGTTTGATTAATTCACAGGGCCAACTAGCAACAGATCCCATGCATTCTTGTGCAACACCATAGACCACATTGTCAATGTAAAGGGCAACAGAACTCCCCTATTTTCACCTTATAGTCTTTAAATGTGTGTGTGCGTATTTGCAACCCAAAAGAGAAAATGCTTCTCTTTATTTTCTTCTACTATGCACGTTCATCTGTTTATAAAGGATAGGCACCTGTTACAATTCTTTTAAGATTCCCATGCTTGTAACATGACGGAGGGAAACTTCCATGAAACTATCATCATCGCCATCATCCACGCTGTTGAATAAAACATAAACAGAATTGCCTGTGAGAATCTTCCTTACCACATAAAAGGGAAGAAATCACAAGGAAGCAGTTCCGGACTTGGGAAGCCTGTCACAATTTGCACGAACCCATCCAATCTGCTGCTTCTCGTTGTCATAAATGACCATGAGATCTTGCATAGATATATCTGTAAGTAGCCATGAAGAAACATCAAACCATTTCACAATGAAGCATCATTTTTGTACTCTTGGGTTATGAGAATTTTACCTCCGATAATGTTATCACGCAGGCCAATCTGAGTACCGTTGAGAACTCCCAAGCAAACATTGCCAGCCGACTGATAAACATAAAAGTTTGTTAGCCATTGATTTGGTATATTTCATTAAAAGACTAAACTTTAGATCCTTTGGTTATTAGATGCACTTACTGTAACTATCAGATAACCTTGCGGAGGTATTTCCAGCCGAGCTCTCTTGTTGTTCGCAAATGTCAGCACTAATGGCTTGAAGTATTTCTGGACATCACGTATGGATTTGAATTTCCTTGAACCTCTCCAGCATAGTGGAAGTGCTTCGTCAAATGTTTCTTTCAATGGTTTTCCAGATATATCTTTCCTCAGCTGAAAATGGCAGCATTCAATCAGCCATTCCACAGCACACAGAGATCTTAAACCAACAATTAAACTCATAAACGATCAGCATTTGTTTCATCCTTAATTCACTCACCGCAGAAACAAATGCCTCGTATGCACGCGAAGAGAGGTAAGTATAGGAGCTCCCACTGTCAAATAGCAGTGGAAGCTCGTTGACACCGATGGGCCGCTTTCCAAGAGCCAAATTTGCAGCACCTGGGGAGTAGTATTTGCTAGCAGAGAAGCAAACAAGCATCCATCATGAGAAGTGAAAGCTAGTCAATCAGAGACTTCCTGGGCATGAAATGATAGAGATCTTACTGCAGCACACTCCGAGACATTGGCGTCCAAGTCACCCCAGAAGAAGGAACATAACCATCTCCAAAGAACAGATATCCTCCGGCTCGTCCACTGAGACAGTGACCGATTACATTCCTTGTTAGGCCTGTATCTCGTAACTGAGATACAATGCTCGCTTTTCCACTGCCCAGGCCGAGTACTCCATCCGTCCCGGAAGCAAGAGTTTCACCATCGATACCTTGTTGATCGTACCCGCAGCTTTAGATGTTAACCAGAAATCAAAAGTCTGATATCAGGAAAGCAGATTCCAATAGCAAGAAGAAACGGTGTTAAAGTAGTTCAGGAACGAATGTTCGTGATACCCAAAAGCCAGATGTGGTCGACGGAGGGAACCGTTGGCAAAGCGGAGGGAGAAAGCATCTCTTACAAGTACGCCAAGGGAGGAACCTTGATCAGCATACTCGACCTCGTAGTAACATTGATCAAGAGGGTTCTTGCGTCTGTAATTTTGAGGGGAGGGGACAGAGTTGCAGAGAGGATCCTGACAAGGGACTAGCTTCTGCCTCTTGGGCTTGTAAGGAGGGTGAGGGAGGTCCTGCCAGAACAGTAAAGATTAACAGAGAGGTCCAACAGAAGGGAATAACACACACACACACACACAGAAGCAATGGAGATTTAGATGTTATTGCTTACAGGAGAGCAATGGACACAGGGGGCATCGCACTGGAGCCATGTGAGATCACTGCCAGTGTCAATGTCGAGGTAGTAGGACTTGGGTGGCTCTCCGATCTCGAGCGTAACATAGTATAACCTGCAGAACACAGTGGGTCCTAGGATTTCATATTGAGTACTAAGCAAGCAACAACTTGTTTCAGAAAGAGACGGAGACTAAGTGGTGGGAAAGCTTGAGATTGCATGCCTAATTCTTGATCTAGGGAAAGAAAAGGATACCAGGAATATCACAAGCAGGCAATTGATCTCTAAAGAAAAAGAAAAATGATCAAGTTTCAAAACCAACCAAATCGAGAAAGCGAGGGGGAATCATAGAGAAACCATTGTAACTCTCAAGAGACCCGAATCATTAACACTCTTTCACTTAAGGTTTTAAATGTAAAATTTCCGAATTCAAACCAAACTGCACAACTAATTCGTCAGTTCTGATATCTTATTGAAAAGATTCTCTACAAATCATGAGTTACTCAAGAATGCATTATAATGGAAATTGAATTCTCATCCCAATCCAGCGACCACAGAACTAAGCTTTCTGTGTTAATCACAGAACTAATTTCAGTGTCGGAATTAGCTAGGATCAAGAATGCCTTCTTCCCAGTTTCTTTCCCAAACAATTCCCATCCATTTTTCCAACTGTTAAATCTTTCATCACGCTAAATTACTTGCTCCAATCCGAATTTCAAAACTATAAGACAACCCTTCAACCCACGTAATCATTCCAAAGAAGTGCAGAAAGATCGAATCAAAAGAAACCACAAAAGACCCCCCAAATCAACTCCGCCCGTCAAAAAAGCCCGGAACTCCAAACCCCAAGATAAACACACATCAACGAAAAGATCAATTCTCAAAGAGAAAGTGTGTGTGTGTGTGTGTGTGTGTGTGTGACTTACCCATCTGGGTACACATTTCCCCTGATCGGAAAAATCGCGGAAGAAGCTCTAACAGGCCTTACAACTGAAAATGATGATGGGTTCTTCTTGTCGTCATATCGCTGTTGCTGCTGCGTGTTTGCTGCTCCTAAGCAGCAACCATAGAATGTAGTGGCCAAAACCAACATCCCCAACAGCAAGGATTTCCACCAGGCTTCACTACCCATTCCTTTCTCCTTTTCACTGACTCTGCAACTCTCCTTTATACTTGCCCTAGATTCTACCCAAAGGAGAGAGAGAGAGAGAGAGAGAGAGAGAGAGAGAGAGACTTTCGTCTGCTAGTTAGTGCAGCTTCCCCTCAAAGGCACCAGCGTGAACAAATTCGGTGTTCACACGGGAGGGTGACTCTTCCTTGAATCCGTTAATCGTCGTTGCCTTTTTGTCTCAGCCTTTGATGAGGAGGTGATGTGTATTTATCAGCTGGAGCGGGAGCTTTGGTTGGGCCAGCAGGATATCCTTCTTGTGGGCCATACTTGTTCGGTTGATCCTGTCCATTCATTTATGAATCTCACTTAGGTTCATCCTGTGCGCCCATTCACCCGCATGTCGTATTATTGACCGTTAATGTCAGATCTTCGGACTATATCCGATGAGTAAGAGAAACGGGACCCACTACAGGAAACGGTCAGATAGTCCTCAAGTTTATGATGGCATCTACGTCTCTTGTCTATAGATATTTGTAGGAAGCTTCTATCAACCTCCCATGTTATTACCTGGGACTTTCTCCACTGAACACGTGGCATTCAGCTACGGGAAGATGATGCGGTATCGTAGGATTCTACAATGCCCAAAATAACCCACAGACATGGTTAATTTCCATATGTCCACGTACTTCTGCCAATGTCCTCGTGCCACGTCTAGTGACAAACGAGTGGATATTTTGCTTGACTAAAGCACCCTTGTCTTTTGATAAAATGACTAAAGAGGCCCTAATATTAGTACGTGCAAGAAAGTCATCCGAGGATAAGGTAGTCGCAGAGAAGACGGCAGTCGCAGAGAAGACGGCGCCTCTCTTCTCAAGCCTGGTAAAAAGAAAAAAGAAGGAAAAACAGCAACATTGAGAGTTTGGATTTGGGACAATTTTAGAATGTTTGGATTCCTACTTCCTGAGTATAGTCTCTAGATCTGACCACCAGGGTCTAGATGGTAGGATCACACAACATCACACATACAAAGAGGCACAGATTTACGTAATTTGACCAGATTTAGCTTACATCCACACTAGAGAATCTTACATTATCGTCTGGTTAGATAGATTATATTTCTCTCATCTCTCACCTCTCTCATATTTACATCTCATATTTATAGGACTTATGGCATCAGATCGTCAAAGTTTGTGGTGGTATAATAGTCTTCATTTTACGACGTCGTCATTGTTGAAGTCTTTGAGACGGTGCCGACTTTCTAGACGTTGGCTGGTCTTCACTCACATGGGCATAGACCACATGTGAGTCTATCCCGACAATATTTTTTCCTACAATCAGGAAATCTTTTCTTATTTTTATTTTGACAATGAAGAATTACACTGCAAATTACTCATACACACACATAAATACACACACAGCTAAATCTGATCTCAGCCAAAGGAGAAGGCAATGACTTGAATCTAAGACGAAGCATATTTCAAAGGAAATGCAGAGTTCTTTGTGACCAATTGCACTAGATAGTTGTTGGCAATTAGGATATCTTCTTTACTATTTTCTTGAAACTTGCCTAGCTGCTTTGTCATTTCCTCTAGAAAATAAGTGCATTTGTCTTAAAACTTTGTTATGTTTTTGTACCGCATGAGATTGACTCAGGTTCAAGGGAAGCCTCCAAGTCACACGGGTTGGTCTTCCTAGTTATCTTTAGAAAGGAGCAAGGAAGTTGAGAGGAAGAAAAGTGACATGTGGGCTTTACTTGGGAATTAAGGGACAGAGGAGGGAGTAAAGCATGCTTTTCCTTTTTGTATTGCATTTGCTTTTGATTGTGGTTGCCAAATTCCTTAGTGTGCTCAATGGTATGCTCTTGAGCGGTTCTTTATTCCTTGCCCTTTCTCCTTCCAAACTTTTGGTTCTTATGGGTGAGTTTGCTTTAAAGCTGTACTTTTAAACTAATATCTTTGTAATCCATGAAGATGCTTGTACGAGGTTGGAAATCTATATACATGTAAAATCTAAGGATTTGTACTTGCAGCTACAAGCACTTCAAGACTCAATTGTTTAGTTATCTTAATTGATGCAATCTTAGAGAGAAAATGAAAAGCACACAAAGAAGTTTTGCTTCTGGGTGAATGCCTCTTAAGATGAATTGTACTAATGAGTTTTTGAATTAATTTTCTTTATGTCTAAGATAGGTTACAAATACCTCAATCCATCTTGACCAATCCCTAACAAACAGAGTCTACAAGTTTGTAACACAGTCACTATTACCTGTTATAACAAAGAACATCCCAACTAGTATCATAAATTCTTCATCAATGTCCTAATATTTTTCTCTAATGAATGATCCATCCACTACTATTTTGATGCTTAAAGAGATTGTTTAGAAAGTCCTACAATAAATAGTATAAAAAAAGCTTGACCAGTCAAAGGGTTTTGATTGTCCTATTTGTCAAATATTTTGGCATTAGACCTATCTAAATTGGGTTCCAACAAACTATGGTTTAGATCACAAAAGGCTAGGCTTTGCACATACTTTTGGTATGTTTTTAAATCCTTAGATCTGTAGATATTACACCAAATCAATTCTCTATCATTGTATACCTTAAGGTGGTACAAACTAAGCATCTTAAGCATATTATTATTATTATGGAGACCTTATCCCAATTAGGGGTAGGCTACATAAATCTTATTCCTCAATTCCTCTCTATTAAGTATCTTGGCTTCATTTAGTCCTAAAGTTTTTAAATATTTTCTCACCATTTCTATTTACTTTCTTTTAGGCCTTCCCCTTGCCCTTTTACAATCTTCTACTTGCATTGCCTCGCTCCTTTTAATTGGTGTCATTTTCGGTCTCCTTTGGACATGTATAGACCATCTAAGTTTAATCTCCCTCATCTTGTTACCTATTGGTGCTATCCCTGAGTTTCCTTTAATATTTTCATTCCTAATTCTATCCTTTCTTGTTTTGACACTCATTCATCTCAACATCCTCATTTATGCAATGCTCGTCCTATGACCATGATGACCCTTAACTGCCCAACACTCTAATCCATAGAGCATGGCTGGCCTTATGGCCATCTTATAGGATTTTCCTTTTAATTTGAGTGGCACCCGCTAGTCACATAAAACTTCATATGCACATCTCTATTTGTTCCAAACCACTTGGATTCTCTAGGTAACCTCCCTCTCAACCTCTCCACTCTTATGAATCATTGATCTTAAGTATCAAAAGTGGTCTTTTATGGAGATTTCTTAGTTATCAATCTTAACTGGTGTTCCTCTCCTTGATAAAATTGCATTCCATATATTGTGTCTTAATTCTGATGAATTTAAATCCTTTAGATTCTAATGCTTCTCTCTGTAACTCTAACTTTGTGTTTACGCCCTCCCTTGTCTAATCAAGTAAAACTATATCATCTACAAATAGTATGCACCATGGAATCTCCTCATGCAGATGTTTTGTTAACTCATTTATAGCCAACATAAAAAGGTATGGGCTCAATACCAATCCTTGGTGCAATCATACAGTGATAAAAAAAATCATCGATCTACCCATTAGCAGTCTTAACATTTGTTATAACTCACTCATACGTATCTTTAATTATATCTATATACCACCGCGAAACCCCTTTCTCACCCAACACCCTCCATACTAACTCTCTAAGGACTATCATATGCTTTTCCTAAGTCAATAAAGACCATATGGAGGTCTTTCATCCTCTCCCTATATTTTTCTATGAATTGTCTTAGTAAGAAAATAGCTTCCATGGTAGACCTTTCAGGCATGAAATCAAACTAGTTCTCCGATACACTTCTTTCATATCGTAGCTTATTCTCAATCACTCTTTCAAAAAGTTTCATAGTGTGACTCAAAAGTTTGATCCCCTGATATTTAGTGTAGCTCTATATGTCTCATTTATTTTTATAAATTAGTATAATAGAGCTTTTCCTCCATTCATCAGGCATTTTCTTTGATTTCATAATCTTGTTAAATTACTTGGTCAACTAAACCACTCCAATATCTCCTATGCTTCCAAACCTCTATTGGTATACCATCTGACCCCATGGGCTTTCCTGATTTGATCTTTTTCAATGCCTCTTTCACTTTAGATATTCTAATCATACATTCATATATATATATATATATGTAATGTCCAATATTATTTAGGTTTATAGTATTTTTAATCCATATATTCTCAGAGCTATTGTCATTTGATAATTTTTTAAAGTAACTTTCCCACCTTTATTTGATCTCATCATCTTTGACTAGTACCCTTTCATCATCACTTCTAAAGCACCTAACATGATCCAAGTCCTTACCCTTATGTTCTCTTATTTTTACAAGTTTAAATACATCTTTCTCACCTTCTCTTGATCCTAGTCTATAATAGAGGTAATCTATGTCTTAAGTTTAGCCTTACTTACTATTCTCTTAACAACCTTTTTAACATTCTTATACTGTTCATAGTTTTCATTATTTCTGGTCTTCTGCCTTACTTTAAAACATACTCATTTTTCTTTAATAACTTTTTGTATTGTTTCACTTCACCACCATGTTTTCTTTACTAATTGCCTTTTACCTTTAGATACTCCTAAGACATCTTTTACCACTTTCTTAATGGACTCAGCTATATTAGTCCACATGGTGTTTACTTCTGTTTCATAGTTTCAATTTCCTTGTACCATCAACTTATTTGTGAATGAGGTTATTTTCTCTCATTTTAGGTTCCATGACTTAGTTTTTGGATACCTATTAAGTTCATTTTCTTTCATCCATCTTTTAATATAGATATCCATAACTATTAACCTATATTGTGAGGTTAAACTTTCACTAGGTATTACCTTACAATCCTTACACATTAATCTTTCAATATTCCTAAGTAGAAAAAAGTATATTCAGCTTTTATGAAGTCCAATTTTAAAGGTTATTAAGTGTTCATCCCTCTTCTTAAAGAATTTATTTGCAATGGTCAAGTTATATAACAAAGCAAAATCGAGGATAGTTTCCCTCATCTAAGTTCGTTCTCTTATAGCATACCCTCCATCTATCCCATCATATCCTTCCTTATCTTTTCCTATATGGTCATTTAAATTTGCTCCTATAAATATTCCCACAGTGTTAGGAATTTCTTGGATGACTCCCCCCATATCTTTCCAAAACTGTCTCTTGATTATATCTTCTACCCTACTTGTGGTGCGTATGCACTTATAACATTTATGATCTGCTCTCCTATAACAAGTTTTATTATATCAATTCTATCGTTGATTCTTTTAATGTTCACAACTGTATCCTTTAAATATTTATCCATTATTATTCTTACGCCATTTTTGTTATTATCCTTTCCTATGTATCAAAGTTTATACCTATCGATTTCTCTAGTTTGAGACCCTTTCCACTTGTTTTCTTTAATATAAGCGATGCTGACTCTCCTACGTTTCATCGTATCTACTTAAAACTCTTGCATGTTAATGTCCCTATATTCCATCTGGCGATATGAATCTTATACTCTTAAGATATCCTATTTATCCATGCACTTCTCAACCTCCATGGCTTGGACACATGCCCACTTTTTACTGCACCCAAGTTCTGATGTAACACATCGCTTCCAAGGGGACGCTCTAGCAACCCTTGCCCATTTTCCACTACATCCAAGATTTGATGTAGCACATTGCTGAGAGAACACCCTAGCAACACTTTGTGAAAACCCTAATTTTTTTGGAAATATTTGAATTTAATTGGAATTTTCACAAAAATTGAGGTGAAATATTATATTTAATATAATATTAATTTTTAGAAAAAGAATCAGGTCTTGAAACATAGATATTTGGAATCATTCACTGAAAACTAGTTAGAATGACTATAAGAGTGCTAAAATCTGAGCTCAGGTGAAAATTTCTTATTTTTCTTAATTTTGTGAATTTACATTTACCCATAAGGGTAAAATGGTCATTTTACTTTTGTGTGGGGTCCACAAAAGTTAGGTGAGCTGGTGGAAAACCAGTCAGGGAATATCAATGATGAGGAATAAACATGATGTGGAATATGCTTTTAATTGTATAAGAAAAGTGAAAAATCATTTATAATTAAAATAATTAAAATTTTAATTAAAATAATACAAAAATAACCCTATAAATTGTGACAACCTAGGTTTTTATAATACATTTTGTAAAGACAGGGCCCTTAGTAGTAAAAAAAATCTCACAAAACAAAGCAGCAAAAATTCTTTTCTTTCGAATCTGTTTTGTAAAACCCAAGTCACCACTTCATACATAACATAAGTAGAGTTTTGTATAAGATAAAATTCTATTGAAGAAATATACTTTTATTAAACTTCAGGATCCATCCAGTGGTTCACAATACACAGCCCATTGTATCTTTACAATACTTGTCCAAATAGACAATCCAAATTACAAAGCTTTAAATATAATACAAGCTTTCAATACAATGTTTTAAGGGATATACCTTGATTACTTATTCTTTAATAGTTTTTCAAGTCTTGAGCTCCTAAGTCTCCGTCTCTGTATTTAAGATATTGTAAACATTCAAACATTTACAATATCTTAGCAAGCTATGCTTGGTAGGGGATAAAAATATAAGATATTGACAATACAATCTCAATATTCAATTATCCCATAATTCATTCTATCATAAACACATTCATGGACCACTATCATTTATATGGACATCTCATTACTTTGTCATTTGTGTTCCCCTTTATACATACATATTGTATACGAACAAATTCGTTAAAATTGTGAAAATAGTCAATAATCATTTCCATACTAAGCTGATCAACTCCTTTCATTATAGAAGATTAGTATCTCAGCCAGTTACTATAATAGGAATTTCACTTCTTGGGAAAAATACTAGTAATATACAATTACTTGGCATTTCATCATGCCATCACTTAAGGCATTTCACTGTGCCAATTTCATATGCATCATAATGCAAAATAATCAAGGACTACTATGCTTGCAATCTGATCCGTACAGCACTCCTAGATAACTGCTCTATAATCCACTTATACCATTATCAATGGAATTTACAATATCCATGTCCGTATGGGGGGACCATGGCTGTCATAGTGGTGCCTTTCCCATAATTGCCCCACCCGACTTTCAGCCTTTCTTAGGCTTAGTATTCAATATCATCAAGTTTCAGAGAGTGGGTGGTCAAACCCTCTAACTCTCATAGCATAGCATCCCCAGGCCTACGCTTGTTTAAAACAAAACCACAAGCCTCCATGCTTGTATATAAAACAAGACTTATACATATCAGGCTATTTGTCTATTTATCTGGGGTTGGAATATTTTCTACTTCCCTATTCACTTAGGGTTGTTCTCAATTCTTAACTTAACCATTTTATACTTATTTTTCTCATCATTTGGTTGGATCATATTTCATTTTGAGGTATTTACCACAATATATTGGTATTGTAAAGGCATTCTTAAAATCCACCTACCCCAATAAGGTATTCTTACTCCTTAAAATTTGTCATAGTCTTGATCAACATATATCTGTCAAATCATACGTATAATGTCATCTTTCTAGTCAAGGGTACATACTACATGGTCTTTTGATCATCCTTATGTAGGCTGATCTGAATCTTTCTTCCTTGAATCATATATAACCAATGGTTTAGTATCTTCTATACAAGTACTATCTCTCTCATACATAAACAATCTATACTGGTATTTCTTTTCCTTTATTGTTTTTGATCATTTAAGATCTCATCTTGTTTGATCATCCTTATTTTACTTACAATTTTTATTAGGATTAGATAATTTACTAACCTTTTATACTCTTATTATTATTATTATTCAATCAGTTAATGTTTTACTGGTTGAAGATGACTTATTCCATCCTAAGTCTAAACAGCTCCTCTTATTTTCAATTGGCTTAAGGCTTACTAGCAAAATGGTTGAACATAAAGTGGTTACTTCAATCCTCATGTAAGGAGGCGTTTAGACTTCACAAACATCAACGAAAGGTAAGGGAAGAGCGATGCTCTATTAGAGAACCCCCTTAACCACCATATTCAGCATTCACTAAAGTGACCTTAGCTTAACCTTTCATAAGGTTCCTATGAGCATTTTAACCCTAAGTACTCTTTCTAATTTATTTTAATTAAATCCATGAATATTTAAAATGTCATCCATGGAGTTTCATCATTCTCCTAATTTGGGCCAAGGAAATAATATTCCTTATATTATCCTACTAACTATAGCCCTTACTATTTTTAAGTCAAAGTCATTCATTCATCTTAGTTGTCGATGAATCTCTATATTTCATTAGATTACATTTTTGATGATTTATAAATATTGAAGCATAACCACTAATTTAACAATTATGTCTACTAACTTAAAGACAATTAAGATGCTTATACTTGATCATCTTATACTTTAAATAGAATTGTACATCTATATCATTCTAAGAGCATTTATACTAACATGGATCCTAGGTTATGAAATTTCACTAGTATCCTAATGGAATCATGCTAAAATATCATGACCCTAAGATGATTAAATTTACTAACCTATTATAACAACCTAAGAATATTAGAGCATAGCATGCTATAAATGAATAATTACACTATCATGCTTCATAAATCATATTTACAACTCTATTATCAAATAAAAAATAGTTAAACTAATGAAATTAGTTTTATTAGAAACTTTTAATCATGATCAAACCATCTAATTTTATGTTGATCCTTTAGATCAAGGGTTTTTATTCCATTAAGGGTTTTTACTTCATTTAGGTCCAAATGTCATATCCACAAGTTTTTGTCACATCTAATCCAGGATCTCACTAGATTCCATCATAATGCCATTCATCCAACCCATCCATAGGGTCTGATCATGCTTGATCTTACTGATCAAGTGGGCCCCTTTGTATTTTTAGGGTATTTCTACCATTAAAGGTAGATCTCTCAAATTCTTATAGATCTATCATATAAAACCCTTAATTTCATATTTTCTTAACATTGTATCATTATTAGATCAAATTCCTAAGGTCTGATCATCCCAGATCTTAAAGATCATGGGAATAGGAAACTTAATTTCCTTTAACAGAAAGTTTCTTTCCATATTTCTTAGATTTTATATTTTCATTAGAAAATAGAATTCACAAGCTTTTTATAGCCTCTTTCCAATCTTGATTTGAGTTTAGATGACTCCAGAATCAAGATTTTAGGTTCACAGTCGTTCCAAGGGTCCAGATTTGATCTGGGCCCAGCAAAATGACCATATCAGATTGGTTGGGTGGACGGGTCTGGTCAGGGGAGCAGCCATGTGTCCGCTACCTGTGATCCCAGGTCAACCTGAGGCGGTGACAGGCGAGACGTCATAATCGGGACCGTTGAATCACCTATCTCTGGATCGTCTGTGATATACCATTATCTATGGCTGGAATTCACCTATCTAGGGTTTATGGGTCCCATATTTTCATCCAACGGCTCAGAGTTTTCTCTGAGCTGTTGTATGATGGGATCTCAACCCTTCATGCAAGAACCATTGTCTCCAATGGATCAACGGCCGCGAAGACCCCTGGGAAGCCGGAGATTGCTACTGGTATGCTTGGAATGAAAAGGGGAACAAAGAAACCACCTACGTGGTGTTACTGGAGTGAAAAAAATCACCAAAGAAGAATAGCAAAACTGGAAAACCTTAGCTTTGTTGGGTTTACATACAGTCAAAGATTTCTCCGATAACGTTGCCAGAGAAGACAAAATAACTTAGGGGAAACTTAGAAACCCCTCTCCTAAACAGTTTTAACAGTCCAAGATCACCATTCACCGTCTAGATTGGTCAGAATGACTTGAACTATTTTCCAAAAATGATGTCAGTAATGGACTTGAGAGTGATTTGAATTTTTTGGTGATATAACAGTTAGATCACCAATATTTCTTGGGGCTTTTGTAGATTAAGATATTCCGAACAGATCTAAGGGTTTAAAATGTTAAAATAATCTCTAAAATTGGATGCTTAATTGATTTAGGGTTTTTAGCTAGAAACCCTAACTACCCGGGGATGATGTGTCAATTGATGCACTCAACGTCTCCACTAGGTATGGAGGCTAGGTGCATCTATGGATGTTCTAACAGAGAAAAAAAAAATTAGAGGGAAAGAAAGAGAATTTGGGGGAGATAGGGAAGGAATTTGGAGCTAAGATTTGGCAGAAGTCTAGGGCAATTCGTAATGGATTTTTGAAAATTTTTGGAGATTTTTCTGAGGTATTTATAGGCACGTTTTGGAATTTTTTTAATGAATTTTCTATAATTATGGTGTTTTTTTACTTTTGATTAATCTAATGGGAGAGTGGAGTTGCCACTCCACCTCTGTCTCCACTCCACCTGGTAGTGGTTTGACCATTGATGGCTAATTCTAGAACATTGGACCACACTGTGGGCCCCACCTTAAATTTGAAATGACCATTTTGCCCTTTTATTCCAAAAAATGGAGAAAATTAGGCACTAATTGTCCAAACTCGGAATTTAGTGTACTTAGAGTCATTTTGACTGATTTTTTTTAGTACATTCCAAGTATTTATGTTTTAATTCTCTATTATGAGTGAAAATACCATTTTACCCTTTTATTTATAAAATTAGGGATTTTTTTATTTTAACTCAGAATTGAACGTACTTAATGTCATT
The DNA here is from genome assembly GCA_035236585.1 of Warburgia ugandensis. NCBI lineage: Eukaryota > Viridiplantae > Streptophyta > Magnoliopsida > Canellales > Canellaceae > Warburgia > Warburgia ugandensis. Next base: position 71,801,263 of record CP141129.1, on the reverse strand, counting down.
TCAATCAGTTTTCTGAGTATATTCATAATTTCCAGGTTTCAATTCATTGTTTAATATCTATAAAAAGAGGATTTTCAATAACCTAATATTCCAACTCAAAATTTTTGAAACTTTAAACTTTATTGATTTTTCTTAATAATTTACACAAAATTTTGGGGTTATTACAATCTTCCCCCCTTACAATAATTTTATCCTCGAAATTTGTAATACTATAACATAATCAAATAAACTAGGATGTGTCTTCCTCATTTTTACTTATGTTTCCCATATAGCTTCCTCAATAGAGTGATGTTGCCACAAGACTTTAACTAAAGAAATTGTTTTAGTCCTTAACTTCTGTTCCTTACGATCCAAGATCCATATCGCCTTTATTTCAAAAGTTACGTCTAGCTTCAATTCCTCTGATATTCTTTAAAGTATGTGAGTATCATATTATAGGTACTTCTATAACATGGATACATGAAATACATTGTGTACTTCAAAGAGTTGAGGTGGCACGTCTAATCTATAAGGTACTAGACCAATTCTTTCTAATATTTCAAATGGACCAATGAACCTTGGACTGAGTTTGCCTTTGGTTCCAAATCTCATAACTCCTTTAACTAGTGATATTTTAAAAAACACATGCTCTCCCACATTAAATTCCATATTTCTCCGTCTTTTGTCTGTATAACTCTTTTGACGACTGTGTGCTGTTAACAAACCTTTTCTTTATCATGCTAACCTTATTTGTACACTGTTCTACCAGTTCTAACTTCATTAGTTTCCTTTATCCAACAAGTTGGTGATTGGCATGGTCGCCCATACAATGCTTCATATGGTGTCATACCAATACTTACATGAAAACTATTGTTATAAGAGAATTCTACTAATGGAAGATGTTCATCCCAATTTTCCTTCCAATCTAACGCACATGCCCACAACATATCTTTAAGTATCTAAATAGTTCTTTCTGATTGACCATCTATTTGGGAATGAAATGCTATACTGAATTTATGTGAGGTTCCCAATGCTTGTTGTATGCTCTTCCAACATCTTGAAGTAAATCTCCCATCTCTATTAGAGATTATGGATAAAGGAATCCCATGAAGACTTATTACTTTTTTTATGTATAGACTATCAACTAACTGGTTATGTCTAATTGGAAGGAAATGTGCTAACTTTCTTAATCTGTCCACACTTACCCAAATCATATCATGACCTTCTCTTATCTTTGGTAATCCTACCACAAAATCCATAGTGATATTGTCACATTTTCATTTTGGAAGTTTATGTGTTTGTAACATTTTAGCTGGTCTTTGATGTTCAGCTTTTACTTGTTGACAATTTAGACACTTAGCTACAAATTCTCCTATGTCTCTTTTCATATTGTCCCACCAAAAATTTCTTTTCAAATCTTGATACATCTTTGTACCCCTAGAGTGTATAGAAAATTTGGACTAATGGGCTTCTTATAACAGTTCTTTTTTCAAGTTTGTGTTTGAAGGAACCACTAATCTCTCTTGAAAACGTGTACCCCCGTCTGTACCTTTACAAAACCCTATCTTTGTACACAATCCCTGAGTTACTGTATCCCCTTCTTGTGCCTTGAGGACTCTTTCTACAAAAGCTTATTTAATGGTGATGTTTGTAAGTACAGCTCTTATTTGTCTACTTAATGCATCGACGACTATGTTTGCCTTTCCAGGATGGTAGTGGATGGCAAAATCGTAGTATTTATGTATTCCATCCATCTCATTTGTCTTATATTCAAATTAGCCTGAGTGAAGATGTATTTGAGACTTTTATTATCTGTAAATACATTGAATTTTTCTCCATACAAGTAGTGTCTCCAAATTTTTAATGCAAAAACTACAGCTGCTAATTCTAGGTCATGTACTGGGTAATTTATTTCATGTTTCTTCAATTGTCTAGATGCATAAGCAATGACCTTCTCATTTTGCATCAATACACTCCCTAACCCTTTGCCTAAAGCATATTTCGTATCCCCTACTTCCTGATGGCAGTGTCAAGACTGGTGTTGTAGTCAACCTCTTTTTTAACTCTTGGAAACTATTCTCACATTCGTATGTCCAAGTGAATTGTACCCCTTTTCTACTCAATGAAGTCAATGGAAGGGCTATATGAGAAAATTGTTGAATAAATCTACAATAGTATCCTGATAGTCCCAGAAAACTACATATTTCTGTTACAGTCTTAGGTTTCTTCTAATTCATTACTACTTCAACCTTGGTGGGGTCCACTTCTACTCCATTCTTGGAAATTACATGAACCAAGAAATTGACCTTCTCTAACTAGAATTCACTTTTACTAAATTTACCAAAAAGTTTATATGTCCTGAGGGTATTTAGTACAATTTGTAAGTGTTCTTGATGTTCTTCCATACTAGTAGATTAAATCAATATATCATCAATAAATGTGATCACGAATTTGCCTAAGAATTCCTTGAAGATTCTGTTCATTAGATCCATAAACACTGCAGGTACATTAGTCAACCCAAAAGACATGACTAGAAACTCATAATACCCGTACTGAGTTCTAAATGCTGACTTGGATATATCTTCATCCTTAATACGCAATTGATGATATCTTGATCTAAGGTCAATTTTTTAAAAGACCTTAGCAGATTGGAGTTGATAAAAAAGATCATCAATACAAGGTAAGGGATAGTTATTTTTCACTGTGACATTGTTCAACATTCTATAATCAATGCATAATCTCATAGACCCATCCTTCTTCTTCACAAATATTACTGGTGCTCCCCATGGTGAACTACTTAGTATAACAAACCCTTTGTCTAACAATTCCTATAATTGACCCTTCAACTCTTTCAATTCTGTTGGGGTCATCCTATAAGGTGCTTTAGAAATTGAAGTTGTACCTGAAATTACTTCAATGGTAAACTCAATTTCTCTATGTGGGGGTAATCCTATAAGCTCTTCTAGAAAGACGTCTGGGAATTCTTTGACTACATCAATTTTTGTTATCTTGGGCTGTTCAACATCCAAAGCAACCATTGTTGCTAGAAATGCCTAACACCCTTTGGACATGTGTTTGACAGCCTTCACAGCTTAAATAATGGATTTGTCTAAGTCATGTTGTTTCCCATATAGTACTACTACTACTTCCTTACCAGGTATGCTAAATGTGATTTTCTTCTTGTGACAATCCATAACTACCCAGTATTTTGCTAACCAATCCATACCCAATATGATGTCAAAGTCCACCATGTTTAGTAAAATGAGGTCTACATCCCTTCTTTCCCCCAGTACTTCTACTGGTACATTATAAAGGTATTTTTGTAGTCTAACTATTTTACCCACCGGAGTTGTTACATCTAGATTGAATCCCAAGTTTTTCACTAGTAGTTGTATACTATATGCAAATGGGCAAGATATAAAGGAATGCGTAGATCTAAAATCAAACAATACTTTGGCATGGTTGTCAGATACAAGTAATGTACCTTCAATCACCGCATTAGATGGTTCAGCATGGCCGTCAGTGATAACGAATACCCTTCCTTAGTGATGAGGAACATTGTCTAGTTTCGCTGCCTTAAGTTAATGATTTGTTGCAGTTTGCATATATATGCCCGAATTCTCCACAATTAAAACATCTAATCGAAGGTCGTTGTTGTATCGGGGTGGGACACATATTTCTAGGATGGAATCTTCTACATTTAGGACAAGGCCTTCTTTTTGTATGATTCCCTTGATTTCTGGGAGGTTTGAAATTGTTGAAGGGTCTCTTGCCCTTTTGAAAAGGCCTTTGGTTATAGTTTCCTCCTCCTCCAAACTTAATGGGTTGAGTCTTCTTGAACTCTTCTTCAAACCTGGAAGCCATCCTTACACAATCTACCAGAGTGGTGGGTTTAGTACCTATCACTTTCACCTTCAAGGATGGTTGTAATCCCTCCATAAATCTGTCCACAGTGCGCCTTTCTGTGTCACACATATGTGTAACAAATCTCTTTAATTGGGTGAACTTGTTATCATAATCCACCACCGAGAGGTTCCCTTGTTTTAGTTCCAAGATTTCTTTCTCCTTCCTTAATTTTATATGGATAGGAAAATACTTATTATTAAAAACTTCTTTGAATTCCTCCCAAGTAGTCCCATCAGAATTTGAGAAGAAGGTGTTGTTGGCTAATCTCAACCAGAAAGTAGCCTCTTGTTTTAATAGATATGTGTCGATTTTGATCTTTAATTCTAGAGGGGTATGTAGTGCACTAAATGTTCTTTCTAATTCGTACATCCATTCCTCTACCTTTTCGGCTTCACTCTTGCCATTATATCCAATTACATCTTCTGAAATCTCTCCATCATTTTGTCAATCTTTTTTGGCGCTAATGGAGAATTTCCAACTTCCACACTTGGTACAAGGAAAGATTGACCTTGTACTGGTGTGGGAGTATCTGGTGTTGGTGTATTGGGTCTAACTTTAGGCTGAGCTTGTGCTTGAATACCAGGTATCTCAACTAGAAGCGATGAACTTTGGGGCAGTTGAATGTTAGGAAGAATGTTCCTTAATACTCTTGTTACCATCTCCTCCATATTACTCATTGATAATCCCTCCGTATTGTTTTCTAGAGCACCTTGAGCTGTCTACCTTGTGACTCTCTTGGGTGGCATCTACTCATAAACCAAAATTTTTATAAGTATTTCTTATACTATTTCTATCTTAATCTAAAATTGGATTGCCAACTCTCCCTTGGACTTATTAGGATTGTACAGTGACTGGATGAATGGCTCTAATACCAACTATGACGACCCAGGTTTTTTTAAGACATTTTATAATACATTTTGTAAAGACACGACCCTTAGTAGTAAAAAAAATTTTGCAAAACAAAGCAACGAAAAATCTTTTCTTTCAAATTTTTTTTTGTAAAACCCAAGTCACCACTTCATACATAACATAAGTAGAGTTTTGTACAAGATAAAATCCCATTGAAGGAATATATTTTTATTAAACTTTAGGATCCATCCAGTGGTTCATAGTACACAGCCCATTGTATCCTTATAGTACTTGTCCAAATACACAATCCAAATTACAAAGCTCTAAATACAATACAAGCTCTCAATACAATGTTTCAAGGGATATATCCTGATTACTTATTTTTAAATAGTTCTTCAAGTCTTGAGCTCCTGAGTCTCCTTCTCTGTATCTGAGATATTGTAAACATTTAAACATTTACAATATCTTAGCAAACTATGCTTGGTAGGGGATAAAAATGTAAGATATTGACAGTACAATCTCAATATTCAATTACCCATGATTCATTCTATCATAAACACATTTATGGACCACTATCATTTATATGTACAACTCATTACTTTCTCACTTGTGTTCACCTTTATATATACATATTGTATACATACAAATCCATTAAAATTGTGAAAATAGTCAATAATCATTTCCAAACTAAGTTGATCAACTCCTTTCACCATATGAGATTAGTATCTCAGCCAATTACTATACTACTAGGAATTTCCCTTCTTGAAAAAAATACTTGTAATATACAATTACCTAGCATTTCATCATGCCATCACTTAAGGCATTTCACTGTGCCAATTTCATATGCATCATAATGCAAATATAATCAAGGACTATTATGCTTGCAGCCTAATCTGTACATCACGCTTGGATAACTACTCTATAATCCACTTATACCATTATCAGTGGAATTTACAATATCCATATTCGTATGAGGGGACCATGGCTGTCACAGTGGTGGCCTTCCCATAATTACCCCACCCGACTTTCAGCCTTTCTTAGGCTTGGTATTCAATATCATCAAGTTTTGGAGAGTGGGTGGCCAAACCCTCATAACTCTCCTAACATAACATCCCCAAGCCTACACCTATTTAAAACAAAACCACAAGCCTCCATGCTTATATGTAAAACAATACTTATACATACCAAACTATCTTTCTATTTATCTAGGGCTGGAAAATTTACTACTTCCCTATTCACTTCTCAATTCTCAATTTAACCATTTTATACTTATTTTTCTCATCATTTTGTTGGATTATATTTTATTTTGAGGTATTTACCACAATATATTAGTATTGTACAAGTCAATACTTCAAAATATAAGATCATGTATTAAACATGTATCTTCATGTAAAGGCATTCTTAAAATCCACCTACCTCAATAAGGTATTCTTACTCCTTGAAATCTATCATAGTCTTGATTAGCATATATCGGTCAAATCATACGTATAATGTCATCTTTCTAGTCAAGGGTACATACTACATGGTCTTTTAATCATCCTTATGTAGGATGATCTGAATCTTTCTTCTTTCAATCACATATAACCAATGGTTTAGTATCTTCTATACAAGTACTATCTATCTCGTGCATAAACAATCTGTATTGGTATTTCTTTTCCTTTATTATTTTTTATCATTCAAGATCTCATCTTGTTTGATCATCCTTATCTTACTTACCATTTTTATTAGGATTAGATAATTTACTAACCTTTTATGCTCTTATTATTATTATTATTATTATTATTATTCAACCAGTTAATGTTTTACTAGTTGAAGATAACTTATTCCATCCTAAGTCTAGACAACTCCTCTTATTTTCAATTGGCTTAAGACTTACTAACTGAATGGTTGAACACAAAGTGGTTACTTCAATCCACATGTAAGGAGGCGTTTAGACCTCACAAACATTAACGAAAGGTAGGGGAAGAGCGAGGCTCTATTAGAGAATCCCCTTAACCACCATATTCAGCATTCACTAGAGTGACCTTAGCTCAACCTTTCATAAGGTTCCTATGAGCATTTTAACCCTAAGTACTCTTTCTAATTTATTTTAATTAAATCCTTGAACATTTAAAATGTCATTCGTGCAGTTTCATTATTCTCCTAATTTAGGCCAAGGAAATGATATTCCTTATATTATCCTACTAACTATAGCCCTTACTATTATTAAGTCAAAGTCATTCATTTATCTTAGCTGTCCATGAATCTCTATATTTCATTAGATTATATTTTTGGTGATTTATGAATATTGAAGCATGATCACTAATTTAACAATTATATCTACTAGCTTAAAGATAATTAAGATGCTTACACTTGATCATCATATACTTTAAATAGAATTGTACATCTATATCATTCTAAGAGCATTTATACTAACATGGATCCTAGGTTATGAAATTTCACTAGTATCCAATGGAATCATGCTAAAATCTCATGACCCTAAAATGATTAAATTTACTAACCTATTATAACAACCTAAGAACATTAGAGCATATCATGCTATAATTGAATAATTACACTATCATGCTTCATAAATCATATTTACAACTCTATTATCCAATAAAAGATAGTTAAACTAATGAAATTAGTTTTATTAGAAACTTTTAATCATGATCAAACCATCTGATTTTATGTTGATCCTTTAGATCAAGGATTTTTATTCCATTAAGGGTTTTTACTTCATTTAGGTCCAAATGTTTTATCCACAAGTTTTTGTCACATCTAATCTAGGATCTCACTAGATTATATCATAATACGATTCCTCCAACCCATCCATAGGGTCTGATCATGCTTGCTCATACTAATCAAGTGGACCCCTTTGTATTTTTAGGGTATTTCTACCATTAAAGGTAGATCTCTCAAGTTCTTATAAATCTATCATATAAAACCCTTAATTTCATATTTCCTTAACATTATATCATTATTAGATCAGATTCCTAAGGTCTGGTCATCCCAGATCTTAAAGATCATGGGAATAGAAAACTTAATTTCTCTTAACTAAAAGTTTCTTTCTATATTTCTTAGATTTTATACTTTCATAAGAAAATAGGAATTCATAAGCTTTTATAGCCTCTTTCCGATCTTGATTTGGAGTTCAGATAACTCTAGAATCAAGATTTTAAGTTCATAGTCATTCCAAGGGTCCAGATTTGATCTGGGCCCAACAGAACGACCAAATCAGATTGGTCGGGCGGACAAGTCCGATTGGGCTGAGTGTCCGTGTGTCCGCTACCTGTTATCCCAGGTCAACTTGAGGCGGTGATCGGTGATAGGCGAGAAGTCCTAATTGGGACCGTCGGATCACCTATCTCCATATCGTCCATGATTTGCCATTATCTATGGCTGGAATTCACCTATCTAGGGTTTATGGGTCCTAACTTTTCATCCAACAGCTTAGAGTTTTCATCTGAGCCGTTGTATGGTGGGATCTCAACCCTTCATGCTGGAACCATCGTCTCCGATGGATCAACGGCCGGGGAGGCTCTTGAGAGGCTAGAGATTGCTACTAATATGCTTGGAATGAAAAGGGGAACAAAGAAACCACCTACTTGGTGTTGTCAGAGTGAAGAAAATCACCAAAGAAGAAGAGAAAAATAGAAAAACCCTAGCTTCGCCAGGTTTACATACAATCAGAGATTTCTCTGATAATGTTGCTAGAGAACACGAAATAACTTGGGGGAAACTTAGAAACCCCTCTGATGAATAGTTTTAATGGTCCAAAATCACCATTCACCGACTAGATTGACTAGAATGACTTGAACTATTTGCTAAAAATGATGTCAATACTGGACTTGAGAGTGATTTGAATTTTTTCAGCAATATAACCGTTAGATCATCAATATTTCTTGGGACTTTTGTAGATCAGGATATTCTGAACAGATCTAACAGTTTAAAATGTTGAAATAATCTCTGAAATTGAATGCCTAATTGATTTAGAGTTTTCTATAATAAAAAAATCCTAGCTACCCCGGGACGGCGCATCAATTGACAAGCCCAATGTCTCCACTGGGGATGGAGGCCAAGTGCGTTTGTGAATGCTCTAACAGAGAAAAAAAAAAAAGTTAAAGGGAAAGAAAGAGAATTTGGGGGATATAGGGAAGGATTTTGGAGCTAAGATTTTGGGAGAGTCGAGGGCAGTTCGCAATGGAATTTTGAAAATTTTTGGAGATTTTTTTGAGGTTTATAGGCATATTTTGGAATTTTTTTAATGAATTTCCTATAATTATGGTGTGTTTTTTACTTTTGATTAATCTAATGGGGGAGTGGAGTTGCCACTCCACCTCTGTCTCTACTACCAACTGGTAGTGGTTTGACCATTGATGGCTGCTTCTAGAACATTGGACCATGTTGTGGGCCTCACCTTAAATTTCAAATGACCATTTTGCCCTTTTATTCCCAAAAAGAAGAAAAATAGGCACTAATAATCCGAACTCAGAATTTAGTGTACTTAGAGTCATTTTGACCAATTTTCGGAGTACATTCCAAATATTTATATTTTAATTCTCTGTTATAAGTGAAATTATCATTTTACCCTTTTATTTATAAAAATAGCGATTTTTCATTTTAACTCGGAATTGAACGTACTTAATGTCATTTCGATCGGTTTTTTGAGTACATTCATAATTTCTAGGTTTTAATTCATGGTTTAATCTTTATAAAAAGAGAGTTTTTAATAACCTAATATTCCAGCCTAAAATTTTTGAAACTTTAAACATTATTATTTTTCTTAATAATTTACCCAAAAATTTAGGATTATTATATAAATACCCCTCCTACAAACTGCACAAAATTGCATAGATCCCCAAGACTCTCTCCCTCTTTCCCTCACCCTTTCCTCCTCTTTCCCTCTCTTTCTAGCCAGAGCAGTGATCCCCACACGTGCCTGGCACTGGAACCAGCCTGTCCCAAGCTGGCGCGTCCCTGAAACTGCCTTCAGGGTTTTTCCTAGGCTGGCCAGATCCTCACCGCATCTACCCCTCCGGCACTGGAGATGCCTTATGAACCCATGAATCAGGTTCCCCTTACCTTCCTCTCCATTACCCCTCTCCCATTTCTCTTCCCCATCACCGACAAGCACCTCAACGACAAATTTTTTTAGAAACCCTAACTGTCCGACTAGGGCTTCAAAATCTGGTAAGAAACTCTCATCTCCGACTATCCTCTTTACTCTAGACTGGGTCCAAGTAGGTTTCCCTCCTTTTTCCCTCTGTTTTTTGACCAAAAATGGGAGGATTTGCTGTTGAATCTACTTCACCAGCGACTGGTTCACAGGTGAAACAGATCCGATGAACCCTAGATGGGAACCACCTAGGAACGGCTCAAATGAGTATTTTGAGCCATTGGATGGAATTGTGGGACCTCGAAACCCCTAGATTTGATTCAAAGTGAGATTTCCAATAGATTTGGTCGTTGATCTGGGGACGAACTGATATGACAGTCCAGATCGGACCATCTCAGCTATCCCAGGTCACCCCTCCCTATACACTGGCTATCACCAGTGGAACGCAGCGGGGGTGAGATGCTGATTGATCCGTCAATCTGTGAACCTAGATTGAATCTGGGCCCTTGTTTTGATATGAAAACTTGAAACTTCAATTTAGAGCTCATTTTAACTCCAAATCAAGATAAAAAAAAGAAGCTATGGATTCTTGGTGAAGAGTAGAATCTAATGAAAGTATTAAATTTATGTTTTATTCACTATAAAAATCTGTAAATTACAAAAAGAGGTACTAATTCCCAAGATCAGTCAAATCTAACATGATCAAACCTTAGATTTCTGATCCATCAGTGATCTAGTAATGAGAGAACATGGAATCAAGAGTTAGATGTGACTAATGTAGGATGAATTATGAAATTTAACCTTAATGGAAGAGAAATCTTAAAAATAATCATGGATTTACTTAATCTGACTAATCCAGCATGATCAAAAACTATAAAACAGTGTGGATGATGATCTAATGATAAGATCATGAGAAATAAATGGCCCGATATGGGTAATTTGGGATAGATTGAAATCTATGCCCTTGATTTGGATAAATTGACTTAAGATCTTCTTGATCGGTTGGATGAAGAAAGATCAGATCATATGATGAGATGCATCAATGATCCATTGATGATATCACATTAAGAGAATGTGATAGATCTGAATAAAAATAAAAAATCAAGATCTAAACCTTTAATATAAGGAATATCATTTCCTTGGCCAAAATTAGGAGAATAATGAAACTCCATGAATGACATTTTAAATGTTCATGGATTTAATTAAAATAAATTAGAAAGAGTACTTAGCGTTAAAATGCTCATATGAACCTTATGAAAGGTTGAACTAAGGTCACTCTAATGAATGCTGGACATGGTGGTTAAGGGGGTTCTCTAATAGAGCCTCGCTCTTTCTCCACCTTTTAACGATATTTGTGAGGTCTAAACACCTCCTTACATGAGGATTGAATTAACCACTCTGCGAGCATCTTTTAACTGGTAAACCTTAGTCCATTCTAAAATAAGGATGAGCTGTCTAGTATTAGGAAAGAAATAAACTATCTTCAATTAGTAAAACATTAACTGGTTGAATAATAATAAGATCATAAAAGGATAGTAAACTATCTAATCCTAATAAAAATGGTAATTAAGATAATCAAAGATCAAATAAGATCCATAAGGAGATTTTGAATGATCAAGAATCATAATATTATATGTATGTTTTGAAATGGTATAAATATTAGATTCAAATATAGATCAATAGATTAGACCCTTGATCAATATGATCCAAGGAATAATATCCAAATCATCCTATGTAAGGATGATCAAAAGAACAATTATGAAGTATAAATGAGTTGAGAAATGACTGTATACATATGATTTGATAAATACATGAAGGATATAATGATCAAGATCAATGAGAAGATGGATGATTGAAAGTAAAGATAGGTGGACCTTAAGAATATATTCAATATATAAGATACATGTATTTTACACTTGATCTTATCCTGATAAATGAGTTTTGATTATAATTGCTTTAGAATTGTTATGAATCAACAAATGATGTTGAAATGAATACAAAGGGATTGATTAAGTAATTATGAAATTACTTAAGACAACAAATGATGTTAAAATGAATACAAAGGGATTGATTAAGTAATTTCAATAACTTAATGGGTAGAATGGGAAGATTTGAACTATATAAGTTGGACCACCAAATCTTAAGGAAATAAGTTATAGGCATGTCCTAGTATAACTAGACACATAGTCTATAAGTATGAAATAATATTTTTCATACAAGCATGGATGCTTGTGGTTTGATTTAAGACAAGCTAATGCCTGGGGATGCCAATGCTAGGAAAGTTATGAGGATTTGGCCACTTGTTCTCCGAAACTGATTATGATGATGATACCATGCACAAAGAGAGGCAAAACATTGGGTGGGGCAATTATGGGAAGGCTGCCACTTTAATAGCCATGGTTCCCCCCATACGAATATGGATCTATATTTTCCACCGTGGTATTAGTGGAGTATTATGCAGTTATCTAAGCGCGTTGTACGAGCATGATAGTCCTTTGATATTTTGCATTATGATGCAATTGATTATGACATGATGAGATACCCAATAAAGTTATTACCGATGTTGTATTGGAGGATGATTCCCAATACGGTATGATTATATATTAACACCTAGTGTTAATATTGAAATCAGTTTGGAAATGAGATATTATTGATGATATTGACTATATTCATGATTTTTAGTTATTTTATTTATATGTAATATATACATATAATTCATATGATGAGTGACGGATAAAATGCTTATCCAATTGTACAAATTGATTTATATCATGGATATAATCAATTGTTGATTTTGAGATATATATTGAATATATTTCTTAAATCCCCTACCAAGCATAGCTTGCTGAGATATTGTAAATGTTTGAATGTTTACAATATCTCAGATACATTTAAGGAAGATTGAAAGCTCAAGACGTGAGGATAATTATTATCGAACTACTAAGAGTATTTAATTTGAGAAAGATTGTTTGTAATTTGGATTGTAATATTTGGATAAGGCATGTAATGACTACCGGGGCTGTGTATGTGAATCACTAGATCAATCTTGATTTTAATAAAAGTATTTCTATTGACATTCAATAGAAATTTTATTTTATACCAAAATCTATGTATGATAAGTAATTTGAGGTAGCACTCGGGTTTTTGACAAATCAATTTTAAAAAAAAAATGTTTCCGATGCTTGTATTTAAAAAAAATTCAAATTCAGGGCCCTACCTTTGCAAATATTTATGAAAATGTGTTTTAAAAACCTAGGTCATCATGTTAAGTGTTCAATTTTGGTCAAAATACCCCTAATTTAGTGTTCAATTAGATCAACTAACCGTTCAATTTTGCAAAACTTAGCTTGATTTTGAATTTAACTCTAATTGACCATCCAAACCATAATTTGTCAAAATCAACAGTCAGATGATCATTAGAGCTCATTAAATGACTAATGTACGGTTCGGATGATTCTAATTTAGTCTTTTCTTTTGCAAATCAACCAAAGGACACACGGATGGCTACGATTAAAAGTTAACAGTGCATATCATCTTAAAGAGGATTGGATGGACCAGATCACCCATGAAGATGGATGTGAAAGTTTCCTAGAAGAAAATGGAGCTAAATTTGGAATCATGGACAAAAAGGAAACCCCTTCCCCACTTTTCCTTTCTTTTCTTTTTCCTTCTTTCCTTTTCCTTTTCCTTTTCCTTCTTTCTTTCCTTTCCTTTTTCCTTCCTCATTTCTTCTCTTTCCTTTCTTTCTCTCCCATGTTTCCAACTTTTTTCCCTTCTTCTATTCTCCTCCATTCTCTTTTTTCTTCCTCTCCCCCTCTTCCCATTCTCTTCTCTTCTCCTCTCTCTTTCTCAACGGCACCACCCACATCTCACTTACCCCCTCTCTCTCACTATCCTCCCTTCTTCTCCACACAGCCCAGCCATCCCCATCTCCTTCTTTTGTTCACTTGAGTATTGACCACACAACATTGGCAGCCAGTTGCCAGCACCTCCCTCCATCTCATTCTCTCCTACGTACTTCCCCTCCTTCTACTCCCTCTCCCTTCTCAACGTACCCACTTCCTATCCTTCTCTTTCTCTCTCTCCCTCGCCTATGCTTTCCTCTCTTCCTCACGCTCTTTGTCTCTCACCCACAGACAAACCAGCTCCTCTATTCCTCTCCACACTCTTTGCAAATCTCCCCTTCACCCTCTCTCTCTCTCTCTCTCTCTCTCTCTCTCTCTCTCTCTCTCTCTCTCTCTCTCTCTCTCTCTCTCTCTCTCTCTCTCTCTCTCTCTCTCTCTCTCTCAGGACCACACCCCCATCCGGATCCTTCTCTGGGTTGTCACCAACCTGGGCGACCTGAACCCAACTCCTCCACCAGCACCGCACTCCCTCAGTCTCCTCTTCCTCTGCTCCGGTTTCTTCTACTGCCGTTGGTAGGCCAGGTGACGTTGTCGGATAGTCCAGGAGGGGAAACCCAAGTCGGGTTTCCACTCCTACGTCTCCATTCCTCTTCTTCCCTCTCCTCTTCTTGTACCTCCTCCGATTTCCCTTTCTTCACCAGGTTTTCGTCTGATTTTTTCTTAAAAACCATATTTTTAACAAAATTCCAAGTTTGCCCTCTCTCTTTAAAAGCAATTACAAATCTGTTCCTTTCTGTTAATCCCATATGTGTCCCAGTTATTCCGATTTTGTTTTATCTGCGTTTTCTTATCCAGGAACTGCCTAATCTCTACTAGATCATTTGAGGCTTAACCCAATCAATGGGTTAGCCTTAATCAAAACCAAATCCTCAATTTCTCCTTCGTTTCTTCTCAGATTTTAAATTAATTTTACAGGTTCATTCTTAGGACATCCCTAGACATAACCAACACTTATGATCTTAGATCTGAAATCCAAAAATCAATCTGAGTCGTCCAAATCTTGAAATCACAAATTAGCCTAGATCTTTACCATTTTGAAGAATCTGTCACATCCGATCGGTGGATCACTAATCAAGAATGGGTTGAAGATATTTGTAAAGGCGGATCAGATTTTAGAAGACCAGAAGTGAAGATTTTGATAAAGATTGATCTAGGGAAGTAGTTTTTTCTCATTATTTGATTTTGTTTGTTTTCTTTAGGAACTGAAAATTCTGTATTTTTGAGAAGTTGATTAGATCTAAACATTGATTCTCATATCAATAATTTCAATAATTTTTAGTGATTTCTTTTTAATTTTACATAATTAAAATTTATTCAAACTCCATCATTTGAAATCAAGTCGTCATGGGATCGACCCATACTTGTATAAGCTATACTATAATAGCTTGTGCACTTGCGGTTAAACAATCAACAAGTTTTTAGTACCATTGCTGGGGACTTGGAAAGGAGTTTTCATCAAATTTAATTAAAAAATCAAAAAATTTAAAAAAATATATAAAAAATTAGGAATTGCAATTTTTAGCATTTTAGGTGCATTTTTCAATTGTTTTTAGGGCATAATCACCTTGTTTCCTGAATTTGGTACTAATTTCTAATTTTATTTTTTAGGAAATTGGAAAGTGGAGGAATTGGGCAAGTGGATCTTCACCAAAATGGAAACTTCCCTGCTTTCCTAGAATGGGACTTTCTTTTTAATTTTGAGTGAATCTTATAGTGAGGATCCTTGTAAATTGTAATTTTCATTTTAAAATTTAAAGGGTTGTATAATACAGGGCAAGTGTGGGATAAGATGGCCCACAGTTGATCTTCATCAGAAATTCCACTGTCAGTTTCCTCACTCATTTATTTTCTAGATTAGGGTTTGCATTTAGAATAATTTGCATTTTTTGGTAGTGTAATTCATATAGAAAGCATCTTTTATAATTGTTGCATTTTAGGATTTTGCATTAGTTTACTGCTTTTAATTGGATTCTTAGCGCATGTTTAATGTTTTAAGGTGATTTATATACTAATCGAATTGCCATGGTGTGTGAAATTAATTAGTAAGGGCACCCTACCCCCATAAGATCAAGGGTGGATTTCATCACCACCTCTTGGCCCACTTAGGATAACCACCTCAAGCGCGCAAACCTTCCTTTCACATTAATTTAAAATCAATTAGAAGAAACCTATAGGGCCATCACATGCTCATAGGACCCTCTTAATAGGACGTGATTTACTATCAGTCCAGTGGCTTTTGATCACTGTGGTTATTGGGGGTTACTTAATAGAGCCTTGCTCTTCCCCCACCTCCTATTGACGTTTGTTGAGGTCTAAACGCCTCCTTACACGAGGGTTGTATTAACCACCTTGGTTAGAACCTAATTGGTAAGCAGTAATCAACTCCTAAAGAGAGGAGGAGCGTTAGTCTAGGCTAATAAAAAATGTTGTCCCCACACAAATCCAAGAGAGTCAAATATATTGTTGCTTATTGGCCTTATAATTATTTGAGTGTGCCCTTTTGTTTGCACATCATTCTAGAAGTTCGGTTGCATCATTTAGGTTAGCTTTCTCAAAAAAAATAAAAAACAAAGAAAAAACAAAAAGAAGCTTCCCTTGTATGCCCTTTTGGAGACGCAATAAAACCGGAAGGTTAGTCAAGTACGACCAAAAAGACATACAACAAGATCAGGCCACATCTATGATTGATCAACGCTCAAAGGGTAATTCACCACATGAAAGTCAAGGGGCTCCACTCATCATGAATGAGGACCCACCACCCTTGATGGACAATGAATATCAACCTCCACCAAGGAGGAATAATCATCAACCAAATAGAGATTGGAGAAGAAACAATAGGGAGTGGGACCAACAGAGTGAACATGGGGATGATAATATTGAGGGTTATCAAAACTTTCGTGGTAGAACTTTAAAAGATTACCCTCAGCCTACACACACTAGCACACCATCCTGTGTAATTCTTCCTCAGAATGCTGGTGCATTAGAATTAAAAACGGGAGTAATCCAATTACTTCCCAAATTTCATGGTTTAGATAGTGAGAGTCCTTACTTGCACCTTAAAGAATTTGATGAGGTATGTAGTACCCAACGAACACAAAATGTAGGTCTAGATACTATCAGGCTTAAACTTTTTTCCTTTCTCTTTAAAGAAAAAAGCAAAAATGTGGTTTAATGCACTACCATCAGGTTCCATAAGAACCTGGAATGAAATGACTAGGGAATTCTTAAAGAAGTTTTTCCCTACCCATAAAACAAATACACTTCACCGCAAGATAATGAACTTTACCCAAAAGGATAAAGAATCATTCTATCAATGCTGGGAAAGGTTCAAAGAACTACAACTCACTTGCCCACATCATGGCTATGAACCATGGCGCATCATCAGCTTCTTTTATGAAGGACTAGATTTTGACAAGCGCCAGTTTGTAGAGATGATGTGTAATGGTAACTTTCTCAACAAACAACTAGATGAGGCAGAGGAGTATTTGGAATGGCTAGCTGAAAGTGCACAAACCTGGGTTGACTCAGAAAGAATAGAACATACAGATAGACCTAAGCCCAATAACACCCATGTTAGGGGAGGCATGTATGCCCTGTCTGAAAAAGATGAAATTAGTGCCAAAGTAGCATCCCTAGCAAGAAAAGTAGAAGCCATAGAAATGAGAAAGAAAAACTCAAATAAAGAAGAACAAGTGTGTAGCATTTGTGAAAGTACATCACATCTTACTCAGGAATGTCCTACAATCCCTGCTTTTCAAGATGTACTTCATGATCAAGCTAATGCACTTAACACATATAAAAGACCTTTCTCCCCATATTCAGACACTTATAATCCCAACTGGAGAAACCATCCAAACTTTAGTTGAAAAAATGGACCTACTGCTAATGTTCCACAACCAGGACAATATCAACCTCATCAACAAAACCAAGGACTTCTTACCTTACCTTATCAAACTCATCAACCTCCTTCTGGACCTTACTTGTCCCCACCTAAAAGGCATGTTGAGGATAATCAAAACGTTCAAAACCAGGAAAGGAAAATTTCTCAATTAGAAAGTCAAATAAAACAAATCAACCAGTCCATGAATGAATTAAAAAATATGATGAGTCAAATGATGCAAAGTATGGAAAAAGGAAAGTTCCCAGCTCAACCACAAGCAAACCCTAAGGGAGTGTATGCGGTTAGCACTAATGCATCTGATGAAACATCTAGCTCTACCATGGAACAGACTAAGGCTGTTACCATTCTTAATAGTGGTAAAAGAATTGAGAAAGATGATCCTCAAAAGACTGAAAAGGTAGAAAAATCCACGAAAGTTAAAGAAAACTCTAAACAAAAAGACCTTGTTTCACCTGTTGATCCATATCCTATAACTGCTCCATTTCCTCAAAGGTTGCGTCAAGCCCCAAAGTCTGCTTCTAATGATAAGATTTTAGAGATTTTCAAGCAAGTCAAGATCAACATACCGATCTTGGATGCTATAAAACAAATCCCATCATATGCCAAATTCTTAAAAGACTTATGCACCATAAAGAGAAAATTGAATGTCCAGAAGAAGTCACTCTTGACTGAACAGGTTAGTTATATTCTTCAACACCATACACCACCAAAGTACAAAGATCCTGGTTGCCCCACTCTTACTTGCATTATTGGCAGCTACAAGATTAACCAAGCTCTTCTTGATTTAGGATCTAGTGTAAACTTATTACCATACTCGGTATACGAATAGTTAGGTCTAGGTGAACTGAAACCTACATCTACTACGCTCCAGCTAGCTGATTGTTCTGTAAAAATACCGAGAGGGGTAATAGAGGATGTGTTAGTCCAGGTGGAACAATTTTGCTTCCCTGTCAATTTTCTAGTTCTAGATACACAACTAGTGGTGAATGAGAAGAATGAAATACCAGTTATCCTTGGATGACCATTTTTTGCTACGTCAAATGCCTTAATCAATTCTAGAAATGGTGTCCTGAAACTGTCCTTTGGCAATATGACAATAGAGCTAAACATCTTTAACATTTGTAACCAACCTAGTGAAACTACTGATGATTTGCACAGTATTAACATGATCAATTCAGTTGTGCAAGATCAATTTCAGTCGTCTTCCTTGTCGGACCCACTAGAGGCCTGTTTGGCCCATTTTAATGAGTTTAATGAGGATGCATTAATAGAGGAAGTTAATGCCCTCCTTGATTATGTTCCTATCATGGATACAGGTAAATGGAAACCTCATTTTGAGGAGCTTCCATTAAGTGAGATCACTTCCCTCCCATCATCTGTAGAACCCCTTACAGAGCCTGAAATCCCAAATAAGCCTTTTAACGTAGAATATGTACCTGATTATGACCTAAAGCCTTCATTTGAACAACCATTATATACAAATTTAAGTCCATCAAAAACCTTGCATGTGCCAATAGAACAGGAAAAGAAAGAGTCCATCAATATACTGTCCGTACATCAACCGACTTTAAGGTGCACACTAGAAGAAAATCAGGATGTAAGCAAAACCATGCTCCCTCCTCTATTAATACCAGAACAATCTTTTAAGAGAGGGCATAGTCAGCTTAAACCTCAATTTCAGAAAAATGTAAGGGAAAAGAAGGACCATTCATATCTATATGGTCCATCAGAATTTAAATTCACGGTAGTTCACATTGTTCTAGAGATTCCACCACCCAAATTTTCAAGGTGGAGGAGTTATATTGATTACTGTGAAATTTTGAAGATAGGAGATCATCAAATTGGTCTCATTCAATTTACATTCATGGTAGTCTACTGTATTATAATTCTACCATCACCAAAAATTTCAAGGTGGATGAAATATATAGACTATCGTGAGATTTTGAAGTGGTGTAAGAAATCTTTCCATTTCATTATTGGAATCAGGAAAACTCAAAGATAAATGAGGATATGTCTGGCTAAAGACGTTAAACTTAGCGCTCATTGGGAGGCAACCTAGAGTTTTTCATTTTTTTCTTCTTTTCTGCATCACCCACATTCATTTTAGGTCCTACTTTTTAAAACATTAAGGACAATGTTTCTCTCAGGTTGGGAGGTGTAGAATTCTAGCAAATTCTAGTTTTTTTTTAGATTTTTAGGGGCTTTCCTTGTTTTTTAAAAAAGAAACAAAAAAAAGAGAGAGAGAAAAAATTGAAAATTTTTAAGTTAATTCCTTTACTATGATGAGAATTAGATTTTCTAAAGTATAATCTAGAGAACTTTAGCTTATTAATAGAATTGAATATGATTAATTCATCTTTTTACTCATTTTCTAAAGAATTCTATGAAAGCAAAGTCTCAGATCACATCTGATATCTGTGATTGCATATAGATAGTCTAGATTGATAAGTGACTATAACTTAGAAATTCTGAAGAAATTCAGTGGAGACCTATAACCTAAGTGAGTTTTTCGAGCTATTCATCCTTTTTGAGAGGTTATAAATGTTCCTAATTGTCTTCAGCATGCTTAAAGAAAATTGATCCCAAACTCTTTAATTTTGGCTAATTACCTGAATAATTAGAATATTACTTTTAAAATTCTAGAAGTTTATTGAATTTGATAGATTATAGGAAACCTAGAAAATGATTTAGGTCATCCTTGTTGTTAGCCTAGAGACATAAAGCCCACCCAAAGGTATTTTTATCGCTAGTCAGCCAAATTGAGCCTTTTATAAAGCCTTTTCTTTTGCCACCCAAATTACCTTTTACCCATATTAACCCAATATAAATTATCAATTACCTATTTTGTTTGAAAAATAAGTTAGAGAAGAATGAAGAAATACCTTTTAGTTGTAATAAAAGTAGAAAAGTGGATATTAAGAAAAGAAATATTCTTCAAAGTGATTCAAAAGTATTGAAATATAAAGAAAAGTGTGAAAAAAAAAATAGTTTGAAGAATGCAAAGAAAAGTAAAAGAAAAAAAGAAATATTCACTTCATCAAAGAAAGAAAGAATTATCAACTTTAGAAGACCTCTACTTATTTTTGAAGAAACTTTGAATACCCTTATACCATTTCTTTGGTACCTTGTCCTAAGCCTACGTTTCGTCCCAGTTAAAGACCTATTGATTCTAGGATGAATATAGTCTTGATGAGAAAATGAATGGATAGGATCTAAAAGAGTGGTATTTCTAAATATTCAAAGGTAATGGCATCCATTCCCAAGGGATCAAAACAATGAAATTCCTTAGTAACTTCTGTTTTTCATAACTATATGTGAGATAATTTTGCTTTTATTGACTCTCTCACATAATTAAAAGAGAGATTTGATTTGAACCCTTTATTTGAAAGATGTTATTTCTGAGTGTATGTCATTAGTGAAGATTGAGGTCAAAACATATTTCGGATGGAATTCAAAAGTTAGAAGTTTACTTAGAGATTAAGATGATTCTATATGTAAACTGTACACACACACACACACACTCACTCTGAGATTTGAGCTTAATTGGAATTACTTTGGCATATGGGTAGGGTTTTGAATTTTTTAGTCATTTTTATTAGTATGCTAAAGTGATGTGATTTATTAAAGATAATTATCTGAGGAAAAAGAGGAGTTGACTTAAAAATAAAATTTGAAATATTAAAATTTGGTTTTTCGCATGTTTTGCTCAGGGCTAGCAAAATGCTGGTTGGGGTGTGTGTTAAGTGTTCAATTTTGGTCAAAATACCTCTAATTTAGCATTCAATTAGATCATCTAACCATTCAATTTTGCAAAACTTAGCTTGATTTTGAATTTAACTCGAATTGACCATCCAAACCTTAATTTGTCAAAATCAATGATCAGATGATCATTAGAGCTCATTAAATGACTAATTTACGTTCAGATGATTCTAATTTAGTCTTTTCTTTTGCAGATCAACCAAAGGACACATGGATGGCTACGATTAAAAGTTAACAGTGCAGATCATCTTAAAGAGGATTGGATGGACCAGATCACCCATGAAGATGGATGTGATAGTTTCCTAGAAGAAAATGGAACTAAATTTGTAATCATGGACAAAAAGGAAACCCCTTCCCCACTTTTCCTTTCTTTCTTTTTTCCTTCTTTCCTCCCTTTTCTTTTTTCCTTCCTTTTCTTTTTCCTTCTTTCCTTTCTTTCCTTTTTCCTTCTTTCCTTCCTTTTTTTTCTTTCTTTTCTTTTTCCTTCTTTCCTTTTCTTTTTCCTTCCTCATTTCTTCTCTTTCCTTTCTTTCTCTCCCACATTTCCAACTTTTTTCCCTTCTTCTATTCTCCTCCATTCTCTTTTTTCTTCCTCTCCCCCTCTTCCCATTCTCTTCTCTTCTCCTCTCTCTTTCTCAATGGCACCACCCATGTCTCACTTCCCCCCTCTCTCTCACTATCCTCCCTTTCTCCACATAGCCCAGCCATCCCATCTCCTTCTTTTGTTCACTTGAGCATCGACCACACAGCATTGGTAGCCGGTTGCCAGCACCTCCCTCCATCTCATTCTCTCCTACGTACTTCCCCTCCTTCTACTCCCTCTCCCTTCTCAACGTACCCACTTCCCATCCTTCTCTTTCTCTCTCTCTCCCTCACCTATGCTTTCCTCTCTTCCTCACGCTCTTTGCCTCTCACCCACAGACAATCCAGCTCCTCTATTCCTCTCCACTCTCTCTACAAATCTCTCTCTCTCTCTCTCAGGACCACACCCCCATCCGGATCCTTCTCTGGGTTGTCACCAACCTGGGCGACCTGAACCCAACTCCTCCACCAGCACGGCACAGCACCACACTCCCTCAATCTCCTCTTCCTATGCTCTGGTTTCTTCTATTGCCGTTGGTAGGCCAGGTGACGTCGTCGGATGGTCCAGGAGGGGAAACCCAAGTCGGGTTTCCACTCCTACGTCCCCATTCCTCTTCTTCCCTCTCCTCTTCTTGTCCCTCCTCCGGTTTCCCTTTCTTCACCGGGTTTTCGTCTGGTTTTTTCTTAAAAACCAAAATTTTAACAAAATTCCAAGTTTGCCCTCTCTCTTTAAAAGCAATTACAAATATGTTCTTTTCCATTAATCCCATATGTGTCCCCAATTTATTTACATCTGTGTCCCAGTTATTCCTATTTTGTTTTATTTGCGTTTTTCTTATCCAGGAACTGCCTAATCTCTACCAGATCATTTAAAGCTTAACCCAATCAATGGGTTAGCCTTAATCAAAACCAAATCCTCAATTTCTCCTTCGTTTCTTCTCAGATTTTAAATTAATTTTACAGGTTCATTCTTAGGACATCCCTAGACATAACCAACACTTATGATCTTAGATGTGAAATCCAAAAATCAATCTGAGTCGTCCAAATCTTGAAATCACAAATTAGCCCAGAGCTTTACCATTGTGAAGAATCTGTCAAATCCGACCGGTGGATCACTAATCAAGAACGTGTTGAAGATATTTGTAAAGGCGGATCAGATTTTAGAAGACCAGAAGTGAAGATTTTGATAAAGATTGATCTAGGGAAGTAGTTTTTTCTCATTATTTGATTTTGTTTGTTTTATTTAAGAACTGGAAATTTTGTGTTTTTGAGAAGTTGATTAGATCTAAACGTTAATTTTCATCTCAATAATTCCAGTAATTTTGAGTGATTTCTTTTTAATTTTACATAATTAAATTTTATTCAAACTCCATCATTTTAAATCAAGTCCTCGTGGGATCGACCCGTACTTGCATAAGCTACACTACAATAGCCCGTGCACTTGCGGTTAAACAATCAACACATCATACACTTACTCATTTTTTACCACACTTGGGATCCGATGCAGTGCATCGCTTATGGGGGGCACCCTAGCTTGAGAGAATGTCAAATTTTCATTCATGTCATGTTAGGGTTGCCATACTTTTAAGAAGATGGAGATGATTTTCATTTCTTACTTATAAACTAATATACAAATGCATATTCATGTCATAGAAGATTGTAATTCTATCACAATAGAATTACAATCTTCAACAATAATATAAGAAGAGAGATAAAATCACTCATTTGTGATATTCTCAACTCTACCAACAACGCAAAGGATGAAGCCATTAAGCCTTACCTAAAGAAGCAGTTAACTCTACATCTTGTAATAAGTGGGTTATTAAACCACCTAACTCATTTGTGAGCTTTCATGGGATGATGCTCAATGGACCTCCTAAAGACCAAGTAGTATAGTTTTTCTTGTTTTTAAATAAATTTGGACATTTTTTGCTACCCTAACAATGGACTCCCTTTTTTACCAAAAAAAAGAAAAAGAAAAAGGAAATGATGTAATCTAAAAGGATAATGGTAATATTGTTTATCTACATAAATTATGGTTTTTTTGACTTGTAGATCTTCTTTCAAACCTTTTTGATCGAGGTGATCCAAAAGAAAAGACATACAAGAAATATTTAGAGTCCTATTATGGTAGCAAGAGAATACAATACATGCCTCTTTTACATTAACATATGGGTTAAGAAAAGGTGAAGAACACAATACTACCCTATACTCTACCAAGTTGGAACAAAGGAGATTTTAGGGTGAATATAGGAGGAACATACATTTACAAGAAAATTGCAGATATCTACAAATTAAAAAATCCAAACTCACATGGCCACTTGGGCAAAGCAACAACCTAATAAAACCTCTCTTGGTTGTTGAAGTTGAACTCTTTTCCTTGCAAGCATATTAGCATCAAACATATGTTGTTCTTTTAACATGGTAGAAAACAACTTGCATATTGGCAATTGCAGTTCTAACAATGTGACCACTATCTCAAAATCTCCAAGGAAGCTCATGATCATCTATAAACGAGCTCACTACATTCTTAGAATCATCTTCTATGATCAAACTATCAAGACCATAAAGCCTTCATCTCACCTAAATTGGAGGTAACTATGCCCATAGGAGTTGCGTAATCAAGGACGCATGCACTTTGTTCATTCCTAATCAAACCTCTAATACTAAAGGGTCTTAGGTTGTTACAGCAAATCCCATTGTAATTGACTTTGGGGCTTCCTTGAGGAGGCAGGCACCATAGATGACTAATAATGTTCTTTTTAATCTTTGTGAAACTCACTTCATCTATTCAATAGAGGAGCCTTTGAATTGCATACACCCAATAGCCCAAAAGCAAACTAGGTTGGTAAGAATGTCTTCAAGTATAAAGAAGGATCTAGTCCTCCCTTTAAAACATTTGATATTGCACTCCTTTTGATGGAATTCAAATGATAGCAAGTGTAGATAACCTGCATAAAGCTATAATTCTTCTAATAGTTCTTTGAATGTTCCATTGAGTCATCATAGTCCCAATTTTCATAGGAAAATTCAACACATGCCAAACTTAAACAATACATCTCCAAAGTTTCTGAACCTATTTAGAATGATGCTACAAGCATAGCTACAAAGTTTTGATTTAGGAATAAGTCTAGACCCACAGGCAATGCCCACCCAAATGTTAGTTCAGAATAATTTTGAATAAAATTGAGAAAGTTGGAAAGAAACACTAAATGTCTTAGTTCATTCTGATGTTTAAGGGCAATTTGGAGAAATGCCAAAACAAGCACCCACTTTTGCATGGAGGGGCTTGCCTTTGGATGGTCGGACATGTTCATCTAATTTTTGGACAAGCAATTGGCATGTGTCTATATAGGTACAAGTGTGGATGTGAATTAGAGATGGAGGATAAGGTAGAGATTAAAAGAAAAGATTTTTTCTATATTGATTTTTAACCTTTTGAAGCAAAAAGCATGGCTAATGAAAATCACTTTTTAAACAAAGTTTCTATAATTTTTGTCAATTCACTTTTACCAATATCCTTTACCATATCTATATTTACTTATTGTGCCACTACATCTCAAAATACCTTTCTGATTCTCTATATTTTCATAGTTGATTATTAGCTCCAAAATTTTAAAAAAATTATTTCTTGTTGGACTTCTATCTTCTAAGATAGTGCTTTTTTTTTCTTTCTTTTTTTATTTTTATTTTATTTTATTTTATTTTTTATCGTACATGTGTGTGTGATATCTCCTAACCACAAAGTCATAGATTTGAAAGAATCTGGCAACTTTAAAATGTAACTTGGAGTTGTTGAATTTATATCATTGTTTAATAAAAGTTCTAATAATTTGAATTAGAGTGATCAAAAGTAAAATTTACTGATGCTAGAATCATGCAATTAAAAAAGCTTTTGGAACTAGTAACCATTCAAAGAAGCATGAGAAATCAGATTAATGGATCAAATCAACCAAAGTTGAGGCCCCACCATGTAAAAGTAGCCACTCGGGGTAAGAGCGCTTGATTTAGCAATCCTCAAGGTTGGTGATTGGCACTCCAAGTAAAATAAATGGATCACTATGTCATGGCTTATTTTAAGTTGTGTAAACACCCCTATTTTGCTGCCATTAAGTGTTCATTATTGTCAAAGAAGGCATTGGAGAACATTTCAATTGGCTCTATGGCTTGTACACCAAAGTCTAAGAAGAATTGAACCCCAATACAACAGCCACACCCTTGCAGATACCTAGATCATCTAAGGAATTCACATCTACTCACAAATGACTAGAAGCATCCATGTTTTTTGCTTTTGAGAGGCCCCCATGGCAGTTACCATGCTTCTTCTAACCCATAAAAAGATACTCCCCAGTTAACCCCTAGGGAGACATGCATGAGCAAATCTTCATTGTCTCATAAGATGACATGCTGAATCCATCCATTTAATGTCATATAAAAGAAATAGGCATCTCTGACTTAACCAAGGAAATAGAGGCAGAATGGGGGCCACTCATGTGGATCCATGCCACTCTATTTGTAAGTCCCATGAGCATGCTACAATGCCTACTAGAGTAGTAGGGACAAGTATTCCTCCCTATTAGAGATAGAATGTCCCACATGCCGCATCCACCTTCCCCCATAAGAAGTAGGCTGTGCTTTCTTTTAGGCCTCCTAGCTTTTACTCTGTCTCTTTATGATCTTAGTCTTCTTCTTACCTTTGATAATACTTAGAGCTATTTGATATCTGGTTTTGCCTTGAAAACCCTTACACAACACAATATTAAGCCTTTTTTCACAACCATCAAACAAGAAGAAGTGAATTTTTGCCTCTTAGGAAGAAGTTAGGCTTTCCACGAATCTTGTGAAAGGGGCCCACAAAGAACTTGGCCTTTGTTTATTTGTGATCCAAGGCTTCAAAATCTGCCCAAGGGTCTTGAATACTATTGAGGTGGTCAACATGCTCAAATGACATATTGGCCCACTGAAATGGCTGCCATCTAGTAAATACCCTTTATTGCATGGCGTAACTGCCCCCGTGTTTGAGGCTGTAACTATGAAGATAATTTTCTTTGGAATCTAAACCTAAAATCACATGAACCTTCATTTACTTATTTCAAAATATGTGAACGCCAATCGCTTGCACATTTGAGACTGCTCACTTGTGTATTTGCTAGTTTTATCTTTCCATTGTAAAGTTACTACTAACCATGTCAGAGGAATCCAAATAAGCCACTAATCCTAGGGGCCTTGGGTTTGCTTGATGTCATGCATGCAACCTCTGGAAGTGTACAAAGTGATTGTTCATGGTTGATCTATGCTTTTTAGTTGATCCTTTTGTATTCCCATTCTCACTTTTCTATGGAAAGTGTGAGGGTGTATCTTGCTTTCTTGTAGATAATTTACTAGATAGCTAACTTGGCTTCTAGAGTAATTGGTTTATGATCTTTTTTTGTTTATAAAACTTTGCTTACATATCCATTTAGTTGGCTGACAAGTTAGTAGAGTCACTTTTCGCAACCAGGTGGGTGCAACTTTCATAGATTCCTCCCCACCTATTAACCGATGCATGGAACTAGAACTTTTGAAGACATGGACCAGTAAGTGATCAAGTTTGCAATTTTTCTCTTCCTTGAGGTAGGCTTGGTTAAGGACCCGAGGCCCCATGTTCATTGGTCCACAAAACTCATCTACCTTCTTGTGTGTTTTTTATTTAAATGTAAGTATAAAATCATCTATGGTATACCCTGTTATGATGATTAGTGGATTCTTAGAGGTAACCTAACCCCACACATAGTTGTTTTGACCCCCCCTACATCATGTTTATTTTACGTGCATTTAAATTCTAGTATAAAATAATCTATGTCATACCTTGTTAAGATGATTAGTAGATTCTTAGAGATAACCTAGCCGCACACATAGCCGTTTTGACCCCCTACATCATATTTATTTTACATGTGTTTAATTCTTTAGGAGGCCTGGTTAATGACTAGAAGGCCTTACATCCTAAAGGAATGCCAAGCCTCCTATTTTTGTTGAGTTCAAGTTTTTAGTTAAGGACCACACTCTCCTAAAGATTGATCAGATAAAAATTGCCTTTAAAAAGTGCATCCTCAGGTGTATGAGGTGGGTAGATCGTGCCAACTTGAAACTACCCTCTTGTAAGCCCAGCATTGCATCTTGGCTAGGCTAAAACCTAGTTGACAACTCTAAAATCCCATTTTATATCTTCAACAGAGCACTCATATCGCTGTGGCTAGGTGTGTGAATTATGAACTCTAATTCCGCATCCCATGTACCTACAAGTTGTTACCCTTTTTATTAACCACCTAAAGTTTACAAGCCACAGAGATAACTTTTAGTCACATAAGACATCCACAACTCTCTCTCTCTCTCTCTCTCTCTCTCTCTCTCTCTCTCTCTCTCTCTCTCTCTCTCTCTCTCTCTCTCTCTCTAAATCATGCATGCGCAACTTATGTTTTGTATGATCTATCCTCTAGTCCAAATTTTGTACATGTTATCTCTCAAAATGCTATCTACCATATCATCTCATCCTTTGATATTAAATATCTATTATCCACTTTATCATCATTATCAAGACCTTATCCTAATTAGGGGTGGGTTTGTTATCTATTCTATATGAAGGGAAAACAAAATCAAAGCTAGAGACACTCGCTGGATGAGATTTTTGAGGCATAGCTTATATGGCATGGCACTAAGAACATCATGGCTTGGATAACCTGATACTTGGGACCTGCTTGTGAATGAAGAGAGAGAAGGGAAAATAGGCCAATCTTTGGTTTATCCTCAAAAGCATATGTGTTTGAGATCATTTAAAGCTATTTCATGGTTATTTTCATGTAGTATATGAATATTTCACTTATAATCATATTGGTGACCAAAAATATCCCTATGACTTCCTCCATCCTCGTCTTCCTCTCATGTTGTTCTCAACCCCAACCCAACTTCTCCATGTTTGATTCTTCTTGGGTTTCACAAATCTTCATATCCCTAAAGGGAGAATTTTCAATTTCACCTAGCTTTTAAAAAAAATTTTATATTGCAAAATTGTTGGCTTCAATAGTAAGATGCTATTAGTATCATTTTTGGGTTCACTTTAATGTTAAATGGTTTCAGTTCTATAAGTGGTGAGTGGAATAGGATTTTTTACAATGATGAACAACAATTCTCTTCCAACCCCAACCCCAAACCCCCCCCCCCCCCCTTTTTTCTTTTTTTTTAGGTTTAGAACTATCTGAATGCATTTAAGAAATATTACCTGGTAGGTCTTGATCTCTACTTTATTTATGATCTCTTGGAGAATTGCTATGTCCTATACTATCTTTGTTATGCTAATCAAGTAATACAAAGTTTTAGGTTGCTATAGTTTGCTTCATAGTCCAAAGTTATTTACAATCATAGTTCTTAATTTCAAGGCATCCAAGGTAAATTCAAGCATTTCTATTTGTCATAGTAAGTTATGTGCTATTTGAGTTGCATTCCCCGTCTCATTACAAAAAGATGCATGTGATTTTATACCCTAGTCACAGTTAATGTTTTTTTTTTTAATCTTGATAGCTTATATACAATTCATAAGGGTAGCCTGATGCACGAAACTCCCTTGTATGCATGATCTCACCAAAGGATGGACACAAAGGGTGCAATCACACCAACACTAATGCAACGGATTTTATAAGAACTTCGCTGTTAAGTATTCCTGGGAGAGATTAGTAACGAGAAACCATTGCCGAAGGAGGTAAATCTTCTCCTGCAAATGTTTCATACACAAATCATATTTTTGTAGAAATTTCATACAGATCAACTTCTCTATTATATCATATTTTATAACCTACTGCAGTCTCATGTTTATTCTTTTCCCTTTTTCTACTTATAGATGCCAAACAAAACCAAGTGGTCTCCAACATGTGGACATACTTGTTATTCGAGGACCGTATAAAAATCTAGGTGTCAAATGAGCGGGTTTGGGTGAAACAGGCGTGGATCCTGTTCGTTAAATGGGTTATGATCCATTAATCCGTGACCCATGTTGTACAGATGCGGTCCAAACAGTCTATTTCACTTGGCTGTAGGGCCCCCACGATTGACCAGCAGAAATACCGATCCCCGTCCTCATGAACCCTGTTAAATACATTTTGGCGCCAGAACCGCTACAGCTCGAGAGAGATCGACAGAGAGAGACGAAACCAAAATGATGGAAACAGAAAGCTCTCCGATGGAAGTAGACAACGACGGAAACGCAGCAACAAAACACAGCAAGGGCAAGAAAATAGTGGGTGTATCCACAGAAGGAAAAGCCATTCCTTGGGTTGAGAAATACCGCCCTCAATCCCTGGCAGACGTTGCAGCCCACCGGGATATTGTCGATACAAGTTAGTACCGCTCATTTCTTCCCTTTTCTAACCCACCCGTTTGCTTATTTTCCCTAATTTTTCTTCTTTTCCCCTGCACGATTCATTCTTTTGGATTTAATGGCATGTGAATGAACAGTTGATAGACTTACAAATGAGAACAAATTGCCCCATTTACTCCTTTATGGACCTCCTGGAACCGGAAAGACTTCTACCATTCTTGCTGTAGCTAGAAAGCTGTACGGGGCCCAGTATCATAATATGATTTTGGAGCTTAATGCTTCTGATGATAGGGGTATTGATGTTGTTCGTCGGCAGATTCAGGATTTTGCTAGTACCCAAAGTTTCTCATTTGGGTATGTTCTTTTGAGCTTTTTCTTCTTATCATTCCTTGTTGTTTCTTTGGTTTCTTACATGTATAACCAGAATCAGCATTTTTACAGCTTTATGGAAGACTCGATGGTGAATTTGGCTGTTAAATCATCAGGTCCATCTGTTGCTTGTTGTGACAAATTGATGAATACCCATAGATTATTCAAGTGCCTGAGCTGAATTGTTGTTCATAATGAGTATCATGCACGGAGTACCTAACAGACCTATCTTTAGTTTGGGTTATGCTTTAAGACCTACTGAAGTGTTATAAGTACTCCCTGTACTTGAGAGTTTGATGGACTATCCCATTTGATGTGTATGGTAGAGCATCAACTTGCATCCCATGGCATTGCTCTGGTTGTTGTGAATGAATGTTTGTTAGGAACTTATGTATCATTAGCAAATTTATGCATAATGGTGTAATAGTGTCTGTCATGTGACGGGCTGATATCTGGAGTCAAAGAATAATAGGTGCTGCAATGAAACATCAAATGTTGGAGCTGCTCCATGACTATGAAGGAAACAATGAGTACGATTCCTAAATTTTAATATGCTGATCAAGTGAATCCCATGCCAACTTATCCATATTAATTGACATGACGATAGTCATCTTACTAGTGACTGGGCATCATCAAGACCTTATTCCAATTAGGGGTCGGCCACATGAATCTTATTATACCATGGTTTCATTTACTCTCAAAGTTTTTTAATCTTTCCTCACCACTTCTATCTACGTTCTTTGGGGCCTTTCCCTTGCCCTTTTAAAACCTTCTACTTGTATTATCTCACTCCTTCTAACTGGTGCCGTTGTTGGTCTCCTTAGGACATGTCCAAACTATCTAAGTCTAATCTCTCTCATCTTATTACCTATTGGTGCTACCTCTAAATTTTTTCTAATATTTTCATTTCTAATTCTGTCCTTTTTTGTTTTATCACTCATTCATCTCAACATCCTCATTTTTCGATGCTTATCCTATGAGTATCATGTTCCTTAAATGGCCAACACTCTGATCCATAGAGCATAGCCGGCCTTATAGCCATCCTATAGAATTTTCCTTTTAGTTTGAGTGACACCTGCTAATCACATAAAACTCCAGATGTACATTTCCATTTGTTCCAACCCGCTTAAATTCTCTGGGTAGCCTCCCTCTCAATCTCTCCACTCTCATGGATCAATGATCCTAAGTACCAAAAGAGGTTTTTCACGGGGACTTCTTGGTTATCAATTTTGACTGGTGTTCCACTCTTACTCTCCTTACTAAAATTACATTCAATATATTCTGTCTTAGTTTGGCTAATTTTAAATCCTTTAGATTCTAATGCTTCTCTCCATAACTCTAGCTTTGTGTTTACACCTTCCCTTGTCTCATCAAGTAAGAATATATCATCTACAAATAGCATTCATCAGGGAATCTCCTTGTGCAAATGTTTTGTTAACTTATCCATAACTAATGTGAAGAGGTATGGACTTAATGCCGATCCTTGGTGTAATCCTACAGTGACAGGAAAATCACCAGTCACGCCACTAATGGTCTTAAGATTTGTTATCGCTCTCTCATACATATATTTAATTATATCTATATACCCCTGAGAAACCCCCTTACCAACCAACACCTTCCATATTAACTCTCTAGGGACTCTATCATAAGCTTTCTCTAAATCGATAAAGACCATATGTAGGTCTTTTCTCCTCTCCCTATATTTTTCTACTAATTGTCTTAGTAAGAAAATAGCTTCCATGGTAGACCTCCTAGGCATGAAACCAAACTGATTCTCCAATACACTTGTTTCATGTCATAGTCTCTTCTCAATCACTCTTTCAAAAAGTTTCATGGTGTGGCTTATAAGTTTGATCCCTTGATAATTAGTACAGCTCTGAATGTCACCTTTATTCTTATAGATTAGTACAATAGAGCTTTTCCTTCACTCATTAGGCATTTTCTTTGATTTTATAATCTTGTTAAACAACTTGGTCAACTAAATTACCCCAATATCTCCCATATGCTTCCAAACCTCTATTGGTACACCATCAGGCCCCATGGCCTTTCTTGATTTCATCTTTTTTAAGGCCTCTTTTACTTCAGGTATTCTAATCCTACGTTCATATCTATAATATTCAATGTTATTTAGATTTATATTATTTCAATCCTTATATTCTCAGAGCCATTGTCATTTAATAATTTTTGAAAGTATGTTTCCCACCTTTGTTTGATCTCCTCTTCTTTGACTAATACCCTTTGATCATCGCTTCTATTACACCTAACATGATCTAAGTCTTTACCCTTCTGTTCTCTTACTTTTGCAAGTTTAAACACATCTTTCTCACCTTCTCATGTTCCTAATTTATTATAGAGCTCATCATATGCTTTAAGTTTAGCCTCATTTACTATTTTCTTAGCAGCGTTTTTAGCATTCTTATATTGTTCATAGTTTTCATTATTTCTAATCTTCTGCCAAGCTTTAAAATGCATTTGTTTTTCTTTAATAACTTTTTGCACTGTTTCACTCCACCACCATGTTTCCTTTGCTAATAGCCTTTTACCTTTAGATACTACTAAGACATCTTTTGCCCCATTCTTAATGGACTCAGCCATATTAGTCCACATGGTATTTACTTCTGTTTCATAGTTCCAATTTCCTTCTACTATCAACTTATAGTAAGGGCATGAAGAGATAAATTGACGTGATTTTGTCCTCCCAAAGAAATAGTAAGGTGATGCTAGAGAATGATAATCCAATTTGATCAGCAATTTACATTAATTCCCAACTGAAACTAAGTTCAATAAATGAATATAATATATAAAAAAATGTCCAAGAAAGCTGTTAATGCACGTATTCTTGACTGAGATTGAGTCTACACTCGAACTGGATAAAACATTAATTCCCAACTGAAACTAAGTTCAATAAATGGAAATGTTCCCCAGGAGAGAGACTCCTTCTTAATAAATGGAAATATATGTGGTGGGCAACTGTAGGAACTGGCTAAAATAAGAGGAACATATTTTGTAATATTTTTTAATCATGTCTTGTTCCTTATTATGTGAATTGTGTACTTGTCCTTTATTTGCTGCTCCTTCTAATCCTACTTGGTTCATGTAATTCTGTTTCTTCTAATGGTAATGATCTTGATTGCCCAGTTTTTCAATGGAAAGAAATGAGGATGTTTTAGACTTCCATCTGTGATATTATCTTATAACTTACGTTCCTCTAAATATATCTATGACTGTTATCATATATTTCATGAAAAGATAATTGACGCTCTAAAGTTTCTTTACTGAGTGAAGCAATTAAGATTTGCTGTGCCTGAGATTGTTGTTGCCACGTGGCCATGATGTTCATTCATCAATGAGGACAAAGTAAGGAACCTCATTCTTCATGAAGTGGACATTGAGAAAATCATGGATCTTTAGGAAGTATAATCTTGGCTACAAAATGCAAAATATGAGAGTGTGCAAGTCATGCAGAACTGTCTATGCGCAATATCCCCAAGGGTCGCTTTGAGAAGTTTGCCAGACTATTGTCGTAGTCACCTTGTCAAAGAAGCATGGCTGAGCCCTCCCTTTCATCCTGTGAGCTGGAGAAAACAATTAAAGTTTTGAAATGAAATTCTCAATGATTAGAAAGACAAATGACCGAGCCAGGTGTTCCATAATGTAAAATCCTGGCTTAATTTGAATTGCCAGTACTGTTACTTGATTGAAGAGCCAACAACATCAACATTGAATGTAGGCTATCAGCTTCGCAAGTACCACCAAATCATCTTACTAAGGCTGAATGCAGAACCAATCAGGAAATGAGTTCCACAACATTTAGGTTCTTTGTAATACCGCTAGCACATAACATATTAATAGACAAGTTGAGAACATGAACGGCAGATGAAAGCACCTCATAACTATGAAGCATATACTATTCTATTCTAGATTGTAGATAAGGACCCATCTGCTGAGCATTATTTGTCTCTACTTGGCCTCAAAATATAGGAGTAGAAAAGGATAGACAAATATGGTCATATATGCTTAGAAGCACCAATTCAATAGCCGAGGAGGGTCTACAGGAAACAAGACAATGTAATGTGCGCACCCAAAATTATCTGAAAAAGAAGGCAGTGGAGGCTGGAAGATCTAATTGGACCATTGTACAACCAATCTAATCCATTCCCTATTTGGCTGCAGTTGTCAGTTAGATACAAATGCATTTGAGACAGTGCCTCATATAATTAAAGTATTTCCAATAGTGGCTGCAGAGTTAGTGTTATGCTTGGGCAGAAAATGCTTCTTGTTCTTGTTCTTGTTCAATTTCTTTGGTTCCCATCTGTAGTATGTTTGAAGTCTGAACATCCTACAGAAATCACAGTTCAGGACCTCTTTAACTTTTCCTCCATTAGTCTTTCTATTCTCTCCTTGCCAGGAAAGAAAGACTGAGGTTAAATGAGGGCAGCCTCATAATCTTTCTTGTTGCTTCACTCTGAACCATGGAATACAGTCATACACATCAATAACAGGAGTTGATTCATGACCCAAAAATTTGAGACCAAATAAACTCAAAGTTCTCTTCAGCTGGTGAGAAATTAGAAATCCTATAATGCACTTCTATGTGATTATACGTTTCAGCATCTTTCTGGTTATGTTGGTCGATTACCTTGTAATGGTCAAGTTCCTGGAAGCATTCTTTCTTTTAGTTTATGTTATTGTCCAATGTCCATTCTGCAGTCTCCATAAATAAGGATTTGACTTTTAGCTGCATTGAGTCCACCAGCAAAGACATCATGATAAAACTTTTTTCATTCCACTATATGCTTCATCACTAGCTTTCAGCCTTCCTCACCTTTCCAGTAAGGCAACAAAGCTTTCCATGTCTGCCAGTCCAGAACTTACCAACTATTAGCATTAAAGAAAGTTGGTTGAATCGGGGTTGAAAGTATAGATTTCTCCAGAATTGCATACGGATGTGACTTGCAATTTATATAGAATTTGATGCTTAACAGTTCTTTTATTCATATTTGGGCGGGAATACAATTACTTGGTTGACATGGAACTAAAGATGCACCATTTGGTGCTTGATCAAAGCCTTTTGATCCAACAGCCTTAACTGCTATCATGTCCTTTTTCATGGAATTTTTGTTGTTGAGATCATGCTTCATTATGCTTATGTCATGGCCTCAGTGTATTCCTACTGATTCTAATCTGAGTGGTTGTAATACTTGTTGAATTGGTCGCAAGTTAGATTGAACAATTTTATCCTTTTTTTTTCTTTTTCTTTTTTTTAACTTTGGCAGTGTAAAATCACTTGTCAAGCTGGTCCTACTAGATGAAGCAGATGCTATGACCAAGGATGCACAATTTGCACTGCGTAGAGGTACACCATTTGGGGCTTCTCACTATTCTTTATATTTTAGAGAAGACTTTGATGCTTATGATTTGATTATATGAATTTGTTTCTGTAGTAATCGAGAAATACACAAAGAGCACCAGGTTTGCTCTTATCTGTAATCATGTCAACAAGATAATCCCAGCATTACAGTCAAGATGTACTCGGTTCCGATTTGCTCCTCTTGATGCTAGTCACGTCACAGAACGTCTTCAGTTTGTAATAAAATCTGAAGGGTATGTTATTAGTACTTTCTTTTTCAGGCTATTTGTTGGCAAGTATATTTATTCATTTTGTGGTTTGGTGGAACTCCATCTTCTTATCATGTGCATTTCTTTACTTTTCTTTTTGTCTTTACATTGCATATTTTAGTTGGTCCATGATCTGATGGGACAATTGCACTTCATTTTGGAGTTATTTGTTTACTGATAGGTAGCATTATGTATGTGTTTAGCAAGTTCCTAAGCCGTTTCAGAAGTATAGAGAGCTATGTGATGATTATCTGGAAGACATACAATGCTGGAGTTTTACAATGGGAAAAAGTGAGTATAATTTTAGGGATTATCATGTAATTGCAGAGAACATTATAGCTTTAGGCTAGCTGCGTGATACATCTCAACTTGGTAGTTGGATAAGTTGCAAAGAGATTTTCATCAGATGAAACTCTCATTTGAAATGTGTTTGGTCAAATTTTGGCTGCAGATTAAAGGCTTTGTTTAGGTACATCAAGCCATATTACCACATGACTTGGTTTTTGTTGAAGTACTTACCAGAAGTTACGTTGTCCCTAAAGAAAATTCCAGATAGTTACTGAATATAAGAAAAATTACTAGGGATACATAATAGAACTAGTAAAAAGTTTTACTTCACATGGTTTTACTATTTGGGGTGTATTTAAATTCCTGTGACATGTCACGATGCCATATACAGGCGATCCATGTCATTATGATCGTTTAAAGTTATTTGTTTTAGTAAATAATAAGCCATTGCTTTTTCTTAGTGATAAAAATGCATAGTAAATAGAGTGACCGTAAGCTTTCTCATTGATGATGGAACAACTTGAAGTGTTCAATCATGATTTTCATTCTTTTTGGAGTGCAAATGCAGATAACCAGTATAAATCAACCACTGGCAGCAATCTTAGAGCCAACCAATCACAAGTCCTGGCTTATCAGTAAATGATTCGAAAAGAGTTCTCTAACACTATTGGATCAATTATGAACAAAGAAAACATCATACACTATGTCAACAGATCAACTTTTGGATGTCAATCCTTTTCACCAAACACTTGAAAGTCAGGACTGCATGCTATTCTCATCAATTAGTTTCGTCAAAACACAATAATACATCTCTGGATATTTGCAATGTATAAGGTCTAGACACGTCTTCTCAGAGGATGGAAGAAGGGGTATTCTCACATGTTTCTTCTCCCATGCACACTCAAGTGGTTGAAACAACCAACAGATGTGAGGAAACTCCTTTAGAATTTAGCAATAAATCCTTGATCATATGGATGGACTGATAAACATAAACATTTTGTGATAAAGAAAGGACGAAGAAGAATAAGATAATAGGGAGAAGTTAAGCAAATGAAGAAAATAATGGAGGTGAAGTAGAGAAACGAATGGTAAGTGCTTTTATCTACTGGAATCAGTGAACTTGTGATCATCAACTGGGAACATGCATGTTCTGGTCCCACATGTAATGGATATACCATTTGTAAGATGATGGCTCGACAGTAGGCTTGGAGGATTCAAAGGTATAGGATTGTTGGATCTAAGTAAATAAATGGTAAATAAAATTGACTTATAGTTGCCTACTGGTCTAGTAGATTTGATCATGTCCATATGTTGTCAATATGGGTTCCTCTATCATGGCGAAGTGTTTAATATGGGACCCATTATGGGCTTAGGTCCAAACTGTTAGATGCTTAATATATACATTGGTAAATGGCATTAAATATTTATTGCAAATGGCAACTTGTGATCTCAATGCCACCAGATTTGGAAATCCACATAAGAAGAGGGCTTTGGTTTCTGTTTCTTTCTTTCAAACTCAACACTAAATTGTAACAGGTACGATGTGGGTGGTTTACACAATGACCATCTCCACCATTTCCATTTTTGCATTTAAACAGGCCATGTGGCAGCCTGTTACGAAGAGGTGGAGAAAGATGAAAGCTTTCTTCCCCAAAAGGAAGGAAGTGGGGAATAAGCTAAGTTCCTGTAATGACCTACTAAACTCCAAAGCTTCCTTGTGGCTTCCATATAAGAAAGAGATGATAATGGGTCCCCAAAATCTCTCTGAGTTGGGCTCATCTCTGTATAAGAGAAATAACAAAAAGGATAAAGGGGATGGCTTGGAGAAAAATCAACAATTGTGGGGATGAGATGAGAACCGTGAGAAAGAAGAAGGAGAAGGAGAAGGAGAAGAAGCAGAAGGAGCAGAGGCATGGTCTCTGCTCACTTTGGCTTTGGTGGTTAAAGTTTCCTCCTTAGAAACACTAATCTTTTTGTAGGAACGATCAATCATTTCATTGCTTCTGGTGCTCTTGGCACTTTTGGGTCCATGCCTTCTCTATACACTGCATCACTATTGTCCTTGGCCCTTTTTTTTTTTTTTTCCTTTTCATTTCCTTGTGGTAGTGTTTCCAGTATGTTTCAGCAATCTATGCCACCAGAAGGGGTGTCCATCATTGCCTGGCCAAGATATGAGATCCCTGCTGTTCATTCCATTATCAATGGCTGGATGCCATAGGCAAATACAAAACAGACAGAGAGTGGAATCTGATAGCACCTGTTTGTAAATTTGACACCAAAACAGGGTAATGGAAATAATAGCTTTATGAAATAAATGGCCTTAAAAGTTAAAAGAGAAAAAGTATGTTGTAGGTTAGAAGCTCCCTAAAAAGTGTGCGTATATGCATGCATGTATATTCACGCACATATATGCACTAGCAATCAGCATATATTATCAGCATTATAGAGTTCAATATATGCAATAGGGCAGCAGATTTTGTTAAAATGAGTGCTTGATTAAAAATTATCAGTCACAATATGATTGCCTAAATAGAATAAAGTCATATATTTGTTGTTATTTGAATAGGAATATTTACAGAAGCAAGATTTTCTAGCTTCTTGTAAAATTCCTTTTCTATTATTGAATTCTTAGCTGTGAGAACTTGTCATCCCTACTCAATGCTTGGGGT
The DNA here is from genome assembly GCA_035236585.1 of Warburgia ugandensis. Taxonomy (NCBI): domain Eukaryota; kingdom Viridiplantae; phylum Streptophyta; class Magnoliopsida; order Canellales; family Canellaceae; genus Warburgia; species Warburgia ugandensis. The sequence goes on along the minus strand of CP141129.1, from coordinate 71,761,992 downwards.
CTGGTTGTAACATGAACTTCTGATATGGAGATCGATGTTTTTGAGGTATTTCCTTTTGATGCCGTATAGCAATTGTTAATGTCATACAAGAAGGGCAATACTCAATATAAATTAAAGAAAAAAATAAGGTTGCACAAATTAGCAGGTCTCTTAGTGTTCAGCTCATACACATGCTAGTATGCTTAGAGGTAAGCATTTAGGGATTTTTGTTTTTGTTTGGTGAAACTGAACCTAATGGAAGAATGCTTAGCATGAACTTGCTCACATGTTTGCTAATTTGCCCTTCCTTTTCTTCTATTTCTTATAAATGGCGAAATAATTAGTAGCCATACGTTGATAGTTGGTTGCAATAAAGTTGGTACTTCATAGCTACTGATTGAAGCCTTATCTGAACTTGACTGTTAAGTTTCTATTTTTATCTTTGTGAACTAGGCTTGATGTAGCTGAAAATGGCCTAGCAGCACTTGTGCGGTTGAGCAATGGTGACATGAGAAAGGCTTTGAATATTTTGCAGGTCGATGTTACTCTTATTTAATTATTGCTTTGATTTACTCTTGGTTTAAGAAATATTGTATTCTTTTTCTCTATAACTTCTCCAAAACATTGTTAACATATTTAATCAATTACCTGAACAAATTTGTGCTCACTGTGAATGTTATATTATAGCATATGTGCCTATTGTAAAGTCTATTTTGTTACATTGCTTCTTAGATTGGAAGTTCTAGACTGTGATGACCGATATGCAATTTTACTAAGACTAAGTGCTTTGTTCATAAGCACCAGTTCTTATGAATTATGAATGAAGAAATGATATCTTGCTTTTGTCATTTTGTCCATATCTGTTCAGTTTGCATTAGGTTGTCACACAAAGAAATCAGCCATGAATGTGAAAACTGATCTTCCTTTTTTTTCATGATATGTTTTTATGAGATGTATCACATAAACTCGATGAGCATGGTTTGGTTATTATGTTCTGTCATTCTATCAGTCACTATATTCTGGCAAATGGAATTTTTGTCTCTTGAACCTTGTTGGTGAAAATGTCTTGCATTTTTAATGTGAGATGTCTAGCTTTTCTGAAAGCTACCTGAATGTGTAGTAAGCTTTCCATTTATAATAAATATAATTCTTATTCCCTTTCTGGTTTTTGTCAGTCTCATATGCTTAAAGAGTTCTGTCTCTCTAATAGCACTTATGATGCTTAGCTCTAAATAACAACATGGCAAAGCAATTGAGATACTAGTTGGTGTTCTCTAATTTCATGGGCAAGGATACAGTTGTCCCATGAGATATACATGAGGACATAATATGTAAAAGTAAAACTAAATCTAACACAAATGATATTCTATTGGTTATTGCAGCTATGTGAATTACAGTTGCAAATATGGTTCTGGACATGCAAAATTCGTGATAGTCAATTCAAGGAGAGTTAGATATATTTGAAATATGATTGTTATTTTGACAAATCTGTTGATGACTATCAGCATTGTATCAAGTTGGGCATGGTGCCCTAATGCTAATTAGAAATTTGGGTCTGAAAGCAACTGTTTTTATTTTATGGGTCATGGTAAGAGTTCACACAAGCATGGAAGAAGTCAATGCCTTTTTTTTCTATGCATGCTGATTTGTTGTTGTTGTTATTATTATTATTTAGATCTGAACCATTCATCATGTTTGTTGTAACCAAAAATAGGTAATGCACGTGCAATTAGTGCATTTGGATGATCCGCACCGCTTGTTTGGGTCTTTTACTCAAAGAAACACTGGCTACAAGCATCAAGTGGGCATGAAGATGTCTAGCCTAGCCATTTTGAACATGATGAATGGCTTGTAGTTAAAGAAAATGTCTTAGCATGCATAAAAAAGGAGGTGTGGGGCATGGAATCCTACCAAGAGTCTTATTTTATTTATTAAATGTTAAATCTAATTCTTTCTGGAGGACATTGAACCTGTGACCTGGCACCAGAGAGGTCTCTTCTTTCTAGACTGGGCTCGAAAGCCTTAGCTCAAAGGAATCAATTTAATTAAGAGTTTTAGATGTAATATGACATTTAAGTGCCAACTACATATTGTATTGACTGTTGTAATATTCTCAGAATGATGACGTGGAAGCATGATAAATGGACACCACCTCAAATGTAGGCTAAGAAAACATACCAAGGTGACTGTTCTCCAACAATATTTGTCAAGGACCTAGAGATATTGGTTCGAGTTCTGGGAAGATTATTGAAGGATAGCTTTCTAAAACTGAAGCACCATAAATAGCCAACAGATCACATAAAAGTGTGGAGCAGATGAACAACCAAGGAAGAGGCACAGTGGACTGCAGTAACTAATATTGCAAGTCATACCACAATGGATGGCCAGATTTTTTGAAGAACTATTGTTTCTGCAGAAATTTGTTACAATATTAAGAATGGTACTATCAGGAAAACTGAACCATATAACTTGTAAGCTATGAAATAACCTGTACGGAGCTTTATCATCAAAGTCCAGATATTTTAAGGCTGTGCTTAACCAAATACTAAATAAGCCATACTCATATCATATGCAGCTTTTGTATTTTGAAACTAAGTATTGTAAGTTCCTATCTACCAATTTGACAAACAAGTTAATTTTTCTATGTAATAGTATGTAATAACACATTTTAAACTGTGCATTCTTATATTATTCATATTTTTCTGACTTCATGCAACTAACAGCCTCGCAAAATTTGAACTCACTTAATGACAATAATTTTCTTTTCTTTCTTTCTTCTTTTTCATTTAAGGAACAATTTAGTGACAACAGTCGGTGAAAGTTTGTGTTAGATTTATTTTATGAAATAAACATTCTATAATTGGTCCGTTTCTAACATCAAAGCATGCTGCATTTGGTACTTCTGATTTATATTTTCACGTTCCTTGCCTCAAATACAGAATCCTTGTTAATTGCTCCTTAGTAGCATCAATAATTTACTTAATAGTTGTACAAAAATGCAGTAGTGATTGTTCAACATGTTCCTTTACATCAGCAAATTTCTTACTACATAATATCTTACCTCGAATTCTTAAAAGTTTGGAAGATTTCTCCTGCATGTCTTTTCCCACTAGATGCGAAATCTTGTTGAGAGCTGAGATGAGAAGGCTTCTATCCTATAGTGTGTTCATCTTTGTGACCTCAGCTACAGTTATACAGCTAATATATTGATCATGTTCTATTTTTGCAGTCAACACATATGGCTTCACAACATATAACAGAAGAAGCTGTTTACTTGTGTACTGGGAACCCAATGCCTAAGGACATTGAGCAGATTTGCTTTTGGCTTCTAAATGAATCATTTACTAGCAGTTTTAAATGTATTCCCAGCAACACATGTTATCCTTTAGTGCTTTTGAATCTAAAAGTTACATTGATATGGTGTGTAAAAGAATGTAGCATTTGTATACTTCATGCAGCTATATCTGAGATGAAGATGAGGAAAGGGTTGGCATTGGTGGACATTGTGAGAGAGGTTACCATGTGAGTAATCACATGCTTTTAGAATTTGTTCAATTTGCTCTGAGTATTTCCATTGAGCTCGATCACCTAACATTCATTATGACGACAGGTTTATATTTAAGATCAAAATGCCATCAAATGTCCGAGTTAAGCTAATCAATGATTTGGCTGACATTGAGTAAGTTCCATAATCGTTATGGTCAATTCTGACCTGATGCATCTATCCTGTTTACCTTGTACCCTTTCTTTTTGTTCTGGGCTCAATTGGTCCACACAGAAGGGGAGCATTGGCGCAACAGTAAAAGTTGTCGTCATGTGACCTTGAGGTCACGGGTTCAAGGCTTGGAAGCAGCCTCTTGCAAAAATGCAAGGTAAGGCTGCCTACTTTAGGCCCTTGTGGTCCGTCCCTTCCCTGGACCCCGCATAGGCGGGAGCTTCGTCCACCAGGGCTGCCCTTATATAGTTCCCTGGGGATTGTGTTTTGCAAATGATAAGTATGAGAAGGGGTGTATGGTTCTAGTATGAGTAGCATAATTATGCAATTTCTTAAATTTTCAAGTACATAAGGTCAAGTTTATTGTTTGAACATGAATATCTGCAGCTTGCACATAGAAATGCTTATATAGTTTGCTACAAGTGAATCTGTGGAGGCTGCATCCCAATCTCCATCCATTGCCAAGAACAAACTGACCGGTGTCTCCTGAGCTTTCAGTGATTCTGTAGTGGAGTTAGCTAGACCTATGTATGAAGTCAACTAAATGATTCTTGGACATAAGTTAAGTGTGCATAATCTATATGGAAAGCAGTTAGTGGTGAGGCAGCATTGAAACTGCAATAGTGATAGCTAACGGAAAAGCAAGAATTATGAATGAGTATTGTGTGTTTCTTTGTTGAGTTTAAATGTTTGGTAACTTTGGTACATTGTAAAAAACACAGAATATGAGTCCATTTTTGTAGTGTAATATTCATATGACTGTTCCTATGACATTTGCCTTCTTCAAGTTCTTGTTCTTTTGGCGAGCTCTCCTGATGTTTATAGATGCTTTATGCTATGAAAATCAGGGTTTGGTTACTAGTGTGACAGCTCTTTTGTGAAGATAGTGCCTTCTTTTATTGGTCCTTTTGTATCACAAAATATGTTGAAATTGTAGAGACACCTCCAGATGTGGTTTGGTGATTAATTGTTTCTCAAGGTGGTGGATTTTGTTGTTGCTACAATCTTTGATACTTGGAAGGATTTTCCATTACTCTGATGCTGTTTCTGGATTCTCTCATGAACGTCATCTTGCAGGTGCACTACTCATTGGTTATTCTCTATCACCCTGGCCTTCTTTAAGATCCTCGTCCTCTTTCCTTGAACATGTGGTTGGGTTATAAATGCCTTGCATAGATTTAACTAAGGGCTTAATTCGTTGTAGGATGGCTCCTTTGTTAGTGTGAGGTTGGTCTGCTCATCACTTGCAAACTATTGCACATGAGGTTTCAGTAGTCAATAGCTATCAAGCATGTGTTTGAATGGAGCTAAAAAGCTAAAAGCTTTGGTATGTAACTAGGAAGAAAAGTTTGTTGTATCGAGGAGGAACCTTCCAGACTATAACTCGTTTGCTTGGCCTCTTAGATTTAGTCGTATGGTGATCATGTCTCTGTTAGCCTGTTCTTGTTTATTTTGGCCGCATGAAAAGATTATTAAAACAGAGATTTTAGGTAGAGATCGTTAATCTAGAAGGCTAACTTAGCTCAAGTATCTGCTCATGGGCAATACCTGGAATATCTGGTATGGAAGCAAAAGAAATGACACTCCGTTTTTTCACATACTTGGATTGAATTGTGTCTTTATTCTAAAAAATTACATTATTTAACTATCTTGAGATTAAAAAGCATAACTATAATGGTGTGATTATAGTTGAGGACGTACTTGGTAATGTTAGCTGGTAGCAAGGAAAAAGAATGTCTTCTTTTCAGGAGTTCCACCTCAAGTGTAAGATTCTGTAGCAATGGGGTCAGAAAAAGTTTCTAATGTTTGCTTTTAAAAGATTTATTTGTTGCTTTAACTTTATGAACATCCCTTGAGGAAGGTTTCTGATTCATGGCTCAAACAAGTTGATATAGATGAATATGAAAACTCAATATCTATATATAATAATGTGTATATAATGCTTTTTATATATCCTGTTTTGGTAGTAAGTTACTCTCAAATCCCCTGAAGATTTTGAGGCAGTTTTCTGTTGAGTTGATCTAGGGCTGAATGTGTCAATTATTTCAATCCAGTCTTGTGGGATGAAGGTAATAGCTGGATTAGATCCTTTGCTCTCTAAGCTGCCATGCGATACTTGCCTTCAAGTCAGATATCTACTCCTCTAAACTCCAAATATTGACTTCCAGTGTTTACCATCATTGTGGACCCAGGGAACCTCTTATAACAGTTAAAAGTCACTGTTACTTGATGTGGAGCAGGGACTGCTTTCTTATGCTCTTTAGTATCGCTACTAACTCTAGTTCAGCTTTGTCTGATGCCCTATCTTCTCAAACCTCTTTGAATTCCTTTCCAACTATTGTACTGAGGTTATCCTGTCAAAATTATGTGCTTCATTACTGCATAATTTTCATAAACCTGTCTCTCCTGGAACAACTCATCGCAGAAACCAGAAAGTCGTGCATTCAGATATAATTATCACATCTCTCCATAACCACATCCAGCTCACAATAGAAGGTGGAAGGGCGTGTGCTAAGGGAAATTGCATTTGGTTTCCATATTCACCATCTCTACCTGTTTCAATGTTTCTCAAAAAGTAATTATAGCCAATTGTGTTTGTATTTAGATTAGTTGATGTGTCTTCTATGTGCTTGTTATTAGTAATAGGATTGCTGACATTGGTAATTGTACAACATGCATGATGCTTTAGTTAAGACCATTTTAATGGAATTAGTTTTGTATATCTATTAGGAAAAAGTCTTTTAATATATTAGAGATTCTGTGCTCCCTTTTTCTGTTGATGAGTTGATGGGGCCTCCTAATGTGGGATGTACATTCTTTTTTGGCATAGGTCTCATGGTAATGAGAGCTAGATGTTCCCATGGACTAAATGGGCCTCAATTCTATGGTTTAGAAGACCATTGCTTAGACCTACTAGAATTGTACAGCCCCTACTGATTGGCATGTTGATTGGCTCTTGCAGGTATAGGCTGAGTTTTGGTTGCAACGACAAGCTGCAGTTGGGTGCACTTCTCTCTTGTTTCACATATGCTCGGTCTTCAATGGTGGCTGCTGCTAGGTGATTGGTTTCGCCATAAGCCTGCATATGTTTGTAATTTCTTTTGTTTGATTTCAGTCGGCGAATGTGCAGCAGCTGCTGAGGTACTATGGGAAGTTTCTCTTGTAGAAAGTGAAAGAAACACATTCTCTCACACTATATAAATTGGATATATCAGTAGATCACCAGGATTTTAGCTTTATTTTCTCCTTTTGTTCTCCTCTGTTTTCTTGTCTTATGCAGAGTTCTGCATACTGAAATGATTCTCTCTTTGATATTGTGTGCTCGTTTTTTTACCTTCATGACTTCAGATGAGTTGGAATGAGATGATCACATTTATGGCAACATGTCACAAGTATTAACATGATCTTACAACTTTTTATTCGCAATCTTTCCTTCATTCATGCAAATCTGTACAATATAATGCAGTTGCAAAACTTAATTAAAATCTTTGCTATTGACCCATTGTGGTCTGCCCCTTCACGGGAGCTTTGAGCACCGGACTACCCTTTCTACTGCAGCAAACTTAAGCTCTAGTCATTTATCAAAGGTGATTATGACTTTGCCCGTAGTTTGATATCTTTATATAACTTTGCCCTTTTATGCATGTATTTAACGGATCTTTTTTGGCTTGGGTTGTCTCTCTTTCCAACATGCAGTTTGTTTGGCTCTGTTTACATGGAATGATCTGTATTCTTCACTTTTATCTGCAAAATCTCATACATTCGGACTGTCACCATGCAATCAATTCTTACTAGATTCGTTATGATATTAAAGAATGTCTTAATTTTCATTGATTGGTGCAGATTTGAATGGCTCTCAGATGGTCTGTTGTCCATTAGTCCATTCTTAATATAGTCATGGGAGATAAGTTTTCAACTTTGACAAGTGAGAAATGTTGCAGCAATCAGATGACTACAACGATAACCATCGAACTTCTTCCTGACGTGAATGGCTTGCTCTATGTTTCATTGCTTATGATAGTGTGGGGGTGTTTCTTGGCTGGCTATACCAGAAATCTTTTCGGAATGGCTTTGCTGCTTATATGGATGCAATTCCTGATTTTTCCTTCTTAGGGAATCCTTCCATCCTTGCCTGTTATCCCTTTCCCTTTCTTTGAAATATACACATCTCTTCTGCATGTTTTTCATTTTGGAAGTTAGATACATGCAGTCCCATGTGCAGCCTTCAGCCCTGGTCACCCAGAGAGAGACTCCTTGAGCCGCCCTGATGGAAGCCTTGGCTCACATCTCTTCTGCTTGTTAATTCTGAATCTTACAGGGTGTTAGCAGTGCTTGAAATGACATGGGCCATATCATTGTTAATGGTGCTTGAGATAGTTAAGATGAAGTGATTTCTCTTAATCTCATTGATAGCGGTACTTGAGATGGATGTGGAATCGTCTCAACTCAGCTCAAGTCATCTCAAGCACCACATGCTATATATTTTGCATTAGTTTAGGCAATTTGTTGCTTGACGTATTCATGTCTACCCTTCACAAGATCTGAAGAAAACATGTAGAGGGACATCCAAGTAAATTCATCATTAGAAGTATATGGTTATTAGTAAACCAATCTTGATGGGATAATCTGGCTTGATCACATAAACCGGATTATGTAATGCTCATTATGATGATTGAACTGCATGGAGGAAAAATCGTGGGCTCTATGGTGAGGTTGCAATTAGTTAACATTTAAAAGATCAGACCAGTTTAACAACATTATAAGCCTTCCCACGGGGGACAGGTTCTGTCACAACTTTGGATTTCCGGCCAAAAATTGGCATGATCAGAGCATGGCGATAAATACAAGAAACTTGGGAGACCCCCAAAGTTTGAAACGATGGGCATTTAAACTATGAGATTTTAAATTTTTGTTGGTATCACTCAAGATATTCTGAAAGGCTGGGTCTTGTTGTACCATAATGCCCAAGCTCTTTGTTATACAGGGTCATTAAGCCTATTGTAATCTTTATCTCTTATAGGTTCATTTTTCAATTTCCATCTACTTACCGTTGGTGTTAGAGTGATTAGTGCTCATATGGCAATCGGCTATCTATAGCAAGCATTTATCCTTTTCATTAGGATAATTGTAGTTAACATGTGCCGTACTCCATAGTTTTGCCTGTTCTAACTTTGGTGCTGAAGTCAGTCTCTCTTAGAAGTACATCCTGCTCATCATCTTTTCCTTGTTGCTCTGAAATTCAGTTTCAGCTACATTAACGGAGAAGAAAGAAGAGTGGAGGAAGGAGATAATAGTTTCTTTATCCAATTTTCAGTTAAGTATTGCCCCCTCTTTTTTTTTCCCCTCTAGTCCGGACCCCGCATAAGCAGGAGTTTTGTGCACCAGGGCTGCCTTTTTTTCATGTTTGCAGCTACTCAAATTGCAGACGTGGAATTGCTCGATTCCATCAATTTGTCAGTCCTTTTCAAGGATCTCTTTAGTAATGGCAACATCTACACTCTTACCTGTACAAACTTACAGCCCACTTCTTCTCCTACTAAAGTGGCCAGCCCATCTCCAATCCCCCAAATCTTACCGCTCCATATTAATTAACATTTACAATTAGCCCTTTCATATACCTACAAAACTGAAGCTCACAAACAAACGCAAAAGAAAGATCCTAATAACACATTATGGGATCAGCACATTACAACTCCTCACTGCTCAACTTCCTTTTTCAAGAAGAGCATAGAGAGAGTACTGCCTCACATGCTCTTACTGGAAGCTGTTGGACCATATAATCTCAATCTCAAGATTCCGAGATGAACCATCCCTACTTCCATCGTGGTTGAGGCTGAAGAAGCCACTGTATACTCCCTCAGTCACGACTTTGTCTATTTGGATTGTCACTCTCCCAAGAGTTGTCTGCAATATCAACAAGTTAGATGCCTCTTTACTGGAACCTAAAAGGCATTATATGAGAGATTGTCGAACCTTGCCAAACGTGTTTTTGCTCTTGCAAATGATGTGAAGCTTTTGACCCTTGGGAGGCACATCAAATGCCCAAGTAAAGCCTTCCTTCCACTCTGGACAGGTGCTGTGACTCACTACCTACAAGATACATAAGGTTAAAATTGGAACCTAAATGCCCATTATTTATATCTACTTTTATGTGTCGGCACCGTAGATTAGCTCAAAATAAACTATTTGAATAGTGAGGCTGACTCTTTTGTCGGTTACCTTGGTCTGCCTGGGAGGACCATTCCCTATTGTCAACCTACAGAAGGCATTTGTGCTCCCCATAGCCTGCTTCAAGTTATTCCCACGTTTAATGGTCACAGTCAAACATCCTGGTAAGCAGTGCAACAAGCTGTCTGCCCTTTCGTGGAAACTTGGAGGGCAAGTTCTCATTAGCAATTGCAGAATCGGAATGGCTTCAGCAGCTATCATGGCTTGAGCTTTGGCAATATCTATAGGCATGGTCGACCAGGACTGCTTTAACAAGCATAGAGTGTCCAAAACAGATTCCTGAGCAGCCTCACTTCCAGCTTTGAGTGCACCAATCAAATGAGGAATGCACAGTGTAGCCGCTTCAGAAATATGAAGCTTGGAGAAGTTCATGAATATCACATGTATGGTTTTTAGAACTTCTTCATTGATAGTTGCTGTGGACCATAACTCTTTTTCCAGAGCAGCTGCAGGACAACTCAACAATGAAAAGTTAGCAAATAGACTCAAATTTTGCATGAAAATTATGGTTACACTCAAGCATTGGGAAGATGAGGGACAGTATTGTTTACTTACTACACGTAATGATACTTTTACATGATTAGCAATAACTTTTGAGGTCAGGGGTTGAAACTTGCTACCCCCTTTAAGAAAAGGATGAGTAAAAGTCAGAGAAGTTACTCCAATTTAAGATTCTAAAATGGTTCTAAACATGCAGGCTTAATCATGATGGTTTTCTAGTAAGAATTCCGGCATCATTCACTCAAGGTGAACGTGATGTTTGCTATGGTGGTTCACCATGATGTGGAGGATTATTGTGGAAACAGGTGTAGAGATCCATTTAATCAGTACAACACACAGCAAGTTCAATAATACGCAGACAATTGATATGAATGCTTCAACCTCCATTTCTTGAGCTTCTTTTGAAATAGCTCTACTTTGTCATCAGGTATTCACAGTATTGCCTATCAACCAACAGCCTTAGAAAGATGCTATAGTCTAAGGTGATGCCCCTGCGAAGTTCCTTTGCACTTTAATGACGGGAACAAAGATGTGAAATCAGTAAGTTTCTGCTTTCTAGCTTCACTTTTTATTCCTAATTTTTCCATACACCCAGCTTCATGGTCATCACTCCTGGCGCAGTATACAAAAGATTGCCACAACTCCATATCAAAAGAAAAATTCAAAGTATAAAAATATTGAAATTGCAGCTGGGATCAGCATGCCATGGGTATTTTATATGGGTTCAAAGTGTGGAGGTGGTAAACTTATTTATCAGGTATTTTCACTGCATTTCCAATTTCTGTTTGTTCTGCAGCTTTAGTAGGTTAGCTAGTGCAGAACTTTCCACTGAAGTAGTTCTGCGAGCAGTTCAAACCATCTTAAAAGTGTTGGTTACTCTGAGCATCCGATTACACATCATTTATCTTTTCAAAGGTTGGTGGGAAAGTAGACTTGCATTGGTTGGGAAGCAAGCACAAACTTACCAGTGGGCTAAGTGCTCATGCTCAGAAGTTACTAAACAACCACGCAGAATCATTTTATGTTTATTTCTTAGAATGATAAATCTGTCAAATCAAAGATAAAGTAACATGAGACAAGACTGAGACGGTTTTAAATCAACCAGATCTAACAAAGGAGCTGCAGGTAAACTTAGAAGCACTTCATCAGTCTGAAAATCATCCAAAGGAACTCCTTCCTTCAAGAATCAAAACCAAGATTAACACCCAAAGGAGCTAGATTGTCAGCTGTCACTAGAACATACTGGGAGCATTGTCTCTCTCAAAACCTCATCAAGAGGAACTCTCTTCCTGACCAGGTTTGATGCGGAGGATTGTGGCTGCACTGAACAATGCAACTTCAGGTTTTATTTAAGTGTTTTACTTAGAAGAGCATCAGTTTTACTGCCAGGACAAGTTTGTCTGCTTGTTACTATTGGGTCTGGTAGCTATCTAGCTAGCAATGGGAAGACGGATACAAACTCCAGACCACAAGCAATTACATAATGATGCTGAATCCTGGTAAGAGTCCACACTCAAGTGCCTGTGAAGAAGTCCACGTTTTTTTTCATGTCTGCATAATTCTCTTTGTAGATCTAAGCTGTTTACCTGTTCTCCGTATCAGAAATAGGTGACCCACGAGAAATAAATGCATTTCTAACCACTGATTCTGGGTCTTTGAAAAATTAATAAAAATAGATGGTCTTAGTTTCAAACTCAATGAACAATGGGCTAAAAGGATTCAGTAGGCCATGAAATTTGATGTCTAAACTATGTAAGCCATTCAGAAAATGATGAATGGCTTTGATCTACAAAATGAGTTTCTTCCCATGCTCTTCAGTGTGGACTTCTTCAATCAGATCCCTAACCAGATCTTTTTACATACTACATAGACTATGTTGTCTGCATGGAGCATAACAAAATAGTCTGTTATGTAGTCGAATACCAAACTATGAATAGAAGTGTGTGGGAGCCTACTAGACACGACCTGATACCTAGAGAAATTGAAGCTCTCAAGACAAGAATAAGGAAAAGCATAGGGGTAAATTATCAACTGTCCAGACTACGGCAATACAGGAAGAGAGAATAATTTTGATGATAAGGCTCAGAAATGAGAGGTTGGATTTCTTAAAGCGAACTAAGAGAGTTTATTTCCACTCAACTTGACAGGAGGGTGGTCAAAGTTTCAAAGAGTAAAATCCTTACAAGTAATCTGGATTTATTAAAATATAATAGCTCTACAAGTGAAGGGGAGCCTTGGTGCAATGGTTGAGTCGTCCCCATGTGACCTAGAGGTCATAGGTTCGAGGCGTGAAAACAGCCTCTTGCAAAATACAAGGTAAGGCTGCGTACTATAGGCACTTTTGTGGTCTACCCCTTCCCTGGACTCCGCATAGAGCTTCGTACACCGGACTGCCCTTTTTTAGATCTACAAATACCACAGCTGAAATTTGTCTCTCCCTCTGAATGTGAGTATGAAGACCTCCATCTAGTAGCTGGGATTCTAGAGCGGATTAAAGCAAATATGCATATGTGCTTGTTAATCTAATAACTGGTATCCCCATGATCCGTGGTTGGAAAAAAGTTACATTATTCTCTTTTTAAATGGTAAATTTCTTTACTTGTTTTACCTGTTGTCAGGAGAACAGAAAGGCCTGAACTAATCTCACCATTACATTTCTGCTAGTCCTGAAATAAATAACTAAATGTTTCTTACCAAGGCAGAAAACTGTAGAAAGTACATATGAAACAAACATAATAGGAGGTTTAACACCAAACTGTTTAGCTAGTAGCTTACCAGTAAGAGATCTGATGAGCTCATTCGAAACATATTCTTGAAGTGTGTGATTGGAGAATAGGAATTTGATTAGCAAAGCAGCCTGCACAGAAACTTCAGAATTTGGAGATAGTAGTAGTTCCTGCACGACCAGTATGCCACCTGCTTCAGCAACAGCACGCCTATTTGTCCTGCTATGCATGACCAGGTTCTGTAATGCACAAATTGCTACCATTTTCATATCTTCTGTTGGCTGGTCCTCCAGTAAACTTACTAGGGCGCGACATGCAGACACTGCATCACTGGCTCTAGCAAGTCCCTCATGCTGGAACAGGTCACCGAGTGCCAGAGCTGCAAGAAGCCTCCCAGATTGTGACCTTGTTTGTGGATCTAGTAAATACTGAGATAGAGGAGCTATTGCATATTTGGAAACTTTCATCTCTCGCACTTTCATGTTGTTAAATAGAGCTTCAAGTAGTCTCCCAGAAGCTTCTTCACACTGATGAGATCGTAGCAGCTCCAGCAATGCATCAATTGCACCAGCCTCAGCCATCAGTTCAGCACTTGAAGCATCAGACCTCTCTTGAACAATTAGAGCACTAAGTGCCACTGTAATGGTGCTTTCACATCTTGAATGCAACATATGCACAAGGACCACAAGAGAAATTTTGAAATAGTACTCAGTGCTGAATCGCAAAACATTTGAGAGGACAAGTGCAGCTGACTCCCATAATGCATGAGGTGGTTGAGGGTCATCTTGAATAATGACCTTAGAGAGCTCAAAAATGCCCCCTGCATCAGCAACAGCCTTAGGCCAGCTCATAGAAATACTCTCAAGTGCTTTTATTGCTGTCTGCTGTAAATTCAAAATTCCTATTCCTGCAAGCTGCACAAGGGGCACAATTGCATTTTTTGTTGTAATATCTTGTTGGAAATGTTCCTGACCTAGTAGGTATGATAATAATTCGGTGCCAAGCTGCTGGATAGCTTGAGAAGGTGATTCAAGAAATGATATCAAAGGCTCAATTACTTGGCTAGGAGTAAGTCTCAAGGTTGCAAGGCTTTGCGGTTTCTCCAAAATATTTACTAGTGCTTGCAAGGCACTTTGCTGTCCCCTCATGCCAAAGTCTGGACGCAGCAAAACCAAGAAAAGAGGTTCCACCATTTTTGCAGCAGCAGAGCTTCTTGCAATTCCACCATTGTTGGTTAAGATGCGAAGCAACTCTGCAATCGAGCAGCATAGAGAACCAGGCACAACAGGGAGCATTTCAAGAGCATTATCAATAATCCCAGCTTTGACCATATCGAGCTTGCAGTGTGGACGATCTTTTCCCAACTTTAAAAGGGCACTGATGCTAGCTTTAGTAAGTTCATAGTTCGACCCAGAAACCAATCCAACCAGAAGATCAACAACGTCATAAGCTGCTGCAAGCTCTGCATTCTGCTCATCATCCAACAACCTCTCGAAAGCACGTACGCCAGATTCTACTACCGAAATTGAATTCGACTCCATCAGTGATATAAGCGGCTGTATACACTCTGTAGCAACAGGCATTGATCGCACCTTTGAGTTTCCAAACAGCCCATAACAGAGTTGTGCAGCATTTTTCTTCACTTCCAACGATGAAGTAGATGACAAAATTTTGTACAGGCTCTTGAGTGGATTACCCTCTACATCAGTCATTGCTAAGGATTTCGAAGTATTACCTGCTGTCAACTTGATGAGTGCAACAAGTGCAGCCTGTTGTTCCCTTTCTGAACCTGCATTAAGCATGTCAAATAGTGGCTGAATGGCTTTCCTGGCCATTTCAGAATCTCTGATGTTCTCAGCATAAAAAAGTTCTTGCAGAGCCCTAGCAGCACTGAATCTGGCCGTTCTTGACCCCAGGCGTAAAACAGCTATTAGCTGGTTTAAAGAACTAAGTGATGCTTCATGTCGCAGCAAATCAGAATTGCTGAATAATATTCTGAATAGCTCAGATATAGTGGTCTCAGTTGAATCTTGAGGACTCAAAGATAGATATTTGGTTAAACCATCCAGAGCCCCAGCTTCAGCCATAGCCATTTTGTTTGCATCACTTCCATCTGCTATCTGAATCAAAAGGCGGACCGCAACTGGAGGAGCACCGGGTTTGTCTGGCATCGGCCTCAGAAGATCAACCAGTAGAGGTATGGACTTGCGTGCAGCTGCCCCGACTTTTACATCATCAATTTCCAAAAGGCGCTCCAGAACAACTTGATCAGGGTTGTGTATCAATGAAAATTCTTCAGATAAAGCCACAAAGTTTGGCATATCTGATTCTATGCTACCAAGTAGCATTATCAGCCCTCCAACTGCACCAGAATTTGCAATTGCAAGATGTATGCCCTTGCTACCACTAGAAACAAGACTAGCCATTGCCTGAGCAGCGAAGTATTTGTCAATAACTTCATCAGACTTTAGCAAAAAAGCAAGTGAAGGTATTGTACGCATCGTGGCAGGGGACAGAACAACAGCCGCATCCTGGAATAGAACAGCTAAGAGCAGGGCAGTGATCCACAGACCCTCTGTATCCTCAAATTCTGCCTGTAAATGAAAATAGTCTTCCAGTTCAAGGATATGAAACCAATAAGAATACAAAATGTACAAGCTTTACTTCATCTAGGTGACAGAAAAATCAATTCTTGGGACATCCAATCACCAGTTACATAATTTTCAGATGTAAAAACTTAACCAAAAACCATATTTTTGATAAAAGCTAACTTCAGTTGCCAAAACAGTACCACTTTGCTTTTCACTACTGAACAAATTGAAACTTTTCGCCTATCATAAACAAAAACGATAAAAACTAATAGTGCTAGATAACTGAAAGTATGATAAAGACATTCAAGATCTTCCTGCAGAAAGCACTGCACTAAACTTATGAAATCATACAGGTTGACAGAACACGAGTTTTAAGAAGCTACCAGTCAATCAGTGGCTGTAACCACCATCCCCAGGGCATAATAAACAATATACAACTAGAAATTATGCGATGATCTAATTCCACAATAAGATTCAGCATTTGGCCTTATCAGAGGTTGGCCACACCTAGAAGAAGCTTCTACAGGAATAAAAGAAGCATTTCCAAAGAAACTTTACTAGATGGGGGAAGAAGAGAAGAAGACCCAAAATGCTTCGCCTGAAACTTCAGACTCTAATCAACACCTTATGGGAAAACAAGAGTCATGATCGTGCCACATTGATTGAAGTATTTGGACTACCTAATTTAATGATAAGAACATCACTAACTTCGAATAGAAGCTTGCACGCAAGTAGTAGAAACAACCTTGGTTGCCAGAGAGAGAAACAACAGAGAAAACAAAGTGAGAAATGAGCAAGTTCAGTTTGGAAATGCAAATTGAGAAAAATATTACAAATTTACAAAAATTTAAAAAACCGCAGCAAATTATTAAAAGATGAGAAAAATTACAAAAGCTTAACAAAAAATTAAAGAATTGCATGAATTAATTAGACACAAAATATAACAGAGGTAGGCTTACAATCTCATATGTACAGGAACAGTATTGGGGAAACGATTTGTTTCTGGTCTCTGAAACACGAACTGGGGAAACGATTTGTCTCTGGTCTCTGAAACACAAATTGGGGAAATGATTTGTTTCTGGTCTCTGAAATGCGAATTGGGGAAACTGGTTTCCCCACTTGGAGGAGTATTTCCACTGAGGAAATAAACACCTGTTGGGCACTGGTATATCCCACATGCACCCCATTAGGAACTTGATTGACGGAACAAGCTGGTACTAAAAGATGAAACTTTGATATTAGCACTGTAAATGACGTCCTCTCAGGGAATTGAAAATCGCTGGTTGGAGACTGTTCATTTCACAAAGCACCTCCGTTGCATTGGTTCAATCTTCCACTGTCAGTAAAGTTCATAGGTTCACCTCAGTCATGATCCATTTCTTGACTCAACCTCATCCTACAAAGCTCCTTCAGATATGAAAGCAGATTTCACTAGAGTATTGTCAGATGCTGTACTTAATCAGCTGGGCTCTTAGCATGATTGGCTAGTGCAAACTCAAACTGAAGGCGAAAAATCTCAAGCCCAAGAATCTGACATTTTTCTTTCATATTCGAGATATAATCCATGAGCAGCTCATACAAACATTTATTTGAATGATTTCTGTGTCACTCAGCAAATCCTGTAACTTGAGATGTGCTAAGCCAGTAATGCCTTAACCAGAAATAGGAGCCAGAATGAAGCAAAATCAAGTCACTTTCCTGCAGTTCAGATTTGGAAAATGCCTATAGGATACTGTAAGCACACCCATAAACAATAATGCACAGCCTTGTTTATCGTCTGTGACATCATACAGACCACAGAAAATGTATAATAGCTGACCCAGCTGGTTGTCCTCGAGACTCTTCTGAGAAAGAAAAGGGGGACAGGATGATAGAAGGGAACCCCTGAAACTTGCGAGGAAGTGAAGTTGCAGTACATTTGCTAGAGCATAAGAATTCAAGAAATGCCTGCAGGCATCTGTCCATAGCTTTCAAATTCTTCTGCCTCATCTCAAATGAGAATAAAAGCAAGTCAAGGAAAGCAACATCTATGGACCAGATATTGGCTCAATAGGAAGGTGGGGAGTCCTCAAGTAGCTAAGGCGGGGTCCGGAACCAAAGAGCTTTACAAATATTTTTCTCAAGCCAAAATACCAAGTCTACTCCAACAACTAGAAAATGAAAGAACATAATACAAAAAATTGCCATCTACCTGAGTAAAAGTCCTTCTAGTGCAGTGGCCCAAAGAGTCTTTCTTGTGCTAGGTCCTAGGTTCAAGGCTAGTGGGTTTGGGTGTTCAATATCTAAGAGAAAAGGAAAAAAAGTGCCATCCACCCTTTAAACAGCCCCAGTTGGTTCCTTCCAGAAAGAACACTCCAGAACTTTTCCTACGTGAACTAGAAACACTCCAGAACTTTTCCTACGTGAACCAGAAACGATACTGATAAAAAGAAGGAAGAACGTTTTAGACGGATCCCCAAAAAATTATGGCAGCTACCCCAACAACTCATAAAGTGTGTTCATTAGTTCTTTTTCATATTCAGCATACAATCCGTCGAGCTATATGCTTAAGGAAGATGAGGTGCATGGATACCTTTTAACCTATTGCTAGACCACTTGTCATAAATAAAGTCTGTGTAAAACATAAAGCTATTAAAAGTGCTATGAAAAATCAAACTTTTCCAATACAGCCCTATTAGGGAACACAAAAGAACTATTCTCAATTTGTTTTGGAGGAATCATTTTAGTAGCCAGGTAAGTTACTAGGTATTAGATGAAAAATGGCCCTCCTGATAAGCAGTAAAGTATGTTGACATTCATAAAATGATTTCTCAAGTTATTTTGAGTTATCATTTGCACATGATAAATCAAGCTCACGGCAGCATGAACATGCAAGGTATCACAAGAAGATGTCTAGGAATATATTATAGTACTCTTAAACTGTTGGTCCAAATATGACACAATCAGGAGTAAATAGAGTAAGAGAAAGCACCAAGCATTTAATAGTAAACAAGGTAAAAGAAAAGATATGCTTAACCTGTGGATTGACAGCATAACTTGCAAGCTTATCAGAGAGAACATCAATACCACCAGCTTCCATGACAGTACATTTGTTCTTTGCATGGTATGAAGAAATTATTGCTAGCAACCATAAGGCCATTGTTCCCCCCAAAACAGTTGCTGGATCAGGAACCACAAAGTCATCCCCGTCATGAAGGTATTGGTTTCTTTCCTTGAACCCTTTAGAAGTCTGGCTGACTTCAATTTCTAGAGATTTGGACGTGGAATGATGTTTAACAATATCGACAAGGGCATATATAAGCTGGATTAGGAATCCTGATGCATCAAGTGCATCCATTGACTGCTGTCTATGTTCCTTTGCTGCACAAATGAGAAGGGCAGCACCACCAACTCTCACTTCTAAACTGGATGAGTTTATAATTCTATTAGCAAGTGAAGCAATAGATTTTGGTTGTCCAACTAGCAAATCACATAGTACAACAGGTTGATCGCGACATAGTCTAGACAGAATTTCAATAGACTTGTCTTGAGCTGGAGGCAGCCCAACAGCCAAAGACCGAACCAGTGGCTCTAAGCTCGATGGATTCTCAGAAAGGACATCGCATGGAGGGTATGTACTGTTCACACTTTGCTTTGTTCTTGCCAATAAAGAGAGTACTTCTAGTGCATCAGAAATCTCAATCCCTTCAATGTTCATTGCAGCCAAGGAATCAGCAAGCGCAAGGACTGTAAAGTCACACAGAGCTTTGTCTGGAAGCACATCACTAACTGGAAAATGTTTCAGTATTTGATGAAGTGCACGTGATGCATTCTTCTTGCCTTCCAAAGTACCTTCTCCTAGTACTCTTGTCAAAGCTGAGACAACATCTTCAGCCAGAGCTTCTCCAGCTATCTGAGGATCAGAGAGAAGATTAGCCAAAGCGGCCACTGCAGTTTCAGCAGCATCAATGGATGAAGTTTTTGCCAGCTTAATTAGAGGCTTGACATCACCTTCAGTAATATAAGACATCTTATTTGTAGGCTTAGTCTTGGTTGGACGGGACAGTGCACCCAAGGCCCGAGCAGATTGCGTTGCTATAACCTGTGTTTTGCTTGTCAAGAGCTTCATGCATGGATGAACAATTTCATCAGTAGCAAGATTGTCACAAATATCTTGCCTAGTACTGAAAAGATCAGCAAGAACAGAAGCTGCATGCTCTTGATTTTCTTCACTAGAAGAATTAAGTATTTGGATGAGTGACCGAAGGCCTTTATTAGCAGGAGCTCCTTTCTGCACAAGGTCATTTTCAGAGGCCATGGCAAGCACATGACCTAAAACATTAATAATGTTGGCTTTAGAGCTTGGGGTGTCTCCAAGGAGTAAAGCTAACAAATGATTAACAGTTGCAGGGTCAGCATGACATATGAGTTTCATAAGGGCCATTGACGAAGCTTCTTGCCCTCTGGGACCCCCACTTTTGAGAAGCCATAACAGTGCTGGAACAGCTCCAGCACTTTCAACACATGCCCGAATATCTTCACTGTGGCTGCACAGGTTCCATAGCACATGAGCTGCATCCTCCCTTGCCTTCTGAGATCCCATTTCCAGTAATTGCACCAGAGGAGGGATACCACCAGCAGCTGTAATAGCCCACTTGCTGTCATCAACTTGGTCTGTCAAGATCTCAAGCAAAGCAACAGCATACTCTTGATGTTGCTCCCCAGATAATCCAAGAAAAGATATCAGCAACTGAATGCCCTCCCTTTTCCCAAGAGCCTCCCAGATACCCATACCATCACAGCACAAGCTTATAAATGAGAGTATCAGTTGTTCCTGCACATCCCCAGATGCCATTGTTATCAGTCCAATGAGCACCTTCTTGGCTTCTGCATGATCAATCCATCCTGTGAGATAGTTGTTTCCATAGAGACTAGCCAGAGCCTCAAGTACACGCTCCTGAACTAACTTATTGTCTCGGGGCTTTAGTAGCAGCACTAAAATATCTTCTATTTGAGTCACTTCAAAGATTTCTTCTGCACCAGGCTCCTGCTCAAAAATCATTAATGAGTATGCAAGTGTTCCAATAATATCAGCTACTGGAGAAAGCAAACGAGGAGCCTGTGACAGTTCTCCAAGATAAAGTATTAGAGCTGACATGCCACCAGAAATGTGAGCCAATGCACGTAAAGCATGTGATTGCAAAGCCTGACCAGTCTCCCCTTGCATACACTCTTTTGAAGGAGCTACTACTGCCCCAATGAGAATGGGTATGCCATCTGCATCCACTACCACCTTTTTGGCCCTGGTTGATTTCGACGAGAGAGATTCTAAAGCATCGGCAGCACTGGCACGGACAGAAATGTCATTTTCCCGATCAAGAAGACAGAGCAGTGCTTCTGTTGCACCAGCATCAATAACTTTAGGAATACTATCGCCAAAAGCCACTATCAGACGAGCCAAGAGAGATGCTGCATTAGACTGAGCAGCAGCATTATCAGAAGATAGAAGCCCCACAATAATATCTACTCCTCCGGCCTCAAGGGTTGCCCTCCAGTAGCCTTCCTTGTCACCACATAGATTTCTCAGAGCCCCAGTCACAAACCCCTCAACCACTTTGTCCTGTTTGTTCTTCGGATTGAGCTGATCCCACAGAGCTGGCACCACACCCTCGGTAACAAATATTTTTACCCCCACATGATCATCAGACAGTCCACCTGAGGAAACTTCAAAAATGGTCTCTGCTGCTGCTTTCCTGGCTTCGGAGGCTCCAGATTTCAGCAGAGTAAGTAAAGGAGGTATGCATCCTCCAAGAAGAACCTTCAAACGTAAGTCTTCTTCCTTGCAGAGGGCACTTAGAGTTGCAGCAACGTTCGCTTTTGCCACAGGTGTCCCACTCCTGAGGATGGAGATAAACAATGGCATTGCCTGAGAATGAGAACCAATTAGAAATCTCGCATCCTTTCTTGCCCTGGCAATACCAAGCAAACGAGCTGTGATCAACTCCTTCTCATGTGGTGAGGACATATTGGCATGTAGCTGCTCAACAAAATGAGCCACTGTGGCCATCGTACTCTCAGGATCATCCATTGGTGCTGCTTCATTTGATTCCCTAGGAATAGATCACAAAATTCCTTTGTCAAGATTTTAAGGCATAAACATCTAAAGGGCATGAAGTTTCTGTTTCACGCTATGCTATTAACCACCAAGAGCAAACCAAAGTAATGCTAACAACAAGAGGTGAGTTTCAAGCTTCTGAGCTCTCACTTATTAAATGGAATTTAATGGTAGCTATTTAAGATGGGGCGCTCATTCAAAATTCTCTACTTTTAAGTTTTGGCCATGACTTCGAATATCAAGAAAACTAGGTAAGACCACTGTGCAATGGATCATCAAAGGCTAATACAGTTGCATTCAAATTGCTCATGGTAGACCATCAAAGAGAACGGAAGGAGCAAAAAATATGCAAGGGAAACTACTTACCTAGGATGAGCAGTTGAAATAGAATTACGCCCAAGAGGTTCAGGAGACGGAGACTTTGAAAGTTGCATACGCCCGTGAGGTTCAGGAGAGGGAGACTTAAATCGCAGAGACCCATGAGGTTCAGGGGAAGGAGACTTCGAAATTCGCATATGCTGGTGAGGTTCAGGGGAAGGAGACTTTGAAATTCGCATTCGTTATACCCAACTTAGCTTTCTTCGCAGCCACCTGCCCATCAAAATCATAATCATGAGAAGAACAAAACATTTAATCAGAAAAACGTGGATCTTTAGAATGAAACAATGGTCCCCAACACTCTACGTTGTTGTCTGATACTGTTTTCAGACCCAATTTAAAGTATACAACAAGCAACTCATCACAATTGTAACACCCAAGCACAAAAGACATCAAAGTTTTCATGAACAGAAATAAGATACATCAAGAAAACCTCCATAAAAGTAAATTAAACGAAACAAAACAAGCTCACATCCTACAGATCAAGGAAAAGCAAATAATACCTGCGAAGAAACCAAAAGCAGAAGAATTTCTCCTACAAAAACCTCCTCCTCCCTCGAATTATAATGCCTCAACTGCTCCACATCATCTCATCGCACAAAATCTGCAAAGGGGTACAAATGACAACTCAATCATTAAGCCCCAAAAGAGATCTAACTCCCATCAACATCAAAAGCACCATAAAAAACAACCAAAACCAGCAAAAGATCTCTTTAGACTCAAACAAAACAAAACCCATAAAAGATCACCAAATTTTAACAGAATTCTCCCCCGGGTTTTCCGAGAATTTTCCTAACATTGGCGTAAAATGTATACAAGTGCCACAAAAACAAATAACGACCCAAGATGCAAAAAGATCAAATCAAAAGAAGAGGGCATGTCCTTACCCCGAAATCAAGATGAAGAAACAGGTTTCTTATGACCTTTACGCATTCCCTGCCATCATTGTTCTGTTCCAAACGGAAATGGAATAGCACAGGCGAGAGAGAGAGAGAGAGAGAGAGAGAGAGAGAGAGAGTCTTTTCCTTTTCTTTTTCTTTCTTATTTCTGAGTCTTTCTTTTTTCTTTCTTCTTCTCTGTTGTCTTTCTTTCTTTAGACAAAACGGGCGTCTGCTTCGGTGGGATTGCGGAACGCCATGGGAGAATGGTGTTTCAGAACACCAAGATTTTCGGAACGCCAACCTTCGCATACACCGAAACAACTCTTCACCACCCTTTCCCGTTGGTTACAGCTGCCTCTTTACCATACATGCTCGTAACTGTGTATGCGAATATGTTTGAGACTGCCCTTATAAATTCATTAAGTGCCCTCCCTATCCACCCTTTCCATCTACCCAAGGTCATACCCTCTTTATGATCCCCCACTTTAAGGTAACTTCCCTTTTCATCCATCATTTTAGCCGTACAAGCTTAATCCAGTTGGGTATGTGATACTTTTGGTACAATCTGATGATTTATGAATCGTTTTTTAAGTGTAATAATTATAAATTTTATTAAAGGCATTTGAGTGAATTCTGGAAATAAGTGCAATTGCTTACAACAGTCATAATCAGGTGAGATGAGGGAAGATCACAACCGGACAGTGGTCCAATGGACATATCTGGCCCCTACATCAACCCACGTTTGTGACACTTTTTCTTCCCCTCGGTGGTGCACAACATCTTCTTCATATATCACCATCTGATCATGCTTGGGGTTGTTGATAAAATGAGGATGCACCCAAGTACTGGGAATTGATGTTCATGCTTGACCTCAGCTGGATGTAGACCATTTAACCAAATGCAAATACAAGGTCCTCTCAAGATACACGACCAAAGTGCACTTAATGGGTGCTTATCGTATGATTCTCTACTAAATTGACCTTTTAAATATAAAATCTATTAATCAAATTAATATAGCTTTTCGATACTTAACAAAGAGAATAAGGGCAGCCCAATGTACTAAGCTCCCGCATATGCAGGGTCTAGGGAAGTGGTGGTCCACAACGGGCCTATAGCACGCAGCCTTACCTTGCATTTTACTAGAGTCTATCTCCACACATCGGACCCGTAACTTCTAGGTCACACTACAACAACTCAACCGTTGCACCAAGACTTCCCTTCTCTACTTAACAAAGAGAATGTAACCTCCAATATCACCCAGAATTAAAAAATACATGTGGGGCTTAATTGGTGATAAAAATGAATCTTTTGAGCATTGGATAATCTTAACTCTTCTTGTCTATGAGACTTGTGAGAATCCATATGATGGACAAGAATTTTAGTGGATTACTTACTCTAAGATATGGCTCAAATCCCATAGGATTCGGATGACCAAATATATAGGCCCCACATGTACTCCTACACGTACACCTTCAAGTTTACTGTAGATAAAATCAAGAAAAACATTACATGTGAGTCTTCCCCACATGCTATACATGTATAATAATCGGTTTGTACACTTAGCAACTTGGCTCCATCTCATAAGAAACATTTTTTCAAGTAAAAGTGCAGCTTTTGTGCACAAAGCTTTCGCATATGTAAGGTTCAGAGAAGGGGTGGATCACAAGGGTCAATAGTACTCAACTTTACCTTACATTTTATAAGATACTGTTTCCACGCTTTGAACCCATCACCTCAAGTGACAGAAAGGATGTAAGTAGTTTGTCACCGGCTGGACATATAGTTTGGACTGTAACAGCCTGAAAAGGTTATTTTCTTTCCTTTCCAGGACTCTTTAGGTAGAAGACGAAGACATCTATGAAATGATTGTTTTGTTGGGTGCCATAAAAGACTAGGTGGTAAAGCGATGGATTAGGATTTGGGAATAGAACAAGACATGCATCTTTTTCCAATGTAAAGGAGTGGGATTTTATAGTGGCTACTTTGACTAGAAGTGGCAAAGACTTGTGACCCCATTTGAAGACAGTTTGGTGTAATATTTTAGGGTAAGAGATGGTCTAAATTTAAATAAATAATTTTTTGTTGTTATAACAATAATTATTTTAGGGAGACAGTCACTGTTATAACAATAACTATTGACCTTTGTGGTCCGTCCTTTTCTTGGACTCCGCAT
The DNA here is from genome assembly GCA_035236585.1 of Warburgia ugandensis. Lineage (NCBI taxonomy): Eukaryota > Viridiplantae > Streptophyta > Magnoliopsida > Canellales > Canellaceae > Warburgia > Warburgia ugandensis. Next base: position 71,736,726 of record CP141129.1, on the reverse strand, counting down.
ATGTGGGAACTTCGGGCTCACCATCACCAATACCTGGTCCCGGACTCATTCAATGATCCATGATCGCGGAAAGACAACACTTTAAAGAGCCATTATGCATATGTTAGTTGGAAAATAAAAGGGAGAAAGGGTTCGAGCACTTATCTGAGATGGTTAAATGTCCTATTTCAAAATTGAGACTGAGGTTTGAGGCCAAAAGCCATCTAGCACAATTGGTAACAAACATTATGGTGCGTTAGTCGCAGACGAGGTGATAATTTTTCCTTATTAGAGTGATTTCAAGTAGTTTGCGTCACAGCTGTTTGTTGAGCTGAAGTACAAGCAAGCATCGCTATTTCAATCATTCAAATAATTTTACTCAGTAGAGCTCACTATGAATGAGTCATGTATAATTCTGCAGGGTTGGGCGACTGTAAACATTTGATGTGGATGGAGCCATTGATGATTGGCGGGTGAGAGCGTAGACGGTTTGGATCACTGTCCATCCCTGCTTGTACTTTTTTGTTCCTCATATTTTCCAACAAGGTTTTGATTTCAAGAGAAACTAGAGCAGGATTGCAAGTGAAAATCTGATCACCCATAAATTGAGCAGAAAAGCTACCGATTCTTTCCGTAGCTAGATCTGAGTATGAGTCAGTGTTAGCTACCGATCCTGATCCTGGTTTTTCACTGAGTCAAGAGATTCTACCAGTGATCCAGTACAAAAATAATTAAATAATATATAATACAGTTTTTAAAAAAAAATACAAAAAAGTATAAAAAATTATCAAACTAATAGCAATGATAAACCTACTAAACAAAGATTTGGATTTCTTATTTCAAATAAGAATACATGTTTGTATAATACATTGATGAAAGCATTCAAACAAAATTAAACTAACATCAACAAATACAAAAAAAGAAACATAAATTTTAAAATTTTAAATTATCATTTATTTTGATCTTCATGAATTATGAGAGCAAGAAAGATGTTTTTGGCAGTATTTTAGAATACTAACCTGTGATTAAGTTGCCAGATTTTGGTCACTAAGTTAAATGACTTTCCAATGAAAACTTTCAGTAAAACTTAGTATCTAATACAATTAAATAACAATGGTGTGGTTAGATTTCAACAAAAAACAATCAGTAATGATATATTCAATCGTAAACATACTATGTTTATCAACCCGTGCAATTGTATATGTTAAGCTTTTTCATTGAAATTCAATAATTTGAACTTTGATTTCTCATTAAAAACTAGTATAATACTCTGTATAACATAGATTAAAACATAATCAATGTTTTAAATTAATAAAAAATACAATAATTTAAAAAAAATGCAAGTTCAAAACACAAGCAAAACTATTATTGTTCATGCGAACAGCAACAAGTAGCAGACTTTAAGCTTTTTGTTTGATGCCTTTTCGAATGAAAATTGAAAAATCTAAGACTTAGGTTTTCTTCTTCTCAATATCTTTTATTTATAACAATTAATTTTAGAAATTTCTGTTAATTAATGAAGCAGGAAATCAGGTACAAGGTCCTCTTGTTCACCTTCGTCTCTCCAGAGAAGGGTAAAATTTTAAAACTTACCAAATGATCAAGAAACTCGGTAATCTTTCCAGAAATTTTCCGAGTTTTCCAATCCAACTAACCCAATTTATCGAATCAATTTTATGATTATGTCATCCTAGTTATTTGGACGATCTGACCAGGTTTCCTACCAATCCAATCCGGATCGGCCAATCCCTGGGTTGGATCACCTCGTTTTTAAACATTGGCATGACTGTCTTTTCCAATGATTCAAACCGGACATTTATCTGAATGTAAAACTTTCCCATCGTTGGATTATTCTAAGCCTTCAATTCATGGATTTCGAGTTGTTGATGCTTTTCTGGGTCCAGTTGAAGGTAACAAATAAGAGGATTAGAATTTTCGGAAGCGTTCAAGGCTGGGGAATAGCTCACTACACCATGGCCTACGTCCAGATAAGCGGTTTAGATCATTGAAAAGTGGACAACATTAGTAACTTTGGCTTCTCATATGTTCAACGTGCAAATATGATCACCCACTATACAAGGGCCCCATTTAAGATGCCTCTCCAGTCAAAGCCATTGATTCTTTCTGTATGTTGATCTCACAGACCGATTTGGTTGTCCATTAGTGGGATGGGTATCAATCAATTGTCCAAATCATTAAATACATGGCCCACATTTTTGACGAGTTTTCATTTGTCAAGATGATATCGTCCTGATGGTCAATTTCTTTCACCCTACCTCCCTGTTCCTGGTGCTGTTTTCTGCTATTTTTCCTAGTTATTTCCTTCCACTGAGCCATTTTTTGTGAAGATCCAAGAGTGCAGAGACAACATCCAGTGAGAAATGGTGGCCAATGGTTGAGTTGTTGCTGTGTGACCTGGAGGTTCAGGGAGGTTCGCGGCATGAAAACAGCCTCTTCAAAATGCAAGGCAAGACTGCGTATTGTAGACCTGTTGTAGTCTACCCTTCCTCGGACACCACATATGCGGGAGCTTCGTGCACGGGACTACCCTTTTAGGCAAATACTTGAAGTGACTTTGTACGTATAAATATCTGCATGTGAATGTTTGTGGATGTCTGTCTGTATGCATGGAGTTCTCATTCTCATACAATGGATGCGAATATATTTGCTTGGAAAATAAAGGGCAGCCTTGGTGCATGAAACTCCTGCCTATGCAAGGTCTGGGGTAGGGGCGGACTACAAGCACCTATAGTACAGAGCCTTACCATGTATTTTTATAAGAGACTGTTTCCACGCCTTTGAACCATGACGACAAAGTCACATGAAGACAACCTTGGTTCACTTGGAAAAATACTAGTTAGTAAAATTATATGAAAATAGGTTCTAGTATATTTTAATCAGCCAAACTATTCTGAACCTTTAAATTGTTAAAAGTCTATCGTCAAATATGCTGTTCCATTTTGATCTCCAACCCTCTTTCTTAAAGGGCTACAATTTTCAGATGGATCGGATTGATTTATGGCTCGTCCATGGCACTGGCATGCCTTTGAGATGGACGATTTGGATGATAAAAATTAGTGAGTTCCACTAGTACTCTTGAGATCAACAGTCCCAAATACACTCGGTTCTTTACTTGAGGTCCAATGTTGAGCTTTCGGATTGATCCAAACAGTGGCAGTTCCCCTATCATTTATTCAGTAATGTGATAAGAAGAATAAGAGATCTAATGCGCAAATGCCTTGCACTGTAGTGGCACAAAAGATCCTTGTAGGTGTTGGGTTTGAGGTGCTCATGAGTGCACGCATTCAACACTCAAGAAAAAAAGGAATAAGAGATTTAATCCTTAGCATTTTTACTTACACTGCTTGGACTGAGCTTCTGGAATCGCATGGAACAAATAATGGGTTTGTGAAAAGCAAGGTTGTAGGTAAAAGGTTCTCAGGCAGCAGTATGTCACGGACTTGCATTGCAAAGCATGTGACAAGGGCCTGCAGGCTCTAAGGGATGCCTAATTAGCTCATGGCTTTGGCTTGAGAGATTTAGGCCCGTTCTTGAAGATCCATGGAACAAGGCCTAGTTTCTAGAAGTTTCCTTGTAAATATCTAAAAAGAGGTAAAACTTATATATTTGTAAAAACTTATAGAGAGAGTTCTAGAATGGTTCTCAACTATTTGATGGTTGACGCGTCTAATAATGCTAACTATCTATTAAGAAGGTGGATGAACGAGAGCAAGTATAAATAGAGGTTAGCTCCTCATTTGTAATGAGCTTAACTAAGATAAGCTAGTTGTAGACTACCAAGTGAAAGGGCAATTTTGTTGAAAGACTTGCAAATAAAATAATGCTGTAATTCCCAAGGCAATTCCTAGCTTGGGTGTAAAACGACCTTCCTTCAAGCACACTGGCCTTGGGAGTTGACAAAAGGATTGAGTGGTTCTAGGATCCAATGAACATATTCTTGGATGGTACAAGTGTGTGATGAGCTGACTTTTAAGCTACTAGATATCTTATGTTAATTGTAGTTAGTTACAGGGAGACCTTGCATTGTTGGCAGCATTCTCAAGGTTGTATAACCAAACTCATTCTTTATCTCTGCATATTCTTCTACCGTATCAATGTTTTGCCAAAAAACATGCACAGGGTTTCTTGGATCTCAAATGAGGGAATTGGTTAAGGAACCTTCTGATTCGGTGCATTGCCATCAAATCTAGTCTTATTGTCTGGGAATGCATCGTTCATGGTCTTGAAATTATCTAATAATGGAAACAGCAACTCTAGTCGCCAACAAGCTTTTACTTGAGCTTCCAAAGATAAAGGTACACGCACAGCAATTTGATCCACATCAAAGTCTGCATTGAATCCCTTATGAACTAACAGATGTAAACAAATAGCATGTTTTTTTGGAATGCTCCAAAATCCTCTTGAGCATCCAAATCAAGGTCAATACCGACAAAAACATCTCTGAACAAGGTTCTAGCCCTCGATGGCTCCTCCTACGTACAGTTTGTTTGGCTGCTTTTAGTTCATAATCGCTGCCCTTGGGTGGTTTTTTTCATTCATGCAGATGATACAATTGTTTGGGCTTCCATTTTCTGTTATCCCACTTCTCAAGTTCAGTAGCAGCCCAAGGGAGATGTGACCTCACAAGAACTCACTCTACATAAGTTGTTTTTGCTGAATATTTGTAGCTTTCAATTGGAAGCTTTATTAATGGTGTTGACCAAAAGATGGCCTCTCTTTCCACTTCTAGTGATTGGTGGAAGCCTATTTATGTTGGGGTAGCATACAATGGTTCGAATCACCAAAATTAGGTCAAGTCATAGTTGTCGATGGAGACCCATCTACCATAAGCTAACACAAATGGGTGAATGAGCAAATACGGTTTTATTGAATGTGTGAACATTTACTGGATCAATGGTTTGGATTAGAAATCTGGGCCCAGTTTATATATGGGTGACTGTGAACCTATCTATGACAGGCTTAGGAGATGAAATCATTTGGATCACAGAATTCAGGGGCCCCACTTTTACGTTTCCCATTTGTGTAAATTAAGCCATCTAAGGAGCCCAAGTCACCTATAAATTGACGCCACGTATGGATGGTTTGGATCACAGAAAAGCTCAGTCTCTACATGGTCTGGTTTGGGCCGATAGCTAAGTAAACTTTTTAGTTATCTAAACCATTCGCCAGCTACTCTCAGCCATGTACAGGTTACAACGACCTCCAGCTTTTGGAAGAACCACATCGTCTTCTGATGGGCCCCATCTCAGATAGATCAATCACGTGGCTGACAGACACAGATGCCTGACTTTGTTGATCTGAAGCATCGGTCTGTTGCGGCCCATCTTGATTAGATTTCATTGTCATCTAGATGTGCCCTGAGCCCAGTTTTGGGTGTCTCACAACATTCACCAGATGGATCCCATGTAGTTAGGACTATCTGGTGGCTGAAAATGTAAGTAGGCATGAGTAAACGAATAATTTGGATAGCAAAAAACCTATGCCCCGCTTGTATTTGAGACAATTGAGTGAAGCATTGTAGTTTGATAAAACAAAATCCAACTTCAATGTGCCATGGCTCCTTGTGCGCAGATTATGGTGATCGCTTGGGTTCTTGGGTTAAGCGTCGCTGGGATTGATGTGGTATTTTTCAACCACCAGTGTTGTCGATTAGCGCATACACAGATTGCCATCTGTCTTTCCTCTCATGAAGGAGTTGTCGTGTGATCTTGAGGTTACAGGTTCAAGGCGTGAAAAGAGCCTATTGCAAAATGCAAGATAAGACTGCATATTATTAACCCTTGTGGTCTGCCCTTCCTGAAACCCAGCATACGCAGGAGCTTCATGCACAGGGGCTGCCCCTTTTATCTTTCCTCTCATGGCTGCCTCTGTCCTCACTGTTATATACTGACTTGTAGGAAAGACAAGGCTAACACCTTCTCAGAGACAGAAAGGAAGTTTACCCCTCTGCTCAAGCCCCAATGGAGAAAGGGCTCTCTGCTGCAAGCGATTCTGCCTTTGGAATTGAAGAAGCGTCCTGCCGAGTGGAATTTGTTGATGTGGATCAAGGTCCAAAATAAATTAATGGTCACTGATAACAGGGCTGTTATTGATCCAATAAATGAAAATGCTTGAGGGAAGAGAAGTGGGCTGTTCTTACTCTGGATTTGCACTGCTAATTTTGCATTTTCTCCAGTTGCGTTAGTTGTTTTAGGGAGCAGAGGATTATCTTGACTTACATAATTGATGAAAATGAACAAAAAGACACATCAAACGTGTTGGTTTTTCTCTTCATGCATTGGTTATACAAATCAATTGAGCTAAAACGGAATACTGAACAGCAGCTGAAACAGATCCCAGGACAGCCAGCACAACGGAGAAGTGCGCTAAATCGGATGCTACTGTTCAACGGATTGCCTTTTTGAGGAAGAAATTACTCTTTGCAATAAGCACTATTCGAGGAATAAGCATATCTGCTGCTGTGAAGTCTTCGGTCTTTAAGTAAGGCCTCTTAGCTTTTTTCCGTAGTTTTATATGTCTAGCATTTTATGGTTTCTGTTTCATTCAGCAAGAAAATGAGCAAACCCAGATCAGACTGACAAGATAAAAATGTAAATGGTATGATGCCCCGAGCAAGTGAAGGGCCACGCCGCTCTCTCTCTCTCTCTCTCTCTCTCTCTCTCTCTCTCTCTCTCTCTCATATTCTAAGCCCTTCAGATTTCCAAGAATGGTACTCGGCAAGGTGCTCTACATGGCTTTCTAGAGATTAAGACTTATTCTCTTTGATTTCTAAAGTTGAGATTTCTTGAGATCTCTCTTCTTTGTTGGTTGAATCTAGGCTCTTTAAGACCATGATTGTTCTTCCAATTCCTTAGCCCCTCAAGACCTAATATTCATGTCTTGTGTTTTTTTATATCATTTTGCTCTTAAATACTTGAGATGAGATCAGATTCGACGGTGCTTATTTCTCTAAAAGATTTTTTGTGTCAATTGAAGAGACAAAAAGAAGAAGAGAGATTTGTTTTTTGGGACAAAACTGATTTTTAATTTTTTTTAGAAAAGAATTTTTGTTATGAGATGTAATTGATTTCTGGTTGTAAGAGACTCGATACTAGATATTTTCATTTATTAGAGACAAAAAAAATAATGCATACTATGAGGCTGCAAATCAATTTAGGTATAAGATTGAATCAATTTACTAGGAGGGTATGAATATCTTCAAGAAGTACCATTTTTGCATGGCTCTATGCCACATTCAATAAACTCACTATAGTACAAATATTATATTATTAAGTTGTATTCCAATAATTTGAGGATATTGACTTTGCTCCATGATTTTTACAAACTCACCAAATATTTGCTTTATCCTCATACAGATATTTGAAAATACAAATGATTCAAAGATTTTAATCTGATGAATTCTTGAAGGAAAGAACATAAGATGATTTACCTTCTAGAGTTATGAAAATTTACTATATGTAATACAAGTAGTATCCTACTTGTTACTAATAGTTGACCAAGATCCATGAGTGGAATGAATATAATGGCAAAGCATAATGTGTTATTTGAAGAACTCTATCATAAAGATATCTAAGGCATATAGGATTCAAGAGACTCTCTAAATATGATCTACACATAGAAGAAAGCAACAAAAGAAAAGTTTCTTGTAGTCAATATCATGGTGAACTTCAGTTGTTTGCAGCAAACTAGAAATCAAAGAGAATTTTCACAATTAAATTATTATGAAAGGATGTTCTTTTGATAGTTATTCACTAACTTAATGAAGACAAGAAGTGCATGGAAAAGGATGATTATGGGATTCTAAAGAAATAATTGAAGGATTCTTGGGGGTAAAAAAAGGCAAAAATAAGCTATTCTATGAAAATGCAAATGTCGAATTTCAATAAGTGAAGAAAAGGAAATGGTTCCAGGTCAATTATTGCAAGAAAGAATACTTAAAAAGCTTGTTACATTTATGGCAAGATTGAATATTGAGATACAAATTGTTGACCTATGATAGCTAGTCAAGAAAGAAAATTTTGTAGGAAAACAAGGATGCTAAGCATTTCAAAGCATGATTCATACTATTGGCTCATTCTCTGATAAGAGAGATTGGTGGATCAATATTGTTGTATACTAGAAACATAAATCTATTCAACATCTATAGAATGAGGGTGGGGGGTGGGTTTTTTTGGAAGTTCATAAAGAAATTTAATGCAATTTATAATGGACAAAATGAGGTTGTAAATTGAAGTTCAGTTCTAAAAAAGATAGTGAGCTTGAATAATGTGCTACTTATAATAGTGGATAACAAAAATCTAATGTCTACAATTTCCTTCAACAAATGCAAGGTTCAAAAGATGTATGAATCTAATAAGTTCATTGGACTTGTTCAACATTGTGTTGCCATTGCAAACACGATCATAGTGTTTGGGACGGTAATTGTGTGACTCTTGGATTGAAAGTCAATTAGCAAAGTCTAGTTGAAAGGAGCAATGACAACTTGCCTATTTTCTGTAATGTAATGTGAGTCTCTAACTTACGTGGCTTTTAGAATAAAATAAAATTTACGAGTGATTTTTGTATTGTGATAGTTCAATTGGGCATATGTGAGTTTTGCAATAATACAAGCAAGAGAGTCAATCTCCATTGACTTTCAAAGAAAATATACTATAAGCAAAGAAATCATAAACTTTAGATTCATAAGTTTGAACAATGTTATATGTAAGATGACATGTACACAAACTTAGGCCCATGAGTTCAAAATGTGACATCTAACAAAGGCATATGAGAATGAATATGTGAAGCATTTTTAAACTTTAAGCTACAGTTAAAACATTCATTCTATGATTAATTAGAACAACTGAAATATGATCAACTATTTTGATTGAGACATTAAGATATAATCCAAAAAGAAATCTAACCAACTACTTCTTGAGAGTTATGAATAAGAGGCAACGATACCTACATTTCTCAAGGTATAGGGTATGTAAGATATGGAATGCAGTCAAGATAAATAGAATTTAAAAGGGATATTGGAGGAACCAATTGTGCTTTTGTTGGTAATAATTCAAGGCTAGTAGATTCTAAAATTGGAAATTCCTCGTCTACACAAGGTTCTAAAAGTTTAACAGTAAGGATGAATCTCCAACTCATACTTGGTTACTAAGATAAAAGAAGTTGGAGAGCTTGAAGTAGAACTACTTCAGTCCTAGGTGTGGAACTTATTAAAGAGAATTGACTTAACATGACATGACATGTGTTGCTACCAAGATGCAATTATTTGGCTAAGGGTGGCTACTTCCAAAGGGAATATGACAAGTTGATACTATTGACTAATAATTAACAAGATTGATAGTTATACGGTTTAAAAAGAAAGAAATTTTCAATTGTAGGCCATTTTACAAAAGGTTATTGCTAATGGTTATAATCTAATTCCTTAAAAAATTGATCATAATCTATAGTTGTTCACGTAACATCTTTGGATAATAGTTTGGAAGGATATTTATGTGGATTAACCTAATGATTATAAAATGTCAAGTCAAAATAATAATTCTTAGGACTAATCAAGTCATTGTAAGAGTTGAACAAGTTCCCAAAGCAGTGGCTTGAGAACTAAGAGAAGTGATAATACTCAATGATGTTTTTCAATTGGCTAGTTTAGCACCCTAATTGATTTGAATATGATGTTGTTGAAGCCTAATGGAAGCTCACTCTTGAATTCATGGTTGGAAGTTAAGTAATCTCGGTGATGAGCAATTTATAGATTCGATGAGAAGGGATAGTCTTAAGATGACTTTGTAGTACATGCTGTATTGCACTATATTTTAAGGATGCATTGATGAGACTTGGGACAAGCCAAAGTTTGTGATGGCATAAATTTGACCCAAGGAAGAATGACTCCAAAGAGGTTGGAGCCATTTATGCTAATACATGATATGACAATCTGTTTGCAATTCCATTGCATTGCTTAAGAGTAGGACTCTTTTATGGAACAAAGTGGTTAGAAACCTTTTCATATATGTACTAATAGGTTGTTTTCAAAAACTCTAAAATAATTTTGACTAGAGGAGTGACATAAAAGGGAGGAAGGGCATATCCAACTTGCCAATAATGTCCAACCTACATTACCTCATTAACTATTTTCAAAAGGAAGAACAAACTATTTAGCAAGCAAAAGTGCATTGTGTTATTGATGTATCCAATCCTATAATGTGATAGTATAGCCTGCTTACTAAGAGGTTGACATTATGTCTTAATAGATTTGTGTCTTTGGACTATGATATAGACAGATGTACTGTTGATAGAATTTCCTATTCCAAGTATCATGATGAGGCCATCTCCTATGCAATTAAAGTTTTCATTCTAAAGTGCTTGGCAAATTTGGATTTTAGGAACGTGGCCCAACATAAAAACAATAGAGAGCTTAAGTATGACTATCTTCTTAAGAGGAGTATGCTATAGTTCTTGTTTAGCACCAAATGTAATAGTTACTCTGATGTTCATTGCATTGCATATACTAGGAGGAAGTTCAAGACTTGTTCACTTTCTGGATGCATAGATCTTAGTGAATGCCTAAGTTATTAATTTTTATGTACACATATATTGTTTGTTTATTTGCTTGTTTTTAATTTTAATACAAGTGTGGGAATGTTGTTTGTGTTGTTTTAACTTAAAAATAAGTGAGAGATTGTTGTGTTTTACTTTTAATTTAAACTGGGAATATTAGTCCTACATTGCCTATGTGACAGAAAGATGCAAAGTAACATCTTTATATAAGAGAAAAGGACTAGTAGTTCACATTACATTTTCTAAAGAGAATAGACACAAGACATCCTTATATAAAGGGGCTGCCTAAGCCTCATTCTCTCTCATTCCAAGCCTTTGTGATTTCAATGAATGGTGCTCTATAAAGGTGCTCTACTTCCTTAAAAAAAGAAAAGAAAAAGAAAGACAACAAAAGAGGTGTTGAGATCAAGGCTCTACAAATGCTCTACTTGGGTTTCTTAATATCAAGAGTCTCTCTAATTACTTTTTCATCTATTCATTCTAGTCCCTTTGAGACTTTGATTGTTCTTCAAGTTCCTTACACTCTTTAAGACCTAATACTTGTGGTATCTAGATTATCATAGCTTTTTTACTTGAAATATGTAAATAAATTTTCATAGTCTTTGAGATTTGGAACTTCTAGTTATCATATTATAGTACTCTTTGATAATTGAATTTGAAGATAAGTGCCCTCCTTTAAGACTCAGAACTTGTGCTTTCTATATCATCATAATCATTAAGACTTAAGATCTGACATGGCTTATTTCTTTGAGAGATTTGTTGTACTAGTTGAAAAGACAAAGAAGGAGATATTTGGTTTTTGAGACAAAAGTGGTTTTCACATTTTTTGAGAAAGAGAATTTACTTGCAGGACAATTTTTCCTTTTGATTTGCAAGAGACTTGTTATTTGAGGCCTTTATTTATTGAAAACAATATTATGGTCTATTCTAAGTGCAGAGATTTGTTTATGCATTAGATTGAGTGTGGCTTCATTAAAATAGAGCCATTGGGAATTTATTACACTTGAAGGCTTTGACTAGCTTTACAAAGTAGCAATTACAATGAACTTTTAAGCTAGTTTCAATGGCTTCACCATAGTGTAAGTACAATACAACCCCCTTAAATAATATTCAATAAATTAATTATCTTGCTAAATGCTAATATAAAATGTTTGGTCCCAACTTGACTAACATAGTAAATTGATAAACTAGCTAAACTATAAGCTAACAAATTTTAGAATTCCTTTAAAGGCCCACTAATTAAGTAATATTTTCATGTTTGGGAACCTATTTTTCTGAGGAAGCTCAAAGTTGCATGCTTTAACTCAAAGTTAAAGAAAGAATACACAAAGGGAAGCTTGCAATCCCTTGCATTAGAGATGGAGGCTTGTAAGAAAAATAGATATATGCAAAGGCAAGGAATATTTTGTTAGAGAAAATTTAGAATAGAGAGATATTTGTTTATCATTTTTTCTTGAACAAGTAAAACACACACCCCATAGGTCTCAATATAGTACACCCTTCCCAAACATATCCATATTTTTGAGTAAAAGGTGATATTATTGATTGGGGAAGAAGTGCTCTCCTCGTGGTTGTATAGAAATATAAACCTAGATTGTGAAAATTGAAGGCTACATTACAAAATACTTACCATACCACCACATATGGGAAATCAAGTAAAGGTCAAGGTAAAACATAACAAGTGTTATTCTACATATAGGGATGAGTACAAAACCAGAATCACAACTGAAGATGGATGTATCTAATCACATTATCCTCAAAGTCTTCTCAAGCCAGCTCATCAACTCTATTATTAGTTGAATGATATGTATGAGTGAATTTGACTTGAGTATCCTTTAGAATCTGATCCACTTAATAAAGAACCTCTTAGAATCTCCAAGGTCTCATTCCCCTTGTTTTAACTAGCCAATTTTATTTAGAAAGTCACCCTCTATGATGATGGCTTAAGCTTTTATTTGAGACTAGGCATCAACACCAATGGCATTTGCTACAATGTACTTCTACTTCTACAAAGTCACATATACCAAAGGGGTGCAGAGAATTCCAATAGAGTTCTACTATATACTATTATGTGACTATGTTAAGTATATTATTACTCAACTCAAATAAGAAAACTGACAATGATTCATCAAAAATCCCACCTTCACATTGTTGCCACAAATCTAAAGAATTGTAATGGTCAACAACCTTAGCTTCTGTGTGTGTGTGTGTGTGTGTGTGTGTGTGAGAGAGAGAGAGAGAGAGAGAGAGAGAGAGAGAGAGAGAGAGAGAGAGATTCCTAAAATGCAATAATTTGGTAGAGACTTTCCATCTAATGGAGGAATACTATGGACCATATTCTACAACTGGCAATTCAACTCGGAAAACTCGTTTGAGTTACCCAAATTTGCTAGAATTTTAGTTAAGAAGATCTAAGATAAATAATATTTCAAGATGCTTCAACTATGTCTAAAAATGAGGTACTCTTAACTTGCCACTGTCCTACTTAACCCAAGCAAAATTTAGCCCAATTTAACTCTTTTGGCCCACTAAAAGGAATAAAATATCTTAAAAAAGAAAGAAAAATGAAGTTGTGCCCTTTTTCATTTGTTTCTATGTTTTTCCTCTTTCTATTCTTCTTTCTTCTTCTTGCTTCCACGTAAGAATCCTAGAGCAACAACTGAAAAGCAAAAATAAATGAATCATCCCCTACCCTCGAAAAGAAGAAGAAAAAAGGCCCTTGGTGCTACACTCATCCTTTTCCTTACCATTTTATAGAGCTCAACATGAAATGTGTTGAAATGTTGTTTTATCAAGACTTATTTTTTAGAAAATCTACATACAATAAGAGAAACCTTTCAAGATTTATAATCTAATTTAGGGTTTAAGGGCTTTCTGACACCTAAGCCTTTCAAATTAGGATTTTCTTGATGCCCTTTTGTGATGCCTCTAATTTTTATTTCATTTATGTAATTGAATTTGATTAAAAAGGAGAAACTTGAAATTTGATTTTCAAGATTTTAATTTTTAAGGATAATTGATGAAAGACATGGAATTGACCATCAAAACATCAAAGTATCCAAACATTAATAAATGATTAATTTGATTATCTAATAAAGTAGATGAAATGATTTAATGGTTACATCATCCATGTAAACCAAAATTAATGAATTTGAACCATAGGATGAGGCAGGAAACATAGATCTCACCACCAAATAGGTGAATTAGCTAGTAAGAGGTAAATGGATTATATGAAACCTAGAAAATACATACAATTAGGTTAGATCAAGCCTCATAATGGATAACTAAACCAATCCAGCTGTTAGATCATCCCAGTAATACCAAATTTGGTAGGATTAGACCATGGGACAATCAAGAACCATCAATTTGACCAAACAAAGTTAAACCCGACTATCAAATTGATGGGTCAAGTACTAACACAGAGGTTAGTAATTGATTCAAGTAGCAATTTAGATCTGACCATAGATCTAGCCATGGACCATCTGATTCACTAGCAATCTAATCTTACACTATGATCCAACTATTCATCAATTTTCATAACTCAAATTTGTGTGATTGGGTGCTCTATTTCCCTAATCAATAATAGCAACCCTTGATCTCAGCCGTCCATTCTTAGATTTTTTTTTATCAGAGGCAAAAACCCAATCAGGCTGCATCAAATGCTACATCATACATGGATTAAAGTGATCAAAGGTAAGATCACTCCAAATTTTATTTAAATTGATTAAATTTCATTTTATTTTGTTAATGTCTAATAAATTATAGAAATTCTAAGGTTTGAATGGATTAAACTTTAGAAAGACAATTAAGCTATTTAAATTATTAATTAGACTAATCAAATAATTAGATTATTTTGATGACCTTAGATTAGAAATTTTGATGTTAAGATGACTTGGAACTATGATTTGACAGATCAGAATGCAATCTAACTCTTGGATGAATAGATCAAACATTAACATATGAAATAGAATGCATGTGAGTCCAAGATGAATAAAGATTGAGAATAATTGGACTATTGGAACTGTTGATCTTTAGTCAGTGGCCATGATTTTAGGATGTAGCAAAAATAAAGAGATATACCTATGATCAAAGATTAGTAAAGGCAAGATCATCATCTTTAATGAGGATCAGAGATTAGATGAGTACTAAATGAGAAATTGTGATAAGGAGAATAATATGAAATGTACTTATGTTATGATAGATATGTTGACTGATACGAATTGAGCTTATTAAGCATTTTGAGGATTGGGATAGCCTATATTTGAAGTAGGTGGAATTTAATATGCAGATTTTCAACTTGTATAATTTTTTTTCTAAGCATGATGTGATTTAAATACTATCATGAGATTTATGCAACATGAACTATTTAAAATTAGAATTTACTATGATCTGTTATACATACAATGATTATAATATGATCCATGTATTATAGTATTATTATGGCACATCATGATTTCATATTTTGAAATCATGATATGAAAACAGCCTCTTGCAAAATGCAAGGTAAGGCTGCATACTCTTGACCCTTGCGGTCCGCCCTTTTCCCAAACCTTGGCTGCCCTTTTTATCATGAGTTCATATTTGATATGCAAGTAATTTATTTAAAGAGAATAACTAGAAAAATGTTATGCATATTCTATATTCACATGATTTGACAAAAGCCAAATATACTTCATTTTGGTATGGGATACTAGTTATATACATGATTTGTGAGGATTTCCATTGGGCAGACATATAGCATGAGGATTTCAATATGTTGAGGCATGGAGGCCTGATGGATTTGTTTTCAGACTGGTGTGGGCCTGATGGATACTATTATAGGAGGGTAGTAGGGTTGGCCACCTGACCTCTAAGATTATTGATATATTATGGACACCCTGCCCAAGAGGCTAAATTCGGATGTGGCTATCATGGGTAGGCCACATGTCGCAATCCTCTTACTCCCATGTTATGCAGTGACAAGTATCCCCACAGGTGGTGTAAAGGGGAGCATGGTAGTAGATCCCAACATGCGGGATGGGCATTGCAACATAGAAGCTCATGATTTTTGCATAGTGCTACGAGCATGATTTAGCGACAGCATGTGTGCTTGGTTTTCCTTAATGGCCAGGTATTGCGATCACGACTGAGTGATAGTACTTGTGATTATGTGCCTAGTATGACCTCATGACCATTGTGTATATGTAGTGTTGATTGGATGAATATGTGGACCCAACAGTGGTTGGATGATTGTAGGTCCCATATAGTTAGGGTGTGACTATTGATGCCTACATTCACTACTTTTATGAGTTTGACATTATTTAACTTATATTGTTATTCATAGCTTTATTCGAGATTATGATCATGATTTGTACACGACATTGCATCATTGGATTTATTTTTGATATTTAAATCTATTTAAAAAATTATTCTATATTTTGATTATGATTTAAATATGATATTGTACTATTAGATTTATTTATAACATTTACATGAAATACTTTAAACTTTGATATTCTAAAGATTGAGATAATCTTAAATTTAACCATGTAAATTATTAATGTATAATATTTTGCTGCATTGAAATGATTTACTAAATTGTGAAAAAGAAATGTTTGTCGTTGTTCTCATATTCATCTTATTCTCCTACCAAACATAACTTGCTAAGATATTATAAATGTTTGAATATTTATAATATCTAAAATTCATACAGATAGGAGTGAAGAAGAATCACACTAGTAGCTAATTGAGGCATTATTATATTAAAAATATGTTTTAATCACTCTGGGATTGCATATGGATAATTGTTGTATTTGAACTTTAAATTGCAAATAATGTAGGGACTATGTTGATGACTGGATGGATCATGAAGAAGCGAACTTGTTTTGAAACTGGTTTACTTTAAAAAGAAATTTTTATTTGAGTTTTTAAAAATTTTAAATCAAACTAAGTTATAAATAAAGAATGAGTTGAAAGTTGACACTTGGGATTTTTTAATGGATTTCAAAGGAGACATTTTTCACTATTGGTTTTCAAAACTATTTTCAACTTGGGGCGTCACTTTTAAAGAAGAATTATGAAAATTTGTTATAAAAACCCTAGTCGTCACACCTTTGAACCGGGCATGATCTTCATTATTTATGAATTGCTTAAGCATGATTTGGTTTATTTAGCTATTAGAAAAGAGCAATTTATGTTCTGGTAATGGGTACCATCATGATGCAGGGTTCAATGGGTCCTTCTACTTTTAGATTTTTGGTCTTTAACTATAAAACCCAAAGACTATATTTGTTCCATGAGTTCTTCTACTTTAAGTTATGCTTGACTGACATAACTTACAACATTCTAAAGAATAAAGGGCTCATTGACAAAAACCTAAATTTTTTCCTCTTCAATGGGTTCAATATCATCAAGTAATATGAAGTCTTCCATGGAATCTTAGATCCTCTTCTCTTCTAGTTTCAATTTTGCTAGATGGAGGAAGAAAAAAAATAAATAGAATGTTTCTTCCTTTATCAGACTGAGAACAAAAGGAAAAACAATAATTTTAAATTTTTTTAAAAAAAATAACTCTTCATCCCCTTAAAGTTTGCAAATGACTACTAACTAGTAGTGGTTATGGGATAAGCTTGTGGGGACTCATGGCAAACTGAGAAAGCAACTCATTCCAAGAGATGGTTAAAGAATCTAGGGAAGTCATTCCTTTAGTTCTAAAACTCCCAAGTCAACTAGAAAAACTTGTATGAGTTACTGGACTTTATGGCAAATTGAGTTAACTTGCTACATGTAAAAAATGCTTTGTTTGGATAGGAATTTGAACATAAGACTTCCAAATAACAATACTACACCTTGGCCAGCCTACCTAGTATTTAAATATGCTTATATATGTGAAATTTTTATCCAAAAGGGGCAGCACGTACACGAAGTTTCTTCATATATGGTTTTGTGGAAGGGGCAGACCATAAAAGATCTATTGTACGCTGTCTTACCTTACATTTTTTGCAAGAGATTATTTTCATGCCTCAAACCTGTGACCTCTAAACATAAATAAAATATGGGAACTGATATAATTACCTCTTTTTTTTTTTCATTAGTTCCCATACAAAGGTGTGGCTATAATTCTAAATTAGGCCACTATTTTCTTTTCTTTTCCTTTTTGAAGAAGAAATGTTGGGAAGTAAGCCCCAACTTATGAAGATCTAAACCATTCATAACTTGCCCTTGACTTAAATGGATCATGCCTCAAAGTTATCATCCATTGGATGATATTATTCTTACTACTTTTACTTATAAAATGGAGAATAAAACTTTTAACTGTTTATCTTACAAGTTTGGAAAATAGTGGTTAGGATCATCTAGTGGATGAAAATTTCAGAGTAATGGAAGAGCTTAGTCAAGACAACATTGTGAACACGGCCCTTTTGGAGTCCATAGCATTTGTAAGAGGCTAATGAATAAAAAATTAGACGCGATTACACCATTTTTCATTAACTATTATTAAAATTTTCAATCAAGTAATTTTAATCACTTGTGAGTCACTTCTCTAGCTTGACTTTGAAGTCAAATCTAGTTTTTAAACTTCCCTATGGATTTAGATAAGCTATCCTCATGTAAAAGTAATCACTTGCGAATCACTTCTCTAGCTTGACTTTGAAGTCAAATCTAGTTTTTAAACTTCCCTATGGATTTAGATAAGTTATCCTCCTGTAAAAGTAACCATTCCTTTTCTCTTGTCCAATGAAACTCATTAAAAGCATTATTTTATACTTGCTAGCATCACTTGGAAATACTTCTATCTTATTATTTCTCTAGTACAGTTTACACCCACCTTTGTTTGTCTCTTTGTTCTTTGTGAAAGCATAATGGAAGACAAAGTCATTTTGAGGAATACAATAAAGGTGGGGTTCAAATGTTTTCACAAATGGACAAGCTGGCAGTTCCTTTTCTCATTATGGTAAACAATTTTTTATTTTTTATTTTAGTGATAAATCTCACACCTTAATTGGCCAGATTTCAAAGACTTCGACTTGGGGACTTTTTCTAATTTACAAGGATATCGTGTCTCTAAATGATCCATTCACTTAGGAATGCGTAGGGAAAAACATATTTAATGTGATAAAGTATATACTTGGGATTGCAGGCTAGTATATGGGTATTCTTATCCCTTTCCTTGTTCTCTTTGTTTTAGTTAATTTGATATGTGATTGGCTCTCTCATGTCAAATTTATGCAGTCATCTTAGCTAATTAATTATGTTTTACATTAATTATTCTTTTATCTGCAGTACAGCTGTCTATATACCTTAGAATAGTTGGTTCTTATTTCTGAATCATTCAGCTTGCATGCTTAGTGCTAGGTGTGATACTTGTTTACTATGGAAGATTCCCTACATTACGGAAAATCATAATTTTGGATTATGTAAGAGACCATGTCAATAATATAATAGCGCAAAATAAAACCTCAGTACATGTTACTAGTGGAGAATTAATGAAGATAAAGACATAAAATAGGGACATATGGAAAAGCTTGAACATTTGTCCAATAGGAGTGCAAAACCAAAGCACTCAAACGAAGTGCCCATACTTTTGAATGCAAGGGACCATCTATGAATGAGCTGTCTTGTTCATCTGGTGCTCTTACTTCAGATATCTAGTAGATTAGTAAGAATACTGACTGAATGATTCTAGCATCTGAAAAAGTTCAGTTTCTGATAACAATAATTAAATAGATGGTTGGAACTTTAAAGAATGGCCTAATTCAACGACCTAAAGACTTTTGTAGGATGGTTGAATGATCCAAACGTCATGAATTTTTGTTTAGGGGATATCAAAAGCAAGAGAAACTGGATGAACAGAGTGGATCATCCAAGGTGGATCCCTTGCGTGCAAACATTGTTGCTTTGGTTTAACATTCCACTTAACAAATTGCAGCTTTCTTGGGATTCAGCACTTAGCCGAGTCTGTTAGGTGCCCCACTCTCACAACCATATGTTGTTAGTTCGAATGACTGGCCATTCGAAGAAAAAGATAGAAGCTGTAGCCTTCTTGACAAAACTAATGTGTTATATCACTTCTGATGTAACATTTGCTTCCTAATTGTTGTACCTTTTCTTGTAACAAGTGCTGTTAGCCTTCTTTGTTTTCTTGTAAAATTCGCCTGCTATTTTTGTTTTCATTTTTAATCTAAAAAATTTTCAAGTGAAAATATGCACTTCCATCATATGAATATTAGTAGTGTTGTGTAACCCATAAATCCTACAAACGAGTCACGAGCCTGGACCATTTGCTACAATTGTTGTAAGTACGTAATAACAACTGCAAACCACTGATCTTCAGATTATTGTACATTCAAATAGTTGAGAAGAACAGTTAGTTGAGCATTATTGATTTCCAGTGTAAGGTAGATAAGTCTATGCTTAGGTCCATGTGTGTGTTCAACATATAAATTTATCGACAGATTTCCTATCAGCTTAAGCTGCAAGGTTGAAGGGTAATCCAACATTGTGCATCAGGTGTGTTGTTAGTTGAACTGGGAGCCTAAGCATTTAAGTTGAATGGTAATCCAACATTGTGCATCAGGTGTGTTGTTAGTTGAACTGGGAGCCTAAGCATTTAAGTTGAATGGTAATCCAACATTGTGTAACAGATGTGTTATTAGTTGAACAAAGAGTCTAAGCATTTAAGTTGAATGGTAGTCCAACCTTGGGTAAAAGGTGGATTGTTAGTTGAACAAGGAGCCTAAGATTTTAGGTTGAAGAGTAATCCAACATTGCGTAACAAATGGGTTGTTAGTTGAACAGGGAAAGTTCAAGAGCATGCACGTATACTTATGATGTTCTATATCAAGTTTTGGCACATAATTCTACTGTTATTCATCTTCTTTGGAAGACGAGGAAGTGTCTTATGCAATCTTCCTGTGTTTTTCTTTGTAAAAAGAATGGCTTGAGGAGTTTAAGAATTTACTGCATGAATTCTTTGAGCAACCAGTGCTAAGAAATATCTGATGCATACCTATCACAAAGAAAGTAAAAAAGGCTAGAGAACCAAACCAGAGTTGCACGTTTTGGTCTAGCAGTAAAACAGATTGAGTTTATACTAGCTCTGATTATTGTTGGATGCCATTTATCCTATAAGCTTAAGCTGATAGCGAGTGAGCTAACAAAAGTTATTTGTCTAACACACATCCTCTCTTGGAAGGCCTTCTTTTTGGACTCCTGTAGGTAGATTTGATAAATGAAGGGTCTCAAGATTTGAACTCTCAATCTTTTGGTCAGTAAGCTTTTCATACCATGTTGGGTTACCATTTATTCTAAAAGCTTAAAGTGGACCAACAATAGTTATATATTTAACAACTATAATTCTCAAAGATGGAAGGTGCTGGAGTACAGGAATAGTTTCATGATTTTTTGTCCATAGTCCTTGCTTTCTGAATTCACATCTAGCAAAATCCAAGAAAACCTGAAAATTAGCAAAATTTGTTCTAAACTTGCAATTCTATACACTTGAAGAGCACGTGTTAGGTAGAAGATGATGGAAGAGTTGATAAGATGGGATCTCTCTTAGTGAAGTCAACCAACGTTTCTGAAAAGTACATATTTTTTCCTATAAGATCCATTATAGACATCACTCTTTGAAGATAGATATATAGAAACAGCAACCTGCAGGAGTATGGCTTCACTTCAATTGAACCAACTCAACCGACTCTTGTTGAGGTTAATACTAGGAGCAATACAAGCACCTTTGACTTGTTGTCTAAAGAAAGTATGCACCTTCGTTTCTTTGTTAGACAGGTTGAGAACATCAAATATGGGCGTTACAACCACAGACGATTGCTTCTTTAACTGGCTCTTGCCACTTGGAGGACAACACTGTGTCTGATGTCTTTTTTATCAATCTTTTCTACTAAATACATTAATTGAGTCCCTCTCTGGACAACCATATACTTGGATTCTTCGTTAGAGCCACAATATCTCCCTGATATTCTCTTCTAGATCTAGAGCTAGCAATGTTGTCCATGCAAGAGTCATGACCCTTGAAAGGCAACTTTCAAACGGATATAAAATTCTATCTCGTATGCAACGGGCAAAGAGAAGCGCGAGGAGATACTACCTTTCCAGCTTATCCTTGATTGAAGTTGTCAAAGCAGTAAAGAAAGAGGGAAGAGTGAGATTTTAAAATGGTTCCTTTGACGTCAATGTCATTAATAAAAGGCAGCCCGGTGCATGAAGCTCCCATGCATGGGTCTGGGCCTTACCTTGCATTTTACAAGAGGCTGTTTCCATGCCTTGAACCTGTAACTTCAAGATCACATGATGACAACTCTACCGTTGCGCCAAGTCAATGTCATTAATATATTTAGAACTTGAAAGCAACTAAAAAGCTCAGGGCAACCTGCTAAAATTGAAAATTTTCAATTGAGTTCCATGACTACAGTTGCCTTATATAACAGGTGATTAACACTAAAGTTCTATGCCAGCATCTAATACAACAGAGTCCATGTGAGGTTTGGAATGTTGTCCCTATAGGCCCCTTTATTTGTGATATGATTAGAGTGTGGTATTTGGTTGGTTCGTAGTAGTCAACTGGACAATTGAAAAACTAATCACAAATGCATTTAGGTCCTCGTTGTGGAAGTTCATTGTGTTTTACACATTGGTTCCTCCAAATTTTTGCATGGTCAACTCACATGGCAGTGACCCCTAGCTTCCCTCATTGTAGAATCCTCTACTCGCTGAGCTTGGACGGTTGAAAAACTAATCATAAATGCATTTAGGTCCTCTTTCTGGATGGTCATTGTGTGAGAAGTTAGTTTTACGCATTGGATCCTCCAAATTGTTGCATGTCAAATCAATGATCACCACATTGCATTGACCTCTAGCTTCTCTCATTGTACAATCCTTAACTCGCTGAGCTTGGACGGTTGAAAAACTAATCATAAATGCATTTAGGTCCTCTTTCTGAATGGTCATTGTGTGAGAAGTTAGTTTTACGCATTGGATCCTCCAAATTGTTGCATGTCAAATCAATGATCACCACATTGCATTGACCTCTAGCTTCTCTCATTGTACAATCCTTAACTCGCTGAGCTTGGACGGTTGAAAAACTAATCATAAATGCATTTAGGTCCTCTTTCTGAATGGTCATTGTGTGAGAAGTTAGTTTTACGCATTGGATCCTCCAAATTGTTGCATGTCAAATCAATGATCACCACATTGCATTGACCTCTTGCTTCTCTCGTTGCACAATCCTTGTCACGCCGAGCCCCTTTCACCTCCATCCGCGGTGACAAAATGTAGGACTGGTGCCAGCCAGAGGTTATAAAACGATATTCTCTAACACATGGGCTCATGCCATGGATTATCCCTGGACAAGAAGTAATTTAGAATCCGAGTCTTTCGGGTCTACTCATGCACACGCTGGAGATGTATGCTTGCGAGCGCATGGAGTTGAGGACGTGCTTGTGGACTATGCCCACTGGCCTACAGATGCCGGTGACATGTGCACACGGGCATGCCACAATTGCGTAGGCAAGCATACTGAAAGCACCTTAAATTTCGCACACATCAAGGCAGGGAGTGCAGGCACACCGAATTGACCACTGCTTTGTTGGTCAAGATCTATAATCAATCTCTCTGAGAAGAAAAAAAGATCATCTTAAAGGATCTTCTTCTTTTTCTCTCGGTTTCTCTTACTATACTTACTATTAAAGTCACTTGTCCATGCGAGAGAGAGAGAGAGAGAGAGAGAGAGAGAGAGAGAGAGAGAGAGAGAGAGAGAGAGAGAGAGAGAGATTTTAATTTTACCTAATTCCTCCTGCTTTTGATTTTTCCTGATTGATTGATTTTAATTTCTAACACAAAAATTACTTTTGTTAACTATACATAGACAGCTAGAAATATTAGTAAACAATGGTTCAAATTCAGTGACGTAAAATAGACTTGAAAATGCTAGAATCATCCAAAGTTCATGTACTTTTAGTTAAGAAACATCCAACAGGAATCAAATAAACGAGTGAGATCATCCGTAAGTAGGGTCCCTTCATCCAAAAGTTGGCTCTTTCATTTTGATGCTTTATTTGAGCACTTTGGTTTAGCATTCGTCGTAAAATGATGGAGACAAATAAAAAAACTATAGTTCTTAATTTACAATACTATAAATTTAGATATTAAAAGCAAGATACTCCATATTTTGCAATGGCCAATAAGAAGAGTCAACATGTCTACCATCCCTACCCTGAGTAAGAAGAACGCAAGGGACACTCTCTCCTACCCACCTTATTTACTACGAATGCTCAATTCATGCCCATAACTAAAGAAAATGGCAATAGAAACATTGCCAGGTCCTTATCGAGATAAGAAAAAAATTCCTAATAAGGGTCAGTATGCTAAGGCATGCAAAGAAGTTGACGACCTATTTTATTATCAAGGGTGATTTGTTTTGGAAGATCTAAGCCATTCTTCTTGTTTGGAATGACTTGGATCGGCTGGACACCAAATTTCATGACATTGGATACTTATAGCGTATTTATACCACTGATTATTATTTTTAGGTTTATTTCAAAGCCCCAAAACAAGAGTTTCAATTCAACAAATGCATTAATTTTTTGTGGGTTCCCTCATTTTAGTACAAATTAACAAGGCATGTCTACAGACGGTCTGTGGTGGTGGGCAGCCATTACATTCATGCAAAAGAACCCCATTCTCTTGGTGACAGCCACAGTGCACGAAGCTCCCTCATTTGCAAGGTTCGGGAAAGGGCTGACCACAAGGGTCTATAGTTCACAGTCTTACCTTGCATTTTTGCAAAAGGCTATTTCCATGCCTTGAACCCACGACGACAACTTTACCGTTACGCCAAGACTCCCCTTCCAAAACCCCATCCTTGAGTATGAATTACAAGAAGTGTGAAAGAGGCTAGTCTCTCCCCTATTACAATTCATTACTAAGAACAGTAAATAGTTTTAAGTATAACAACCATGTCAAGAGCTAACATATCGACAAATGTCACTAGCATTAGAAGGACATACCTGCCTTAAGGTATTCCGACTAGATGCGCCAAGCTTACATTCTCATCCTAGTTTGTCCTGAACATAATACATACCAACTATATAAGACAAGCTTGCATGCTAAAATATGCATGAAGTATATGGTTATCATTACCAGTTCCCTATAATTTATCATCAAAATTTGACCAACTGATCAATGATTCAATGGAATCGACATCATAAAAATTTGGAAATAGACATTTCACCGAATCTCGAACTACCATCCAAAGAGATGTTCTTATATACAACTAGGGATGGTGTTAGGGTTCATCAAGAGTGCAATTAAGAGGCGCGGTTTGTGAACCACCCAAGAAAGGGAGTCTTAGAGTAACGGTAGGGTTATCGTTGTGCGACCTTGAGGTCATAGATTCAAGGCGTGAAAACAGCCTCTTGCAAAATACAAAGTAAGGCTGTATACTATTAAACCTTGTGGCCTGCCCTTTTCTTGACCCTGCATATGCTAGAGCTTCATGCACCGAGACTGGTCTGTGAACCACCTAATCCAGCGTGCGTATATGCATAAACAACATACTTTGTACTCATTAAATAAAGGAAAAAAGAAAGAGCTTTAGTGTTAAAAACAAAGGAAAAAGGATAAGGGAGAGAATGTAAAGGGTGATATCATCAGTGTAAGGTGTAGACAGAGAAGGCGAAAAGACGAGAGAGAGCATGGGGCACGCTGTTAAGAGGGCTGGATGTTCGCGGTGGCACATCCACGTTACTATAAGAAAACAAGAGCAGAAGGCTGAGTGACGCACCTGCTGCTCCCATTGAGATTCACGGCTCAGCAAAGTTTCTTTCTTCAGCAAACGCGTGAACCCTACATTGTCGCCTTTCTTGCGTTATTCTGTCTGTTCTGGATGTTTCTGCTTATATTATCTTAAATTTTCAGGAAAAACAAAAGAAATCCAGTCTCTCCTTCTAGAATTCATTATAGATGGGTTTCAACAAAATTTCTCTCTCTCTCTCTCTAGAATTCATGAATTGATTGGTCTTCTACATGTAATTCCCTTATCTGTTGAGCACGGATTTTAGTTTCTAATCTCTCTCTCTCTCTCTCTCTCTCTCTCTCTCTCTAGACACACAACCCACACATATATGACCATCGCTGCCCAAGCAAATTTGTTTTCGAAGATTTGGACCAAATCGGGGAAAATTACAGTATTTTACTATCCCTTCCTGATTTTGACATCGACGCTCACTCTAATTCTAACTATTTATTTTTAATATAAAAATTTTACTCAAAAAGATTAAATTATTTAAATTATAATTGGGTGGGGCCAAAAAACAATAATTATTGAACTCAGATGAAATATTAATGGAATGATCAATAATGCGATCCCTTGATACCAATGAAGATCCAAATGAAGGGGCCAGTATGTAAAAGAGTGGTGGTTCAAGAGTCCCATCATTTTTCCTTGGGGAAATGATATATCTATCCCTTATAATGACCTTTCTCTCGCTCCCTACTTGGTTTTTTGTCATTTATAAATGTTTAGTTTTCTAATATTGAAGTCCACATTTCTACAAGTGTAAATGACTAAAAACTCAAAAAGAGGCAGGAGCTAGGTCATTCAAAGGGGCAAGGATAGCATTTCCCTTTCTCTTTTCAAGGAAGAATAACAATTTATCCTATACTTTCCTAAAAGTCTCACATAAAGACCGCGTCTTTGAAAAGTATCACATAAGGGCCCCAACATCTATTAAGTGTATTCCTCCAATCCATTCTATAATGAGTTGTTAATTTTTGTAGTGGATGTGCAACAAGTGAATTTCACAGCATTTTTAAGGAAAAGAGAGGTTATTTGTAAAGCTCCAATAATGAATGCCCAGCACTTTTTGGATCCAACAAAAATTACAAAAGCCCTAGATTCACATATCATCTCTAAATTCCCATTCCCAAAATTAACTACTTAAATTTCCCCATCCACTAGACAATCAAAAACATGAATCCTTGTTCATGTACTTACTTTATTTATAATAATCCCAAAAACCTATTTTTATGAGATTGAGAACTTACTATAATCATAAATAGGTAGGTGAATACAACAAACATTATTATAGTTGCTATAACCATGTAGAGGTTTGTACTAGGGTTTTCTGGATTTGATTAGGAGAAACGAGACACGTAGAGAGTTAATGTAGGGAGAGGAGTAAGAACCTCCACATGATCTTTATTGACTTAGAAAAAAGCTTACAACAAGTCCCTATAGTGTTAATATGGTGGGTGTTGGGTGAGAAAAAGGTTTCACAAGGATACACAGACATAATTTAGAATATGTACGAGGAAACAGTGCCAAATGTTAAGATAATTATTAGAGAGACTGATGATTTCCTCATTACCATAGGATTGCACTAAAGATCCATATTGAAGCCCATATCTCTTCACTTTGATTATGGATGAGTTAATGAAACATCTCCATAAGGAGATTCCATGATGCAAATTATTTGCAAATAAACAGTGTTGATTGATAAGATAAGAGAGGGCGTAAAAATAAAGCTTGAGTTATGGAGAGATACTATAGAGTCTAAAGGATTTAAATTTAGCCCAACTAAGATAGAGCATATGGAATGCAATTTTAGCAAGGAGAGGACTATGAGAGAAGCACCAGTAAAAATTGATAACCAAGAAATACCCCCAAAAGATTACTTTCAATATTTGAGATCGATAATTCATAAGAGCGAGAGATTGAGAGGAATGTTACCCAAAGAATCCAAGCGTATTGGAACAAATGCATATGTGCCTTTGAAGTTTTGTGTAATCAACGAATACCACTCAAATTGAAGGAAAAATTATATAGGACAACTATAAGGCCAGTCATACTCTGTAGATCACAATGTTGAGCAGTTAAGGAATATCATATATAAGATGAGCATAGCCAAAATGAAGATTTTGAGATGAATGAGTAACAAGAGAAGAGAAGATAAAATTAGAAATGAAAACACTCAAGCAAACTTAAGAGTAATACCAATAAATAACAAGATGAGAGAAGGTAGACTTAGATGGTTCTGATATGTCCACAAAGACCAAAAACAACATCGGTTAGAAGGAGTGAGTCAATCAAAGTTGAAGGATATAAAAGGTCAAAGGAAAGGCCTAGAAAACGTGGTTAGAAGTAGTGAAAAAAGATTTAAAAACTCTTGGACTTAATGAAATAATGCAACTTAATAAAGGTGAATGAAGGAACAATATTCATGTAGTTGATCTTTTTTAATTGGGATAAGGCTTTGATGATGATGATTGGAAGAAACGGTGGTGGGGATTTTCATTAGGATAGGAGGTTTGAAGAATTCATGGTTTTGATTTAGATCAATTGTGGAAGAATGGACATTTAGTCTTGGCATAAAAATTTTGAGCTTTTGGCATTTGGGAATTAGGGATTTGAGGAGGGTTAGCATTTTTATGGTGAAGGGGAGAGAGGTGATTGAGGGTTTCATTGCCCTCCCACTAATCTTTTACCTTCTTGGCAATCTGCAAAAAGAGGGGAGCGAGTTGTAAGAGGAGAGTGTCAATTTGTGTTTTGGGAGTTATTTATATTGGTTTATTGTGAAATGAATGCATAGGGATGAGGGTTTTGGGCAGAGATTTGAGTGGGTTGTGTGTGACAGAGATTTCTCAACCTTGCATGGTTTTTAGGTAACAATTTTTGCTGGTTTTTGGATTGAGTTTCAGCAAGTTAGCACAGTAGGTTACTACTTCATTAGGAAATTTAGGACTTAAAGGTCATGGTTTAGTAGAAGAAAATCACATAGCTCTCTCCAAGAGGCCTTAGTCCCTATTTTCAACATTCTAGTCTCTCTTAGTAACTAAAAAACTCTTAACTCTCTCTCTAGATCTCGATCTAGATGTTTTCATAGGCATATTTCTTTCGATTCCTACTACCTAGAATATTATTTTATGTACTCATTGGGCCTTTAAAATTTTTTAGAACTATTATCTCATAAATGTGAAAAAATTGCTAACTTATTATGTTAAGCAAAGTTGGGGCTAGAGATATTGTATTATCTTAGCATGATTATCAATTATCCAATTATCAGGCTTTTACTATAACTAGCAAGGTTTCGCTTTCCAGTTTAAGTATAATCCTCAAGTGAGATTTCATTCTAAAATTAAATTCTTATGGTTGTGCATTTACAATCACTTAAAATTGAATTCCCTTTGTTCAATTTTCACTTCATTAGATGAGGACACAATCCTCACAAGTTTTCCATTGGATGTTTGGACTCAAAAGTTCTATACTAGAACAATCAATAGGAATAGTTTCTAGTGAAACCAAATGTAGGTCATTTGATTTCAACAATCCATCTCACATTTGAGAAATATATTGCAAGTGTGTGAAGTTAATGTAGAAAATGTGACAGAAAAACAATATTTTTTCTTGGGTAAGTAGAATCAAGATATAATCCATGGACGTTTCATTGGACATTGTGCACTTGTTACACAACAATTATTATAAAGATGAAAAAAGATGAAAAATAAGAAAAACACATATTTACATGGTTCCCTCTACATCGAGGTATGTCCAATTGGCTCACATCAGTTTCACTATCTCTCCATGACCAGAAAATAGCCACCACAAGATACAAAAGATTTCTCCATCGTATATACTTCTAGGGACTCACAATTACATATACATACATACATACATACATACGTACACTCCCAACAAAAGACAAAATTGTCCCTCACCATATTACAAAATAGGAAACTGTCTACCTCCTTTTTTTTCAAGACCTCCATTTCCCATTAGGGGTAAGTTGCCTCCTATACCCCTAGCGAGCCGACTACACATGCTCTACCCCTTGGACCTGTGGTTCTTAGTGCAACAAAATGTGATACTGACATAACATGATCAAGCCAATTAGTCTTCCCCCTCACAATAATGACCCCTAAGAGAAAGGCCAAGCGAGAAGGTCAACAAGAATGAATATTGGAAGTTTGGGGGGGGGGAGATGTTAGATTTTTGTGTATATACAAATCCTTATATATTCTCTTATCATAGTGAAAATTGTCTTTCTCTTTACATTTTTATTTAATGCACCATATTAAGGTTCAGATACGCAAAAATGTGAGTTCAAATTAATGACACTTTCAACGTAATATTTGAAGGTCATTCAATAAAACAAAAGGAAAAAGCCAAGGAAAATTTACTTCTTCACACTGCAACTATGCTGCACCTCAAATTTTCCTTTTTGAAGAACTTAACCCTATTTGTCCTATTTGTAGAATATATGCTGTTGAACCGGAACCTTTGGTATGTAGAATATCAACAACAAAAATGAAAATTCCCTCCGTTACACTATAAATGTGCTTCATAGAGATTGGCCTTTGTTGATGTACCTATCTCTTTTCAATTCATTTTTCAATCACATATTTAAAAGCTAGAGGTCAACAAATGACAATTGTCACAAGGGCCTAAACTTTCATATATTGGGCATTCTTAATAGACCCTAACAAGTAACGGTTTGTATTATTCAACAAATAAGCCCCTCTAAATATTATTCTTAAAGCAAAGATGTGCATCCATCACATACATAATATCCTAATTTTTTATAGGCAAAAGAGACCAATGGGTATACACATTTGGACATCTAACTTCCAAATACATTGGATATTTATGTTTGATAAAAGTACACTTTAGTCCCTAAAATTGTTCGCTTATGACACTTTAGTCCTCGAAGTTTAAAAGAGCAATTTAGTCCCTGAAGCTATTAGTTTAGGTTGCACTTAGTCCTTGTATCAACTTTCTATCAATAGAACTAATGGTTCGGCCTCACATATAATAGTTTATAATTTTCTAAAAAAAGATAAAAGTATACTTTAAATTCACTTATGATACTCTAGTCCAGGAATTATTCACTTAATGCTGCCCACTTTAGTCCTTAAAGTTTCATAAAATAGTTTAGTTATGGAGTTAAATTGTTGCTCCTAGAGTCTAACCGTTAGTTTTGCCCATGAAAAGTTAATATAGAATTAATGAGCAATACAAACCAATAACTAAAGGGAGTAAACTGTTTTTTAAATTTCAAAGAATAAAGTGTCATGTGTGAGTAGTTT
Organism: Warburgia ugandensis; assembly: GCA_035236585.1. Lineage (NCBI taxonomy): Eukaryota > Viridiplantae > Streptophyta > Magnoliopsida > Canellales > Canellaceae > Warburgia > Warburgia ugandensis. The sequence goes on along the minus strand of CP141129.1, from coordinate 71,706,099 downwards.
CAGTTTGAAGGACTAAAATGTGCATTTCTCTGTCTTTTACAACAGGAACCGAGAGGAACGGAATGTGCCACGTGGAGAACTTGCTATTACGTACGCTGTCTGTTTATGCATTATGCATGTATAAATAGAGACCAAGTAAAGAATGGATTCTGAATCACACTGAAAGAGAAACAGAGAGAAAAACACGCAGACACAAACAGTGGGAGAGTAAGATGGCGAGCCAACAAGAAAGAGCAATCTCAAAGGATCCTGCATCATGGAGAGGTAGCAACCGTATAGCTTCGCTGGAACTCGAAGAAACAGCTGAAAATGATAGAAAACAGCAAGAAGATCCCAAGCAGAAGGTTTCCATTCTTTCAAAAATCTGTCTTCAGATTTCAATGCCACCAAAGGTTTTTACATCTCATTGTTCTTCATGTTTACAGATACCCGGATGGAGAAACTTTCTGTCCTATGTGGGCCCAGGATTTCTCGTCTCTTTGGCTTATCTTGACCCTGGGAACTGTAATTCTCTCTCTCTCTCTCTCTCTCTCTCTCTCTCTCTCTCTCTCTCTCTCTCTCTCACACACACACACACACACAACTAAGTTCTGATTTGATTGGAAAATGTTACAGTAGAAACTGATCTTCAAGCTGGAGCTAATCATAGATATGAGGTATAATTCATCCTCTTTTTCATAAATCTATACTTTATCCAAGAAATGGAAATTAACAGACCCAACTTATGACTGGCAGCTCTTGTGGGTAATCCTCATCGGATTAATCTTTGCTCTTATAATTCAATCACTGGCAGCAAATCTCGGTGTATCAACGGGTACCAGTCTGCTAATTTTGAAAATGAAGTAACTTGTACATGCACGTTCTTATTGTAATCTTTGGAACAGGTAAACACCTTTCCGAGCTCTGTAAAGCTGAATACCCAAAATATGTGAAGTATTGCCTCTGGTTACTCGCAGAGGTCGCCGTAATAGCTGCAGATATCCCTGAAGGTCTCACCTAAAGCCTCTGTTCTTCTTCTGGGTCTTTTTGTTCTTCATCTGGATTGGTATTTTCGGTTCTTTTTTCTTTTTCTTTTGAAGAGTCTGGGTGTTGAAGTTGGTTTGTTTTGCAGTGATCGGAACCGCGTTTGCATTGAATATACTGTTTAAAATCCCAGTATGGACTGGAGTTCTTCTCACTGGATTGAGTACTCTCTTACTTCTTGGATTGCAGAGATATGGGGTAATTCATTTTCTTCTCTTTGGTGATGTTTCATTTTTCAGTCACAATCTTTTTGTTTGTGCGAGCGATGAAAATGAGGCCAAAAAGAACAGCACATTCATGTAACGTGTCTTTTGACACCACATTTGGAAGGAAACGAGGAAACTGTCTTCAACCTTGTTTTGATAATGGCGCTTTTCTCACTATAAAATGCTACAGCCGGCCTCACCTGCGGTCGATCCAGTCCGTTCATCGGATTCATTTGAGCAGATATCTAAAGAAAATCCTTTATTTTAGAGAAAATTAAACAACAGTCATGTTGCAGGCAAACACAAAGGAGAGGGTCACAATGCCGGACAAGTTCGTTAAAATAATATTTTCATTTGGATATCAAAACAAACGGACAAGAAAAGGAACATATACTCTGATAAATTATCTAGTGGCTGCTCATATTTTTCCTTTTTTTCTAATGAGAGAGATGGGCAACATTTAGTGATCCATCTTAATGCTCATCTTAGATGGATTATAATTGAAGACAGGTCATGTAATCAGACAGTCTGAGCCACATGATGGTTCAAAATTCCATGCAAATTTTCTGGACTTTCTTGTCAGAACATTAAAAGAGAAAGACCAGAAAACATGGCAGTTACTGACCAAATATGGGCCGTATACAAGATGGGTCGCATCACATTGAATGATAATGATAGTGGCAATTGGTCAATATATTTAATTTCTTTCATCTTATACAGTCAAGCCTCCAAAATTAGTAGCATCTGGACCCACCGATTCCTATTAGAGTACAAAAGACATTACTCCTTGATTCTTCCACTTAGGGCCCTCTTTTGCATGATCGGGTCCTTTCACTGTGTTGGTCCTGCCTAAGGTTAGTTAGGTACTAAACTTCATGATCATATTTTATTCATGCCTTTTTCTTTACAAATCATATCCAAAGTTTACAGCAAAAGCTTAAAGATAGACATGATTTTTGGCATACAGTCTAAATAGGAGAGGCCAAATATGATGAGCGGTTTCAATCACCCAAATCTAAGTTCTATTCAGACTGCATCCTTCTCAACTTCCTTTGTAGCCCACTAAAATAATTATATATTATATACTTAGTTGTAACCTATGCTTCTTTATTATTATGATTATTATTATAGCCGTCACAGCTACCAATCCACCAGCTCTAATTGGAAAAGATAATTAAAATATAAAGACACTTGGTCCAATAGCCAATAAAGTAGCCGGGTTTCTCTTTTCCGATCTTTATGTTTGGAGTGTTTTGAAGTTATTTTAGAGAAGTTTTCAGAAACAGACCAATGCGCTTCTTCAACACATTACGAACTTCATTGGTGTGTGTAGGAAGCAAATAAGGGTGTCATATATATTATATAGGGTGTTAGTAGTACTTAGATAGATCAACTGATGTGACTGTTGGTGGTGCTTGAGCTGAGATGAAATAAAATAATATTTCCTCGTGTCACTCTTAGAGGCAGTTAAGATAAGTTAAGATGGAAATCATCTCAAATTATTTCATTATTAAATAAAATTTTCAGTCATCTCCCTTCATTTCATGTCATTTCAAGTTAAATTTCATATTATTTTATCTCATTTCATCTCAAGAGCCACTATAACCTGGATAGGAATTTTTGGAAGCAAAAAAGGACTTCAAAAAACAATACTAAATGCCTAAGGCCCTCCTTTGAATGATCAAGTCTATTTATCATGTTCATCCTCTCTTAGATTGGCTAGGTACCAAAATTCATAGACATTGGATGATTTTATCGATACCTTTTTTTCTTTTCAAATCATGTTCATTGAAATTTATTAACGAAAAAAGCTTCTAGCTGGAAGACTCAATGGCTACAATTTTTTATATAATTTCTAAAATGGTAGGCCAAAAATGATGAACAATTCTGATCACCCAAATCTAGGGTCTATGTTGGTTGCATCCTTTTCTGGTGTCCGGTTAGAAGAACTCTATATTATATATTTCTTTTAGTCTATGCTTATTTTTTTATTTTGATAATTTTTTATTTTTTATAACCAGCTACCAACCACAAACTATTGACCAGAGATAATGGAAAAGAAAATTAAAATCTAAAGATAATTGGTCCAATGGCCACTAAAGTGGCAAGATTCTATTTTCCTAAGTTTTGTTTGGAGCATTTTTAAGTCACTTTAGAGAAGTTCTTTAAAATAGGCAACAAATTTCTTATTCAATCAACTAAAATAGAAATCAATACCCAACTAGTGGAGAATGAATTTGCTGGGTTAAGAGAAGTTTTTCTTCTCTTAATTATTATTTGTTCTTACTTTACAGGTTAGGAAGCTAGAACTCCTAATATCAATGTTGGTATTTGTTATGGCGGGTTGTTACTTTGGAGAATTGGGTTATGTGAAGCCCCCTGCAAAGGATGTGTTTAAGGGGATGTTCGTACCGAAACTTAGCGGCAATGGCGCCACTGGAGATGCCATCGCCCTCTTGGGTGCCCTTATCATGCCGTAAAAATCATTTGTTCATTTGTCATTCATTAACAGCAGTTTTATGATTCTTTTTGTAGTGACTCTTCACTGTTGTCCACCTACAGCCACAACCTCTTCTTGCATTCTGCTCTAGTTCTCTCAAGGAAGATACCTCAGTCTGTTCGTGGAATCAACGTAAGCTTAGAGAAGAAAAACAACAAAATTACTAGTAATAGGTGAATCAAGTAAAGAACCAACTTGAATTGTGATTGATGTTTCAGATATTGCAATTTCAGGATGCCTGCAGGTACTTCCTTATAGAGAGTGGTTTCGCTTTACTTGTGGCATTTTGGATCAATGTGGCTGTGGTGTCTGTATCTGGTAATGTCTGTTCCGCAGACAACCTTTCTAAAGATAATGCCGGTAGATGCAATGATCTCACGCTCAATTCTGCATCTTTCTTGCTCAAGGTCAGCTTACCTCAGAAAATATTATCAATGAAGTTGAAATTGGAGATATGTTTATTAGGAGGAGAATTTGATACACCCTTTAAGAACCTGGGCAGCCTCGGTGCACAGAGCTCCCGCTATGCAGGATCCAGGGAAGGGGCAGACCACAAGGGTCTATAGTACGCAGCCTTACCTTGCATCTTTGCAAGAGGATGTTTTCATGCCTTGAACCTGTGACCTCAAAGTCACATGATGTCAACTTTACTGTTGTGCCTAGGCTTCCCTTCTTATATGCCTTCTAAAGTATTAGATAGAAAAATAATCCCAAGATTTCTTTTTTTCATCTTGATTTCATTCTAACTTTGCAGAACGTGTTGGGAGGATCAAGTTCGACAGTGTACGCCATAGCATTGCTAGCTTCAGGACAGAGTTCCACCATAACTGGCACTTATGCAGGGCAATATATCATGCAGGTCGGAGGATAGATTTATAATTCATGGGATCTTATTTCATTTTTTCGGCATTATATTCTACTAGAATTTACATAAATGAACTTGAATGATCAAATAATCTTAAAGTTTCTATCAAAGAACAGGGGTTTCTAGATCTCAAGATGAGGAAATGGATAAGGAATCTTATGACAAGGTGTATTGCCATTACTCCCAGCCTCATTGTCTCCATCATTGGTGGATCATCTGGTGCTGGTCGTCTGATCGTCATTGCTTCGGTATTTCTTTGTTCTATCACTTAGAAGTACAATATAATAGTTCTTTACCTAGATTTCCTCTCATCTTCTAGCTCCTTTCTGAACATGCAGATGATTTTGTCATTTGAGCTACCATTTGCTCTCATCCCTCTCCTCAAGTTTAGTAGTAGTGGAACCAAGATGGGACCACACAAGAACTCAATCTATGTGAGTTTTACTTACTATAGAATTTGCAACCCAAAATCACAGCTCGTGTTGTTTTTTTATTTGCTTTTGTCGTGGTGCTAATAACTAGTCAAAAGATATATTAAAATCATAACAACTAATAAAGGTGTTAAAATTCAACTTTCTCTACAAACAAACACCAACTGTTGATTGGTCTTTCATATGTTAAGTCAATATATACTTGATTATGGCCCTACCTTTTGCCAGCCTTGGCAGTAATCTAAACCATCCACCATCCAAGTAGATTTTCAATGGGCCTATCGGTGCTCTAAATATGACAGCCACTACAGTCAATGGATTTGATAAGCCTTGAGCCATCCTTCTTTGCGAAGATCATCCATAGACTATTGATAGGATAATAAGGTCAACTAGGTTGTGGGAATCTTGACCCATGGAATATTCAAGGTAGAGAGATAATGTGCCAATAATGATGCTATGTTTCTGTGGTCTACTCTCTTTGTATTACTTGATAGCTACAAATGGTTGAAAGATGAAGATAGTGGAGAAAATTAGAAATTTCCTATTTTCACTTTGGTTTATTTGTTTTAATGCGTGCAGATCATCATCATTTCTTGGATTCTTGGTTCATGCATCATTGGCATCAATATCTACTACTTGAGTACTGGTTTTGTGGATTGGCTGATCCACAATAGCCTCCCCAAGGTGGCCAATGTCTTCATCGGCATTCTTGTCTTTCCTCTTATGGCTGTCTACATTCTCTCTATTATTTACTTAACCTTTAGGAAAGACACCGTAGTTACCTTCATAGACACAACCCCAGAACTCACTATTTCGGCACAAACTCAAATGGAAAAAGGTGTTTTTCAAACCACTAATGGTGCACATGAATTCGATGAAGTTCCTTACAGAGAGGACCTTGCTGACATCCCACTTCCTAAATAAACATGGGCTATCGGTATTGGTGTGATCATGTCAAGGTTTAGACATGTTCTTAGGAGATACACATCTGAAGAAGAGAGACAACAGTCATTGAGTCATTCTCACCCTTCATTTACAATGTGTACTTTGAGTCCCTGTCACCAACTTATGTAGTCTTTTGGTTGTTCAAAAGGGCTCAATGAAAGATGGGCTTTCCTTGTCCATGATAAAGGCTGGGCACCAAGTCCTGTTTTGCTTTCAAGGTTTAAGGAATGAAAAGAAGTTGATGTAAACTAGCAAGAATTGGGAGTAAAAGAGTATATTGAGCTGTATCTTCGAACTATACATGGCTACTATAAAATAAGCCGTTTAGCCTCCTTGGCCAATCTGGTATGAGATCTCTATGGTACATCCAAACCATGGCATCTTCATTTCCAATAATATGATCATAAGCGTCTATGAAAACTAAACAAACCAAAAGCCCAACAAAATCAATCCTATTTAATATTGAAGGGCACACAAAGATCAGTCCAGCTTTTGGGTTGTAATCAATCCAAAATTAGAAAAGCTAGGAGAAAAGAATTCAAATACCAGTGAAAACTCAAACTTGTTTATAGCTTTCATGAACCCTACAAATAATAAGGCTGTAAACTTCTAATTGAATGATCTAGTTTAATGTTTCTCGCATGTAAAATGAATAAATTCGTTATAGAAATCTTGAACAATCAAAGGGTTGGGGATACATGAGGCACAAGATATGAGAAACTATAAACTCAATCTAGGGGGAAAAAAAAAAGAGTCCAGTTGGGCCATGCCATCACTTGGGTTTACATGTTCTACCATCATTCCTCATTGGTAAAAGGGCTCAGGCTTGCTATCTTAGTACTTGAAATAGTTAACCAGATAATGGTTGCTGTGATGGAAAACGAATTATTGTCTCTTTGCGATGTTTGGTTGAAAAGATAATCTATAAGACCATAATCAACCAAGTATAACTAATAGGGTGTTACAGGAATTTTTTTGGAACTATACATCTAGGTAGGGATTTTTAGGTAAATAGAAATCAGGATTGGTTCTAGTTCTATTTGTCTCAAAACATGGGAGAATGATAGTCATTCATTTAAGGAATGCTTATGGTGTGTCTTATTTTATTTTTTTTTAAGCGAAGAATTACAAAACAAATCCATTCACTTACTTTCCTAATTCTAATCACTGTAAGGGAAAAGCAAAGACTTGAACCTGCCACCAAGTGTATTCTAGGGGAAATGTCAAGTTATCTACAACTAATTATATTGGAATTATGTATATAAGTTACTTGGTCACAAAGTGCTTAACTACTTTCTTGAAGGGGCACACCTTAGATGATGTAGTTAGTTCATTTGATTCCTCTACTTTTTTATTCTAATAGTAAAAAAATATGTGGTTTGGATGATTCTAGCATTTCAAAGATTATGTCTTTTATCACATGAAATAGGTGATTTAGAAATGAACAAAGTCTAAATTCAATTATCAAGATCAGAATTTCTTATTTTGGAAGAAACACATGCCTATGTACAATCTTGAGCCCCTTTTCACCCACCTATGCATAGTCTTGTTGAGGGAAAAAACATAGATTTTAAATGCTACAATCATCTAATATCTGATTTTTTGTTCATGAGATATCAGAAGCTAAAGTAATAAGATGAACAGGGCAAGTGGAACATTCATGCAAAATGTTGGGTGCTTCAGTTTAGCATTCCTTTAGTCATTTAGGTTTTCAAGTTTCAAAACCAAATGGTTAAACTATCCAAGACCATATGAAAATGGGCAAATCTATATTTCAATCAAGCAATTTAGACTCATCGTGTTTACCTATGTATAGTCTTGGTGAGGGGGAAAACATAGATTTTGGGATGCTACAATCATCTAATATCTTATTTTTTGTTCACAGTATATTAAAAGCTAAAGTAATAAGATGAATAGGCCAAGTGAGCCAATCATGCAAAAAGTTGGGTGCTTCAGTTTAGCATTCCTCTAGTCATTTAGGTTTTCAAGTATCAACCAAAGGCATAAACTATTCATGACCATATGAAAATGGGCAAATCCATATTTCAATCAAGCAATCTAGACTCGCCGTGTTTAACTAGAAAATTGCCAACTACACTCTTTATTCTAAAATAATTGTCAATCTCCCTAGCTCAAAAAGAAGATAATCTAAGGCTCTTGAACTAGGCAATAAAGTGGCTCACTTTCAATATGACACTTTGGTCAATTGCCTTTGACTAATAAAATGCATTAGCCACTTAAGTTGAATAGGGTACATTTGAAGCCTAGTTAAATCGCCTCAATATATCACTTTCGAGTTCTAACAGCTCCCATCATTGTTTAAGATGCCTTGGTTCCTAATAAATGAGACAACATATGACCACAGGTAGCTCCACATTTTCACATGAAAAGCTATACATAACTGAAACAGTGACTGCACAAAAACCTTCACAATATGTTATTTTCCTATGTGATGGATGCCCATATTGCTCACTAATATGCTCAAGGACAAGTAGGAGTCACTTCTAAATTGTCTTGGGTTGTGAATAATTTTGGGCTTCCAATTTGAAAGCAACAGCCAACATTCCTATAAAACCCAAGGCATCCTTTGGGCTTCATCATTGAAAATATTTTCTAGTAAGTGAAACTAACCAATATTACTAAAATCTAAGTAAATTGGAGGGCTTAATATCGTCCAAATTTATAGAAGATTTTTGGGGGTATCTGGCTTTCATGTGTACATACTATGAGAAATCTCCCTTCTTTTTTAGATCCTTTCTAAATAATAATAATAACAATAAACCTCGTTTAATATGTTATGAATTCTTCTACCTCAATGCAATATTTGTGTTTTCCAAATGAAAAATTACTTTAAAACACTTAATATTTCATGTTTTAACACTTACACCCTCAATTCTCAATTAATTCTACGAATCCCTCAATGGTAGTCATAACAATTGCACCCTAAGTCGTAGATGAAAGGACATGCTGTTAAGGGTTTCTAACGTGCCTTATCTATGTGGCCTCTAACTAGCTTAGGTGGCGTTTGACAATCTGATGTGACTTTGAGCCACTAAGTTGATGTTTGACAAATTATTAAAATCTAAGAGACCATCTTATTTTCCTCCTTTCCCAAGCTAAAACCCTCCTTTCTTCTTCCTTTTGAAATTAAAAAAACAAAGCTTTAATGGCAAATTGTTTGATAAGAAAAAAATACCTCAAAAGAATTGAGAAAACCTAAAAATTCCTAGAAAACTTAGAACAAGATACATAAAAAATGAAATAAAAATAAAAGTCACTTTAATGAAATTGAAAAAAAAAAGAAGGAAGAAAACCTACCTCATAAAAAGAATCAAATGTTAACGTCTCTAATATCCAATTAATCACCATTGTATTTGCATGCAAACACCAAAGTAGGACATGTTGCCTAAAGTTAAATAGTTTTCTTAGTTGAAAAAATCTTAATGATGGGTAACCACAGAAGTGCATGGTTGACCATCGTCCATATACTTGACAGGGATTCGTTTACAACTCTTCTAACATGGTTGACCAAGGAAAGAGTGTAACAACCTGACATTTTAATATAATTAAAAAGAGGAGTTTGAGGATAAAACTTAAAATTTTTTTTTCCAAATTTGACTTTGAAATCTCAAAAATTAGAATGTATATGATGAGAGCTTTTTAAAGATACTAATTTTGCATGAAACGGAGTTCTAAGGTGAGAGAATCACACATTTCAAAAAATTACAAAGGAGGCTAAATTGATAATGGCACCCCTTAGCACGGATGGACCCCACACGATGGCGAGTCAAAGGGAGCCCAGGGCGTGGAGCACGACCCAGGCTGCCTGTCACGCAGGGAAGAAGCCAGGGCAGCCACCGCCTCCCTCTTCCTCCTGATTTTCCCCCTCCCATTTCTCTTTCCCTCCATTCCTCTCCCCGCTCTCTCTCTCGCGTGAAAACCCCTCTCCAGGCAAAACCCCCCGCCTCTGGTAACAGCGTTCTCCCCCACCGGCGACAATCATCGGCACAGGTAAGGAGTAGGGGCTTAACTCTTCTTTACCCCTCTTCCCTTTTCTTTCCCTCTTCTCTCTTTCACTCTATTTCTCCCTTAGCATTCAGCCATTGCCGGAAATGATGGAAAAACCAGCCGGGTTTTCCATCGGTTTTTCCCTTATTTCCGGAACCAAATGGTGATGAAATCACTCCAAATTTCACAGGAGTGAAGGGAAAAACATGCTCTACAAAACCCATATTTTATTTTTGTGAAAAAATGGCGTTTTTTGCACTGTAACAGTCGCCGGCGACGACCGTTTTCCGGTCATCTTCTCTATCGACGGTGACCGGATTCCGGGGCCGGCGACTATTTCCGGCGAAGTGTAAACGGAAAAAATCATATGAACAGAATCCTGACTGAGTGAGCTTCGCATCCATGTCAACGAAAGTCTGATCGGAGATCATTTGACTATTGAATTTTGTATCTAAACATGGTGCATGAACAACACTAGATCTACAAATCTGACCGTTGAAAACACGATCAGACAATAGATCTATGAATTTGATGATGTGAATTATATGTAGAGGACAATGTGGATTGAAAACAATGAATGAAAAGCCTATTAAATGTACAAATGTTGATCGGACTGTTACTTTATAGATCTGATCATTCCAGCATTTAGATCTGGGTAATTTAGGCTTGCAACATCATATCTGATTGATTGATGTATGAAATTAAAAGCTAGATCTGGAACATCATCTCTAATTTAGGCCTGGAACAGATCAATGACAATCTCACCATTTAAATTAGAGTATTAATGTATGAATCCATGATTAAGAGACTAAATTATGATATTTATGTCGTATTGCTCAAATTAATTGCTAATTGATGATAGAAGCCCTGATCCTCAATTTCTGATTTGTCGAGCAACATATAAAGTGATTGGTAATCAATTCAGGGGAACCTGAATCATCAAGTTGAGGTGGGTAAATTTCAAGATTGCCAAGTTTTCATATTCATTTCACTTGGACACTATTTTATTACGTTCATGTAATTGCTATATATACTTTTAGTTGATGATTTATCTTTGAGATCAGAAAATGACATCCTCATGACTTGAATTATATGAAAACTTTTGAATTATTTATGGATGAAATTCTGAGGAGACAGTCTCCATTTTTATATCAATATGATGTCATGATTATCAAGTAATACGCATTGCATGCGGTAAATGTGCATTGTTCTATAAACAAAGAAAACTCTGTCAAATTTTTATTGAAAACTTAAGGATAATTTTTCTAATTAAATATCATGCATCATTTATACTTATATCTATTGGCATTGAATGGAAAATATGTACTTTTAAAACCATGATCAGAATCTGATTATGTAATTAGTGACTAATATGTTACTAAGGTTTTTATGCATTGATTGCCGAGGATTTGTTTTAAACAGGCACTTTCGCCTGGTGAACACTATGATATGAGCGTTATAGGGATGACTACTCACCTTCTAATAGTTGATTTTTTTATACTAGGGCCAAGTTGCTAGATTTCGAGTGTAGTATCATGGGAAGGCTGCACTACACGATCCGTTCTCCTCCCATGTGAGATGGTGATAAGTTTCACGCAGTTGGTGTCAGCGTTTGAACATGCAGTGTCCTACTATTGGGCAGTTGCCGCAACATAGTGATCCATGTATTCTTTTGCTATAGTGTCCCATGATTGGGCAATTGCTGTAGTGTTGCGATGTCCCATTATAGGGCAGTTACCGCATATTGTTTTTTGGCAACACGCGTGTGATAGTGTCATAGATACCCTAGCCACTAGGCATGACAATGCCCTATATGATTTGAGATTTTGATATATTTATAATTACATGCTGAGAATTAATATGTTTGACATAAATTGTTGAGGACTTCCCCATATGTTGTTTAAATTGAGATTTTAGCACTTGTTATCGTCGATTTTGTGCACTTGTTTACTGAATACTCTTTTGATATCAACATATCATATTGTTCTTACACTTGTATTGTACTCGGATGACCTAAAATATTGACTGGAATATTTGAAAAGCATACAAATGTTATATTGCTAATAAGCCTTAGGAATGATACCTAAGGATGTGTCATTGTGTGTGTAAGTGCATAAAAGCGAGTTTGTATTGACTTATATTTGTGATCTTAGTTTTACCCGCTGAGTATATTCCCCTATACTCACATCACCAACTCTACAAATAAGTGTGAAGAAGGGACAGGCAAGAGTGTTGAGACCAGGCGGGCGAAAATAGTCAGAGAGAGAGTATAGATAGTGTATGTATGCTTTGTACATTTTATAAATGTTTGTGAGATGACTGAGTAAGTTATATAATTGTTATCAACAGTTAGACATGTGTAAATATGTTTAATACATATTGGACTATGGGCTGTAACTGGATAGTTTTTTGAGAAATGATAAGTTTTGATTTGTCTTATTTGAATGTAAAAATGCTTGAATTTTGAACTCATGAATGTGCTTTGATTGGTCTTATGACACTCGGGGTTTTCTAAAAAGTCTTTTTAAAGCAAAATTGTTTCCACTATTTGTTTTCTAAATGAAATTTTCAAGTAGGGATCTCGCCTTTCGAAAATGACTTCTCAAAAAGGCATTTGAAGACACGGGCTGTCACAAAGGTCATGGTCTAGTATCTTCAAAATTTCTCTTCTCTTCTCTTCTCTTCTCTTCTCTGTTCTAGTTTCTAGTTCTTTATATTATGGTAATTGTAAATTTCTTGTTCTTGTCTTCTATTAAACTCTAATTATTAGTTTTTTCTTACTTAAATTTATTTTGTATTTGATTCATCACTTAATCAAGGTTTTAGATAGTACCCATTTGATACTTAAATCTTAAATAAAATCTTCAGGAACAAGCAATCCCCATTTCCTATTCTTCACAGTTTAATAGATTTATTTTCTATGAAATCTTCTCCTTTCTTGCAATTATATGCAATGCCCATTTTTACTCATTTGTTTTCTTTAGATTTTCAATCAAAATTCATTGATTTCTTCATATTCTCTTTTTTCTGTTCAATTCCTAGTTGAATTTACTGAAATTTCAATCTCCATTTTCAACTTGAAAGCATGAAAATGGATGCATAATTGATATTCAATCATAAAAAATAGACAACAAGTTGAAGAAAGTGTATTGTTCATTAAGCTAAGAGACTTTCTTTTAAAAAAAGAAAAAAAAGGGAAAAGAATAGGTGTTATTATCAAAGTCACCTTGGTCAAAGCCACATAGATAAGCCAACCTTACATTAATAGCACGAGCTTTGGTCTGCATCTTGGGGTGCAATTTGTTATGACTATCTAAATTGAGGAATTTTTGGAATTAAATGGGAATTGGGGGATATAAGAATTAAGATGCAAAAAATTAAGGATTTTGTAAGTAATTTTTCCTCTCTAAATCTATACTTTATGTTACGAAAATGCCTCGAATACAAGTAACAACTCAATTGGGTAAGAGCAATCAGAGGAATTGACTAGTATAGGTAAAATATTTTAACTAAAGGCTGAAGAATAATTTGAGAATAAGCATAGGGGAGATACAGAAATAAGTGGAGTGTAGTTTAGAAATAAACCACCGAATAAAAACCCATAAAGAGATTTGAAGGATTTAATTTTGGTGGCATGACTATAAATAAAAGAAAGTTTGAAAAGAGCCTAAGCATGGGTATAAATTGCTTTTTAGTAGTGAAAATTTGCCGCGATTAAAGATGTACAATCCGCTAATAAATATTTTCTACTAATCTCACACATGTGCATGCACATGTCCATGACTAGTAAATAGAAAAGATGCGAGAGGATGATATTCCTATCTATCTTTTCATGGATCATCTTTATCTTTGTACTGTGTTTGATAATATGCTAAAGCATCTCATAGGTGTATACACTCTTGAGTATGAAATAAGTTCACACCCTTTTTTTATGCGTGATGATTTTCTATTTTTTTTAGATCTAAACTATTCATCATGTTCTTCATACCAAAAATAGGTGACTCAGTAGAAGTTGATGCATTTGAGTGATCCTAAGTACTTGTTTTGGGCCTTTTGGTAAAATCAATAAAAATAGGTGATTACTATTTTCTGCTCACTAACACACGAGCTAAGAGCATCATAAGATAATTAATAATGATGCATAATCAAATATGTGGGATCAGACCATGGGATGAAATAGCGACGATATATTAGGTTTTATTGAAGAAAAGATGCAATATGTGAACAATATTATTGGTCAAATAAAATTATCCTATACATCGATATGGAATGGTTGATTTATCAGTTGTAGTGGATACATCCTTCAAGATATTTGATTTTTAAGTTCTTGATTTTCTATTTCAATTTCTATAAGAAATTGAATTGAAAACCACGTGATTTCATAAAGGAAAATTCACACCAATATAGCAATTGTGATCTATATAACCCATGATATGGCCCCATTATAAAGGTTTTAACTCTTGCCCAATATGACGACCTATACAGCTATTTTATTCCTTGGATCAAATAGATACTTAGTGGCTGATAACTGCCATCTTGATAACGTGTTGATTTTCAAAAAATCTTAGTGTACTTATTGTTAATTTTGAAAGAATATTAATCGATCAATAGGTCGTCCAACCAATGATAATATAATAGATGCACCCCTTTATTAGTAGTTTTTCTTCATTTTTCTTTGCAAACCATCTCTACTTCACTACATAATAATAATGGTTAGGATTGCACATCTAAACCCAAAAATGAGCTATTTTGATCACTTAACATATGAGCACATGTCCTTCATTATTTTCAAAGTTGGTTTGGGATATCATGTTGCCTCTCCTCGTTATGCTCGGCTGAGGTGACACTTTTCCCATGTTGGGGAGATTCCAAGTAGATTTAGAATATGCTTCTAGGTAAATTGTTTGAAGGGGAGCCTTGGTGCAATAGTAAAAGTTGTCATCATGTGACCTTGAGGTTATGGGTTTAAGGCGTGGAATCAACCTCTTGCAAAATGCAAGGTAAGACTGCCTACTATAGGCCCATATGGTCCCCCTTCCCTAGACCCCGCACAGGCGGGAGCTTCATGCATTGGGGCTGTCCCCTTTTTTTTAGGTAAATTGTTTGTTTAAAGGAAAAAGAAAAAAGCAACAACTATTTTCTTCCCTACTGCATACTTGAGTCCCACAAGCATCAAACCGAATGGTGTGGTTGCACCCAAACTTATCATGAGGGCCCACTTTTGGTTGATCAACATAGTTCATCTATTTTCTGATATAAAAAACGATAAATATAAAAAAGATTGGATGATTCTAATATCCAAAAAAGTTACTTTCAATTCATTAATTTTGAATCATTCTTTGATAGTGTTTATGACCATTCTTTTTTTTTTTCATGAACAAAAGTATAATTTATAGTAGATTCATCCGATCAACATTGTTTTAGGATTACTAGCCCATCATGATAAAGTGGAGATACAATAAACAAGTGTGTATGTATGATGCACGTATGACTCAAGGATTCCTCATGTTTACTTACAACCCTAGCTACTTTTGAAGGTTGCAACATACACATTTATCATGTCTTAACTATAACAAATTTTTTAATAATTGAAATAATGGGTTACTAGTATATTTGTCCCATGCCATGCATGGGACCTATTTATTCATTTATACCAACCAAAATTTAAGTGGAGTATATATTTAAAAAATTCAAAATTTTAGAATTGTTAATAAGTTTGGCTAAAAAATCTAATAGCTTTAATATATAGACTGAAGAAAAGACTAGAAAGAAATTAGAAAAGTTGTGAGAAATAGTAGAGGAAGGAAGGATTAGAGAAAAGAAGCATAAAGAATAATATTTTTTAAGAGGCCTATTCATTTAACTAATAAGAAAGCTTATGGAGAGATTTTAAGCATTAATAGGCCAGGAAGTATTGAACTCAAATTAGAATTATATAAAATAAAAATGCCACTAGCTCAAAGAGAAAGGGTTTACATATTATATTCTTTAGGAGCTATTTATCCAACTAATAACTTAGGATAAAAATAAAAAATAAAAAATAAAAAATAATGACATGACAAAAGACAAAAAGGTTTTTAGTACTAAAAGAAAATACTATTAGCTTAATATATAATAAATTAAGTATTTAGTAAATCTTAAGTCACCTCTTGAAACCAAGGCTACGTTGTTTCCTAAACCGATTGCAATTGATACTTCTGAGAGTCCAAACTTACTAAACAAACGTAAGACTGACAATGACATAAGACGCCGGAGAAACAGCTTCGGCAAAATCAGGAGCCTGGCTTTTGATATCAACACCCCCCATCTGGACCCTCCTCTCCCTCCCCGTTGTATCATGGTAATGGCTTCTAGGGCATCATCTCCTCTTCCTTCCCTCTCCAAAACCATTGAAGAAGCTCCACATCAACTGCCTCAGACCTCCAACGCAGATGTTTCAAGAACCAACATAAACAGTGGGCCGTGGAATAAGCTTGATTCTTCTCAATCTGTTTCTGTAATGGGTGCTTCTTCCTGGCCTTCCCTCTCTCATTCTTTTAAGAAGATCCCACCGGAAGAGGTAACTATCTTTCTTTCCTTCCCTTTCTTTTTATTCATTTTGATAATTTGATTTTTATTCTGGGTACTTAATTTTTCATCCATTGGACAGGAAGCTGCTTCTGAATCTCCTTCTGAGAACCCAGTTACTCGTTTTACACCAGAATCTGATTCTGCTACAAGCAGTGATAGTCCTGTTTCTGTTCAGAACCAAACAGATGTTTCTTCAACCTGCAATGCAGGACCGACAACTTCTGTTCCTAATCCTTATAGTTCTGATCAGAAAAAGTTTGTTACTTACCCTCATTCTAGACCCAGTCACTCTCGCCCTTCTAGACCCTCTAACCAACCCCATCACCACTCACAACACCATAGATCAAATTATCATAATCCTCGATTTCCGTCTCACCAAAGAGGAAGTGGCTTATATTCAAGGGGCAACAGTGGTGGTGGAGATTCCTTCCATAACAACAATTACTACAACAACAACAACAACAACAACAACAACAACAATAATCACTATATGAATAGGCGTCACAATCCGCGCTTCTCAAATTCTAATCGGGATTTCGGTCCTAGACCTTTCCATCATCAACCACACGGATTTGTTAATGGACCGAGAAGTTTTATTGGGCCGCCACCACTTTATTCGCATCCTCATGCTGGGTTCAATCCACAGTACATTAATGGGCCTCCTCCTGCACCGGGATATCTGATTCCTTTCAGCTACTTCGGCGAGCAATATTTTTCAGGTGAGGCATTAAATAGTTTATCTTCATCCTAGTTAACGTTCTTTTATTGGATATTTCTTCTGGATGATCTTGATATGTGGATGTCACAGACGTAACTACTCCCTGGTATTATGGTTCGGCTCCATATGTGGATATGACTACAGCAGTAACCAT
Organism: Warburgia ugandensis; assembly: GCA_035236585.1. Taxonomy (NCBI): domain Eukaryota; kingdom Viridiplantae; phylum Streptophyta; class Magnoliopsida; order Canellales; family Canellaceae; genus Warburgia; species Warburgia ugandensis. The sequence continues at coordinate 71,688,679 of CP141129.1, read as the reverse complement.
GAATCCTCCCCCTGTCCAAATGTATATGCCACAGGTGGAAGCTGATTTATGCAATGCATTACTAATGCAGATAGAGTACTATTTCAGGTAATCTTCAGAAGATCTGTTTCAATGGCATTTGATGCTTTCTATTTTTCTTGCATCATTACATTGTTATAATTACGCCCTATCTGCAACTATGCAGTGACAGGAATTTAATGGTGGACTCATACTTAAAAAGTAAGATGGATAATCAAGGCTGGGTTTCTGCTCAGCTAATTTCGGAGTTTAAACGGGTGAGTGATTACAATTTACTTACTTGTTTTGTTGTGTCTGCTACTCACGTCAAGGCCTTCTTTAGAATGAAAATTTTGTATGCATTCATTGCAAGTGACTGAACTTCTTAATCTTTAATGATCTTATAAGAGAATAGTCTGGACATCATGCATTTTTATCTTTTTGTTGATTGCTTTCAGAGATTTTGAGTCATTAAAGAGAAAGGATAATGGTTAGAGCTGGCATGTGCTATTTATTATCACAGATGACGTATCATTATTACTAAATATCTGAGACATTGAAAAGATTTGCAATGCGTTCACTGACTTTAAATAAGAAATGCTCTCATGAAGAGGAAAATTGTGTTCTTTGATTGAGTTCATCAACTTTCAATTATTTAAGATTTGTTAACGCCCAAGATGAATACTCCAACGCTTTAATATGAGTAAAATGAAAATTGGACTGCAACCTCTAAACTCTCAAGGAGCTCAATTGACTATATGTTGTCGTCGTGTGACCTTGAGGTCATAGGTTCAACGCGTGGAAACAGCCTCTTGCAAAATACAAGGTAAGGCTGTGTGCTTTAGGCCCTTGTGGTCCGCCCCTCCCCCGGACCCTGCATAGGCCGAAGCTTCGTGCACCGGGGCTTGCGCCCCCCCCCCCCCCTCTTTATTTATGATATTATATGTGTATGTATATCTCTCTTTATATATGTGTGCACAAATATGTATATACTGACTATTTCCCAAGCTTTTCCTGAACTTCAACTAATATTTTCACAGTCGGATAGTTCTGGACTCCCAACATGGAAATATGTTAGATGCACAAAATCAGAAATGTGGCACAGATCTAGACTGATCATCTTGGTGGCCAAATGCTGGGCATTAGCTATGCTTCAGTATCACACTTGCCGTTTCATTTTGTTCTTGCCAACGGGACCTTTTCCTGAAAAATTTGAAATGATTTCTGAGTATATATATATATATATATATTTTCCCCTTCTTCTTTAATGTTTTTCATTTTCTTTCTTGGAAATTTTTTGCAGGATATGTAAGTAGTTTTGCACTGTACATGTAGTTTTTGTTTAGAGTATTTATAAGTATTAAGACTGATCACATAGTGTTTCTTATCATCATGTTCCGTGTCAATTATTGTGTTTTGGGAATGGAATGATTGGTGCTAGTATTTTGTCTTGTCTTTAGGGTGGATCTTGATTGTGTGAGTTGTGACTAATTTAAGGAAGGTTGACAAGTCTAAAGAAGCAAAAGTTGAGCAAGAATTGGAGACTTTTTGTCACTAAATCATTGAGCTTGATAGGCCCATTTGTTTGATGTTCTAATCTTAATGTATTTTCCATTTCCCTTCTCATACTCTAGGTCAGTCTTAATAGTTAGATTTTTCTTTTTTCTTTTTCCTATCCTCCTCTTAGAACTAGGCACTGGAGCACTCTGTCAAGGTTCACAAGTGCTGAAGATTGAAAGGGTTGCTGCATGTTTAACAGCGTTTAGTAATATCTGTATCTAATTCATGTTTAAAACTAGCATATGGACTGTTGCTTACACACATTGTTTATGCATCTCTCATTGGTAACCTCCCTTAGCATCATGATCTTGTTAAAGTGGTTCAAATTCTTGATTTACAGACACATGGTGTAAGTGCTTTTGGAGTTTTCAGATAAGGTGTTGGTAGAAGAGTTGAAAGGTTGATGATATTGTAGGAAAGGAGTGGCATCAGGTGTTAATGTAGGGTGGAGGATGGAATGCTGCCCAATGTGGTTTCTAAAGCTAGTGGACCAGCTAAGGATGTGCTTGATATGGGGTATTAGGTTAATATAATCTGATTGGTTGTTCGGTGTGGGGGAGAAGCCTTTGATTGGTAATTCCTTTATTTATCTCATTTTAGCTCTACAGTAAGTGGTATAAGCACAATATTGTTTTCAGGCAAAGGGAAGTGGTTCTGCTGGAGAAATTTAACTGGGTAGGTTAGTTATCAGGAGCATTTTAGACTGCTGTATTTCTGGCATATCCTTCTGTCAGATATGCAAGGATGAGTTGGTTAACAGATCTCTTGCAAACCGGTAGGTGCCTTTTAGTGTTAAGTTTCTTGTTGATCCTCTCAGTTGTCATCTTTAGCACTTTAATTTGGTTTTCTCAATGTATGCCTGTTATTAGGAAAACTTTAAATGTGTAAACCAAGTTCTTTCCTCAAATTGTTTTCTTCATTTGGTGAGAACAATACATTGCAGATTGAAAGATATGCTTTTAGTTGGAAACAGGAACTACCTGAGGGGCGTTCATTTTGTCAATAAATATGTGCAGTCTGTGGTATACTGGTATCCAGATTTAAAACCCCAAAATGTTAAGATATGGGTCCACCACTGATTTATGTGATCTTCTTGGTATACATAAGGACACTTAAAACCCCAGATATAAGATACATTTTTTGTTTTACTATTTGATAAAGTTATTACCTTCAATTCAGTTTTGAAGTTTAATCTATTAAACTACCTACAAAAGAAAATTGAATTAATAGCAATACAACATTCTGCTATATAATAAAAACAAATAGTTGTAATATAGTCTCCATTGCATTAATAATTTAGTTTGTTATGAAGATAATTTTGTTTTGTATGATTAAAAAATGAGTCATATTGTGCCTAACTGGAGGTTCACTTTTTTTTTTTTCTTCCATCAAATCATCAGCTTAAGCCAGAGCTTAAGTAGCTTAGTTAGGAACATGGTATTCACATAACTGATGTGAGATCACATAAAGCTAAACTCATTCATATCTTTCTTTTTAGAGATAATGAAGTATCTGATGTGATACATCTTATGTGAGAATAGAAAGATATGGTATTGGCACATTGAAAGAAGGCCTCACTCGAGTCATCAGAAAAGCGAACAATAATCTACTTGAAATAGAATAATTAACAAGAATTATCTGACATAATTATCAATAATTTTCTTTTATCTGACATATTTAGATGCTTGGACAATAATAGATTTCATTGTCCTCTCTCCAATTTCTACTAAATGCTTCCCTTGTATGCATCTAATATTTGTTGTTGTCATTGCTGTTATCATCATCATTATTATTTGTTTTGAACCTTTGTTCTTCAAGAACCAAGGCTACCTCAGATCACCTAGCAACTTGAATCTCAGTGTTTTGACTAGTACTACGAAGAAACTGGCAGATGGGCATGTTTGCTTGGCCTTATACTTGTAATTCCCTCTGATTTCCTTATTTTCTGATGTAAAAAAAAATAAAAAATCTAGAAGAATGTAGTATCAATTCAAGGTAGAATCATCTTATCCATCAATAATTTGTTCAGTTAAATAGCTGAGTTATTCTTATTCCATCTCCTTCTAGAAAGAACAAGAGTATGCATAGTATGCAATGATCACTTAATAGTGAAAGTGATTGATGGAGTGCAACTCGTGAAGTGAATTGTCATTCAAGGAGTAAAAGATTGAACTTTACACCACAAGAACACTTTATATCTACTGAAACAGTTTTCAAACAAGGAGTAAAATGTGATTTGAGATTATATCTTCTTCACTTGGTAAAATATTAAATGGGAGCAATTCATAATCATCTGGTTAGGATTGATCTAAACCAGCCCATTTTGTATATGTTCTCTTTGTTTTTCTTTTAGTTAAAAAACCCATATAAGAATTCATTTTCCCTAATAGTTTTATTTATGAATTCTAGATCATGTTATCATTAATATTTGATATTGTTTACTGTGATTACATATTCAGAGTTCATATATCATCGAGAGCTCGGTTTTGGTGATTAACAACCTTTGACACCTAGGTATGTGTTTACTTTTTAACCCAAATCTAACTGGGTTCTATTCAGATCTAAGTTTGGAGGTTTACTTTGAATGTTATTCCCAAAATCCTCTCTAAAATCATATTCTTAAATTTTCAAGGCGTAATCTAGAATCAAGTTATCATAATTCATTCTCTCGTAACTCATCATCATCATCAAGACTTTACCCCAATAAGGGGTTAACCACATGGATCTTGTTCCTCCATTCCCCTCTATCAAGTACCATGGCTTCTTTTAGTCTCGAAGTTTTTAAATCTTTTCTCACCACTTCTATCCATGTTCTTTGGGCCTTCCCCTTGCCCTTTTAGAATCTTCTACTTGCATTGCCTCACCCCTTCTAATCGGTGGTGTTTTGGGTCTCCTTTGGACATGCCCAAACCATCGAAGTCTGATCTCCCTCATCTTGTTACCTATTTATGCTACCTCTAAGTTTCCTCTAATGTTTTCATTCCTAATTTTATCCTTTATTGTTTTGCCACTCATCCATCCCAACATCCTCATTTTCGTAATGCTCATCCTATCAACATGATGTTCCTTAACTGCTCAACACCCTGATCCATAGAGCATGGTAGGCCTTATGGCCATCTTATAGAATTTCTGTTGTAGTTTGAGTGGCATGCCCTGGTCACACAACTCTAGATACACATATCCATTTGTTCCAACTCGCTTGGGTTCTCTGAGTAACCTCCCTCTCAATCTCTCAATCTCTCAATCTCTCATGAATCATTGATCCTAAGTACTAAAAGTGGTCTTTTATGGGGCTTTCTTGGTTATCAATCTTAACTGGTGTTCCACTCCTACTCTCCTTGCTAAAATTGCATTCCATATATTCTGTCTTAGTTCAACTAATTTTAAATCCTTTAAATTCTAATGCTTCTCTCCATAACTCTAGCTTTGTGTTTAAGCCCTCCCTTGTCTCATCAATTAGCATGCACCATGGAATCTCCTTATGTAGATATTTTGTTAACTCATCCATAATCAACATGAAAAGGTGTGGGTTCAATGCTAATCTTTGGTGCAATCCTATAGTGATAGAAAAATTACCAGTCTCTTTGCTAGTGGTCTTAAAATTTGTTACTGTTCTCTCATACACATCTTTAATTATGTCTATATACCCCTGCCAAATCCCTTTCTTGCCAACACCCTCCATATTAACTCTTTAGGGACTTTATCATAAGCTTTCTTTAAGTCAATAAAAATCATGTGGAGGTCCTTCTTCCGTTCCTTATATTTCTCTATTAATTGTCTTAGTGAAAAAATAGCTTCCATTGTAGACCTCTTGAACATTAAACCAAACTGGTTCTTCGGTCCATTTGTCTCATGTTGTAACCTTTTCTTAATCACTCTTTCAAAAAGTTTTATATTGTGGGTCAAAAGTTTGATCCCAATAATTAGTGCAGCTCTGTATGTCTCCTTTATTCTTATAAATTGGTACAATAAAGCTCTTTCTCCATTCATCTGGCATTTTCTTTGATTTTATAATCATATTAGACAACTTGGTCAATCAAACTACTCCAGTATCTCCTATATGCTTACAAACCTCTACTGGTATACCATCGGGCCCTAGGGCTTTTCTTAATTTCATCTTTTTCAAGGCCTCTTTCACTTCAGGTATTCTAATCCCATGGTTGTATCTATAATGTCTAATGTTATTTAAGTTTATAGTACTTTCAATCCCTATAGTTTCAAGGTAATTGTCATTTAACAATTTTTGAAAATAACTTTCCCAAGCCCGGATAAAAAAGGAGGAGGGTCTTGCGTCAGCCAAATTTCCAAGAAGGGGAAGGTGAAGATGATTCTATTATTTCTTTCTTACAAATGAATATGCATTTGTATATTAGTTTGTGAGGAAGAAATGAGAATCATCTCCAAATTTTCTTAAAAGATGGCAACCCTTGTATCGGGTAGCCACCAAGAGAAGTTGAAGATGATTCTATTATTTCTTTCTTACAAATAAATATACATTTGTATATTAGTTTGTGAGGGAGAAATGAAAAATCATCTTCAAATTTTAATATCACCCTTGGCCAGTAGTAAAGCAAGGGTGAAGTCGAAGATGATTTTAATGATTGTAATGATTTTCATGATTTTAATGAAAATCATCTTCGGCTTTTAAAACTATGGCAACCCCAACATGACATGAATCGAATCAAATTGGCCGCTGTAGGGCGTTCCCCATAAGCGACGCGTTGCATCGGATCCGGATGCGGTGAAAAATAGGCAAGGGTTGCTAGGGCTCTCCCGGTAGCGACGCGCTACATCGGATCCTGTGTAGTGAAAAATGGGCAAGGGCTGCTTTGAGCGTCCCCTAAGCGACAATGTGCATCGAACCCAGGTGCAAGTGAAAAGTGGACATGGGTTCATACCATGGAGGTCGAGAAAGGCGATAGTAAATAGGAATCTCCAAATCATAAGATTCGCATATCGCTACATGGAATATAGGGACATTGACAGTAAGAGTTTGGAGTTAGCAGACACGATAAAACGTAGGAGAGTCAACATCGCTTGTATCCAAGAAACCAAGTGGAAAGGGGCTAAAGCTAGAGAAATAGATGGGTATAAAATTATGGTACGTAGGAAAGGAAAATAATAGAAATGGCGTAGGAATAATAGTGGATAAGGAATTAAAGGATAAAGTTGTGGACGTTAAAAAGAATCGTTGATAGAATAATAATAATAAAAATGATTCTAGAGAGCAGATTATAAATATTATAAGTGCATATGCACCACAAGTGTGGCTACAAGATATAATTAAGAGACGCTTTTGGGAAGATATGGAGGGAGTCATGCAAGAAATTCCCAACACCGAGGAATATTTATGTGGAGCAGAACTTAAATGGCCATGTAGGAAAAGATAAGGAAGGATATGATAGAATACACGGAGGGTATGGTATAGGTGAACGAAACGAGATGGGGGAGAATATCCTCGATTTTGCTTTGTCATTATAACCTATCCATTGCAAATACACTCTTTAAGAAGAGGGATGAACACTTAATAACCTTTAAAAGTGGACTTCATAAAAGCCAAATAGACTTTTTTCTACTTAGGAATAATGAAACGATCTATATGTAAGGATTGTAAGGTGATACCCTATTGAGAGTTTAACCTCACAACATAGGTTAATGGTTATGGATATTCATATCAAAAGATGGAGTAAAAGAACCGAACTTAATACACATCCAAAAACTAAGTGGTGGAACTTAAAAGGAGAGAAAATAACCTCATTCAAAAATAAGTTGCTGGTAGAAGGAAATTGGAATTATGAAGCAGTAAATACCATGTGGACTAATATGGTGAGTCCATTAAGAAAGTGGCAAAAGATGTCTTAGGAGTATCTAAAGGTAAAAGGCTATTAACAAAGGAAACATGGTGGTGGAATGAAACAAAGGCAAAAAGCTATTAAAGAAAAAGCGAATGCATTTTAAAGCATGGCGTAAGATTAGAAATAATGAAAACTATGAACAATATAAGAATGCTAAAAACGTTGCTAAGAGAATAGTAAGTGAGGCTAAACTTAAAGCATATGATGAGCTCTATAATAGGACTAAAGAACAAGAGAAGGTGAGAAAGATGTGTTTAAACTTGCAAAGGTAAGAGAACGTAAGAGTAAGGACTTAGAGCATGTTAGGTGCATTAGAAGCGATGATCAAAGGGTATTACCAAAGACGCAATGAGATCAAACAAAGGTGGGAAATCTACTTCCAAAATTGCTAAATGACAATGGCCTCGAGAATAGAGGAATTGAAAATACTATAAATCTAAATAACACTTGGATATTATAGATATGAACGTAGGATTAAAATGCTCAAGTAAAGAGGCCTCAGAAAGATGAAATCGGGGAAAGGCCATGGGGCACGATGGTATACCAATAGAGGTTTGGAAGCATATGGGAGATATTGGGGTAGTTTGGTTGACCAAGTTGTTTAACAAGATTATAAAATCAAAGAAAATGCGATGAGTGGAGGAAAAGCTCTATCAGACCAATCTATAAGAATAAAGGAGACATTCAGAGTCGCACTAATTATCGAGGATCAAACTTATGAGCCACACCATGAAACTTTTTGAAAGAGTCATTGAGAAGAAGAGTACGACATGAAACAAGTGTATCTAGAATCGCTTGGTTTCATGCCCTGGAGGTCTACCATGGAAGCTATTTTCTTACTAAGACAATTAGTAGAGAAATATAGGGAGAGGAGAAAAAGACCTACACATGGTCTTTATCGACTTAGAAGGCTTATGATAGAGTCCCTGTAGAGTTAATATGGAGGGTGTTAGGTGTTAAAGGGGTTTCTCGGGGGTATATAGACATAATTAAAGATATGTATGAGGGAGCAAGAATAAATGTTAAGACCACTAGTGGCGTGGTAGTGATTTTCCCGTCACCGTTGTCGGATTGCACCAAGGATCGGCATTAAGTCCATACCTTTTCACATTAGTTATGGATGAGTTAACAAAACATCTCGCATGAGGAGATTCCCTGGTGCATGCTATTTGGGGACGATATAGTCCTACTTGATGAGACAAGGGAGGGTGTCAACATAAAGCTGTAGGCCATGGAGAGAAGCAAAGAGAATCGAAAAGGATTTAAAATTAAATTTAACTAAGACAGAATATATGGAATGTAATTTTAGCAAGGAGAGTAGGAGTGGAGCACCACCAAGATTGATAACCAAGAGGTCCCCATGAGAGACCACTTCCGATACTTAGGATCATTGATCCATGAGAGTGGAGAGATTGAGAGGGAGGTTACCCGAGAATCCAAGCGGGTTGGAACAAATGGAGATGTGCATCTGGGGTTTTATGTGATCGGCGGGTGCCACTCAAACTAAAGGGAAAATTCTATGGGATGGCTATAAGGCCTAGGCCATGCTCTATGGATCGAGTGTTGGGCGATTAAGGAACATCATACTCATAGGGTGAGTGTTGCGTAAATGAGGATGTTGAGATGGATGAGTGGTAAGACAAGAAAGGATAGAATTAGAAATGAAAATATTAGAAGAAATTTAGGGATAGCACCAATAGGTAACAAGATGAGGGAGATTAGACTTAGATGGTTTGGACATGTGCAAAGGAGGCCAACAACGGCACCAGTTAGAAGGAGTGAGGCAATACAAGTTGAAGGTTCTAAAAGGGCAAGGGGAAGGCCCAAAAGAACGTGGATAGAAGTGGTGAGGAAAGATTTAAAAACTTTGGGACTAAATGAAGCCATAGTATTTAATAGAGTGGAATGGAGGAATAAGATTCATGTGGCCGACCCCTAATTGGGATAAGGTCTTGATGATGATGATGATGAACTTTCCCACCTTTGTTTGGTCTCGTCAGCTTTGACTAGTACCCTCTGATCATCACTTCTAATGCACTTAACTCAGTCTAAGTCCTTACCCTTCTATTGTCTACCTTTTGCAAGTTTAAACATATCTTTCTCACCTTTTCTTGATCCTAGTCTATTATAAAGATCATCATTTGCCTTGAGTTTAGCCTCATTTACTATTCTTCTAGCAACCTTTTTAGCATTCTTATAATGTTCATAGTTTTCATTATTTCTAGTTTTCTGCCATGCTTTAAAACACGCCAGTTTTTCTTAATAACTTTTTACACAGTTTCACTCCACCAAGTTTCCTTTATTAATTGCCTTTGACCTTTAAATACTCATAGGACATCTTTTGCCATTTTCTTAATGGACTCGGCCATATTAATCCACATGGTGTTTACTTCTGTTATATTGTTCCACCTTTCTTCTACCATCAACTTATTTGTGAGTGCGGTTATTTTATCCCCTTTTAAGTTCTACCACCTATGTAATCATAGGTGCAACGACCACCCAGGTGCAAGGGTGTGACTTGCGTCTAGAAATATAAAGATATTTCTAAAACATAAAGTATTTTAAATTTTTAAAAAAGAAAAAAGTGAAAACAAATCCCAAAAAATACAAAAAAATCCAAAAAAATTAAGAAAACAGAGAAATATAAAGATATGAATAGATACTTATCAACTGAGTGAAATGGAATTCTTAAGTAATAGATTAACATATGAAGTGTCAACAACGACCTAAGGTTAAATCAAACAATCATACACAAAGAAGTAAGTTCAAAAACATACAAATACAATGATAGTTGTAATACTGGTCTCCATAGTCCCTGCTACACCCTCAATCCACTGTGGCCTCGTCATCATTGCCATCATCTTCCTGTAAATCTAGGAACAATAAACAATCAAACAATGATTACATAAATGAAGTAAAGCAAATGTTAGAGTTAATTACTAAGACTTAAGAGTCATCTTCCTGCACCTCTTCCTCATCAGGAAGATCAAGATCTTCATTAGAATCATCTCCTTGAGAGATGTGGACATCCTCCTCCTTAGTCTCCTCATAGTCCTGCTCTTCTCCAACATCCTCATCTAATTCTTGATGAGCTTGAGATTGAGAAATGCATCTCCTCCTCTACCCCCTCCCTCGCCTCTGGTATTGCCTTGTAGATGGAGCATCACATTTACTTAATCCTTCAGAGAGCTCAACATCTAACCAGGTGAGGTCATCATCTGGATGCACTAGATCATCTTCAGCATCTTCTTGAACAATCCACTCATCACTTTCATTGAGCTCTCACAGTGGAATAGGATCTATATACGTTTGCATTTTCAAATAATCCTCATGTCAACGATGAAGGTGCTGATCGTATTGAACATATACTAGATCGTTCAATGTCTTAGTGTGCAGCCTATTCCTCTTCTTAGAGTGAATCTAAAAAGAAAAAATACTTATAATTTAGAATATAATGAATGTATACTAAATTACTAATAATTAATAAGTACTAAATCTTAATATCTAAGTAGCTTATGTTCTCAAAGACACTCCAATTACATTTGAAAGGAGATGCACTGTATATCTAGGAGAGGACCTTAATAGCAAATGTTTGAAGATGTGAGGCTTCAGCCCCAAAAGTTAATCTACTGCTCATCTACAAAAGTTGAAGAAAATTAAGTTAGAAAAATAAACAAAATTAGAATATTATAAAATAAAATTTAGAAATTAAAACTTAAAACATAGAATAGCATAAAATACTTACAAGGGACTTGGGTTTTTCTCTTGTGTATTGCTAGATCATTGCCAAACAAGCCTCTAACATGTCTGTAAATGGATATATGATCTACCACTATGTCAGCCTTTTCTCTATCATATAACCTATTGATGGCATGCATTAGACCATTCTTGATTCTATTGTTGCACTCAATTTTAATGTTATGGTCGTAGTAGATGGGTTGAGGTAATATCCTGCTGCATACAAAGGCTGGTGAAGCTGAGAACTCCATCTACTGTTTATGATTCCCGAATATGAGTGGCCTGACGCTCATCCCCTGTTAGATATGCTTGAATCTTTTCTTTGGCCTTGGCTATAGCCTCAAAGATGTATTCCATCGCCGTCTTATCCTCACCGTCCACCACCCTCAAAACCTCTACAAGTAGAGCCATGATCTTCAAACAAAAGAGGACGTGGTTCCAGAAGTTGGTACGCCACACAATTCTTTTAGCCCTTTTACCTTCAGGCCTTTTTGGCCATTTACTGTTTATCCACTTCGAACAGTAGAATGTTTCCTTCAACTCTGTCTTCAAGTTGTTAATGCTTTCTTAGCTCAAGAAGTTGGTGGTGAAGTGCATTAATACAGGTCTGACCAAATCTTTTTTCTTTGTAAATCTTCTCATATGATGAAGGACATGTGTGTGGCCATATATAAAAACTGTCATCACCCTAGCTACTACCACAATTTTCTCCACAATTGGCAATTTGCTGTCCTCTAACATCAAATCTATGCCATGAGCCGCACAAGGGGTTTAGTACAAATGTGACCTCCTCACCATCAACTTCCTTCTCGCAACCACGTAGTTAGAGGTATTGTCAGTTATGACTTAAAATATAAGAAAAGGTAAAATTATATAAGGTGAACTTTCATCATAAGCAAGTTAAAATACTTAATAGGTTATAGATATAAAACTAAATAATTACCTGAAATACATTGTTCTCCCCAACTTCATCAATCACCTTCTCTAGCATGTCGAGTATTAAGTTTGCACTCTTGACATGCGCAGATCCATCAATAGATTTCAAAAAAACTATCCCAGTTGGACAATTCACCAGAAAGTTGAGACAGGTGCAACCCTTGCCGTTGGTTCACCAATCCGACATAATAGAACACCTATACCATAAAACATAAATAAAATTTCTTGTAGGTCATTCAGTCACTTTGGCGTTACCTTGAGAGGAATATATAAGGTTGTAGAAAGGACACTGAACGCATACCTAATCCAATCGGCTTTACGCTATTCTATATATTCTTTTGTCTTCTCTACTTGCTTCTGAAGAAGACTCACCCTCAACTAGTGATACGAGGTTACCTTGAAGCCTTAGTCACATAATATTATAAGATTGTAAGAATACGTAAAAGGCTAAAACAAGTATTAAACTATTAATTATTTAAAGTATAAGATACATACCTGGACCATGTTACGCAACTGCCTCTAAAATGATCTGAAAGGAACGACAGCAAGCAGCATTGAATGCAATGCTATTTTCATAGAACAAGAGGAGATGTAATGGCATGCTCGTCCTAAACTCTTTATAAGTTCTGTTCATTGTTATTTGCTGCATGGGTGCCTTTCCCTTACCCTAGGCCTGAGGGTTAGGAGCAAAAAGATAGTCAATAGGCGCCTTTGTTGTTTGTTGCGTGGTTGTCTTTCCCTTTTGCTTCTTGCTTCCAATGAAAATACCACCAGTCCTAGTACTATCAATCTCCTCCACCTTGTCATCATCATCATCGGGCAAGCCAAATAAATTCTCTGGCCTCTCCATCTCCTTTATTATTCTCTCTCTATTCTCTTTCTTCTTCTTTGATTTATTCATATAATCTAATATCTTCTTAGATATGTTAGAAGTGAAAAGAGAGCATTTTTTTGCATTTCTGTGATCACTTGTCAAATATTGTTTCAATCTAAATATTTCACCACCATACCTATTCCCACAAAGCTTGCACCAAACTAAATTTTTGTTAGTTGGATCCCTTGCCTCTCCATATTCTCATCCCGGATCCGTTGATTTTGATGATGCGTTGTTGGAATACATATTATAGTCTATGTCTTGTGGAATGGAAGCTTAAGTTGAATCCTGTAAACAAAGTTAACAAACATAAGAAATTAACAAAGTAAAAAACAGTTAAAAAAACATAGATAATACGAAAAATATGTTGTGGATTTATCACCTTTAGCATTAGAGTGGAAACAATACACATTTGTTTCTTTTGTCATATAGTAATGTAAGAAATAGACTATACTTCATAAATTTTAGAAGAAAATAACAAAAACAAACCAAAATAAGAAAAGAAACATACAAATTATGAAAAGGATGATGTGGAATTGTCATTTTTTAACATGAGAATGATTTTTTACTATTACTACTGAAATTAACAAAAAACTGCAGTGTATTTCATGAATTTTACAAGAAAGTAACAAAAAAAAAAAAAAAATTCCAATTATAAAAGGATGATGTGGAATTGTCATTTTTTAGTATTAGATTGATTTTTTTAGCATTAGTATTGGAATTAACAAATAAATAGTGATGTATTTCATATTTTTTACAAAAAAGTAGTAAATAAAACATGTAAAATATGAAAAAATTGATATAGGATTGTCGATTTTAGTATTATAATGGAAACATTTACAAATTTATTACAAAAATGAACACAAACATCAAAAACCCAACTGTATATTGTGTTTTGCGGTTTTCACTGAAAAGTAATGAAAAAAAAAGAAAAAAAGGTAAAGAGAAAAACATGAAACAATACCATGGAAATGTCGATTTTAGACAAAAAAATTGGAGGGAAAAAAAATACTAATATATATATATATATATATATATCACAATTTTCGATAAAACATATAGGAAACTGAAAAAATAGTAAATACTACATTACATCTATGTAAAGAAATGGAGTTTTTGTTTTTGGCATTAGACTGTAGATATGTTGACATTTAAGACAAAAATCAAGCATTGAACATTAAAAATGAAAAAATAGCATTGCTTTTATTGATTTTTTCAGAAAACAAATAATAGATAAATACCCAATGAAAATCTGTAATTGCTTAACTTTAATCACTTTAAGAAAACTTCAACCGCCACTGGAAGATGAGGATGGTTGCCAGAAGAAGAAAGGAAGTCTGTGAAAAGAAAGAAGAAGAAGAAAGGGAAAAATAAGGGTTTTATATCACTTACGGTGCACCTGATGTTGGGGGCGCAGAAAGCGCGAGGAGAAAAAAGTTGCCTGTCTTGTTGCACTGCGCCTTAAAACCACTGCACTTGACCTTAGTCGAGTCGCAAGGCTGCGCCTTTTTGTGCCTAGTTACTAGTCGCACTTGCGACTACATAGTCCACCACTTAGTTTTTGGACACCTATTAAGTTCATATTTTTGTCTTCCGTCTATTAATGTAGATATTCATAACCATTAACCTATATTGTAAGGTTAAACTCTCATCGAGTATCACCTTACAATCCTTACATATTGATCTCTTAGTATTCCTAAGTAAAAGAAAGTCTATTTGGCTTTTATGGAGTCCACTTTTACAGGTTATTAAATATTCATCTTTCTTCTTAAAGAACGTGTTTGCAAGGGCCAGGTTATATGCTAAAGCAAAATCGAGGATAGCTTGCCCATCTCATTTCATTCTCCGATACCATACCCTCCATGTACTATATCATATCCTTCCTTTTCTTTTCCTAAATGGCCATTTAAGTTTGCTCCTATAAATATCTCCTCTATGTTGGGAATTTCATACATGACTCCCTCCATATCTTCTCAAAACTATCTCTTGATTATATCTTCTAACCCTACTTGTAGTGCGTATGCATTTATAATATTTATGATTTGCTCTCATAGAACAAATTTTATTATTATAATTCTATCACTAGTTCTTTTAGTGTCCACAACTTTATCCTTTAATTTTTTTTATCCACCAATATTCGTACTCCATTTCTGTTATTATCCTTTCCTACGTACCGGAGCTTATACCCATCGATTTCTCTAGTTAAAGTCCCTTTCCACTTAATTTCTTAGATACAAGTGATGTTGACTCTCTTACGTTTCATTATATTTACTAATTCTAAACTCTTACCTGTCAATGTCCATATATTCTATGTGGCGATATGAATCTCATGCTCTTGATATAGCCTATTTATTCACGTACTTCTTGACTCCCATGACATGAACTTATGCCTACTTTTCACTACATTTGGGTTTTGATGCAGCGCGTTGCTTCTGAGGGGATGCTCTAGCAACCCTTGCCCATTCTCCCACTATACTCGGGATTTGATGTAGCACGTTGCTTCAGGGGAAATGCCTAGCAACCCTTGCCCATTATTCACTGCACCAGGGACGCGATGCAGTGTGTAGCTTACAAGTGACACCCTAACTTGAGGGAATGTCAGTGATCAATTCATGTTATGTTAGGGTTGCCATACTATGAAGAAGCTGAAGATGATTTTCATTATCTTCGCTCTATACTTACAAACTAATATACATATGCATATTCATTTGCAACTAAGAAGAGAAAGTAACAAAATCATCTTCAACTTCTTCAAAAGGGTTTTACTTGTCGGCTGGCACCTGACGCAGAACCCTCTCTCATAAATGGAATTTCTAATTTGTTTTATGAGATTTCTAAAAGTTCTTGAATTTTCAGATAAGAAGCTCCGATTTCTAACATTCTTTAATCAATTTAGAAGACTATTTTCATTTGCCTTGAGTCAAATTTGGTAGAGTTTGGTGCCATATGACCGTGTTTACTAGGACATGTAGATCCTATGGAGGCTGACTTAACAATTTCAACAATGATATATTGTCAAAACTAGCAAGAATAGTTTCAAACTTAATCTGCATGAGTTAATCTTTTGGAATGAGTCACATCGAACCCAAATGAGGAAATAATGCAAGGATTACAAATCCAATGGCCAATTTCAATCTAGAAGAGGAAGATATGTTGATGCACCCAACATGTTTAATGCTACTCTTGCATCAAATGTGTACTGCATGGTTGATCAAGACTATGGCAATGTTCTTACTTTTGGCAAGTACCTATAGGATGATGATTCGCTAAGTTGTGCCTTGTCTGATGGAGGTAGTGTGAGTGACAATTACTGAAATCAAGACAGTGGAGTTGACCTATCATTGATGAAAATCTCAAGGAGTACACTTGAGATGATACACTTTGTGAAGATCAGGATGTATAACTCAATTTATCATTTTAGGAATGATAAGATAGTGTGCGACACTACACCAAGTTAGTGTTGTGTTGCCCATCTTTGCATCATGGGCTCGACTTGGTTGATCGGACCCGTCCATCTAATTTCTCCTACTCTGGATATCTTGTAGCCAAAACATCAAAGTGAATGAATGATTATGACTTTTGGAAACCATACTTCTTACCAATTTATTATGGGCCATTAATTACACAATGCATCTAACCATTCATATCTTGTCATCAAAAGCACAGTTTTTTAGATTCCAAGATCATTCAATCCTCACTGTTTTTTAGGCACTAGTCATCCAAAGTTAGAATATTTAGATGGATGAGTCTGATAAACCATAGGTGGATCCATCATGCAAAAGTGGATGACACTACAGTAACTTGGTGTAGTGTCACTTACTATCCTATCATTGCTCTTCTCTTTTTACGAAATGAGCCAATGCCTACTGTTTGCCTTTTTAGAAGATCTGCATCAAAGTAAATCCTTCTCTTTGAATAAAGGTTCATTCATGGAGTGATTAATTTGGCTGGATACTCTCTGAAGTATGCGTTTGATGGGGGAAAGGCACGTGAGAATGATAGATGCTTCAATCGAATTCAATTTCAAAAGAATTTGGATACAGAGTTGCAATTACAATCAGAAAGAAAAAATGCAGAACTATGTGGTTCTGTTCTGTATACGTTTTTCTACTATTACAATTCTCTAGCTTTCGAGGAGCTAGAACCTCCACTTCATTCCTTCCATCCGTAACTGCCTTTTGAAATCTCCAACTAAAGTAACTGCCTCTATAGATTCTAAACAGATATAACTGTATGTTGTTTATTTTTTTCCCTTCTTCTTGTATAATATTTGCGAAATCTACCTTCCTTATGTTTAGTTGATGTAATAATACTCCCCCCCCCCTAACAATGCCACCTTGTCCTCAAGGTGGAAGTCAGGGAATTGCCTGTGAATGTCTTCCAATGGCTCCCACGTGCTATCATGGTTTGGAAGATTTTCCCATTGGATGAGTACTTCGAATTGTCCATTAGGAGACTGCCTAATATCTTTGATGGCTGCTGGGTATGCATTCACTTCTAGCTCCTCAGTTAAGGCCTGTGGTATGGGTTGAGGCTTTAGAGTGGGTTCAGAAGTTGGCTTGAGCTGAGATACATGAAAAACAGGATGTAATTTGGCCTGTGGTGGTAGCTCCAGTTTATAAGCTACTTGTCCAATCTTTTCTAAAATAGTATAAGGGCTGTAATAGCGGGGACGTAATTTCTCATTGAACTTTGTTGAGAGTGATTTAAAATGATAAGGTTGGAGTTTCAAATAGACATAGTCCCCTAGTTTGAAAGTGAGAGGACGACAGTGTGTATCTGCCTGTCTTTTCATCTTCAATTGAGTTGTCTCTAAATTGTTCTTGAGTTCACTTAAAATGGAATCACGGTTAGCCATTTGTTGGTTAACTTCCTCCACCAATGACTCTCCCCCTATAAAAGTCAGCAACTTGGGTGGTTCTCTTCCATATAGAGCCTGGAAAGGTGTCATTCCTGCTGAATGTTGGTAAGTAGTATTGTACCAATATTCTGCCCAATAGATCCACTTGGGCCAGGACTTTGGTTTGTTATCAATGAAATATTGTAAATATGTTTCCAAGCATCTATTTACCACTTCTGTTTGCCTGTCCGTTTGAGGATGGTATGAAGAACTCATCTTGAGGGCGGTTCCTCCTTGCTTAAATAGTTCAGTCCAGAATTGGCTGATGAAGACCCTATCTTTGTCGGATACAATAGATTGAGGATAACCATGCAGTCTAACAACTTCTTTGTTAAAGATGTTGGCTACTTCTTTGGTTGTGTAAGGGTGGCTGAGGATAATGAAATAGCTGTACTTAAGTTAATCGATCAACAACTACTAACACCGTGTCATAACCATGTGCTCTAGGTAACCCACTGATGAAATCCATGGACGACTCACTCCAAACTTTCTTGGGAATGGGAAGAGGCTGAAGAGAACCTGCTGATTTATTAGCTATGTATTTGTTTCTTTGGTAGACATCACAAGTGGATATGAATTTCTGAATATCCTGTCGCATTCCCTCCCAATGAAGCACCCGAGATATGTGTTTATAAGTGTGTGTGATTCCTGAATGCCCTCCTCCTGGTGTGGAATGGAATTCCTGTAATAAGGTTGGAATGCGAGGGGAAGCCATTGAAATAACTAGTTTTCCATGAAATAGTAAAAGACCTTGTTTGAAGGTATAACCTTATTGACTATTTGGATTCACCAATAGGTCTTGAATAATACAACGAATGTGAGGATCTGCTTGTAGTTCAGTTGGTAATGAATCCAAATCGTCACATCGAACCACTGAGAGAGCAAGGTGATGTAATAGAAAGTCACCATCTTTTATGGGTTGTGAACCACCAGTTGTATGATCATCTTCCCTGCTTGTATTGTTATTACTCTTGATGGTGGAATACTCCTGACACCTAGACAATGCATCTGCCACTCTATTATCAGATCTTGGCTTATACTAAATGATGAAGTCGTATCCAATGAGTTTGGTTAACCATTTTTGTTGCTCTTCATTCAGTATATGCTGTTCCATGAAGAACTTGAGACTTTTCTGATCCATATGAATGATGAACCTCCTTCCCAGGAGATAATGTCTCCATTTCTGTACAGCAAGAACGATTGCCATTAGTTCCCTTTCATAGACTGATTTTGATTGTGATCCAAGAGAGAGGGCTTGGCTGAAGAAAGCAATTGGTCTACCCTCTTGCATGAGGACAGCACCAATGCCTTTTCTCGATGCATCTGTGTCCAACACAAATGTTCTCGAAAAATCTGGTATGGCTAATACAGGAACAGTCGTCATGACTTTTTTCAAGGTCTCAAACGCCTCTTGACCTTCTTTAGTCCACTTGAATCCGTCTTTCTTGAGTAGTTTGGTTAAGGGAGAAGCAATGACTCCATAACTTCTGACAAACCTTCTGTAATAACCGGTGAGACCCAAAAATCCCCGAAGGGCCTTGGCATCTTTAGGAGTAGGCCATGATAGCATACATTCTATTTTAGAATTATCAGCTTCTACCCCTTTTTCAGATATAATATGTCCCAAGTACTCCAAAGAGGGTTGTGCAAAGGAGCATTTCTTTTTGTTGGCAATAAGCCGGTGTTCTTCAAGCAGTTTTAGGACAATGGTAATATGCTCTAAGTGAAGAGAAAGGTTACTACTATAGACTAAAATGTCATCAAAGAAGACAATGACAAACTTGTGGCGATGGGGTTGGAATACCTCATTCATGAGCACCTGAAAGGTGACTGGTGCATTGGTTAGCCCAAAAGGCATAACCAGAAATTCATAATGTCCTTCATGAGTCCGAAAGGCAGTTTTGGTGATGTCCTCCTCCTTGATTTGTATTTGATAATAGCCAGATTTCAAGGGAGGGCTCCACCTAATTCGTCCAGCAGTTCATCAATTGTGGGAATTGGAAATTTATCAGGTACTGTCACCTTATTTAGAGTTCTATAATCCACACAAAATTTGCAACCCCCATCCTTCTTGACCAATAGCACAAGACTCGAAAAAGCGCTTTTACTGGGTCGAATGATGCATGATTTCAGCAGTTCCTTTTTGATCTTTTCAATTTCATCTTACTGTGCATGCGGATATCTATATAGCCTACTATGAGGAGGTTGAGTTCCTTCGACCAGCCTAACGACATGATCATGAGAACGAGCAACTGGCAGTCCCAGAGGCTGATCAAATATACGTGAAAACTGCTGTAAGGGAGAGTCGATGGCTACTCAGCCCTCCCCCTGAGGCTGGCATTTGCTCGCTTCCATGCCCTTATATTCAATCATACAACCAAACGCTGCCCTCGGAATGACTCAAAGAATCGATTTAAAAGATGTTAAAGAATAAGATAGAGTCGGATCCCCCTTCAGGATGATATGACGATTGTCTATTTTGAAGTGCATGGTCAGATCACGGAAGTTTGCTGAGATATCTCCCAAAGTTCCCAGCCATTTTACCCTCAACACGATGTTTGCTCCCCCTAGATCAAAAGGGTGGAAATCTTGGATCACCATCACACCTGGTAGATGTAATCGTATCTCCCTGTAGATGCCTTCTCCTTTGATGTAGTGGCTGTCCCCAACTTGCACTCCAAATCTGCGCGACCTGTCTACTGCTAACGGTAGTTCCTTGACTAACTGGGTGGAGATGAAGTTGTGGGAAGCCTCATTGTCTATCAGCACTATCACCTCTTTTCCCTCGATCTTGCCCTTTAATTTCATTGTCCCATTGGATGTAAACCCCGAAATCGAGTTCAAAAATAATTCCAAATCTTGATTTTCTCCTTCCCGGGTTTTATCCATCTCTGCTGGAGGGAAAGAGAGGTTTTCCGTATCATCTTCATCGTCTCCGGCGAGTAGGACCACTTGCAATAGATGATTTTTACACCGGTGCCCTGGTTGATATTTTTCGTCACATCAGTAGCATAACCTTTGTGATCGCCAGTGTTGCAGCTCGGCATCGGTGAGTCTCCTTATGTTTTCCTTTTCTATGGCTGGTTGTTCGACGGTCAGCCTTTCCTGATCGTTTTCTGGTCGAAAAAACCTTGCTCGATCAGTGCTGGGGAAGACGACTTGCAAATTATGGAAATGCCCTTGCGAACCCCCTTATGTTGAGACATTCTTTGAATGGGCCTGGCTGGGCCCCGAGGTTCTTGGCCCAACCTCGTATCTTCTTGGCCTGGGCTTTATCTGGTCTAAGCCCCTGTTCTTCTCTTCGATTTTGTGGGCTAACTCCATGAGCCCAAATAAAGAATCAGGCCTGAATAGCTTTACCTTGGCCTTGATCTCCTCCCGAAGCCCATTCAAGAAGGCCTCCTTCAGCAGATCGTCAGAGAGATCCCCCAAATGGCTGGAGATTAGCTCAAACGACTGAAGATACTCTGCTACGTTGCCGTTCTGCTTCAATGCCAGGAGGGCTTCATAGTCGTTGTTTGCTTGGGACGATCGGAAATGGCACAGAAGGGCTGATCGGAAAGATCCCCACGACTAGAAAGGAGCTCGGTTTTCTGACCACAAGAACCAATGGAGGGCATCTCCCACTAAACACACAGAGGCTGTTGGAATCTTCTCCCCATCAGTGATTTCGTTCACCTGGAAATAACGATTTGCTCGGCAAAGCCACTCGTAGGGTTCGTGGCCGTCGAACACTGGTAAATCCAGTCTTCGACATTGCCATTCTTGATGGTGATGGTTTCCTGAAGGAAATGGACTTTGTTTGGGGTTGTCAGAGGGTTCCCCCATTTCTTGACTCTGATGAACACTTTGACCTTCATTCGGCGACTCCCAATTCTTGATCCACTCTCTAATCTCTACTAGGTACTCCCCAAGAGCACTTACATTAGTCTGTAACCTTCCTAGATGCTCCCTTACATCTCCTATCTACCCCTAGACTTCTTCTATCTCCTTCTCCATGCTCTCTTTTATTTCCATCCTAGTTCTAACCATTCCCTGGTTTCGAACCAGCTCTGATACCACTGATAGATGCTTCAATCGAATTCAATTTCAAAAGACTTTGGATACAGAGTTGCAATTACAATCAGAAAGAAAAAATGCAGAACTATGTGGTTCTATTCTCTATACGTTTTTCTACTATTACAATTCTCTAGCTTTCGAGGAGCTAGAACCTCCACTTCATTCCTTCCAAAAAACCCCCCTTCTTCTGTTCTCTCCTTCCTCTTATGTCCTGCCTCCCTCTTCCATCCGTAACTGCCTTTTGAAATTTCCAACTAAAGTAATTGCCTCCGTAGATTGTAAATAGATATAACTGTATGTTGTTTATTTTTTTCCCTTCTTCTTGTAGAATATTTGCCAAATCTACCTTCCTTATGTTCAGTTGATGTAACAGAGAACAACAATGTCAAGCATCATGAAAGACCTTTTGAATCCAAGGGCAAATTGTTACAAGTCGTAGAGAAATGATGTCGACATTCAAGCACACAAAGAAAGGCCAAGAAGAAACCTTATTTTAAAACTCTAGGTTCCATCTTTTCTATAATCTCTGTGTGACCATGGTGGGTCCCATTTAATTTGCTTGAGCAATCACGGGGCAGCATTGAGTCCATACCTTTTTACATTGGTTATGGATGAGTTAACCAAAC
The DNA here is from genome assembly GCA_035236585.1 of Warburgia ugandensis. Classification (NCBI taxonomy): domain Eukaryota; kingdom Viridiplantae; phylum Streptophyta; class Magnoliopsida; order Canellales; family Canellaceae; genus Warburgia; species Warburgia ugandensis. The sequence continues at coordinate 71,666,134 of CP141129.1, read as the reverse complement.
ATTTGCATGAGGAGATTCCATGGTGCATGCTATTTGCAAATGATATAGTCTTAATTGATGAGATAAGAGAAGGCATAAACACAAAACTAGAGTTATGGAGAGAAGCATTAGAATCTAAAGGATTTAAAATTAGTCGAACTAAGACAGAATATATGGAATGCAATTTTAGCAAGGAGAGTAGGAGTGGAACATCAGTTAGGATTGATGACCAAGAAGTCCCAGTAAAAGACTAGTTTAAGTACTTAGGATCAGTGATTCATGAGAGTAAAGAGATTGAGAGGGAGGTTACCTAGAGAATTCAAGCAGGGTGGAACAAATGGAAATGTGCATCTAGAGTTGTTTGACCAGCGCGTGCCACTCAAACTAAAGGGAAAATTCTATAGGATGGCCATAAGGCCAGCCATGCTCTATGGATCAGAGTGGAACTTCATGTTCATAGGATGAGCATTGCAGAAATGAGGATGTTGAGATGGATGAGTGGCAAGACAAGAAAGGATAGAATTAGGAATGAAAACATTAGAGAAAACTTAGGGGTAGCATAAATAGGTAACAAGATGAAGGAGATTAGACTTAGATGGTCTGGACATGTCCAAAGGAGACTCAAAACGGCACCATTTAGATGGAGTGAGACAATGCAAGTAGAAGGTTCTAAAAGGGCAAGGGGAAGGCCCAAAAGAGCGTGGATAGAAGTGGCAAGAAAAGATTTAACTACTTTGAGACTAAATAAAGCCATGGTACTTAACAGAGGGGAATAGAGGAACAAGATTCATATGGCTGACCCGTAGTTGGGATAAGGTCTTGATGATGATGAACCAGGGGGCAGCAAGTTATAATTTTCCAGCTTTGTACTTTTGTTTCCATTTGTTAGAATTTTCTCTTTAATGTCCTTGGTTTTTTAGGATTTAGAAATTTATAGTGATAGAATTACTTGTTGCTCAAAGTCCTGTTGGAATTACAGATATAGGAATCAATCCCTTAAATATATGGACATGTATGGTTTTCATGGCCTTCAGTTACTGAATGAATTGAAGTTTTCTGAGAAGCTTTTCGCTCTCTTTGAGCTGCGTCTGTCTCTGTGTTTGCAAGAGTGCAACTCTCTTTTTCGTTTCCAGTGCAGTGTTCAGGAAAAAGCCTTGACAGTTCTAGGTGTGCCATTTAGCTTGCTGCCAAGTCTGTCAGCTCCACCACCTGATAGTTCTCTCTTTATTTTGCTCACTTTTACTTTAGTGCATCATAAAAGAATTCTTTTTCGCTTTAGTTTGATTTCTGAATTCCTGTTCCTCTTAGGATTAATATTGGAGATCATTTTCTGTGATTGCAAGTTTGAAGTTCATATGTCGTTGATTTTTTAGTTTGTTTTTTGTGATTGACAACCTTTGACATTAATTTTAGAGTAAACCACTGTGGGTATTTGAAATATTTTTTCAATTTTTACTTTTGAGCCCAAATCTCAACTGGGTTTATCTCATATTAGAGTTTGAAATTTTAATTTGAATTTTGTTCCCTAAACTCCTTTCTTATACCAGAAATTTCTAATTTTTTGGAAAACTCTAATTTTTTAAGATTATGTTCAAATATTCTGCACCACTAAGCAAGCATTGCATAGTCCTGAGAAGATTTATATTTTATGAAATTCAAGGGTAGATATTTGTTCCTGACTGGAATAGAAGACATTGTTGGCCTCTATCGTTGTCTTGAGGGGTCTTTTATCATGTTGTATGGCAAGGCTTGAAGTTGCAGTTTAGTTTTAGTTAAACAAGACTTTCTTGATTGGTTTTTAGATGATTTGGACTTTGTTTATTGCTACCGTTTTCTGACAATGGGAACTGCCAATATCGCCACATCTGATGGTCCTTCCGATTGTATCAAGTGGTAAGGTTCTTGTGGGGGATCCAGAATATTGCACGAGTAGGATATCATGGTTTTGTGATGAAATCATGTACATTTGCCATCAGTTGCATCCTATGCCTTAGGTTGGATATTGCTTGCAAGGTAGTCTAGGCTACAATAGACTACCTGGTCAGATGTTGGGTGTTGATCAGTATGGCATCTGTCACGTAATAAAGCTTTGTGAAAACTGACTGTATGGCGGATTTTACATACTGCATATATTTTCAAATATAATTGATCAAATGACTCTGGGAAGACATTAGGAAGATGTTCAGCCATATTGAAGAAGAGTCCTTGCCACTCTAAGAACACCCAAGAATGCTTAGAGATTTGGCCAAGAGTGCAACTCCCTTTTTATCTCAACCAAGATTATATGGCCCACATGGTTAGGCTCATTGTCACTTATTGGGGATAATTTATGCCATTCCTTTGCTTTTATTCTGGCTTTAGTCCACTGAAGTGAGTAGGTTTAATACTTTCCACTTTAGTTATATTTAAGTTTATTATGCAGGCCTTAGATTAGTTGAAATAAAGGTCTGACATTGGGATTTTACTTGTAGCCCTAAGCTGCACTGTAGAGGGCTTTTATTTCCTGTAGAGAGGCAGTTTTTGACTGAATATTGTAAAATTTGGGAACCTTATGTTGCTTTTTGAATCCCAGCTTGTGTGAGAACCTTTTGTCTAGGTCTTTGCTTGTTTTCTCTTTGGCAGTGATAGTAATAAAGCATTGATCTTGACTTCATGATATCTCTCTTCTTTGGCTCGCACACTTTTGTAAGAAGAGATGTGGCAACAGTCTATGAATCATCTTAAGGATGGCTCCTGTTGTGGGATGAGAGGCTGCTACTTGACGTGTATTCTCAATAGCAAGTGTGGCTTAATGAGTGCCTCCTCTGCTAAAGATTCCTGGTTGATGAGCATGAGGAGATTACCAATAGTATCTTGACAATGATCACACTCACTAATAATATGGCTGGATGGAAGGAAGCATTGACTTGAGAAGACAGCCCACCAGTCAAGCACAATAAGAAGTGAGATTTGGATGGAAAAGCATTCATTTGTGGGAGTTAATTTAACCTTACTTGTGCAAGTATTTGGATAACTTGATGCCGTTCATGTGAGTCATGCCAATTTAGTAGGCAAAAGATAGAGCAAAAGGCAATCTTGGCCAAAGGGTATCCAACTTGTGGACTTCTGCTACAAGGGTACAATGGTCATCAGGCTAGCCTGTGCGGATGCATGCCTCAACCTCGAGTAAAATAGGGTGGATTAAATATATGGTATAATGGAAGCTTCTCTCTAATAAAACTGGCTTTGATTTTTTCATAGATGAAGCCACATTAAGAAGGCTTTATTCATTTTCATGAACTCTTTGTATGTAAAAATATCTGTCTGGAGAAGCATATCTCAATTAGTTCAGTGCTCAGCTCACAAAACCAAAAATCCAGAGTAATAGGATTGGAAACCATTGCTGACCCAAGAGCTTTACAAGATATAACACCCACCAAAATGTTTAGTCTAACTTAAGTAGTCAGCCTTTCACATGCGACTGAATTCAACACTTTGTACCTACCATAAAAAAGAAATGGACAGATTGTAGGGAAGCATTGTTACGGTATGAGATACAGAAGAACTTCCACACATACATAATAAATATTCCCTTAGGAAAACAGCAATATACTAATACAAACACAGCATGACCGAAAATAGTATCTGATTCACGTTTCAAAGGATATCGGGAAATGCTGATGAGCCAAATTGAAATGAATGTAGATCTAGATCATACAAAAGATCTGGATCAGATTTAAATATTCAGATACTATAGACCTACCCTGCATATGTGGGAGCTTTGCACACCAGGCTGCCCTTTGTTTTATACAATCCCTTCTAATGGTATTAATATAGATAATAATTCACATAATTTGTTTAAAATTAAGTTCTAGGGACAGCACCTTCCTTTATATTTTGCATGGCAAGCGATTTTCTCAACTTAATTAGATGAATGTCAGCTTAAGTTTTCTTAATACTTCCAGATCGAAGTCACATCAGATGTTACTTACTAAAGAAAAGAGGATAAAGTAAAGAGAAGGAAGAAAGAAAAAGGAAGAAAAGATAGCTAGTCGTGGAGGAGAGGGAGATTCCTTAGATGTGCGAGAAATTGGTTTTATGATTTGTGTGCAATTTTTTATATATTTATATTTATCTAAGTAATCTAAGTAATTAAAAGAAACGGAAGTAAATGGCTGCCCTCAAAAACATCTTAATCTCCTTTTGTGTGCATAAACATCAATTTGACAGAGATTTCCTGCTTTTAGTTATCATGCATCTCTGATTCAGGTTTAGGGGCAAGTCAGTGGGAGTGCTGATTCTTAATCATTAAACTCTGTATACTCCAAGTACTTTATTATTTTTGATGAAATCTCACAATGTTCTATAGGCAGAATCTTTTTTTGATTGTTGACAGTATAACTACAAAAAGTTTTCACTTGTTGACAACAGTATGCAAAGACCTAATGTTATTTTGTCACGTTGAGTAAAAATTGTATGGCCTATATGAGGTTGTGAAGCAGGGATAACTATAGTGTTGAAAATGGAACTTTCTGCCAGATTATACTCTCTGCCATCATGAGCTGTGAGTTTCTGACTCGATCACTGATTTTTGTTAGCCTCTAGTTTGGCCCTTTGCTCACTTCTATCTTTTGAATGAAGAAGCCCTTATTGAACCTAATTCAGTGATCTTCAATTTTGCAATCATTTTTGTCTGTTCTTATCTTTAAGATGCCACTTCATCTCTTATAGGTTAAAAGCTTGACAACTGATATTAACTTGATTCTTGAAGCCTTGCAACCCTCGACTGTTGTGGAAGTACAAGTAAGTTTTCTTTTGGTACCATTTTTTTTTTTTTGCAGTTTCTTTTTGCAACTTCTGTAAGTTACTTTACTCGTTCCTAGGGGGACAAGATGCGAAAACGTGGTGATTGGATGGTGTGGATAGCACCTCATGGTTCTGTCAGCTCAATGAGTTCTAACCAGAATATCCTGCTCGATAACATGAAAAACCTTCAGCTGGACAGAGAATCTGGAGCAGAACCAATGGCAGACAAGTTGAAGTCCAGCCATGTGCTTCCTAACACCGACACGGTCAGTGCGTATGTTGAGCCCACGAAGGAAAACACGCCCACAGAATAGCTTGAGAAACATCCAAATAGAGGGGGGTGCAGAGAGAATCATGGTTTAATGCTTACAGGTTGCGTATGCAATAACCCTTATATTCTTTTATGGTCTTCTAACATTTCATTCTTTTTCAGTGAAACAAAATAGGCATGGATAGTGGAAAATCCACGAAAACTATATCCATTTTAACCAACAAAAGACAAGTGATGATCGTAGGAGCTAACAATGCGATGTTTATGCCAATGTACAGTTTGTGTTTTTTTCTGTTTTTTTGACTCTTACTGGTGGCACATTGCTATTTTGTTTGACTGATGACGGGGAAAGAGCCAGTTTTGATCTGGGATTTGTACATTTGATTTATGCTAGCCATCTTTGCCTTCATGCTGTGATAATTCATCATTCTGATTAGGTGGCTGATGCTGTGAGACCAAAATGCTGAGTAGCTAGTCTCTGTTGTTGAGGTGTATTTGCTACTTACATAAGGACAACTGTTATTGTTTTCAAACCTTTTCAATCTATAAGGATCACCTTTTATTGTAAGATGAGTTCTCAAATTTGGTGTCTGAACTGTCTCGCCTGCTTATCAAATTTTGTGAGGACCTCTATCTATTGTTGGGTGGTTGTGGGGTAACCACGACAAACACATGTCCATTGGTTGTATGACACTGACTCACTACTGAACATTATTGCTGGGCATTACGATTCCGTCCATATAAGTGGATCGAGGACTACTGGGTTAGCTCTGTTTTGCTAGTTATCACCAATGCCAAGTCCTATGTGATAAATAGTTTCGATGCCTGCCCTGCCTCCTCAAGAATGCCTTGCTTCTACCTGCTGAAGTTGATGGAATGAGCTAGGAAAGTGGGTTTGAATGCTCAAAATTTATTCCGTGTACAGGGTAGGCTATTCTACTTAATTATGCTGTATTGCATTCACGTGAGCAGAATTTGAGGAACTGATACATTCCCCCTAGTTTTTAGCTTTTCTCTTTCAGGTGCACCTAGAATCATGACCTACTAGGTACCAAAATGATCTGCACAAAGGACTGCTAAATGGTTTATCATTTTTTTTCGTTTGGAAAATGATATTTCCACCCCTGAACCTCGCTTACTCCCTCCCCTTTCGGTGGTTTTGTGGGTATTTTAGTGGTTGCAAACTAAACAAAACCAAAATGTAAACTAAAAAACCCAAAGCCCCATTAAGGGGGCGTGAATACCATTTCCCTTTCTTTTTTCACCAATGTAAATGGTTTATCCTCATTAGGTTTGCTAAATGTTAAGGGATAGCTATAACTCCAGGTCAGCCTGAATTTCTGAAGATCCAAATTGTTTGTTGTGCAGGCCTTGGTTTAGATGGGTAGTGCTTCAAAATTCTCGAAATAGCAACTACTGTTTTTAATTGTAAAAAATACTGGAACTTTCGACCATCCATTTGACAAATAAAGAGTGGGTAGAATCTTCCAACCATGAGATTTCTATATGACGATTATGAAATTACATGGATGTTAAGATATTTGGGCCATAGCATTTAGTAAGGGGCTAGCTAGGAAGAACCGGGGGCCAAAATCTTCCCAACAACCACCATGAGAACAAGTAGGATGACAGTAATGGATGGCTGTTACAGCCTGCTGGTCATCCCTGTACCTCTGCCTCATCAGCATCCAACTTGCCCCGACTCACCTTGTCAAGTAACGTGGCATTAACACATTCATACAAGGAGAAACACATGACAATCAGTAGGAGATAGTACTTGTATTGCTCTCAGTAAATACTTGACTCCACCTGTATGACTTAACAGTCAATGGGGTGTCTACAATTTCTCTATCCATTTACCATGTCTGTATGGATGAGTTGGAAACTCAGATCCATAGCTAATATCCAAAATACCAAGTATTGAAGTATGTATATGTGGGCAGCTTAGAAAAGTCCATAAGCTGCCCATTCCAATTCATCCTTGGCTCGCGAGGACGTACTCAAGGATGAGAGTGATCTTGGCGAGTCGTTGTCTTGAAAAGGCGAGAGGGACTTGCGAGGAGACATAGACCAACGTGCGAGTGTTTGCAGATCGGAGATGGCAGTGTTGTAAGCTTCATCATTGTCATCAGACTTGATCACGTAGGTTCTCTTCCTCGAGCCTTTTCGACTTAGGGCTGGGATTGGAAAGCAGCCAGGAGACCGGACTATTTGAGGAGAGCTGCTTCCAGATGGCCGACGAAGCTGCCCCCGGATGTGCCTACGATCAGAGGGTGTGGGAGAGGTGAGTCGTTGCGAACGATTGGATGGTGAGGGTGAGGTGACGAAGAGGGTGTTGGCATCTGCAGGATAGTAGGAGACTCCAGCCGGTGGGGGGCTGATTGTGCGTGCTCGATTTGTTCCGCACTTGGTTTGTGCTTTGGGAATTCCTGGTTGAATCTCCCATTTGAATGGCACAGCTCCTGGTCTTTTGAAGGATTCATCAATGGTGCCCATCCTCCCTCTCTCTCTCTCTCTCTCTAGCTTTCTTCATTTATAACAATGGAGTGCAGTGGAACATGGTGGTGTTTCACGGCGAGATTGAAGGCGCTATGAGGGCAGGAGACTAGGAAAAGTGGGACCATGGTACATGTGTGGTGGGCTTCATTCTCCACTCTCCCTCTTGACTTCTCTGGCAAAACAAATACTAATGAGACTCAATGTTTGACCCATGATAATTATCAATGTGATACTTGCTGGGAGCATTGCCACTGCGGCAAAGTTGAGATCATGGGTTTAAAGTGTAAAAATATAAAGAAAAGCTATGTACTGTAGACCCCTCTAGTCTGCGCCTTTCCAGACTTTAGGCTCTTTATTAGGAGCCACTGTCCGGGTTCCACTTGGATGTGAATCATGTGATTCCAATTCAGTCAATTACCACATAGATGTGGCCAAGAAGTTGATGTGTTGTGTCACCATACAGGTAACTTTACGTGGCTATGTTCATGATGAAATCAAATTGAATTAGGCGAGCAAAGCAAAGAGAATCCACTTTTATTGACTTTCTAACTCTTATTTATAGTTAATTGACTTTGTTACATCCAAAGACTGGACTGGATAAGAATCTTGGGGCCCTATGCTACCAGGCCTTCGGAGTGATCACTCACACTATAAACCATGCATAGTTACAAAATCCTCCAATCCCGGCTCTATAGGTGAGCCATGGATTCAAGTTCAAATGGAGGGCTGCAACGGGATTGAATCAGTTCTATCTATCGAAAAAGTTTCAAACAGACTTCCTTTTTGGATGTCTAATAGGTTAAAAAACATTTGAATTGGATAATTCTAACCTACCGTTTATTGATCAAATTTTTTAACCCATCCGTATCCAACTACAACTTTTTAAATGCTAGAATCATCCATCCGCATGCTTCTTAACCTATTATTAGACATCCAAAAGCTAGGGCGATCATATAAATAAGTGTATAAATAAGTTTATATGGAGTATCCATTTAGCATTATTCTTCTATTTGGGATGGTATAACTACAATAGTACCATTGTAGGGAAAAGGGTACTATAAATACATAAAAATGATGGCATTGCTCCAAATATCTCTTTTATCTAACCAAACTCCCAACTTTGGTACAACCAAAGGCATCCCTATGCATGGCATTGCTTCCACCCTTTTTTAGGCAAACGATAGTGAAACTTTTTTAAGGAATGCTGCTGTCTAAGAGACAGACAGTACTTGCAGCTCCTCGCATTTACATGATAAGCCCCACTTTGGTTGATTAGACTCGTTTATTTGAGCGAGAGAAGCAAAACTCCGTCTTTTTTCCAGAGCATCGCTAATTGTTCTAGAGTAATTAGAAAGAGATTCTTTAACTAGAAAGAATTCAGTTCAGAAGTAAGATACCTATCCAAAAGTTTTTGATGATTTTACAGTTTAGCCCTAGTGAACGAAGCTCCTGCGTATCTCTGAAAAATGTAAATTTAATGACTGAGAGAGAGAAAATAGTCCATAGACTCTTTGTGGTCCGCCTCTTTCCCGGACTTCATTTCTTTTTAACTAACGAGCAAAAATAATATTTTGTAGATATTAGAATAATCCAATCATGAGCACCAAGTAGACCATTGTACACTGCAATTGCATCAAACATCACTTTGAGCTAAGGCCAATAAGCCCCCGTTGCTCGTGTTCTTGCAATTGGATCTCAACTCCTTTTGCTAACAGGCCTGACACGAAGATAAACTATCTTTTGAGCTTTCTTGCCATCTGATCCACTCGCCTTAGCCCCCGTCTACTTCTTTGTGTTCTGAGTTGAACTGCCATTGCTGCTGGCTTGGGCCAGACGATAGGATCAGCATCACATGGAACGCAGCTAATGGTCGAACAGTGTTAGAGATACAAATGTTGTTGGCTCATTTTCTATCAGCTTAAGCTTCAAAGTCGATTTGTAATCCAATAAACAGATCGGCTAATTTGGCTGAGGCATGGATGTGAAAGTCAGGCTTTCTTAATCCTTTTGCTTATGGTAGATTCTAATCGGATAGAGGCTTCATCCTTCGTCCTTGCCCTTGATCTACAAAGCAAAAAAAAACATTAAGAAGAAAAGTGCTTCCCAAAGGATTAGATGGTTGTCAAGAAAAGAAAATCCTAAAGAACGGCAGCTGCACTGAATGGCAGGCCTCACCGAAGCTAGGCTGGCTATTTGCAGTTACAGGCAGCAATTATCTTTCTTGGCATCAACATATCATTTTGCTAAATCTAAGCATGTACATGCCCAGCCATGCTGCCCATGACATTAAATAAGGCATTGTTATTAATTTCTTAAGCCTATCAAATATACTTTAAAAAATCCCCAAATAAAGTTCCAATGTTTTGCTCAAAAGAAACCCATGGTTTTTTGGCACAAAATTTCTGATGAACTAAGTATTTCTCATATTAAAACTAGAACAGGATAATAAAGAGAATAGTGCCTTGCTGTACTACATTTATACAAGAATAATGATACTAGATATGCTCTTATACAGGAGACCCTGCTTAGGACCTAGTCACAAAGTTCTCCATAAATAAATAAATAAATAAATAAATAAATAAATAAATATATATATATATAGGGTGTGTTAATTTCAGCTATTTCATACAAGTGCAAGGAGCATGTGACATCTGATTGGTTGCAAAAAAGTAGAAAACAAAAAAAGTTAGAGGAAATGAAATTTTTTACTTTTTCCTAGTCAATCAAATTTCACCTACACTTTACACTTGCAACTCCTTGCTGTATATGAAGAAGTTTTGACTGTTTAATCTTCTAATTTATTCTCGAATTATTAAAAGCTCTCACTTTTTTAAATTCAATCAAAATTTGTCAAATTAAATTTGGTTTTATCAAATCAATACACAATGTTCATCGGTAGTTTTTAAAAATTTAAAATATTGCTTATAAACCTAGTTAAAAATCTCAATTTAGAATTAAATTCACATCATATTCATATTTATTTTCTAACTTTTTCCTCAACATTTTCAAATATTCTGAACATTTGCCTTTCCAATTTATGTTTGAATTGAAACATTTTATTTTTATTTTTTTTTAAAGATTTTGGAATCCGAATTTGGTGACTATGTCCAGGACTTCTTTACATCTAAGCCATTAATCATGTTGCCATTCTTCCTTACGCTACATGTGGAAAGTCAGGCCGATTAGATGATTCCAAACATTATTTTCTTTTCAGTTTTAAGAATCAATAGTCATGATATTCAATAGGCTAAGGTCATTGGATTGGAGTGAATTTCAATATGTAGGTAATCTCAGGGAAGCCAAACAAGATGAATGGCTTAGATCTTTTAATAATCACAGCAGCAATAGAGGCTTACTAGGAAAATAACATGGAATTTTCCATAAGAATTGATGAGAAATAGGGATGAAGCATGAGCCCAATTAAACACAATCAATGCTGTTGTTTTAAGAAGCAATTACTTCAACATTTTTTATACTATTCAGATCAAAATACCTCTTTCCAAACAAACCTAAACAAAAATTTTCCAACTACAACAATCATTTTCCAGTATCCAATTGCAAGCAACAAAGATATGAATGGGGGAATAAGGAGTTTTTCATGCCTAAAATTAGATGTAAAATTCAAAGGCAGATTCTAAACAAAAATTGCCTCTCTAGAGTTACATAAATGTTGTTTGTCTCCGGAAACAACTGCAAAGATCATCATCTTCATGGTTGACACCAAGTCATAATGTAGTTTCATGTACACTTGGGGTGTTTTCATCATCTTAATATATACTCCATTGAGTTGAAATTAATGGCTAATAGTAGAAATGATCCCAACTGAATTGAGTTAGGATCCTCAAATTAAGTTCTAGCACCCTATCATATAGATCATAATCTAAACCTAGTCATAGAAAATCTTTTGTTCAAACCTCCAAAATTTTTAGGCAAACATTTTGCAGAGTCCCAACAAGGCCACTTGCTCAAGAGAAGAGAAAGGAGCCAACATTTTATTTTTCATGCATGATGACACTGTTTTTGTTAAGTCTAACTCATTTTTCATGTAAGAATGGATTAGAGATGAGCTAGATGTCAAATTTCATGCCATTGGAAATTTTTAGTCTATGTTTCTTTAGATAAAAATTTATGACTATTCATTTTTGTTTAGTTTTTCACAGATGTAAAACAAGTGACTAGCCTTGTCCAAATGCATTGGTTTCTCATGAGTCCAGTAGCATACATGAAAAGGTGCATAGATTCCTTCATCTCCTCTTGAGTGTGTAGCCATACCAGGACTCTTCACAAAATAAATGCATAAGTTAACATGAGAAGAGAAATTAAACTAGAAAAAGAGGCACTCATTTATACCTTCATCTTGATTGAGTTCTCCAATGAACCATTTCAACATGCTAGATTTCCACATGCAATTGGAGCCCTTGGCAACAATTTCAATTAATGTTTTCCCAAGCCACCCATTTCACACTTAACATTTGATGGTGGGGAATTCTTTTTTTCTTTAGTTGAATAATCATGATCGAAGGGGAGCCTTGGCATAATGATAGAGTTGTCATCATATGACCTTGAGGTCATGTGTTCAAGGTGTGGAAACAGCCTCTTGCAAAATGAAAGGTAAGGCTGTGTACTAAATAAAGATGAAGCAAATGGATCTAACGTTAGACAAGATCCGTTCTAACGTTGAGACATTAGCCTAAGTCGGTAAGGAGGGTACATACATTTTTGGCATTAAGATCAAAGGATGGATTTACTTCAACACAGGTCTATTCTAGTGTTGCGTAGATCAGAGAAAAGAATTAAGAAAAGTGGAGGAAATGAGAGAGAGGAGATGACGCAGATCTTTAAGAATCCTGCAAAAGAAAAGAGCCACCCTAATATGATATGATGTATTTCTTGGATTGCCCCAGTCTCGAAGGGGTCTAGAAGTGCCTACTACTACACCACACTACACTTGGCTCTACACATTTACAGAGCTAACCCTTGTCTAGTGTTTGGCAGAGCTAAGGGGGGCTTCAATCTTTACTCCTTATCCCCATCTCAGCCCAGGCTAATGGGGCCTTACTTATTCAGGGGGGAGAGTGGAGCCTCGAGAAGCACTGTGGAGAGGAAGATCCTTGGCCCCGTAGAAAAAAAATATTTAGGAGATGAAATCCTGATTACATTGCCGCAGGCCAAAATTTGATTTTTAAGAGCAAACTAGAGAAAAAAAGCATTGAGATAATACCTTTCATCCTCATTTATTTTTTCCCTTTGCCAAAAGCTGACTTTGAAAGAGAAAATCTGTTTTTCCAGACACAAAGGGTACAAGAAAGAAGTCAGTGTTGGCTACGGGCTCTCTTTCTCAACAATATGATAGAGATCCAAGAAATGATTTTCTAAACAGTGACTGTCAATAGGTTGAAAGCGATGGTGCTATAATGGCTGATATCACTCCCACTTCCAACATACTTGGTTGGCTAGTTGCTCTCTCTATATCACGTAGTTCCCTAAGTGATCCTTCTTTAAAGCACTTCAGTTGCCTGAACTACCCGAACTAGTAGCTTCCCTAGTAATTAGTGCTTTTGTGAAGTTTGGTGACTTTGATTATGGTTTTTTTTTTTTTGAATGACAAGTGCTAAATCATCTATCTTGACCTGGGGTGGTACCTTTAAAGGATGGGTCTCTTCTCTTATCTTCAAGCTTGACCTCATCCGATCTTGATTTCAGGCTAGTTTCCTTTGCAAATGAAATTGGAAATGCCACTTTTCATTGATAACTAGAAGCAAGGATCAAACAATGGATCAGGTGGGTTTAAGAGAGTGAGTGTGAAAAGATTCATTGTTTAGCCTTCTACCTCGAAATAGAAGCGAGTGAACTTGCCATCCTCTCTCCACCTCCTCCTTGTTTGTCTAGCATGACATGTGAATTTGAAAGGACCCCAACAATATATACCGGAAGAGGGAATAGGCCATACTAAGTCGCTACACCCCGGTCCAATATTTGTTCTTGAGGGTCTTCGTTTCCGTGTACGTGTAGAAGCAAACTCTCCACATTTATGGTAAAAATGAGCCTCCATTTGTCAAGGATCTCACGATCAATATGTGCATATTCCATTCGAAGTAAAGTCTACGTCAAGCAGCCTATGAGGTTTGTAAGGCAAATAGTTAGTTTGTAGTTGGAGCTAATATAGGCAGCTCAGTGCTTCGTAGTGCCCGAGGAGCGATATAGCATCATCAAAGATGTGAAGTCATGAAAGTGATTAAATGAACATAAAATACATCACAGGAGAGATATAGACCCAAGAAGGTCTAGAGCAGGGCGCTAAGGTTTATCTAAAGTGAAAAGACGCCTTGTTAGTTGAATCCCACTCAAAAAATTCTATTCGAAGGACTTTATCCTTCCCAAGATCACCTGCGCTGGAGAACCTGACACATTCTTTCTCTCTAGTCTTTTCTGCACCTGCCCTCATCACAAATGGGAGTAAGCAACTCAGCTTGGGATTTGGGAGATAGAGGAATAGAAAGGAAGTCGCTTCCTTAAGAAAAAGCTATGATTGAACCAGTGTCACTTCGATCATTTGAAGGATCGACTCCCACTACCTATCCTGTTTCATATAGTTCGACCCTAAGATCCGAGAGGGCTAATGGCCGTTCGAACGCTCATTTGTCTTCAATCTAATAGATCTATCGAAAGCGTACAAGCATCTCTAATCAAATCAGTTGAGTTCTTTCCATTTGAAGTCTCCCATTCCCAATGTAATTCCCGCCTTCCCGTATTCCATTCCCCCATGCCATCTCTTTTCTGCTGAACTGGTTTGGTGATTAGTCTTTCCTAATGAATGAGTGTGAATCTCATTAGCTAAGCAATCATTTGCTATTCCACTTTCTTTCATCATATGCAATAGAGCTAGACTAAGTGATTCCATTAGCCAATAGTAGTCTTAGACTTTTTAGTCTATATCCCCCCTAATATAGCGCATATCTACATATATTCTAAATAGCACATACTCTCTTTGATCTAGGCTCCAATATAAGGTCAGGCTCTTCGCAAGGGCTATTGATCAAGTGCCCTTCTCTCGAGGATCAATCGCAAGCCCTTCTCTATCTCCTACTAATGCTAAGGTTAGCAGCTCTACTCTTTCTTAGAATCACTCTCTATGGGCTAGTAAGAAGACGTGTTTGACGCTCTCTTCTAGATGGAAGCTGAAAGAGTCTCAAATAGACTTTCTTTTCGACCAAGATTTCACTTTCTTTAGATCGCAAGTTAGTCTCTTAGAGTCCTTTCCTTAGTAGCAGGATCCTATCATAGGCACACACAGTTGAGTCTAGTTTAGAGTGAAGGAAGGCGAACATGAACTTTCAGAAAGCACTAGGAATCTATTGCTTTGAGGTCTACTCTTTTGGTAGTACGTGCTTGCCTTGTTTGGTCATCTGACTATTTAACCTTGCTATCATTTGCTGGTCATCCCTTTCATTCAATCTAATGGTAACTAGAATCATAAATATGATGGGGCAATGAGGAAATAAATATAGTATAGCACATCTCTCCACGAATATCTCTTTCTTGCTATTGGCCTTAGGCTTTCAAGTAGTAGTACCATTCTATGGTCTCTTCGTTTGAGTTCCCTCCTTTCTGGAGTTCACGACTTCTTGGAATTATGAGTCGATAGCTTCTTTATAGCCTCTCATATGGGGGTGGATCAATAATAGGCCTTCTGAAGGCATATAAAGTACATATGAGGAAGATGTGGATATACAGATATGGAAGAGGAGCTCTACCTGGGGGGGGTTAGTGTTCATCCCCTAGTTGGAGTGAATCACCATCATTAGCTTAGTTCGAAATCTCCTTCTATTGGTCCGAGGTTGCACCACATGGGAGCCCTTACCCCTTGGTTAGTCCATTAATAATTCTTTTACGTAAATGTATTTGTTGTTACGGAGCCAGTGAAGGCATGAACATCCCAAAAATGTACTTTTTTGAAAGGGTAGAAAGGCAATCTGTAATCAATGAAACTAACTATACTAATTAAGTAATACCAATACCATAATACGAAATACAAAATATGGCAAAGAAAACATGAAAAGCACAATTAGTATCAGTATGAGTGGGGGGTCGAAAAGACAAAGAAGAGCTCTTTTAATCCAACTGGTCAACAGCTAGCTTTTCCGTCATGCATCCATTTGTATTGGTCTCTAGCAAGTGGTGCTCCCATTCGCACTCATTAGATCTCCTCTCCTCCTTTAGTCCTCTTTAATTGGGTGATTATGGCTTGAAGGATAAAAAAATGTGCCTTTTGAGCCTAGGATTTTGATATCAACTTTCATTCACTCCCCATGTCGAAAGTCATTTTTAGGTAAAGCATCTCTAGCAGATGCAATCGATTAATTTGATTAGTCGTTCAGAGAAAGGTAGTGAAGTACGAGAGCTCGATTCAGATTCGACATCTGGGCTTTCTTTTGTTGGAATGAATCCTGAATCCCTTGCTTGGTCTATTGCAGCTCCTCTTCCAGTTCAAGTTGGAGGAGTGAAAGTTGCTTGGTCACAGCATATGGTTGTGGGAGATGCTAGTGTTGGAACATAATGCTTAGCTAGTGAAGTAGTGGAATTTGGTAGGTACGTCACTTTGGCGTCTTTCTTTATAAATGTCTTTCTGGTTGGCTAGTCAACGGTTGGCTCTTTTTTGAGTGTGCTTGCTTTGGTACAAGATAATAGAATATCGTACAAGCCAATTTCGGAGCACAAGATGCGGTTCACTTACTCTCTCTTGTAGAGAGAGAGAGAGAGAGAGAGAGAGAGAGAGAGAGAGAGAGAGAGAGAGAGAGAGAGAGAGAGAGAGAGAGAGAGAGAGAGAGAGAGAGAGAGAAGGAAATCAGGCCAAAAGGGGATCGCAATGCACCTTCTCTGACTAGAATACAATCCAAAGATCACTTAGAATCATAGATCGAAATACGAATTACGTACTTTAAGGAAGACAGGCATATGGACTGGACTGATAGCTAAGGCTGGCTGTACTAAGTGATAAGCACTGCTAAACCTCAGTTCAGTGCCTAATTTCTTCTAGAATAGCACCCTCCATTAGAGGGTAGATTGCTGTCTTGATTGGACGTAATGCTCCCGCTTTCTCTTCAAAGCCTCTTGGACCCTTTTTTTGATAGTTGAAAAATAGAAAACTTGAGGATCCTTTTCATTCCAAAGATTGAGTGGCTGATTGACGAGAGTAGAATTAGCCTCGTAATTGGGGTAGCCCTCTATCATAGGCTGATTTAGATGAGGTAAGGTTGGAGGTTCCATATGAGCATTTAGGGATGACGGTTTTCCCAGGAATCTCCTTTATGTGGAAAATGGAGGTTGATGCCTTTGATGATATTTCACATGGAAATGTCGCAAGATGCTTCTTGATGCTTGCTCTCTCGATTGGGGCTTCATAAAAAATGTCTCTATGAAGACATCCAATCTAAGTTAGATGAGGGTAGCTTACGTATTGGAGAGTGCACACTCCTTCGTGAGTGGCTTCTTGCTTTGCTTGCGTATGAGGAGTGGTTTTGTAGAGTTTTTCTTATATTTTTACTGCTGTTTGTTGATCTCTTAGATCGTCGGCTTTTGTCTTCCATCTGGAACGTCAAGATAATTCTGAAAATAGGGTCTTATGCTTTATGCCTCGCTTTGAAGTAAGAAAAGAGACATTTACTGAATCCCCCTAGTTACTAGGGAGTCTATTTTTGGATGAAGATCCCATTCATTGGCCACCTATACTTACACAAGTGGTCGAGCCAGAGAAGAGAAAAGACGATGCAGATCATTAAGTGGGAGTTTGCTTTAAGGCATTCATTTTTCATCTTGAGGCAAGCCTATTTTCATTCTAGCAGTAAGTCAACCCTTCAAGTGTAAGTTGAAGTCCTTCTCTCTATCTTTCCATCCGATCAGCTAGTGAGAGGTTTTGTCCTTATGTCTTCTCCTTCCATGGCAAGCCAACTATCTTTCCTCAAGATTCCTTTTGTTTCCTTACATCTATATGAGCTTCTTTCAATTTGATGGAAGACAGTTTATATGCTTTGGGAGTTCCTTCCTTGTGTAGTAGTAGTTCTTAGTGGCATTCCTTTGGTCTCAGTAACCATTACAAGAAGTGTCCTGAGTGCTTATAACTCTTTCTTTTCCCTTCCGGGCATCCTTTGTTGTAAAACAACAAAGTTCAAGAAAGGCTTTTTGGGCCCCATCTGGCACAGTTTCTTATGGGTAGGATGTACCATTTTCAAGTGAGTGGAAGTTGCCAACAACTGCCGCCCCCCCCGCGGTGGCTGGGCTGGCCTCGGTTCAATCTTGTTGATTCCAACTAGACATGGCTCAATAGAAGGGTAAGGTAAAGTGTTATTAAAACAAAACTCTTAGTGCAATAGCTTCAGAACCTTACTTAAGAGGGCTTCTGTTAGGTCCTCTATGGACAAGAAAGCCTCTTAGTTATACTTTATCGCTCTTAAGTAAGGCTCCAGCTATTCTTCCCTTTTGGCTCAGCTGAGTTCAACTTTGTAGGAAATGCGTAGGAAGTCCAAGCAGCAAATCAAGGCCCTGTGTGTGCCGGATTGTCGACGCCATCTAGGTTCTCGGCTTTGGTTGCTTGACTGGGATCGAACTAGTGCTTAGTAAGTGGTGGTGCTCCATTCGTTAGGTTGGAGCTCTGCTCTTCCCCTCGCTAGACCTTCGTGCATGAGCAAAGCTGCCCTCTTTGAGGCTGCTTAGAAAAAAAGAGTAGCACACCCCTCTTAGCCCCTCTGAGTTTAGTATGGTAGCTACTTACTGATAGGGTCCCTCTCATGTAAAGAAGGTTTGGAAGCATACTATGAAGGGCGTGAGAGGGGGCTTCTTTAAAGTGCTATAAGTGGTGCCCCTATCCCCCCCCAATAGCCCTTCTTAATATAGTAGCCGGCCTTCCCTTGCTTTCTAGCCTTAATGTAGTAACTAAGCTGCCTACCTTCCTGCTTTTATGGACTAGTGTGACTAATGACCTTCCTTTCTTCTTTTCGCTATTGAATGAACCAACCGATCTAAAGTCAATTCAAGTGCAATGCCCTTTACAGAAGCCTTTGATGAGTAGGCTGAAGTGCTTTCATGGCTTTATGGATGTCTTCCTCTTTCTTTTTCTTTAAACCTTTTATTAAGAGCTAGCTGAGGTAATATAAGAGGTCTGGGATTCTAAAGATTAGAAAGACTATCCTTTTCTGACTAGCATCATCCTTGCCCCTTATTCTAATAGCCCTATTAGGTTAGAGTTTAATAGGGCATGATAGATGAATATTGGACTTCCAATAGTGAACGCAGGAGAACAACCAAGCAATAGGAGAAGGCAGCAAGCAGAAGAGGTCTTTATCTAACTGTGGAAGTAGTAGTCGTATCCATTATCTTGTCAATAGAGGTGGCGAAGCAGAAAGGAAAGGGAAAAGGGGATTCAATCAGTTGTCTCCCTATAATACATCATAGGGGCTGCATTACGAGAATGACTCCTTTGCTCATGCAACTAAAGCTACCTTCTATAAGAAGTCTCCTCCCTTCCCAGGATGGGTATGACTTAGTTCCATATTTGTCGAATTAGAATGTATCTTACCTCTTGTTTCTATGATGGATCTTAGATATCTAACACTGAAATAAGATAAGGGTTTGGGTATTTTTTATTAGATCTTAGACTATTAAAGTAAAGAGAGGTTTAGTTAGAAAAGTCAATTTAAACTTGACCCTCTCTTTAGTATAAAATCCAATTAACGGTGCAGAGTTATAGGAGATAGTGGAGCCCAATTGCCATATCTGCATGCAAGCTTCTATGACAATGCCTACGTGAGATGAGATGATATCGGCATACATTGAAAATAAAATAAAAAGAAGAGACAAATATGGAAGAAAAAAGGCTACGGGACGCGTGGTTCAGTTTGTTAGATGAACCACTCTATGGTGGTGTCTAGAAATTGAACAGTTTTATACCAAAAACTCTTCTTAGTTGATTTTTGTTGATGTGATATGAAATGTTCCTTGGTCCCTGATTCACATTTCTTGAATAGGCGTCTGGCTTACTGGTAATCTCCCATTCTCGTCGTCGAGAGACTATAAGAACTATATCATGTAGAAATGAGGAGTTGGGGTGGTTAGACCTATACCTCGAAATGTTTCTAGCATAGAAGCCTATGGTTCCATTCTTGTTGTTGCTGGAGGTACATATCCCTCTTCTTGGTGTGGAGTGATATACAAGAAATAGATGCTTAGCCTGCAATGTCCGATAATGGCGCTGAAGTAGTGAATCTATTGACACCATAGCTATGGCATACAACTTTGGACATAACGGCTGACCTTGTCACCTTTCAGAATGGGGGATCCCCATTGGCAACAACCACGGTAATAGTTGCGGAACTACTGGGCTGGGAGAGGACAACCTGTTGTTCATGCTCCTCTTTCTTTGCTTCGGGGACGGAGGTCCTATGGTAGGTAACAGCAAGCACAAGCACAAGCACTTAACCAAAGGGGACCAACGCTTCTACTCCTCCATCGAGGAGTCGTTCGCATCGAGAACAAGGGATGTAGTGAACAGTGGGAGGTCAAAGAGAATTGACCTATTCATAGAGTGATCCTATGATTGATATAGGATATAGACTCTTTCCTTATTATTGATATGATCTAAATAAGAATTTTCTTTTGAAAGAAAGACATATACCTATTTATCTCTTTTGGAGATACATCGATCCATGTTGGAGAAATCTTTGGATTCATTGGTCATTGTGGTCCAGTCTAGTCTATCCTTTGTCATTTAATAGGGTCTACCATGACTTTGGGGCAAGATTAGACAATTCTACTTGAGACGTGATCGGTTTGAATGATTTTTTTTTTTTTGAATGAATGAAAAAAAGATGAGCCCTATTCGTAAGGGCAACATACTAAGAAGGGCGTGATGGCCCCCCCCGCCCCATTATTAAGTTCAGTTCACTTGTTGCTTACTCCTTTCAGGAATGGAATGAATAGGGCTGACTCACTATGTTGTATGTCTCATTGCTAGTCAGGGGTGAGGGAGTAGTACGAGAAGCAATTAGAATGCCCTAATGTGAGTGATCAAAAGGCTTTTGAGTGGAAACTCGCACCTCCCCACCCCACTCAATCAATCGTGGTATCACCTGGCTTTAGGCTTCGACGATTTGGACCATACTAAAACAAAACCACTTTTGATAGACTTTTACTAGAAACTGTAGGTGAATAACAGAGTGCTTCACCTTGTCCCTCCAACCTAAACCTCACCTCCTAAAGAAAAGGGCATTGAAACTGGGATCGAGTGAAGATAGAACCAGAATCACTCACCCACTGGCCAGTTAGTTTATTTTCACATGCATTCTGGTGAGAAAAAAAGAAGAAGCATGACTGTTATAGGGGGGGACCAGCTAGCATAATGCATGCTAGAATGTGGGAATTCGAGGTCTCATGAACTACTACACTACTATTACTTTGTTTGTAGATAAACAATTTCTGCTCAGGCCTATGGATGGAACCCTTTAGATCTACAGGCCGACCAGCCCCGACTGTTCACATGAGCGTAGGGAATCTATACTCGACCGTTTGCCTTACTAATAGGGCCCATGACAGGATTGGTGAGGAATCACTCTTGATCTAATCTATTGGGGCCATCTATTTCCACTGCGCATTTATCGAACAAAGAAGACTATAGGATCGAATTCACTTTCTGTAGTGAACTAGTCATCCCATACCTTTTGCTTGTCTCATGTGTGTGGAACCAGGTCTTTTTTGGTTCTAGCTTCACTAAAGTAGGTAGGGTTGGGCGAGAAAGGGTCCCTTGTTGTCTTTAGGGCCTTCGATTCTGTCGGGGTCTTACGGTCTCTGAGAGAGGGGAGAACTACCTAACTAAAGAAGAATAGTGCTCTTTCTAAGAGTAGGCGTGGAGAGCTTTTTGTGGGAAAACTTGCAAGTATAGTTTGGGTGGAGGCGGGCGTCAACCCAACCTTATAAGTATTCAAACTATAACAATTTTGATTAACAGTCACTCACTTTTGACAGTTATACAATTCCAGAAGATGATCTAGAATTGGGTCAATCACATTTATTAGAAGTAGACAATAGAGTGGTTATATCAGCAAAAACTCATCTACATATGATTGTAACACCTGCTGATGTACCTAATAGCTGAGATGTACCTTCCTCAGGTGTCAAATGCGATGTTGTACCTGGTCATTCAAATTAGACCTCCATTTTGGTACAACGAGAAGGGGTTTACTATGGTCAGTGCAGTGAGATTCGTGGAACTAATCATGCCACTACAAATGCGCCCAGATACATAGGCCGACTCCTGCGCCCACTTTGGCTCAGCCGCACCACCCAAGGTGCAAGCCACCCAAGAAGCAAGCTATTATAAAGAGTGGTTGGAGCAGTAGGGAGTCGAGGAGCAAGGCAGTAGATAAGATAGAAGAAGGGGCTAGGCTCTCGGTGGAGCAAAGGAGACTGTTAGGATAATGAACTTGAAACGCAGAGCCCGAGCGGCTGGTGAGCGAGTGGTTAGTGGCCAATAGTGCCCTAGTTGATGGCATTCCTCTCTGCAGTTGGCACTCAAAGAACCACGGGGAACTCCATACAGAGCAAGCAAGTCTTGGGGATGAGACGCCCATGCAAGGACCTCAATTCTCATTAGGAGGTCAAACCAAGGACCTATGGAAGTAAGGGCTACGCCATCCCCATGGCAATGCAATAGTGTCTTGAGGGAAGAGTTTAGAGGCCTTATAGTAGCACCAACCTCTTTTTCTTTCTAGGTCATGCGAAGGGGGCCAGTCCAAGATCGTACTGTTCCTCTACAAAGACAACATATGCTCTCAACGACTAGGCTCCACTCTCTTTTTGAGTTATTTTGGCTTCTTCATTATTTCGTTCCGCAGTGAATGAACACAATAAAAAAAAAGGCCGTCTCAGCGGAAGGAGAAGGACTTGCAACGCTAGAGACTACTAACCCTCTTCTTGTTCCTAGCCATTTGTTATGAGTCCGAGAAGCCTAAAATCGTCAATATGAGGGATCCCTCAAAATAGAGAAGGGAGGGTAGGGCTTCCGCAAGAGCCTCCCCCTCTTCCTGATCAAGATAGATGGGAAGGAGACGGACATAACCAGCCTCTTTATTTATGTACGTACATCTTTGTTTTTAGGGTGGGGCCACCCTCTTACTAATCTGGCCATTTTTGAACTTGTCTTTCCCACCTTTTTCAATAGAGGGCTTCTTAATTCTTGTGATTCCCAGCTTCAAAAGTCTTCACTTACTAATAGGGTGCGAGAGGGGCTCCTCCTTACTACGTTTAGGGAGGGGCATCGTGCCCTTCTTAGTATAGATTGTAGGTGCAACAGCTTGACTTAACTAAAAGGGCTTCCTGCTTGCTTTCTTGCTTCTGAAGGCGAAGGGAGCCTTCCTTATGGCTTCCAAACCTGGTGTGAAGCGAAGGGATTTGATTTCACCTATGATTAGATTAGTGGGCAATTGTACTTTTTTCATGGTGTTGTTGTTGACATTGACGTCGAAAGCAAATTTTGTAGTAGGACTAGCTTTTTAGAGCTGCTCCTAGATCACACTATGGTGCAGGAGGTGCTGTGAAGATCTAGAAGTGTGAGCAGTACGAGCTGAAAGGCTCCCATACTGTTTGGAGGGCAGGGGGCATAAATGCCAAACCTGACCCCTATCTATCATCATAGAACCTGTTCCTTTTAAAGATTATGGTTCTCGAGTATCCAATCAATTAAAAATCAAGGCCCTATTAGTAAATTAGTAAAGGTTTTTCAAAGCTCGTCATGCCCTTCTCACGTAGAGTACTCTAAGTTGAAGGGCTAAGAGGGGGAGAGGGGCCCCAATTAGTAAGCGTTTTGAAGCTAGGGAAGCTTAAGCCAAATTACATTTTAGGGTAAGGGAAAAGGGGGGGAAGCTACTAAATTGAAGGCTTCACTCAATTTGCTCTAATGCTCTTTAGTAGATAGTGAGTGGAGTGCATAAGCCCTAAAAAAGAAGGGCAAGGCCTTATTACGCAAGCTCGTAAGTCAAGCATGGAACAAGCCTTGCCCATGATCTATAGATTCCTCATCTTGCTTGCTTTTGACAAAGCTTCTAGTTTGTAGGCATTCTAGTAGGAAGGCCGACCACTACATAGGAGCGATAGTGAAGCCAAGCTGTAAAAAGCCTAGTAGCCCTTATAGCAATAGCAAACAACCTACTTATAGCCCTACTTTCTTATTTAGGTGCTACTGAACTAAATTGACAAAAAAAGTACTAAAGGCAACTGATCCATGAGACCACCTTCTTAACAAAAGGAAAAAAGCCCCCTGTGGCTTTTCTAATAGTTGTCAGGGACTGGAAAGAAAAATGGGGTTGTTGTTGGGAGGTCCAATGCTAAGCTTACCTTAGGTAAGCATAAGTAGACCTAACACCTTAATTGATCAAAGATCTTCCTATTCAGTTGCTGAAAGATAGATACTGAAAATGTTTCCAAATGAGAAAGAACTACCATTTTATAGAACATTTTTTCTTTGAAATGATTTATTGGAAATATATTGTTTGTTTTTGGGTATTTTATCTTGTACCTCTTTTGACTTTCATTTATGTTTGTTATTTTCAAATATTTTTTGACTTTCTTTATTTGACATAATCCAAGTCACGTATTGCGTGTATGATTCTCTTGATCTTGAATTGAGTGACGCTGCCCCACCTGGGGGACGCTCAGGGGACCTTGTCCCCTGATCTCTTACTGAAAATGAGGCAGCCTTATGTAGGCAATGGTTGCCCCTGGCGGCTCAAGAACCAGTTCCATCTAGGGTGGCTCATACCGCTCACCCATTTCCCTTACTTTTCATGGGGGGCCAATTCCAAGCAGCCTTGGCGTGACTTTGGGCCACTAAGGTTGCTACTAAAGATAGCCCAAAATAGGTGGAGTACTCCAGATATCATGAAAGTTAATTTTAGTACTCTGCCCCAGTAGGATCGAGAATCAAAGAATAAAAATTGGACCTAATTCAAGAGATTTAGGATGCCTTCAAAGAGATATACGAGGGGGCAGTCATAAAATCAACTATGTTGATTTTAGTCTAATGACTAAATGGATCATTGATGATCAAGATGACGAGCACCTCCCAACTCTCCGTTATATCCTAAAGCAGCTTTGTAATAAGGGAGAGGGAAGCATGTACTATATAAAAAAGCATGCTTCAGGCATGGATGAAAAGAAATGAGACCTAGTTTTTGTCGTCTTTGCCCATCCTTATTTTCTTTTCTATGGACGTGTTTTGCTGGAACCCTTTGACGGTTCTTTCGCCCCTCCATCCTTTGAAGGTGGAAGAAAAAGAAAGGGGACTCATTATATTAGGGCCTCAGAATGCAAAAAAGGTGAGGGAGAAGCAAGCCGAACCACTGATCAACCTGGACAAATAAATCATTCTCGGTGTTGAGAGAAATTTGAGATTCTGTAAGTAACTCAGTGAGTGCTTTCTGAGAAGGGTGAAGAAGAAAATGAAATACGAAGAACTGCGCTGGTCATAATAGATTGACTTGAATGCTAGTTTCAACATTTAAGTTTCATTTCAGGGAAGGACGACGTACCATGATAGTTTTTGTTTCGTTGAGCCTTGCTTTGGTCTCTGGTTTAATGGTTGTATGTGCTAAAAATCTGATACATTGCATTTTGTTTCCCATCCTAGTCTTTCACGACACCTCAGGTTTACTTGTTTTGTTAGGTCTCAACTTCTCTACTATGATCTCCTCAGTAGTTCATATAGGAGCTATTGCCGCTTCATTCCTATTCGTGGTTATGATGTTCAATATTCAAATAGCGGAGACTCACAAAGAAGTATTATGCTATTTACCTATAAGTGGTATTATTGGCCTAATCCTTTGGTGGGAAATGTTCTTCATTTTAGATAATGAAAGCATTCCATTACTACTAACCCAAAGAAATATGATCTCTTTGAGATATATGGTTCATGCCGGAAAGGTACAAAGTTGGACTAATTTGGGAACATTGGGCAATTTACTTTATACCTACTATTCCATCTGGTTTTTGGTTCCTAGTCCTATTTTATTAGTAGCCATGATTGGGGCTATAGTACTGACTATGCATAGGACTACTAAGGTGAAAACACAGGATATATTCCAATGAAATAGAATTGATTCTAGGAGGACTATAATAAGGAGGATGACAGACCATATCTTAGATTCTCACACCTCCCTTACTCCATAGGGTGGCTGTGTTTGCGACCAGGGGAGGTGCTCCTGGTGGGAATTGGAGAGCCTTCGTTAGAGCTTTGGATGAGCCAAGCTCACCCTATTTACACTATTCATTAATTGAAGGAGACTTTTGAAATGATTGACTGCTGAACTGAGATGATAGGTGCGGCTTAGAGAAGAGCAGCATGACATATGATGCTGTAGCAGCAGCAGCAGCCGTAGCAAGGCCCCCCATTAGTAAGGGCACTCTCACTATCAGAGAATTTTTGCGAGTCCCACTAGCAAGGGCCCCCAATTAGTGTAGGGCTTGCAACTCTGCTAGTGTAGGGCTTGTCACTTGTTCATGGTTTTCTGCTAGTCTAGGAGTGGCTCCCTTGCTTCGGGAGTCGCCTCTCCAAAATACGATGGCCTGATCAAGAGAGCCAGAAGCCGGGGTGACTCTTCGGAGCTTCTTTCTATTGACTCTATTTGTTTTCGAGCGTTGAACATATCCCATTGAGGTTGACTAAAGAATTGAAGCAATCATCTCCCTCAGTGAGGCCCGAGGCCAAAGAATCCATGAAATTTACTTTGTCGTTGCGAAATGAGTCAAGAAGGAAGGACTAGAAGCTCCTCAGAGTCACTTGAGGATACCATTTTGATAGGGACTGAAGTTCTGTATGAGAACTATACGAAACAACATGTTCAAAATCAAGGCAGCTATTGGAATGATTCCTCTCTCCTTTTGGATCAAAAAATGGATTCTCATCTCAAACTTACTAATAGGGCCCCTAAAGGCCCTTCTTAATATAGTACTTGTTGGATGCCTTACTAATATGGGGCTCCTAGAATTGTTGTTGTCTTGTTTGGATCAAGGCTGAGGCCTATGTCAGGTGACTTAGAAAAGGATAGGTAAGCTGCTTCTAATAGTTTGTTTTTTCATTCACTTACAGCAAGGGAAGGTCAGGTTTGATATTGTGGTAGTTGTATGGGGTGTTAAGGTAAGGTAGGGGTTTCATGGTATGGTATGGGCCAAGGGGTAAGGAGTGGAATCTAGTTGGGTAATTGGAGGTAAGGAACTAGGACATCTTTCCTCCATGGGGATGACCCCTCCTGAGACTTATGGTGATGTGTCCTATGTTCTAGTCTTATCCTAGGTCCTTGTATGTTGAAGCTGTCAAGTCTATACGAGGATACCGTTTTAGAAGGGCGATTTCCTTTTCATGTCGCCCTCTTCCTCCCATTCCTTGTGTCGAGATTTTATGAAACGTAGGTCTTCCTAGTGGGTTCGGCACCACTAGCCCTTACTTATTTGTGCATCTTTGATCCTGATCAGCTAACCTTTCCGATCTTGAAACAAAGAGACATAGTTTGGCTCCCTTTTTTGGGTCATTCAGATGCACAAATCTATGAAGCAAACAAGAGATGCTGCCTGCTCTTTCTGTTCCTTCTCTTTCAGAGTGGAGCACTCCTTTCTTGGCTTGGTACGTGTTCTGAGCAAGCCTTCATGAAAAGTACCTATGAAGTAGTGGAATCCGTCTATCTTGTATTCCACCTCATAAGGGAGTTGCGTTCTGAGGGACTCCAAATCTCTACAAAACTTGGACATACTCAAAACTAATATGATTGAGCCTAGTTTAGTAAGGGCCACACCTTGATCAAACAGTGATGATGTGGTCAACCCTGGATACGTGGCTCTTTGATGGGGGAAGGACCACGTTAGTCGTCTGAGTGTGTGGTTTGTACTGGGTGCATCTTAGTGTCTTATTACTATGATAAATCAATGAGAAAATAGCATTCTCGAAATGACTTTTCTCTTTCAAACTAGGAGGATTGACATTTGGCCAAGATGTAATCTATCTCTTTTCGTGGTTGGAGTGGAACTTTGGTTTTCTTTACCAAGGAACCATTTTACTCACCTTACCTTAACTGACTCTAAGATATAAGCAATCGATAGCTAGTAGATAACTATATTGTTATTGTCGATAGCTTCCAAAATTCCTTGAGTCCTACGACATTCTCACAGAAACACAAGATAGCTAGTAGATAACTATATTGTTATTATCGAAAGCGATCAGTTCTTTTGATCTTGTTCAAGCTTGGAAAGGTGTCTTTCTCAATTCCAAAAGTTGAGGAGCCCTATTATGTAGCCGAAGAAGCTGTAGAAGAGCACCACGGTTTAGGTCCCGACACATGGGGGATTAATTCAACTGCAAGGATCTTGAATGAAGGGAAGGGAAGAATGAGACCAACATAGTGAAGTCACCCCCGACTGAGACCTAGATGGTAACCTAAATGCAGAAGAGAAATGAAACACCCTTAGAGCTAGAACACAGGCGCTGACCTCCCCTTACTCTATAGGGCACCACCAGCACAAGTGAATAAAAGAAGATTGGTAGTAGTATCGCCATCTACGGGTTGAGTCATGAGATATCAAGTGCAAGTACTAGACGTCGTGAATCAACAAATTCGAGTGATAGACGAAGGAGCTGGTCCATCTTTGCCTAAGGGGCAATCATCTGCCCAAAAATACATTTGAAATTCTTAAGTGAGGTGGACAAAAAATGAGGATTCCAACAACTTTTGTAGTGTTCACAAGAAAGAGATGGTTCCATGTATTACAATGTTCAAGCAACATTCTTGTCAGAAGGATTTTTAAGGGGGCCCGGATATCTACGGACCATCCCTGAAGGATAGAACAACATGATGACGAAGGCCCCAAAGGTATGGAGGAAAATTTGGAAAGAAAACTAGGAGATCTCTGAAAAGGGGGAGGCAAGGAAGTAGTAGACATTAAGAAGAGGTTGCTTGCTTACCAAGCCATCCTAGCAAGCTCCTCCAGTTTGATTATGATTCTTGACTTGACTTATTATTATAAAAATGACTCACTATCAAAATGAAAGATGATCAATTATCTACCCAAGAAGATAGAGAGTCCCACATATGAGAAAATGTCACAAATGGAGTTGAACCAAGTAACATTGCAAAAGCATAATGATAGTAAGGTCGGGATATCCCCGTCCTCCGAACCGGATGTGAAGGTCTCCCCTCATCTGGCTCTCTATAGGGGAATCTCCACTCATTACTTTCCTAATATCCTCCCTTTACCACATCATGGGGGTTTACAGGAGATCCTAGAGGCTCGCTCAGAAAGGTTGTTATAGTATACTTTTTAACTCAAGTCTACTCTGCTATACTCTAGTAGTCACTAGACCTACTATAGTAGTTTGTCCAACTGATCTTGTTGAAATCATTACTCTTCATTCTCCCGTACTCTAGAAATTGTGCTCCTTAAACCACTACCATGTAGTTAGGTAGGGACAATTAGGAATGAATGGGGATTGCTATCAATATCAAAATGAAGAATCTATTTATGTAGAATTCTCCCTTTCTCTCAATAGATGTATCTGGTTTGATACAATACAGTACAATACGAGACGATGGAATGCAATGGGATGGATTGTAGAGAGCTGCTTGTCCCGTTGTCCATAGGGACCTCATGGCATATAACCGCCACGACTCTTGCTAGATAGCCGCCCCTTTTTCCCTTTTTAAAGTCTCGTGGATGGACAAAAGAAGGGAAGTTAAGGAACAGGCAGTGATGGCTCGCAAAGTAGACAACAAGCATCATTTAGTAATAGGGCTAATGGGAGGCCCCTCTTAGCCCTATTAGTAAGTGAAAAAGTGAAGCCCCCCCACACCCCCCCCCTCCCCCCCCACCACATCATGCCCTTCTTAGTATTTGACTCTTTTCTCTCTTAGAGCACACCCCTATTCTCTCTTAAAGGCTTATGCACTTCACTCATGGATTCGTTCACTTGCATTCCTGCTAGCACTATAAAAAGATCTTATCTTAATGCCCCTACTACTATTGTGTAGCCTTTCCTCGGGTTTGTAGAGTCAATTTCCTGTTTACCCTCAATGGAGGAGCCACCCCCACTAGGCAGGCACCCACGGGTCATAACGCATTCTTCACACAACAGATCCACTTTGAAGTTAACTTATTCGCTTCGCCAATCATCAAAATGTGTACGAGATACCATAAAGGCCCAATATCTCAATAGCACCTTTGCCTAAAGCTTCAAATGAGACTTCATATCCGAAACGCAGGAACAATTTGACTAGAAAGTCATTCAAAACTTGATTGAAGAACCAGTGTTTATTGAAGAAGCAATATAGTTGATTACAAAAAGTATTAGTTTGAAAGGCTCGTTGGAATTGATCCGCTATGGGATTTACATTATATCCTACAGAAAGCACCTGAAGTACTACACATAATAGGTATTAGTTTTGTAATGGTTGGAATAGCAAACTCGAATTCATCAAGAATCTCATTTTTGGGTAGTATGAAGGGGGACTGGTGGTCAAGACAGAGCCGGGCACCCGTGGCTGACTCAAGTACCCCCCGAGCCGTGCGAAATGGTCTCCTATTACGCGGCTTACTAACTTTGCATGGGGTGGGGGTACCTATTATTCATCGGCGGACCAGCGCACGTAGGGCCTCGGTTTGCCGTGTGGACTTCTTATACATTTCCTACAAAGTTGAATCCAGCTCAGTTCCATCGAGCCAAAAGGAAAGAATAGTTGGAGCCTTACTTAAGAGCGGTGGAGTATAGCCAAGAGGCTTTCTTGTCCTTAGAGGAGCTCACAAAAGCCCTCTTAAGTAAGGTTCCGAAGCTATTGCACTTAGAGTTTTGTTTTAATAACACTTTACCTTATCCTTCTATTGAGCCATGTCTAGGGGGAATCAGCAAGATTGAACCAAGGCCTGCCTAGCCACCGCCGGGGGGACAACCAAAGCAACCAAACTTATAGGATTTTTTTTTTCAAAGTTTTCTCTAGGGGCCCTTAATCATTGAATTAATAGGGATGTCTTGGGCAATAGTCCAATGAAAGAAAGGAGGGTAGGTAGATTGGATTCGTTGTGGTCGAACAAATTCATTTTGGGAAAAAAAAGGGAACAAAGTGACTTGAGCTACGCGAAGGGAAGGAAGTCCTGGGAAGGAAGCCCTTCATTCCCTCTCTCACCCATCCCCTATCTCTTAAAGGCCCAGCTTCAAAAGTACCATCTTGATGTCATAAGGGAGAAGGGCATTTATAGGGCTTACCATAAGACTAAAGGGCATGAGAGGGGCCCTCTTAGCCCTTCTCATGTAAAGTACTCTAAGTTGAAGGGCTAAAAGGGGCACTAATAAGGCACGAGAGGGGGCTTTGAAGTCCCCTCAACACCCTTCTTAGCCCGTATCATGCCCTATTAGTTAATATTAGTAAGTGAACAAGTAGTAAGGCGCGCAATGGCTTTGACTTAACTAATAGGGCCTTGCTTGCTACCCATTACTTGTGAGGGCCTATCTATTCATCTCTTTTTTCAAATGGATATTTAGAGATCTCTTGTTAATAGATTGTTGAAAGTGAATCAAGATCCATTTCTCAATAGATCTATCTATCAATAGAAAGATATAGATCTCTATTTGGATCTATCTCCATATCTAAATATGGAAGAACCTTAACTTAAAGGGTGTAACCAATGGAGGGTTCTCCCCTATCCTCGACATTGTTCTCTGACGATGTCCCTTAGGCGAAAGGGACCACCATTCTCTTTCTTTCCTCGATTGTTTCAATCAAGACAAGTGGGTTGGTTCCTTTCATCCTCCTATCTATGTAATTCATTGTCTTCGTTCTTGATCATGTTGGGTTTAAGGTATAAGTAGATGGGCGGCTATGAAATGACAATTCCCCTTTATCCATTGAAGTAGGGAGGGCCTCCTTCCCCACCATTCTAACCTATTATTGATAGGGATTTGACTAATGTTAAAGGTATCTTGCTTACCAAGCCACCTACTGGAGAAGTTAGTTGCTAGACAGAAGCGATGAGGAATCGAAGCTGTTGTAGAAGCTTTGCTTCCCCCTGTAGTTGTAGTACTCAACTCATCCCTACTTTAATTCACAAGGTAATCGACGATTCCCGACATTCTCTAGTTTCTGTAACTGTAACAATTTGTCACTTCAATTACTTCATCCATAAACCCTTTTGTATTATTTAGCAGTACGCTCTAAAAAAGAGAGTCAAGGATAAGCTTGCATTCTAGAAGTGATAGGTTCCCTCCTCCTTCAGTGAGAAGTTCCCTTCCTAGTATGCTCAACAAATGTACAAAGCGGACCACTGTTTGGGGGGGTCACATACCTGCTAGATGTAGCTGCCGGTTGGATGACCCTCTTCTTCCCATTCGAGTTGAGTTGACCCAGAAGTCAGAAGGAATGGAACCACTATAGAGTTTTCTGCAGTTCACACTTGGGCAAAGATGACTGACTATAGAAGTTGAACACGAACCAATTTTTGCTATTCTGGGTTCTTATTGAGCGTAGAGAAATCAAGGTTTATGAGAAAGTCAGCAAACTTTCTGTGGTGTTCTACCTTTGCATTGTCCCCTCTCGAGTGAGGGCCATAATGGAAGGCTTCGCACCTGAGCCTCATTAGACTCGGTGGAAGTGTAAGGTGTAAGTGAAGAGAATAGAAGAGATGAAGTCCATCCCCTAGCCTAGTCTATATCCACAGTTGACGTGACTCCATACCTTATAGTCTCCGCAGTTGACGTGACTCTGTACCAACGCCTCACTACTACTTAATGAAATTCATCAATGAACAGCTAAGAGATTTCATAACCATTGCTTTCCTTAAGCAGCTAGCCGTCATGTTGTAACCTTAGCCTCCCTTTCTTTATAGTTCAACTAAGTGAGTAACCTTAACGTACTTTCTTTCGTACTTTCTCAGGTCTTACTTCAAACGGACGCTTTACCCCTATTTTTTTGTTGAATTAGAAAGAACGGGCCTTACTAACTCAAGAGTGGGGATGAAAGACAAAGAAAGGGATCATGGGACTTTATGATCAGAGAAAGGGAAGGGGTGTGGTTGGTGTGTCACTGGATTGGTGGGGGAACCTGTAGGAAGGGGAGATGAGCCGCCGAATTCACATTAGAAATCACAAACATGAACACAAACGAAATTGTCGAATTTCGTATAAAAACAAAACAAACCACTTCTATTCTTGGAGTTGAGGTATATGAAGAATGGCTTTTTGGTCCCTTTCGTCTAGTGGTTAGGACATCGTCTTTTCATGTCGAAGACACGGGTTCAATTCCTATAAGGGATAGGTACTCATTCCCGGCGGTCTCATTCCTGAGTGATCGCTCGCTATCTGGCTGGAAAAGGTGGTTCGAGAGCTTCCTCTCTTCCTGCAAGCAAGATGAGATGAGATCACCACTTCTC
Organism: Warburgia ugandensis; assembly: GCA_035236585.1. Taxonomy (NCBI): domain Eukaryota; kingdom Viridiplantae; phylum Streptophyta; class Magnoliopsida; order Canellales; family Canellaceae; genus Warburgia; species Warburgia ugandensis. Next base: position 71,633,157 of record CP141129.1, on the reverse strand, counting down.
AGTAATGGACTTCCTTGAAATCTTCCTTAGCCTTGGATATCCTTTCATAGATTCTTAAACCCCCATCTTTCTCTCTCTCCCCCCCATCTCTTTTGTCCTTTTTTTCTTTTGGTCATTTTTGTTAGGTCCCCTATCTCTTAAAGGCCCAGCTTCAAAATTACCACCTTGATGTCATAAGGGAGAAGGGCATTTATAGGGCATACCATAAGACTAAAGGGCATGAGAGGGGGCACCAATTTGATCACTAATACAGACCTTAACTACCTCAAATCAAGTCTTATATGCCCTATAGATGAGTAATAGGGAGCACCCTACTTTCGGTCGTCCATAAGAAGAGAGGGGCCTTATTGATAGAGGGAAGCAGGTGTTCCCCATCTTTACCAAAGGCAAACAGCCCCCATGTTATTCAGCGTGGGGAACCTACATGACAAGAGCAGGCAGCAGGCATGGTGCATGGGACTTACCACTTCTTTTTCTAGCCACACCAACTACTAGATTCAATCATATGTTCTATTCTGGGACACTGGCCATTCATTCTTTTTCTTTCTAGTTCAATTGGGGACTTTCTTACTTTCTTTTTGAAAAGGCCAGCTTATTATGCCACTTACTTACCTAATGTATATGCTTTGCTACGTTGACTCACTTTCTTTCAAGACAAAGATGATCGTGCGCTTCTTATACCGCCACTTCTAAGATAAGAGACCACTCTTCTACTTTGAAAGTGCAACAACTAACCAGTTGCTTAGTACTAAGTGGTTGGTTGGCTAAGAATAAGAAGCAAAAACTAATTAAATTTGCTTGAGCTGCCGCTTTCTTTCATAACAAAGCTGAGAATAACTGCTAACATAGAAGTCTCTCGCATGCAAGGAGATGTTACTGGTGGATGTCACAGTTTCAGGGTGCCATGATCCTTCTCTCTAGAACAATTGAGAGCACTAACTGACTGCATCAATCATTACTCAGTTAGTTATTTATTGCTGCCAACAGCACTTTGCTTGCATACAAGGCGGCAAAAAGTACCAGGTAGAGCTATAATGCGCGGGCGAAGGAGACGCATTTCTGGTACTGGACAAGCTCTCAGGGAATAATCTCTTTCTTATTTTTGCCTTTCTTTCCCATGACGACTAGGAATGGGCAAATAAAAAATTTCACTTCTAATTCCGGACCTCAACATCCTGTTGCTCATGATGTTTCACAATTAGTACTGGAAATGAAAGGAGAAGTGGTGGAATGTGTGGAACCACATATTGGATCACTCTAGTGCAGCATGAAGCCATTGACGCCGAGTCTGCTCCTATGCTGCTAGCTATGCCCTACTTGGTCCCCTAGCATAGTGGAGGTTTCCTAGCGCATCATGAGCACTGGGGAAAAGGTAGGGCGGTTGAGAAACTCAAGTGAACTGCCCTACCTTACTACTTAATAGGGACAGAAGGGAGAAGGTTGTGAAGGTGGCCTTGTTATCCACACCTACAGTCAGATGAATGGAGGACCGACCGACCGACCCGGATTTTCACAAGCGTTGGCGAGTCCTGGAGTGGGCATCAAGGGCGCTAGCACATACCCCAGGGTGATCATCACCACCTGCACCTCACATCTTGGCATAGTGGAATGTGTAACGCACCTACTGTCCCATTCAATTACACTTGTTCCTGGTTTCCGTAGCCTAACAGAGCGCAGCAACGAGGGACAACCCACCCATATAGCCAGGGGGAGGATGGAACTATTGGCAAAGACCATCTGGCGAAAACACCGTAGGCACTAAGTGTGGTAGGCCTGCGTTGGGGGAGCATAGCATAGGGAGGAAAGGGAGTCCGGACAGTGGAAGAGCCAGGGGTGGCCAGGTCATTTGTCAGAAATGGAAGGATTTTTCTGAGTGGCCATGAATTCTTGGAAAAAGAGGGAGCGAGCCAATGGATCAATGAATATACAGACTCAACGGTACACCTCATAGATAGAAATCCAGCACTGCCTACACGCGAAATAGCTTCTGAGGTCGAGCAGTCTCAATTTCACTACAAGATTTGCAAATGTTGGGCTGGGCCACCTCGAATGGTGTGAGTCGCATGGGGAGAGACCCATATGTATGATTTTCAGGGGGATCAGACCGAAAGCCCAATGGAGTAATTTTTGGTGCCCACCCGATTAGAGGGACGGAGAAATTAATAGAGTACAAAACTTATTTTCAAGCTTTACCTTATTCTGATCATTTAGAGGGCGATCATGGAGTCACTAAATGAAGTCCTCCATTTCTTTTAGAGGTGCTGACCCGTAGCGAGGCAGAGATAACTAAGTGACATATGGAATATGGCGACAACAACAACATGTCATAGAAGGAGATAACAGGGGGAGCCAATGACCCACAAACAAACTAAATTATCTACAACTACTATTGATGTGTTTAACCACAAGTGCATGGGCTATTGTAGTGTAGGTTATGCAAGTACGGGTTGATCCGACAGGGACTTGACTTAAAAAGTGGGAATTTTAATAAAATTTAATTATCTAAAATTAAAAATAAATTATTAAAAATTATTGGAATTATAATTAGAGTTTGAATCTAATCAACTTCTAAAAATTACAAAATTTCTAGCTCCTAAATAGCATAAATAAATCAAATAACATGAAAAAAAAACTACTTTCCTGGCTTAATCACTGCCAATATCTTCAAATTCAATCTTCTAAAAGTTGATCAGCCTTCATCACTGTCTTCAAACATCCTTGATTAGAGATTTGCTGGTCGGATTTTTTAGATTCCCAAAAATCTTGTAGATCTGGGCTAATTTGTGATTTTGGGATTTGGACAGATCAGATTGATTTTTAGATTTTAGATCAAAGATCATAAACAATGGATAAGCAAAGGGATGTCCTAAGAATGATTCCTAAAAATTAATTGAAAATTAGAAAAGAAATAGAGGATAAATTGAGGATTTTTGGTTGATTAAGGCTAACTCGTTGATTAAGTTAAGCTTGATCAATCTGGCTTGATTGGATTATTACTGTAAAAGAAAATTGTAGATAATTCAAAACTAGAATAGAATGGGACACAGAGGAAAATAAATGAGGATTGAGATGGAATTAATTTAATGATTGATGGAAAAAATTGGAATTAAACAAGAAATCTGGTTAAAAAGAAAAAACCAGGGAAAAGAAAGGAAACCCAATGAGGAAGGGGGAGTCATAGGAGGAGACGGAGGGAAGGGAAGAGGAGGAAGAGGGGGAAGAGAAGAAGAGGAGGGAGGAGAAAAGAAGAGGGTGATCTGGTAGGTGTTGTGCATTCTGAGTTGGAGAAAGAAGCTGGAGATTAGGAAGAAACTGATTGCCGGATCTGAGAATGGCTGACCAGTGAAGATGGAGGGTGAAAGAGGAGAAGGGGGAAAGAAAGGGAGAGGAGGAGAGAACGTGATTCGGCTGAAGAGTTAGCAGGTGACGAAGAGAGCAGAGGTTCTGGGATCTTTGGGCAATCTAGTGCGGTGGAGGTTTCCGGTTTGCTAGGTGGGCGATGATCCATCGAGATCAGATTGGGCAGAGGAGGGTGGAGAGTAGGGAAGTCTGGGAAGGATAGTAGAGCAGAGGGCATGTGATTCGGCACCTGCCCAGTGGAACTGGGATGATGGGGCCAATGAAGGAGCAGTGCAGCTGATGTTGGGCCGTGTTGGGTTGAAGGAATAGAGAGAGGGCAGAGGAAAAAGCAAGAGGAGAATGAGAAGGTGAGAAGAAGGGCTGGGAAGGAGAAAGTGGAATAAGGTGTCAGCTAGGTGGAGCAGATGGCACGAGAGAGAGAGAGAGAGAGAGAGAGAGAGAGAGAGAGAGAGAGAGAGAGAGAGAGAGAGAGAGAGAGAGAGAGAGAGAGAGAGAGAGAGAGAGAGAGAGAGAGAGAGAGAGAGAGAGAGAGAGAGAGAGAGAGAGAGAGAGAGAGAGAGAGAGAGAGGAGGAGATCAAGAGGGGGTGTAAGAGAGGGAGTGTGAGCAAGAGATAGTGCATTGTGCAATTCTAGGGAAGGGGTTGAAGAGAAGAAGATGGATGATGGGCTGGGTTTGTCTGGTGTGTGGAGGGTGCCTACAAGAGAGAAAAGAGAAAGTGAGGAGTGCAAGAGGGGAAGAAGAACGTGGGAGAGAGGGATGTTAAGAGAAGAAGAAGAGAAAGGAATGGGGAATGGGAAAGTGGTGGTGAGAGAAGATGGTGAGAAAGAGAGGGAAAAGGAGAATGCGAAAGAGAGGTGGAAAGGAGAGTGGTCATCTGCTTGCCTCTATAGTCCAGCAAAGAGCGAGAAGAGAAGAGTGAAGGGAGAGAGGAGAAGGTAGAAAGAGGTGATGGGTCTGCCTCTTCCTATGTCCAGCCTAAAGGAAAGAGAGAAGAGGGGGGTGGTGGATGGAAGAAGGGGAGGAGAGGAGAAAGGAAAGGGGGTGCATGGGAGTGAGAGGAAAGGAGAGAAAGAGGAGGGCAGTGGAGAAAAAACGATTGAGAAAGAGAGACTTAGAAAAGGGTTGTGGGTTTCCTCTTAATGTCCAACCCTAAAAGAGGAGAGTTACCCCCTAGTGGTAGCTGCCTTTGTTTGTTCCATGTCTATAATTGAAGAATTAATCTCACCTACCACATCCATATCATCAGGGTTGTCAATTGGTGGAATAGGACATTGCTCTTGGTCAATGGTTTGTAGCATTCGAGACATCACGTCCATCAATTTAGTAATGAATTTTGTGTTCTCTTTTAATTGGGTCTTAATTTGAGCAATTTTCTTCGTCTGGTATTGTATGACTTGATGTAAATTATCTTCCACTTTCCTCATATGTGGAGGAAGGTAAGGTCGAGGGGCAAGTGGTCCTTGTTTGTGGTGATAGGGTTGGTGTTGGGCTTTCTATGAGACATTAGTATTATATTCATTTCTAACAATAGAATGATTACTTCAGTTGGAATTTTATGTCTCTAAAAATGGGAAAAATGTTGCTCATAAGAATGTGTCGATTCATGAAGTGCATCCTAAAATGCAGGAGCAATGGAACATTCTTGAGTAAGGTGTGTATTACTTTCACAAATATCACACACCCGTTCGACTTTCTTAGAGGGACATTTTTCCATTTCCATGGCCTCAACTGTTCTATCTAGGGATGCTATTTTCATATTATCATTTTCAGTCGTAGCATATATTTCTCCTCTAGAGGATGTGGTAGTGGACTTAGGCTTGTTTGGGTAAACTACTTTTTTAGAATTAGCCCAAGTTTGTGCACTCTTTGCCAACCATTCCAAATACTCTTGTGCCTCTTCAGGTTGCTTATTGAAAAAATTACCATTGCATATCATTTCTTAGCATTGATAGAAAGTTTCATTATTCGTTTTGGTAAAATTCATTATATTTTGGCGAAGAGCATTTGTCTTATGTATAGGAAGGAACTTATTAAAAAACTTCCTAGTCATTTCTTCCCATGTTTGTATAGAACTTGGTGGCAGTGAATGAAACCACATCTTAGCCTTTTCTTTTAAAGAAAAAGAAAATAGTTTGAGTCTTACTATGGCTAATTCAATGTCTTGTGTATGTTGAGTCATGCACACTTCATCAAATTCTTTTAAATGCATGTAAGGACTCTCACTATCCAATCCATAGAATTTGGGAAGTAATTGAATTACTCCCGCCTTTAATTCAATCCTATTAGCATTTAGAGGTAAAAGTATAAATGAAAGTGTGTTGGTATAATTAGTTTGTAAAGAGTCTCTTAGTGTCTTCCCACGAGGATTTTGGTTAAACCAATTATCCTCATGTGTTCTAAATTGGTCCTTTCTCCTATTTCCATATGGTTGAGAATGATTCCTCCATGGATGTATATTATCATTAAATAGAGGTGGAGGATCATTAGCATTCAAGAGAGGATTGCTCGTCCATGAGGAAACATCATCATTATCCAAGATGAAAGGTGGTTCATCATCATTAAAGAGTAGATTGTTACTCCATGGGGAAATATCTTCTCTACTAATGCTGGGGCGTAAATTACCTTTTTGATCAGTGTTTAAATTATTCATTAAGTGTAATTGATCATGTCCTTCTCTCTCTCTTTTTTTTTTTTTGGAAAACTAACCTAAATGATGCAACCTACTTCTAGAATGTTGCATAAACAAAGGGCACACTCAAATAATCTTAAGGCTAATAAACAACAATATTTTGACTCTCCTGGATTTGTGTGGGGACGACGCTTTTTGATTAGCCTAGTTCAGTGCTCATCCTCTCTTTTAGATTTGACTACTACTTACCAGTTAGGTTCTTTTCTAGAGTGGTTAATACAATCCTTGTGTTAGGAGGTGTTTAGACCTCAACTGACGTCAATGGAAGGTGTGGGAAAATCACTTGGATTTTAAGACACACACTACAACCACAATGATCGAAATCTACTGGAGTGACAATAGATCGTGTCCTATTAAGAGGGTTATATGAGCACGTGATGGCCCTATAGGTCTCTTCTGATTGATTTTAAATTAATATGAAAGGTAAGGTTGCGAACTTGAGGTGATTATCCTAAGTAGGCCAAGAGGTAGTGATGAAATCCACCCTTGATCTTATGGGGGTAGGGTGCCATTACTAATTAATTTCCACACACCATGGCAGTTCAATCAGCATATAAATCACCTTAAATCAATAAACTAGCCCTAAGAATGCAATTAAAAGAAGTAAACTAATGCAAAACCCTAAAAATGCAACAATTAAAAAAATGCTTTCTATATGCTATTACATTACCAAACAATACAAATTATTCTAAATGCAAGCCCTAATCTAGGAATTAAAGGAGTGAGGAGACTTACAATGGGGTTTTTGATGAAGGTTAAGTATGGGCCACCTTATCCCACACTTGCCTGTATTATACAACCCTTTTAAAATTAAAATTAAAATGAAAATTATAATTTATGAGGATCCTCACTATAAGATTCACTCAAAAAGAAAAAGAAAGTCCTATTCTAGGAAAGCAGAAAAATTTCCATTTTGGTGAAGATCCACTTGCCAATTTCCTCCACTTTCCAATTTCATAAAAATAAAATTAGAAATAAGTACCAAATTCATGAAACAAGGTGATTATGCCTTGAAAAAAATTGAAAATTGCCCCTAAAATTGCTTAAAATGCTAAAAAATGCAATTCTTAAATTTTTATTTTTCTAGATTTTTCTATTTTTTATTTTTTAATTAAATTTTATGAAAACTCCTTTGCAGTTCCCCTCCAACAGCGCCAAAAACTTGTTGATGTGTTTAACTGCAAGTGCCGGGCTATTATAGTGTAGCTTATGCAAGTACAAGTCAATCCCACAGGGACTTGACTTAAAAAGTGGAAATTTCAATAAAATTTAATTATCTAAAATAAAAAAGAAATTGCTAAAAATTATTGGAATTATAATCATAATTTGAATCTAATCAACTTCTAAAAATTACAATATTTCCAGTTCTTAAATAAAGCTAATAAATCAAATAACATGATAAAAACTACTTCTCTAGCTTAATTGCTATCAATATCTTCAAAATTGATATTCTAAAAGTTGATCAGCTTTCATCACTATCTTTAAAATATCTGTGATTAGAGATCTGCTAGTCGGATTTATCAGATTGCCAAAAATCTTGCAGATCTAAGCTAATTTGTGATTTTGGGATTTGGATAGATCAAGTTGATTTTTGGATTTCATATCGAAGATAAAAAATAATGGATAAGTTAAGGGATGTCCTAAGAATGATTCATGAAAATTAATTGAAAATAAAAAAAGAAACAGAGGATAAATTGAGGATTTTTGGTTGATTAAGGTTAACTTGTTGATTGGGTTAAGCCTTGATCAATCTCCCTTGATTGGATTGTTCTTGGATAAGAAAAATGCGAATAATTCAAAACTAGAATAGAATGGGACACAAAGGGAAATAAAATGAGGACTGAGATGAAATTAATTTAATGATTGATGGACAAAATTGGAATTAAACCAGAAATCTGGTTAAAACAAAAAAAAAAACTAGGGAAAAGAAGGGAAACCCGACGAGGAAGGGGGAGCTGGAGGAGGAGAAGGAGGAAAGGGAAGAGGGGGAAGAGAAGAAGAGGGAGGAGAAAAGAAGAGGGTGACCGGTGAAGATGGAGGGGGAAAGAGGAGAAGAGCGAAAGAAAGGGAGAGGAGGAGAGAATGCGATTAGGCCAGAGATTTAGCAGGCGACGGAGAGAGTAGAGGTTTTGGGATCTCTTGGTAGTCCAGTGCGGTGGAGGTTTTCGGTTTGTTGAGTGGACGGCGATTCGTGGAGATCAGACTAGGTAGAGGAGGGTGAAGAGCAGGGAAGTCTGGGAAGGATAGTAAAGCAGAGGGCATGTGATTTGGCACTTGCCTGGTGCAGCTAGCATGATGGTGCAAGTGAAGGAGTGGTGCTGCGTAATGCTGGGCCGTGCTAGGTTGAAGGAACAGAGAGAGGGCAGAGGAAAAAGAAAGAGGAGAATGAGAAGGTGAGAAGAAGGCCTGAGAAGGAGAAAGTGGAATTAGGTGTTGGCAGGGTGGAGCAGATGGCACAGGTGAGAAAAAGATGACAGAGAGAGATATGGGAGTGAGAGAATAGAGACAAGAGGAGATCAAGAGGGGGTGTAAGAGAGGGAGTGTGAGCAAGAGTTGATGCATTGTGTAGTTCCAGGGAAGGGGTTGAAGAGAAGAAGATGGATGATGGGTTGGGTCTGTCTGGTGCATGGAGGGTGCCTGCAAGAGAGAAAAGAGAAAGTGAGGAGTGCAAGAGGGGAAGAAGAATGTGGGAGAGAGGGATGTTAAGAGAAGAAGAAGAGAAAGGAATGGGGAATGGGAAAGTGGTGGTGAGAGAAGATGGTGAGAAAGAGAGGGAAAAGGAGAACGTGAAAGAGAGAGGTGGAAAGGAGAGTGGTCATCTTCTTGCCTCTACGGTCTAGCCAAGAGAGAGAAGAGAAGAGAAGAGTGAAGGGAGAGAGGAGAAGGGAGAAAGAGGTGATGGGTCTGCCTCTTCCTACGTCTAGCCTAAAGGAAAGAGTGAAGAGGAGGGTGGTGGATGGAAGAAGGGGAGAAGAGGAGAAAGGAAAGGGGGTGCTTGGAAATGCGAGGAAAGGAGAGAAAGAGGAGGGCGGTGGAGAAAAAAACTATTGAGAAAGAGAGAGACTTAGAAAAGGGTTGTGGGTTTCCTCTTAATGTCCAGCCCAAAAAGAGAAGAGTTGCCCCCCTACTGGTTGTGTTCCTTTAAAGATCCCCACCTTCCTAGGTTTTCACCTTTCCATTCTTCTTTGACTTCCTATTCTAGATTTGGCTTTTCCTTCTTCTTTTGTTTTCTCTTTAAGGATTGCAATACCTTATCATTTCCATAATAGCATGCTTCCCTTTCTAGTTTAGTTCCCAATTAGGTAAACATCCCATCTTACCATGTGACTGATCTGCACCTTTAACTTCTGATCTTAGTCATCCATGCCTCTTTTGGTTAATCTGCAAAATAAAAGACTATAGTAGAATCATCTAGATTTCCAATGCCTTGGGAAACTAGTCGAGATAGATGACAACACCTTTTTCCCCTCTTCCTTACTGGGATGTCGATCTTCTCTTCTAGCCTTCATCTCCTGTCAGGAGAGTTACAGCCTAATATGACATTTGAGGAGAGACCTGTGCGTATACTGGATAAGAAAGTCAAGGAGTTGAGGACTAAAACTATTTCATTAGTCAAAGTCCTTTGGCAGCATCATTCATTGTAGGAGGCTACATGGGAGGCAGAAGATGAGATGAGGAGGATCCACCCAAAGTTATTTACACAGAGGTATGTACCGAAATTTCGAAGACGGAATTTTTATAAGGAGGGAAGGATGTAATATCCTCAATTTTTAACCCTAAATTAGTAACAAAATAAATAAATTAAAGTAAAAATTTTATGCATGAAATTTGATTTTGAAACCACTAAAACTAGAAAGTACGAGTCGATAGGAATTGAACGGTATAAAGAACGTTGAAAATGGAGTTCGGATGTGTAAAATATGACCATTTTAAGTTACAAAGGTAATTTGGTAAATGGTCAAGGACACGAATTAGAGGGGGTCATTTTGATAACGACACCCCTTTCTATTCCCATTCTAGCTCTAATGGAGGAAGGCGGTGATCTACGTTTCCTTGCGAGGAAATTGGATTCAAACCTACAAAAACTAGTTTCCTCTTCATTCGCTATGCAAAACAACTCTGGGATCATGCCATCTTCGCTCATCTCTCCTCCAAGCCTAGACCAAACTTCACATGCACTAGAGGACCCCGATCTCCCATCTCAAGCTCTAATCAAGTAAGCCACATACTCTAACTTGTTTTTCACATCATTTCCCAACTTTTCCCTTTTAGATCCAAGCTGGATTTGAGCAGGACCGCCGTTGGATGGTTTAGGAAGACAAAACCATGGAGCATGGTTAGACCCATGTTAAAGACACCAACAATGAGAGACTGAGCTATTCATTGTGATCTTTGGACCCAAAAACCCTAGGAATCGTGAAAATAGATAAAAAAAATCAAAGCATCTAAGGTTCCGATCAAGCCAAAAGAAGATGGACAGCTTGGGTTCATAGTCCCCGATCGACGATGCCCCTGAGACGTCGCCTGGGACGCACAGGGATGAACAGCGCATGCGAGAGCCCATTGCATGTGGGCTGTCCTGGCCAGCCAGGATATGCAGTGCATTCTAGCATTTGTGCGCTTCGAGATGTCAGTTTACGTCAGTGTAAATCCCTTTCCACAAGTGCAAACTGGTGGAAAATCAAATTTTTTATCTGATTTTTTATTTGGAATGGTTTTTCTGAGATTCTGAAGGCTACAGAAGCCCAATCTTCGATTTGAAAGGTTCGTTAGAACTATGTCAACGATGCAGACATGATTTTAGAATTAGAATATTGATCTAATCACATCTAATCAGGTCAAATTCATAAAATAGTACCAAATCACTTAGATACGACCTATCAAAGGGTGATTAAGCCCTAGGACTTGAACAATTAGATAATATATGATACTAACTAAGGGTCCTAAGGATCAGATTAGGTGTAATTACTTTAATAGTTGATCTAACCCAGATCTTGGGAAATTGTTGATCTAAGGATGATCTGATCATCAAATCAAGGTGTAAACTTTAGATGCACACAAAAATGAGCAGCTGAACATGAGATAGAACTAATTAATAAAAGGTAACATTGGGATTAAGGACCAAATAATAAATAGAGATCATAGAGAATGATCCAACGATTGGATCGCCATAGATTCAATTGAGATTAAATAGATAACACAAAATTGTACCGTGATACTGACAAGTACATTAGAGCATGCGAGCTAAGAGGATTACACGCTTGATTTGGGTTATCTCTCATTGAGGTAGGTGACAACATTTAATGTTATGTTTTGATTTCCAAAACTTGGCATTATCATAGCATTCATGGTTGATTGTGATTGATTGTCATTTGTTTATTTATTCTATGATTTTATGAGATTCAATGTTTTATGCTATAGTCGATATTAGATTTTGATAGTATATTGAATAGGTTTTCATGATCGATTGTTTTATGAGATTGATACATGATTAGTAATTATCTTTCCTTATTGCATCACTAAGATTGATGGATTTTCATAAAATTGATGGTGGAGGCTTGGTGGCTAGTCCTTTGAGAGGTTAACCCCAGGATGAGGGGTGTTCTTTGGGGATTGTGAGCCATGAATGCTCCTACCTTGATGAGATATGTGATTTCTATGCTTTGTGATTTATGACGGGTGCTCTTACCCCATGGATGTCATGCTAGGAGGGAGTAGGGCTTGCATCCACCCTTCGAAATTGTGATGTGATAGACACCTGGCTACAAATGGCTTTCGGTAGGGATTTGGTAACATGGATAGTCCACACTACTGATACGGGCCTTTCTATGGGCACATTTCTATGAGAGGTGTGTTTTGGGGATTGTGAGCCACAAGTGCTCCTAGTTTTATGAGATATGTGATTTTTGTGCTTTGTAATTTATGACGGGTGCTCTTACCCCGTGGATGTCATGCTAGGAGGGAGTAGGGCTGACCACCCACCCTCTGAAATTGTGATGTGATAGACACCTACCCACAGATGGCTTTCAGTAGGGTTTTGGTAACATGGATAGTCCACACTACTGGTTTGGGCCTTTATATGCGGACAGAAGTTAAGTCTCTCGTTATGGTGTTGACGGGGAGCAGCAGTGGTTGAGACTCTAGAGGAGTTGCCATTGTGGAATGACGATCCATGCTCTTGTTCTGTATGCTTGCATGATGAGCATGGAGATGTTATTGTGTGCCTGGGTGTGAGAATACTCAGAGGATTGATATGAGTACTCATGATCTATTATACGAGTGTTTAGGACAATCGTGGGACTCACGTACCTTGGGATGCCCTATTTATTATTGTATGCTCATTGATATTGGATCATATCATGTTTTACATCCATGTGATTATCATGTTTTATATCCACGAGGCGCATGTTTTATCACATATGATGTTTTAAGACTATAATTATTATTATAAAAAAATGTTATAAAAACCCGAGGTATTACAGTTGGTATCAGAGCCCAGTGTATTCCATCATAATACTTACAAAGGTATGCTTATATGTAGATGACAGCCCATGAATTGTAGTTAAAGAAGAACGAGGAGAGAGGAACTTACACTTAGTGATATTTGAATCCCTAGCAGATGGCTCCTCAAAGAAGGAAAAGGTTTACCCTTACTACGCCAATTGCCCCACCTATTGAGTCCTTTGATCAAGGGGATCATGAGGCTAAGCTAGTGAATAGGATGATGCTACGGTTGATACCCCTCATACAACAGCATATATGGATTGTGGTTTAGGTTGTAAACCCTAACCTTGCGACTCTGCCTCCAATAGTACCAGTGGATTCATCTGTTCATTCTACCCACCAGGTGTAGGCATCACCAGCACCTAAGACCATGAAGGGTGATGCTATGAGTGACTCTAAGAAGACAGATAAACTATTAGAACGATTTTAGAAGATGTGCCACCTTTCTATGGTGATGGTGATACTGAGGAGGCTGAGCGGTGGTTATTTGAGGTAGAGAGGATATTTGACATGATAAAGATTGCACCAGAGGGTCAGGTCTGGGTAGCTGCCTACCTACTGAAGGGTGAGGTAGGCTTTTGGTGGCAGACTTTTACATGTATGCTAATAGACCCTACAGAGATGGTGACATGGGAGGCCTTTAAGTAGGCTTTTGATACATAATACTTTCCACCTCATGCATGCAATCACTGAAGAAAGCTTTTGCCACCATGGAGCGGAGAGACATGATGGTTTAGCAGTACTTGAACCGATTTACCTGACTGAGGAGGTTTGCTCTTGATGCGCTTGCCTTAGATAATGAGGCAATAAACAGATTTGTGGATGGACTAACACCTTGGCTAAGAGATTGGGTGATTACTTCTCGATCCACGACTGTGCAAGATGCAACTGACATGGCCTCCATGTTGGAGAATAATTCTCTTAGGACTAGAGGGAGCATGTACCAGATCACTAAGGGAAAGAGACCTTTTAATGTTATGTAGGCACATAGAGCACCAGGTTATCAACCATAGACCAAGCCTAGAAAGACATAAAGAAGAAGAGATGTGACAGGTGCAAGAGTTAGCACCCTGGGCGAGGGTGTAATAGATTTAACAGACCACAGCATCAGAGGGAGCCCCAACAGCAGCGACAACACCAGCCACCTTTCCAGAGATAGCCATACAGGTGCTTTAGCTATGAGGAAGTGGGATATTTCATTAAAGACTATCCTAAGGGATAGAGGGAGAAGCAGGCTGAGATGGGTGCAGAGACAGCTACCGCACCATGTAGTTAAGGATGAGTGTTTGCCATCACATCACATCAAGGCAGGCAAAGGCTTTGAACCAGGTCATCAAAGGTACTCTTCTAGTCTCAGATTGACATGCCAGGGCCCTCTTTGATACAGGGTTCACTCATTCTTTTATTTCGCGCATTTTTGCATCTTGCCTTGATGTATGCATGCATAAATTAGCATTTGGATTGGATATCATGACACCCATGGGAGAGACAGTAGAGGCTACTGAGTATCTCCGGGAGATACCTGTGGAGATATCAAGCATGAGGATAGACTTAGACTTCATTTTATTAGACATGGTCGACTATGATGTTATATTAGGAATGGATTGGTTAGCTAACTACTGGGCTACCATAAACTGCCGTAAGAAGTGGGTCATTTTTTATATACCTGGGCAACCAGAAATTTTGTTCTAAGGCAGAAAAAGTCTGGCAAGTACATGCATCATCTCTGCTATGAAAGTGGCACAGTTTTATTCATGAGGGTGTAGAGAGTTTCTCGCTTATGTGACCATTGAGGACAGAAGGCAGCCACAGATTGATGATACTGATGTTGTCTATGAGTTTGAAGATGTTTTTCCTGAGGAGTTACTAGGATTGCCACTGAGTAGAGAGATTGACTTTACCATTGAGTTGGTGCTAGGTACATCGCCTATCTCTAAGGCACCATACAGAATGGCCCCAACAAAGTTAAGAGAGCTTAAAGTACATTTGTAAGAGTTACTTGATAAGGGCTTCATCAGGCCAAGCAGGTCTCCATGGGAAGCATCAGTCCTTTTTGTGAAGAAAAAGGACGGGTCACTGAAACTATGCATTGATTATCGCTTGCTGAATAGTGTCACTATAAAGAATTGATACCCTTTATCACGCATAGATGATTTATTTGATCAGCTCCAATCAGCACAAGTATTCTCCAAGATAGACCTAAGATCAAGATACCATCAGTTGAGGGTTAGAGAAGAGGACATCTCGAAGACTACTTTAAGGAGTTGCTATGGTCACTATGAGTTTTTAGTGATGTCGTTTGGATTGACCAAAACACCTGTAGGTTCATGGACCTAATGAACTGTGTCTTCTAGGCTTACTTGGATAAGTTTGTGATTGTTTTTGTCGATGTCATCTTAGTTTACTCGCCTAGTCATGAGGCACATAGGGAGCATCTCCACACGGTATTGGACACATTTCATCGACATCGTTTGTATGCTAAGTTTAGTAAATGTGATTTTTGGTTAGATCATGTGCAATTCTTTGGCCACGTGGTATCTAAGGATGGAGTGGCCGTAGACCCAGTAAAGGTTGAGACAGTGCTACATTGGGAGAGGCCCAAAACAGTGACAGAGATATGCAGTTTTCTCTGTTTGGCATGATATTATTGTCAATTCATTGAGGGATTCTCGAAGATTGTATTACCTTTAACTACCCTAACCAGGAAAGACACCCAGTTCATTTGAACCGATGCCTACGAGGAGAGCTTCCAGGGGCGTAAGAGGAGGCTTACTACTGCCCCGATGTCAACGTTATCATTATGTACAGGCGGTTATGTAGTTTATTTCTATGCTTGGGGTAAATTACCATTATCATTAAGAGTAGTGTTGATGTAACATGGAAAGGTAATTGCCTATGCATCGAGACAGGTTAAGACACATGAGGTAAATTACCCAACACAAGATCTAGAGTTAGCAGAAGTGGTATTTGCACTGAAGTCCTGGAGACATTATCTATATGGCGAGAAGTTTGAGGTATTCACTGATCATAAGAGCCTCAAGTACTTCTTTACTCAGAGTGAATTGAACATGAGGCAGCGTAGATGGATGGAATATCTTAAGGACTTCGATTTCACCATACAATACCACCTAGGGAAGGCTAACATCATTACAGATGCTTTGAGTAGGAAGTTTGGAGTAATGATTGCCCATCTATTGACTCGATCTAAGTTTCTCGATAGGATATTAGAGGCACAAGGCAAAGATAAGGAGACACAGGATCTAGCAGACAAAATAAATTTTATATGAGGAATGGATGGAGGAATTAGATTCAAGGGTAGGTTGCTGGTACCGGCAGATGATGATTTGAAGCTTGAGTTACTTCAGGAGGCACATCAGTCCTAGTATATGATCCATCCCAGAGGTACAAAGATGTATCAAGACCTTAAGAGACATTTTTGGTGGAACAAAATGAAGAACGATGTTGAAGAGTGTGTGGAGCGGTGTCTGACCTGTCAGTAGGTCAAGGCAAAACATCAATGACCATCAGGGTTACTTCAGACATTGGATCTCCCTGAGTGGAAGTGGGATCATATTACCATGGATTTCATTGTGGACCTTCCGAGGACTGTTAATGGACATGACATAATATGGGTCATTGTGGATAGATTGACCAAGTCTGTTCATTTCCTTCCTATCAGGCAGAATCAGACGGTAGATGGTCTAGCGAAATTGTATGTCAAGGAGATCATAAGTCTACATGGAGTTCCCTTGACAATTATATCTAATCTATACACTCAGTTTACCTCAAAGTACTAGAAGAGCATGTAAGAGGCTCTAGGATCAAGGCTAAAATTTAGCATAGCATTCCACCCTCAGATAGATGGTCAGACCGAGAGGACCATCTAGATGGTTCAGGATATGCTACGGGCTTGTGTTATGGATTGGAAGGGTAGCTGGGAGGATCATTTACCACTGGCAGAGTTTGCCTATAATAATAGCTATCACGCAAGTATTGGCATGGCTCCATACGAGGCACTTTATGGCATGCCTTATTAGTCACCCTTATGTTGGAGTGATGTAGGAGAGAGACACAGAGTGAAGTCCAAGTTAGTGGAAGAGTGTGCAGAGAAAGTTTGACTTATTTGAAAGACATTGTTGACAGCTCACAGCCACCAGAAGAGTTATGCTGACAAGAGGCAGAAAGACCTAGAGTTCTCCAAAGGTGAGCATGTATTCTTAAAGGTTTTCCCTATGAAAAGAGTGATGAGGTTTGGGAATAAAGGGAAACTTAGCCCCAGGTACAATGGACCTTTTGAGATTTTATACACAGTTGGGTCAATAGCATACTAGCTAGCCTTACCACCTCAGTTGGCAAATGTATACGACGTCTTCTATGTATCTATGTTAAGGAAGTATGTGCCAGACCCATCGCACATGCTGGACCAAATTCCAGGAGAGTTATAGCTTGATACTAAAACTATTTCATTAGTTAAAGTCCTTTGGTAACATCATTCACTGCAGGAGGCCACATGGGAGACAAAGGATGAGATGAGGAGGATCCATCTAGAGTTATTTACATAGAGGTATGTACTGAAACTTTGAGGACGAAATTTTTACAAGGAGAGAAGGATGCAATATCCTCAATTTTTAACTTTAAATTAGTTAAAAAATAAATTAATTAAATAAAAAAAATTTATGCACGGAATTTGGTTTTGAAACCACCAAAACTAGAAAGTACACGTCAATAGGAATTGAATGGTACAAAGAACGTCGAAAATGAGTTCGGATGAGTGACATATGACCATTTTAAGTTACAAGGGTAATTTGGTAAATTGTCAGGAATGCGTATTAGAGGGGGTCATTTTGATTACGACATTGCTTTCCATTCCCATTCTAGCTATAGTGGAGGAAGGTGGTGATATGCCTTTCCTTGCAAGGAAATAGGATCTAAACCTACAAAAACTAGTTTCCTCTTCATTCCCTAAGCAAAACAACTTTGGGATCGTGCCATCTTTACTCCTTTCTCCTCCAAGCTTGGACCAAACTTCGCATGCACTAGAGGACCTCGATCTCCCATCTCCGGCTCTAACAGGTGAGCCACACACTCTAACTTGTTTTTCACATAATTTCCCAACTTTCCCCTCTTAGATCCGGGCTGGATCTGAGCAGAACGGCCATTGGATGGCCTAGGAAGACAAAATCACAAAGCATGGTTAGACCCACATTAAAGATACCTCCCTTGAGAGATTTGAGCTGTTCATTGTGATTTTTGGACCCAAAAAACCTAAGAATGGAAAAAATAGATAAAAAACTAGAGCATCTGGGGCTTCGATCAAGCCAAAAGAAGATGGATGGCTCGGGTTCATCATCCCCAATGGACGGTGGACCTGAGACATCAACCAGGAATCACAGGGATGGATGGCGCACGTGGGAGCTCGTTGCACACACACATGTCACACTTGCGCGCAGGAGCGCTCACGCACGGTGTCCATGCCGGCTAGAATGCGAGACGCCTTCTAGCATCTGTGCACTTTGAGACATTGATTTACGCCAGTGTAAACCCCTTTTCGCAGGTGCAAACAGGTGTAAAATTGTTTTTTTATTTTATCTGGAATGGTTTTTCTGAGATCCTGGAGGGTACAGAAGCCCAATCTTCAATCTGAAAGGTCCGTTGAAACCATGTCGACAATGCAATATGATTTTAACATTAGAATCTTGATCTAATCACATCTAGTCATATCAAATTCATAAAATAGTACCAAATCACTTAGATACGTCTGATCAAAGGATGATCAGGCCCCAGGACTTGAACAACTAGATAATATATGATACTAACTGAGGGTCCTAAGGATTAGATTATGTGTAATTACTTTAGTAATTGCTCTAGACCATTGAGCTAACCCAGATCTTGGGAAATTATTGATTTAAGGATGATCTGACTATCAGATCAAGGTGTAAACTTTAGATGCACACATAAATGAGCGGATGAACATGAGATAGAATTGATTAATAACAAGTAATGTTGAGGTTAAGGACCAAATAATAAATAGAGATCTTAGAGAATGATCCAACAGTTGGATCGCCATAGATTCAATTAAGATGAAATAGATAACACAAAGTTGTACCGTGATACTGACACGTACATCAGAGCATGCAAGCTAAGAGGATTATACACTTGATTTGGGTTATCTCTCATTGAGATAGGTGATGACATTTAACGTTATATTTTGATTTCTAAAACTTTGCATTATCATAGCATTCATGGTTGATTGTGATTGATCTTCATTTATTTATTTATTCTGAGATTTTTTGACATTGAACGTTTTATGCTACGATTGATATTAGATTTCGATAGTATATTGAATGGGTTTTCATGATCGATTGTTTTATGAGATTGATACCACGTATCTTATGTATGATTAGTAATTATCTTTTCTTATTACATCATTGAGATTGATGAGTTTTCATAAAATTGATGGTGGAGGCTTGGTGGTTATTCCTTTGAGAGGCTAACGTCGAGATGAGGGGTGTGCTTTGGGGATTATAAGCCACTAGTGCACATAGTTTTACAAGATACGCAATTTTTGTGCTTTGTGACTTATGACAGGTGTTCTCACCCAGTGGATGTTATGCTAAGAGGGAGTAGGACCGGCCACCCACCCTTCAAAATTGTGATGTGATGACACCTGCTCACAGATGGCTTTGGTAACATGGATAGTCCACACTATCAGTCTAGGCCTTTCCATGGGGACGGTCGTTAAGTCTCCTGTTATGGTGTTGATGGGGAGTGGCGTTGGTTGAGACCCTGGAGGGGTTGTCACTGTAGCATGACGATCCATGCTCTTGTTCTGTATGCTTGCATGATGAGCATGGAGATGTTATTGTATCCCCGGGCTCCCACGTCTCTTGCCTTCTTCCTTCAATCGAGTTGTTTCGTTCGTCAGCTTTCCTACTCCTGTAAAGGAAAGGCGGTGAAGCATGTCATGTCTCGTCTGGCCTTCCAAGGACAGCTAGGCAAGACAGAAGTTTTGAGTGACAATGAAAAACTAATGCTGTCATTTCCTAGTGGTGAATCAATGCTAGAAGGTAGTCTTCGAGGGGTGGGCAGCATAACCTAAAAACTTATATGAAATTCATTATTGGACTCAGCTAGCCCCAGGTATGCTTGGGATTGGATTGAATTCTTAGTTAGAGAGAGGGGGACAGAAGAGTGGGAGCAGGATTTGAAAGAATTAGGCATTCTTCTAGAAGTGGAAAGAGAAAATAGAGGAGAGGGATAAACTCTTTGATTTTTGCAATCGTCGAAATTGTACGACAAACCTGTTTGCTTCAAGCATAACACCCTTTAACTTTACGGTTTTAATCCGCCGGCCTGGTTTATAAAGTGATAGTAGACAAAAAAGAAAGAAAGAAGAAAGACTCTTTCGTAGAAGTCGTAAAGCCTCTCTGCTTCTAACAAAGCTCTAAAAATCTCTATCCCTTAAACTCACCATTTCAAACCCCATCAAAGAGAAAACCCTAAACATAACCCTAAAAAATCCAATTCCTCTTTGAAATACCAATTTCAGGCTCAAAATGACTGAGAGCTAAATGGCTAACTTAGGATCCGAACCACAATTGCATTCGGATCTTAATAAATCCTCCGTTGTCTTGTATAGAAGAATCAAGTTCCACCCAACAAGGAAGCCCTTCAAGGGATTTGGCAATGGCGGCGGCGATTTTTCCCTTGAGACCCTAAACCCTAGTGGCAGTTTGGAGCAGCGTCGATCCGAGTCGGGCCTGGGTCAGTCAGCTTTGGCTGGGAAGAAGGTAGATGGGTCTGAGTTCTTAGAAAATGGGTTGGATCCTCAGCTCAGCTTTGGGATTACCTTTCATGGAATTGCTGCTTTTCTATAAAATCTTGGAAATACTTTTTTTATCAACTTAGTGTTGCAATGCATAACATCACAGAGCCTTTAGCTGCATACTTGCAAAGTAGCAAGCATCAAAATTCTTGCCATATTGCTGAATTTTGCTTTTTATGCACTATCCAAAAACATTTCGGCTATGCTCTACAATAAACTGGGAGAATATTAGCGCCTAACTAGTTTGTTAGGAACATGCAATACATATCCTAGTTTTGAAAGCTAGACAAGAAGATGCACATGAGTACATGGTAAACTTGTTGGAATCAATGCATAAATGCTGCTTGCCTTCTAGGATTTAAAAGAATTAGGCATTCTTCCGAAAGTGGAAAGAGAAAATAGAGGAGAGGGATATACTCTTTGATTTTTACAATCGTCAAAATTTTACGACAAACCTATTTGCTTCAAGCATAACACCCTTTAACTTTACAGTTTTGATCTGCGCGGCCTGGTTTATAAAGTGATAGTAAACAGAAAAATAGAAAGAAGAAAGACTCTTTCGTAGAAGTCGTAAAGCCTCTCTGCTGCTAATAAAGCCCGAAAAAGCTCTATCCCTTAAACTCACCATTTCAGACCCCATCAAGGAGAAAACCCTAAACATAACCCTAAAAAATCCAATTCCTCTTTGAAAGACCAATTTTGAGCTCAAAATGACCGAGAGCTAAATGGCTAACTTAGGATCCGAACCACAATCGGGTGTGCATTCGGATCTTAATAGATCCTTCGTTGTCTTGCACAGAAGAATCAAGTTCCACCCAACGAGGAAGCCCTTCAAGGGATTTGGCAATGGCGGCAGCAATTTTCCCCTGGAGACCCTAAACCCTAGTGGTGGTTCGGAGTAGTGTTGGTCCGAGTCAGTAGGTTTTGGCTGGGAAGAAGGTAGATGGGTCTGAGTTCTTAGAAAATGGGTTGGATCTTGAGCTCAGCTTTGGGATTACCTTGCATGGAATTACTGCTTTTCTGCAAAATCTTGGAAAAACTTTTTTTTTTTTATCAACTTAGTGTTGTAGTGCTTAACATCACAGAGCCTTTAGTTGCATACCTGCAAAGTAGCAAGCATCAAAATTCTTGCCATATTGTTGAATTTTGTGTTTTATGCACCATCCAGAAACATTTCAGCTATGCTCTACAATAAACTGGGAGAATATTAGTGCCTAACTAGTTTGTTAGGAACATGCAATGCATATCCCGATTTTGAAAGCTAGATAGGAAGATGCACATGAGTACATGGTAAACTTGCTGGAATCAATGCATAAATGTTGCTTGCCTTCTAGAGTGCCTAGCAAATCCCTTAATGCTTATGAGAAAAGTTTGGTTAACAAGATATTTTGAGGTCGTCTCAAAAGTCAGGTTAAATGCATGCAATGTTCTTATTGCTTTAATACTTTTGATCAATTTGTAGATTTTAGTCTTGAAATAATCAAGGCAGATTCCTTGCATAAACTAGCAAACCTCACTACTGCAGAGTCTTTAGATGGAGGAGAAAGAAAAACCACCCTTCTACTTTGATTTAGTCAATATGCATTGTAGCAGTAGTGATCTGTGTGGGTAGCCCTCCAATTTCTAGTATTCCTTATTTTATTTGAGTATTTAATAGGATTTCTTTGTTTACTGACCATATGAGATTCATGATTTTCATTTTTCATCATTTCATAGGGTATTGGTCACTGTAGTCCTCCACAGGTATTGAATTGTTGTGTGTTATGGGTAGGAATAGAATACTCTATTTTCCTTCATTTTATTACAGTTGCCATCAACTCTTGCTTGTGCATGATTTGGCATCTCCTATTCAAGCCATGTTGTATTTGTACTTCGTAGAATGCAAGAGGTTGAGTAGAGTCTAAGGGATTGATGCTTTAAAAAGATTCTTTCTTTTCAATGAGTCAGTAATCTAAAACATCTTTATCTATCTTTATTATGGTTTATCAAAAGTAATAAAAAAAGGTTGTGATTCATTTTTATTAGAGTGAAAGCAGTCAAATTTCATTACTGGTTGAAACTTATTTGAGAAATATTTAGTTGTAACTGACTCTGCTTTCACTCTAATAGAAGGGGAAACATATGGCTTATGAGCGAAAGGTGAAAAAATAGAAAGTCACAATAAAAGTCTTTCGTATGGAAAATGAAATAAATGAACAAAAGAAAACATATGAGGCATCAAAAGCACAGGAATGATGTATAAAATAGTCTTCCAAAATTTTCTTATTCTTGTGGTGCTTTTTTGCATAACTTGGACTTTCACCCAGAGGCTGTTGTAAAATAGGAGGCACAAATGCAATTGGAAGATTGATTGCTATGCAAGTAGCCAAGGAGATGAGATTTTTTTATTTTTTTTAAGAAAAGAATAAGCATCATCAGAACAATCTGAAGAAAGGGGCCAAAGACCAAAGAAAGAGCAAAGGAATTCAGACTCACCTAGTGAGTATATGGATTTTGTATCTAGGTTTCCGTGAGTTTATGCCACTTGAGTTAATAGACATCTCAGGCATTGAAAGCCTATCATATCAGGTAATCCAAGTGTTTGATGACTCGGCATATCCAAGTCACATAGCACCTACACTCCCTATAAATGAGTAATGGGAAGCCCTCTTCATGAATAATTCAGCTTTACATGCTGATCAAACAAAAAAAAAAGTCGTAGAACCAAGGGAAGAATTTCATGTCCAAGGTACTGATGATTTTGTAGAGCTTGTTACAAAGGGCCTGAAGAAGTTGTCTATAAATAGGTGATGCCTTTATAGAGGAGGGTAGCTAAGAGTGTGGATGAAAAATGAGAGATAGACAAGCCACTTCACCTTAGGATACACCCAACGATGCACACGAATCAAATTTTGACCAACTCTAGCACTCTAAAGAACCAAAGAAGGCCTCCTTTTCCTCTCTTGTTGTATAGTTACCGATTTTCAAGTCCTGATTGGGTTAACAACTTCTCTTATTAACCAGGATATGTAATTCCCTATTCAAAAGTGTATGAAGGAAAGCCATACAAAGAATTTGTACTATTCCTTCATTGATGTAGAGATAGAGCTAGAAGTGAGTCTTCAACAAAGCAGAAAGTGGTCATGGTTAGTGAACCATAAGCCAAGGTGACGATAAATGGTAGTTGCAAGTGGTGACTCTAAAGTGCGAGATGTTGAGCTTTAGCCATTCTCATCTGGTCTAATCGCATTTGAGGACTTCTAGTTCCTATCCGCATTCAGCCTTACGGCATGAAAGGAATCTCCAGCATTGGTCACTGTAAGGCGCATCACTAAAAAGTGTAGGAAGGCCATTCAGGGTTCTACCAATGTGGCCCAGATGATTCAATAGCCAGTGTACAAAGTTGTTAATCCTTTGGACAATATTCAGATGGGGGTCACCTTGATTCACAATTTTTTCTCAACAATTCCATTCCTCCTCCCCCCACATAGTAGCCCATCCATGATATGTAGTGCTGAGGCTGGTTGAGTCGTGATCTCCTGAGTGTCCGACCAGCACTTAAGACTTGTATTCTAGCAAGAGGTGATGAAAGTCCTTGTCATCAATACCAATGACGAGTTGAGGTAATGTTCTTGAAAAGAGGATTACAAACCAGTGGGTGCTTATGCTCCTATCTCTTGCAATCACTCCTCTATCAACTAGAAAGTCTCTCAATTGCGAGCTATCAGTGAAATTCTAGAAGAATGCCTTCGTAAAATCTTGAGTATTCATAGAAAGAAAGCCCTTCAGAGTCCATGTCGGATAACTACTGGAATAGATTGATAGCCTAAATTGAAGTCGAAGAATCTTCTTTGCTGGAATGACTTTGTTTGAAAAGATGTCAAAGAAGAGGTTGTCAGTATACTAGCATTTGCTAATAGCAAGCGAGACAAATTGAGATTCAATCTAGTCAAAGAAAGCACACAGGAGATAGAGCGAAGGAAGGTATGCGAAGAGAGAAAGACTAGACAATAGGAAAGGCTTAGAGCACTTAGGGGCATCTCAATCCAATCCGGGAATGCAAGTACAAGAAAGAAAGAAGAGAAGAAGGCCTAGGATATCCGGAATGCAAAGCCACTCTATCACTTGGAAGCCGCTCTAATATGCTAGATGTTCTTCAATTGATAGGGAAGAATCCACCTTTGGATCTTTATTCCTACCATTTCTATGTAGAGCAATAGGTGGTAGTACGTGTTAAGTGTTCAATTTTGGTCAAAATACCCCTAATTTAGCATTCAATTAGATCATCTAACCATTCAATTTTACAAAACTTAGCTTGATTTTGAATTTAAATCCAATTGACCATCCAAACTGTAATTTGTCAAAATCAACGATCAGATGATCATTAGAGTTCATTAGATGACTAATGTATGGTTCAGATGATTCTAATTTAGTCTTTTCTTTTGCAGATCAACCAAAGGACGCACGGGCGGCTACGATTAAAAGTTAACGGTGCAAATCATCTTAAAGAGGATTGGATGGACCAGATCAACCATAAAGATGGATGGGATAGTTTCCCAAACGATAATTGAGCTCAAGTGGAAATCATAGACAAAAAGGGCAACTTGCAAATCTGCAAGAGTTTCCAAAGTTAAGAGAGGGGACCCAAATTAGCAAGGAGCAAAAGGCAACCCCTTCCCCCACTTCTTTCCTTCCTTTTTCTTTTTCCTTTTTCCCTTCCTCATTTTCACGTACCCACTTTCCTTACTCTCTTTTTGCCTTCCTTCTTAACGTACCCTCTTCCCATCCTTCTCCTTCTCTTCTTCCCCACCACCTTCCTCTCCCCCTCGTCTTCTCTCCCAACATTCTCCTCTCTTCTTCTTAGGCTGGGTTGAAAGGAGGAACCGTGTTCCCCCCTTCTCCCACTTTTCTCTTCCTCTCCCCCTCTTCCCATTCTCCTCTTCTTCCCTACACCCAACTTGTTCTCCTTCTGTTTCTATTCTTTGTTTACTGCACCAAACCCGATCACCATCTCTTTTCCCAGTCGATTCCCAATTTCCAACTTCCTCTGCATCAACCCCCATCTCTCTATTAGTTCATGGGCCACTTCTCTCTTCTTCCCCTCCTTCTCACCGCCCCCCCTCTACCCAGGCCGCACAACATTGCCTGATCTCTCCCATACTCCCTCTCTTCCTCAATCTCTCTGCTATCTCTTCCCTTGGCCGGCCATAGGTGGGTGACACACCTAGAAGGCCTAGCATTATCTTCTTCTCCCAGTTCTCTCACCCCTCCTTTCACTCCATTGCTCACATTGCTACTACCCCATCTTCATCTTCTGTTGTTTTTCTTTGTTACCAGCACCCATCATCTATCTCTCGTTCTTCTATTTCTTTCTCGTAGTCTAGATTCCACTCCTTGTTTTCCATCTTACCTTCAACCCAACACACCCAGTCCATTTTCTTTTCCTACTCGGTTTCCTGTTGGAAATTGAGTTCCAGTCTTCATTGCACCCACTTCTCCATATCCCAGTTGCACCCTCTACTCTCCCCAAACTCTTCTTCAATCCATCTGATTCAACGCCCCATCTCAAGCACCTATTCCTTCCCGGATCCCCTCTCTGTCACTATCCTTTGCTTTGTAGTTCAACCCACCTTCTTTTCACCATCATTTCCACCAGCCAAGCTGCACCTCTACAGGCACGAACCTAGAACCGTAACGCAACCAGACCAGGAGCCCACTTCATCACCAGGCCAGGCGTCATCTTCCCCGGCCCTGAACCATACGACACCTAGAAGGGGCGTCATTTTTATCTCACCGGAAAAGCCTAGGAGCAAGAAACCTGGTGAAACCTGTCCTTTGGCAATATGATATTAGAGCTAAACATCTTTAACATTTGTAAGAAACCTGGTGAAACTACGGATGATTTGCACAGTGTTAACATGATCAATTCAGTTGTGCAAGATTAGTTTCAGTCATCTTCCTTGTTGGACCCACTAGAGGCCTGTTTGGCCCATTTTAATGAGTTTAATGAGGATGCATTAATAGAGGAAGTTAATGCCCTCCTTGATTCTATTCTTATCATGGAAACAGAAAAATGGAAACCTCCTTTCGAGGACCTTCTACAGAGGGAGTCCACTCCCCTTCCATCATTCATAGAACCTCTTAAGCTTGAATTGAAATCTCTACCATCAGATTTAAAATATGCCTTTTTAGGAGACAAAGAGACTTTTCCTATATAATTTCCTCTCTATTAGAAACATCTCAGGAGGAAAAGTTACTAGACACTTTAAAAGAACACAAAAGTGCTATAGGATGGACCATAGCATATATAAAGGGCATTAACCCTTTAATCTGCACCCATAGGATATATCTAGAGGATGAAGTTAAACCATGTCGTCAAATGCAAAGAAGGTTAAATCCTAATATGAAAGATGTGGTTAGAGTAGAAGTCCTAAAGTTGCTTGATGTGGAAATCATCTATCCCATAAGGGATAGAAAATGGGTAAGTCCTACTCAGGTGGTTCCAAAGAAGTCTAGAGTGACAGTAATAACTAACGTCAACAATGAATTGATCCCTACCAGGGTTACTACTGGTTGGCGTATGTGTATCGACTATCGAAAGTTGAATGCTGTCACAAGGAAGGACCATTTTCCTTTGCCCTTCGTTGATCAAATGTTAGAAAGGGTTGCAGGACATCAGTACTATTATTTCTTAGATGGTTATTCAGGGTATAACTAAATAGAAATTGCACCCGAGGATCAGAAAAAGACCACATTTACATGTCCTTTTGGCACTTTTGCTTACAAAAGAATGCCATTTGGATTATGTAATGCTCCCGCCACATTTCAACGTTGCATGTTAAGCATTTTCAATGATATGGTGGAGAGAATTTTAGAGGTTTTCATGGACGACTTTTCTGTTTTTGATAATTCTTTTGAAACATGTCTTAAAAATCTAAGAAAAGTCTTAACTGGGTGTAAAGAAAAGAACCTAGTGCTTAATTGGGAAAAATGTTATTTCATGGTTCCTAAGGGAATTGTCTTAGGTCACATTGTGTCATCTAAAGGTATAGAGGTAGATAGAGCTAAAGTTGATCTAATTTCCAATCTACCCATTCCAAAATCTATTAGGGACATTCGCTCTTTCCTAGGTCATGCAGGATTCTATAAGAGGTTCATTAAATATTTTAGTGCAATATCTAAACCATTATGTTACCTCCTCACAAAGGATACTCCTTTTGAGTGGACTGAGGATTGTCAAGATGCTTTTATAAAGTTGCAAGACAAGTTGACCACCACACCTATCATGCAGCCCCCTGATTGGAGTCTACCCTTTGAAATCATATGTGATGCTAGTGACTATGCTGTAGGAGCTGTACTAGGACAGAGAAAAGAAAAGAAGCCATACGTCATCTACTATGCCAGTAGGACCTTAAATAGCACCCAAATGAACTATTCTACTACAGAGAAAGAACTCTTAGCAGTTGTCTTCGCATTGGATAAATTCAGGTCTTACTTAGTTAGATCTAAAATAGTCATATTCACTGACCATTCGGCCCTCAAGTATCTTCTTTCTAAGAAAGATGCTAAGCCTAGGCTAATTAGATGGATTCTCTACTCCAAGAGTTTGACATTGAAATAAAAGATAAAAAGGGAGTAGAGAATGTGGTAGCTGACCATTTGTCTCGCTTAGTCCTAACAGAGCCTTTAGATGAGTTGTCAATTAAAGACACTTTCCCTGATGAGCAACTTTTTCATGTTTCCCATCCTCCCTGGTTTGCTGATATTGCAAATTATTTAGTCACAGGGAAAATTCCTGAACATTGGACTAAACAAAAAAAGCAAAAATTCTTTCCAATGTTAAGCACTATTTCTGGGATGATCCATACCTGTTTAAATACTGCCCAGATCAAATCATTAGGAGATGTGTCCCTGACTTAGAACAACATAGTGTTATCTCCTTTTGTCATTCAGAAGCATGTGGTGGACATTTTTCTACCCAGAAAACAGCGGCAAAGATTTTGTAGTGTGGTTTTTATTGGCTGTCGTTGTTCAAAGACACACATGTGTTCTGTAAATTATGTGAGCAATGTCAAAAGTTAGGAGGAATAACCCGTAGGAATATGATGCCTCTAAACCCTATTCTTATCATAGAAATTTTTGATTGTTGAGGTATAGATTTCATGGGTCCATTCCGACCTTCTTTTGGCTACATTTATATCTTATTGGCCGTAGACTATGTTTCAAAATGGATTGAGGCTATCCTGTGTAGGAATAATGATCACAAAAT